>CM077182.1:32210617-33611500 GCA_039654105.1 Coreius guichenoti
AACATAAAAACAAATCATATAACAATATTCAGCAATCAATCAATCAATCCACGACCACCAGCATATATTATAATATAATACAATACATTATAATACAGAATAAAACACAATAAATAAAAAAGCTGTCTATCTATCTATCTATCTACCTGTCTGTCTGTCTGTCTGTCTATCTATCTAAGCCCGCCACCACCCCCTCCTCTTGGAAGGACTCTATCTATCTATCTATCTATCTGTCTGTCTGTCTGTCTGTCTGTCTGTCTGTCTGTCTGTCTCTATATATGAGACAGACAAACATTCTATCTATCTATCTATCTATCTATCTATCTGTCTGTCTGTCTATCTGTCTCTATATATGAGACAGACAGACATTCTATCTATATATCTATCTATCTATCTATCTGTCTATATATCTATCTGTCTGTCTGTCTGTCTCTATATATGAGACAGACAGACATTCTATCTATCTATCTATCTATCTATCTGTCTGAATGTTTCTCTATCCATCGATCTGTGTAGATAAACAAAAATAAATACATGACAACATAAAAACAAATCATATAACAATATTCAGCAATCAATCAAGTTATCTATCTGTCTGTCTGTCTGTCTGTCTGTCTATCTATCTATCTATCTATCTGTCTGTCTGTCTGTCTGTCTGTCTGTCTGTCTGTCTGTCTATTTATCTGTCTATCTGTCTGTCTGTCTGAATGTTTCTCTATCCATCTATCTATGTGTAGATAAACAAAAATAAATACATGACAATATAAAAACAAATCATATAACAATATTCAGCAATCAATCAATCAATTCATGACCACCAGCATAAATTACAATATAATACAACACATTATAATACAGAATATAAACACAATAAATAAAAAAGCTATCTATCTATCTATCTATCTATCTATCTACCTATCCTATCTATCTGTCTATCTATCTTTCTATCTATCTATCTGTCTGTCTGTCTGTCTATCTGTGTCTATCTGTCTGTCTGTCTGTCTATCTCTATATATGAGACAGACAGACATTCTATCTATCTATCTATCTATCTATCTATCTATCTATCTATCTATCTGTCTGTCTGTCTGTCTGAATGTTTCTCTATCCATCTATCTATGTGTAGATAAACAAAAATAAATACATGACAATATAAAAAGAAATCATATAACAATATTCAGCAATCAATCAATCAATCCATGACCACCAGCATAAATTATAATATAATACAATACATTATAATACAGAATATAAACACAATAAATAAAAAAGCTATCTATCTATCTATCTATCTATCTACCTGTCTGTCTGTCTGTCTGTCTTAATGTTTCTCCATCTATCTATGTGTAGATAAACAAAAATAAATACATGACAATATAAAAACAAATCATATAACAATATTCAGCAATCAATCAATCAATCAATTCATGACCACCAGTATAAATTATAATATAATACAATACATTATAATACAGAATATAAACACAATAAATAAAAAGCTATCTATCTATCTATCTATCTATCTGTCTGTCTATCTATCTATCTATCTACCTGTCTGTCTGTCTGTCTGTATATCTCTATATATGAGACATGGACAATCTATCTATCTATCTGTCTGTCTGTCTGTCTGTCTGTCTGTCTGTCTGTCTGTCCGTCCGTCTGTCTATTTATCTATCTGTCTGTCTATCTATCTGTCTGTCTGTCTGTCTGTCTATCTATCTATCTGTCTGTCTGTCTCTCTATATATGAGACAGATAGATAGATAGAATGTCTGTCTCATATATAGAGATAGACAGACAGACAGACAGGTAGATAGATAGAATGTCTATCTATCTATCTATCTATCTATCTATCCATCTACCCGTCTGTCTGTCTATCTCTATATATGAGACAGAGATAGATAGATAGATTGTCTGTCTGTCTCATATATAGAGATAGACAGACAGATAGACAGATAGATAGATAGATAGAATGTCTGTCTATCTATCTATCTATCTGTCTATCTATCTATCTGTCTGTCTGTGTCTGTCTGTCTGAATGTTTCTCCATCTATGTGTAGATAAACAAAAATAAATACATGACAACATAAAAACAAATCATATAACAATATTCAGCAATCAATCAATCAATCCACGACCACCAGCATAAATTATAATATAATACAATACATTATAATACAGAATATAAACACAATAAATAAAAAAGCTGTCTGTCTATCTATCCATCTACCTATCTATCTATCTATCTATCTATCTATCTATCTATCTATCTATCTATCTATCTATCTATCTATCTATCTGTCTGTTTGTCTGTCTGTCTATCTCTATATATTAGACAGACAGACATTCTATCTATCTATCTATCTATCTATCTATCTATCTATCTATCTATCAATCTATCAATCTATCTATCTGTCTGTCTATCTGTTTGTCTTTCTATCTGTTTGTCTTTCTATCTGTCTGTCTGTCTATATATCTATCTGTCTGTCTGTCTCTATATATGAGACAGACAGACATTCTATCTATCTATCTATCTATCAATCTGTCTGAATGTTTCTCTATCCATCCATCTATGTGTAGATAAACAAAAATAAATACATGACAATATAAAAACAAATCATATAACAATATTCAGCAATCAATAAATCAATACATGGCCACCAGCATAAATTATAAAATAATACAATACATTATAATACAGAATATAAACACAATAAATAAAAAAGTTATCTATCTATCTGTCTGTCTGTCTGTCTGTCTATCTCTATATATGAGACAGACAGACAGACAGACATTCTATCTATCTATCTATCTATCTGTCTATCTATCTATCTATCTATCTATCTATCTATCTATCTATCTATCTATCTATCTGTCTGTCTGTCTGTCTGTCTCTATATATGAGACAGACAGACATTCTATCTATCTATCTATCTATCTATCTATCTATCTATCTATCTGTCTATATACCTATCTGTCTGTCTGTCTGTCTCTATATATGAGACAGACAGACATTCTATCTATCTATCTGTCTATCTATCTATCTATCTATCTGTCTGTCTGTCTGTCTGTCTCTATATATGAGACAGACAGACATTCTATCTATCTATCTATCTATCTATCTATCTATCTATCTATCTATCTGTCTATATACCTATCTGTCTCTATATATATGAGACAGACAGACATTCTATCTATCTGTCTATCTATCTATCTGTCTGAATGTTTCTCTATCCATCCATCTATGTGTAGATAAACAAAAATAAATACATGACAATATAAAAACAAATCATATAACAATATTCAGCAATCAATCAATCAATTCATGACCACCAGCATAAATTATAATATAATACAATACATTATAATACAGAATATAAACACAATAAATAAAAAAGCTATCTATCTATCTATCTATCTATCTGTCTGTCTGTCTGTCTGTCTAAATGTTTCTCCATCTATCTATGTGTAGATAAACAAAAATAAATACATGACAATATAAAAAGAAATCATATAACAATATTCAGCAATCAATCAATCAATCAATCAATCCATGACCACCAGCATAAATTATAATATAATACAATACATTATAATACAGAATATAAACACAATAAATAAAAAAGTTATCTATCTGTCTGTCTGTCTGTCTTTCTATCTGTCTGTCTGTCTATCTATCTGTCTGTCTGTCTGTCTTTCTGTCTGTGTCTTTCTATCTATCTGTCTGTCTGTCTGTCTGTCTGTCTATCTCTATATATGAGACAGATACATAGATAGAATGTCTGTCTCATATATAGAGATAGACAGACAGACAGACAGACAGGTAGATAGATAGATAGATAGAATGTCTATCTATCTATCTATCTATCTATCTATCTATCTATCTATCCATCTACCCGTCTGTCTGTCTATCTCTATATATGAGACAGAGATAGATAGATTGTCTGTCTGTCTCATATATAGAGATAGACAGACAGATAGAGAGATAGACAGATAGATAGAATGTCTGTCTATCTATCTGTCTGTCTGTCTGAATGTTTCTCCATCTATCTATGTGTAGATAAACAAAAATAAATACATGACAACATAAAAACAAATCATATAACAATATTCAGCAATCAATCAATCCACGACCACCAGCATAAAATATAATATAATACAATACATTATAACACAGAATATAAACACAATAAATAAAAAAAGCTGTCTATCTATCTATACATCTACCTATCTATCTATCTACCTACCTATCTATCTATCTACCTATCTACCTACCTATCTATCTGTCTGTCTGTCTGTCTGTCTGTCTCTATATAGGAGACACACAGACATTCTATCTATCCATCTATCTATCTATCAATCTGTCTATCTATCTATCTATCTATCTGTCTGTCTGTCTGTCTCTATATAGGAGACAGACAGATATTCTATCTATCTATCTATCTATCTATCTATCTATCTGTCTGTCTGTCTGTCTGTCTGTCTGAATGTTTCTCCATCTATCTATGTGTAGATAAACAAAAATAAATACATGACAATATAAAAACAAATCATATAACAATATTCAGCAATCAATCAATCAATCCATGACCACCAGCATAAATTATAATATAATACAATACATTATAATACAGAATATAAACACAATAAATAAAAAAAGTTATCTATCTGTCTGTCTGTCTGTCTGTCTGTCTATCTATCTATCTGACTGTCTGTCTATCTGTCTGTCTGTCTATATATATGAGACAGACAGACATTCTATCTATCTATCTATCTATCTATCTGACTGTCTGTCTGTCTATCTGTCTGTCTGTCTATATATATGAGACAGATAGATAGATTGTCCGTCTGTCTCATATATAGAGATAGACAGACAGATAGACAGACAGACAGGTAGATAGATAGAAAGAAAGACAGACAGACAGACAGATAGATAGATAGAATGTCTGTCTTTCTATCTATCTATCTGTCTGTCTGTCTGTCTGTCTATCTCTATATATGAGACATATAGATAGATAGATAGATAGATAGATAGATTGTCTGTCTGTCTCATATATAGAGATAGACAGACAGACAGATAGATAGACAGACATTCTATCTATCTATCTGTCTGTCTATCTCTATATATGAGACAGACAGACAGACAGACAGACAGACAATCTATCTATCTGTCTTTCTATCTATCTATCTATCTCTATATGAGACAGACATTCTATCTATCTATCTGTCTGTCTGTCTTTCTATCTATCTATCTATCTGTCTATCTCTATATATGAGACAGATAGATAGAATGTCTGTCTCATATATAGAGATAGACAGACAGACAGACAGACATTCTATTTATCTATCTATCTATCTATCTATCTATCTATCTATCTATCTACCTGTCTGTCTGTCTGTCTATCTCTATATATGAGACAGATAGATAGATAGATAGATTGATTGTCTGTCTGTCTCATATATAGAGATAGACAGATAGATAGATAGATAGATAAAATGTCTGTCTATCTATCTATCTATCTGTCTGTCTATCTCTATATATGAGACAGACAGACAGACAGACAGACAGATAGACAGACAGACAATCTATCTATCTGTCTTTCTATCTATCTATCTATCTGTCTATCTCTATATATGAGACAGACATTCTATCTATCTATCTATCTATCTATCTATCTATCTATCTGTCTGTCTGTCTGTCTTTCTATCTATCTATCTATCTGTCTGTCTATCTCTATATATGAGACAGATAGATAGAATGTCTGTCTCATATATAGAGATAGATAGAATGTCTGTCTGTCTGTCTGTCTGTCTATCTATCTATCTGTCTGTCTGTCTGTCTATCTATCTATCTATCTGTCTGTCTTTCTATCTATCTATCTATCTATCTGTCTGTCTTTCTATCTATCTATCTATCTATCTATCTATCTGTCTGTCTGTCTGTCTGTCTATATGAGACAGATAGATAGATAGATTGTCTGTCTGTCTCATATATAGAGATAGACAGACAGATAGATAGATAGATATATAGAAAGACATTCTATCTATCTATCTGTCTGTCTGTCTGTCTGTCTGTCTATCTATCTATCTATCTATCTACCTATCTATCTGTCTGTCTGTCTCTCTATATATGAGACAGATAGATAGATAGAATGTCTGTCTCATATATAGAGATAGACAGACAGACAGACAGGTAGATAGATAGATAGAATGTCTATCTATCTATCTATCTATCTATCTATCTATCTATCTATCTATCCATCTACCCATCTGTCTGTCTGTGTCTGTCTGTCTGAATGTTTCTCCATCTATGTGTAGATAAACAAAAATAAATACATGACAACATAAAAACAAATCATATAACAATATTCAGCAATCAATCAATCAATCCACGACCACCAGCATAAATTATAATATAATACAATACATTATAATACAGAATATAAACACAATAAATAAAAAAGCTGTCTGTCTATCTATCCATCTACCTATCTATCTATCTATCTATCTATCTGTCTGTTTGTCTGTCTGTCTGTCTATCTCTATATATTAGACAGACAGACATTCTATCTATCTATCTATCTATCTATCTATCTATCTATCTATCTATCTATCAATCTATCTATCTGTCTGTCTATCTGTCTGTCTATCTGTTTGTCTTTCTATCTGTCTGTCTGTCTATGTATCTATCTGTCTGTCTGTCTCTATATATGAGACAGACAGACATTCTATCTATCTATCTATCTATCAATCTGTCTGAATGTTTCTCTATCCATCCATCTATGTGTAGATAAACAAAAATAAATACATGACAATATAAAAACAAATCATATAACAATATTCAGCAATCAATCAATCAATCAATCAATCCATGACCACCAGCATAAATTATAATATAATACAATACATTATAATACAGAATATAAACACAATAAATAAAAAAAGCTATCTATCTATCTATCTATCTATCTATCTATCTATCTGTCTGTCTGTCTGTCTATCTCTATATATGAGACAGACAGACAGACAGACAGACATTCTATCTATCTATCTATCTATCTCTCTATCTATCTGTCTGTCTTTCTATCTATCTATCTGTCTGTCTTTCTATCTATCTTTCTATATATCTATCTCTATATATGAGACAGATAGATAGAATGTCTATCTATCTATCTATCTACCTGTCTGTCTGTCTGTCTCATATATAGAGATAGACAGACAGATAGATAGATAGATAGATAGATAGATAGATAGATAGAATGTCTGTCTCATATATAGAGATAGACAGACAGATAGATAGATAGATAGATAGATAAAATGTCTTTCTATCTATCTATCTATCTATCTATCTATCTATCTGTCTGTCTATCTCTATATATGAGACAGACAGACAGATAGATAGATAGATAGATAGATAGATAGATAGATAGATAGAATGTCTGTCTCATATATAGAGATAGACAGACAGACAGACAGACAGGTAGATAGATAGAATGTCTATTTATCTATCTATCTATCTATCTATCTATCTATCTATCTATCTGCCTGTCTGTCTGTCTGTCTGTCTATCTCTATATATGAGACAGATAGATAGATAGATTGTCTGTCTCATATATAGAGATAGACAGACAGATAGACAGATAAATAGATAGACAGACATTCTATCTATCTATCTGTCTGTATCTCCATCTATCTATGTGTAGATAAACAAAAATAAATACATGACAACATAAAAACAAATCATATAACAATATTCAGCAATCAATCAATCAATCCACGACCACCAGCATACATTATAATATAATACAATACATTATAATACAGAATATAAACACAATAAATAAAAAAGCTGTCTATCTATCTATCTACCTATCTATCTACTGCCTGTCTGTCTGTCTGTCTGTCTGTCTATCTATCTAAGCCCGCCACCACCCCCTCCTCTTGGAAGGACTCTATCTATCTATCTATCTATCTATCTATCTATCTGTCTGTCTGTCTGTCTATCTCTATATATGACAGACAGACATTCTATCTATCTATCTGTCTGTCTGTCTCTATATATGAGACAGACAGACATTTTATCTATCTATCTATCTATCTATCTATCTGTCTGTCTATCTCTATATATGAGACAGATAGATAGATAGATAGATAGATAGAACGTCTGTCTCATATATAGAGATAGACAGACAGACAGACAGACAGGTAGATAGATAGAATGTCTATCTATCTATCTATCTATCTATCTACCTGTCTGTCTGTCTATCTGTCTCTCTATCTCTATATATGAGACAGATAGATAGTCTGTCTGTCTCATATATAGAGATAGACAGACAGACAGACAGACAGATAGATAGACAGATAAATAGATAGAATGTCTGTCTGTCTATCTACCCGTCTGTCTGTCTATCTCTATATATGAGACAGATAGATAGATAGATTGTCTGTCTGTCTCATATATAGAGATAGACAGACAGATAGACAGATAGATAGATAGATAGAATGTCTGTCTATCTATCTATCTGTCTGTCTGTCTGTCTGAATGTTTCTCCATCTATCTATGTGTAGATAAACAAAAATAAATACATGACAACATAAAAACAAATCATATAACAATATTCAGCAATCAATCAATCAATCCACGACCACCAGCATAAATTATAATATAATACAATACATTATAATACAGAATATAAACACAATAAATAAAAAAGCTGTTTGTCTATCTATCCATCTACCTATCCATCTACCTATCTATCTATCTGTCTGTCTGTCTATCTATCTCTATATATTAGACAGACAGACATTCTATCTATCTATCTATCTGTCTGTCTATCTGTCTGTCTTTCTATCTGTCTGTCTGTCTGTCTATATATCGAGACAGACAGACATTCTATCTATCTATCTATCTATCTATCAATCTGTCTGAATGTTTCTCTATCCATCCATCTATGTGTAGATAAACAAAAATAAATACATGACAATATAAAAACAAATCATATAACAATATTCAGCAATCAATAAATCAATACATGGCCACCAGCATAAATTATAATATAATACAATACATTATAATACAGAATATAAACACAATAAATAAAAAAGTTATCTATCTATCTATCTATCTATCTATCTATCTGCCTGTCTGTCTGTCTATCTCTATATATGAGACAGACAGACAGACAGACAGACATTCTATCTATCTATCTATCTATCTGTCTGTCTTTCTATCTATCTATCTATCTGTCTGTCTTTCTATCTATCTTTCTATATATCTATCTCTATATATGAGACAGATAGATAGAATGTCTATCTATCTATCTACCTGTCTGTCTGTCTGTCTCATATATAGAGATAGACAGACAGACAGACAGATAGATAGATAGATAGAATGTCTGTCTCATATATAGAGATAGACAGACAGATAGATAGATAGATAGATAGATAAAATGTCTATCTATCTATCTAGAATGTCTATCTATCTACCTATCTATCTATCTATCTATCTATCTGCCTGTCTGTCTGTCTGTCTATCTCTATATATGAGACAGATAGATAGATAGATTGTCTGTCTCATATATAGAGATAGACAGACAGATAGACAGATAAATAGATAGACAGACAGACAGATAGATAGATAGAATGTCTATCTCTATATATGAGACAGATAGATAGATAGATAGATAGATAGATAGAATGTCTGTCTCATATATAGAGATAGACAGACAGATAGATAGATAGAATGTCTATCTCTATATATGAGACAGATAGATAGATAGATAGATAGATAGAATGTCTGTCTCATATATAGAGATAGACAGACAGACAGACAGACAGGTAGATAGATAGAATGTCTATCTATCTACCTATCTATCTATCTATCTATCTATCTATCTATCTGCCTGTCTGTCTGTCTGTCTATCTCTATATATGAGACAGATAGATAGATAGATTGTCTGTCTCATATATAGAGATAGACAGACAGATAGACAGATAAATAGACAGACAGACATTCTATCTATCTATCTGTCTGTATCTCCATCTATCTATGTGTAGATAAACAAAAATAAATACATGACAACATAAAAACAAATCATATAACAATATTCAGCAATCAATCAATCAATCCACGACCACCAGCATACATTATAATATAATACAATACATTATAATACAGAATATAAACACAATAAATAAAAAAGCTGTCTATCTATCTATCTATCTACCTATCTATCTACTGCCTGTCTGTCTGTCTGTCTATCTATCTAAGCCCGCCACCACCCCCTCCTCTTGGAAGGACTCTATCTATCTATCTATCTATCTATCTATCTATCTATCTATCTATCTATCTGTCTGTCTGTCTGTCTATCTCTATATATGACAGACAGACATTCTATCTATCTATCTATCTGTCTGTCTGTCTGTCTATCTATCTGTCTGTCTGTCTGTCTATCTCTATATATGACAGACAGACATTTTATCTATCTATCTATCTATCTGTCTGTCTGTCTGTCTATCTCTATATATGAGACAGATAGATAGATAGATAGATAGAATGTCTGTCTCATATATAGAGATAGACAGACAGACAGACAGGTAGATAGATAGAATGTCTATCTATCTATCTATCTATCTATCTATCTATCTATCTACCTGTCTGTCTGTCTATCTGTCTCTCTATCTCTATATATGAGACAGATAGATAGATAGTCTGTCTGTCTCATATATAGAGATAGACAGACAGACAGACAGACAGATAGATAGATAGATAGACAGACAGACATTCTATCTATCTATTTATCTGTCTATCTACCCGTCTGTCTGTCTATCTCTATATATGAGACAGACAGATAGATAGATTGTCTGTCTGTCTCATATATAGAGATAGACAGACAGATAGACAGATAGATAGATAGATAGATAGAATGTCTGTCTATCTATCTATCTGTCTGTCTGTCTGTCTGAATGTTTCTCCATCTATCTATGTGTAGATAAACAAAAATAAATACATGACAACATAAAAACAAATCATAACAATATTCAGCAATCAATCAATCAATCCATGACCACCAGCATAAATTATAATATAATATAATACATTATAATACAGAATATAAACACAATAAATAAAAAGCTATCTATCAATCTATCTATCTATCTGTCTGTCTGTCTATATATATGCGACCGATAGATAGATAGATAGAATGTCTGTCTGTCTCATATATAGACATAGACAGACAGATAGACAGACAGACAGACAGACAGATAGATAGATAGACAGACAGTCAGATAGATAGATAGATAGATAGATAGACAGACAGACATTATATCTATCTATCTATCTATCTATCTATCTATCTGTCTGTCTGTCTGTCTGTCTGTCTCTGTCTGTCTCTATATATGAGACAGACATTCTATCTATCTATCTATCTATCTATCTATCTATCTATCTATCTATCTATCTATCTGTCTGTCTATCTCTATATATGAGACAGACATTCTATCTATCTATCTATCTATCTTTCTATCTATCTATCTATCTGTCTGTCTGAATGTTGCTCTATCATCTATCTATGTGTAGATAAACAAAAATAAATACATGACAACATAAAAACAAATCATATAACAATATTCAGCAATCAATCAATCAATCCATGACCACCAGCATAAATTATAATATAATACAATACATTATAATACAGAATATAAACACAATAAAAAAGCTGTCTGTCTATCTATCTATCTGTCTGTCTATCTCTATATATGTGGCCGATAGATAGATAGATAGAATGTCTGTCTGTCTCATATATAGAGATAGACAGACAGATAGACAGACAGATAGATAGATAGATAGAAAGATAGATAGATAGACAGACATTCTATCTATCTATCTATCTATCTATCTATCTATCTATCTGTCTGTCTATCTCTATATATGAGACAGACATTCTATCTATCTATCTATCTATCTATCTATCTATCTATCTGTCTGTCTGAATGTTGCTCTATCCATCTATCTATGTGTAGATAAACAAAAATAAATACATGACAACATAAAAACAAATCATATAACAATATTCAGCAATCAATCAATCAATCCATGACCACCAGCATAAATTATAATATAATACAATATATTATAATACAGAATATAAACACAATAAATAAAAAAGCTATCTATCTATCTGTCTGTCTGTCTTTCTATCTATCTATCTATCTGTCTGTCTATCTCTATATATGAGACAGACAGACATTCTATCTATCTATCTATCTATCTATCTATCTGACTGTCTATCTGTCTGTCTATCTCTATATATGAGACAGATAGATAGATAAATAGACAGACATTCTATCTATCTATCTATCTATCTATCTATCTGTCTGTCTGTCTGTCTGTGTCTGTCTCTCTCTCTATATGAGACAGATAGATAGATAGACAGACATTCTATCTATCTATCTATCTATCTGAATGTTTCTCTATCCATCTATCTATGTGTAGATAAACAAAAATAAATACATGACAATATAAAAATAAATCATATAACAATATTCAGCAATCAATCAATCAATACATGACCACCAGCATAAATTATAATATAATACAATACATTATAATACAGAATATAAACACAATGAATAAAAAGCTATCTATCTATCAGACAGTGTTTGTCTATCATATAATCAATACACAACAATACATACAAAAACAAATCATATAACAATATTCAGCAATCAATCAATCAATCCATGACCACCAGCATAATTTATAATATAATACAATACAATACAGTACATTATGATATAAAACATAATAAATACAATTTAAGTGACACTGTGACTAGTGTCTGGCCGACATAATAATTTAATAATTACCAATATAATAATTTGAAAGTAAAAATCTGAGAGAAATTGACAAACTGACAATAACAATCTGCAAGCCAACAATGTAACTATCTGCATTCATCTGCAATCTAGGCAAAATAAATTACAGACTACACTTATAAATGCTAAACAAGATGACAATACACATAAATATTGTATATAAAACAAACATCAAATCAATCAATCAATCAATCAATCAATGCCTAGGGTGTCCTGAGCTGCTCCCTGAGGGCCACTGTCTGTCCTGCAGAGTTTAGCTCCAATCCTCAACACACCTGCCACGAAGTTTCTAGTGTGTCTGGTGAGAGCTTGATTAGCAGGTGCAGGTGTGTTTAATTAGGGTTTGAGCTGAACTCTGCAGGACAGTGACACCCCTGATCTATGCCCACCAGTACAGTTTAATATAATATAAACAATAAGAAATAAATTGAATATAGGCCTACTAACAAAATAATTAACAATACTATTGATCTATCTATCGAGAGTGTAAGACCGAAAGGGCATGAAAACAACTAATATAATAATTCGCAATTAAAAATCTGAGAGAAATTGACAAACTGACAATGTAAGAATCTGCAAGCCAACAGTCTATCTGTCCATGTATAGATATGTCAAGCCAACAATAACAAATAACATTCTGCAATACAAATGCTAAACAAGCAATCAATAATCAGCAAACTGACAATATAACAATCGTGCAATATAGCAATCTGCAATAATCTGTTCTGTTTATCTATGAAGGCTAGTGCCCGAGCGAAAGGGTTTGAAAACCAATCAATAGGCTATAATAATCTGCAGTTATAAATCTGAGAGAAATGTATAGGCTAAATATGCAATTATCCTATAAATTCGCTTGCAACAAAATAGTATTAAGTGTTACTCACCCTGATGTCGCGGGTGGCCTGGCTGAAAAGCGCGATGTAAGTGACTCTGCATTCACATTTACACTCGTCCAAAGTTCTGAAGTTCTATCCTTCCTTATGATGTCATAACAGTGAAACCACTGCGCCGCCGTACCGGGATTCCAACACATCAACAGTCTTATTAGCAAATCATCTGATTTACATGAGTAAACATGACCTTACCAGTTGATATATTTAAAGTCTCCCTGTATAATACAGGGTTGCTAACTCTCACGCATTTGGCGTGAGACACACGCTTTCAGGCTCTGTCTCACGCTCTCACTCTGCCCAAGTAAATCTAACGCCAAATTGCCAAGCCTGATTTTGATATGAAACAAAGTTTAAGATTTTTTTTTAAGTTTTAATACGAAATTCAAACAATAAATACCGTTTTGGTTAATGTGGCATAACAGTTAAAGTCAGAGCCGTTGAAATAACAGAGTTGCGACATGCTTTCATCTCCCGGCGGCGCGCGCGGTCACGTGGTTCATGGAGCTCTCAAACAAACCAGCGCTGTCAATACAATACATTAGCATGGTTTAAGCGGATACACAACAGCTTCACTATACAGGTATTTGCAGCCATTTTTGGTAAACAGTACAGTATACTGTGCATTGATTATTACGTCAACCACATTTACAGTATCATTTTATTATGGAGAGTGATGGAGATGCAACATTGTTAACATTAAAGTTAATGTTTTTCTTGTATTTAGCCCTCAGGTATTCCTTACTAATTGGTCACACTCATACTCATTGGTGGTCAAATGTGACCATACACCTTAACTATTTTTCAATTAAATAAATGTTCTATATTTTAGTTCAATAATGTTTATTGAATGTTTTGAGGAGATCTTTTAGTACTAAATACTATTTGTGCAATAATTATGGTCCATTAATGACCACTTATTATTTATATTACAATTAGTGTAGTAATTAAGGTTAAAATAGAAAATTCCTTTGCAAAGAGGCAAATTAGTGTCATTTTGTGGCTTGAAAATTAATAATTTTCATTTGTAATGCCATTACCCAGTAGGTGCCTCTATGGCTCTTTAATAAATATACATGTAGGCCTATCTAGTCTAGTTGCTCAAAAAAGTATTGCTTACTTATTTTTAGGTTTTGCATTTGAATAAATATTTAGACATGATCAAACACTAGATAACTAAATACTTATATAAGCACACACAAGTGAATATAATTTAACCCAAGAAAAGTTTAAAATAGTACTAAAAGGGCAAACGTATTTTTCCTTATAGGTACAGAAGGCTACATACATATGAATTGATACTGAATCAAGATCGAAATCGATATTTGTGCCAAAAACTCACTCCAACCTGAACTTAAAAGTTGGCAACCCTGTAATATTACAACCCAGACGTCCTAAGTGCGTAAATGGTTATTTAAAGTTGCGATGTTTTTCTAAATGTCGGAGCGAGTTATGTTCATCTTTATTACATTAGCTAGGACAAAACACCAAATGTAGGCTATTATAAATATCTTTTTCAGCTTCTGCTACTTTTACGTTTCAATTCATGCTTCAATTGATGCCTCTCTCGTGCACCCAGTTAATTTTAACACTCTCCTTGTGTTTAGCTATAATTCTCACTGGCCAGACTGATGATAACACAAAACAGTCTCAGTCAAGTTGTTCTGAGCTAATGGCATCTGGACCTCCTTGGAGAGAGTTAGTTTCAACGAGATGCATTTCTCTGCAGTTTTTTTAGCCAAGCAAGATATCCACTTCCACTTGCAGCATCATAGGAGACATGAGGTGGAGAAAGCGCTGTGGAGCGAGTGGAGAGGCAAAAGGGATTTTCATTTCTTTGGAGGGTTTCTGGAGCTTGTGAGGGACTTTTTGGGTTTCTTCACAATGGGGCCTCAAACGGTCTGTGTTAATTTTTGGTACCTTGACACCCCTCTCATCCTCAAGATCAGCGCTCTTTCCCTCCAGTGCTATAACAGTGAAGAGACCCAGGTAGTTCGCCTCCAGTTTCCCAACTTTCCGCTGCTGACTTCTCATATTTTGTCTCCCACTTTAAAAGGTTTGATGCATGGACACAATTTTTGTTTTATCTTCTTTTGTGAAGTTTTCATGTTTACCTCAGTCTCACGCACACCCTCACTCATCCTTACTGCTGATTCTGTCACTTGCTTCACAGTCACCGTTTCTTCCACAATTTGGTTGATCTGAAAAAATGTAGATGGTTTTTATACTAATATAGGCTAATTATTAGAGTATTACTCTACCCCCAATATGAAAATTGCGAGAAGGTCTACTCTTGCATCAACAGGTGGCTCTCTCATGAACATGTGTTATGCTAAAGTCCCCTTTTTTTGCTGCACACAGCACATTTGGATCGCTTTATAAAATTGGGATTAAACCACTGGTTTCACATGGATTATTTATACTTTGTCTTTATGGATGTTTTTAAGTTTGAAAGCTTTGGGTGAACAGACTTTCAATTTCAAAATCACTCCGATTTTACTCAAAATACCTTCATTTGATGAAGATGAACAAACTTCTTAGGGGTTTGGAACGACATGAAGGTGAGTAAATAATGACAGGATTAACAAGCCCTTAACTGGTCCTTAACAAGCTTGCAAAGGCTCTGTTGACACAACAACATTGAACATGACATGTAATGTATACAACATACATTATAACATCACTGTCTGTACAAGTGTTCTTGTAGATGAGACTGTTATCTGTTCCCTTGTGTTGTGTTGTGGACTTTTAAATTTGCCTCTTGGCGCCGTTTCCTGTGCCTGTTTTTGTAGTCCTTTTGTGATTTCTTTTGTTGATTTTTTTTTTTTTTTTTTTCCCCCCTTGTTAGTCAGTTACCTTCGTCTGTATATATAGCAGGGGTGGGAGAAAAAAAATGATGCATCGATGCATCGCGATTCTCCAACGATTCTGGATAGATTTTGAGAATTTCAGAATCGATTCTGAGCTTAGTTTTTAACTGCAGATGCGCAATGACGCTGTGTGTGCTTTAGAAACACCCGTAATGCTAGCTTCCAAACCTCACACACACACACATCAATTGAACTGTCCATAAAATAATCTTTCATAAAGTTCAGAAAGGTTGAAGCGAATTACAAGGACATTCGCGGACTTCATTGCACAGGATGCGCTGTGAGAGACGAGTGCTTTGCTTGATGTTCCACTTGCAGTGCGCGATCTCGCCCGCCGGTATTTTCCTTAAAAACGTATTAACATTTACAGGCACATTGTAATTATAGTGTATAAAAAGCCATGTTCTATGGACATGTCATGTTTACATAAATCTTACCTCATTCACAAACTTTTTCTCTGGTCAGTTAGGACCCTCTTAGGAGCCTCTGTGACCTTTTTTGGCAGTTTTGGACCTCAAAGGGTATGCTTGGGGCCGCTTTGTGAGGTAATCGATGATTACACAAATATATTGATTACCATCATCTGTCAATGACAGTTTGCCAATAAAGTCCATGCCTAAGAACTCAGAGGGCTGTTTAACCTAGAGTCACTAAAAAGTCTTGTTTTGTTCCTCAGTTAGTGTGTACATATATTCCCCACAGTTTCAGTTATATTTGTCCATCCTTGTTTCAATATCTGTTTTATAAAAGAATCCATACCTCAATAGGTTTGTAGTCAGTGCCCTGTTTCAGTGAGGATCTACTGGCTTGGCATCGTTCACACTGCGTCACCTTGTCAAAGCAGATAGAAGTGTTAGGCTCACAAAAATTGTGGTTTGTTGAAATTGAAATGATTAAAAATCAATTAGCTTATAAAGAGAGTTAAACTAATCACAAAAAATCTTAAGTCAAATAAATGTGTTGTGTTAATTAACATAAATAGCAAAAAACATTTTCCACTGAATCAGCAAATGTGTTATTACCCATTTATCGATGTCCTGTGAAATGCCAGGCCAATAAAATCTTGTTTTATTTTGCCCTGTATGTGCTCTCATGCTGCTGGCATGAACTCCTTGAATATGGTGTTGGCTTTTTCTGCCCCTTTGACAACCTTTGTTTTTTTTTCTTTTGCAGTTTTTTGGTAGCGTACATAGTACAATTGGCCATCTAAAACAAAAGAAAGAATTGTCCATATGATATGTTGTAAACAAAATATAATAGGGGTTATTATACTGTATATAACAAATCGTTTACATTTTTATGTTTTTGTAATAAAAGTTACTAAATTACTTATGTATGCTTTTTTTATGGCTGTAATCAGACAAATCCCTAAATTCCTGATACCTCATTTTAATTAGTGTCAACATAATTTGGCAATATTTGACAAAAAAAATGACAATTAATTAATATTTTTTTCTCTTTAATTCATTCCAATAAATGTATTCATATGCATTAAAATTTGTCTTCTTTTTTTTAAGAACAGAATGCTAAATTTAAAGACCCAATGCTAAAATGATGATAATGAAACGTGGTTTTGGTATGTGACGATGGTATAAACAGGATTAGGATAAATGCACTAAATGATTTTAACCCTTATAGAAGGCAGAAAATCACACCTTGTATGTGTGCAGTCATTTTTGACAGTAGTCATAATAAAATTAAGCAATTCTTTTGGAATGTTTGTTAGACTTTGAGAATTAATGTATATGTAATAGTAATATACAGTAATAATATACACTCACCTAAAGGATTATTAGGAACACCATACTAATACCGTGTTTGACCCCCTTTCGCCTTCAGAACTGCCTTAATTCTACGTGGCATTGATTCAACAAGGTGCTGAAAGCATTCTTTAGAAATGTTGGCCCATATTGATAGGATAGCATCTTGCAGTTGATGGAGATTTGTGGGATGCACATCCAGGGCACGAAGCTCCCGTTCCACCACATCCCAAAGATGCTCTATTGGGTTGAGATCTGGTGACTGTGGGGGCCATTTTAGTACAGTGAACTCATTGTCATGTTCAAGAAACCAATTTGAAATGATTCGAGCTTTGTGACATGGTGCATTATCCTGCTGGAAGTAGCCATCAGAGGATGGGTACATGGTGGTCATAAAGGGATGGACATGGTCAGAAACAATGCTCAGGTAGGCCGTGGCATTTAAACGATGCCCAATTGGCACTAAGGGGCCTAAAGTGTGCCAAGAAAACATCCCCCACACCATTACACCATCACCACCAGCCTGCACAGTGGTAACAAGGCATGATGGATCCATGTTCTCATTCTGTTTACGCCAAATTCTGACTCTACCATCTGAATGTCTCAACAGAAATCGAGACTCATCAGACCAGGCAACATTTTTCCAGTCTTCAACTGTCCAATTTTGGTGAGCTCGTGCAAATTGTAGCCTCTTTTTCCTATTTGTAGTGGAGATGAGTGGTACCCGGTGGGGTCTTCTGCTGTTGTAGCCCATCCGCCTCAAGGTTGTGCGTGTTGTGGCTTCACAAATGCTTTGCTGCATACCTCGGTTGTAACGAGTGGTTATTTCAGTCAAAGTTGCTCTTCTATCAGCTTGAATCAGTCGGCCCATTCTCCTCTGACCTCTAGCATCAACAAGGCATTTTCGCCCACAGGACTGCCGCATACTGGATGTTTTTCCCTTTTCACACCATTCTTTGTAAACTCTAGAAATGGTTGTGCGTGAAAATCCCAGTAACTGAGCAGATTGTGAAATACTCAGACCGGCCTGTCTGGCACCAACAACCATGCCACGCTCAAAATTGCTTAAATCACCTTTCTTTCCCATTCTGACATTCAGTTTGGAGTTCAGGAGATTGTCTTGACCAGGACCACACCCCTAAATGCATTGAAGCAACTGCCATGTGATTGGTTGATTAGATAATTGCATTAATGAGAAATTGAACAGGTGTTCATAATAATCCTTTAGGTGAGTGTATAGTAATAATAGTAATATATTTCTGTCATAAATTATTCAAGTTAATCTGACTTTTATTTTGGCAGGTTGTCAATTTGCAATCCTGGCTTAGCCTTCACTGGACTCTGGTCAAGGGCTGGAGCCCACATGTGTGGAGCCCACACACACATACAAAATGGCCGTGGCCATAACGGTCAGCGCTGCATTCTTGGGGGCTGACTCTGGGGCTGGAACAGGCTCTGGAATTTCACTCTCTGGAGCGGATTTGGGAATTTCACTCACTGGAGCGGATTCAGGGATTTCACTTACTGGAACGGACTCATGTTTAACTCACTGGAATGGACTCCGAGATTTCACACTCAGGAACGGACACAGGAATTCTACTCACTGGCGCGGACTCAGGAAGATCGCTCACTGGAAGCATTGTGACCATTGTAATTGGTAATGCTGTTCTCCTTGGAGTGGGAATTTCTATCACTGGAACAGGTTTGAGAATATTACTTACTGAAGCAGACTCTGAGATTTCAGACTCTGGAATGGACTTTGGAGCAGGTGTGGGATGTGGGCAGGGTTGCCAGGTTTTCATAACAAAACCCGCCCAATTGCTACTCAAAACTAGCCCAAAACAAGCCCAATCGTGTTTCGGGGGGGTAAAGATCGCGCTCGGGTAAAATCAGTGTTTTTTTGCTGGGGTTCCCCTGCTAAAATTCGCATTCCTGGGGATATCACATTATTGGGGTCACTTCAACCCACGGACATGAAAAACAGCCCGTGGCAACAGTGTTAAAGTAGCCCAATTCCGTGGGAAAACCGCAGACTTCGTGAAGTGGATGAGGGAAGTTTATATGGACAGACCCTCGTTCCCTCGATTTTGACCGAGGGAGTGAGTCTACTTCATGTGTACACTTCAGGCAGCTTCATATACCACAATGCAACACGAATGTGACGTCACCGCATATCGCGTTATTAATTTACCCCACCACAAACAACTCTATATTTTAATTATTTTTAAAAACATTTAAAACAACCCAAACACACCTATATACATATAGAATGCTGCATTAAATGAATTCGTAAAGGAAAAAAATAAATAATAAATCAACTCCATAGTGGATTCCAAGTGAATAAGGGCTTAGGACGTTCCAGTTCAGTCCATTGCATAGGTTCCGCCAGTAGTCAGCACTCATGCAACGTAAGCAATGACGCACATCCGAGTGAACAAGACGGAGGGAAGTTAGCAAGTGAAGGGCATAATAAAAATGAACTTGAATGCAGCATAGGCTACTAGTTGACTTGAAACTGAAAAGACGCCGTTTTATCGTGAGCTGCTCAGCTGCTCCGGCCGCCTCTTGTTCCTCCATCATCCGCAACTGTTCCTCGCTATATTGCGGCTCATACAGGGAGCCACGAGCATTGGAATCGCGCACCAGATCTTCAAAATCCCCTTTTGCCATATCATCTTCAAAACTACCTTCTGCCATCGTGGTTAGCCTACTACTCAGCTTTCTCCACGAGCAAGAGTCTGTTAGCTTAGCTTCAAAAAAAAGATGGCTGACACTATTTGTACATTCTGTGAGTGAGATCCCACCCCCTATGGGCGGGTTGAAAACATGCGGAATTAGCTCCTACTACTGGCTGTAGTCTCTAGCCTCTGGCCAAAAAAGCCTCCGATGACGCTAAATGACGATTTTTGCGTCATCTGAGGTTTTTTCCAGACACAAAATACATAAATCTCTCGTCACAGGGGGACACGAGGGAGGGAAGCATGGTCATTCGAATATACTACCGGGTTTCTACTGATACAAAGCTTAATGCTAATCGCTGAAGTATCCCTTTAAGAACCGAAACCTGTGCAAGGGGTTCACACTATTTTTGAATCAGAATACGAAGCAGTCACATGGTTGTGAGTGAAAACAAATCTTCGGACATCACAGATCACAGTTTTGTAGCTTATTAGCTGAATGAATTATTAGTGTTTTTTCCTCATTATTGAGGGGTTAATAAGGAGGTGCGTGCCATTTTATTTTTGAATTTGACTTTATCTCCTGTTTATGTTAGCTAGGGTGCTAGTATATTTTGGCTGTACTTTTGTTTTCTTTCCTTTTAGTATAGATAGTTTGGTTTACATGGAGGTAGAGCGGTTTTGTTGTTTTGGCTTTGCCCCCTCCTATTAGGGTGACCACCATCAAACAAACCAAATGTGGGACGATTACTAAGTTTGTGTGGGACAGTATGAGACATGTTACCAACACTAAAACATAACCTGAAACTGTTTTATAATGTCTATCTAACTTAATAAAAACATTTGTATTCTGCCTTTCAGCTGATAAAAAATACTTTGTTCTTTAGTCCCTTCCAGAAAACATCATCACATTACAATGTAACATAACGTCTTTATTTTTTACATGTCATTTAAATTCAACATCAATAGGCAACAGGCATCATGCAGATTAACTATTTTTGAAACAGTTCTGACCAAGTCCAACTAAAATCCAACAAAATAAATAATGAACAAATAAAATATAAAACAACGTGAAATTAGCTCATTGACAGTCTTAAATATGAATTTATATTATATATTAAGAATATATTAAACCAATTTACCGAATTATCCATTTGTTTTCTGACAGGGAACACATGGAACGAATCACTGATCCACATTTTGATTGACAGCTGTCACAACCTACTAGTGACTGTGTTTACTCCTTTCTTTTCAACTATTGGATAGGATTTAAAAAACGGCTGTTGTATTTGTGTAAGGCGGGATGTTACTTCTGATGAAGCGCTGTTAAATATAGGTGAAAAACTACGCTGCAAAAAGAATAAATAAAATGCTTTCTTAAAAAAGCAAAAGAACGCTTGCATGTTTTCTTAACATGATAATTAAAAACCAACAGACTGATGAAAATGCGGGACATTTTCTCAATATGCGACGTGCGGGACAAGGGGTGAAAATGCTGTGCGGTACAACGCAGAGTGGTCACCCTACCTTATATCTATCTATCTATATAAATATACATAACACGTGTAAGAATAATTTTAATATATCATAATCTAAAAACTGGCTGAATCAAAAGGAAAGGGTCAACAGATGGTCAGAAAAGGTTAAAAAAAGAACATAAATATTGTTCACGTATGTTGAATTGTGAGATACTTGTCCGTGTTGAATAAAACTGAGGGACAGCAACTTTCATGTAATGTTTTCATTGAGAAAAAATCATATTCAGTTTTTGATAAAGCTCTTTCAAAAACTTGCATTAAACAAAAAAGTTCCCAAACCTTTGTATAAGTGGTTTCTGCAAAGTGTTTAGCCATTTAGATATAATCTCACATTAGATGTATTTCATGTGGTTCACTGATAGTGATTTTCAGCACATCATTGAACAATATGTATTTAAATGCCTATTTTAACAAGAATTCAACTCTGACACTGATATATGTTGTATTATTTGTATGTGAATTTTATTCACATTTATGATTTTAGCGTGTGAACAGGACTTTTATTTTGGAGTGGCGATATGACGTCATAAGGCTGCGCTGCGCTCCTGCATCTTTTGTGATTCGGCTGGTGAAAGGTTTGTCTTCAAACCATTTAAAGTGTTTTAATCAATGGAGACCGTTTAGGTAATTATATAGTTTTAATAAGAATTGTTAAATTCATATTTTATTATTTAATGTAACACTGTAATGCTTTATAAAACATTTATGAACGTTATTCTTCCGTGAGTAAAGTGCAACCACACGTGAGGAAAAAGTGCGTCTCATTTCTCTCTGTACATCGTGAATTAGTTTCTCGTTAAACGAATTCGGTCACTGGCAAGTAGTGATGAGAGAAACGGAGCTTTTTAAAACTCAAAGTTCAACTGAATCAGTTGCTACGTAAAACGATTCACTGATTCGAAGCGCTCGAATCACCGCACGATGACGACACATGCTGGTCAAACCAGTGTAAATGCAACGAGAAAACATCCAAAAACAAACTCAAAAATGCTAACTTTTACTAAAAAATGGCAACTGTTTGGATGAAAGTGTAATCTATTTAATATAATCCAAAATTAAGTAATAAATCTAAATCATAACAAAATATGTATAATTTGTATTCTTTTAATAATTTGAAGTGCATGTTTTTTTTTTTCTTTCTTTCTTTCTAAAGGTCATTTAAGTCTAATAACTCTCACTCTGACTGTCTTTCTTACCAGTGCACTGAACTTGAGAAGCACTCAGAGGTTTAGTGTGGATTTATTTTTCTTTCTGTTAATTATTCTCATCTTAAACAGGACAAACACACAGAAAAACTCCAGGTGAAGCGTCTGAGATCTACGAGACACACTATTATAAAGATGGCATTTATTAAAGTTGAGAGTGAAGACATGAAGATTGAAGAAACATTCAGAGTGAAACATGAAGACATGAAGATTGAAGAAGCATTCGGATTCAAACAAGAAGATACTGAGGAACAAACAGGTTGGTTTCATTCTCAAAGCTAAACTCAGTCATTTGATTCTTATTAAAATGTCCAGCTCTACAGAAATGATTGACGTTTTTGTAACATGTAAAGACATGTTGAAATCACGTGACCTGGCAAAAACTAATGCTGCCTTCAAGTGAACCTAAGAAGATCCTACTTCCAAGTTGGGCATTAGCTAGTTATCATGACATGAAAGAAAAACATTCAAGTTAGAAAAATACGGAAGCAGTCTAAATGAAACGATCATTTTGTGTAACATTAAACACAACTTCTTTTGAATTACATGTAATTAATAATTAACTGATAGAAATGGTTTTCAACAGCATCTAACAAAACATTTATTTTACATGAAGCAAACTGTGAAGTTGACGAAAATGATAATTATGAAGATAAAGGATATTTTATAAAAAGGCTACTCTGTTCAACATTAAATTAAATACAACATAACTAGCTAACATGTTAAAGGGATAGTTCACTCAAAAATGTAATTTCTGTCATTAATTACTCACCCTCATGTCGTTCCAAACCCATAAGACCTTCGTTCATCTTCAGAACACAAATTAAGATATTTTTGATGAAATCCGAGAGCTCTCAGGCCCCTCCATAGACAGCTACAGTGGGAAGAACAAGTATTTGATACACTGCCGATTTTGCAGGTTTGCCCACTTACAAAGCATGTAGAAGTCTGTAGAATGTTTATCATAGGTACTCTTCAACTGTGAGTGACGGAATCTAAAACAAAAATCCAGAAAATCACATTGTATGATTTTTAAGTAATTAATTTGCATTTTATTGCATGACATAAGTATTTGATACATCAGAAAAGCAGAACTTAATATTTGGTACAGAAACCTTTGTTTGCAATTACAGAGATCATACGTTTCCTGTAGTTCTTGACCAGGTTTGCACACACTGCAGCAGGGATTTTGGCCCACTCCTCCATACAGACCTTCTCCAGATCCTTCAGGTTTCGGGGCTGTCGCTGGGCAATACGGACTTTCAGCTCCCTCCAAAGATTTTCTATTGGGTTCAGGTCTGGAGACTGGCTAGGCCACTCCAGGACCTTAAGATGCTTCTTACAGAGCCACTCCTTAGTTGCCCTGGCTGTGTGTTTCGGGTCGTTGTCATGCTGGAAGACCCAGCCACGACCCATCTTCAATGCTCTTACTGAGGGAAGGAGGTTGTTGGCCAAGATCTCACGATACATGGCCCCATCCATCCTCCACGCAATACGGTGCAGTCGTCCTGTCCCCTTTGCAGAAAAGCATCCCCAAAGAAAAAGGTTTCCACCTCCATGCTTCACGGTTGGGATGGTGTTCTTGGGGTTGTACTCATCCTTCTTCTTCCTCCAAACACGGCGAGTGGACCTTAGACCAAAAAGCTCTATTTTTGTCTCATCAGACCACATGACCTTCTCCCATTCCTCCTCTGGATCATCCAGATGGTCACTGGCAAACTTCAGAAGGGCTTGGACATGCGCTGGCTTGAGCAGGGGGACCTTGCGTGCGCTGCAGGATTTTAATCCATGACGGCGTAGTGTGTTACTAATGGTTTTCTTTGAGACTGTGATCCCAGCTCTCTTCAGGTCATTGACCAGGTCCTGCCGTGTAGTTCTGGGCTGATCCCTCACCTTCCTCATGATCATTGATGCCCCACGAGGTGAGATCTTGCATGGTGCCCCAGACCGAGGGAGATTGACCGTTATCTTGAACTTCTTCCATTTTCTAATTGCGCCAACAGTTGTTGCCTTCTCACCAAGCTGCTTGCCTATTGTCCTGTAGCTCATCCCAGCCTTGTGCAGGTCTACAATTTTATCCCTGATGTCCTTACACAGCTCTCTGGTCTTGGCCATTGTGGAGAGGTTGGCGTCTGTTTGATTGAGTGTGTGGACAGGTGTCTTTAATACAGGTAACGAGATCAAACAGGTGCAGTTAATACAGGTAATGAGTGGAGAACAGGGGGGCTTCTTAAAGAAAAACTAACAGGTCTGTGAGAGCCGGAATTCTTACTGGTTGGTAGGTGATCAAATACTTATGTCATGCAATAAAATGCAAATTAATTATTTAAAAATCATACAATGTGATTTTCTGGATTTTTGTTTTAGATTCCGTCTCTCACAGTTGAAGTGTACTTCAGCTTATGATAAAAATTACAGACCTCTACATGCTTTGTAAATAGGAAAACCTGCAAAATCGGCAGTGTATCAAATACTTGTTCTCCCCACTGTATTTAATTAACACTTTCAAGGTCCAGAAAGGTAGTAAAGACATTGTTAAAATAGTCAGTGTGACTCCAGTGGTTCAACCTGAATTTTATAAAGCGACGAGAATACATTTTGTGTGCAAAAACAATGACTTTATTCAAAAATTTCGATCTGGCCTGTGCCAGTCTCCTACGCTGTTCATGTTGTAGTGAACAGCATCGGCTGCCGTAGATGTACGACACTGGCACAGGCTAGAACGAAATTGTTGAATGAAGTCATTATTTTTGTTTGTTTTTGCGCACAAAGTATTCTCATTTTTATTATTACTAATATTAGTTATTATTATTAATTTGATCTAATAATATCAATTATTATACTATTACAGTATCAATGGAGGGTGCTCTGCTTTCGTTTCAGGGTGCTTATATTTGAATTTGTGATTGTTTTTTTTCACCATGTTATTTTTTTATCAAAATTATTTGTGATCAAACATTAATTGGTGGACCCCCTGCAGTACCGCTGCGGACCCCCGGTTGAAGACCCATGCACTAAAGGGATGTAACGTTAATTTAGGGAAATTTCTTAATAAATTCAAAGTACTTTAATGCAAAAACAATATTCACAAGTTCATAAAAAGATAACGATCTCTCAATTTGCCAATCTCATGCTGAAGGTGAGAGTCATGACATGACATGCAGTGGCACCGTCTCAATCTCTGTCCGGCATGGGTAAAATAATAATTATTATAATAATTATAATGCTGAAAGTGAGGTACAATTCATATTTCTTTATAAAATAACTTACAAAGTAATTTGAAAACTTTCTGTAAGATGTATTTCACAAACAGCGCGAGTGAATCACCTCGCGCTCTCTCTCAAAAATACGCAAGTGGGTTCACATCACCATATCGCGTCTGCACTAGTGTTAATTTCGTCATCAATTTTTTTCTTAGTCCTGTGTCAAATGTGCTTTTTAGTTATCATATTTAGTCAACCTTGTCCTGTTTTTGTTTAGTCAAATTTTAGTCGACTAAATGTCTGAGCATTTTAGTCTAGTTTTCGTCAATGAAAACTTAGTAACATTTTCGTCATGTTGCATTGATAATCCCGATTATTTTGCTCAAAATTATAATCACAACGATATTGTCATTTGAGAAATGTATTTTTACTTTTCATCAGAATTGTTGTCACCTATAGCTAAGCACAAATCAAGAGAATGTCGACCCATACGCATGGTTTAAACAGTGAAATTCTACATTGATTTAATGTTTTTCTATTAAAACAATAGCAAAAAAGACTTTGTATTAAATACAAATTAATCGTTACAATTAAAGTTACAAAATGTTATTCATTCAAGAGCAGCAAGCGTCATTAATGTTAATCAAACAACAAAAGACAGAGGCTGCTGTCACTTTTAAGAGCGGCACAGATCCATACTGTTAACACATGGATTTTCTGTTTACGTTCACTTAACTCTTTCCCCGCCAAACACAGAATTTTCCGTTATTTGTAAGAAAACGCTTCCCAGCCAAACACGGAATTTTCCAGGTTTCCGTGTGTTCACTGTTATTCGCTAGGAGGCGCTACTACGCATCTTCTGAATGAGTACAGAATCTCCTGATCAAAACACAGGCGAAGAAGACGCAAAAAAAAACAAGCGATCGTATGCAAGCAGATGCATATGAAAAATAACATGATCATCAACATTAAACATCATATAAATCAAAACTGTCTAATGTTACTGAATGAAATGTCGACCCAGGACGAGCTATAGGACTGTGCAAGCATTAGGGGTGTTGATGGACTCTATCTACTCCATCTGTGTTTGATCATCGCTCTGAATCTGATCTGGATGTAGTCTTTGACAAAAACGTGATTTTCTCAGCTTTTTGTTTAAAATGTTGCTTTTTTTTTATAAAAATTACTCATATTCAAGTGTTGATAAAAAAGGAATGCATGAAGCTACAATAAAATGTTTTTTTTTTGTTTAAAAGCAGAGGGTCTGCTCTTTCTTTTGATACATTGCATGCTCAGATATTCATACAACAAGATATTCTATGGGCCATTACATTTTTGTGAAAATGATCAAAAACAACTTTTTTAAAAAACGCTGGTGGGGAAAGAGTTAAGACAAAACCGACTGCGTTTATGTACATACCTGTCAAGACATTTGGGTGTATCTGACTATTTAAGCGCAAGCTGTTTGTGAGCCGCCTTTATGTATGCGCTTTGAGTATTTATGAATGGTTTAAACACTGGCAAAACTTATAAAGAAATGCAAATTATAAACTTTAGTGACGATGCAACACTGCCTCAATTGTGCAAGTGACAATTCCTGTGTCAACTGTGCAGCACGCTTATAGTGCAGACTAGTGTTAATTTCGTTAACGAAAATATGACGAAAAATGTTCGTCGACGACCTTTTTTTCCATGACTAAGACGTTACGAAGACGAGATGACACAAATGTCCTTAAACGATAACTGTGACTATATCAACGTGCAATATCGTTGACAAAAAAAGACGAGACTAAAATGTAGTTATTAAAAATAAAAATGACCAAAATCACTCTTTGTTTTTGTCCGGGGGAGGACACGTTTTTGTCAAAGACTACATCCAGATCAGATTCAGAGCGATGATCAAACACAGATGGAGTAGATAGAGTCCATCAACACCCCTAATGCTTGCACAGTCCTATAGCTCGTCCTGGGTCGACATTTCATTCAGTAACATTAGACAGTTTTGATTTATATGATGTTTAATGTTGATGATCATGTTATTTTTCATATGCATCTGCTTGCATACGATCGCTTGTTTTTTTTTGCGTCTTCTTCGCCTGTGTTTTGATCAGGAGATTCTGTACTCATTCAGAAGATGCGTAGTAGCGCCTCCTAGCGAATAACAGTGAACACACGGAAACCTGGAAAATTCCGTGTTTGGCTGGGAAGCGTTTTCTTACAAATAACGGAAAATTCTGTGTTTGGCGGGGAAAGAGTTAAGTGAACGTAAACAGAAAATCCATGTGTTAACAGTATGGATCTGTGCCGCTCTTAAAAGTGACAGCAGCCTCTGTCTTTTGTTGTTTGATTAACATTAATGACGCTTGCTGCTCTTGAATGAATAACATTTTGTAACTTTAATTGTAACGATTAATTTGTATTTAATTTATTCAGGAAGTATCCAGTGTTATTTTACATTTTATCCATTATTCAATTTCTTTAGTATTTCTTACCTCAATACTACAGTTAGACCTACCTTGGGGGGAAAATACAAACCTTGCAACACTGTTTATTTCATTTGTATCTTTATTCTATTTTATTTATTGTTTAGTTGTCTTTTTTGTGAATTTAATTCAACATTTTAAATCAGTTTGTCCTGTGTGTAAGCTACTGTGCAACAAAATTGCCCTATGGTAAAAACAAAAATGCACTGCATGATCAAACATTTAGGTGAGATAATCAAAAAAAATTACCTGCTCCCCCTTTTTTTCCTCCATTTGCCAAAATAAAATTCAGGCCCTGATTGGAGTATCCCTATAAATAATTCTTTACATGATAAAAAGAAGGCTTCAAATAGATCTGTGCTCGATATCCGCAGATACTGCTTCCTGTGATCGACAATCGGCTCAAAATCCTGATAGGAGCAACCTTAATGTTATTTGTCTACCGCCTGTAAATTATTAGTGTCTTATGGACTGTTCCACAGGTGCATGTACAATTGTTTATTGTTCATTGAACATGCTTGAAAAACATTCTTTAAACCCTTTTCAATAAAGATCTATAAAGCTTATTTGGATTTTTAAAAAAATCATTAAAATCCTAAAAAATATATATATATATATTTTTTTTTTGCTGTTTAGTTAATGAAACAGTTAACTAAAATCAAATGTTGCAATAAATTATGTAAATGACCAATAATAATTTGGCTTTTCAACCTAAATTTCAGGACTTTATAAATTGGAGTCGGCTAGTAATTTAATTGGAATTAAGTAATTAAATTTCAATAATTTATTTATGAATAGTTTGACAGAATGTGCAGGGAACCAGTTTAGCCACACCATTGCATACCGTCGATGGGCCAGTGGGTGGCCCTTGCAATACAAAACCTAACAGGCAGTCAGTTTAGTGATGATAAAAGTAGCTGTGTTCATATTTCTTTTATCTAGTATGCATTCTAGCCACTACAATTCGAACCAACTAGAGCTTATTTACATACACTTGCTGTTCTGCAAGCATTGGAAACGTGATAATAAAAAAGATGCTTGCTATCAACAAAACCTTGATCACAACCAGTATTTAACTGTAGAAAGTGATGTAACCGTATATCAATTGAGATCTAGCATTTTATGTGCAAAAGTTTTTATTTCCAATAATTAATACCTCTGACTTGTCAGAATTTAATAGAAGAAAATTACTAGGTATCCCATTCTTGATATCATTAATACATTCTGCTAACTTGGAGAGTGGGGCAGTATCTTCAGGTTGTAGAGAAATATAAAACTGAGTAGCACTATAATAATATAATATATTGAAATGTAATTATGTCTCAGAGGAAACATACATAGAGAAAAGTAAAGGATCTAATACTGAGCCCTGTGGCACTCCATACATATGGGTAGCAGTAGATGGGACATAATCCATCCTAATGCTTGTCCACAAATGCCAACATAACTCTCAAATGAAATATTCTCAATAAGAGCATATTTTGTCTGTTGTCAAAAGATCTAAAAGCACTAGAAGAGAGATGTAGCTGCGATCAGATGCCAAAAGCATGTCATTTGTAACTTTAATAAGTGCAGGTTCTGTGCTATGGTGGGGTTTAAATGATTTACCACTATTATCCATACTGTTTCTCTGCAAATCTGAACATAGTTGAGAGGACACTGTTTTTATAATATTTTGCAAATAAATGGGGGAATTGAGTCTATAATTAACCAGTTCTCGTGGGTATAACTTTTTTTCATAAGGGGTTTTATAACTGCTAGCTTGAAAGCGAAGAGTTGACAATATTGAGAAGTTGTTCTAAGATTTCAGGAAACAGCATGCATGCTGTTGTTTGATGCCTGTTGCTTTGTGCCATTAAACTGGGGTTATTTATTTTTATTTTTTTTTCACCTTAGACCTGATGGTGCTGAAAGAAGAGAGTCAAGAATTGAATGAAAAAGAAGAGAAAGATGAGGATGATAGTCATAATGATTTCATAATAGGAGAAAAATCTTTTAGTTGCTCACAGACTGAAAAGATTTCCTCACAAAAAAGGGGTCAGAAAACGGCAACTACAAGTTATTTCTCTTGCTTTCAGTGTGGAAAGGGTTTCAAACAACTTGGAAACCTGAAAGTCCACATGAGAATTCACACTGGAGAGAAGCCTTACACCTGCCAACATTGTGGAAAAAGTTTCAATGAAAAAGGAAACCTCAAAAAACACATAAGAATTCACACTGGAGAGAGCCCTTTCACCTGCCAACAGTGTGGAAAAAGTTTCACTCAAAACGACAGCCTTAAAGCCCACATGAGAATTCACAATGGAGAAAAGCCTTACACATGCCAACAATGTGGAAAAAGTTTCACTCAAAAAGACAGTCTTAAAGTCCACATGAAAATTCATAATGGAGAGAATCTTTTCACCTGCCAACAGTGTGGAAAAAATTTCATTCGAAAAGGATGTCTTGAAAGCCACATGAGAGTTCACACTGGAGAGAAACCTTTCACTTGCCCTCAATGTGGAAAAAGTTTTAAACATAGAGCAACAATTAATTCCCACATGAAAATTCACACTGGAGAGAAGCCGTTCCCATGTGATCAGTGTGGAAAGGCTTTCAGACATAAAGTAAACCTTAATACCCACATGAGGGTTCACTCAAGAGAGAGCAGTTTTACATGTCATCAGTGTGGAATGAGTTTCACAGACAGCGATCACCTTAAGAATCATGTAACAACTCACACTGGAGAGAAGCCTTTCATGTGCAATAACTGTGGAAAGACATGCTCAAACAACACAAACCTTAATGTTCACATGAGAGTTCACACTGGAGAGAGGCCTTTCACCTGCCCTCAGTGTGGAAAGAGTTTCGCACTTAAAGAAAGCCTTAGGACGCACATAAGATCTCACACTGGAGAGAAGCCTTTCACGTGTCTTCAGTGTGAAAAGTGTTTCGCATATCGAGCAGACCTGAAACGTCATTTGCAAACTCATTTTGGAAAGGAATTGCAGGAAAAGGAGCAATTTCAAAAATCACCTACGCAGACAATTTAATTGTGATCTAATAGAAAACGTCTTTTGCCATTACAGAGTTTTAAATGGCTTGGAAATTTAGAAAAACATGTATCTTTGTCAAAAATCTTTTGATTGTATAGTGGCATCACTCATATATTTTAATCATCTACTTGCCTATCTACAGTGAAAAGAATAAGTTGAACCCTTTGAATATATCTGGATTTCTGCATTGATTACTCATAAAATGTGGTCCGATCTTAATTTAGCTTAATTTAATTTGACTACACTAATAACACACAAACAATTCTACTTTTTATATTTTGATCGAATACATTGAGTAATCCTTCACAGGACAGGGGGGAGAAAGTGAATTTATTAAAGGGGTCACGAATTGAGAAATCAAAATGTCCTTGATCTGTTGACATGTAAGAGGTCATTGTACTATAAAAACATCATGTAAATTTTAGAACTCAAAACTTCCTTGATAGTCCAAAAACAGATTTTATTGAATCCAAGCTCAAAGAGCGACTTGTTTGGAATTTTGTCACATTATGATGTAATAGTGCTACGAAAGACAGCCTACTTCTACATCATCGTGCCTTTGGCCCTGCCGACTAGTGCGTTAGTGAGATGAAAAGACAAGGGAGATATAGGATAACTGGACTAAATATAACATTACCTTCCAAAGGATTCTACCGCAGGGAAAAGTTTTTATTTTCAACTATGTGAATGTATCAGAGTATTATTTGTTTGTTCGGTACATTTCACTGTGGATTCTTTGGTAAATCAGTTGCATTTAGGAACAATTCTGGAATTGTCAAATACAGGCTATTTTTGCTGTGTATAAAACTTACAATATGTTTCAAATGCTTATTCATGCTTATTCGTATATGTAAATATGCACTACCTTAACAAGACAAGGCAATGTAGCTGTAGTGGAAAAATCTAATAAAGAATAGCAGTCACAGCAGCCATCATTCTCCTCTCCACCAGGTTTAAAGTTTATGGCACACCCATCTCTGGAACTTGGGTATCAAAATTATCCCAGAGTTTCCCAGTTGTCAATACAACTTGAGAGGGCGTCCATGTCCAATTTTAAACTATGAAACTCTTATTTACGATAATTTCGCAGAAAATGGCAAAAAGAATGAAATGGAAGGAGGCAAAAATGCCAGGGCCCTCCAGGTAAGAACATGGAAGTTTAGCTATAGAATTTATTAGAAAGTTTAGGTTTATTTGAAGGACAATTATCAACTGTTTATTTTCCCATAAATTGATAACTCCCTAAAATCTTACAAAAAATCCTAACAAATATTTTGTCTTAGTCAACGGAATCAAGAGGAAAGGATTTGAAGGACTGAAGAAAACAGAAGGAAAAAATAAAAGCTGAAAAAATGAAAAGCTGGCAAGAGAGAAAACTAAAAACGAAAAATATAAAAAGAGGTTCAATAGGGCCAAGGAAGAAAGTGCATCCAAATCACCATTTGCAAAAGTCAATGCTTTGTTGGATCATCAAAAAGTGGAGTCACCCATCAAAAGAGCTCTTCTTTTTCATACGTCCCTGAATAAAGATATTAGAAGACAACACAAAAATACAAAAACAAACAAAGAGAAGCAGTTGATTGCGCAAGTGGTCACTGGAAATATAGTGAAGATATACAAGCCGGGGTAATAGTCTGTTAAAGCTACAATCCGTAATCCAACACTCCCCATAGTTCATCTACCCTGGTTTATTTTGGTAATTCTTTTGGTATTTTAGGGCCTATTTACACCTGTTCACTTTTTTACTGATCGGTTAGCTATCTGATTTATTAAAACGGTTCTATTTACACTTGACTACATAAATGTGTCTCTGCGAAACGGCATTAAATGCACATTCCACATCAAGGAAAACAACAGATGTGAGCTGCATTTTATTTACCATCAGCTTATTTCCAGGTCATAGACTGTAATAAGAGAGAGAACAGCATCAGCACTGGTAAGATCATTTAGTCTCACTACTTTTAATGAAGATGATTGTGTTTTGAGCGTTTGCGGCTCACTTTCAGTTGCATTTGTGGCCGTTTGTGCTTTGGCTTGCTGAAGAGATACTCATCTGCGGCAATGTGTGTTGCAGTATCGCCGTCATATCTGGCTATAACGTCATATAGCCTATAACACGCTCACACATTTATTTTTTAACATTTTAGGAGTAGTAAAATTTATACATGTGGTTTCAACAACCAGATGCATTTACACTTGTCCAGTTTCGTCTGGAATGCGTCTCAGCACCTCCTGAAGTGGTTTGAGCAATCAGATTTAAATCCATCTCAAAAGCATTTCAGAGGGCATTTACACCTGGGGCCGTATTCACAAAACATTTTATCTTACCACTAAGAGTTCTCCTAAATGGCCGTAAAAGTTCTTAGGTAAGAGTTTCAGGGTTGCCAACTCTCACGCATCTGGCGTGACACTCACGCTTTCAGCATCAATCTCACACACGCAAGAAATGTCAAGCCAAAATGCATTTTTCTCCCCTCTCAATCCGTTAATTTTCTGTTGATGACTAGACTAGACTAGACCACAGCGTAATAATGACAGGAGAGGAGTTTATGGCCCACAGCTGTAACATCTGCCTACAACGTTCTCACTGCAGTATTCTCTGATCGTTGATTCGCTGAAAACCTTGCGCCAACTCTTGGCCTAGCATGCATAACACTCCGTTAACACAACATTCTTCATCTTCTCTAGCGCAGCTCAACCAGGCCTTTCCAACTTTTTTGCGAATTCCGTAAAGGGCGATCATTTAAATGAGTAACATTGTGACTTCACAAGATTCACGTTGTAGTTCTTGGAAAGTGGATTCTGTATATATATCTCCTTTTGGAGTGGACTTTGAGCTTGGTAACATTGCAGATCTTTTTTATGCTCAAACAGCAACATTACAGACTAACTAAAGATGAAAAAGTGAAAAAGCATAATAGGACCCCTTTAAGTTGTTGACCCCTTTAAGCTAAATTTTTCCACGGGTTGATTTCCACCCCCGTAAGTATGATTTCGGTGCTCCAACACCCCCAAAACACCCCCCAGACATACAAATTCAGTGGAGAATTCAGCATTGAGTAAGTATTCTCAAGTTGCTTCAGTCCAGTGAATGTTCATAAAATATTACCAACAATATAAAAGTTATTCTTTCAATTACTTTCTAAAAATTAATACAAATTTCACAGCAAAAAGACACGTTAAGCACGAGCTGAAGGTGGACGTTTGTACAATTAAAATAAAAGGTAATTTGCTTGCTAAAAAATATGGACAATCAGAAGACAGAGGGCATGAAATTTGCATATCAAATATGATACTGTAGACTTTATAGGGTTAAATCTAATATATAGACAGAGATTACACAGAAATTGCAAGTTCATTAACAATAACAAATTCTCTCACCGGTGTAACATGCAGGGGGACAAAACGTGGGGACCACTTTCCTGCCAAAAAGCTTTACATAATTGCTGTTTACACAGTGAACAAGTTCTCCTATGTAGCTGCGCAAAGCTGATGGCTCCGATGACAGGGAAGCAACCTCCCGGTCCTGGTTCCACCTGTGTAGACCCTCCAGCAGATAAATCTGAAAGTTCAGACTGTTCGCACTGGTCTTTGTAAATAGACACAACAGTGTTTAGGGGGTGTTAAAGACACACACAATAACACTTAATGCACTTTCTTTACACATGCACAGTGTGTGTGACAAAGACATACCTGGGATGAAACGGTTCAGGTGTAAATGAAAGGACTCGAGAGAAGTGGAGCCTCTGGCACATCTCTGTGTCTTCAGAAGCACACCTCCCTTGGTTAAACTCCCTGTATAAAGCAAAATACCAGGGGGGTCTTGAATGCATTAAACATGCTTCTTCTGGACACTTCAGATGTGCTCCATCCTTTCTCTGTCCAGGAGAGGAACACCCTTGCCCTTGCTGCTCAGGAGCTCAGTAGGCAGCCGTTCAAGGAGAAGGATGGTAGTCTCCTCTTCACAGATCCTCCTCCATCAATTGAGAGCCAGCTCCTCCCTGGTAAGATGCTTGTTGACATCTTCATCTGTCAGCGCAGGCCAACCCTGGGACTTCAACAACTCTCTCTTTGCTTTGTAAAGCATAGAAACATCAGTCACCACTTGCTGCACGCTGACAGCCGTGACATGAAAATGGGATACAGCTGATGGGTATCAGTTGTACAGCTCAAGGCAATCCTGCGCATAAAATGCCAGATGTCCAAGCGTATTATGAGATTACCTTACCGTATTACCTCTGAATCTGGTTTTCAGCTTGGTCTGGCCCACCTCAGTGCAGCACCCACAGTCCACATACAACACAACAGGTGGATCCACACCAATCTGCTGGTACCTTTTTTTTTACCAGACCATTTACCATCATGTCCAGTCCTGCTCCTTTCTGGGCTGTTAGTACACTTATGAGCACTTGACCAAACTTGTTGCCAACAGAGCTAAGCCAGAGTCCTGTTCCCTTTGCTGTCCCAGCCAGTTTCTTGGTGATCTGTAATAGACATGATATGAAGCATCCTGTAAATGTAATGAAACATCACACCATGTAAAATACAGATAGTTTCATGCTGGGATATACTAAACAACAGCATAATTTAACAAAAATCCATCACTAACCTTTTAGTGGAATCCATCTTTGAGACAGAGCCATAGGTGGATGTTATCCTTGCATGAATTTCATCCAGCCTTGTTAGGATGTCTTGGCTGTACACAGTGAGCAGCCACTTGCAGCTTGGCACCACTGTAGGCTCTGGGAGTTCCTGGAATTTTATTGGCAACACCCCGGGTCAATTGAGGAAGTCGACACATTGGGTGGTGTGCCGGGCCAGACGCTGTTGTTTGATGACCTGTGTGGGACTGTTGCCTAGGTCACATTCATGCAGGAGCCGAATGACCCGCATATCACAGGCATACCTTAGAAAAAGCAAAATCCACACATTCATATATTTTACATATTTGATTTGTAAAGTATTTGATTTTATATGTGATAATGGGCTAACAACTGGATGTGGAATGAAAGTGTACTCACTTTCGCGTGAGGATGACTCAACTCAGCGATGTCCCAGATCCAGCAAAATCCAGGACACATGCGAGGCTCTACACTTGGTACAGATGAGGGTTTCTGTGACCATGTTGTACATTCTGTCAATTTCTAGAACCTGCCGTGCCCTTCTGTGTAGACCACCTCCTGTAAGCTAATGCTGTCCGCATGCAGGATTGGGACAGAGCACCTTGACCCTCCACAGCTTGTATGGCATCCACAGCAAAAGAGCATGACTAAAAAAATCTTTCTGGAGCTGGAGCATGATGTATCTAAGTGCTGGCTGTGGTGGGTAATACCAGAGCTTTAGGTTGTCACGAAGCTCTGGTTTTCCCTTGGGCCCCATTTTAAAAAGCCTGCTGGCAATCCACGTGTGATCCTCTGGTGGCAAGGTCTCCGACTACAAACGATGAAGTCGAACTGCAGATGGACGTTGCAATAATGCCCCAGAAGGAGCAGTCTGTGAAGGAAAAAGACAGAACATTTAATCTAACAAGGTCAAGACTACCCTCACATAAAATTATTATGGTTTTCACCTAAATACTGTTGGTGATTATTGCTACAATAAAACTGGTAACTTTGTATTGGCCACTACTGTCATCCAAAAAGAAAAGAAATGACAAATATTCTTAAAGAAGTAATATATTCACCTTTATTTATATAGTGCTTTATATAGTTTCAAAGCAGCTTTACAGTGATAACAGGAAAATAATGCAACAAAGTTTGTTTTGGCTGTACAGCCGCTCTAGAAGAAAGTAGTGCCATTGTCCAGCTTAAGTAAGTTTAGTGTTGATTAGTGTTGAAAGTGATGTCATCATCCAGCTCAATTCAGTTCTCATACAATGGTGTCAATGCAGACAGATCAATAATATTTTTTGAATATTAAGTGACCCAACTAAGCAAGCCAGAGGCGACAGTGGCAAGGAACCCAAACACCATCAGGTGACACAATGGAGAGAAAAACCTCGGGAGAAACAAGGTTTGGGCGGCCAGTTTTCCTCTGGCCAACAAACGAACACAGTGTGATTATGATTCAAGCAGCATTACAGGTCAGATTGGGATCGGAACATTCAAAATAACAGGTAGCAATAAGAGGCCGGAAAAGTTAAATGTACATATAAGGAACAGCTGGAGGACCAATTTGCAACTTATTAGGTCAATTGGCAACATGATTGGGTATAAAAAGAGCCTCTCAGAGTGGCAGTGTCTCTCAGAAGTCAAGATGGGCAGAGGATCACCAATTCCCCCAATGCTGCGGCGAAAAATAGTGGAGCAATATCAGAAAGGAGTTTCTCAGAGAAAAATTGCAAAGAGTTTGAAGTTATCATCATCTACAGTACATAATATCATCCAAAGATTCAGAGAATCTGGAACAATCTCTGTGCGTAAGGGTCAAGGCCGGAAAACCATACTGGATGCCCGTGATCTTCGGGCCCTTAGACGGCACTGCATCACATACAGGAATGCTACTGTAATGGAAATCACAACATGGGCTCAGGAATACTTCCAGAACACATTGTCGGTGAACACAATCCACCGTGCCATTCGCCGTTGCCGGCTAAAACTCTATAGGGCAAAAAAGAAGCCATATCTAAACATGATCCAGAAGCGCAGGCGTTTTCTCTGGGCCAAGGCTCATTTAAAATGGACTGTGGCAAAGTGGAAAACTGTTCTGTGGTCAGACGAATCAAAATTTGAAGTTCTTTTTGGAAAACTGGGACGCCATGTCATCCGGACTAAAGAGGACAAGGACAACCCAAGTTGTTATCAGCGCTCAGTTCAGAAGCCTGCATCTCTGATGGTATGGGGTTGCATGAGTGTGTGTGGCATGGGCAGCTTACACATCTGGAAAGGCACCATCAATGTTGAAAGGTATATCCAAGTTCTAGAACAACATATGCTCCCATCCAGACGTCGTCTCTTTCAGGGAAGACCTTGCATTTTCCAGCATGACAATGCCAGACCACATACTGCATCAATTACAACATCATGGCTGCGTAGAAGAAGGATCCGGGTACTGAAATGGCCAGCCTGCAGTCCAGATCTTTCACCCACAGAAAACATTTGGCCCATATTAAAGAGGAAGATGCGACAAAGAAGACCTAAGACAGTTGAGCAACTAGAAGCCTGTATTAGACAAGAATGGGACAACATTCCTATTCCTATTCCTAAACTTGAGCAACTTGTCTCCTCAGTCCCCAGACGTTTGCAGACTGTTATAAAAAGAAGAAGGGATGCCACATAGTGGTAAACATGGCCTTGTCCCAACTTTTTTGAGATGTGTTGATGCCATGAAATTTAAAATCAACTTATTTTTCCCTTAAAATTTTCTCAGTTTAAACATTTGATATGTCATCTATGTTGTATTCTGAATAAAATATTGAAATTTGAAACTTCCACATCATTGCATTCTGTTTTTATTCACAATTTGTACAGTGTCCCAACTTTTTTGGAATCGGGTTTGTACATTAAGTATCACAACACAAAAGTCGTAAAATGATATTTTAAATTTGCATAACTACAAACAAACAATACACAGAAGACACAGTTGTATAAATATACATACAAACAGATCACACCTGGAGCTATTTTAATGTGCTGATATAAATATAAGTATATATAAATACTGTAACGCAACACAAAGAGAACCAACATCACAAGTGTTCTTTTGTACTTTAGACTAGAAAGTGTAGTCACTGTACAGTGAAGGTGAGGTGCTGTGCTGGCTATGTGCAGGTGGATTGTACTCCCCAAGTGGTCTTCTTGTGGGTGTGTGTGCATAGGAATACTGGTTTTGGTGAGGGGTGTGTGGTGACGGTGGAGGCATGTAACTATGGTTCCCTGAACCCATAATATACTGCGCCAGCATTTCAATGTTGGAGTTCAGACGGTCCATTGTGGACGACCACCGGTACTTTGTCTGAACAAACTCATTGTCGGATGTTTCAAGTTGTTGCAGAAGCTGTATTTTTATCTCCAGGTCCTCCTGTGAAATAGCATCAGAGGAGAGTTTCCTCTTTAGCTTCTCTCTTCTGTGATTAGTCAGGGTAGTGTGGAGTCTATGCTGTTGATTTCTTATATCTGCAGACACAGAAAGCTCTTTGACACTTTCTCCACTGGGCAGTTACTAATAATATTACGTTTGTTTATTAGCACTGAGCTTGAATTGAGATGCAGATTAAAATTTTTATTAACAACAGTAATGTGCAAAAACCTCAAGAGCTCAAACACAGTCTTGTCACAGGGGTACTGCCCTTTTGGCGTGCACTCCTCTTCACATACAGCCACTTCCTCAGAGAGAACAGTTTTGAGTTTGTCTTCCCCCGCACCATAAATTTCTGGCATAGTGAATATCAGAAGTGGGCGAACTCTGGGCATTCCCTGGCATTCCCTTTTGCATCCAAATGTGTAATCACTTCAGATCTCTTACCCCAATTACAACACCACCATAAACTGAAGTGTGTGTTGCTGGCGATTTCAACTAAAGCCTATTGACAGACCTTTTATTTAAAGACAGACATCGCCTGTTTAGTAAACCACTGTTTAATAAAAAAGCAAACATGAATAATGAAAAAAAATTAAGTGACATCAAAACATTAATTTTAGCATTACATCAAATTTCATATCTCCTGTCTAAGTCTAATGTACAGGTTTCTGCCTTCATCCTCCAGAGGATCCTGAGGAAGATGAAGCTCCTCCATTAACAGGCAACAAATCCTTTCTGGATACATTTTAAGTGCATCATTCTGTATCCAATCATTTGGCCGGATGCCGTGATTTCCTCAGATATAAAGCTGGCTACCTCCATCCAGTCTGAAAAGTGTTTTCACCTGTAAAGTCTATTCCGGCGCAGTACATTTTGTAATGTCCTAAGACAAATGGTAATGCCATGTTGGTAGTTTAGCACCTGTAGAATTTCCTTTTTTTGAAAGCCCAGATAAAAGTAAAAAGATACTATTATGTTTAGATCCAGGCCTACAGTTCGATTTCACAAGCGCATTTCTTTACTAAAATAAACTTCTATGGAAGACTTTATTCTCGTAATTTTGACTTTATTCTCTTAAGTTCGACTTTATTTTCAAATTATTATGACTTTAATCACATATTGTTACGACTTTATCCTCAAAATATTACGATTTTATTCTTGTAATTTCGACTTTATTTTATGACCATTACAGAATGGCGTCCAGAAGAACCACCCCATTTAGCCGAGCCGAACCTATAAGAGTGTGTTGCGTGGGCTGTGGACCAGTGTCCGAAGCCTCTTGTCAAAACTCTTGCTGCTTTGTGGGATGGGAAGACGATGTACATCTCCCCCCAGAATATTCAGTGTTCGAGGAAGACATAACGTATCTTGTCAGAAACTACACAATTAACAAGAAATATGGCAAAGATTGCCTCATGGGGGATCACAAAAACCAGCCCCCTCCCACTGAGTGAATTTGAAAGAAAGACAGCGATGGGGGTCCTCCTTCCCTCTTCAAAAGGAACACAACCTATTTACAAGTGGAGGATATGTCACCCTTGTTGGGCACATTTATAACGTGAGTATATTTAAAATAATTTTTTACTGTTTCGCAATCCTGGTCCTAAAAACATCAAACTTTTTTTTTTTTTTTTTTTTTAATGAATAGTTCACCCAGAAATGAAAATGCAAGCTTTGGCTGGTTGCTATGCAGCTGCTAAGGTGATCGGGGCGATTGCTAGGCTAGGGTGTTGCTAGGGTACTCGGGCTGATGGATGGATGGTTAGTTGAGAAATAACAGATAAGAAATACTAGATAGACAGACAGACAATAAAGTCATTAGTAATATAAAATTGGGGTAGGATCAGGGTAAATACGTACATGTATGTACATGCGGAATATGGCTGTAAAATGAAGTGATTTCATTTATGAACTTTAAATGTATATTTTTTTTCTGACTTTGTATACACTCACCTAAAGGATTATTAGGAACACCATACTAATACTGTGTTTGACCCCCTTTTGCCTTCAGAACTGCCTTAATTCTACGTGGCATTGATTCAACAAGGTGCTGAAAGCATTCTTTAGAAATGTTGGCCCATATTGATAGGATAGCATCTTGCAGTTGATGGAGATTTGTGGGATGCACATCCAGGGCACGAAGCTCCCGTTCCACCACATCCCAAAGATGCTCTATTGGGTTGAGATCTGGTGACTGTGGGGGCCATTTTAGTACAGTGAACTCATTGTCATGTTCAAGAAACCAATTTGAAATGATTCAAGCTTTGTGACATGGTGCATTATCCTGCTGAAAGTAGCCATCAGAGGATGGGTACATGGTGGTCATAAAGGGATGGACATGGTCAGAAACAATGCTCAGGTAGGCCGTGGCATTTAAACGATGCCCAATTGGCACTAAGGGGCCTAAAGTGTGCCAAGAAAACATCCCCCACACCATTACACCACCACCACCAGCCTGCACAGTGGTAACAAGGCATGATGGATCCATGTTCTCATTCTGATTACGCCAAATTCTGACTCTACCATCTGAATGTCTCAACAGAAATCGAGACTCATCAGACCAGGCAACATTTTTCCAGTCTTCAACTGTCCAATTTTGGTGAGCTCGTGCAAATTGTAGCCTCTTTTTCCTATTTGTAGTGGAGATGAGTGGTACCCGGTGGGGTCTTCTGCTGTTGTAGCCCATCCGCCTCAAGGTTGTGCGTGTTGTGGCTTCACAAATGCTTTGCTGCATACCTCGGTTGTAACGAGTGGTTATTTCAGTCAAAGTTGCTCTTCTATCAGCTTGAATCAGTCAGCCCATTCTCCTCTGACCTCTAGCATCAACAAGGCATTTTCACCCACAGGACTGCCGCATACTGGATGTTTTTCCCTTTTCACACCATTCTTTGTAAACTCTAGAAATGGTTGTGCGTGAAAATCCCAGTAACTGAGCAGATTGTGAAATACTCAGACCGGCCCGTCTGGCACCAACAACCATGCCACGCTCAAAATTGCTTAAATCACCTTTCTTTCCCATTCTGACATTCAGTTTGGAGTTCAGGAGATTGTCTTGACCAGGACCACACCCCTAAATGCATTGAAGCAACTGCCATGTGATTGGTTGATTAGATAATTGCATTAATGAGAAATTGAACAGGTGTTCCTAATAATCCTTTAGGTGAGTGTATATTCTTAACATGAATCATGTAATTCCTACTTTTTGTTAGTTGCATTTTAAATTAGACTGAAGAACATTCTGTCTGAACTGCTAGTACATTACAAGTTATTTTGGTTAGTATTTTCTGTAGGGTGTTTTAGTATTGTGTAATGTTTAGGTTTAAAAGTTACTTTAAAAAAAAAGTGTGTATATGTGTTTAGTTTTTTGATGTATATGATAGGGTTCAAAAATCAAGTTTAATATATCCTAAGTAATTATATATCCTACATAAATAGCATTTTACTTTTTATTTACAGTTGAAAGTGATAAGGATGATATCCTCAGAGACAAATTCCAAATGTCAAATTCCGGTCCTGGACTTGGACCTTTGCTCTCAATATAACGCTGTGGCGCGATGAGGCCTTGGTGCCATTAAGCATTGATGATGAGGTCATTCTCAAACACCTTTGACCCAGGTCTTCAAATAGCCAGAGAAAGCTGAATTCCTCAGCTTACACAACAGTCATGGTACTGTAACCCACCACAACACTTTAAGTAGGGCTAATCAGTATGACAGGTTTTCTTTATATATATATATATATATATATATATATATATTTTTTTTTTTTAATTCATACGTTATGCCCAATATACTTAGATTCAATGAAAAAGAGTAGTGTGAACATTTTAAGGCCAATTGACCATATGCACGGAACATTCCCAAGAACTATAAACCACCTCAAAAACTTGAAATGTCAGTTGTTGGTAGGGTTGGAAAAATAAGGGAGATGGTTATGTTCCCAGAACATAACATTGCCTCTGCCGGCCTGCATTTTTCCCATAGCGCATCCTGCTGCCATCACTTCCCCAAATAAACAATGTACACATGGTCATCCACTAGGGGTGTAACGGTACACGTATTCGTACCGAACCGTTTCGGTACAGGGCTTTCGGTACGGTGCACATGTGTACCGAATGGTTCCGAATGCAATCTTTAACAGTTAACAGTCGGCTTGTTTTAAACGCAGAACATACTTCAATCCGAGTTCCCACACGAACATATTAAGTATTCAGTCCATTTTAATCATGAAATTAAAACGATAAATGCCGTTTTGACGCTCTTTAATGTGACGTGACTGATCACTGTATAGGCCCGTGGCACGGCGTGCGTGTGAACGCGATCATCTCTTCCTAAAGAATAAACATGAATTAATATCTTAAGGAATGTTGAGGATACATTACAACTTACTGAAACGTATCATATGTTGTGTAATCGCTCAATCAGTGTTTCAACCACGGAAAGATGTCAATAAAACAGCTTGTAAACAATGTCACGTAGCATTACGTTTACCTCAGAAATCATTCAGTGTCCACAGCTGTTAGTTCACTAGAGAGATGAACTCTTTCGCTAAATATATGCACTATATTAGCCTATATATATTAATTATATTCTACTTAACCTGTTAGTGATGTCTTGATTAATGTATGTTTAAATAAATCTGTCATGAAAATGACAGCCACTGTGTATAAATGACTATATTTCAAAATGAATTGGAGAAAAAACATAATTTTATAATTAGATTTAGAAATTAATGCAAAAACTGCCTTAAGTGAAGTTTACATGTTTGCATACAATGTGTTATTTGAGTGTTGATTATTATATCTAAAAAATAAATAGCAACTGAATTTAGGCTAATAGTTTGGGCTCTGTCCTTTAATATTATAGTAATGTGCAAGTAAGGGCTCCCTATATAGTTTACAGCATTATCTTTAAGAAACATTTAGTTATAACTGAATTCATTTAAGGACAGATACAATTTTTTTTAGTAAACCACTTTTTAATAAAAAAAATACAAAGTAATTTTGTAAAACTGCTGTACCGAACCCGTACCGAACCGTGACTTCAAAACCGAGGTACGTACCGAACCGTCAGTTTTGTGTACCGTTACACCCCATCATCCACTAAAAGAAAAACCTCATTCATCAGACCATGGTCCAGTTCTGACGCTCACATGCCCATTTGTAGGCACTTTCGGCAGTGATCTGTGGTCATCATGGGCTCTCTGTGACTTTGACCTTAAAACTGTTGTTGTTGTTGTAAAGAACTACTAATAAAAGAGTGTGAGATTTTCCCAAAAATGAAAAACTCTAATATTTGGGTGCAGAAACGATCTATACCATGAATTTGATTAAAATGCAAATAGTGACAAATGTGATTTACGAGTACAAAAAAAAGAGAGTATAAATTCATAAAGCAGAGTTCATACATGTGTCAGTATTGAAACATAAAAGTCTAAAATACCTGAAAAGGGTATACAATGTCTAAAAAATATTTTTTTTTCAAGAATCAGATAAAAAAGATAAATTAGAGTTAAAAGATAAATTAAAGTAGAAACAATAAAAATGTTGAGTATAAATATAATACATTAAATACCAAAAACGAATTGCTAAAAGGTTCAGTCTAATAAAATGAAGAATTTCAGATTTTTTTATGAAACCAGTAGCCTGCAGAATCATTTGTGCTAGTTGCTGCCTATGTAGAGTAATTCAAATCGCTCATCACTAATAAGATATAATTCACACCTGCTGAAATCCACAGAAATCTCTCAGTTTTCACATTTTATTAATAATTATAAATCGATTTGAATATATTTTCCCATTTTTGGTTGGAAAAGGTGTTACACCCCAAAGTCCCTGCAACTTTCAACTTTTATGTGTGATTGTTACTATGGTAAAGATGGTTTCACATTTGCACATTCTGGCTTACTTATTCAATAGCTTTATTATTATACGTTCAAAAAGGTTAATATTAGCAAATTATCATCACCAACATTTATGTAAACCAACTACATTCTGCACAATCAGTCAAAATGTGCAAGTATTGGTTTAACATCATACTTTTTGTGAACGTCTTTTCTGTTTGGCTGAACTTTTTTTTTTTGCAAACTATGATATTAAAGCCATTTTAGCCATCTACAGAACTATCAGCACCTATCAGCTTGATTTGTTATGTCTTCAAATGTTATAGTTTTTCCTTGAGCAACAATAAAAATTGCATTATGATGATTTTTTAGAAAATGTTTAGGAAATCGAAAAAATATATAGATTTTTACGCTTTTGAGTAGTAGCTACATAGGGGACATATGTAAGGAATAATTGACGACGGGCCGTTGAATTATTAGAAACAATTATTCCGCTTATACTATGGTTACCACACCTCAAAACATTGTTCAGATGTTTTATTTCAAGTCATTTGTCAGGTTTTGTCCTTAAAACGCTCAGGACTAATTTCTTACGCATCTAAACCCAAGTCTCCGTTGCTAATTCCAAAACGTCATTTTAGAGCTAGTAATGGAGGCTTCAGCCATTGATAGCAGACTAATGCAGCTAATAATGCAGTGAGTTATTAGAGAGAGGGAGAGAGAGCGAGCATATGTGAATTACCTCAGGCTCAGTCTGTGCGTCTCTTTCAACAGTGTTCAGCAGCAGCGTCTACTAATACGAACTGTAAAAACAGCACCTTTATTACCTCGCTAGTGAGAAATGTCATGTAGCTTTTAAGTTGCTAAACTATTTTACTGATAAAATTGTCAGAGCCGCGCTGACATCACGTTTCTGCGCGAGTGTGTGTCCGTACTGTATGTGACCATTCTGTATGCATTTAAGTGGGAGAGCAGAGAGAGCGGGAGAAAGATAGAATGTGCTTTCCTGCATAATAAAATGTCATTTTGTGGCAAAAAACATGGAAATAATTTGTCGTTTTTGTCCCCGTAGTATAAGACTCTTTTAAACACCCCCTAAAAGACATACCACTATTGTGCTCAATAGACTGAACTGATGATAACTGTAATTTGTAAGCAATCCAGACAAATCATGTTTAACCTCCAGAATATAGTTTATCTGTTCATTTTACAACTGTTTTTATTTATTTATTTGTCTCAGATATTCAAAATGAACAAGCACTGTGTTGGTGAGTCTTACAGAACAGTCCCTGTCCATAGTGCTGAATTCATTATATCATTGACAACCACTCAGAAAGCATGACATCCAGTAGTATGTTTATTTGGATGAACACTTCAATAACTTTTAAGTAGCTGACTTAAAGGATTAGTTCACTTCAAAATGAAAATTTTCTGATAATTTACTCACCCCCCATCTCATCCAAGATATTCATGTCTTTCTTTCTTCAGTCGAAAAGAAATTAAGTTTTTTGAGGAAAACATTCCAGGATTTTTCTCCACATAATGGTTTTCAATTGCAACCAACGGGTTGAAGGTCCAAATCAATGCAGTTTCAAAGGGCTCTGCACAATCTCAGCCGAGGAATAGGGTCTTATCTAGCGAAACTATTGGTCATTTAAAAAAAACAAACAAAAAAAACATTTATATACTTTTTTACCTCAAATGCGCGACTTCTGTGTTGTGCTTCTTCACGGCGTATGACGTCATCACGTTGGAAAGGTCACGCGTGGCGTAGGCGGAAGTTATTTCAAATTTAACTCTTTCTCTCAGTCTTGATATGAGATTTTTGATTTGTGGCAAGTTCAGCTCTGGAGGAAAAGTTAATCTGGGTCTTCAGATGCTGGTGGAGGATTGGATGGTGCTGCCTCTGCCCTATTTATAGCTGAAAGTAGATGTTTCTCAAAAAGAGTTATTGCCCCCTCCCCTTAAAGTTGTTACAAAAAAATAACGACTTTATTCAACAATCTCTTGTCTTTTGTGTCACTCTCCTACGCGATTCATGTAAACACCACAACGCATGTATGTGGTGTTCAGCCAATAGCGAGCCGCCATTCTGCCATAGAACCCTGAAGTGCTACACTGTGTGAATAGCCCAACAACGTGAATAGTGTGAGAGAGTGACAGGGAAGTGCCCAATGTTGTCGTTATCTAGTTGAGGTCCTGGAACAAGGTATTTAAAGCCTCAGGAAATCGGTCTGCTACCCCCACCACCCTACATGTTTTGGGGTGCAGCAGTTTCCGGCGAGCCCATTCCTCAGTGTCCCAGGGCACCCAACTCACCCGACTCACCACTCAGAGAGCACCAGAGGTCAGTCTCGAGAGACTGATTACCTTAGTAGAATATTTGGCAGTGTGGAAACTTCTGCTAAACGTTTATCATTGGGTACTGCAGATTAAAGAAAGGATTCTCGTCCACCACAATTCCAGGGAGTACTATCCATGATAGTCAGGCCAGAGCAGGTTCAGGTTCTGGAACAGGAGATTCAGTCTCTCTTAGTGAAAGAGGCTATAGAACATATTCCTCTTCCAGAGAGATACTCTGGTTTTATGGCATACCAATACTGTTTTGTTGTTTTCATTACAGTGGTGGCACAAAACTAAGGGGTTCTCCTGAGGGGCAACTCATTTCGCACCACCAGGGTTACGTGCAGATGATTAGTGATGAGGAAGAAATCTTGGTTTCTGTCCCAGGGACCTGTGCTAGGGGTCTCATATTGTTGCAAGATGCTAACGACGGACGTGTCCCTCACCAAGAAAAATACAATCTCCACTAACACGCTGCCCCTTGCGCTTGATCTGCCGTTTTCAATGTCCAACTTTACTGCTTTACTTTAATACACCGTAGCTGACCACTGTGCTGTACAATACCAAACTAAAATAAACATCAAAAGTAAATATAAACAATAAAGACTGCAATGCAATGAGAAATATGATGCAAATTTTAATATTATGTTTTTGCTCAAAACTCACTTTAAAACGCCATTGAGTGTTTTAAATAACTTCCATTTTCGATCTGACGAGGCTTCTTATCACAAAATGAGGCAGAAAATACATTTTATTAAAAGAACCACTGAATTGTTTTTTGAACTGGTTCATTGAAATGAATCATCCGAAAGAATCATCATCCGCGGAAATGAATCAGACTTCCAGTCACTATTAGTGAGCTAGAGGTGAACTGATGATTAGCTCTGTTGAATTGAAAAAGGCTCTCAAAAAGAAGTCGATTCCCCTCGATGGAATCGATTCCAACCATTGGAATCGACTCTCAATTCCCAACGCCTCGGAATCGATTCTCCGCCCTGTTTAGTCACGAGTCACGACATACAGAGGTTCATATTTCATAATAAATTAAGACTTTTTCCTGTTTATCTGTGAAAATAACGAACACTGGCAATATCAGTGAATGTTTTTAACAAAACGAACAAATTAGACGGAAGACAGAAGCCGTTACACAATCTCCTGCAGTTCCCTCACGAGTTAGTATTTTCTGAAGTAATTTTTCAAATTACATTTATGATTTTTATAAAGTTGTGAAGAAATTACAGTATAATAAAATATATTCTGACAGGATTTGGTCTCAGAGAAGGGGTTCTGACAAATATATTTTCTGAAGTAATTTTTCAACTTATTTCAAATTACATTTATGATTTTTATAAAGTTGTGAAGAAATTACAGTATAATAAAATATATTCTGACAGGATTTGGTCTCAGAGAAGGGGTTCTGACAAATATATTTTCTGAAGTAATTTTTCAACTTATTTCAAATTACATTTATGATTTTTATAAAGTTGTGAAGAAATTACAGTATAATAAAATATATTCTGACAGGATTTGGTCTCAGAGAAGGGGTTCTGACAAATATATTTTCTGAAGTAATTTTTCAACTTATTTCAAATTACATTTATGATTTTTATAAAGTTGTGAAGAAATTACAGTATAATAAAATATATTCTGACAGGATTTGGTCTCAGAGAAGGGGTTCTGACAAATATATTTTCTGAAGTAATTTTTCAACTTATTTCAAATTACATTTATGATTTTTATAAAGTTGTAAAGAAATTACAGTATAATAAAATATATTCTGACAGGATTTGGTCTCAGAGAAGGGGTTCTGACAAATGTATTTTCTGAAGTAATTTTTCAACTTATTTCAAATTACATTTATGATTTTTATAAAGTTGTAAAGAAATTACAGTATAATAAAATATATTCTGACAGGATTTGGTCTCAGAGAAGGGGTTCTGACAAATATATTTTCTGAAGTAATTTTTCAACATTTCAAATTTCAAAATATTGCTTTGACTTCAATTTTATGAATGAAACATAATAATAATAATATTTGCCAGAGTTTTCACAAGTACCTTTCTCTGTATTTTCTTTTCTTCAGCATGGCAACTCCAACTTCTCCCCCAGCGCTTTTACGTTGCAAGTGTGTAGTGACCCGATTAAACCAACAAGCCCTGAGCTATTCAACGAAGGGAAGAAAAATTGTAATTTCCAAATTAAAAACAGAAACAATAAGTGCACTCACTGATGGTGAAATGGTGTACCTAAATAAAAAAGACGGCTTTACCCCAGAATTTGAGGAGGGGGTTAGATATGTCCTCCAAAAATACATCCTTTCAAATACATTTGGCCAGATGTATTTGTATGTTGGCTCTGGAACACTGAAATTTAAGACGGTTCCACAGGACATCACAGAGGAGGCAGAGAGATCTGTGAAACATGCCCTGTGTCCAACTTCACCAGTTATGAGTGGTAAAGAAGTGGACATTTTACAAAGGGAGGATACCTGAGCCTACAAGGGCAGATCAGAGAAGTGAGTCAATTTTCTATCTATCTATCTATCAAATTTTTGTTAAATTTAATTCAAGTGTTTAACCTTATATAATTTACTAACTTTAACATTATTACCTCTCCATCATCCAGTTCCAAGTTGCCTAGAACAGAAAATTAGAAAAATGGACAGATAAAGTGATAATGACAGTGTTCTGCAATGTGCCAGATTCAATTCAAGATTGACACTTAAGAGTTAACTGTTCAAAACTTAGAATTACTCGTAATTCTTCAATTATTATAACTACTATTTAGCACAATTAAAGGATTTGTTCTGTCAAAAAATAAATTCAATGGGGTTCTGTGAGAGTCGTGCATTTTTCTACAGATTTTGTGATTGTGAGCTGAATAGTCTCAAAGACATACTTAATAATACATTACAACACTGTATTATATTATTTATTCTGAATTAAGTTGTGTATCTAATTGGCTATTCAAAGTTATAAAAAAAATGTCAACATACAAATTAACAGGATATAACATAGATAAAGACTGTCAGATGGATAGATAGATAATCTGTCTATCACCATGGCACTGTGATTTCAACACTTATCCAGGAACCCTCAACATTGCATATTTTGGATGTCTCCCTTATTCGGAAAACAAATCATGTGAATTAACAAATTGAATTGATAAAATAAAAATTCAAAATGTGCAATGTTGAGGATCTCCAGGAACATAACTGAGAAATAGAACTGTATTACTGTAATGTCTAATGTCTTGGTTTTGTATCATGTTTATGTTTCATGTCTTCTGTTTGAGTTTTATCACAGTCATGTTTGCCTTGTGCTTCCCTTGTTTGTGTCATGTGATCCTGCCATGTGCTCCTTTTTCATGTGTTCTGTTGTCATGTTCTGATTGTTTCATTGTTTCATTGTTTACAGGTGTCCCTTGTCTTGTCATTAGTAGTCTGTGTATTTAAGCCCTTCTGTTTGCCATGTTCCCTTGTCTAGCTTTGTTTGTGTATACCGCTGTTGGTGAGTTTCAAGTCTGTTTTGTAAATAAACTGCACTTGGGTTCTTAAAGCTTGCCTCCAGTGGATCCATATCGTTACAATTATACTCACCCATGAATTTTAATTTTCTAGTTGCGTGGCGTGAGGATGACAAGCACTCATGTCCCCATTCTGGATATCCAGCTGCAATGTGAAGAGAAAGTCTTTGTGTCGTTGTGGAGAGAAGTGGCGCTCACTGACCTCTATGTAGGTGATGAGGCGGTTCTTACCCACCTTCGTCCCTGCACCCTCAACAACGGGGAAGGAAAATTTCACTCCTCAGCATACACATCTGTGAAGGTACGTAATGCACAACACTCCTGCTGCTATGCCATTTGAGTAGAACATGCATTTTGGAGTTGTAAACCTGCATTTCAATGAATAAATATCACATGAATATCAGCGTGACTGTAATATGATAATAGGCTATAAGTGTGTGTTTGTTTTTTTTAATACAGCATGTTAATATCCAGAAAGGCAAACTTATACAAAAAGAAATACTCACAGTAAAGTGTTCCAGTACTAACACACTGAAACTTACAGTACAGATTTTTTTTTTTTCCCCCGCTGATTTTCAGCTCGCTGAGGGGCAGGTCCAGGAAACAGAGGCAGAGATTATCGGTGTCTCTGAGGTCAATGACACCTTCCACTTCCTCAGCAGTGACCTGGTTGTCTACATTATTCCTGCAAACATCGTCACTGGTACTCCAGATGACCTCATCAACAGTCTGCCGATGAAACTGGTGATGAAACACATAAATCGCAGAGTAATGGAAATCAGATCAAATTAAACTTACAGTGGGGAGAATGAGTTCCCCTAACATGACATAAGTATTTGATACATCAGAAAAACAGAACTTAATATTTGGTACAGAAACCTTTGTTTGCAATTACAGAGATCATACGTTTCCTGTAGTTCTTGACCAGGTTTGCACACACTGCAGCAGGGATTTTAGCCCACTCCTCCATACAGACCTTCTCCAGATCCTTCAGGTTTCGGGGCTGTCGCTGGGCAATACGGACTTTCAGCTCCCTCCAAAGATTTTCTATTGGGTTCAGGTCTGGAGACTGGCTAGGCCACTCCAGGACCTTGAGATGCTTCTTACGGAGCCACTCCTTAGTTGCCCTGGCTGTGTGTTTTGGGTCGTTGTCATGCTGGAAGACCCAGCCACGACCCATCTTCAATGCTCTTACTGAGGGAAGGAGGTTGTTGGCCAAGATCTCGCGATACATGGCCCCATTCATCCTCCCCTCAGTACGGTGCAGTCGTCCTGTCCCCATTGCAGAAAAGCATCCCCAAAGAATGATGTTTCCACCTCCACGCTTTCACGGTTGGGATGGTGTTCTTGGGGTTGTACTCATCCTTCTTCTTCCTCCAAACACGGCGAGTGGAATTTAGACCAAAAAGCTCTATTTTTGTCTCATCAGACCACATGACCTTCTCCCATTCCTCCTCTGGATCATCCAGATGGTCATTGGCAAACTTCAGACGGGCCTGGACATGCGCTGGCTTGAGCAGGGGGACCTTGCGTGCGCTGCAGGATTTTAATCCATGACGGCGTAGTGTTACTAATGGTTTTCTTTGAGACTGTGGTCCCAGCTCTCTTCAGGTCATTGACCAGGTCCTGCCGTGTAGTTCTGGGCTGATCCCTCACCTTCCTCATGATCATTGATGCCCCACGAGGTGAGATCTTGCATTGTGCCCCAGACCGAGGGAGATTGACTGTCATCTTGAACTTCTTCCATTTTCTAATAATTGTGCCAACGGTTGTTGCCTTCTCATCAAGCTGCTTGCCTATTGTCCTGTAGCCCATCCCAGCCTTGTGCAGGTCTACAATTTTATCCCTGATGTCCTTACACAGCTCTCTGGTCTTGGCCATTGTGGAGAGGTTGGAGTCTGTTTGACTGAGTGTGTGGACAGGTGTCTTTTATACAGGTAACGAGTTCAAACAGGTGCAGTTAATACAGGTAATGAGTGGAGAACAGGAGGGCTTCTTAAAGAAAAACTAACAGGTCTGTGAGAGCCGGAATTCTTACTGGTTGGTAGGTGATCAAATACTTATGTCATGCAATAAAATGCTAATTAATTATTTAAAAATCATACAATGTGATTTTCTGGATTTTTGTTTTAGATTCCGTCACTCACAGTTGAAGAGTAGCTATGATTAAAAATTACAGACTTCTACATGCTTTGTGTAGGAAAACCTGCAAAATCGGCAGTGTATCAAATACTTGTTCTCCCCACTGTAGGTATATAGATTGCAGCTCATCATTCCATTTTGTTCCACTTTTTTTAACATTTGATGTTTTTTGTTTTTTTTTCTTCTAAGCCCTTTGCTCTTGTGTGTTTAGTTTGTTCCAAACAATACCTTCATCACCTACCTATAGATTACTCAGTTCCTCATCCCTTTTATTTTTTTTTTTGGATTTTTAAAAAAAATTATTTTATAATGTTTCCTGAGGTGTACTTATATTGTTAGTATGATTTTTACATCATAAAATGTCATAATTTAGAAATAAAAGGCATTTTTCTATCCTGATTTTTAGTCCTCTGGCTTGAATGCTCTGTTACATAAACAGTATTAAATGATTTAGAAAGTCTGTGTGAACTTGAATAATTAGCTACACGTCAGAAATCACTAATCACAGATCAGGCATTAAAGCTGCAATATGTAAAATTTTTGCAGTAAAATATCCAAAAACCACTAGGCCAGTGTTATATATTTTGTTGAGTACTTACAATATCCCAAATGTTTCCAACTATTTGTAAATCGTGAGAAAATTTGCTATTTTAACCAAGGAACCAGGACGTGTGAGGGAGTCGCCTGTCAATTGCGTCATATCTGCGTTACTCTCAGTTTACGGTTTTATTTTGTAGAAACGCTTTACTCCTACTGCAGTGTGCAACAAGTGTCATAGCAGCCGCCGAGCGAACGCACAGAGTAACGTCATAACATCATTTTCACATCAACACACTCAAATGTATCTAATATGATAAACAGAGCTGCGTTACCTCATACTCATGACCGGAAAAGCGGAAGTGGCGCCGGCGACTGTGGCATAATAAAAGTCCCGCTGCTCGCGAGGTTTGTGTTGCGTTCATCTCTTATTAACAATCGCTCCAGTGGCCTTGCTCAGCTCCCACAACACTCGGTCCTGCTCTGCTTCATACTACAGTAACGTTAATAATCGCATCCATGAACATGATTTCTGCCCGAGTCCTATCCCGAGGCTGTGAGGTGAAGAATACAACTCCCAAGATTCTGCGCTCAAACTTGGCGTCATCAAGCTACGCCTTTGTTTTGAATAGGCGACCTCTAGCGGACGGAAAAATTACATAGTGCAACTTTAATGAACACTGTTACTTACTGTTTGTGGCGGTGCTGTCGAATCCATATCGTAAAAGTCTGTTTGTAAAGCCTGTGCTGACATTGCGACTGAATTAAATGTAAAAAAAAATAAACTGAATCAATTTTCTCCAAATTCTCTGGGTGGGCAAAGCAGAGAAAGGGGAGGTAACCTTTCCCCATATGATGACATATAGGGAAGATTCCAGATTGGCCCATCTGAGCTTTCATTTTCTCAAAGGCAGAGCAGGATACCCAGAACTTGGTTTACACCTATCTCCATTTCTAGCCACTGGGGGACCATAGACAGGCTAGGGGAACTCATATTAATGTTAAAAAACCTCATAAAGTGAAATTTTAATGTCATGGGACTTTTAAATTGGCTATACTTAATGTTGGATGTATAAACCCGAAGAACATGTTCAATTAAAAATTATTTGTATAAGCAACTTTCAGAATAATTGTATGTAAGCAGCTTACGTCCTGCGTTAAGAACCCCAGTGAGCAAGATAAAGGGGACTATAGTGAGAAAAACTCACCAGAAAGATACAAAGTAAGCATATACAATTCTGGGAAGTATGTATACGACAAGAAAGGAGAGAAACATTTAGAAATGAAACAGTTAGAATGTTTGGTAGACTTTATCCATTTTTGCTTTGTCTTTTCTGGCGACCCCTAAGAACCTTCTGGAGGACCCCAGTTTGAAAACCCCTGGAATAGAGCATTGTCATTATTCACACTCATGTTGTTAAAAAAAGTCACCAAAACTGCACATTTTGTCCCCTTTTGACCTGAATTGGGTGTCAGATCAAGGAGACATGCAAAATCAGAAATACAGGGGGACAATATAGGACATTTTCATTTTAAACTAAACTGGTATTTCTTTCGTGAATGAATAAGCCGTTTGAATGAATCGGTTGACTCTCAATGACTCACTCAATAAGTGACTTGCTGCCATCTAGTGGCGGTTTTAAATACACATTTAAAGTATAGTTTCAATTTGTAATTATTTCAAAAATACATTTATTCAACGTTTTATGTTTAAAACAAAGCATTATTAATGTCCTTTATTAATTAGCTATTAATTAAATCATTATTAATCCCCTGTGAGCTGGATTAAACAATGCTATTTTTAGATGGTGCTTCTGTATTTCCTCAGCATTGCAAAGATGAATTTTGATGAATTCATCAGCTCTTTTGTCTCTTGATACTCTAATTTAAAGGGTTAGTTCACCCAAAAATGAAAATGATGGACTTTTTAACGACGTCTTTAGTACCTTTTATGGGTCTTGAGAGAGGAAATGTCATTGCTGCCAATGGAGGCCTTTCTGAGCCATCGGATTTCAACAAAAATATCTTAATTTGTGTTACGAAGATGAACAAAGGTCTTACGGGTGTCAAACAACATGAGGGTAAGTAATTAATGACATAATTTTCATTTTTGGGTGAACTAACCCTTTAATTTATTGATTAAATGTAAGAATTTGACACAAAAGATAATGCATACATCTAGCAGTCATTATGAAAGACTGAATTCACTGAAATATTTAAGCTGTTATTATAGCAGCAACTTTTTGTCTTGTAACTCAAAAACATCATTGATTATTGCTCGTGATGTTGTAATAATGATTAATGTCGATTAAAAGAATACAGTAAACGTTTTCGTGTGGGCTCGTTCTTGTATGCCGCACAGACAAAAACCGTGATATAAATGATATTAAGTAGCCTAAAAATCGATTAGCTACAGTATGTCTATAGTGTAACATATTTAGTTTTGCTTTTTAGACAAATCTCACACTTTCATTTTTAAAAAAAATATATTTTTCATAAGTTCAACACATCATTGGACAACATTAATTTATATATGTATTTCACACCAATAATTAAACTCTGACTCATTCTGACATCTCTTTAATTATTTGTATATTGTATGTACATTTCTATGCACTTTTGTTATTTTGGACAGCGGCGGCTGACCGGGACTTTTATTTTGTCAATATGACGTCATATGTCTGCGCCGCGCTCCTGGATGTGTTGTGATTCGGCTGAAGAAAGGTTTGTGTTCTTAAATATTTAAAGTGTTTAAATCAATGCAACCCGTTCGGGCAGATGAACGGATTTTAGATTTTAAAAGCGATGTAAAATGGCTTCATATTTGTTTAATGTGACAGTGTAATACTTTATCTACCATGAACGTTATTTTTATGAGTAAAGCGAATCCACACATGAGTAACAGAAAATGTGCATCTCATTTAGCTCAGTCTTGCTCAGTTTATGGTAAACACGAATTCTAGTAGTGATGGAGAAGCGGCATTGAGTCAATTGAACCATAGAGATATATATGAATTGAACCTAATGCTTAGCAAAATGATTATATATATATATATATATATATATATATATATATATATATATATATATATACACACACGTACACGTAGATGCCTCATTAGCGATTTTCGAACGGTCAAAGCCGGTGTTGTGCCGAAATCGGTGATCTAGACAAATCTGTGACTAGGGGTCGCCGTTCCTTCGATGTTCGCTCGAGAACGCGCCTGACGCCCGTGCACACTATAGTGAGATTCGTGACTGCGCATGGAGGACCGTCTGTTGGAGTGCTGCGAAGAAACATGCAAGAACATTCGTTAAAGAAAAATGTTCTTACGTTTAATGTGTTTTTTCCCCCCAGTTTATGCATTCTGAATGTCATTTAATTAAACTCATTAGAGCAGTACAACGAAGTGCAGTTGGATGCTTTTGAATGTTACCTGTTCTGCTGGAGTTATGTTTTTAACATGGTGTGTGGGTTTAGCCTATGTACAAAATGCACATTAATTATGAGTAATCTTCCCTGTTGCATGTGAACAGCAATAGACTTACAGCATGGCCCCTAAACCCAACAAGGCAACATTTGTAAGCATACTGTATTTACTTTTAGTAATAAGACCCTTTTCAGTGTGATCATTTGTTGCAATCACACTACTTTACAGTACTATAAGAGAGGTTATCTGTAGTTTGTCAAGTTAAATGCAAATATGTACCTACCCAAGCATCAATATCTTAAGACATTCCAGGCCAGTAGAATATTTTAGATATTGCATTTCTTGTTTTTATTTGGCTGCAGTGTGCTCCAAAAGCACTATACTTCCTGGCCACAAATTACCTTTACACAGAGCTCCTTAGTGTAGTGCCTTTGTGTTTTAGATAGTACAATTCTTTGTCTGTAAATCATCAACAGCCCAAACATAATAAGGGGTGGAATGCTCATAACACTTACAGTATATGCAAATAATGCATTATCTGTCGTCAATATCAGCATTTAAACGACACATGTTAATGTTACCCATAGGCAGGCCCACACGGAATCTGCGCGACTTCCGCAGAAAACTCTGTGGATTGTAGTGCCCATCATTTGAGAAGCGTGCACAATCGCGTGCGTGATTGTGAGGGGTAGTAGGCTGCACTTATTGATGTGACTTTTTTTTTTTGTGAGCGAGTGATATTTGAAAATGTCTAAAATAAAATTGACTGTGGAAGTGTTAAGGAAATGTCACTTGTCTGCAAAAATAACTTATTTATAGCTATTAAAAATAGTTAATTTATTTACTTCGGTAGGTATTTATTTATTTTGCTCTTGTTGAATGATATGAAATTGTTTGTTTAATGATTTGTGTCCAATACAATTGATAAAGTAATATTTTCTCTGTCTTTTAGTGGATGTACTATAATAGAGATCTAGCTTAGTTTAAAAAACAAGTCGTTCTATTTGGATTTGTATTATAATGTTTTCAGTTCCAATATTCTTAGATCTTTGTAACACATTTAAAAGCACTCCGCATAATTCCGATTTTTCAAAAAATTCAGCGCACAAAATCACAAAAAAAGTCCACAGATTCCGTGTGGCCCTGCAAATGAAAGCTTAAGTTCTCAGGAGAAAAATATGTTCAATGTAACACAATAGTTAATTTTTAAATATATGACTAAAATTATGTTGCACACTTGTGGGACTGATTAACACAGTGTGGGTTTTATGAACAGTGTTGTTTGGCTCTCCAACCCCCTCATGTAGAATTCATAATACTCATTATTATTTAAATTATTTTTATTTATTTATTTTTGTAAAATTCACACTCAAGTACACTTTTTAAATCAACAGTGCTAATTGGAAACTCACCTTGAAGGACATATTTGGAGGCTCTTCTTCAAATTGTAAATTTTTCTGACTTTGTTGCAGAATCTGGATACTCTCTTTTTTTATTTTTTATAAATGAAATCGGAAATTTCTTTATACACTTCAGGATCCATTGTCTTTATGTGGAATGTTCACAATTTTCTTCACAAAACTTGTAAATGAAAATCCAGAGATGCTGGAGGTGAACTGACACCTGCTATATATAGGAATTTATGCACCTGTTGCATGTAATTATGTGAAAATCTTGTTTGACTAACCATGCTCAGCTGTGTATTTTGTGTGCAGTTTTATGAAAAATATATTTTTTTATTATTATTAAGATGAACAAATAGTATTTTTGAAAAAACAGTGGCTCAGTGGGTAGTACTGTTACCTTACAGCAAGAAGGTCAACAGAAACACAGAAAACGTATAACATTTTTCTTTAATGAATCTTCTTGCATGTTCAATTAGCGCATGTTTCTCCAGTCCTCCATACGCAGTCACGAATCTCACGATAGTGTGCACGGGCGTCAGGCACGTTCTCGAGCGAACAGCGACCCCTAGTCACAGATTTGTCTAGATCACCGATTTCGGCACAACACTGGCGCTTTCTGAATTCAAAAGCAAGTTGCCTGTGCGTCTGCAACCGTAGTTATACTTATGCATGTATGAATATCTATATCTGCAATAGACTGAAGCAGATGATTTTATAGGATTTAGTATATCCATAATGGTAGATAATTCTGCATGCTAAAAATATTGGTTAAAGATCTTAATATGACCTTAACATCATAAATATTATTGGTCATCAGAGAACCCTACAGACACATTGCTCAGCTTTTAATGAAAGCAGTGAACTCATTATGAACAAGTTAATTGAAAAGAAATCAACCATCAAAATGAATAAATTATAAAAATAGTAATAAATTAGTAATGTGTTTAATAAACATCAATATAGCCTATTTATTCAAACCATGTTTTAAGTAGGCTAATCATAAACTAGGTATCATTTGAAAGCTTAAATACTCAAAAATCATCCTGTTTTGCAATCGTTTTATAAAAAAAGCTTTATAAAATTATGAACATCACATTACTGCATTTAAACCATTTTTAAGAACAGGGATGAGTCAAAATGATACATTATTATACATTTATTTAAAGGGTTAGTTCACCCAAAAATGAAAATTAGCCCATGATTTACTCACCCTCAAGTCATCCTAGATGTATATGACTTTCTTCTTTCAGACGAATACAATCTGAGTTATAATAAAAAAGTCCTGGCTCTTCCAAGCATTATAATGGCAGTGAATTGTTGTTTCATTTTTGAAGTCCATAAAAGTGCATCTATCCATCATATAACTGCTCCACACGGCTCCGGGGGGTTAATAAAGGCCTTCTGAAGCGAAGCGATGCGTTTGTAAAGTTTTAAATATGGATATTTTTCTTACACAAAGTAAATTATCTAGCTTCCGCCAGATCGGAAAAAAACGCAACTGCTGTGCAGTGTCGTCAGACGTAGCGGCGATCTGGCGGAAGCTAGATATTTTACTTTATAAAGTTTTAAATATGGATATTTTTCTTACACAAACGCATCGGTTCGCTTCAGAAGACCTTTATTAACCCCCCGGAGGGCTGCTGACGTCACGTGCTGGTAAAAACTGTAAATTCAACGAGAAACACAAGTGTGTGTAAATACAGCTAATTATTAAAGTAGTGTAATTTATTAAATGTATTTATTATAATACCAAATATAAATCACAAATATTAAGTGTCTGTGTAATTTGTATGCTTTTATTAATTTTTAGTGCTAGTTCTAGTTCTCTCTTTTTTTTTCCTAATCAGGGCATTAACTCTCTCTCTCTGACTCTTACCAGTGACTGAACTAGAGCTGATTGAGACACTCAGAGATTTAGTTTGGATTTATTTTTCTTTGTTTCTATTCTAATTTTAAACAGGACAGACTGTCCAAACACACAGAAAAACTCCTGATTAAGCGACTGAGATCCATGTGACACTATTATAAAGATGGCGTTTATTAAAGAAGAGAGTGAAGACATGAAGATTGAAGAAACATTCAGAGTGAAAACTGAAGATACTGAGGAACAAACAGGTTGGTTCTCTTTTGAACATTTATTTTGAATAAAGTAAATGGTAGTGATCAACTTTCCATTTGTTGTCTATAAGGGATTTATTTTTCTTCTCATCTGTATCAAACCAGTCTTGGAGCACTCGCTCTATCAAACCTCAAATACAGAGGATGAGAAACATTTTTCAAATAAAATATCAACATATCTGAACTTAATGTGAAATACGTCTAGAAAACACACACTCCCCATAAACACGGAGATATTAGTTTTGGTACATGAAATCATAGATGTCGGGTTGTAAGAATTTTAACTCAAACTTGCTTAGAAACCTAGTTCCGTATGAATAGGGGTTATGTTGTCGAAAGAGCTAATAGCTAATAATTTGGGATTGATCCATAATAAACCATTTCTCTTGTGCCAAATGATAAGGGTTTTTATAACTGCCAGGTTTCTTGGACTGTCTTGTTTTTTCGGATGTCCTAATAAAAGCAAACGGTTAACAACATTGAAAAGAGATTCTGAAATAATAGGTAACTCCTCTTATTGGGTATAGGATCTACGATACATGTTGTTGGATTTAATGCAGAATTTTGATGTCTTTTCCTTTGTGCCATTAAACTGGTGTTAATTTGCATTCATCTTTTTGTTTTTTTAGACATGATTGCACTGAAGGAAGAAAGTCAAGAATTTAATGAAATGGAAGAGAAAGATCAGTATGATAAACATCATGATTTCATGACTGGAAAAAAATCCACACAGACTGAAAAGACTTCGTCACAAAAAATAAAATCTCCGAAACCCGTATCTAACGATTATTTCATCTGCCATCTGTGTGGAAAGAGTTTAACTCAAAAACAAAACCTTAATGCCCACATGAGAACTCACAGCGGAGAGAAGCCTTTCACCTGCCAACAGTGTGGACAGAGTTTTGCACGTAAAGAAAACCTCAATGCTCACATGAGAATTCACACTGGAGAGAAGCCTTACACCTGCTCTCAGTGTGGACAGAGTTTTGCGCGCAAAGGAAATCTTAATGCTCACATGAGAGTTCACACTGGAGAGAGGCCTCACACCTGCAAACTGTGTGGGAGGAGCTATTCACGAAAAGAATGTCTTGATACTCACATGAGAGTTCACATTGGAGAGAAGCCATTCATATGTGGTCAGTGTGGAAAGAGTTTCAGATGTAAAGTAAACCTTAATCAGCACATGAAGATTCACTCAAGAGAGAGCAGTTTTATATGTCATCAGTGTGGAAGGAGTTTCCCAGACCAAAATCGTCTTAAGAATCATGTAATAACTCACACCAGAGAGAAGCCTTTCATGTGCCATCACTGTGGAAAGACTTGCGTAACCAAATCAATCCTTGAGGTTCACATGAGAGTTCACACTGGAGAGAAGCCTTTCTCCTGCCCTCAGTGTGGAAAGAGTTTCATACATAAAGGAAACCTTAACATTCACATGAGGCTTCACACTGGAGAGAAGCCTTACAAGTGTCTTCAGTGTGAGAAGAGTTTCACATATCGAAGAGACCTGAAACGTCATTTGCAAAATCATTCTGGAAATACAGATTTTGTCATCACACTTTAATGAAAAGTCGTGCAGTTTTGAGACCCCTGAATTTACTACATTTTTGATGCTGTTCAAATACCATAAGAAGTATAACTTTATAGGCATTTTTTGTTAAACATATTTCTGTCATTACAAGTAATTAAATCCCTTTTTTATTTTTACAATAATACCTACATCATGTAGTGCGAACGTTTAATTGCAATAGACATTACACAGGCTTTCAGAATTGACAAATCTGTAGCCAATCGTTCACAACTTAACATGGGCATCAGCATTAACATTAAACCATTAACATTAAACCATAACACCGGTAGAACTTTTACCCCCAGAAGTCCAGCCAGAGTGGTGTCAAATTTCATTCTCTAATGGTAGTTTGATGCTGATTGAGATCTCATTTCATCTCTTGTTGAAAGAAGCATTTATATCAACGTGCAGCGGCAGCGTGGCACATTGTTAACGTATATTAAAGGTGGGGTAAGCAATATTTCTAAGTTGTTGCTGAACATTGTTGATATTTGAAATCAACCCTAACAAACACGCCCCTTTCTTCATTGCTCCGCCTCCAAAGCGCACTCTTCCAGGACTAACTGCCCTGCTCCGAGTCGGTTTCGAACCCCGATCGCAGGCATGCGAGACGCACTAACAAGGATGCTAAACAGTAAACACCACATTCTCTAGCAGTCATCAGCCTGCACAACTCTTACTAGCTGTCCTCCATTACACGCAATGCAAGAGTGGATGTATGTTTATCGTAACAGAAGCGCAACAAAATAATGCTTCACGAAAAATAAAGTGAAGATGATGAACGAACGACAAGGAAGCACAAAAATTAACATACAGTACACAAAAATAAATACAAGCAAGAGTTCGTTGTTAGTTGCCAACAGCACAGCAGCTCCAGACAAACAATGACACTCAAAACCAATGTTAGGGTGTTTTCACACCTATAGATCGTTTGTTTTGTTCTGAAACAAGAAACTTAATTTGATACAATGTTGCATTTTCTTCTTGGTTCTGTTCGCTTTCACAAGGCAACCTTTCAAAGTGTACCACAATGTGTTCACGGAAGTCACATGCGAGTACAACGGTCCTCTTATTGGTCAGAGTTTCTTCTGCATTATCCATCAAGATGATTGACAAGTTTGTTCCATGAGCTTATTGTGGCTTTATTTGTAACTGTCGAGACACGGAAACACTATACGAATGTAGCCGTCATTCCCACTTTTAAATTATAAACTACATTCATATTAATACTGCAGCTAATTCAAACGCGCCCTCTCTGGATCTCCCAGCGCTGTCTAGAGGTTAACTGTGTCATACACAAACACTATACGACACACGCAAACACTATACGGATGTTATAATGCAGCTAGAGCAGGAATCCAGGCTTCATCAGGACAGCATTCTCGCACGGAGAAGCGCAATTACTCATTTTAAGATGAAGAGGTGCTCTTTTGGTTTTCAACTGTGATGACTAATATGCTCACTCACAGAATCAGATACTACTGCTTTTTATATAGCATATTTCCCGTTATGAATTATGATACCATTTGGTTCGTTGGTCCGTTGGGTTGGATTGCTTTTTACACCTCAAGTGAACCGCCCCAGAGTTCGTTTGCAATCGGGCCAAGACCACCTCGTTCAGGCGATCTCAGAACGATTGTTTTGGTGCGGATCCGAGCGTGATTGCTGTGTTCACATATGCCTAAATGAACCAAACAAGGGAGAAAACGCATCAGGTTCCAAAACAAACGCTCAGGTGTGAAAACACCCTTAGTCACGTAAAGAGCGGAATCAAAGCAACCTCCGCGGCTGTTTTCAGGCCTTCCCGCTTAGCTCTCTCCAGCGCTGGAAAGCTTTTCTAATATTAACGTGGGTCCTAAAGCTCTTTCCTGATCATAACCCTTCATTTTCCAGTGATATTCTTATGAGCTTTTCTCATTCTTATGTTTCTCAGGAATCTTTCTTTCAACAGTCTTTATTCAAATCTCCCTCTTGCTCATTCTCTCTCCTCCACCATCATATGCATTGGCTACACGTTTGTTGTGTCAGTCCGACCAACTTTCAAACAGCGTTTTTCAAATATCGCTTACCCCACCTTTAACGTTGGTTGGGAGATACAGAAGAAAAAGAATAAAGGGGTGGCACACTATTCAAAATCCTGCCGCACCACTCACATAGTTTTCCATTATATTTGTCCCAAATCATTGTTAATGGACACAGTGACTTCACCATAAACAATATTGCGTATAGACATTTTTAAACGATATGTTTGTGTTGCAATTGAATAAAGTTTATGCTTCATATAGGATATAATAATATTGATTGCTCTCTTTGTGCTGTTTTTACAACAAAACTCATCACTTTGTTCACTCTTTAGCCCTGTTCGGACGGTAATTTTTTCTCGTGGGGTCGTAAGGTATTTTCATCATTTACAGGGGCTGTCTGTGATTTTATTGCCGTCCGAATCCAGAATGTCAGTGTTTTTCTCCCACCACCCGCATAAAAATCCCCAGCCGAATTACCTACTGTTTTTAGACAAACACCACGGACGTGTGGTAATTTAATTGCCGTCTGAATCCACATCTCTGAGTGTTCAAAAAGAGATTGGTTCAAAATTCACTGTTTATATACTTTTTGACCACTGCGGAGCACCAGTGTTTGAGCAGTATTTGATACATTGTCGATTTTGCAGGTTTGCCCACTTACAAAGCATGTAGAGGTCTGTAATTTTTATCATAGGTACACTTTAGCTGCGAGAGACGGAATCTAAAACAAAAATCCAGAAAATCACATTGTATGATTTTTAAATAATTAATTTGCATTTTATTGCATGACATAAGTATTTGATCACCTACCAACCAGTAAGAATTCCAGCTCTCACAGACCTGTTAGTTTTTCTTTAAGAAGCCCTCCTGTTCTCCACTCATTACCTATATTAACCTGTTTGAACTCGTTACCTGTATAAAAGACACCTGTCCACACACTCAATCAAACAGACTCCAACCTCTCCACAATGGCCAAGACCAGAGAGCTGTGCAAGGACATCAGGGATAAAATTGTAGACCTGCACAAGGCTGGGATGGGCTACAGGACAATAGGCAAGCAGCTTGGTGAGAAGGCAACAACTGTTGGCGCAATTATTAGAAAATGGAAGAAGTTCAAGATGACGGTCAATCTCCCTCGGTCTGGGGCACCATGCAAGATCTCACCTCATGGGGCATCAATGATCATGAGGAAGGTGAGGGATCAGCCCAGAACTACACGGCAGGACCTGGTCAATGACCTGAAGAGAGCTGGGACCACAGTCTCAAAGAAAACCATTAGTAACACATTACGCCGTCATGGATTAAAATCCTGCAGCGCACGCAAGGTCCCCCTGCTCAAGCCAGCGCATGCCCAGGCCCGTCTGAAGTTTGCCAATGACCATCTGGATGATCCAGAGGAGGAATGGGAGAAGGTCATGTGGTCTGATGAGACAAAAATAGAGCTTTTTGGTCTAAACTCTACTCGCCGTGTTTGGAGGAAGAAGAAGGATGAGTACAACCCCAAGAACACCATCCCAACTGTGAAGCATGGAGGTGGAAACATTCTTTGGGGATGCTTTTCTGCAAAGGGGACAGGACGACTGCACCGTATTGAGGGGAGGATGGATGGGGCCATGTATCGCGAGATCTTGGCCAACAACCTCCTTCCCTCAGTAAGAGCATTGAAGATGGGTCGTGGCTGGGTCTTCCAGCATCACAACGACCGGAAACACACAACTAAGGAGTGGCTCCGTAAGAAGCATCTCAAGGTCCTGGAGTGGCCTAGCCAGTCTCCAGACCTGAACCCAATAGAAAATCTTTGGAGGGAGCTGAAAGTCCGTATTGCCCAGCGACAGCCCCGAAACCTGAAGGATCTGGAGAAGGTCTGTATGGAGGAGTGGGCCAAAATCCCTGCTGCAGTGTGTGCAAACCTGGTCAAGAACTACAGGAAACGTATGGTCTCTGTAATTGCAAACAAAGGTTTCTGTACCAAATATTAAGTTCTGCTTTTCTGATGTATCAAATACTTATGTCATGCAATAAAATGCAAATTAATTACTTAAAAATCATACAATGTGATTTTCTGGATTTTTGTTTTAGATTCCGTCTCTCACAGTTCAAGAGTACCTATGGTAAAAATTACAGACTTCTACATGCTTTGTAAGTGGGCAAACCTGCAAAATCGGCAGCGTATCAAATACTTGTTCTCCCCACTGTACATTAAATTAGCAGCATTATGTTTACCTCTTAACTTCTTTCTGCTCATTTCCACGTTTTTAAAATGACATCCTATCTTCCTAATTTTTTAAACAGGAGTTTTTATAATTAGGATTTAAATAATTAAAAATTTCCTATTATTAAATTAAATATGAATTTATTCTTATTATTCCAAGCCGACATTTTATTTACAGCAGACAATCATTAGACTGACCACGTGAGCAGCGCGTTCCCAGGTTCGTATGATCACAAAACTTGCTCCTCCACCGTGTGAATAAATCGCCATCCGAATACACGAGTTTTATCACCGAGGTGGCATGCAAATGTATTTTTACGGACGCCAAATGAGAAACAATTACCGTCCGAATAGGGCTTTAGTGTAGAAACTTTTGCAGGTGTTGTGCCAAATTCTGTGACACTGAATTTTGTGACCCTAGTAGGCACTGTATTTAGCTAATCCGACCTACTTCTAATCCCAATCCTAACCCTAACTAGGCTCACATAATTCGGTACTACACCGGAATGGTGATTGGATTCCATTTTGGACTGCTGCCTTGAACTTGAGAACACAACACGTCTGGTGTGGCATGGAGCTTTGTCATTTGACATTTTTCATTTGTAGTTAACAAAGTGTGCTCTATGTCGATAAGCCAGTCCCTCCACTGGCCAACTGCACGCTCCTCCTTCAACCAAGTGACCTTAGGCTGGCCACACACTTAAAGATTTTAAGGGAGATTGATTTGAGGCTTCTTACAACCAACTTTTTGTCCAAAAAATCCTCAATTGTGTGGTGTCATTACTCGATTATTTTACTGCTCCCGACTGCTGAACCCGCACAATCCCAAATTGTAAATATCAAACATTTATTTTAATCTGTCTGCTTCTGACGTGATACCCGCGATAGCCAATGAGAGCGAGCAAGCTTCACCAACTGGATGCCACGAAAGTGGAGTATTGAAAAAGAAGATCACCTATATTCTTTTTTTTCTCCTGACGACATTGATTGTCCTGCATTTGTTTTTCTTCTCAAGTCACGTTTGATCTTGTAAGTCTCCGTGAGATCTCGTCTCACTGTGAAAATGTCTAGAGGTGTGTGATCTCGTGGTTCGGACAAATCTTACAGTGTGTGCATTCAGAGGATTAAAATGCTAAAAATCGGTTGAAACTGCCCTTATGTCAGTTAAGATTTTAAAATCCTCTAGGGTGTCCCAGGCCTTAAAAAGGTCTGTGATTTGCTGTGCTGTCAGAGGGGCAGGGAGACCTCCAACAAACAAGTTCCTTAGGGCAGTGTCTTTTTGTAGCACCCCAATGTTTCTAACTCTCCTGCAATCTAGTAAAGACATTACATAAACTGATTTTAGTGAATTGCAACTTTACTACCTGGCTGTAAAAACAGATCAACTGGATGTCGCAATTACATTTTCATATGTATTTGCCAATCTTGTGAAGAGATTGAAACAACACTCAGGGCATTTACATGAACAAAAAGTATATGCCCAAGGAACCACAGACACAATCAAAACTTACTGTCTCAAGGGTGTGTCCAGTCTACCCTCCAGTTAAAAAAAACTTTAAAGATGAAGCCAAAATGTCATCACGGTCACTTAATGTCCGGGTGACAGTCAGGAACCCTAAAAGAGCAAGGTTGGAGGCTGCCTCTTCTGCAGCCTCCCGGGTTTCCTCCACTGTTTTTGCTTGCTGAATCTACAATGAACGAACAATTAATGTTAATTAATGTCACAATTCCATGTTCTGCTGGTTAATTTCAATGACATAAACTGCCATCCAGTATGTGACTTTGAATGTAGGTGCAAATCAAGGAATGGGTGGACCTGATATTTTTCTATAAAGGTTAGTTTATATACATACATTCACAAATTGATATCAAATTTGAAGTGTGCAATGTACCCAAGAACAGTATAAAAACTCTGGATTGCACCATCTAATTCTCTGACATAGGCAAAATGAAACACATGGATCACATTAGAATATTAACTTCATTCAGCAATATGAAAGTCAGTTGTTATTGTGGTAGTATTAATGTGAAATGCTGCTGAGCTTGTGTTGTATGTCTGAAATCCAAATATATATATATATATATATATATATTATATACAGTGGGGAGAACAAGTATTTGATACACTGCCAATTTTGCAGGTTTGCCCACTTACAAAGCATGTAGAAGTCTGTAATTTTTATCATAGGTACTCTTCAACTGTGTGTGACGGAATCTAGAAAAAAAATCCAGAAAATCACATTGTATGATTTGTAAGTAATTAATTTGCATTTTATTGCATGACATAAGTATTTGATACATCAGAAAAGCAGAACTTAATATTTGGTACAGAAACCTTTGTTTGCAATTACACAGATCATACATTTCCTGTAGTTCTTGACCAGGTTTGCACACACTGCAGCAGGGATTTTGGCCCACTCCTCCATACAGACCTTCTCCAGATCCTTCAGGTTTTGGGCTGTCGCTGGGCAATACGGACTTTCAGCTCCCTCCAAAGATTTTCTATTGGGTTCAGGTCTGGAGACTGGCTAGGCCACTCCAGGACCTTGAGATGCTTCTTACGGAGCCACTCCTTAGTTGCCCTGGCTGTGTGTTTTGGGTCGTTGTCATGCTGGAAGACCCAGCCACGACCCATCTTCAATGCTCTTACTGAGGGAAGGAGGTTGTTGGCCAAGATCTCGCGATACATGGCCCCGTTCATCCTCCCCTCAGTACGGTGCAGTCGTCCTGTCCCCTTTGCAGAAAAGCATCCCCAAAGAATGATGTTTCCACCTCCATGCTTCACGGTTGGGATGGTGTTCTTGGGGTTGTACTCATCCTTCTTCTTCCTCCAAACACGGCGAGTGGAGTTTAGACCAAAAAGCTCTATTTTTGTCTCATCAGACCACATGACCTTCTCCCATTCCTCCTCTGGATCATCCAGATGGTCATTGGCAAACTTCAGACGGGCCTGGACATGCGCTGGCTTGAGCAGGGGGACCTTGCGTGTGCTGTAGGATTTTAATCCATGACGGCATAGTGTGTTACTAATGGTTTTCTTTGAGACTGTGGTCCCAGCTTTCTTCAGGTCATTGACCAGGTCCTGCCATGTAGTTCTGGGCTGATCCCTCACCTTATGATCATTGATGCCCCACGAGGTGAGATCTTGCATGGTGCCCCAGACCGAGGGAGATTGACCGTCATCTTGAACTTCTTCCATTTTCTAATAACTGTGCCAACAGTTGTTGCCTTCTCACCAAGCTGCTTGCCTATTGTCCTGTAGCCCATCCCAGCCTTGTGCAGGTCTACAATTTTATCCCTGATGTCCTTACACAGCTCTCTGGTCTTGGCCATTGTGGAGAGGTTGGAGTCTGTTTGATTGAGTGTGTGGACAGGTGTCTTTTATACAGGTAACAGGTTCAAACAGGTGCAGTTAATACAGGTAATGAGTGGAGAACAGGAGGGCTTCTTAAAGAAAAACTAACAGGTCTGTGAGAGCCGGAATTCTTACTGGTTGGTAGGTGATCAAATACTTATGTCATGCAATAAAATGCAAATTAATTATTTAAAAATCATACAATGTGATTTTCTGGATTTTTGTACCTATGATAAAAATTACAGACCTCTACATGCTTTGTAAGTAGGAAAACCTGCTAAATCGGCAGTGTATCAAATACTTGTTCTCCCCACTGTGTATATATATATATATATATATATATTTAAAAAAAAACAACTGCAATTCAATGCCTTCATCTGGCACAGATATGAGTGTACAAGAGGTAAATTGTCAAAATGGTAAATGTCTTAAAAATGTGGCATATTGCTTTCATTTGAAACTGGTGTTTGAGGTCATCATCGTCCACCTCCAGAATGTCAACATGGGGTGTTGGTTCCCCAGTCACCTGGCAAAGCAGTCTGTGTGAAAAAACACAGGCCCTACACCTCCATGAACCAGGTGGACAGATATTATGGTTCACTCTGTAGGTGCCCATGCTGAGTCCTGTAAATATAAAAAACATTGGCAATATTGTATGATTAAGTTCAGAAGGTAATATACTGTTGTAGACTGTATTTGTAGCTGCAGTTGTACTAGTCATTATTTGGCTGTAACTGGTAAATCGAGAGCTTTGATCGAGAGCTGGTCCAAAACTTAGCAGAAAATCTTTTTTTTTGTCCAGCAAAGTTTTGAACGTGTAACTATTCATATGAATCAATATCAGACAATGATGCATCTTGTCCTCATGGACTGAACCAGATTAGCAATTTCTTGCTGTGAAATGTTACATCACTCTTCTACCAAGGCACTTGGAAATTCTCAAACACGTCTGGGGGCACATATGGTCATATGTAGTTTGACACCGCAAGATGACACACTCATCATGTTTTTCAGTCAGTAGAAAGGCCTCTTTAGTGTCCTATGCTTCTGTAATTGTGACTTTAATTCTCTGTCTGTAAACTGTTAGCATCGTAAGAACTATAATGTATGGTTCATCAAACAATCTTCAAAAACATTGATAAAACACTTTCCAATAAGGATCTGGGTTAATTTTGAGTTTTTAAACTATCTATAAACACGGAGTTTATATATACAATCACATGTATACAATATGTTGTTAAAAATGATATATGTGCTGTCCTGTCATGTACATACCAATGAAGTCCAGTCCCAGGTTCTTCCTCCACACAAAAAAAACAGGAGTTCAAAAGTTCCTTCATTAGTAGGGCCAGAAATTCCCTGTTGGGTCCGCCATTGTCCACTGCTCCTTAACCTCGACCACGTGTCAACAAACACCACATCCAGTTTGCAATTAGGGTTGAGCTGCCTCCTTTTAAACACTCTAAAAGCACATTCTTTAATGTCTCCCCTCATGACATCAATCCTTTTTGCTGCTGGTGACAGTTCTTCAATGGAGCAGGACACTTCAGACATACCTGTTAACATTGGGATTTGAAAATAAGGGAAATTTTCAGGCATCTGCAAGGGACTTGTTTTATGCAGGTCGCATTCCTTAACACCTTCTGAGAAGGAGTGTATTTGTGAGCTTGACCAGTGTGGTTGATTTTACATGACAGTAAAGCGCAAACAGTACTGTTGTCCAATGCCATTCTATTTTCTGTAAATCTTTCGCACCATACTAAATACCCTTTCAGAACTGGTATTGCTGTGTGGAATGCATAATAAAGCCTTCACAAGTCTTGTTAGCTCACTGAAACTCACGTCCTTGCCTAGAAGGCCCCAGAATCTGTCAATTCTGTCTTCTTGGGGGAAATGCTTGCTATCTGTCACCTGGTAGTCAATGAGTTCCTCGCTCAGCCTATCCTCATTCAAGCTCAACTGAGAGAACAGGGCTAGTAGCATTGTCACTGTAAAATAAAACAATAGTGTTGCTAACTGAACATTGCTGATTTATGTAAACCATGCAATACTTCATAACATGTTAACTGTAAACTGTCCCTAATCTCCACCTGTCCCTGGAATGATGTCAAGCCGAGATGCAGGGTCCAGTGCTCTCAGGTCCTTCAGGAGTTGGGAGTCAAGTGGAAAGCAGTTGAACATTTTTCTCAGAACTGCTTCATAGAAGGTTCTCATAGTTCTACAACAGTACTTTTAAGTAATAGTATAAAAACAACAACAATATGCATTGGATCAGGGGTTCTCAACCCTGGTCCTCGAGGGCCACTGTCCTGCAGAGTTTAGCTCCAACCTTGATCAAACTCACCTGCCTGTAGCTTTCTAGTAATCCTGAAGAGCTTAATTAGCTGGTTCAGGTGTGGTTGATTAGGGTTGGAGCTAAAATCTGCAGGACAGTGGCCCTCGAGGACCAGGGTTGAGAATGCCTGCATTAGATAGTAGCAAACATTTCAGGCACACTATAAGAGTTATCTCAGGCTGTCAAAAGATGAGAGTAATATAGAGACTACAGAGTAATATACTCACTGAAAGGTTTTTTTCTTAGATGAAATGGGGAGCTCTGCATTTTGGATGAATGCCTTCATCTCTGCTCCAACTAACAGGTCTTCATCTGCCAACTGATGTCCCTCTCCATAGTTCACCTCCCTGAGAGGCACATCCAAGATGGCCCTGGCTGGTATGAGGTAGCCCAAAAACCGCCTGATCAGCCTGCAGATCTCCTCTTCAAGCCTGTGAATCTGTACTCCCTCTGACTGTAGACAGTACATGTAGCCATAATAAAATTAACTGAAATAATACATATGTGATTATTAATCTATTATTCTGACATTATCCCAAGAGGTCATGACACCCACCTGAAAGGCAATATTAAATTCAGCTTAAGGGCAACACTCAGGAACATAAAGTATGTCTTCATAACTGGATCACGGAGATGGCTTGCCAGATCAAGAACTTTGGCATTCCTCTCCACCTCCTCATGACTGTCCAAGTATGCCTATAAATTTAGGGATATAGGGTGGCAATATATGGTGAAAAAATGCAATGGAAACATACCATAATACATTTTCAGGATATCTGCTGAGTGGAGTTTACCATTATCAATCCTACCTGTAGAGCATCCCACTGGTTCAGCACTCTCTGTATGCATGTAAGCAGACTGAGCCATATGGTACTGCAGTATCTCAGCAGCTTTAGGTTGTCAGAGTCTGTGTCAAACTTCTTGTAGAGGTCACATCTTTTTTCACTGAAATGAGCGAATCATTTTGAGTTTAGTAAGTGGTCTCAGATTGCTCATGGTGTAATTATTAGATATAATGTATGTGTGTGAGTGAGTACTTTTGTTTTACATTTACCTTTTGTGAAAGTAGGTGTATATCCCAACTAAAATGTCCTCTACTGGAAGTTTGGTTGCTTTGATGCCACAACCATTGGCAAAGGCAGCCAAGGTCCTGGACATTAGCAGACTAAAGAGGAAGCCAGGCTAATCACTGAATTGTGTCTGCCTTTCATTACACTTGCATTGTCAGCGTTGAAGGCAATGACATTCTCCCATGGAATGCCTCTTTTGCTTTTGGAAACAGGAAATCAAAACAATATGCCCACAATTACAAAATACAAAATGTTCTAGCTGTTATAATTAAATGCAAACTAGGTAAACAGTGCAGTTCCCTCACCTCAATGCTTCGGACAGCTTTTCATATAGATTTTCTGCATTACCCACATTGCATATGGGCATTTCAAGGAATTTCGTTGTCGCTTTGATTCATCGCACAACAATGTAAAAAAGCTGAGATTTACATATCCTTGCTATGTCCTCATCAAGCTCCACAGCTATGGCACCTGTTAAGCAAAAGTGTCCAGTTACTTTAAGCTACACCATGGGAACATTATCAAGGATTCAATTAGATTGTCGTTATTTTGAAGCAACAAACTTTTGAAGTCTAGATCTTACCTTTGATGAGTTGCGTGGCTTTCGTTTTTCCCGCAGAGTACTTCCGAGCGATGGCAGAGTCAGGAAACATGTCTGCTACACTTCGGTTTAAATCATCGCAACATTATTTTTGGCGCAAAGCATTGACATTTTCAGCTCAGCTTTAGTCACTTGATCAGTCACAGAAACGTTTGTAGTTACAAATGCAGTCATTGGCTGGGCATGTTTCTGTGCCTCTTGGGCACGCTTGTTCTTTGCAGATTTGTCATGTTGGCTCACATCACTTTTCCCTCCGTGTGATACACTAAAATTCGTGTAGCATATTTTACAAAAAGCATGACTTTTCCCGATGTTGCTCTTGGTTAAGTACGGGTAAGCCTCCTCCCATTTGTTAAGATACTTGCACAAAGTTTTCAGATCTTTTTTGAAGGTACTACAACGCACGCCATCTCTCTCACGTTCCTCCATCCTCGGGATGCTGTTCTTCTTATTCGACCGCTATCCTTCTTCTCCTTCTTGTTTTATTGGTGGGTATCATTTGAGTGAATGACTTCCGGTCACTAGATGTTACAGTTAATGTTCTATATACTGCCACCTGCTTTACCGGAGGGGAATGTGGCAAACATGAATTACGCCCGTGGGATTTTTTTATGGAAAGATTAAAAATACAGGAGAAATACAAGAAAACATTTCAACGAGATAGAATGGTAAAATATGTGAGAATCCCGGAAAAACAGGAGGGTTGACAGGACTTCAGATGGCGATTTAAAACATAGACAACGTAACGGTATGTTTACAGTACACTATACTACGCTCTCATATCATTACAAAGTGACTTATAATTAGATGAGTAGATGCTGCATTAGTAGAGAAAGAACAGCAGTATGTTTTTTTTATATAACTAGTTACTTGGAGTGTTTTGTTTGTTTTCATTCTGTATCCAGTTTAAAAACTGTTCAGGGTTTCTGAAGGTTTTATGAAGGTAAATTTAAGACCTTTTTAAGACCAGTTAAAGAAAATTTAAGGAATACATTGAAGGGATCATAACACATCAATATGTTCTCTAAATGTAAATGTCTAGGAAGCACACAATGAGTTGTATTAGCAACACTTCAAAGTTTGAAAATACAATTTCCAACAGATCTCCATTACCTTTTAATTTATTTTACAAAAAAAATTGTTTAAAGTTTGAATAGCTCTGCTCCCAAACACTAGAATATGGAAATAACTTTTACTGTACTTTTAATTCTGATTACACTGCAAAAGAAGTTATGAAGATGCATTCAAATCAGGATGCATTTATTTGAGAAGAAAAATGACTGAAGACAAGAAATCTTGTGATATTGTGAAAGTGATTTTATGCTCAAAACAAAATCTGCCAATGGGTTCAGAAAAATCAACTTAAACTGAAAAAGTCATTTTCATACCCATTGACAGGTACTTGTTCTTGTTTTAAGCATAAACTCAATTTTGTCTCAAACTTGTTCAATTTCTCAGAAAACAAGACTTAATTTCTTCATTTTGCATGTAAAGTAAATGTATCTTGATTTAAGAATCTTTTAGATATTTAGACTTACCAGCAGAGTTTTTCTGTTTCCAGGCATTGCAATTTGAAATGAGATGCCCTGGGTCGAGACAGTAAAAACATACCCGCTTATCCTCACTTTTCTTTGAGCCTTGCAAAATCGGTTTAACAGGGTTAGCCACTAACAAATTCTTAGCTATTTTCTCTTCTGATGAGGAAGTTTTAACAGAACGCACAGAAGGGAAGACCGTTCTGTGTGTACGCACATACTCGTCTGCCAAAACTGCCACCTCAGAAAGCTTACTCACTTTTTGTTCATTTAAATGAACTACGATGCCTTCGGGAATGCAACTTTTGAAATCCTCCAGTAACAAAAGTTCCTTAAGTTCTTCAAGAGCTGTGACTCTGCTTGCGAAGCACCATTTCTCAAACAGTTCCCGCTTTACTCTCGCGAACTCCGTGAAAGTTTGGCTAGGCAGCTTCGAACACAGCTAAACTTTTGCCTGTATGCTTCAGGGACCAATTCATATGCCTGGAGCAGCGCAGACTTGACAGCGTCATAATCGAACTAACTCTTAACTGGCAACGCTGCACACGCCTCTTGAGCTTTGCTAGCAATATTGCTCAAACGCAATAAAGTACGCGTCCACTTCGCCTTCACGAAAGGGAGGGACCAATTTACGTACCTACCCAAAATACGTACCTACCCAAAATCATCAAAATCTGTCTCTACTGGTACAGAAACACTGGAAGAGGGAGGACGAGACCTAGGCGATGGGACTGGCCTACTATGAAGTGTCTGAGCTTTAAGGTCCAGTTTGCGAAGCTTAATATCTCGATCTGCCTCAATTTCCAGAGCTCCCAACTTTAAGTTTCATGCTCCTGCTTCTTGAGTTCGAGGTCTAATTCTTTTAGATGAAGCGCAATCAAAGGATCAGAACTCGAATCGCCTGCTTTACTATGAACAGAAATTGATTCCTCCGACGCAACTTCCCCGCCCACTTTAAAATCTGCTGGCAGAATACCTCCTTGGACAAGCTTCCGGTACAACTCGTCTTTGATACATTGTTTATTTGCCTCCTTGTTGACAGGAATATTAAAAAAATTCTGCCATCATGATCAGATCTTTCCTCCTGCACCTGTCAAACTCTTCCACTGTCGGAGACAGAGTAAACTTGACCAAATCAAATTCCATACTCAATTATAACGTATACGCTTCCTCACCCACACAATTTCGAAGATGCCAAGAAACGTATGATAACTAAAGCCCTATTCAGACGGTAATTGTTTCTCGTGGGGTCGTAAGGTATTTTCATCATTTACAGGGGCTAGTCAGTGATTTTTTTGCCGTCCGAATCCAGAATGTCAGTGTTTTTCTCCCACCACCCGCATAAAAATCCCCAGCCGAATTACCTACTGTTTTTAGACAAACACCATGGATGTGTGGTAATTTAATTGCCGTCCGAATCCACATCTCTGAGTGTTCAAAAAGAGATTGCTTCAAAATTCACTGTTTATATACTGTTTGACCACTGCAGAGCACCGTATCGTTGCGCTTCGCTGTAATTTAGATGCATTTTAAAGATCTAGCCTCCACTTTTATTACTGAAATGCTGGAAAGCATTTACAAGAATAATCTTTTATTACCGCTCAAAAGAGAAAGAGAAGAAAAACACGTAAACATTTGAAATGGGCCGTTATTATGGCAGTAATTAACGTTATATACGTTAATAACTTCTTTCCACATTTTTAAAATGACATCCTATCTTTCTATTTTTTTAATCAGGAGATTTAAATAATTAATAATTTCCTATTATTAAATATGAATTTATTGTTATTATTCCAAGCCGACATTTTATTTACAGCAGACAATCATTCGACTGACCACGTGAGCAGCGCATTCCCAGGTTCGTATGATCACAAAACTTGCTCCTCCACCGTGTGAATAAATCGTCATCCGAATACACGAGTTTTATGACCGAGGTGGCATGCAAATGTATTTTTACAGACGTCCACATGAGAAACAATTACCGTCCGAATAGGGCTTTAGACTACAAAAAGTCAGGTTATCAAACAAAGAAATTACTATGTTTCACGAAATGATTCTCCAAAACTCCTTCAGGGCCAGAATGGAGAAAAAAAAACAAAACCTTGGGCTCAATCGGGGTGCCAGTTCTCCTCTGGCCGACGAACAAATAGTGTATGATTATGATTCTGGCACATTACAGGTCAGAAGTCATATTAGATCAATAGATATTCGTAGGATTATTCGAAAGATTGGCGTCGTCACGCCGGGGACGGGTTTAATGAGGATGTCATGTCGATGCAGCATTTACAGGGGGGGAGTTTAACTGACACTGTCTCTACAGACACTTCAGGGATATGGTCGTCATGTCCAGGCTAAGGGCCACCATCTGGTCTGGATACGGCCCGGATCCGGCCGACTGCAGTAAACCTCGGGATAAACAGAGAGACTAACATTAGCGTAGATGCCATGTTTCTTATGATGTAACGAGTACATCAGGTGTTATTGGAAGTGTTCCCGGTTCCGGCTGACCTAGTTAATGCAGCCTAAAACAATCATTTAACTGATTTGAATAATAGAAATTAAAAATGTTTTATATGTATGCCATAGTAAAGAGATGTGTTTTTAGTCTAGATTTAAACTGACAGAGTGTGTCTGCTTCCCGAACAATGCTAGGAAGACTGTTCCAGAGTTTAGGTGCTAAATAGGAAAAGGATCGACCGCCTGCAGTTGATTTTGATATTCTAGGTATTATCAACTGGCCAGAATTTTGAGACCGCAATAGACATGATGGAGTATAATGCGTTAAGAGCTCGCTCAAGTACTGGGGAGCTAAACCATTTAGTGCTTTGTAAGTAATTAACAAGATTTTAAAATGTATACGATGTTTAATAGGGAGCCAATGCAGTGTTGCCAGAACCGGGCTAATATGGTCATACTTCCTGGTTCTAGTAAGAACTCTAGCTGCTGCGTTTTGGACAAGCTGCAGTTTATTTATTAAGTGAGCAGGGCAACCACCCAGTAGAGCATTACAATAATCTAGCCTTGAGGTCATGAACGCATGAACTGTTCAGCATTTTGCATTGAAAGCATGTGCCGTAATTTAGATATATTTCTAAGATGGTAGAATGCAGTTTTACAGATGCTAGAAACGTGGCTTTCAAATGAGAGGTTGGTATCAAAGAGCACACCCAGGTTCCTAACTGACGACGAGGACTTGACAGAGCAGCCATTGAGTGTTAGACAATATTCTAGGTTACTACTTGTGGAGTTTTTTGTCCCATGATTAAAAATTCAGTTTTTTCTGAATTAAGTTGCAGGAAATTACTAGTCATCCAATTTTTTATATCAGCTATGCATTCTGTTAATCTTGTGAATTGGTAAATTTCGTCAGGGCGTGAAGAAATATAGAGCTGAGTATCGTCAGCATAACAATGAAAATTAACGCCATGCTTCCTAATGATATCTCCCAGTGGTAGCATGTACAGGGTGAAAAGCAACGGTCCTAGCACTGAGCCCTGCGGTACTCCATACTTAACTTGTGTTCGGTGTGACATCTCTTCATTTACTGCTACAAACTGATAACGGTCAGATAAGTATGATTTAAACCATGCCAATGAAATTCCACTAATGCCAACATAATTTCCGAGTCTATTCAAAAGAATGTTGTGGTCGATAGTATCGAATGCAGCGCTAAGATCGAGTAACACTAACAGAGAGATACAACCACGATCGGATGATAAGAGTAAATCATTTGTAACTCTAATGAGAGCAGTCTCAGTACTATGATACGGTCTAAATCCTGACTGGAAATCCTCACAGATACCATTTCTTTCTAAAAAGGAGCATAATTGTGAGGACACTGCCTTTTCTAGTATTTTTGACAGAAAGGGTAGATTTGAGATTGGCCTGTAATTGACTAATTTTGTAGGATCAAGTTGCGGTTTTTTAATAAGTGGTTTAATAATAGCCAACTTAAAAGTTTTCGGTACATATCCTAATGTCAAGGATGAATTAATGATATTAAGAAGAGGATCTATGACCTCTGGAAGCATCTCTTTTAGTAGTTTAGTCGGTATGGGGTCGAGCATACATGTTGTTGATTTTGATGATTTAACGAGTTTAGCCAATTCTTCTTCTCCTATAGCAGTGAATGAATGTAATTTTTCCTCAGTGACACTACAATGCACTGTCTGATGTGATACTGTAGTAGACGGCTGCATGGTTATAATTTTTTATTAATATTATCAATCTTACAAGTAAAGAAGTTCATAAAGTCATTACTGCTGTGTTGTTTACAAACATCAGAAGGTGAAGCTTTATCTTTGGTTAATTTAGCCACTGTATCGAATAAATACCTAGGGTTGTGTTTGTTTTCTTCTAAGAGAGTCAAGAAATAAGCAGATCTAGCAGTTTTTAGGGCCTTTCTGTATGTAATCATGCTCTCTTTCCACGCAATGCAAAAAACTTCTAGTTTTGTTTTCTTCCAGCTGCGCTCCATTTTTCTAGCTGCTGTTTTAAGGGCCCAGGTGTGCTCGTTGTACCAAGGCGTTGGACTATTTTCTTTAATCTTCTTTAAGCGCCGGGGAGCAACTGTGTCTAAAGTGCTGGAAAAGAGAGAGTCAATAGTTTCTGTTGCAACATCGAGTTCCTCTAGGCTATCTGGGATGCTGAGGAGATGAAACTGATGAGGAAGATTATTTACAAAGAAATCTTTAGTCGCAGCAGTGATAGTCCTGCCATATTTGAAGCGAGGGGACGGCTTTGCAGCCTTTGCTAAATTAAGTGTACATGATACTAGGTAATGATCTGAGATGTCATCGCTCTGCTGCAGAATTTCAATGGTATCAACATTTATTCCATGTGACAGTATTAGGTCTAACGTATGATTATGGCGATGAGTGGGTCCTGACACGTGTTGCCTTACCCCAATAGAGTTTAGAATGTCTCTAAATGCCAATCCCAATGCGTCTTTTTCATTGTCTACATGGATATTAAAATCACCAACAATTAGGACTTTATCTGCAGCCAGTACTAACTCTGATAGAAAATCAGCAAATTCTCTGGTAAAGTCTGTATGGTGCCCTGGTGGCCTGTATACAGTAGCCAGCACAAATGTCAAACGGGATTTATCAATTTCACTACATAACGTTACATAAAGCACCAAAACTTCAAAGGAATTATATTTGAAACTAAACTTGTGAGTAATACCGAAAATATTATTATAAATTACAGCAACACCTCCCCCTTTACCTTTCAGACGCGGCTCGTGTTTATAACAATAATCTTGGGGGGTGGACTCATTTAAAGTAATGTAATCGTCAGGTTTTAGCCAGGTTTCTGTCAAACACAGCACATCTAGCTTATGATCTGTAATCATATCATTAACAATAAGCGCTTTTGAGGAAAGGGATCGAATATTCAGCAGCCCGAGCTTTATCATTTGATCATCTGTATTATATCTGTTGTTTATTTGTTGGACATCAATTAAATTTTTACCGTTGAATGGTTTTGATGGTTTTTTGTATTTACTAATTCGTGGAACAGACACAGTCTCTATGTGATAATATCTAGGTGAAAGAGTCTCTATGTGCTGGGATTTATCTGACTTCTGTGACGCGAGACAGCTAGCGGGCGGTCGGGTAAGCCAGTCCGTCTGCTTCCTGACCTGGGCCCCAGTTAGTCAATGTTTAGCTCTAAGACTATGTGCCAAATTACTAGAGAGAAGAGCGGCACCATCCCAGGAAGGATGAATACCATCTTTTTTCAACGGGTCAGGTCTGCCCCAAAAGCTTTTCCAATTGTCTATGAACCCTATGTTATTTTGCGGACACCACTTAGACAACCAGCCATTGAGTGATGATAGTCTGCTAAGTATCTCATCACTCCTTTTAACGGGGAGGGGACCAGAGCAAAAAACGTCATCTGCCATCATACTTGCGAGTTTACACACCTCTTTAATGTTAATTTTGGTGATCTCCGACTGGCGAAGTCGAACATCATTTGTGCCGACGTGAATAATAATCTTAGAGAATTTACGATTAGCATTAGCCAGCACTTTTAAATTTGCTTTGATGTCAGGCGCTCTGGCTCCCGGTAAACATGTGACTATGGTGGCTGGTGTCTCTATTTTCACGTTCCGTGTAATAGAATCGCCAATAACTAGGGCACTTTCAACAGGATTCTCAGTGGGTACATCACTGAGTGGGGAGAACCTGTTTGATGTTCTAATCGGAACGGAAGAGTGGTTTTTTGATCCGCGACTATGCCGTCTCACCGTCAGCCAGTTGCCCTGCTGCACGGGCTCTACAGCCGGAACTGAACAATGTACAGAGTTCACTAAGCTATTCGCATCCAAAGCAGTGTCTAAAGCTGTTACATTCTCACTACTCTCAAATAAAGTCTTGATGCGTGTCTCTAATTCTGAAATCTTTTCCGTCAGCCTGACTATCTCCTTACATTTATCACATGTGAAGCCCTGTTCGCCAACGGAGAAAGATATACTAAACATAAAACATGCAGTGCAAGTGACAATGACAGGAGAAGAAGACATGGCTTACCGTATTTGTTGATTAATCCAATTTACCACAGTTGTTTGATGGAGTCTATTTACTAATCCAACTTACCACAGTTGTTTAATGAACTCAGAAAACAAGAGACCCGAGTGCAGAGATGGCAAGCTAACAGGCTAGCGAAATGCTAACGTGTGATAGTGATTTAGATTAAAAGCTAGCGGTGTCAGATTTAATATGGTAGGCAATATTAGACAATATATGGTGATGGGTAAATTATATTTAGCAGTTTCAACAACAGGGAATGATATCAAATAAAGATTCAAAAGCAGGCAGAGCACACGCGAGCACAGCAGTCAGAAGGACAAACAGGAGGCAGACAGGAGCAATCAATCCGAAGCGTTGAGCTGAGCACTGCCACAGCACCAAAAGCAACTGAATTACTCTAAAGATTTTTATTTTTACAGCTCATGGAACAAACAAACAAGGTATTGTAATAAAAATAAAATAGAAACAAAAAAAAAGGGAAGCACTGACTTGAGGAGAGAGCAAGGCCAAAATAACAAACAAAAAGCACTCTTACTGGGGAATTTAAACCTCTAACTAAACTACCAGAGAAAAGAAAAGAAAATAACAATTGTACTCTAGCTCCCTTACTAGCCCCAAAACAGGAGAAAACAGAGTTCAACAAAAATGGCACCCACCACCCTACAGCTTCCAAATAAACAAACAGACAACCAACCGTTGAAGTAACTAATAAGCTTGATGTTAGCAGCAGTAATAACAACAAAAAGATAGAAAGAACTGATAAAGGTAACTGGTAACAATCTCCACACTTAAGCTGCCAGGATAAATGTTGGAGACACTCACAACAGTCAACTAAAAATAATACAATACCCCACAGTAGAATATTAAGCAGTTATCATGTTCAACAAGATATTGGAGAAAGCGCTTGGGGGAATGTTTCTCAAACTTTGGCAATTTCTTCTCTGCTTTTATGCTGGCTCACTCGTGACTGGTAAGCAGGTGCAGCTGAGTAGGAGGAGCCAAAGGGGAAACAGAGAGAGAAACACAGAAAAAGCACAAAAACACATTAAAGTACACACAGCTCTTCTGATGGACCATAAAAAATACATCTCTGGACGTAACAAATGCGAGAGAGAGCGTCAGCTTCGCAGTTCTTTTGGTTCTTAAAACCAAAAACAGATGTCTCGCTACACTCCAACCAGTGATGCCATTCCTCAAAGGTAGCTTTCATGCCCAACAGTTCACCCTACAAAACAATAGGCAAAGCAGATTCTGGACAGGACCATTCCAGTACTGCATTTCACCATTAGGAATTATCCATTCCCACTCCTTCTGTCTAGGAATTATCCATCTCCTCTCCTTATGACATACCCCAGATAGGACATAGTAGAGGGATGAAACTCAAACTTCCCAGCCTCTGCATACAGTTGATGCTCTGAGTTGTTTAAGGATCGCATGGACATGCTCGATGTGTTCCTCCAAACTAGGTGAATATACAAAGATTTCATCAATGTACACAATAAGAAATTTGATGAGTTCCTTTGTAGAGCTTTGTAGAGTTCCTTTCAGCAGCACAACTGCTGATGCTGGGATGATAAAATTGTTGCTTGTGCAACAGGCTGTGGTTGGCAACAGGCAAATTGTAAATAAGCAATCCAAACAGGCAGAGGTCTAAAAGCAGTAGCAAACAAGACTTTGCAACAAGTGAGTGAACAGAGAATGCTTATATAGACCTATGGCTAATGACAAACAGCTAATTCCAATGAGGAGTCCGGGAGGCAGGAGAGGCAGCGACTTAGCTATGGAGACAAGTCAGATTCTGCTGTAAAACAGCTCTAAAAGACAATAATCATTATTTAGCTCAAGTTAGTTCAGCTCAATAACAGTGTGACGTTGATCAAATTGAAACAAGATGCGAGATGTGATTCAGCTATAAAACAGCTCTACAGAAGACGACCATCATCCAGTTTATGTGACCCTCAAGATTTGCATTGTATCTGGAAGTCTTTACACAGTGATTGCACATTAAAGTCTTTTCTCCAGTATTACATGATTCCTGTTTCATGTCTGTAAAACTCATTCCACACTAATGACATTTAAAAGTTCTCTCTCGAGTGAACCCTCATGTGGACTTCAAGGTGTCTTTTTTGAGTGAAACTCTTTCCACACTGAGGGCATGTGTAAGGCTTCTCTCCAGTGTGAACTCTCATGTGGACCTTAAGGTTTCCATGTTGTTCGAAACTCTTTCCACACTGAAGGCATGTGTAAGGCTTCTCTCCAGTGTGAACTCTCATGTGGACCTTGAGGTTTCCATGATGATCGAAACTCTTTCCACACTGTTGGCATGTGTAAGGCTTCTCTCCAGTGTGAATTCTCATGTGGACTTTAAGGTTTCCATGTCGAGCAAAAGTCCCTCCACACTGTTGGCATGTGTAAGGCTTTTCTCCAGTGTGAATTCTCATGTGCCTGGTAAGGCTTCCTTTTTGAGTGAAACTTATTCCACACTGTTGGCAGGTGAAAGGGCTCTCTCCAGTGTGAATTCTCATGTGGTAATTAAGGTTTCCTTTTCTGTTGAAACTTCTTCCACACTGTTTGCATGTGTAAGGCTTCTCTCCGGTGTGAATTCTCATGTGGACTTTAAAGTTTGCATATTGATCAAAACTCTTTCCACACGGAGGGCATGTGAAAGGCTTATCACAAGTGTGAATTCTCATGTGGACTTTAAGGTTTCCATGTTTATCAAAACTCTTTCCACACTGAGGGCATGTGTAAGGCTTCCCTCCAGTGTGAATTCTCATGTGGACTTTAAGCTTTCTTTTATGGTTGAAACTTTTTCCACACTGTTGGCAGGTGAAGGGACTCTGTCCAGTGTGAACTCTCATGTGGACTTTAAGGTTTCCATGCAGACTGAATCTCTTTCCACACTGAGGGCATGAGAAAAGCTTCTCTCCAGTGTGAATTCTCATGTGCCTGTTAAGACTTCCTTTATGAGTGAAACTGTTTCCACAGTGTTGGCAGGTGAAAGGACTCTTTCCAGCGTTAACTCTCATATGAACTTTAAGGCTTCCATCTTGATTGAAACACTTTCCACACTGAGGGGATCCATTAGGCTTCTCTCCAGTGTGAATTCTCATGTGGACTTTAAGGTTTTCTTGTTGATTGAAACTCTTTCCACACTGAATGCAAGTGAAATAACTTCTAGTTTCTGTCTTTTGAGCTTTTTTTTGTTTGGAAGTCTTTTCAGTCTGTGAGCATTTAAAAGATTTTTCTCCAGGTATAAAATCATGAAGATTCTGATATTGATCTTTCTCTGCTTTGAGTATTTCACTCTCCGCTTTCAGCGCCATTAGGTCTAAGGTGAAAAAAAAAAAACAACCACAAAAAAAGTTAACCCCAGTTTAATCACACAAAGCAACAGACAACAAAACATTTAGATATGTAATGCAACAACATATGCTAGATTTTATAACAGGGGTGTCCAAACCTTCTCCTGGAGGTCCACTGTTCTACAGAGTATAGCTCTAACTTGCCCTTATGCACCTGCCGGAAGTTTCTGAAGTTACCTGAATACATTGATTAGCTGGTTAGCTGTTTAATTGAGGTTGGAGCTTAACTTTGCAAGATGGTGGCCCTCCAGAAGCAGGATTGGACATCCCTGTCCTATACCCACTATGCTACTGAAAGAGGTGTTACATGTAATCTAAGAATCTCTTTACCAGGGGTTCTCAACTGTGGTCCTCGAGATCCAGTTTTCTGCAGAGTTTACCTCCAACCCTATTCAAACACATATGAATAAGCTAATCAAGGTCTTCAGAATTACTAGAAAGCTATAGACAGGTGAGTTTGATCAATGTTGGAGCTAAACCCTGCAGATGACCTTGAGGACCAGAGTTGAGAACCCCTGCTCTTCACAATACTGCTAACTCTGAACTTTCTTTAGGACATGTCCCAAAAACCCGGCGTTACAGTAACTCGCCATTTATAACCGAAAGAGGTGTTTTACACTGAGTATCGTCATAACGGTCTAATCGCAGATGGAATTACAATTTCCTAAAAGCAAAACACTTGCAAATGCAATCGAGAGAGAGAACGGCAGAACAAAACAGGAAAAACAAAACAATATTACAAAAATGATCACTATACATAACTTCCCCACCACTAAAAATCAATATAAATCTACTGTTTTACGGGCCCTGATGTACTTCAAGCGAAATTGAAGAACAAACTGATGTGATGTCATTTTGAACAAAAGCAGGCCGTTTTTTTTTTTCTGTTTCTCTTGTTCAGTCCCGGAGTGAAAACTTGAACACACTGGAAAGCTGCTTTATTGTAGAAAATGAAGTTGTACTTCTAATGAAACGAGACACTGACACTATTTTTCATGTTTAATATGGTAAATCTGCTTGATTTTAAGCAATCTATTGTATAAAGTGCTATATACAGTGGGGAGAACAAGTATTTGATACACTGCCGATTTTGCAGGTTTGCCCACTTACAAAGCATGTAGAAGTCTGTCATTTTTATCATAGGTACACTTCAACTGTGAGAGACGGAATCTAAAACAAAAATCCAGAAAATCACACTGTATGATTTTTAAATAATTAATTTGCATTTTATTGCATGACATAAGTATTTGATCACCTACCAACCAGTAAGAATTCCGGCTCTCACAGACCTGTTAGTTTTTCTTTAAGAAGCCCTCCTGTTCTCCACTCATTACCTGTATTAACTGCACCTGTTTGAACTTGTTACCTGTATAAAAGACACCTGTCCACACACTCAATCAAACAGACTCCAACCTCTCCACAATGGCCAAGACCAGAGAGCTGTGTAAGGACATCAGGGATAAAATTGTAGACCTGCACAAGGCTGGGATGGGCTACAGGACAATAGGCAAGCAGCTTGGTGAGAAGGCAACAACTGTTGGCGCAATTATTAGAAAATGGAAGAAGTTCAAGATGACGGTCAATCTCCCTCGGTCTGGGGCACCATGCAAAATCTCACCTCGTGGAGCATCAATGATCATGACGAAGGTGAGGGATCAGCCCAGAACTACACGGCAGGACCTGGTCAATGACCTGAAGAGAGCTGGGACCACAGTCTCAAAGAAAACCATTAGTTACACACTACGCCGTCATGGATTAAAATCCTGCAGAGCACGCAAGGTCCCCCTGCCCAAGCCAGTGCATGTCCAGGCCCGTCTGAAGTTTGCCAATGACCATCTGGATGATCCAGAGGAGGAATGGGAGAAGGTCATGTGGTCTGATGAGACAAAAATAGAGCTTTTTGGTCAAAACTCCACTCGCCGTGTTTGGAGGAAGAAGAAGGATGAGTACAACCCCAAGAACACCATCCCAACCATGAAGCATGGAGGTGGAAACATCATTCTTTGGGGATGCTTTTCTGCAATGGGGACAGGACGACTGCACCGTATTGAGGGGAGGATGGATGGGGCCATGTATCGCGAGATCTTGGCCAACAACCTCCTTCCCTCAGTAAGAGCATTGAAGATGGGTCGTGGCTGGGTTTTCCAGCATGACAACGAACCGAAACATACAGCCAGGGCAAATAAGGAGTGGCTCCGTAAGAAGCATCTCAAGGTCCTGGAGTGGCCTAGCCAGTCTCCAGACCTAAACCCAATAGAAAATCTTTGGAGGGAGCTGAAAGTCCGTATTGCCCAGCGACAGCCCGAAACCTGAAGGATCTAGAGAAGGTCTATATGGAGGAGTGGGCCAAAATCCCTGCTGCAGTGTGTGCAAACCTGGTCAAGAACTACAGGAAACGTATGATCTCTGTAATTGCAAACAAAGGTTTCTGTACCAAATATTAAGTTCTGCTTTTCTGATGTATCAAATACTTACGTCATGCAATAAAATGCAAATTAATTACTTAAAAAACATACAATGTGATTTTCTGGATTTTTGTTCTAGATTCCGTCACTCACAGTTGAAGAGTACTATGATAAAAATTACAGACTTCTACATGCTTTGTAAGTGGGCAAACCTGCAAAATCGGCAGTGTATCAAATACTTGTTCTCCCCACTGTAAATAAATGACATGACTTCACTAGAGTGCCGAATTGCAGAGCTTTTGCAAAAATATCCACGTTGCTATGATCAAATGCTTGCGGTTTTCTCAATTTTGTTGTGCGTTCATTTTGTTATTAAGAGGAAAGTGTGTGACATATTTCCATATTCATCAAACGCTGCTCTCAGCAGTGTAGGTGGCGTCAGATGTTCGCGAACAATGAAAAAGAATTTCGCCATGAGTATATCGGGGCCTTTAACAGAACAGAGGCAAATTCCTATTAGAAACGTGTTCATAAGGTGTTGGAAAGCTACTGGAGAATTAGGAACCTCAAAACCCAGGACCATATGTTAAAGAAAATGATTGGGAGTGGCAAATGTACAAATTCAGTTAAGGTACAGAAACTGTGTTTATTAGTTACAAATTACCTGCTTTTGGGATCTGATCATTGCTACAACAACCAGAGCTCGACATTAAGCCTTGACGTGCTTGTCCTTCCGACCCTGTTACATTCGTAATGGAGCTCATGATGGAATGTCCTTTTTATTTAACATGAATTTATGCATATAGTTTAAGTAAGTCAATCAAAAGAAGGGTTTTCTTTCATGCCTACTCTATTTATTTGAATAACTGACAGATTTTTGGTCTGAATCACCTTGTTGGAAGGAAAGTGCATCGTTCACAGTCATTCACTTGTCCAAGTAAAAAAGTTACTTTTCTCTAAATATTTTTTTTTAGTGTAAATGTAATTTATTCTGAAAAAATATTTTCATCAGTGTTCTATCAGCTCTTACTTAAACATAGGGCTGGACGATATGGCCAAAATTAATATCACAATATATTTCTTAATTTCGGTCGATACGATTTAATTCCGATATCGATATGAACTATATAAAAGCCACAGAAAAACTGCCAAGAACGCCCATAGCGGATGTCTGTACCTACAAACTTCAGAAAAATGAATTTGCTAAAAATATTATAAAACTATATAATATTTTAGAAATAAAAACGGTACAAATAAATTAATGTTCACCTTTTTTCATCTGCGTTTGCTGCAGCTGGTGTTGGGGATGGGGGCGGTGGGGATGTTTCAGGAACAGGTTGGCTTAAACTTTTATGGTGCTTCATCCTTTTGACTCTCAGAATATTCTATCGGATGGAACTGCTTCAGATGGTGGAACAGATTTGATGTGTTCCCGCTGCTAGTTGGCACCACTCTCAGGCACATTTTGCAGCACACTGAAACCTGAAGTTTATCAGATCTTAGATAGCCTCTTCTTACTTGCTGCTCTCTTTCTTCTTTCTTCTTCCTAGGCTTCCTAAAGCTCAGCGATTGTACACACTGTAAAGACAGTAACGATGACGTCGATCTTACATCAATCCCAGCACGAGTCCGAATCGATGATGAAACATTGGAAGAACTAGTTATTCAACCCGAACCTTAAGCAGGACGTTTCTCAGTGATGCTACTCAGTTTGAGGTACATTGATGCTATCCAGTATCCGCTGCAGTGTTTGAGGGGGTTCAAGTTTTCCCTGGTTTCTGCGTGCGTAATAAGTGGACGGGGAATATGCTAATGTTTCGTCTTGACGTCACAACGAAACGGCTTGCGATTCGTTTGAAAAACGATTCGTTTAATTGACTCAGAGTCGACTCTTACTTTTGAGAGACAATAACTTTATATATGGTGCACTTTCAGATTTAAAACTTTGCAGTAAGTTTTCATTCACTTAGAACTATGTTACACACTACATGAAAGGTCATTTTCAAAAATCCATAATAGGGGCAATTTAAGTTATTACTTGGTGTGATTTATTATTACATGTTGTAATAACGAATGCCCAATTGGAAGTAGGATCTTTTCAGGTTCACTTGAAGGCAGCATTAGTATTTAGTGTTTGACTTGAAGTAGTGCTTTGTAGACCAATCGGTGTATGACATCGAAGTACCACAAGAGTGATTAAAAAGCATAAAGAACCATCTGCTCTCTAATCACTCTCATGGTACTTTGATGTAATACACAGATCAGTCTGCACAGTGCAGCTTCAAGTCGAAGACACCTTTTGTCTGGTCATGTGATCTCAATGTGTCTATCCACATGAGGTGAACCGCTCCATGTCAAATAAAACCAGTTTAAATATGACACTCATATGACATTCTTCAAAAATATCATTAATTTCTGTAGAGCTGGACATTTTAATAAGGATCAAATGACTGAGTTCAGCTTTTGAGAATGAAACCAACCTGTTTGTTCCTCAGTTTCTTCATGTTTCCCTCTGAATGTTTCTTCAAACTTCATGTCTTCATGTTTCACACTGAATACTTCTTCAATCTTCATGTCTTCACTCTCCTCTTTAATAAACGCCATCTTTATAATAGTGTCACGTGGATCTCAGTTGCTTCACCAGGAGTTTTTCTGTGTGTTTGTCCTGTTTAAGATGAGAATAATTAACAGAAAGAAAAATAAATCCAAACTAAATCTCTGAGTGTCTCAATCAGCTCTAGTTCAGTAGTTCAGTCACTGGTAAAAGTCAAAGAGAGAGTTAATGGACTAATTATCCAAGAAGACACTCAAAACTAGCTCTACAAATGAATAAAAGAACACAATTTATATTCAAAGTTCATATTTAGGCATTTATGATTTATATTTCGTATTTAATTATTTGTATATCACATTTAATCGATTAGCCATTCATGAAAAGATTTGTTATTTGTTTGTAAAAGTTGTCATTTGTGTTTGTTGTTCTCGTTGCATTTACACTGTTTTGACGAGCAGTTCTCATCAGCAAGCGGTGATTCAAGCAATTCGAATCACTGAATCATTTTGGGAAATAATTGTTTTAGTCGACTCAGAGTTATGAAAAGTTGTTTCGCCATCACTACTTTCCATTGACCGAATTCGTGTTTATGATAAACTGATTCATGATACAGGGAGAGAAACAAGATGCACCTTTTCTGTTACTTTTGTGGATATGCTTTACTCAAAAAATAAAGTTCATTAATGTTTAATTAATGCATTACAATGTTACATTCAATAATATTTAATTCATTTTACACCACTTGTAAAACTATAAAATAGACTGAATGCTTTGTATCGATTTAAATGCTTAAAACACAAACCTTTCTTCAGCTAAATCACAGACACTGGAGCGTGGCGCAGCCTTATGACATCACACCACCACACCAACATAAAAGTCCTGTATAGTGCATAGAAATGTAATTGGATAGAAATGTACATACAGAAAACAAAGATAAATTAAAAACAAAACAATATCAGAGGTATTCAGTGGTGAAATATATATTTAAATATATATGCTGTACAGCGAAGTACTGAAAATAACTACCAATAAGGGAGTAATATGTGAAATTCTGTCTAAAAGGCAAAACAGTCATGATTGAGTGCAGAGTTCCCAACCAGCAGTTGGTTGGGAACTGTTCAAAAACTAGACATTTACAAATGTTTGATGCATTTTATTTTTATAGAACCATAGCAAAAACTGTTAAAATACACAAATAAAATTAAAACATAAAAACATCCTCTTTTTGTATAATCTTTTATTTATTTTTCTTGACTTTGTGTATATACACTACCAGTCAAAAGTTTGGAAACGGTACTATTTTGATTGTTTTTGAAAGAAGTCTCTTCTGCTCACCAAGGCTGCATTTATTTGATCCAAAATACAGCAAAAACAGTATTATTGTGAAATATTTTTACAATTTAAAAGAACTTTTTTCTATTTGAATATATTTTAAAATGACATTTTTAAGCTGAATTTTCAGCATCATTACTCCAGTCTTTAGAGTCACATGATCCTTCAGAAATCATTCTAATATGCCGATTTGCTGCTCAAGAAACATTTACTATTATTATCAGTGTTGTGTAAAAAAAAATTTCAGGATTATTTAATGAATAGAAAGTTCAAAAGAACAGCATTTATCTGAAATATAAAGCTTTTGCAACATTATAAATGTATATACTGTCACTTGATCAATTTAATGCATCCTTGCTGAATAAGCGTATTAATTTCTTTAAGTTCTTTCCCCCCCAAAAAAAAATAAATAATACATTTGTTACAAAAGCTTTCTATTTCAGATAAATACTGTTCTTTTGAACTTTTGAATGTTTTATTTCAACATTGATAATAATCATAAATGTTTCTTGAGCAGCAAATCATCATATTAGAATGATTTCTGATCATGTGAAACTGAAGTCTGGAGTAGTGATGCTCAAAATTCAGCTTTGCATCACAGGAATAAATTACATTTTAAAATATATTCAAATAGAAAACACTTAATTTTTACTTAAATTTTAATAATATTTCACAATATTACAGCTTTTTTTTGTATTTTAAATAACATAAATGCAGCCTTGGTGAGCAGAAGAGACTACTTTCAAAAACAATCAAAATAGTACAGTTTCCAAACTTTTGACTGGTAGTGTGTGTGTGTGTATATATATATATACAGTGGGGAGAACAAGTATTTGATACACTGCCGATTTTGCAGGTTTTCCTACTTACAAAGCATGTAGAGGTCTGTAATTTTTATCATAGGTACTCTTCAACTGTGAGAGACGGAATCTAAAACAAAAATCCAGAAAATCACATTGTATGATTTTTAAATAATTAATTTGCATTTTATTGCATGACATAAGTATTTGATCACCTACCAACCAGTAAGAATTCCTGCTCTCACAGACCTGTTAGTTTTTCTTTAAGAAGCCTTCCTGTTCTCCACTCATTATAGACTCCATCAAACAACTGTGGTAAGTTGGATTAATCAACAAATACGGTAAGCCATGTCTTCTTCTCCTGTCATTGTCACTTGCACTGCATGTTTTATGTTTAGTATATCTTTCTCTGTTGGCGAATAGGGCTTCACATGTGATAAATGTAAGGAGATAGTCAGGCTGACGGAGAAGATTTCAGAATTAGAGACACGCATCCAGACTTTGAGAGTAGTGAGAATGTAACAGCTTTAGACACTGCTTTGGATGCGAATAGCTTAGTGAACTCTGTACATTGTTCGGTTCCGGCTGTAGAGCCCGTGCAGCTGGGTGACTGTGAGACGGCATAGTCGCGGATCAAAAAACCACTCTTCCGTTCCGATTAGAACATCAAACAGGTTCTCCCCACTCAGTGATGCACCCACTAAGAATCCTGTTGAAAGTGCCCTAGTTATTGGCGATTCTATTACACGGAACATGAAAATAGAGACACCAGCCACCATAGTCACGTTTACCGGGAGCCAGAGCGCCTGACATCAAAGCAAATTTAAAAGTGCTGGCTAATGCTAATCGTAAATTCTCTAAGATTATTATTCACGTCAGCACAAATGATGTTCGACTTCGCCAGTCGGAGATCACCAAAATTAACATTAAAAAGGTGTGTAAACTCGCAAATATGATGGCAGATGACGTTTTTTGCTCTGGTCCCCTCCCCGTTAAAAGGAGTGATGAGATACTTAGCAGACTATCATCACTCAATGGCTGGTTGTCTAAGTGGTGTCCGCAAAATAACATAGGGTTCATAGACAATTGGAAAAGCTTTTGGGGCAGACCTGACCCGTTGAAAAAAGATGGCATCCATCCTTCCTGGAATGGTGCCGCTCTTCTCTCTAGTAATTTGGCACATAGTCTTAGAGCTAAACCTTGACTAACTGGGGCCCAGGTCAGGAAGCAGACGGACTGGCTTACCCGACCGCCTGCTAGCTGTCTCACGTCACAGAAGTCAGATAAATCCCAGCACATAGAGACTCTTTCACCTAGATATTATCACATAGAGACTGTGTCTGTTCCACGAATTAGTAAATACAAAAAACCATCAAAACCATTCAACGGTAAAAATGTAATTGATGTCCAACAAATAAACAACAGATATAATACAGATGATCAAATGATAAAGCTCGGGCTGCTGAATATTCGATCCCTTTCCTCAAAAGCGCTTATTGTTAATGATATGATTACAGATCATAACCTAGATGTGCTGTGTTTGACAGAAACCTGGCTAAAACCTGACGATTACATTACTTTAAATGAGTCCACCCCCCAAGATTATTGTTATAAACACGAGCCATGTCTGAAAGGTAAAGGGGAAGGTGTTGCTGTAATTTATAATATCTTCGGTATTACTCAGAAGTCTAGTTTCAAATATAATTCCTTTGAAGTTTTGGTGCTTTATGTAACGTTATGTAGTGAAATTGATAAATCCCGTTTGACATTTGTGCTGGCTACTGTATACAGGCCACCAGGGCACCATACAGACTTTACCAGAGAATTTGCTGATTTTCTATCAGAGTTAGTACTGGCTGCAGATAAAGTCCTAATTGTTGGTGATTTTAATATCCATGTAGACAATGAAAAAGACGCATTGGGATTGGCATTTAGAGACATTCTAAACTCTATTGGAGTAAGGCAACACGTGTCAGGACCCACTCATCGCCGTAATCATACTTTAGACCTAATACTGTCACATGGAATAAATGTTGATACCATTGAAATTCTGCAGCAGAGCGATGACATCTCAGATCATTACCTAGTATCATGTACACTTAATTTAGCAAAGGCTGCAAAGCCATCCCCTCGCTTCAAATATGGCAGGATTATCACTGCTGCGACTAAAGATTGCTTTGTAAATAATCTTCCTCATCAGTTTCATCTCCTCAGCATCCCAGATAGCCAAGAGGAACTCGATGTTGCAACAGAAACTATTGACTCTCTCTTTTTCAGCACTTTAGATACAGTTGCTCCCTGGCGCTTAAAGAAGATTAAAGAAAATAGTCCAACGCCGGCACACCCAGGCCCTTAAAACAGCAGCCAGAAAAATGGAGCGCAGCTGGAAGAAAACAAAACTGGAAGTTTTTCGCATTTCGTGGAAAGAGAGCATGATTGCATACAGAAAGGCCCTAAAAACTGCTAGATCTGCTTATTTCTCGACTCTCTTAGAAGAAAACAAACACAACCCTAGGTATTTATTCGATACAGTGGCTAAATTAACCAAAGATAAAGCTTTAACTTCTGATGTTTGTAAACAGCACAGCAGTAATGACTTTATGAACTTCTTTACTTGTAAGATTGATAATATTAGGAAAAAAAATATAACCATGCAGCCGTCTACAACAGTATCACATCAGACAGTGCATTGTAGTGTCACTGAGGAAAAATTACATTCATTCACTGCTATAGGAGAAGAAGAATTGGCTAAACTCGTTAAATCATCAAAATCAACAACATGTATGCTCGACCCTATACCGACTAAACTACTAAAAGAGATGCTTCCAGAGGTCATAGATCCTCTTCTTAATATCATTAATTCATCCTTGACATTAGGATATGTACCGAAAACTTTTAAGTTGACTATTATTAAACCACTTATTAAAAAACTGCTACTTGATCCTACAAAATTAGTCAATTACAGGCCAATCTCAAATCTACCCTTTCTGTCAAAAATACTAGAAAAGGCAGTGTCCTCACAATTATGCTCCTTTTTAGAAAGAAATGGTATCTGTGAGGATTTCCAGTCAGGATTTAGGCCGTATCATAGTACTGAGACTGCGCTCATTAGAGTTACAAATGATTTACTCTTATCATCCGATCGTGGTTGTATCTCTCTGTTAGTGTTACTCGATCTTAGCGCTGCATTCGATACTATCGACCACAACATTCTTTTGAATAGACTCGAAAATTATGTTGGCATTAGTGGAATTTCATTGGCATGGTTTAAATCATACTTATCTGACCGTTATCAGTTTGTAGCAGTAAATGAAGAGATGTCACACCGATCACAAGTTCAGTATGGAGTACCGCAGGGCTCAGTGCTAGGACCGTTGCTTTTCACCCTGTACATGCTACCACTGGGAGATACCATTAGGAAGCATGGCGTTAGTTTTCATTGTTATGCTGACGATACTCAGCTCTATATTTCTTCACGCCCTGATGAAACTTAACAATTCACAAGATTAACAGAATGCATAGCTGATATAAAAAATTGGATGACTAGTAATTTCCTGCAACTTAATTCAGAAAAAACTGAATTTTTAATCATTGGACAAAAAAACTCCACAAGTAGTAACCTAGAATACTGTCTAACACTCGATGGCTGCTCTGTCAAGTCCTCGTCGTCAGTTAGGAACCTGGGTGTGCTCTTTGATACCAATCTCTCATTTGAAAGCCACGTTTCTAGCATTTGTAAAACTGCATTCTACCATCTTAAAAATATATCTAAATTACGGCACATGCTTTCAATGCAAAATGCTGAACAGTTAGTTCATGCGTTCATGACCTCAAGGCTAGATTATTGTAATGCTCTACTGGGTGGTTGCCCTGTTCGCTTAATAAATAAACTGCAGCTTGTCCAAAAAGCAGCAGCTAGAGTTCTTACTAGAACCAGGAAGTATGACCATATTAGCCCAGTTCTGGCAACACTGCATTGGCTCCCTATTAAACATCGTGTACATTTTAAAATCTTGCTGATTACTTACAAAGCACTAAATGGTTTAGCTCCCCAGTACTTGAGCGAGCTCTTTACGCATTATACTCCATAACGTCTATTGCGGTCTCAAAATTCTGGCCAGTTGATAATATCAAAATTAACTGCAGGCGGTCGATCCTTTTCCTATTTAGCACCTAAACTCTGGAACAGTCTTCCTAGCATTGTTCGGGAAGCAGACACACTCTGTCAGTTTAAATCTAGACTATAAACACATCTCTTTACTATGGGATACACATAAAACATTTTTAATTTCTATTATTCAAATCAGTTAAATGATTGTTTTAGGCTGCATTAACTAGGTCAGCCGGAACCGGGAACACTTCCCATAACATCTGATGTACTCGTTACATCATAAGAAGAATGGCATCTACGCTAATGTTAGTCTCTCTGTTTATCCTGAGGTTTACTGCAGTCGGCCGGATCCGGGCCGTATCCGGACCAGATGGTGGACCTTAGCCCGGACATGACGAACGCATCCCTGAAGTGTCTGTAGAGACCGTGTCAATTAAACTCCCCCCTGTAAATGCCGCATCGACACGACATCCTCCTCGGCGTGACGACTCCAATCTTTCGAATAATCCTACGAATATCTATTGATCTAATATGACTTCTGACCTGTAATGTTGCCAGAATCATAATCATACACTATTTGTTCGTCGGCCAGAAGAGAACTGGCACCCCGACTGAGCCTGGTTTCTCCCAAGGTTTTTTTCTCCATTCTGGCCCTGAAGGAGTTTTGGTTCCTTGCCACCGTCGCCTTTGGCTTTTGGCTTGCTCAGTTGGGGACACTTAAATTTTAACTATATTACTGATCTGCCCGCATTGACACTATATGATAATTGAAATGAGCTGGATGACATCACCGTTTTCACCAGAGCGGCTGTACAGCCGAATCAAATTCTGTTGCATTATTTTCCTGTTACCACTGTGAAGCTGCTTTGAAACAATTGGCATTGTAAAAAGCGCTATATAAATAAAGGTGATTTGATTTGATTTTGATTACCTGTATTAACTGCACCTGTTTGAACTCGTTACCTGTATAAAAGACACCTGTCCACACACTCAATCAAACAGACTCCAACCTCTCCACAATGGCCAAGACCAGAGAGCTGTGTAAGGACATCAGGGATAAAATTGTAGACCTGCACAAGGCTGGGATGGGCTACAGGACAATAGACAAGCAGCTTGGTGAGAAGGCAACAACTGTTGGCGCAATTATTAGAAAATGTAAGAAGTTCAAGATGACGGTCAATCTCCCTCGGTCTGGGGCACCATGCAAGATCTCACCTCGTGGGGCGGGATCAGCCCAGAACTACACGGCAGGACCTGGTCAATGACCTGAAGAGAGCTGGGACCACAGTCTCAAAGAAAACCATTAGTAACACACTACGCCGTCATGGATTAAAATCTTGCAGCGCATGCAAGGTCCCCCTGTTCAAGCCAGCGCATGTCCAGGCCCGTCTGAAGTTTGCCAATGACCATCTGGATGATCCAAAAGAGGAATGGGAGAAGGTCATGTGGTCTGATGAGACAAAAATAGAGCTTTTTGGTCTAAACTCCACTCGCCGTGTTTGGAGGAAGAAGAAGGATGAGTACAACCCCAAGAACACCATCCCAACCGTGAAGCATTAGAGGTGGAAACATCATTCTTTGGGGATGCTTTTCTGCAAAGGGGACAGGACGACTGCACTGTATTGAGGGGAGGATGGATGGGGCCATGTATCGCGAGATCTTGGCCGACAACCTCCTTCCCTCAGTAAGAGCATTGAAGATGGGTCGTGGCTGGGTCTTCCAGCATGACAACGACCCGAAACACTCAGCCAGGGCAACTAAGGAGTTGCTCCGTAAGAAGCATCTCAAGGTCCTGGAGTGGCCTAGCCAGTCTCCAGACCTGAACCCAATAGAAAATCTTTGGAGGGAGCTGAAAGTCCGTATTGCTCAGTGACAGCCCCGAAACCTGAAGGATCTGGAGAAGGTCTGTATGGAGGAGTGGGCCAAAATCCCTGCTGCAGTGTGTGCAAACCTGGTCAAGAACTACAGGAAACGTATGATCTCTGTAATTGCAAACAAAGGTTTCTGTACCAAATATTAAGTTCTGCTTTTCTGATGTATCAAATACTTATGTCATGCAATAAAATGCAAATTAATTACTTAAAAATCATACAATGTGATTTTCTGGATTTTTGTTTTAGATTCCGTCACTCACAGTTGAAGAGTACCTATGATAAAAATTACAGACTTCTACATGCTTTGTAAGTGGGCAAACCTGCAAAATCGGCAGTGTATCAAATACTTGTTCTCCCCACTGTATGCATGCAGACTCACTGGGTAAGCCATGAGTTTGTCAGAAATCACTAGAAAAGTAGTTTGTTGAATGATTATATATGCATGAAGATTGTAAAATCACATTTTGTCCCCATCGTTGTTGTGTTTCATAAAGTGCATGAAGCTACACTATTTTGGATATTCAGGTGTATTACCTTTTTTTTTTTTTTTTTTTTTTTTAAACATGATTGCCTTCAAACATATTTAATAATATATATCAACTAAAAATTTATATAATGTTGCATACCTAGAGCAATAAAGTTGGTGGTAGTTACCACATGGAGAAAGAAGGCCTAAATAGACGTCTGGATCTGCTGGAGTCTAACGGTTTAACAGCAGACTACATAGTCACTCACCATCCTCCACAGATCCAGAAATATCTGAGACAACGGAACATAACGCAATTCTATGATGTTTGGCACTTTTTGAAAAAGGTAAGTGTTAATCTTTTAGAACTACATATTATAGTGTGTATTTAAGTCATACTTTTGACTAATCGTTTACTTTGTGTGCATTAGGTTTGTCTAAGAAGTTAGGCAAACTGTCAAAAAGCAAGGACGTTGAAGAGGTGGCAGCACAGCATAAGGAGCCACATTTACTGGAACGCAACTTTATCTACACCAGGACCAGAGAAAATGGCCAAGTGGACTTCACTGCTGAACCACCTTCAGAATGTACCTGTGGAAGACAATCCCACCTTCCCTAAGTGTGCACATCCTGATCGTTTATCAAAGGATCCGAAGAAAGGGTTTCAACCAGGTATTTACAGAAGTTGTTCATTGTGTTATCAAATTTGAGTAATGTGTTAAATATGCCGTACTACACTTTCAACAGCATGTATTATTGAATGCATTTGTAAGTTTACCATTTTGAAATGCAGCTTGATCCTGCGTTTCACACCCAAAAATGTAATTTTCCCTTTCATGGGAATGTTGTGCAGTTACTACAGCTTTGAAAAAAAAAAAAAAAAAAAAAAAAAAACACTAAAAAAAAGAAAACCTTATAGTGGAGCTATGATTTAGTGGCTAATTTCTGCTTGCAGATTGTACCTTGCAGTACTGCATCACAATGAGAACGCTAATGCCGAGTTTAGACTGCACGATTTTCAAACTCGTCGGATCACTGCTCTTTTCACAGATTTACACTGCACGATGGATCAGTGACAGGAGTTTTTACACTGCATGACTGTTAAGAGGAAGAACCGCAGACAACTCTGTCCCGTCCGAGGGATTTTGAGACTTTATTTTCGAGTTTAAGCATTTCACAACCCACACACAAACAACTACCAGTGAATACGCCTGGTGCTAATTATTAATGTATGCACAAATACCAAATGTGCATTTCTACATTTAAACTAATACTTTACAACTTGTGTGTGCAAAATCCAGATTTACATGAATGTGCAGCATTTTGTACAAATAGAGACATAATTGTGAATATTTGTGCGTGCAATGAGTAAGATGTGCATTTGTGGATCCGGTGACGCGCTATGGAATGCCAAGTATGCCAAAATTAGAAATAAATAAATACATAAATAAATATACAAAGAAATGTAAAAAAGCAAAAATAACTAAAAAATAAATATATAAATAAATATACATAGAAAAGCAAAAAACAAAAATAATTATTTATACATTTATTTCCATATGTATATATTTATTTTTTTCCACATTTTTTTCTTTTATTTAATTCTACATTTATTCATTTCTATTTTTATTTATTTCCACATTTATTCATTTCTACATTTCTTTATTTCTACATTTATGTATTTTTACATTTCTTTGTCTGTAGGGTAATGAGGAGGGCGTGGTTTACCTCAGACATAGCAATCGAGCTCAGAGTAGGCGAGGGCGAAGCGTTGAGGCCACAGTGACACCTTGTGGTGTGGCCGAAATACAATAAGTATAGCCTACTGACGTTGATACTGTCTGTGATGAATGACTTGGATAGGTATATGGCCAAAATCTTATATCACGGGTTAAGTCATATCACCCTAACTGTACTGTGTGACATGGAGAGGCTACTCTTTATTCCAGACATGGCCGTAGAACATCGTCTGGTCTGGATTTGTAAAATGTCCTGGGCTAACAAACATGAACAGCAACATCTTCAACAGATCTGATAACAGGGACTCTGAAATGGAAGCGCTTGATATTTTCCATTACCGGTCAGAACACACGGAAAGGAAGCAGCGCACATATAGGCTACAGTGAAGTCGACGCAAGCATATTGATCAATGCATTTGAAACGAGACTACAAATTCACTTCACATTCATATTTCCTATTTGTACATGCACAACATGTGACAAATGCTTAAAATACAACGCATATTTCTAAGATCCAAAATAGAACGAGGCGTCGGTTACAGTAGAACATTTTGTCGCGTCGCGTCACTTCACGTGTGGACAGTCACAGCATCACTGAGTATAATGGGTTTTTCTTGGTGTGGTCTTTAATATTAATCACACGTCTTAGGCTAAGTTATCAACTGGAAATATCCAGAATTAGATAAATCAAATGTACCCATGGAAACGGAGCTGGTGAAACACACGCTCCATGCATTAAACATACACAGATGCATCATCCTCTTTCAAACAGCACCTGTCGCGTGCCCTCATATTTTTTAGCTAACTGCATTTTAATGTAACTTCCAAAAACAATACTGACAGCAACAGGAACAAACTTATTTTCTATTAAGCGGTGGTAGTCTTTAGCCTACCCCCATAAACTGATGTCCAGGGGTAACCTTATGACCTAACTCGTGATATAAGATTTTGGCCATATACCTATCCAAGTCATTCATCACAGACAGTATCAACGTCAGTAGGCTATACTTATTGTATTTCGGCCACACCACAAGGTGTCTCTGTGGCCTCAACGCTTTGCCCTCGCCTACTCTGAGCTCGATTGCTATGTCTGAGGTAAACCACGCCCTCCTCATTACCCTACAGACAAAGAAATGTAAAAATACATAAATGTAGAAATAAATAAATTTAGAAATGAATAAATGTGGAAATAAATAAAAATAGAAATGAATAAATGTAGAATTAAATAAAAGAATAAATAAATAAATGTGGAAAAAAATTTATTTTTGTTTTTTTGCCCAGCGACAGCCCGAAACCTGAAGGTTTCTGTACCAAATATTAAATTCTGCTTTTCTGATGTATCAAATACTTATGTCATGCAATAAAATGCAAATTAATTACTTAAAAATCATACAATGTGATTTTCTGGATTTTTGTTTTAGATTCCGTCACTCACAGTTGAAGAGTAGCTATGATAAAAATGACAGACTTCTACATGCTTTGTAAGTGGGCAAACCTGCAAAATCGGCAGTGTATCAAATACTTGTTCTCCCCACTGTATTAAAACCCTTTATGTCCTCAACTGATATTATTCCAATGCACTTACTCACTCAGTTTTTGATGCCATTGGACAATGTATTTTATCTATAATAAACGAGTCTCTCTGAAGGGACAGTTCCGGAATATTTTAAGCATGCAACTGTCAAACCTCTGTTGAAAAAGCAAAATCTGGATGTGATGGTGTTATCTAATTTTAGGCCTATTTCTAATTTACCTATCATCTTTTAAGTTTTAAAGAAAGTAGTTTCTGCCCTAATAAGTTTTTTTAGAGTCCAATGGTGTGTTTGAAACCTTCCAGTCGGGGTTTAGGAAACATCACAGTATGCCCTAAATTGGTTCAAATCCTATTTAAATACTCTAAATCAGTTTTGGCTTGTGAGATTACCAAAGGATCTGCTCCCACTGGGTTCGATTTTTAATAAAAAACAGTATCGTTTCATTGTTCTATTGACTCAAATATATGAAATCGAAAATGTTATATATGCCTTGTGACAACCATGGTTTGAGTGCTTTAGCATGGATGTCCTTAAATCTCAATGAGAGTAAGACTGAGGCAATTTTGTTCGGACCTCTTGCTGTTTCTTGCAGCACAAATCAAGTGTTGGGTAACTTGGCCTCATGTTAAACCCTCTGTTGAAAATGTTGTTTTGGGCCTTACTCTCTTTGCACTGGCTGCCAGTCGGTTTTATATGGACTGGCACTTTTTTTATTTTTATCTTTCTGACCTTTTCAGCTAGATTTTTAAGGTCATAGAATCAGACACTTTTATTGGTCCCTAGATCCAGGCTGAAGAAAAGGGGTGATCTGCCTTAAATTGTGGAACAGCCTACGGCTTTCTATCAGAATAATCTCTTTGATAAAGCTTATATTTGATTCAAATGGGGCTAGTCTAAGCATCAATTGTGTTGTTTTTTTGGGGTTTTTTTTTTTATTGATATTGTTCAGAACAATGGTCAACTACTCGTTTTATTGTGCTTTATAAATAAATTGAGATTTAGATTGAATACAACATTACAACACAATTACAATCTCAGTATCAACAACTACCCAAAAAATACATTTTTTGATCCTGAGACTTCCACAGAAGATATATGTACAATGTCTTAATATTTAGACCACTTCTAATTATTGATTGCTATCAGGATGTGAAGAAAGTTTCAACCAGTATAACAAAAAGTGTTTATAAAACAAATTGCCTACACTACTTTTAAGAGCTTGCAGCAGAGTTATAGTGAAAGGCTCTAAACAACATCTGTTGCAACATCTGTCTTCTTCCTAATATCTGCCCAGAGTTTACATGTTACAGATGTATTCCTTGGACCAGGGTTGATTCTGTTTGTCTTCAAGCACGAGGAAAAAACCAAACAGCTTTTAATTGGGCTGCACAATAAAAAGAGTAAAAATCAATTAAAACATATTGGCCTTTTTTCACAGGCAGGGCTTAGATTAATTAGCACATTTAAGTAGCTTTAATAAACATGCCTTAGTAAAAACATTACTGGTGTGCATCTTGAGACAAAACAAATAAAATTGAAATATTTTAAGATATATCAGTACGAGCTGCTTTCAGTTAAAACAACTCACACATGCATTTTAGTCTGGGACTAGGCTTAAGGCTTGTCTGCGAAACTGGGGGATAATGTCTGTGTACATTCCTATTGCAATAGCAAGGAGTTTAATTTCTAAGGCAAACAACAGGTATCAATGGGTGTGCTGGAAAAAGTTTGCTGTAAAAGATTTCATATTTTGTTTAATTTGATAACAGATTTAATTGTTTAATGTCTGTAATTCTTTAATGTTGTTAATGGTTTTAAGTCTCCTATTCAGTTTACAGTGCATCTGGAAAGTATTCACAGCGCTTCACTTTTTCCACATTTTGTTATGTTACAGCCTTATTCCAAAATTGATTAAATTCATTATTTTCCTCAAAATTCTACAAACAATACCCCATAATAACAATGTGAAAGAAGTTTGTTTGAAATCTTTGCAAATGTATTAAAAATAAAAAACGGGGGGAAAAAATCACATAGAAGTATTCACAGCCTTTGCCATGACACTCAAAATTGAGCTCAGGTGCATCCTTTTTCCACTGATCATTCTTGATGTTTCTACAACTTGATTGGAGTCCACCTGTGGTAAATTCAGTTGATTGCACATGATTTGGAAAGGCACACACCTGTCTATATAAGGTCCCAGAGTTAACAGTGCATGTCAGAGCACAAACCAAACCATGAAGTCCAAAGAATTGTCTGTAGACCTCCAAGACAGGATTGTATTTGAGGCACAGATCTAGGGAAGGGTACAGAACAATTTCTGCAGCATTGAAGGTCCCAATGAGCACAGTGGCCTCCTGGCCACCCGGCCAAACTGAACGATCGGGGGAGAAGGGCCTTAGTCAGGGAGGTGACCAAGAAACCGATGGTCACTCAGACAAAGCACCTGCGTTTCTCTGTGGAGAGAGGAGAACCTTCCAGAAGAACTACCATCTCTGCAGCACTCCACCAATCAGGCCTGTATGGTAGAGTGGCCAGACGGAAGCCACTCCTCAGTAAAAGGCGCATCACAGCCCGTCTGGAGTTTGCCAAAAGGCAGCTAAAGGACTCTCAGACCATGAGAAACAAAATTCTCTGGAAGATTGAACCCTTTGACCTGAATGGCAAGCGTCATGTTTGGAGGAAACCAGGCACCGCTCATCACCTGGCCAATACCATCCCTACAGTGAAGCATAGTGGTGGCAGCATCATGCTGTGGGGATGTTTTTCAGCTGCAGGAACTGGGAAATTAGTCAGGATCGAGGGAAAGATGAATGCAGCAATGTACAGAGACATCCTTGATGAAAACCTGCTCCAGAGCGCTCTGGACCTCAGACTGGGGCAAAGGTTCATCTTCCAACAGGACAACGACCCTAAGCACACAGCCAAGATAACAAAGGAGTATGGGACAACTCTGTGAATGTCCTTGAGTGGCCCAGCCAGAGCCCAGACTTGAACCCAATTTAACATCTCTGGAGAGATCTGAAAATGGCTGTGCACCGACGCTCCCCATCCAACCTGATGAAGCTTGAGAGGTCCTGCAAAGAAGAATGGGAGAAACTGCCCAAAAATAGGTGTGTCAAGCTTGTAGCATCATACTCAAAAAGACTTGAGGCTGTAATTGGTGCCAAAGGTGCTACAACAGAGTATTGAGCAAAGGCTGTGAATACTTATGTACATGTGATTTCTATTTTTATTTTCAATATATTTGCAAAGATTTCAAACAAACTTCTTTCACGTTGTCATTATGAGGTATCGTTTGTAGAATTTTGAGGAAAATAATGAATTTAATCCATTTTGGAATAAGGCTGTAACATAAAATGTGGAAAAAGTGAAGCGCTGTCAATACTTTCCGGATGCACTGTATTTCGGGTTTAGAGCTCCACTTAGTGGCAAATTTGAGTTGCTTTAATTCTGCGATTTCCTATATTCACGTGAATAAGGAACTAGTGAGTGCTCCTTGCTGGAAGCAGTAACAATGGTTCCCTTTAATCACCAAATATCTCTTTAGCTCGCTTGTAAGTATTTATTGATTTACCATGATGTTCATAATACTTGCATCTAATTGTGAACTGTTAAGAGTTAAAAGAGAGTTATTAATAATTTTCCATCAGGCTATTGCATTAGCCACATTGTGCTTTAGCATCATACCACTTTTTATTATTTACATTACAAAATGTCATGTTTATTTGCAAGCATCACAGAATACTAGATTAATGTGGATGTTGATATGATTCTGTAATTGTTGTTTATTCCTGGATGTTATCATTGAAATGTTTATTTGTTTCATTTGTAGTTTCACTCCATACCCAAGACCATTAAACCTGTGGGCAAACAAACTTCTTGTCTTCAGAGTCGTGTGAGTGAAGGGAGTTTATCTGTCAAATCACAAACTATGTTGAGGACAGTACAAGGGGGGAGCCTTGTCTCATGCCCCTTTCTAATTTAATCAGAGTTGAGATCTGGCTATTAGTTTGAATGGATGACGATTATAGAGCATCTTGGACCGAGAAGAGGCAGGCTCATTAAACTCAATCGAAAGCCTTCTCTGCGTCCTGAGCGATGGCAATTACAGGATATTCCACCTGGGAGGCAGAGAATATAAAATTTAAAAATCTTCATACATAATGAACAATTCTTAATACAACCCGTTTGGTTTGTATGTATCAAATGTGGAATATATTTTTCTAATCGTCATGCTATCAGTTAAGCAAATATTTTATAATCTTAAGTGATAAAATCAGAAGGGAGAAGTGCCACAAGAATCCATCCAAGTTCATTCATAACTATGTTTGGAAACCTTAAAACTGATGTAACCTACAACACATCCATTTCATACTTATTCAGAGAAATAAGTAATCTTGATGACAGCTATTTGCAGTGTAACATCTTACACAAATTCAGCTGAATGAATATAATTTAATATAGAACATACAGTGGGGAGAACAAGTATTTGATACACTGCCGATTTTGCAGGTTTGCCCACTTACAAAGCATATAGAAGTCTGTAATTGTTATCATAGGTACTCTTCAACTGTGAGTGACGGAATCTAAAACAAAAATCCAGAAAATCACATTGTATGATTTTTAAGTAATTAATTTGCATTTTATTGCATGACATAAGTATTTGATACATCAGAAAAGCACAACTTAATATTTGGTACAGAAACCTTTGTTTGCAATTACAGAGATCATACGTTTCCTGTAGTTCTTGACCAGGTTTGCACACACTGCAGCAGGGATTTTGGCCCACTCCTCCATACAGACCTTCTCCAGATCCTTCAGGTTTTGGGGCTGTCGCTGGGCAATACGGACTTTCAGCTCCCTCCAAAGATTTTCTATTGGGTTCAGGTCTAGAGGCTGGCTAGGCCACTCCAGGACCTTGAGATGCTTCTTACGGAGCCACTCCTTAGTTGCCCTGGCTGTGTGTTTCGGGTCGTTGTCATGCTGGAAGACCCAGCCACGACCCATCTTCAATGCTCTTACTGAGGGAAGGAGGTTGTTGGCCAAGATCTCGCGATACATGGCCCCATCCATCCTCCCCTCAATACGGTGCAGTCGTCCTGTCCCCTTTGCAGAAAAGCATCCCCAAAGAATGATGTTTCCACCTCTATGCTTCACGGTTGGGATGGTGTTCTTGGGGTTGTACACATCCTTCTTCTTCCTCCAAACACGGCGAGTGGAGTTTAGACCAAAAAGCTCTATTTTTGTCTCATCAGACCACATGACCTTCTCCCATTCCTCCTCTGGATCATCCAGAGGTCATTGGCAAACTTCAGACGGGCCTGGACATGCGCTGGCTTGAGCAGGGGGACCTTGCGTGCGCTGCAGGATTTTAATCCATGACGGCGTAGTGTGTTACTAATGGTTTTCTTTGAGACTGTGGTCCCAGCTCTCTTTAGGTCATTGACCAGGTCCTGCCATGTAGTTCTGGGCTGATCCCTCAGCTTCCTCATGATCATTGATGCCCCACAAGGTGAGATCTTGCATGGTGCCCCAGACCGAGGGAGATTGACCGTCATCTTGAACTTCTTCCATTTTCTAATAATTGCGCCAACAGTTGTTGCCTTCTCACCAAGCTGCTTGCCTATTGTCCTGTAGCCCATCCCAGCCTTGTGCAGGTCTACAATTTTATCCCTGATGTCCTTACACAGCTCTCTGGTCTTGGCCATTGTGGAGAGGTTGGAGTCAGTTTGATTGAGTGTGTGGACAGGTGTCTTTTATACAGGTAACGAGTTCAAACAGGTTAATACAGGCAATGAGTGGAGAACAGGAGGGCTTCTTAAAGACAAACTAACAGGTCTGTGAGAGCCGGAATTCTTACTGGTTGGTAGGTGATCAAATACTTATGTCATGCAACAAAATGCAAATTAATTATTTAAAAATCATACAATGTGATTTTCTGGATTTTTGTTTTAGATTCCGTCTCTCACAGTTGAAGAGTACCTATGATAAAAATTACAGACCTCTACATGCTTTGTAAGTAGGAAAACCTGCAAAATCGGCAGTGTATCAAATACTTGTTCTCCTCACTGTACTTTAAGTTCTTGAAGAGAGTTTATGGAAATTGGCTCAAATTCATTAAAATGAAGTACAGACAGGGGGGATAGAGCGATCATAATCTGAAGGAACAATAAGCTGTATGATATCGCTTACTTTATTTGTTAAGTATCTGAGAAAACTTTTACAAACTATAGCTTTCAAAAGCGCTACGTCAGAAAGCCAGCTCATCATTGGCTAGCTCCTGCGTCAGCATCACACGCATGCCATGTGGTGCTCACGGGAACAGGCTAGCTCCTGCGTCAGCATCACACGCATGCCATGTGGTGCTCACGGGAACAGCGGCGGCCAATGGTGAGCCGGCTTTCTGCTGCAGCGCTTTAAAAAGCGTTGTACTTTATTTACAACGTAAAGTGCGTAAGAGACTGGCACAGACAAGAAGAAATTGGTGAATAAAGTCATTATTTTGTTTTTTTGCACACAAAAATATTCTCATCACTTCATAACATTCAACCCCTGTAGTCACATGGACTATTTTAACAATGTCTTTCCTACCTTTCTGGGCCTTGAAAATTAAAGTAACGTTGAAGTCTATGGAGGGTTCAGAGAGCTCTCTGATTTAATCAAAAATATCTTAATTTGTGTTCCAAAGATGAACAAAGGTCTTACGAGTTTTGAACGACATGAGGGTGAGTAATTAATGACAGAATTTTCATTTTTAGGTGAATTAACCCTTTAAGGTTTTTCAAATGGTATATGATTTATGAAGATTAATTGAATAATAGATATAAAAGAAACGATTGCCCTTTGGCGGTACAAGGTGGGTTAAGGGGCTACCTGCTGCACATATTTACATATTCATCTAATGGCTCGTTTCCACTGAGCGGCACAGTACAGTACAGTACGATATGATTCGGTACGGTAAACCCTGATCCGGCTTGTGTTTCCACAGCCAACAATACCCTTACTTGATAGGCGTGGTGTAGCGATCGACATCATCACGCAAAGAAGAAAGCGACACAGTCAACAACAATGGAGGTCATACAGCAGATCTTGTTCTTGCTTCTCGGCATGTGGCTGTTTGTCACAAGAAGATGACAAGCTTCGTTTGAGCCAAGGCTGCAGGCTAAATCACAAACGAAAAAGCACATGCAAAAATTCTCTGTCAACCAATCAACGTTTTGCAGCGAGTCTAGCTCCACCCTTTAGGTACCGGACTACTGTGCTAGGTACCCCAACGGAAGGGTCTCAAAAAAGTGGTACAGTACAGGATTTTGGTACCATTAACAACTTCTGACAATCGAAATGGGAATAATTGCGTACTGTACTGTACTGTACCACACCGCTCGGTGGAAAAGAGCCATAAATGCAACTCCCAGCAGTATGAGTATCCTGCTCAGGTATTTCCAACTTCTTTTTACCCCCAAGAGAAGAACAAAAAAGAATCGAGTATTATCAGGGTCTTGAGAACTAATTAAATAATTCTCTTCAGTGTGAACTCTTATGTCAAGTCACCTTTATTTCTTTAGAGCTTTATAAACAATATGGATTGAATCAAAGCAGCTTCACAGAGATAAAGAAGAAAAGGGCAGAATCAACTATGAAAACTCTATGGACATTTATTCAGTTAGAATCAGTTTAATGTTGATCCAATTCAGTTCAATACCAGTGTCAATGTTGCAAGATGAAAACTCATTCCAAACTGATGGGAATCATCATGTGGTACTTAGGGTTTCCTTTTCGGTTGAAACATTTTCTCATGTGCCTGTTAAGGATTTTTTTTTTTTTTTTAGCAAAACTTATTCCACACTGAGGGCATGTGTAAGGGTTCTATTCAGTGTAAATTCTCATGTGGACTCTAAGGTTTCCATGTTGAGTAAAACTCAGTCAACACTGTTGGCAGGTGTAAGGTTTTTATCTGGTGTGAATTCTCGTGTGCCTGTTAAAGTTTCCTTTTTAAACAAAACTTCTTCCACACTTTGTTGGCATGTGAAAGGCTTTTCTCCAGGGTGAACTCTCATGTGCCAGTTAAGGCTTCCTTTATGAGTGAAACTTTTTCCACACTGTTGGCATGTGTAAGGCTTCTCCCCAGTGTGAATTCTCATGTGGTAGTTAAGATGTCCTTTTTTGTTGAAACTTCTTCCACACTGTTGGCAGGTGAAGGGACTCTCTCCATTGTGTATTCTCTTGTGGACTTTAAGTTTTACACGTTGAGCAAAACTCTCTCCACACTGTTGGCATGTGTAAGGGTTTTCTCCAGTATGAATTCTCATGTGGACTTTAAGGGGTACACGTTGAGCAAAACTCTCTCCACACTGTTGGCAGGTGTAAGGCTTCTCTCCAGTGTGAAGTCTCATGTGCCTGTTAAGGCTTCCTTTGTGATTGAAACTTTGTCCACACTGTTGGCAGGTGAAGGGACACTTTCTAGTGTGAACTCTCATGTGAACGGTAAGGTTTCCATGTTGATGAAAACTTTTTCCACACTGAGGACATGTGTAAGGCTTTTCTCCAGTGTGAATTCTTATGTGCCTGACAAGACTTACTTTACGAGTGAAACTTTTTCCACACTGTGGACAGGTAAAAGGGGTCTCCCCAGTGTGAATTTTCATGTGGACTTTAAGGTTTCCATGTTGAGCAAATCTCTTTCCACACTGAGGACATATGTAAGGGTTCTCTCCAGTGTGAATTCTCATGTGAATGTTAAGGTTTCCATGTTGAGTAAAACTCTCTCCGCACTGATGGCATGTGAAAGGCTTTTCTCCAGTGTGAATTCTCATGTGCCTGGTAAAGTTTCCTTTTAGAGTAAAACTTATTCCACACTGAGGGCATGTGTGAGGCTTTTCTCCAGTGTGAATTCTTATGTGCCTGTCAAGACTTATTTTACGAGTGAAACTTTTTCCACAGTGTTGGCAGGTGAAAGGGGTCTCCCCAGTGTGAATTCTCATGTGGACTTTAAGGTTTCCATGTTGAGCAAATCTCTTTCCACACTGAGGACATGTGTAAGGGTTCTCTCCAGTGTGCAATCTCATGTGAACTTTAAGGTTTCCATGTTGAGCAAAACTGTCTCCACACTGTTGGCATGTGTAAGGCTTCTCTCCAGTGTGAATTCTCATGTGCCTGTTAAAGTTTCCTTTTTGAGTGAAACTTTTTCCACACTGTTGGCAGATGAAAGGCTTCTCTCCAGTGTGAACTCTCATGTGGACTTTAAGGTTTCCTTGTTGATTGAAACTTTTTCCAAACCGAAAGCAAGTGAAATAACTTCTAGTTCCTGTCTTTTGAGCTTTTCTTCGCATCTTTTCAGTCTGTGAACAACTAAAAGATTTTTCTCCAGTTATGAAATCATGAAGATTCTCGTATTGATCATGAAGATTATCATATTGATCTTTCTCTTCAATTTCATTGATTACTTCTTTCTCCTCTTTCAATGCTATTGGGTCTGAGGTGGAAAAACAAACATAAAAGTTAACCCCAGTTTAGTTGCACAATACAATAGACATCAAAACATTTAGATATGTAATGCATCAAAACCAACAACATGTATGCTAGATCCTATACCAGAGGTGTCCAAACCTGGAAAGCCGTAAGTTCTCAACTCTGGCCCCTGAAACCCCCTTTTCTGCAGCGTTTAGCTCCAACCCTAATCAAACACACCTGTACATGCTAATAAAGGTCTTCTGTACAATTAGAAAGTTAAAAGCATTTGAGTTTTATCAAGGTTGGAGCTAATCTCTGCAGAAAAGGGGACCTTGAGGGTTACTGCTGCTCTGCACAATATTGCTAACTCGTAACTTTCTTTATGTCATGCCCCAAAAACCTTTAAGCTGGCAGTTAAAACCTTTATTAAAAAAGCAGTTTGACCCAGGAGATATAGTTAATTATAGACTGATCTCAATTAGGGATGCTAACAGTAATTGTCAATAATAACTTATTGATGGTAGATTAAGCAAGGTTATCAGCTTGACTAGTTTTGGAATGTGGCATGACTACATAAAAGTGTATTAAAATAGAAATAATACAAAGTCCTTGAATATGGAAAGCAATAGAAATTTAGTTACTAAGTCCAGTTTAATTATATTTCATCATATATCAGGCTTTGGGACACGAGCAGGACAGAGCACCTCGTCTCCTATCTTCATGGTTTCTCCCAAAATTCCAAAGCAATTGAAACTGTTTGTTAACGGTCAGAAAAGTGAAATAAATTTTCTGCACAAGCAAGACATTTATATTAGATGTTGTGCTGTGGGTAGGGTGACCAGACGTCCCGTAATTTCTTTATAGCTGGGTGATCATAAAGCGAGTAGTTGTCTTCTGTCACACGAGAATAGCCTATCAAAAGTAGCCAAGCTCATTGTACAACAAAATTACCATCCAATCACAATTTGTTATCGATTAACTTGCAGTCAGTGAAGAGCGGAGATCAAAGAAACACGTGTACATTTAACAAGGATCTTCAAAAGTTTATCAAAAGTTTAAGTTATGCGCAGTACGTTGTAAAAAATAACTCCGTGTGATATCGCAGCCTAAAATACCTGTCTGTGTCATTAAAGGAACACGCCACTATTTTTGAAAATAGGCTCATTTTCCAACACCCTTAGAGTTAAACAGTTGAGTTTTACCGTTTTCGAATCCATTCAGCCAATCTCCGGATCTGGCGGTAGCACTTTTAGCATAGCTTAGCATAGATTACTGAATCTGATTAGACCGTTAGCATCTCGCTCAAAAAAATGACCAAAGAGTTTCGATATTTTTCCTATTTAAAACTTGACTCTTCTGTAGTTACATCGTGTACTAAGACCGATTTTCAGGCGCTGCGTAATATCATCAAAAGTGTCGGTTACGTTCAATTTAAAAAAAAACACATGGCCTTTTCTCAAGTAAGTCCATTTAAAGTTTCATTTTTGAACAGTTGTCTATAATGGATTGAATCATTACGTAAAATAATTTTGAAGATTTTTGAATATTCTAAATCATAAATGCAGCCCTGTTGTAGACTGTGACAGATGTTTCTAGTCCACTGTCTGATTGAGAATGTAGCGGCCCTGCATGTTTCCTACACGAACTTCACGTTCAATGTAGGCTAGTCCTTCAGTGAATTTTAAGTTTTATTTTCAACCTCTTTTCATGGGCTACAATCGCCTACGTAGGCGAAATTTCTTTGACATTTCTACAAACCCGATTCCCAAAAAGTTGTGACACTGTACAAATTGTGAATAAAAAAGGAATGCAATAATTTACAAATCTCATAAACTTATATTTTATTCACAATAGAATATAGATATATCAAATGTTGAAAGTGAGACATTTTGAAATGTCATGCCAAATATTGGCTCATTTTGGATTTCATGAGAGCTACACATTCCAAAAAAGTTGGGACAGGTAGCAATAAGAGGCCGGAAAAGTTAAATGTACATATAAGGAACAGCTGGAGGACCAATTTGCAACTTATTAGGTCAACTGGCTTATTAGGTCAAATTGGGTATAAAAAGAGCCTCTCAGAATGGCAGTGTCTCTCAGAAGTCAAGATGGGCAGAGGATCACCAATTCCCCCAATGCTGCGGCGAAAAATAGTGGAGCAATATCAGAAAGGAGTTTCTCAAAGAAAAATTGCAAAGAGTTTGAAGTTATCATCATCTACAGTGCATAATATCATCCAAAGATTCAGAGAATCTGGAACAATCTCTGTGCGTAAGGGTCAAGGCCGGAAAACCATACTGGATGCCCGTGATCTTCGGGCCCTTAGACGGCACTGCATCACATACAGGAATGCTACTGTAATGGAAATCACAACATGGGCTCAGGAATACTTCCAGAAAACATTGTCGGTGAACACAATCCACCGTGCCATTCGCCATCACTAAAACTCTATAGGTCAAAACAGAAGCCATATCTAAACATGATCCAGAAGCGCAGGCGTTTTCTCTGGGCCAAGGCTCATTTAAAATGGACTGTGGCAAAGTGGAAAACTGTTCTGTGGTCAGATGAATCAAAATTTGAAGTTCTTTTTGGAAAACTGGGACGCCATGTCATCTGGACTAAAGAGGACAAGGACAACCCAAGTTGTTATCAGTGCTCAGTTCAGAAGCCTGCATCTCTGATGGTATGGGGTTGCTTGAGTGCGTGTGGCATGGGCAGCTTACACATCTGGAAAGGCACCATCAATGCTGAAAGGTATATCCAAGTTCTAGAACAACATATGCTCCCATCCAGACGTCGTCTCTTTCAGGGAAGACCTTGCATTTTCCAACATGACAATGCCAGACCACATACTGCATCAATTACAACATCATGGCTGCGTAGAAGAAGGATCCGTGTACTGAAATGGCCAGCCTGCAGTCCAGATCTTTCACCCATAGAAAACATTTGGCGCATCATAAAGAGGAAAATGCGATAAAGAAGACCTAAGACAGTTGAGCAACTAGAAGCCTGTATTAGACAAGAATGGGACAACATTCCTATTCCTAAACTTGAGCAACTTGTCTCCTCAGTCCCCAGACGTTTGCAGACTGTTATAAAAAGAAGAGGGGATGCCACACAGTGGTAAACATGGCCTTGTCCCAACTTTTTTGAGATGTGTTGATGCCATGAAATTTAAAATCAACTTATTTTTCCCTTAAAATGATACATTAATGTTTTTCATTGATGTTATGGCAGTCCACTCTGCTTATTGTTTTTTGAGAATGTTGCACTCCTGTTTATCATTGTGCACGAAACGTCACGCCAATAAATCATCAGAAATATTGCTGACTTGTGCGTCTCAAGCGCCCTCTTTACGTTCGTCCTAATGCCTGTTAGTTGTCCGTGGATTGGCCTATATTTGGCTTTGAAAATGGAAACGTCTTTAGACACGAGAAATCGATTTTACAATCGATTCAATATACACCGTCTCAAAAATCGAACAGGATTTTTTCACAAAAGTGACAGCCGTAGTGTGCGCGTGCATTCATGTGTTTGCATATATGTGTGCGTTCATGTGTTTGCATGCGTGTGTGTGCAACCCTCTACAATGCGAGTAAATCACTCGCATATGCAAGTAAATCTTCACTCTGGGCGACTAAATAATATCTATCATTAGCCATTGGCTAATAAATGCTTAGATTTTACTCGCCAGTGTGTGTGTGTTAGAGGCTAAGAATAAGTTTAGCATAGATATATTTTCACTCGCTGAACACTCAGAGAAACAGTTTCGCTCTCCGTCAAGCGATCTGTCTATTTCAGTTCAGCTCAACGGATGCGCAGTGTGCCTGAATTTGACGTAAACTCTAGTGTAAAGGCGCACAACTAGCCGTCGCTTTGCTGAGAGCGCTGTGTTTCTTAAATACCATGCAGAATCGACACGCTACATGTAAACCATATTCTTTGTTGTATTTTCCTGTCAAAACAACAGAGTTCATTTCAGAAGATATGCGGTTTCTCCGGTAGTGGGCGGGACTAATGCGCAAATGGCAATCTCATTGGCTGGTGCTCATCTATTACTTTCACTGTTTTGATTTCAGCAAATCTGTTTGAGCGAACGCAGACAACGTATGTGTGTGTGTATATATATATATATATATATATATATATATATATATATATATATATTTTAGGGCTGTCAAACGATTAACCTTGAATACACGCACATGTAATATATGTAATTTATCTATATATTTATATTAAATATTTTATATATAAATATAAAAAACATTTCTTAAATATATACATGCATGTGTGCGCATTTATATATACATAATAACTATACACAGTATACACAAGAATGAACCTTACTGGTTCTCACAGAAGCTCAAACATGCTGCGTAACATGAAAATGAACCTCACTGGTTCTAGCTGAAGCCTGCAAAATTCCCTTTATAAAACCCAGCCAGTGGAAGATTGTGCATACATTCATCTCCACTCCGTCTCCTCCCCAAAATAACCATATATGGAGTTTACAACACCTAGTTTTACTATATACTCATCTGCATATCATTTCCATATGCATATTCCCATCCATGTTATATCATGTTTAACAAACAAAGACATTAGGAAAATATGACTGTAAATGCCATTTGTGCAGTCACATTTCATTGCTAAATATCATTCAGTATCCTTAACTTTTGATTTATTCTAAAACAATTGTATAAAATACTGTTCAGAGGCCCGACCCAGGACCTGTACGGGTTGGGGTCTATATTTTAAATGGTCAGCCGGTTCCGGGTCGGGTCCCAATCTATTACTTCGGGTCCCGGATCTGTTTAATGTTGTGTGTAATACCCGAGTCGTTTTGTAACGTGCAACTTGTACAATTAGAATGTGAAAAGTGTGAGCCGGGAAATAAGGTGAAAAAAACACAAGCGTGCCCAGCCGTCAGAAGCAGAGCGGGCGGAGTTAATGCAAGCGCACGGTGATCATGAGTTTTCCTGTTTCTATGTGTTTCTACAGCAGTAAATGCAAACAAACTTCAAATCTCTAACTGCTTGCAGCCTTGCACACTCACATTTAACATATTTCAAATCAGCAACAAAATCTGAGGTGAACTGTCACATGAATGTTTTCTATGATGCTCAAAATGCGTTAAAAAGCATAGGCTACATTTCAGGTTGCTCCAGCTAACGCGCATGTGCAGTCTCAAGCGCACGCACTTCATAATAATATAATTAATTAACCGTCTTGTTATATCTATATTTCTGTCAGACTTGGCTCAGAGATGATTTTAAATAAGTAATGCTACCGTCCGCGGCAATGGCTCTGAACGAGCAATCGTTAATTATTTCAAAAGGGCAAACAGTTGAAATTATCTTATGTGAGTTGACTCGAGATACAAAAAAATGCAAAACTGCAAAAGTTGCATTTGTCATCCGTCACCGTGACAGCAAGTGGACTTTTGAAGCTGGAATAATGAGAGGATTAAGCTCGGCAAGAGAGGAATAACATGGATGGAACTTTCTTGGCAAGGAGGATTGTATGCATCACAGACAGGTACAAAGGAGAAGACTGCTAACTAGAGGCAAGACAAAAAGTTGGGTAGGTGTAGACTTATTTATTTACTTGTTAATAACAATTTGCTGTGGAATATGATCGGGTCCAGTCGGGTCTGTGTCTACATGGACCCATGGTTCCGTTTATCACATTTACGGGTCTCTTCGGGTTCGGGTACAAATTTTTGGACCCGTGAAGACCTCTAGTTCAGAGAATTATTCTCATTCTTTTCCACTGGCCAAATAATATTTTTAAATGCATCAAAAAACTTTATTTACATTACAATTTTTAATTTTAAACATCAAATTTATGCAATTTAAACATTTTTTAGGATGTTTACATATTTTAATGGAAACAGATAGGCCTTATTTTTGCAGTGTAAATAATTGTCTAACAATCACTGACAAAACCTTTTAAAACTAAAATGTGCGTATCTTACGGTTTGGTATCTTCAAATTCTATTCTTCAAATGCAATGCTATTTTTCATAACATTTGGAAGACCACGAAACTGGTTATTAGGCACAACACCAACAGCACACCTGCATGCAGCAGAGGTTACAGGACTGTGTCATCGGACTTATAGTCTCGCATAGCCAGACCTTCAGACTGAGGGCAGAAGGTCTGGACTCTATCGCAGTTTTCATTGGTCAAGGACCGCACAAGAGGACGTTTGACTGACGTAATGCAACCAATCACAGTTCGTTTTGTTCCGTGTCATGTTTAGGAGGCGTGAAAATGTAAAGTCGATGTCCCTGCAATAACAGACTGGCGTGCCTCTATAAATTATTCATTAAAGAACGTTGTTCAAGTTTACTGCAACTATGGAGCCGCAAACTTCACATACTTTTGAAAATCCAGCGTTTAAGTTGATCCTGGTAAGCGCTCATTGTCACAGTTGTAAACACAACGGCGTTCTTCTTCCACGAGGGAGTTTGGAGTCGCAGCATTTGTTTCCAGGCGGACCGTTAAAGAACGCAACATACGTTTTGCCGACATCTTGTAGAATTCAACCAATCAGATGACGACTTTTAAACTCCTGAAGTGTTAGCAGATAAGTGTGCCATATGCATCAGACGTTAAGCCAGCGGTCTGTGGGCGAGACGTCTGAGGCTGAGACTATCGGACTTATAGAAACCAGCCAATAGACCTTTCGTTCACTGAGTGAATCCTTGTCTGTCTCTGTCATTACCGTCTATGTTGCTATGCCCTCTGCTTAGATGAAGTGCGCATCATTGATTATTATTCATTCAAAAATATGCAATCATTCTGCTATTTAGAACACTATCTAAATGACTGAGTTCAGCTTTGAGAATGAAACCAACCTGTTTGTTCCTCAGTATCTTCTTGTTTCACTCTGAATGTTTCTTCAATCTTCATGTCTTCAGTCTCCTCTTTAATAAACGCCATCTTTATAATAGTGTCACGTGGATCTCAGTCGCTTCACCAGGAGTTTTTCTGTGTGTTTGTCCTGTTTAAGATGAGAATAATTAACAGAAAGAAAAATTAATCCACACTAAATCTCTGAGTGTGTCTCAGCTCTAGTTCAGTAGTTCAGTCACTGGTAAGAGAGTTAAGCCGGGGACACACTTAACGACTGTAAAGGCCTGTTCACACCGGGACGATTATCACACGCGTTTAACACCTCATGACTAAACAAAGGGTGCCAATGTGAGTGTGCACACCGACGCGCAAAACGGCAGGCGTAAAAGCGTCATTTTTAAAAAAAACGCCTTGGGTTTGTTTTTTTTGGTTTGACATGCCACGTTAAAAACTGGCCGACCAATGAGATCGGCGCTTTTGTTCACGTGCCTGGAGCTGCTTAAGTTACAGTAAAACACGACTTGGTGGCCCTCAAGCACAAAACGGTCTTGCCGAGCACACGTTGATACGACGAAGAGGAAGTAAGTAGACAAAGAAGATGAGCTGCTAATGCTGCTTGCCAGTTAGCAAAAAGTGTGTGAATTTTGGCAAGCACGTAAATACTGTCTCTCTTCTTCTGTGTGACAAGTGAGTGTCAGAAGTGTAAGTGGCGCAGCACCACCTTGTGTACCGGGAGCGCCATCTACTGAATTTGCACGTTCACTCGGCGCATCGCCAGTGAAAATCACTTGGGTGTGAACACAAAGACGCGTCGAAAAACGCTGGTGATAATTGTCCCGGTGTGCACAGGCTTAAGGCTGATTACGAATGTAATTTGATACTTATGACTGATCATGCCCAAACGCGCCGTGTCACAGCCAGTTGTGTTCAGTCGGTGTTTACAGTCGGTGTTTAAAATCGTGCAGTGTGCTGTGTCTAAAGATTCTAGTCTTAGAATTTAAGAACCAGCTGTTGCCAGTCGTCCTCACAAAGATTTTATTAAACAGGTTTAATATTTGCAACTGCCGCCGGCGATTATGCTGAGGAGATGCGTTCCCTGTCAAACATCATTCTTGTAATTTTATCAAACACAACCTTTTTGATGTTTCTTTTGTTATTATTCATAAGTGATTTGTCTCATTTTAAAAATAACATTAATGGCGTTTTTACATTGGCAGTTTAGTTCGGAAACAGGGCACAGTTCGCATGAAAAATTGGTAATGTGAAAGCTGTCAGGTGGACCTGGGAGCGCACCAGGGTACTGAACCTGAGACTACCTGGAAAAGGTGGTCCGAGTTCGGTTGCACTGAAACTGTGTCGCGATTTGCGCGAGTTTCTATCATGCGCTGTGCATGTTTGTGATGACGTAAGATGCACGCAAATGCACCAGGGTTCAATAGAATCAAGTTGACCAACGCTGAGGGGGGTGCCGGGAACAATCGTGCTCAGACTCGAGTCGGACCGCAGCAAACGTGCCCAGTGTAAAAACCCCCTATTCTTTTATTTCTACCTGGAGTCTAATAAAAGTTAAACAGAAAAAAAATAAAATGGTAGGCTAGCTTATGTAGGCTATATAACGACTTTTGTTTCAGAATAGTAATGTTAATGTTAATGATTGACAATGTTAATTTAAATAGTCTTAACGAATAAAAAAATTAAATCACAAACATGACATTTGTAAATAATTTTATATATACACTAATTATATCTAATATATTTGACGAAATATGAGGAATTACAGTTCCTTGAATATCTCTGCAGCTCTTCTGTCAAATGAAGTCATGCTTTCAGAGTTTCCAGCATTGTCAATCCCGTTAAATGGTTTTGGGAGCGTTGTAGCACTTACTGTAGACTGATAAAATGAAAATAAAAATAACATTTTGAATGACTTCTGTTTCAGAATAAATAAAGCAGTATTTTATTCCGTTCTAACCGGTAACTCTGGAAACAACGAAAAAATAGCGCAGCGTTTTTGCTCAGTTGAAATTGCACTGCAAATAAGTAGTGCCGGCTGTCTGTTGACATCAATGTTTGTTTCGGTACAAGATCTCACAGAGTTGAGTTCAGCAGAATGACACATTGTGACTCACTTATTGGTAAGTGTGTTGTGGACTGACTCAGTCGTAAACGTTTGTGCTCTTCTCTCAAAGATTAAAATCTGCTCCAGTCGAAGGACAGTCTTTAAGTGTGTTCAGTTCAGTCTTAAGCCGGGTGCACACTGTGCGATTTATAATAGTCCTTTACGATTGTTCCTTGTCAGACTGTACGAACATGATCCCCGCTGTAAGCCATGTCACACTGTAAGATCTAAGTTGTCATTAATGTCAGATTGTACGATGGTCAAGGCACGCTAAAAACGGACGCACGCAAGAAAACTCGTCCCGAGTTTTATATCATCAATTGATGATGCGTTCGGTGACAGTGAGCTGCATACACGCGAGATTGAAATGCTGGCTACTAAGACATCTCTAGCACTCATTTTGGTCATGGTTTGTCTTGAAAAACAGACAATTTGACGGTCGTCGTAGGAGAAGTCACACTTCAGGACTGTGCGCCAAATCTTCTAACACTACCAGAATTTCATCTAAGGTAAAATTTGATCGCAGCGGTCATTGATCGGCTGCCGGTGAACATGTCAAACTAACGATCAAAGACTTCAGATTTTAGCCTAGGATCAGAGGAATCTTTTAGGATTTGCAAAATTTGTCTCAGACGGCCATATCGTGGCCAAAATCCCACAGTGTGCACCCGGCTTTAGAATGTAAAGTCTAGATAGTCTTGCTAGTCGTCAAGTGTGTCTCCAGCATTAATGGACTTAAATCACCTGATTTAATAAAAAAAATTTTTTTTAAAAACTCAAACTAGCTATACCAATTAATAAAATAATACAATTTGTATTGAAAACTTCTATTTAGGTATTATTTATATTTGGTATCTAATGATTTGTATATCACATTTAATAGACTGCACTTTCATGAAAACATTTGCTAGTGCTTTGTTTAAGTTGTCATTACACACGTTTGTGTTTCTGTTGCATTTATTACAGTTTTGAACAGCAGATCTTGTCAGCGCGCGGTGAATCGAGCGATTCGAATCAAATAATCATTTGACTCGAATTTAAAAAGCTCCGTTTCTCTCATCACTACTTGTCAGTGGACGAATTCGTGTTTATGATAAACTGATTCACGATAAAAGGAGACAAAAAGACACACTCGTGTGTGGGTGTGCTTTAAATAAATGTTAGATAAAGCACTACTATGTTACATCCAATAATAAACAACTGTAAAACTTTAAAGTTGATTGATCGGTTTCTATCGGTTTAAACACTAAATGCTTTAAACACAAACCTTTCTCCAGTCGAATCACAGCCGATACAGGAGCGCGACGCAGCCTTATGACGTCACATCACCACACCACAATAAAAGTCCTGTTCACACGCTGCTGTGTCTAAAATCACAAAAGTGCATAGAAATATACATAGAACAATATAAAAAAATAATACAAGAGATGACAGATATTTCTGAGTTGAATGTATTGGTGAAAAACATATTTAAATTGTCCATTGTCTTAAAATATTAGGAAACTGCTTGAGAGATCTTGTCTAAAAGGAAAAACTGTAATGTTTGGGTGAAGAAACTAGTTTATACCAGATATAAATTAGATTAAAATGCAAATAGTGACAAATGTGATTAAAACATGTTAAAAAAAAATGTGTACAAGTTCATAAAGCAGAGTGTTTTGAAATGCATAAAAGGTTTTTTTTTAAAGTGGACAAATCAAGTTTGAGTCTAAAAATAGGTATAAAATGTCTAAAAATGATGCTTGTCCAAGATTTATTTTCATTATATCTTCATAATCTTTCAACAATTGTTGACATTATTTGTGTCACTTTTTCAATTTTAAAGCCATAAACTGATAGATGATGATAGCCATAAGAAAAAAGCTTATGTTTAAAGGTTGAAGCTAAACTCTGCTACGTCTCTACACTCTTGAACATCATATATCATATACATATCATATTAATATTTTTATAACACTTCAAATGTCTTGTATTTTATACAATAGTTTTAGTACTATATTACAAAACAAGGTCCCACTTTAGGTGTGTTTAATTAATAAATATTAATATTATAGAAAGTTAGGTACAATGTACTTATTATTTATGTAGCATTCTGCTGTTATTCATAAATACCAGTAATAACATTGTACAAAGAAGATTTTGTCATTTTGGATATAGTCTTAAGTGTCCCAATGTGTAGTGAGCCAGGGTCCTTACCAGTATCCGAATTAATGTACACAATATACTAATTAACGACCTAGGGAGCCGATTAAGATGCACCCAAAAATTCATATTTCTACATACGTAGTTACAAATCTAGCAATCACAATATAACATTTTTATTCAACTCTATTAACTCACTGTTTACTGTTATAAAACTTTTAGAAATACTCTGACAAAAATACTGTTCTCACAAAATTACATAATAAACGCAAAACAAAAAATAACTCACTTTTCAATTATTTTACATCGCTACAGCTTTCCTTTTGTAGCTCACTTCTTACTATACTATAACAATTAATATTATTATTATAAATTAAAAACGAATTCATTTTAAAATTATAAACATAAAACAAAAATATCTACGAAGTTAATCACTTGACTCAAAATTATATTGCAAATCTTCTAAAGCTAGACAATATTATATTAAAATCATTATTTAAATCATCAACAGAGTTTTTCTTGGGTCAAAAATGGCCTTCAGCAGTGGCAGACAAACACAGTCATCCACAAAGCCCATACTGACAATAAATCCAAAATAAGTGCATCGTTTGATAATTTGAAACTTAGCAAACTGGCAGTAGTAATGAAAAGATTTATCTTGAATTCTGTCATGGAAACTAGCATGTATAATTGTAATTAAAGAATTTAATAATCAATTAAAAAGGAATTTATACTTGTATATTACTGTAGCCACATTGGACCAGCGGTTTGGAAAACAGATGGATGGATGATTCAGATACGGGCGCCATCTTCTGGTCAGATGTGGAAATGAATTCAATGTGACCGTCACAGTGAATTGTGTGTATTTTCTAGCCGCTGAGCGTACGTCGGTTGTACACTCATTATTGCGGTGAATTGTGGGATTTAATGAGTGCACTTGATAACGTCCACTATGATTTCGGACACCACAACAAATGGCTGTCCCTTCAAATAGTGCCCTGTTTAAGGGTATAGGAGGTGATTTTGGACACAGCCCAAGACTTAAAGGTAGGGTAGGCAATTTTTTTCCATAAACACTTTTTGTTATTCTGGTTTAAACTCTCTTCACATCCTGATAGCAATCAATAATAGAAGTGGTCTAAATATTTTTTTTTTTTTAAATGTACCTGTCTTCTGTCTCAGGACCAAAAAATGTTTGTCCGAATGCAATAATACGATGTCCTACCTGCCTGTGAACATATGTATTTCCATACCTCCGTGCACCTGCTCGCGCAGACGTCACAAGTCATCGGCATGTTTCGAGTTGTAGACAGACAGTCACTGAGCGCCACAAAAACAAACAGCAGCCGCCTTTTACAGTTCCTCCTGAACCAAAAAAACTAGCTTATGCTGTGTTCATGCCATGTCGTAAATGTAATTACAAGATGGCAACACGTGACAACCCCAACCTCGAAGCTGTTCCAGCCTGATTTCATTGTTCATTGGTGCAAAACGTACACTTTTGTATGTTTGTATAAATACTGAAATGTACTGAATATGAACGTATTGATAACATTCAAATGTAAACATTATTATGAAATTACAGGGGAAAAAAATGTATGGATCTTTTTTATCATAAAGATATTTGTATAATTGCCCTTTTACCATTTTATAGATAAATTGTAGATCCTTTGACCCTGCCCCCAAACCCAAACATAACCATTTAATAGAGAATATAAAAAGAATATATAAAACATAATGAACAAAAATGTGTAGGAAATTGACCTTTAGTAACGAGATTGCATTAAAAAGATATTTTAAGCCACTAATCCCACCTATCTCTAAACCTACCCATAACCATTTCTTAAAAATATGTAGAGTTACAAAGAAAAACATAGACACTAGGGGTGTGACGAGACACTTAGCTTACGAGACGAGACAAGAGATTGGGTTCATGAGAACGAGACGAGACAAGATTTTTACACAGTATTTTTAAGAACTCCTCAATGACAAAATACATAACTAGAAAAATAGTCTGCAGGTGCATTTGAAATGTTTTAACTCATCATGTAATGAATGTCATTTCAGTTCTACTTTCTGAGTATGAATTATCATATGCCGTAAAAGACAACAATACTCAAGCACTGTAAAAGGTTTTGCCACAAACTGTATATTTTAAGATACATAGATATTAAGTGCAAACAATAAGTGCAACCATAATCAAAGTACTATCTCAATATTCAAAGTGCAAATAGAGACCAATTGTTTCTTCTAGCATGATACAGAGCTAAGAGATGGTTACAACTACACAGCCCAACCTAAGATAGCTTTCATATTGGGAAATATTCGCATGCATCAGGGAGCCGTTTTCAAAAAGCGGGGTATTGAAATCGTGTTTGAATGTGCGCTCGCGTTTACTTTCGCTTTCAATTTCGCGATCGTGCGTACTCTGTGAATAGGGAGTGGTGGTGCTGAACGCTCATTTTACAAGATAAAATGTTGCGCAACCAATCCTCCGCCACTGTCCTGTCAGTCATCTTGTCACGTGATCAGTGCTGCGCACTACGTACGACTTGAACAGCTTGTGTTGGATGACCTGGATGGAATTGAAGCGACTGCTATCCACCTGAATTTAATTGTTTTTATTTCTATAAAAAGCAAAAGGACAGTGGAGGCATAATTTAAACGTAGCGGTGGCATATTCTATCCTAACTTCACCCTCACGCCCTGTCATGGCAATATCACGCAAGATATCATGCAAGCTTCACGAGATCTCGTCACACCCCTAATAGACAGACAGACAAGTGTAATTAATGCCCTGAACGGGCTCGATCTAACGTATCCAGATAGAAATTTGTTGCCCATTCTCAGTGGGAAAGTGCCCAAGCAACATCGCCCGGCATCATTATTCAAAAAAGTTGCCCCTTCAAACCTGACTGCTTTACATATTAGACTAAAGCCTTGGTGCCCTGCAGGGTCTCTGCTTCTCCTTGGACTGTTCCTGCAAGTGGTCTTGACAGTCCAGGCGCCGGTATGGGTGGAGAGCGGCAACAAAATTAGCTCCCTGATCGGTTATCCAGATAACATTATTCATCACTGATGCATCAAAGCCAAGGACTTAGAGTACTTGCTGCTGCAACTCTTTTCGGATATTGTCTCCTGTTTTGGCCTCGTTTGGGAAGCTTGTTGTGGCGAGTACCCTGCTCTTCATGTCATATTGTGGTGTGAAATAGTGACATGTATTGACATGATTGATATGTAGCTTATCTTACGGTGATCATCCGTCCACATGTCAGTTGTCATGACCCCCTCTGATCTCTTCAACCACGTCCCCTCTCTTAGCAGTCGCTATTTCTTTGCACTTTTTGGAGATTGTGGTGAGGTCAGGGAGTAAACTTGTAGCTGATAGACGGCCGTGGGCTGCGCCTACGTTTATTAGCTCTTGGACTCTCTCCACTCTCAGCAACGACCGCCAACGTGAAATCCCGCGCTCGTTACAATTTCAAAAATATGCAGAAGATTGTGCAATGTCTTTCAAATCCTGGAGAACAAACAACAAACTCAAATCAATAATAACGGTTTAGATTCAATGGTTTAATGTCCATGTGTTCGTTGAACCACTCAAAGACTTATGGTCTTTGCACACGAGTCTGAAATTTTTGTATGCGTTTTTTCGTATTCGTCATCCTAAAAATTCGTCACGCACAGAAACCTTGCACACTGAGACCGATGCCTATTAATGAATCGAGTTGCGAGAAAAAAAAAGAAAAATCGCAAAATAATACAAAATGGAGTCTTCAAGCAGTGAGGATGATTTTGTTGTCCTCTCTCTTCTTAAAAAGAGAAAATGATAGAGAAAATATTGGGTCCATCCAATCCTGAGATTGCATAGAGGAAGGAGAGTTCAATTCAATTCAATTTTCACTTTATTGTTGGAATTTCTTCCAAAAATTGTCTTGCATCTCACAGCGTTTACTGTCTCACATTAATTCACATCACTACACATCCACATCAAATAATAAGATACTACAATAGACACAACTTGGGAAAAGGAGGAAAAAAAACCCATCCAGTTTCAGTTCACCACTTAAGTCAGAATCCTGAGGCCTGCTTAGACCCCCAATTCTGGTTTATTAATTTTACTGACTGATGAACAAAAGATTTGCGTAATCTATTCTTTCTAGCATATGGGACTCTAAATCTTCTATTTGATGGCAAAAAGATGGCAAGAAGGTTCCACCTCCTTATCAAGGAGCTGCGGGATTATCGCAAGCGATTCAAAGTTTATTTCAGGATGTCAGTGGCTCAGTTTGATGCTTTGCTAGCGATACTTTATTTGTATTCCACACTTTGTTTGTCATACAGTGCTTTGTGCTGCGAGACGAAGTGGATCAACTTGTCAGACGCCATTCCGGATTTTGGATGCAGAAAATTGAACCGATTTTTATGACGGACGGAAGTTTCAGAGGCAGTGTGTAAATGTGATTGACACAATGTGAGGTCGTATTTATTTTTTAACGTGTAAAAATTTCTGAGCTGAGGTGCCTGGTTGCTGAAACCAGGCCCGCCTAGCTTGACCATAGCGGACACGCATGTTTCGTGGTGCTCACGTGAACAGTGTCGGCCAATGGTTTGTGGCAACCCCATAATAATGAAGTAATTTAGAGGCTATTAAGATTACCTAACCCTAACCCAGATTACTTAGAAATACACAAATTTACTAACAACTTGCGCCAGCGCAAAGCCTCTTTTGGCATTAAAAAACTAAGCGCTGAAAAGGTGTGGACAGTTATTTTTGCAACTCACCTTATTGCATATGCATTTGTAGGAGTTGCAAATGCATCAACAGTCAGCTCCTCCACCGTCTCAGGGATGGTCTTTTCAGCCGGGGCATCAACCATCAGCTCCCCCGCCATCTCAGAACGGGCAACGTGCATGGAGACTGCACAAGGCAGCATGTGGCAAGAGAGGAGCCACAAAAGAAGACTACCACTATCAGTGCAAAACATGTGGTCAGTCAAAAAGCAAACTTACTGGCCATTTCCAGATTACAGAAAAATGGTACTGTCCAGTGTGGGTTTCCTCTGGGTGCTCCGGTTTCCTCCACAGTCCAAAGATATGCAGGTTAGGTGGATTGGAAATGCCGATTGTGTGTGAGTGTGAATGTGTCAGGAAGGGTATCCGGCGTAAAACGTGCCAAATCAAAGGTGTGTGTGAAGCGGACCCTGCAAATGAGCGGGGAAAATGCTAGGAAGATGATGACTTAAAACTAGTACATTAAGTAAACTAAGTAAATTAGAATTTAAAGGAAAGCTCTTAACTTATCTCAATAATTGTTATATAAAAATACATATCTCAAAAATACCCTTTATATTTTATGTATATATAATTACTTTTGTTATTTATACATTATTATTATGTATATATTTTTATTATTATTATTATTATGTATAATGTACATGTTGGATTTTAGCGTTTGGACTAATCTATTTGTGGAAGTAAGTGTTTATTATTATTAATCTATATATTTGTAATAATATTTATACATTTCCTATATTAATATTATTATTATTACTGTATATAATGTATGTCAGATTTGACCTTTTGGAACAAACTGTATTTGTGGAAGTGTATTATTATTATTAATATTATTATTTAGAAATGTCAGATTTGAGCTTTTGGAATAAACTGTATTTATGGATGCAAGTGTTGTGTGTATTAATCTTTTTTCAAGTTTACAAAAAAATAAGTTTTTTTCTTTCTAATTAAGGTCAAACAGATGTAAATGTTGACTTTTCAGTAATTTGCTAGTAAAAAAAATAAGTGAAAAAGTGAGGAAAAGACAGGTAAAAGGAAAATATTCTTTTTTTTTTTTTTTACACATTTTCCCTTAGTTTTCTCTCATTTTTCATCCCCCACCCATAGCAGTCCATTTTGCCTGTTTTTATTACACGGTTAATGTCACAAGACTGTAGCTTGATTGCACAAAAACTTATGTGATAGCTCAATTAAACTTTTCAGTAAACATATTGATTGCATTATGTTCTATTCAATACAGATTAACAAAATTCATAAATACCCTTTCTGTGTATTTTTTGTACCATCAGAATGTCAATTATTACTGCATACAGCCACCCAGAGCCATTTAGATGCAAATGTGTTGCTAACCGGGTAACACGCAAAGCAGTCTCCTATGCAAATGTTGGAGAGAAAACTACCAGCCTTCAGTGTCGTCACAGATGGCTGTAATACATACATGTCATTCATGAGTGAGTGATGAGTATAACAGGAGCAAATGTGATCCATCAACTGAGAAATAAAAAAAATCAACAAGATGTCAGCACTGGTTGCAAACAATGGAAATAAAAGAGCTGGATGTAAGAAATGAGCCAATAAGTGGCTCTCTTTAGATTAAATTATTTTAATTTTAAATGTTTGTTTTCCAGTAGATGGCAGCAATCTTCCACTAACAAATACAGAAGGCCAGCATTTTTGTCAAGTCAGCCACAAGCAATTGTAAAACTGCCCCACTGAACCTGAGAGATGAACAAGAAAGAAGAGCTAAAGAGACCCTCTTTCCACATTTCCCTTGGTCTCTGTGGACCCTTGAGGAGAAGGTTATGTCAGTTTGCTGGGGGAGATCGAGCAAGTGGATACTCTAGGTGGTGCTTCTAAGGGCAGCCGCATGAATTTGAGCTGATAACTTCCTCTGGAACCTTCGAAGTATCTTGTTTGTGATTTGTTTGTTTTAGTGATTGTTTACGTCTGCCTGTTACTACAGTCCTAAAAACTTAATTCATAAAAGTACAAACCAATGCAAACCAAAGCCATCTATGCCTGCTTTTCTACAATCAGTAGCTATGTTTCTATTCAAAGTTGCGAATTTAACTTGTGTGCGAGCCAAAGAGAACAAAGTCGTCACTTCCTGAGAAGCTGGCGAATAATTTCATATTTAATAAATGACTTTATTGAGCGCAGGCGAAATGCAATAAAGTTATCTTGCTTTCGGAGGCAGATGCTGCTGTTTGGGAAACTACTGTCAGGATTTACTAAAGACACGCAGTGAAAAATTAGCGCTGAAAAGGCGTGGGCAGCGATATTTTTGCGGCTGACCTTATTGCATATTTGTATGAGTTTCCTTTTCAGATGCAAAATGTATGGGAGGACTGTATTTAAATGAATCATGCAAGGTTATTTACAAAGGTTTGCACTAGTCAATTTACTGGTATTTGCGGCATTATTTACCGCCCAAAAAAGCACGTCTTAAACCAGACACTAATTTGCCCTGCTCTTGGTAGATTGCATTGGTCATTATGGAAATTATCCGGCTGCATCTGTGTTCTTTAATCTAAAGACTATACTCCACGCATTTGTGTTCCCTGTTGAAAAAAACAGCATATGCTGGTTAGGTATGTTTTGAAGCATGGCAGCTGGTTTGAGCTGGTCCTTAGCTGGTTTAAGCTGGTCAAGTGCTGGTCCTAAGAAACTAGCTCCAGCTCAGGACCATCTTAAACCAGCTCATGACCAACTAAGGACCAGCATAAACCAGCTCAAACCAGCTACCATGCTTCAAAACATACCTAACCAGCATATGCTGGATTTTTCAACAGGGTTCAGTATGTAGGGACTCTGTATAAGGGAAACAGGTCTATTTAGCTCAAATGAATGAATGAATTAATTCATAGGGAATTTTGAAAAAGTCTATTTTACGACCGAACAAATGACTCGTCTAGCGTTCATTTGAATGGGCCGTAACTATCAACTCTGCAGCGGATATTAATATCCACACAATAGTGAAACACTATTTAACAGCCAGGTAAAACTAATATCTAACACAGATACACGCACACACACATTCACACGCGTTGCAGAAAGGAGGAAAGTGGGGAAAGAATGAGTTTTAAGAGAGAGAAATGATGAAGTCCCAAGTTTCTAGCAATATATGCATTTAACATGACCTGAATGAACCACCAATCATTAACTTAAGCCTCCTATCATTGCTTAGGCGGGGTTATTCAATTTGATATCAATGCACAAGTTCAGTTTAGAATCTGGAGGTTACTTGCGTTTGTAGCTCGTATCGTCTTTGAATGGGGAATTCCCTTTCCGGTCCTGGCTGGAGAGGGGTTTCCCCAGTTCGGTGATTCGCTGACGGTCTTGCCTGTCTTTGATGGCGTGTTGGCGGCTGGATGAAAAGTCTTGTGGGTGTTTTGAAGTCGAAGCACGCTCTGCTCGAGACAAACTTTGCGGCGAAACTTAACTTAGAACATGAGACTCAACGGAAAGAAAATAAACTAAAGTAAAAGAAAGGAAAGTGAGAGGAGAGTTTTAGATGGCTTGAACGAAATCGTTAACCCATTCTCTCAGATCTTGGTCTGCCTCCGACCATCTTCGTCCGATCATCTTTTCGTCATGTTGTCTGTCTTTTGTCTTGACATAACTTGCTCTCTCTTGAACTGCACTGAGAACTTCTTTTTCCAACTTCTTTGTTCATGTTCAGAGATTATAAACTCAAAAATCTGCCCATCCTCTTGGATGGATTCTGACCAATCAGGGATCATCTTGGTTCAGGGTTGACTGTGTTCACACCCCTCCATAAATTACCTGTTATCTATGGTCTCCTATCTTTCTGCTCTAAGTAGAGAGTGCATTTAGACCTGATTTCTTATTATAAGAACATGATACATTCTAAACGGAATTCAATCAAACCATCTTTTGAAATATAAACAAACAAATAAAAAGATACCAAGAAAGGTACCCTTTCAACCACTCGTTCAATAGTTACATAATTACAGGAATTGTGAGTGTTATATATATATATATATATAATGGTCACGTGTATTGTTTATAGACATGATATATAGGATTATGCAGTCGAAGGCTGTTTGACTGCAAGTCCGACGAACAATGATTTGATGCAGTTTGTACGTGACAACAGTTTCTGTGGATTTTTCCTGTGGATTGTAACCGTGTCAGTGAGAGCTCATCTAAAGGTCATTGAAACAGCAGAGATCTGGTTTGTTTCTTTGTCTTGTGATCAAACAACTTCGTTGTTATCTTTGGGGTGGCTCAAAGTTTGTCAGGCTGTAAAGTACTTAGCTGAGGATTTTGTGGCTTGACGCAGACTGACCGGCGTCCACTTCATTTAAGGCCATAAATTGTTGATTTGTTGAGTTGAGTTTTGTGTGTAATTATGCCCGAACGAATCATCTGGAAGATTCATTTGTGTCTGATGCATCCACAATTCCTAAAAGTACGTCTGTCATTTTTCTGCATGCAGACAGGTGAGGAAGTGTAACATTTTTATTCAAAATCATATTTATGTCAACAGGGCTGGTGACCTCACACATCTCTCTCAATGCTCTTGAGATGAGCATTGAAGATACAGTGCATGATATTGAAGATTTAGTGGGAAATGCAACTGCAGACATGCCACCTTTTTCTGACAGAATAAAAGTTACTAGCTTGTGCAATATCTCCAACTACCTGTCGACACATGCAAGAAACTGGAACATCACACCGGAACAACATATGTTGTTATACAGTCAAGGGGCTCTGCTGCCATTATTTTATGGGTACATTTCTCTTACTTCCTCAGTGTGGATCAAAAAACTTTTTATAATTAAAATAATGATACGTTCAAATCTATTCCAGATATGTCCTTAGGGTCACAGTGTGTGGAAGTGGACTTCCCAAACCATTATGAAGTTTGGGATGAATGTTAGAGGCTTTGCTTTCTCTACAAATATCCTTCTTTCAGGCAACAACTCTGCCAAAATAGCATTGCTGTTCAAATTCATGAACATGACAATGGTGACCAGGCATGTGTTCTTCAAGGTCCAGGACCAGTACTGTGTGGACGCAATAAAAGAATTCTGGGATATGAAGAGAAGAAAAACCATTAACCAGCTTCAATCCAAAGACAGTGTTGTTGTCCTAAGTAAGTTTGCGCTTTTAATATGGTCTCTGTTCAATATTTATTATTATTTATTATACTAATGTTAAATTTTGTGACTAAGGATTGTTGACTAGATTATTACTGTTGAGTAATAAAGAGCACAATTATAATATTACATATGCTTTTTTTAAATCTGTGTTGACTGGTGATGGTCGGATGGACAGCCCTGTTTGCTTTGTGCACTGGTGCGCAGACATGTTGGAACAGGAAGGGGCCATCCTCAAACTGTTCCACAAAGTTGGGAGCATGAAATTGTCCAAAATGTCTTGGTATGCTGAAGCATTAAGAGTTCCTTTCACTGGAACTAAGGGGCCAAGCCCAACCCCTGAAAAACAACCTCACACCATAATCCCCCCTCCACCAAACTTTACACTTGGCACAATGCAGTCAGACAAGTACCATTCTCCTGGCAACCGCCAAACCCAGACTCATCCATCGGATTGCCAGACAGAGAAGCGTGATTCATCACTCCAGAGAACACTGAGTCCAGAGTCTAGAGTCCAGTGTCGGCGAGCTTTACACCACTACATCTGACGCTTTGCATTGCACTTGGTGATGTAAGGCTTGGATGCAGCTGCTCGGCCATGGAAACCCATTCCATGAAGCTCTCTACGCACTGTTCTTGAGCTAATCTGAAGGCCACACAAAGTTTGGAGGTCTGTAGCTATTGACTGCAGAAAGTTGGCGATTTCTGCGCGCTGTGTGCCTCAGCATGTGCTGACCCCGCTCTGTGATTTTACGTGGCCTACCACTTTGTGGCTGAGTTGCTGTTGTTCCCAATTGCTTCCACTTTGTTTTAATACCACTAACAGTTGACCGTGGAATATTTAGTAGTGAGGAAATTTCACGAATGGACTTGGTGGCAACCTATCATGGTACCACGCTTGAATTCACTGAGCTCCTGAGAGCGACCCATTCTTTCACAAATGTTTGTAGAAGCATCTGCATGCCTAGGTGCTTGATTTTATACACCTGTGGCCATGGAAGTGATTGGAACACCTGAATTCAATGATTTTGGCAATACTTTCTCTTCATACAGACCCAGACAAGGAAAAATGTAAAAAAAATACGGGCGTACAGCATTCCTTTGATATGTGGCACGGTTCCAAAAACCTTTCCATCAGCAACATTTTCAAGGCGTGTGTTGTTGTTGTGTCTGTTTGCCCTTTTATTTTTTACGTTTTTCAGGTTTGATGGAGTGTCAGCTGTCCCCTTTCATGTTCCCCTCACGTTCCATGGTGTTAAGAGCCTAGTCAGTTTAGGCTTTTTTTATGGCTATGCCCTTTCCTATTTTTTTTACATTATTATTTTGTTATCAAGCAAGTCAACAGAAGAGTTGCTCCATCCTATTGTATGGATGGCTGACAACCATGACCAATTTCTTGTTTCAATTTACTTGTTACTTAAGTGTTACATAAACATATTTTGCATATAATATTCAATCACTTGAAAGTGAAATGTTGATGCTGAATTAATTATATCCTTTGATTTTATTGACTTTGTAGAACATGTGAATTGGTCTACTCCATCATGTTACTGGAGAGGATTCATGGTACCCTTGTTGATCAGGGACAAGGAGTCATATTCTGCGGCCCTTCAGAAACTCACAGAAATAATTCTGGATGCACGATGGCTCAAAGACATCTCAAAGTATCTACATTTCAGGTCTGTAAGCACAAGCTTTTATCAATTGTTGCTCTGCACTGATTCTGTGCTACAATTTAACGCATGTTGTCATTACTTGGTCTGTTTTGTTATTTATTAAAAAAAAATTAACTACAGAACTGGTTTCACAACCATATTCTGATGTACGAAAGCAAACACTTCAGCTTTAGCCCCCCTGTGTACAATGCATGAGTCTTGCTTGCAGCACTAGACTACAACCACCAACAGATCACCCCCCCAAAAAAAAGACTGATGGCAAAATTCAGTAAGATGGTCCAAGTAATTACATGTGTTGCAATGTGTTAGTTGTCTAGTATTCATGCAGAACTTATTTTGGTAACACTATCTATGAAGCCTGTATTTATAATGCATTATAAGGTTATAGATAGATAGATAGATAGATATAGAGGTCTGTGCGGGACTGTTTTTTTCGTCCCGCTCCCGCTAGGTTCTATTCCGCACCCTCCCGCTTACAATTCACACTGTGTTCACCTGCTTTCCACTTGGAATGATTTTCTTCCCGACCCGACCGATCCTGCTAAATTTAGATCTCGTTTCCAGAATCTCACGTTTAAATTTACCCTAATCAAAGAGAGTGACTAGGGATAACAAATATAAAATGTTATATACAATATTTTTATTTGTTATTTTTGTCTTATCATGATAACGTAAACACCGTAAAAAATGTCACAGAGGAAAAATAGGCTAAATCAGCTGCATCCAAGCCTTACATCACCAAGTGCAATGCAAAGCGTCCGATGTAGTGGTGTAAAGCACGCCGCCACTGGACTCTAGAGCAGAGTAGACTTGTTCTCTGGAGTGACGAATCACGCTTCTCCGATGAACGAGTCTGGGTTTGGCGGTTGCCAGGAGAACGGTACTTGTCTGACTGCATTGTGCCAAGTGTAAAGTTTGGTGGTGGGGGGATTATGGTGTGGGGTTGTTTTTCAGGGGTTGGGCTTGGCCCCTTAGTTCCAGTGAAAGGAACTCTTAATGCTTCAGCATACCAAAACATTTTGGATAATTTCATGCTCCCAACTTTGTGGGAATTGTTTGGGGATGGCTCTTCCTGTTCCAACATGACTGTGCACCAGTGCACAAAGCAAGGTCCATAAAGACATGGATGATCGAGTTTGGTGTGGAGGAACTTGACTGGCCTGCACAGAGTCCTGACCTCAACCCGATAGAACACCTTTGGGATAAACTGGAGCAGAGACTGCGATCCAGGCCTTCTCGTCCAACATCAGTGCCTGACCTCACAAATGCGCTTCTAGAAGAATTATCAAAAATTCCCATTAACACACTCCTAAACCTTCTGGAAAGCCTTCCCAGAAGAGTTGAAGCTGTTATAGCTGCAAAGGGTGGGCAAACTCCATATTAAACCCTACGGATTAAGAACGGGATGTCATTAAAGTTCATGTGCATGTAAAGGCAGGCGTCCCAAAATTTTGGCAATATCATGTATTTACTTTTACAGAAATCACTTTTTAAGGACTACAACAAGCTTCTTCCCAGGTTGGTGACATCACAAACCCTAAAATTTACATAAACAAATATTAAGTCTGCTGTTTAAAACAAAGAAAAGAAGCAATGAAGGATGCGCAAACAACGGGAATCTCTGTATATCCTTGCAGTGTGCGCATGTCAAAAAATAAATTCCAATTTTAGGCTTGGGGCATATAAACGTGCATGTCAACCCAATCGGAATGAATTAATTCCAATTGAAGCAAAAGGTGTCCATGTAGACATAGCAAATGTTTCTCAACCCTGGTCATAGGCACTGCATTGCACATTTTAGAAGTCTCCCAAATCAAACAACCTGATTTAACTCATCTGATCATTAGTAAAGACTCCAAGACCCAAATGGGTAAGTCAGATAAAAGAGACATTATAAAATGTGTAGTGTTGGGGGTACTGAATGTTTCCCAACCTTATTCCTGGAGGCACACCAAAAGTATGCATTTAAGATGTCTCCCTTTTCTGACCCATCCATTTCACGTCTTTGGAGTCTCTCCTAATGAGCTCATGAGTTGCATTAGGTATGGTTGATTAGAAAGAGTTTGAAAATGTATGACTAGAATTTTAATGTATAATGAGAGAATATTAAAAGTATTTTCATTTTTGTTCTTAAGATGAATCAACTTCTTATGGGTTTGTAATCACATGAGGTTGAATAAATGATGACAGAATTTATGATATTTTTGGTTGAACAGCTTTTTGGGCTATTATATTGCTGTAGAATATTTGGAATATAGCTCAAAAGACGGACTATATTCATGATGCTTTGGGGTGGGAGTATGTTTGAGTACTGTACTTAACTGTAACAATGCTACCTCTGGTATGCGATTTATAGTTGCAGGAGGTAAGGATGGCACAGGTGCAGTTCGGCAAAGTGCCTGTCCTGGATCTGCATCTGAAATGTGGATCCACAGCAGTAGAAATCTCTCTGTGGAGGGATGAGGCCCTAACAGAGCTCCTCATTGGAGACAATGTGGAACTGACCGACCTCTGCCCTAATGCAAGGAATAATAAAAGAATAAAATTCAACTTTTTCACACATACCACTGTCAAGGTACACTGTTGTTTCTTTAAATAAATCTTTCTCAAACTGGAGCCCCTCACATCACCACACACATCTGCTTCAGTCATGTGACTTTTCCGATCATTTGCCATATTTTTCACCATAAGAGGGGCAAAAGGGGCAAAAACTTGCTGGTCTCGAACGGAGCCAGGGAGCAGGGGGCGGAGAAATACTGGAGCTGTCTCATAATTACATTGCTCTTTACATCTAAATATATAATACTCTGCGCATGCGAGAGTGGCTGCTGACGGCTCACACACACTCCCAGGAACGCGAGTAAAGGCCGAGCTCAGTATTTTGACTTAATAATAAGGTTTCTTTCTCTTGAAACCTTATAGTATGCCTCCTGAACACTTTCCATATATGGCGCGCGTCTCACTGTAACATTACGTGATACTTTTGGTAACGTTTTAGCCTGGTCGCCATTCACTGCCATTATATGAAAGAGTGCGTGCAGCATATTTTTCAAAATTTCTCCTTTTGAGGTCCGAAAAAGATAGAAGGACATATGGCATTGGAACAACAGCAGGGTGAGTAAAAGATGACTTTATTTTCATTTCAGGGTCAACTATCCCTTTAATATATAAACTGAACAGGATAGGGCCCAAAATTTATCCTTGAGGAACTCCAATAATTACAATATTTATTTATAATTACAGTTTAGAGGTGTTGATTGAGTATTACCAACACGCACACATTGCCTCCTATTTGATAAGTATGAGTTCATCCATTTAACAGCTTCAACAGAAAAGTTAAAAAGTGTGAGTTTTGAAAGGAGTACCTCATGGTTCACAGTATCGAAAGCCTTCTTTAAATCCAGAAAAACTGCTCCTATTACACCACCACCATCTAGTTTAAATGTCATGTTCTCAAGAAAATAACAGTTTGCCATTTCAGTTGAATGATTATAATGGTATCCAAATTGCATAGATAGAATGCAAAGGGGTATGTCCCTCGTTCAGGTAAGTAATCAGCTGTTTTGCTACCCATTTCTCAGCCACTTAACTACAGGCAAAATACTAATCGGTCTGTAGTTTCCTACATTTGTTTTATCACCACCCTTAAAAATCGGTGTCACTATGGCTGACTTCCATGGATCTGGGTAAATACCTTGCTTAATTGAGAGATTAATCAGATGGGTGATAGGACAAATAAAAAAATATTGTTCCCGTATGGATTATTATTATTATTTATTTATTTTATTTTTTTATGCGACTTCTTTTGGGGCCCTTAACGTGCTCAAACTCTTGAAACTTTGCACATACGTCGGAATCTGTGGCCATCAGGACTGGGTCGAAGCTGGTACCTGGGCGTAGCAGGGGTGCTCGACAGCGCCCCCTTAAGTGGGGTGTGAAAACTTGATCCATATATCAAACACACTTGCACGTACATGTATGAAACTCAGTACACATTTAGATCTCATCAGGCTGAACAACTTCCGCACTCATAGTCATAAGCTTCGCCCAACAGGAAGTTAGCTATTATGGGTTGTTTGGAAAACACATGCTCTGGAATTTGATATACTCCTCCCAGGCGATTCTTCTGATCGCCACCAAACTCAGTCAGCTTGAAGTCAAGACATTGAGGATGCTACCAAACTTTTTCAACATGAAAATAATATATTAAAGATAGTAAATTGTGAATCAATATTGGATATCTTAAACGGTGTTGCCATGGCAACAGATTAAAATAATGTTATTCAAACTATTTTAAAATTGTCTTTTTATATTTACCCGGTTTAAATGCATATGGAACTGCTCAGTCCAGGATAGAGATCTGCTACCCGACCCTAACGCCCGACGGGTCCCAAAAAACTTGCGGGTTTTGGGTCGGGTTAATGTTCAATGAACAGCCTCGGGTTCAGGTCGGGTTCGGTTTTGTAACTAAGAAAAACTAAACAGGCTATATATACATATAGTTTGCGTGCCGTGTGCTTTGCCTGCTTGCTTTGTTGTGACCGAAAGAGCATGCGAAAGAGAGAAAGCACATGCACAGATTAATACATGCATACACACACACACACACACACACACACGTGGGCACAGGCTATATATACAGCTATATACAGAGAAATCAATGTTAAGTGGTCTCCATTTTTTCCAGAGCTATATATAGCTATATATATATATATATATATATATATATATATATATATATAAATATATATATAAATTATTTTATCATTATAATAGGCTATATCATTTATATCACAAAACTGCTGTGCGCTATTTCGGTCACAACACAGCAGACGACAGCAAGCAAACATTAACCATTAGTGCGCTAAAGCAAAAAATTACTGAGGGAAAACTTATCACAGTTCCAAATGATGCAGGAAAAGCTGCACTCTGGAAGAATTATGATCAACTGTCAATGCCTACTTCATAACTCGTACTGTGAAGGATATATTTGTGAAAATAGTTTAGCAACACTGCGTGAACTTTTTGAAGTTTAAAGTTTGAGTTGCAGAGAAATTTGTGACTCTTACACCTGTTCGACCACAGCAAAGTTACATAATTGGTAAGTCTGTGCTTTTTCTCTTACTGCTGTGCTGATGGGGCCGCTGTGCCTGTGTTTGTACATGTATTTTTTTACCGTTGCAAGCAATCTTTAAATACAACACATTGCAAAAATGGTATTTGCCGTGAGAAACTGACCTTGGGTTCGGGCTTAACATGCAAATGTAATGGTAGGGTCGTGTTAAATGTTCTCGGGTACAGGCCGGGTTTGGGCTTCAGTTTAAAGCCCTTAAAACAAGCAAAATTATCTACCAATGGGGTAAGAAAAATAATCTCGTTTCTGTTTGGGACAGAATCAAGAAACAAGATTTCAAACAGAAACAAGATTATTTATCAAGCTTCACTGTTTTTGACGCATGCCTCGGAGCTTTGGTATCACGGCTAACATTACTAGCATATGGCACATCAGAGGGCCTGTGACAGTATGTGATTGTTGTGGTGATAGCATAAAATATTCAAAAGTTACAGCATTTCAAACCAAGGTAGCCTTTTTGTTTAGCCCTTGACACCCCGTAATGGGCATTTTTTTTAATGGTTGTTTCTCTGTGAGGAATGGATTATGTTGATTATGGACTCATTTCAATCGGGAGTGTTGTGGCAATTTCTACGATCTACGCAAGTTTCATGAAGTTGCAAGCGAAAACGTCACGTGAAAGCTACATTTCTTTTTTATTTCATTTTGGTCTGTGGAGTTTATGTGTCGTAACTCCGTGAGGAATATCCTGTGATTGACACAATGGATTATGTTTAATGAATAAGTCAGTGCACGAGAATAATAGCAAAACAGCGAGCAAAGATGTCAAGACGGTACAGAAAGAAGACTGTTCTAATTTTCCTTCATCTTATGTTCTTGGGCGAATATTTTAGTAATTACATGAGCAGAATTGAATTAAGAAAGTGATCAGCATGATTGATATTCAAAACGGTAAGCACACACATCTTGGTTTGTGTATCTGCAGCCTGTAGTGTCGGTTTCCATTTTTGAATGATGAATATAGACAAATATATCTACAGAAATAGACATATCTTCTTTACACGCAGACGCAGAACGCGTGTGCTAGCTGGCAATCGGATGTAGTCCTTTCGGTGTGTTGATGCACAGCTTTTTTGCCCCGACGCAGCAGATGACACGAGGCGACAACACATCAGATCGGCTTTCATCAGCGCTAGTTCTTTGGCGTTGGTTTGGTGTGCCCCTGGGCTACCTGCTGATTTCTTACCGCTGTCATTTCTGTTTTGCGTTTATTTTGTTATTGAGAGGAAAACATGTGGATAATTTATTTAAATGCAACTCCTAGCAGCATTGGTGGCCAGCTCAGGTATTTCCAACAACTTTTTACCCCTAAGCGAAGAAAGAAAAAGAACTGAGTATTTCGGGGTGAAATAATTCTCTCCAGTGTGAACTCTTATGTCAAGTCAGTGAAGTCACCTTTATTTCAATAAAGCTTTATACAATATGGACTGCATCAAAGCAGCTTCACAGAGATAAACCAGAAAATAGCAGAATCAATTATGGAAACCCTATGGAGAAATAGATTCTGCTGTAAAGCAGCTCTAAAAGACAATAGTGTCCTTATTTAGTTCAAGTCAGTTCAGGTGAATAACAGTGTGACGTCATCAATTTAATACAATTCAGCTAAAAAAAAGTTCTACATGAGACACCAATGTAGTTATTCAGTTAGAATCAGTTTAATGTTGATCCAAATCAGTTCAATATTAGTGCCGATGGTGCAGATGCAATTCAGCTGTATAGCGACGAAGCTCTACTTGTCTGTAGGGGCTTTCCCACCGGAGGAACCTTTTCATATTTCCTAGAACTAATGGCGGAAGTACCCGGTTTTTGGCGTGTTCTATTTTAGTTCTGGGAACTTAATTAGCTCCTACTTCAGAGTAGGGTCTAACCCAGCACAATAGGAACTACCAGTGATGTAAGTCTACGCTGATTGGCCAGACGCAGGCGAAACACCAGTAACCGCCATTAAAAAAAAAAAAAAATCTGTACACACAGATTATAGCATATACATTTACTCCACAAACTAACTCTACAAACATGGAAAACAGTGATAGATGGACTTCTCAAACTTTACACTAAAGAGAAAATCCAACACAACTTTAAGGGGACCAAGTGAAACATGATTATTTATTTCTGTTCAGCTAGTGAAATTGGGCATCAACCACACGGCAAACGCTAATACTTTTTCATATACTGTCTACTTTCTTTGTATAACAGTTCTATCTGATAACGTATTAAACAGGACTGTGCCTGAGCGCTGTGTGCTAAAAGTTTGCTGCACAGTCAGAATAAAAGTCAACAATCATGGCTTACATCACTCCAGAGTTCCTACTGGCAACAAGGAAAATGGCCCTAGGGGAACTTTTAGTTCTCGGGGAACCACCCTGGTGGCTAGTTCCTAGAACTACCTGGTGTGAAAGGGGCTTAAATGAGTGAAACTTATTCCACACTGTTGGCATGTGTAAGGGTTCTCTTCAGTCTGAATTCTCATATGGACTCCAGGGTTCCATAGAGAGTAAAACTCTCTCAACACTGCTGGCATTTGTAAAGCCTGGTGCACACTGTACGATTTATAATAGCCCTTTACAATTGTTGCTTGTCAAACTGTACAAACATGATCCTCGTTGTAAGCCATGTCAGACTGTATGACAGTAGAGACGATTTAAAAACGGATGCACACAAGAAAACCAGAGTTTTACATCAATCAAATGGCATGTTCGGTGACAATGCGCTGCATTACACGTGGGATTGAAATGGTGTCTATAAAGAAATCTCTAACATTACTTTTGGTCATGGCTTGTCTTGAAAAACAGACAATTTGACGGTCATCGTAAGACAAGTCACACTGCAGGACTGGGAGTCATATCTTCTGACACTGCCAGAATTTCGTCGGAGGTAAAATTTGATCTCAGTGGTCATTAATCAGCTGTTGGTGAACATGTCAAACTAATGATCAAAGATTTAAGATTTTTAATCCAAATCTTTTAGGATTTGTCGCAGACGGCCAAATCATGGCCAAAATCGTACAGTGTGAACCCGGCTTAAGGCTTCTCTCCAGAGTGAAGTCTCATGTGCCTGTTAAGGCTTCCTTTATGATTGAAACTTTGTCCACACTGTTGGCAGGTGAAGGGACACTTTCTAGTGTGTATTCTCATGTGGACTGTAAGGTTTCCATGTTGATGAAAACTTTTTCCACACTGAGGACATGTGTAAGGCTTTTCTCCAGTGTGAATTCTTATGTGCCTGTCAAGACTTACTTTACGACTGAAACTTTTTCCACACTGTTGGCAGGTAAAAGGGGTCTCCCCAGTGTGAGTATTCATGTGGGCTTTAAGGATTCCATGTTGAGCAAAACTCTTTCCACACTGAGGGCAAGTGTAAGGCTTTTCTCCAGTGTGAACTTTCATGTGCCAGTTAAGGCTTCCTTTATGAGTGAAACTTTTTCCACACTGTTGGCATGTATAAGGCTTCTCCCCAGTGTGAATTCTCATGTGGTATTTAAGATCTACTTTTCTGTTATAACCTCTTCCACACTGTTGGCAGGTGAAGGGACTCTCTCCGTTGTGTATTCTCTTGTGGACTTTAAGGTCTACACGTCGAGCAAAACTCTCTCCACACTGTTGGCATGTGTAAGAGATCTCTCCATTGTGTATTCTCATGTGGACTTTAAGGTCTACATATTGAGCAAAACTCTCTCCACACTGTTGGCATGTGTGAGGCTTCTCTCCAGTGTGAAGTCTCATGTGCCTGTTAAGGCTTCTTTTGTGATTGAAACTTTGTCCACACTGTTGGCAGGTGAAGGGACACTTTCTAGTGTGAACTCTCATGTGAACTGTAAGGTTTCCATGTTGATGAAAACTTTTTCCACACTGAGGACATGTGTAAGGCTTTTCTCCAGTGTGAATTCTTATGTGCCTGTCAAGACTTATTTTACGAGTGAAACTTTTTCCACACTGTGGACAGGTAAAAGGGGTCTCCCCAGTGTGAATTTTCATGTGGGCTTTAAGGTTTCCATGTTGAGCAAATCTCTTTCCACACTGAGCACATATGTAAGGGTTCTCTCCAGTGTGAATTCTCATGTGAACATTAAGGTTTCCACGTTGATTAAAACTCTCTCCGCACTGTTGGCATGTGAAAGGCTTCTCTCCAGTGTGAATTCTCATGTGCGTGGCAAAGTTTACTTTTAGATTGAAACTCTTTCCACACTGAGGGCATGTGTAAGGCTTTTCTCCAGTGTGAATTCTTATGTGCCTGTCAAGATATACTTTACGAATGAAGCTTTTTCCACAGTGTTGGCAGGTGAAAGGGCTTTCCCCAGTGTGTATTCTCATGTGGACTTTAAGGTTTCCATGTTGAGCAAATCTCTTTCCACACTGAGGACATGTGTAAGGCTTTTCTCCAGTGTGAATTCTTATGTGCCTGTCAAGATAGGCTTTACGAGTGAAACTTTTCCCACAGTGCTGGCAGGTGAAAGGGCTCTCCTCAGTGTGAATCCTTGTGTGAACTTTAAGAGTTTTCATGTTTTTTTGAGCTTTTTTTTGTGTGAAAGTCTTTTCAGTCTGTGAACAACTTAAAGATTTTTCTCCAGCTATGAAATCATGAAGATTCTCATATTGTTCCTTCTCTTCAATTTCATTGAGTACTTTCTCTTCTTTCATTGCCATTAGGTCTAAGGTGAAAAAAAGAAAGAAACAAATAAAATTTAACCCCAGTTTAATGGCACAATACAACAGACATCAAAACCAACATGTATGCTAGATCCTATACCAGAGGTGTCCAAACCTGCTCTGGAGGGCCTATGTCTTACTTGCCCCAATACACCTGCCGGAAGTTCTTAACTCTGGCCCTTGAAACCCCCTTTCCTGCAGAGTTTAGCTCCAGCCCTAATCAAACACATTTGTACATGCTAATCAATGTCTCTTGTATTATTTGAAAGCTAAAGGCATGTGAGTTTTATCAAGGTTGGAGCTAAACTCAGCAGAAAAGGGGACCTCAGGGGATTTGAGAATTGCTGCTCTTCACAATATTGCTAACTCTTACATTTTCTTTAGCCCTCATATGGTGTTTGGTGTCTATATGAGATTCCTTAGTTAATAAACATGGTTCCCTTCATCTCAGCTGCATAAAATTGTCACTTTTCCTACATTATCTATCTATACACACACAAAATCTGGGCTTGATTCAATTGTTCTAAAGGTCAAAATGATCCCACATTGAAAATGAATGGGAAAAGCCTGTTCATATCTGCTTATTGCGGTTTATTTTTTGTTGGTTTTATTTACTTTATAAAATTTCTTATTCGAAAAATATTCTGTCATTTACTCACCCTCATGTCGTTCCAAACTCGTACAACTTTTGTTCATCTTCGGAACACAAATTAATGAAATTTGAGACCTTTCTGTTCCTCCACTGACAGTCTATGCAACTGCCACTTTGATGCTTCAAAAAGTTCAAAAAGAGATAGTAAAACTAATCCTTATGTATTGATCAGTTTAGTCCGAAGAGAAATGATCACTTTATAATGATGAACATACTGAATTTAGGCTTTTATTCACATAAATAAAAAATTTTATTCACATAAACATTGATCAGTGGACATAAACTGAAGCTCAACCGTATATGCTTGGCGCACGAAAATGAACTTCATTGGTTCTTGCGGAAGCTCAAACGTGCTGCGTAACAAGAATTAACCTCATTGGTTCTTGCAGAAGCTCAAACATGCTGCATGCGGAAGCTCAAACATGATGCGTAACGAGAATGAACCTCATTGGTTCTTGCAGAAGCTCAAACATGCTGCATGCGGAAGCTCAAACATGATGCATAACGAGAATGAACCTCATTGGTTCTTGTGGAAGCTCAAATGTGCTGCGTAACAAGAATGAACCTCATTGGTTCTTTCAGAAGCTCAAATGTGATGCGTAACACAAGAATGAACCTTGTTGGTTCTTGCGGAAGCTCAAACGTGCTGCGTAACACAAGAATGAACCTAACTGGTTCTTGTGGAAGCTCAAATGTGCTGCGTAACACACAAGAATGAACCTCATTGGTTCTTGCTGAAGCTCAAACGTGCTGTGTAACACAAGAATGAACCTAACTGGTTCTTGTGGAAGCTCAAACGTGCTGCGTAACACACAAGAATGAACCTCATTGGTTCTTGTGGAAGCTCAAACGTGCTGCGTAACACACAAGAATGAACCTCATTGGTTCTTGCTGAAGCTCAAACGTGCTGCGTAACACAAGAATGAACCTCATTGGTTCTTGTGGAAGCTCAAACGTGCTGCATAACACAACAATGAACCTCATTGGTTCTTGCGGAAGCTCAAACGTGCTGCGTAACACAAGAATGAACCTCATTGGTTCTTGTGGAAGCTCAAACGTGCTGCGTAACACACAAGAATGAACCTCATTGGTTCTTGTGGAAGCTCAAATGTGCTGCGTAACAAGAATGAACCTCATGGTTCTTTTTCATATATATACACTCACCTAAAGGATTATTAGGAACACCTGTTCAATTTCTCATTAATGCAATTATCTAATCAACCAATCACATGGCACTTGCTTCAATGCATTTAGGGGTGTGGTCCTGGTCAAGACAATCTCCTGAACTCCAAACTGAATGTCAGAATGGGAAAGAAAGGTGATTTAAGCAATTTTGAGCGTGGCATGGTTGTTGGTGCCAGACGGGCCGGTCTGAGTATTTCACAATCTGCTCAATTACTGGGATTTTCACGCACAACCATTTCTAGAGTTTACAAAGAATGGTGTGAAAAGGGAAAAACATCCAGTATGCGGCAGTCCTGTGGGCGAAAATGCCTTGTTGATGCTAGAGGTCAGAGGAGAATGGGCCGACTGATTCAAGCTGATAGAAGAGCAACTTTGACTGAAATAACCACTCGTTACAACCGAGGTATGCAGCAAAGGATTTGTGAAGCCACAACATGCACAACCTTGAGGCGGATGGGCTACAACAGCAGAAGACCCCACCGGGTACCACTCATCTCCACTACAAATAGGAAAAAGAGGCTACAATTTGTACGAGCTCACCAAAATTGGACAGTTGAAGACTGGAAAAATGTTGCCTGGTCTGATGAGTCTCGATTTCTGTTGAGACATTCAGATGGTAGAGTCAGAATTTGGCGTAAACAGAATGAGAACATGGATCCATCATGCCTTGTTACCACTGTGCAGGCTGGTGGTGGTGGTGTAATGGTGTGGGGGATGTTTTCTTGGCACACTTTAGGCCCCTTAGTGCCAATTGGGCATCGTTTAAATGCCACGGCCTACCTGAGCATTGTTTCTGACCATGTCCATCCCTTAATGACCACCATGTACCCATCCTCTGATGGCTACTTCCAGCAGGATAATGCACCATGTCACAAAGCTCGAATCATTTCAAATTGGTTTCTTGAACATGACAATGAGTTCACTGTACTAAAATGGCCCCCACAGTCACCAGATCTCAACCCAATAGAGCATCTTTGGGATGTGGTGGAACGGGAGCTTCGTGCCCTGGATGTGCATCCCACAAATCTCCATCAACTGCAAGATGCTATCCTATCAATATGGGTCAACATTTCTAAAGAATGCTTTCAGCACCTTGTTGAATCAATGCCACGTAGAATTAAGGCAGTTCTGAAGGCGAAAGGGGGTCAAACACAGTATTAGTATGGTGTTCCTAATAATCCTTTAGGTGAGTGTATATAAAAACCTCGTTTTTAAAGGGTGAAATTGAAATATTATTACTGAGTTAGAACGAGTACTCCATTTAGATCACCACAGGTAAAACCACACATGGCACTTCACTACATGGTAAAAACTAAAAAGATTGTTTTTCTTCTGTATATCTAGAATGGCTTTATGGTATTTAGTCTATAAACACATTTAATATAAATACAAATGCACAAAACTGCAAGTTTGACAAAAATAGTCTGTAACTTTATATAATAGCCTTTATTACTCATTTAATACATGTCTACATTAAAAATTACATAAAATGAGATATTAACCTACATTTCTGACAAAATACCATGGTTACAGTTAGTGTTACCACAGTAAATCCATGATAAATGTTGGTGAAAAAAGTATTCTAACTGGATCGGCTCAATGTTTCTCCTGATTTGCACGTTAGTGTTGTTGATTAAGTCAGTGCTGTTTCAACTGGCTTTAAACTAAATTAAATCACTGAGAGATTTGCAGCTTGTACCAGACACCTCTACGCCGAACTTGCGCTCACTGCCTGTGTAGTGGTCGTGTGATCGAGACACTCAGTAAGTAAACACAGTGAGCTTGTGAGTACGCGCGCTGCCCAGTGCGCACAAGTAGCGCTGTTTCGTTCCGCTTTTGCCACGTAAAATCTAGAACTGCCACCTTGTGTTGGCATTGTGAAACAGCACGATTTGTAAATTATGCGTGGCGGGCCACATATAATATATTTTAAAAGACAAGCTGCGGGCCGTTTGAAATTCATCCCCGGGCCGGGCTTTGGACACCCCTGTTTTAAACACTAGAAGGGAAACATATATTTTAGGATTTTAATATATTTTTTTTATGGATTTTTCATGTCTGTCTTGTCCTGTGCAGCAACATGCGGTGTTTTGGTTTATTTCTGCGTCATGTGCGTTCCTGTCTTCAGTCTTGACCCCACCCCTCTTGTTATCTGATTATTGATTCATTTGCCCCACCTGTTGTTCCCCATTACCTGCCTTGTTTGTCCCCTATATATTCTCCTTGCGTTTTCAGTCCTGTGCTGGTTCGTTGTCTTTGTCACATTGTTTGATGTCTCCTGTTTCCCTGCTCCTCGTTCCTAACCCTGGTGTTTTGTTATGTTTGATTTCCCCCCCCAACAATGCAGAATTAAAGACATATTAATTATTTTAGTACAATAATTACTAAATTAAATTTGATTTAATGGTTTATCACTTTTGACCAATAGGTGGCGCTGTGACCAAATTGATGTGGTGTGGTCAGAGTGAGAAGACAATGACACCAAAGTTTGGTGTCAATATGTCAAAGCATTGCAGCGATACAGCCTCAAGAGTTGTTTTGACATCATGCCATCAACTTAGTCAATGTGTTAACCATTTTTGTATTTGTCTATCGACACAAAATCCTCAACTTTTTGCCGTCATGGTCTGAAGATGTTACGTTTCAATTTTGGTGAAAATCGGACCAACTGTCCTAAGAGTTCGAAAAAGTAGGTTTTTAAAGAAAATGAAATTGGCGGACAGGAAGTTCTACCGACTATGGCAAAATTGGCATCTATGTTCTTGGCATGACCCAAGGAATCTATTAAGACCAGTTTCATTACAACAGGCAAATTTTTTGACCACAAGGTGGCACTGGCCCGAAACTTTTTGAGTACTGTCAGGGCATGGTGCCGAAGACACATACAGAGTTTTGTAAAGGTACGCCAATGCGTTCTTAAAACATAGCATTTTAAAGCAAAATTTTAAATGGCAGACGTCTAAAATGGCAGATATGGGAAAATAACACACAGAAAGTTTAGTCAGAATACACTAATGGCTAGTTCCCACCGAGCTGTACGGTTCAGTACGGTACGCAATTTTTGCCATTTCCATTGTCAGAAGTTGTGAATGGTACCCTAATTCTGAACCGTACTACTTTTTGGGACCCTTCTGTTGGGGTACCTAGCACAGTAGTCCGGTACTAAAGGGTGGAGCTAGACTTACTGCAGAACGTTGATTGGTTGACGGAGAATAGTCACTTGTGCATGCTTTTACGGTTGTGTTTTTCTTTGCTGCCTGCAGCCTTGGCTCAAACAAAGCGTGTCTTCTTCACGTGACAACAGCCACATGCCGAGAAGCAAGAGCAAGAACAAGAACTTTCGTGAAAATTGGAGCAACAGCCTAGGAGGAGTTCGAATAAGTAGGTTTTTCAGAAAATGAAAAATGGAAAATGATGACAGTGCAATTGTCTTGAGCCAAGAAATCAGAGGAAAATGGAATTTTGTTTCTAGCCCTATGGTTCAAAAGTTATTAGCAAAAACATAAGTCAAACTTTGGACAGGTGGTGGCACTAGACGGATTGAGTTAGAGACTCCAAATTTGCTATGGTGACAGCTCAGACTGTCCTCTATCTGAGTGCCAAATTTCACAACTTTCCCGCAAATGGTTCAATGGGCTGCCATAGTCTCAAGAGCAGAAGAAGAAGAAACAACGCAAGAAGAATAATAAGAATGCCAACGGATACAATAGGTGCTAGACCCTTAATAAAAAGTGCATATCTCACCATTTCCTTCAAACTCTATCCTTCAAATACAATGGTATTTTACATAATATTGGGGAGATCACAGAAGGAGTTATGATTAGGCTACTGTCTGTCTGTGCACGACACCAACAACGGCACCTGCGTGTAGCAGAGGTTGTACTGTGTCATCGGACATGTTCAAACCGGCCAATGGACCGTTCGATCACCGAGCGAATCGATAGGTTTTTGTAAGAAAATTATCCATATTTAAAAATGTATAAAAGTAAAATATCTAGCTTCTGGCAGACCACCTTCCGTATTCAACTTACGCAGAAAGTGTAACACCTCTCGCAGTTCAAAACGCTTACGCTACATTCTAGTGATACGTTACACCAATTACGCTTTTTTCGTACGTTGAATACGGAAGGTGGTCTGCCAGAAGCTAGATATTTTACTTTTATAAAGTTTTAATTTTCTTACAAAAACCCATCGATTCACTTCAGAAGGCCTTTATTAACCCCCCAGAGCCGTGTGGACTATGTTTATCATGGATGGATGTGCTTTTTTGAGCTTCAAACTTAATGGACCTCGTCACTGCCATTATAAAGCTTGGAAGCGTCAGGATATTTATTAATATAACTCTGATTGTGTTCGTCAGAAAGAAAAAAGTCATACACCTAGGATAGCTTAAGGCTGAGTAAATCATGGGGTAATTTTCATTTTAAAGTGAACTACTCCTTTAACTCCATTAAAGAGAGTGACAAATTTAATCTGAATGATTTAAACTGTTTTACATCTGATATACACATTTAGTTTACTTCATTACTTTGCTCACTCCAGTAAAAGTGTGCGTACGCACGGTCTAGACTAGTGTTTCTCAATGGGGGCGTTCTGAGAACATCGCTTTTACATTTATTCCACTTACATGTGTGAATGCAATATTTTCCCACCAACATTACCATGTGGTGAGAAAATTGGGGATTCAATATAGTCTTAAAAAACAGGATATCTTCTAAAATCAAGTGATAATATTTTGCAAAAGTATTAGGAAAGGAAGAACAAACTGAAAACTTATCTGTAAAAATCTGGATTTATCCTAAACAGGACTTTTTAACCTTTGGGGCAACAGAGAATGTCAGATAGAATAAAAATAAATAAATCAAAATAATTGAAAAATTGTAAATCAATTCATCACATTTATTGTCGAAACAATTTAAGGAATCCTTGCTGAATAAAAGTATCAGTTTCTTAAAATGACAACTGACGTCGTCAGCTGGTTCTCCTGGCGTGAGTTTTGTTTTACGGAAAGAAAAAAAAGAATACGGGTGATCTTCTTTCTCAATACTCCACTTTCGTGGTATGTTTGTGGCTGCCAAGTTTCAGCTATAGAAGCACGCAACATCCGGTTGGTGAAGCTCTCGTTGGCTATCGCGGGTATCACGTCAGAGGCAGCCGATCAAGAGTCATAAATATCAAACGTGCATGCTCCGACGCGATCAGGAGCAGTAAAATAATCGTAATGACACCACATAACTGCGGACAAAAAGTAATTTGTGACAAGCATAGAATCGGGCCACGTCCCCTGATTGCTTGGGGGTCCAAATCGGGCTCAAAATCTTCCAAGTGTGTGGCCAGCCTAACTCTTTCAAGTGTTAAGTTGATCACTCACATTTCAAGGTTTACCATACACAAAATAAATGTTTTTATTATATACTGTTGCATAATTATTTGATTGACATGAATGATTTTCATTGTTTTTAATTCAGAAATAGATATTGGGTTTAAGGTTACACATAATGGCACAGTTTCACAGACAGCTTATATTAAACCAGGATTACGACTTAGTTCAATTAGACATTTAAGTAGCTTTTATAAACATTACAGATGTGCATCTTGAGACAAAACAATGGCAATGACATTTTAAGATATGTCATTGCAAGTTGCTTTTAGTTAAAACAGCTCAAACATGCATTTTAGTCTGGGACTAGCTTAAGCCTTGTTTATGAAACCAAGGAATAATTGTTTAGTTTAGACTACTTCTGTACTATTTTCTCTTAATTTAATGTGTGACATGTCATAATAATGAATGACCAGCATGAAGGTAGGTTCTTCTCTGGTTCACTTGATTATTAATATTTGTCAGGTCATGTGATCTCAACATGTCTTTACATGTTGTCAATCATTTCTGTAGAGCAGGACATTTTAATAAAGATCAAATGACTGAGTTCAGCTTTAAGAATGAAACCAACCTGTTTGTTCCTCAGTTTCTTCTTGTTTGACTCTGAATGTTTCTTCAATCTTCACGTCTTCATGTTTCACACTAAATGTTTCTTCAATCTTCACGTCTTCACTCTCAACTTTAATAAACGCCATCTTTATTCTAGTGTATAACTTGGATCTCAGTCACTTCTCCGGGAGTTTTTCTGTGTTTGTGTCCTGTTTAAGATGAGAATAGTTAACAGAAAGAAAAATTAATCCAAACTGAATCTCTGAGTGTGATAATATAGTTCAGTTACTGGTAAGAGAGTCAGTCAGAGTGAGAGTTAATGGACTTAAGTCACCTGATTAGACTAAAAACACTCAAAACTAACACTTCAATATAATAAAATAACACAATTTATAGACTAATGAAAGTTCATGTTTAGGTATTTATGATTTAGTGGTATCTAATGATTTGTAGATCACATTTAATAGACTGCACTTTCATTAAAACATTTTCTATTGGTTTGTTGTCATTAGAGGTTTGTGTTTCTGTTGCATGAGTTACGCTGTTTTGAACAGCGTGTGATTCGAGTGTTTCGAATCAGTGAATCATTTTGCTAAGAATTTGGCTCAATTGACTCGGAGTTTTAAAAAAAGTCGTTTCTCCATCACTACTTGCCATTGACCGAATTCATGTTCATGATAAACTGATTCACGATAAAGGGAGAGAAATGAGACGCACCTTTTGTGTTACTCGTGTGTTAATATGCTTTACTCATAAAAAATAACGTTAATACATTTTAGATAAAACATAAATATGTTACATTCAATAGTAAACAACTCCATCGTTTGTAAAGCTTTAAAGTTGATTAAACGGTTTATATCGGTTTAATGCTTTAAACACAAACCTTTCTTCAGCCGAATCACAACAGATGCACGAGTGCGGCGCAGCCATATGACGTCACACCAAAATAAAAGTCCTGTTCATGTGCTGCTGTCTAAAATCGCAAAAGTGCATATAAATTTAAATAGAACAACATATTACCAAGCAATAAGAGATAACAGAAATTCAGAGTTGAATGTATTGTTTAAAAAAAAATATTTAAATGTTTGTTGTCCAATGACGTGCTGAAAATATTAGGAAATTACTAAAGAGTGAGAGATTTTGTCTAAAAGGAAAAACTGTAATGTTTGAGAGAAGAAACCATTTTATACCAAAAGTAAATTAGTGTTTTTCTCATTATAAAAAAGTGGGCAAATAAAGTTCATTCGAGTCTAAACCGAGTCTAAACATTATATGTTTATAATCTTTCATCAATGATCAATTATTGACATTATTTAATTAATAAATATTAATGTTATAGAAAGTTAGGCACAATGTGCTTATTGTTTAAATAAAAAATGTTCCCTTAATAGACAATCTGAAGCATGAAAAATAAATCAAGCAAGCCAACTCAATACACATCATGACACACAATACCATTATTCAGTTATATTTCAGCATAAACATACATTGATAAACACATAGTGAACATAAACTAGCAACCATTTATAATAAATTTACAGCTAAAATATTGCAGATACATAAATTATTTATCGTAATGCACTTTAAATAGCGTTAAAAAATGTAGCATTCTACTGTTCATAAATTCATAAATACCAGTAGTAACGTTGTACAAAGGAGATTTTGTCATTTTAGAAATAGTCACAAGTGTCTCTATGTGTAGTGAGCCACGGTGCTTACCAGTACTCAAATTAATGTACACAATATACTAACCAAGCGGCAACCTCCCTCTTGAAGCCAATGCAAAAGTGACTTAAACTGCAATTCATCGACTGGCCGCTAGAGACAGGCTCCAAAAGGGAGCAGAATCTCATTGAGCCCCATGTTAAAATGCCCAAATTTACAGCAGAAAAAAATGTTTACAGCCTGGTACAAACTGTGGTTTTGGTCTATACAGCTAATTTTGCCCTTCATGACAACTGTGAGGGGGTGAATTTTTTTTTATAACTCATTTGTTTAAATTAAATTAAAGGGATAGCACACACAAAAATGAAAATTAGCCCATGATTTACTCACCCTCAAGTCATCCTAGGTGTATATGACATTCTTCTTTCAGACGAATACAATCTGAGTTATATTAAAAATGTCCTGGCTCTTCCAAGCTTTATAATGGCATTGACTTGATGGGTCAATTTTGAAGTCCATAAAAGTGCATCTATCCATCATATAACTGCTCCACACGGCTCCGGGGGGTTAATAAAGGCCTTCTGAAGCGAAGTGGCAGATTTGTTTAAGAAAAATATCCATATTTAAAAATATCCGCATTTTAAAATCCATATTTAGACTAAAATAACTAGCTTCCGGCAGTCAGCGGTACGCAAGTTGACCTGACGTGATGTACAGGAGCATTGCACGCTTTGATCGCCTGTCGCGGATAGCGCTGGGCAACAAACTCAAGCCCCTCTTCTCTTATATCGAAATTCTCCGCCATTTCTCTTTAAAAATTCTCGTTTTAGACTCTAATTCATGACCGGTGTTTTGTTTTGCTCTATCCTCTGCGCTTCTGCGTTCGTCAATACACATGCGTCAAGGGTTCAAGGGTCAAGGGTTACTCTTTCGCCATAAGTCGACTTGTGTACCGCTGACCACCGGAAGCTAGTTATTTTAGTCTATAAAGCTTTAAATATGGATATTTTTCTTACACAAACGCGCCACTTCGCTTCAGAAGGCCTTTATTAACCCCCCAGAGCCGTGTGGAGCAGTTATATGATGGATAGATGCACTTTTATGGACTTCAAAAATGACCCATCAAGTCACTGCCATTATAAAGCTTGGAAGAGCCAGGACATTTTTAATATAACTCCGATTGTATTCGTCTGAAAGAAGAATGTCATATATACCTAGGATGACTTGAGGGTGAGTAAATCATGGCCTAATTTTCATTTTTGGGTGAACTATCCCTTTAAGCCTTAAAGTTGTGCATAATTAAGGGCGTGGCCACTTTGAGTGACAGGTGGATTCCTGCTGCCTTTAAAGTCATTATTAATGATTAGCTGTCTGATCTCTCTTAGCCGTCACGTTACCTCAGCTCATTCCATCGACTGTAAAAAAAATAATAATTCCAGCCATTAAACTTGGCATCTCTGCCGTGTTTGTGCTTTATTCAGGATTATTTCACAATCATAATATAATATATCATGCTGTGGGGTTAATTGTACTAACAGACCGTCCAAGAAGTCTGGGCTCCATTTTTTCCGGTGAGTGAATTCTAATATAATTTCATTTATTAATTTATTCATTTCATTTCAAACAATTTATTTATCATTTATAATTTTATTTAAAACTTTAGTTCACATAGTTCACCCAAAAATGAAGGTATTTTTGATGAAATCCGAGAGCTGTCTGACCCCTCCATAGACAGCTATTTAATTAACACTTTCAAGGTCCAGAAAGGTAGTAAACACTAGGGCTGGACCAGAATATTTTGAATATTCGTTCAGTGGGTTGGTATTCAATTTTCAATTTTGGGATTTGAATATTTGTATATTATCCCCCTTTGTATATCCCCAACTGTTCTCATTCACACTTTAATATGTTTACACTATAAAATCTGGCGAAATACAATATTGCGTTGGTTTGAAAATAGAATAATAGAATAAAAATGTATTAGCCTTTTTACCCGTTAGGGATGTGACGGTGAGAAAATTTTCCCTCACCGTCACATTACAGTGCTTGTGCACTGTGTGGCCGTGAACGAACGACAGTGCGGCAGTGCGCATTTTACTTTCGGTTTAGAATTAGCGCCAATTCGGAGGCGGTTTGCTTGAATGGTGGGTTCATTAGCCTATTATTCTTAATGAGAAACACAACAAAACGGTACAATGACAAACTCCCTTAAATAGGCGCTTTTACATTTCGCTTTGTTGAAATCAAATCTTCCGCGATCATCTTCTCATTCAGCTCCTCAAATGAAATCTGACTCCTGCTGCTGGTCTGTGCTGCGACTCTCGTTCGGCTCACGCTTGCACGTTCAGTTTTTAATTGTAGTTAATCTGTTCTCTAACTGAACTAAATGATTTTTACTACTATAAAATATCAAAACGACGGTGGGGGCGGTGCCACGGTGGGCAAGTGATGTAACCGGTGTTATGCCTGAACAACACTAACACCGACTATCGCAGTGGTCGCGTGGTTCATGGAGCTCTCAATAGTTCCAAACAAACCCAATAGCAAACCAGCGCTGTCAATACATTTGAATGGATTAAGGCGGATACACAACAGCTTAACTATACAGGTATTTGCAGCAATTTTTTGGTAAACAGTACAGCATAGTGTGCATTGATTATTACGTCAACCACATTTACAGTATCACTTTATTATAGAGAGTGATGGAGATGCAACATTGTTAACATTAAAGTTAATGTTTTTCTTGTATTTAGCCCTCAGGTATTCCTTACTAATTGGTCACACTTATACTCATTGGTGGTCAAATGTGACCATACACCTTAACTATTTTCAATTAAATAAATGTTCTATATTTTTCAATAATATTTATTGAATATTTTGAGGAGATCTTTTGGTACTAAATACTATTTGTGCAATAATTACGGTCCATTAATGACCACTTAAAATATTTTTCTTCTAATATTTTTATTATTTATATTACAATTAGTGTAGCAATTAAGGTTATAAAATAGAGAATTCCTTTGCAAAGAGGCAAATTAGAGTCATTTTGTGGCTGTAAAAATAATAATTTTCATTTGTAATGCCATTACCCAGTAGGTGCCTGTATGGCTCTTTAATAAATATACATGTAGGCCTATCTAGTCTAGTTGCTCAAAAAAGTATTGCAGATCATAACTGCTTACTTATTTTTAGGTTTTGCATTTGAATAAATATTTAGACATGATCAAACACTAGATTTCTTTAAATGTGAAATTTTAAAACGTTAATAACGTACATCCTAATATTTTTAATGGTACTTATATAAGCACACACAAGTGAATATTAATGAATGTGAGCAAATGTAATTTAACCCAAGAAAAGTTTAAAATAGTACTAAAAAGGCAAACGTATTTTTCCTATGTACAGTAGGCTATACATATGAATTGATACTGAATCAAGATCAAAATCGATATTTCAAATATCGATTTTTCAATAAATATCTATAATAAATAAATAATATCGATAATTTATATACATTTATTTATATATATATATAAAAAATCTCACTCCAACCTGAACTTAAAAGTTGGCAACCCTGTGTGTCAGTCTCCTACGCAGTTTACGTTGTAAAAACAGTGCATCTCCTGCATCATCATCACACGCATGCGTCGTGGTGCTCACGTGAACAGCATCGGCTGCCATAGAACTCGAAAGCACTGCACTATTTATTTTTAATTTGTGTTCCGAAGATGAACGGAGGTCTTACGGGTTTGGAACGACATGAGGGTGAGTAATTAATGACAGAATTTACATTTTTGGATGAACTAACCCTTTAACGTGAAATTAGTGACACACCAGTGAAGTTTAGTGTTTCACCCATAAACCGTAAAAAAATTTCACTGATGCAAAAATCCAAATGAAGATTTCACCAATCAAGCAACATGACCAATTTTTAACAACTTTTACATTTCATAGCATTTAAAGCAAATACCATAAAATATAAAAAAAATTAATGTTTATTCTACATGTAAGACAGCAGAACACAGCATGATTCTATAGTGACAGTTATTGAGAACAGTTACATATACTTTTAATAGCAATAATAATTTTAATGTGTAATCTGTACATTCATACTAGTGATAGACAGAATAATGAAACCTAAACACATACATCTCTGTTATGAACAACAGCAATTTACTCTGCAATAATGTCATATTTTTGTATGTTTCTTGTAATTTTTATTAGGGAAGGGCATGCCTGAAGGACACCGCCGTGCCTACCGTTTTCTCTTTTTCTAAGGGCGAAGAACAACAGCCAAAAAGAAGACGCTTGGTAAGTTAATGAGGCGGTAAGTGGCATCCCTATTTCTGCTGTAAATAGTAATGAGGAGGTTGCATATGTAGATAATGAGAGTAGTGCCAACAGCCTTGCTGCCAAACAGAGCAATGTCATGATGATGGAAGACACATCTGAACAAGCCTTTGTTGCTCAAGATGTTGTGCATGATGACATTGCTCTGACAGCAAATATGTGTGAGGAAGTTGTTTTGGGTAGCAGCGATCAACACACAAATCTGAGTGGAAAACAAGCACACTCAGCATTAGATCACTCTTACACTATGTCAGCACAGCTGCCTTGCCGCTGCCTGCCTAGTCGTTGTGATCACTGCTACTATATTTCTCCGAAAACAATTAAAAGGAAAGCTTATGAGGTAAAGGACAAGCTATGTGTAGCTCGCAAACAACTGAGGTTGAAAGGGCAACAGACAAGGAGACTAAAGGCAAGAGTTTCTTCCTTGAAAGATATAATCAACGTGCTTCAGAAGAAACTTATAATTTCAACTGAATGTGCCTCTCTTCTTGAAAGTCTGGATGATGTTCCCCGGGAGATCTTTCAGGGAATCCAAAAGAAGAAAAAGTCAGTGTTTTGCGAAAACTTGAAGCAATTCGCAAATACACTGCACTTCTACTCTCCAAAGGCCTATGACTATGTGAGAGAGAAGTTTCTCTCCGCTTTGCCATACGAAAATGGTACAGTAGCATCTCTGCAGATCCTGGATTTACTGTTGCTTCATTCACAGCTTTAAAAAGTCATGTTGCTGAGCAGAAGAAAGCTGGAAAAGACACAGTTTGCTCATTGATGATGGATGAAATGTACGTTCATAAGCAAACTGAGTTTGGCGGGGACCAAATTCATGGCTATGTTGACATCGGTGGTGGTGAGATTGAAAATGTTGTGGCAACACAAGCACTGGTCCTCATGGTTGTTGGAATCAATGAGTCTTGGAAGATTCCCATTGCTTATTTTCTTATCAACAGCATGACAGGACCAGAGAGAGCAAGCATCATCCAAGAGAGCCTTGTTAGGCTTCATGCAATCGGAGTTAGGGTTGTCTCCTTGACGTGTGATGGACCCTACCAAAACTTAGCAATGATCAGGGAGCTTGGTGCTAACTTGGGCATCATGGACATGAGACCTTACTTTCTCCATCCTGAGGATCACACACAAAAAGTCCATGTGCTCTCTGATCCATGTCACATGCTCAAGCTTCTTCAGAATGTGTTCTCAACAGTTGAGGTTCTGGTAAGAGAAGATGGCCAGCAGATAAGGTGGCGGTACATTGAGGAGCTCCACAAGCTTCAGGAGAAGGAAGGCTTGCGACTTGGCAACAAACTAAAAATGGGCATATTCAGTGGCGAAATCAGAAAATGAAGGTCAATCTTGCAGCCCAGCTTTTCAGCAGCAGTGTCGCTGATGCCCTAGAGTATTGTGAGCAGGAGCTGAAGTATCCCCAGTTCAGTGGATGTGCAGCCACAGTTCAATTCCTGCGCACAATTGATGCGGCCTTTGATGTCCTAAACAGCCGCAACCCACTTGCCAAAGGACACAAAGCACCCATCAAGCCAGCTAGTAAACACCATGCTAAGGGTATTTTAGAAGAAACAGAATCACTTCTCCGTGGGCTCAAAATGAAAGGAAGAGACAACACACTTGTACATGTGCATAGCACACAGAAAAAGACACCCATCTATGGTTTCATTGCTTGTGGCAGGAGTGTAATGGGCATCTACGGAGACCTGGTAGAGCAGCCAGCTGCCCCATCCCGATACCTTCTGACCTACAAACTCAGGACCACTTGGAATTGTTCTTCTCTGCAGTCAGAGCGCGTGGAGGTTACAACAACAACCCCAATGTAAGGCAGTTCCGAGGGGCATACAAGCGCCTCCTTCTAAGGCACCAGGTACTTTCTCCTTTGTGACAACACAACCATCCTTGACTCAACAACTGTGACTGTGAACATCGCTCGCCGGGTGGATGTGGAGCCTGTGGAAGTGCTTGTGCTTGAGGATGACTCCATCTCTGACCTTCCGGGTATTGACAATCTGTCTGAGTACAGGGAAGCAACAATCTCTTATATCACAGGCTTCATTGTGAAAAAGATGAAAGAGAAGGTTACTTGCATGCCTTGCTCACAAGCACTGACCTCAAATGACTTGGTGCATCGATTCCTTACTTTGAAGGACAGAGGTGGCCTACAGAAACCATCTCCAGTAGTGGTGTAATGATTCACTCGTTTTCTCGATGCATTGATTACAAATCCTGACGATGCATATGCATCGATCTTGAAACATGTATTTTTGAATCGTTGATTTCGGTCGATAATCGATTTAAAATGCTAACAATCGAATTGATCGCGATTCAAATAGCGATTCAGTGCTTTAAAATAAACATTAGATTATAGCTACTACATGCGTGAATTAATGGAGACGTTGCGCTGTCATCCGCGCCCTCACAGCTCTCCTTCACAGACACGCACTGCACTCTTTACCATCTTTCACTGGATTGCGCTCACTCTCCGTCCGTCGCTCTCATTGACAATTTTTTGAGCAGCCCACAGCTCTCTATCGAGACAGGAATAGTTCTGCCCTTACGAAAATTAACCATGGTTTTATTATAGTAAAAGTGTAGTAACCATGTTTTTTTGGCTAACTGATAACCATTTATATAACCACAGTTTTACCAGAAATACCATGGTTAAACTATGGTTAGAGTAGCAAAGCCATGGTTAATTTGTGGTTACCATGGTTTAACTATAATAACCATGGTTTTTTGGTTTTATTTGTAGTAAAACCATGGTTCATTTTCGTAAGGGTGAGTCAAACCACTCAAGCCATTGATAAAGCTGCTAAGTCACCGTGGTCACTACTGTTGAAATAAAACGCTTTCATTGCGTGGAAACGTCACCGTTATTTTATATAGAATAAAATACTTAAGTTTTACGGAAATGGGTTATACAATACCTGAGCAGTTGAAGTAAAACCCCGCTTATTCAAGGATGCACATTTATTGCCTGGACAAAAAAGTGTGTAAAATGCATACGTACAGTTCTGATGAATAATACACTGAATGTACGAAGGAAACTGCTGAAATAACTACAACATTAACAACACTGAAATAAGAGCTTGCGGTTTATCTGTCAATCAGATGCGCATTAAAGTTGCATTCGTTACTATAGCAACAGTCGACACCTGGCGCGTGTTATTTCAGGATCATCCTAAGGAAAGTGTTCCGTATAAACAGAACAAAGAGGGCTTTTTTTTTCTATTCCGTGAAGAAAAGTTAGTTTAGGATTAGTTGGAAAAGTGCATGATATTCTAGTCTCTCCATGAAAGCATTGCATGTTTAATGCCTGGAACACTTTAATAAGGTTGTGTAGCCATTAACACACTCCTACACAATAGTTAGCATGAACTAACAATACTTTTAAAGCCTTTTTAAATTTTGGCTTATGTAAATTTCTACAAATGCCATTTTTTATAGGCTATTAAAATAAAGTGTGTAATAATAATAAAGTAATAACATGAACTAACATTAACAATGGACAAAAGTGTTTGTTTGCCCACTCTCTGACCCCTGAAGGCCGCTGTGTAATTCACACCCTGACTAAGACACATTGGGGGAAGCATTTTAATAATAATATGAATGCATATAAAAAAAATGCAGAATCGAATCGAAAACCTATGAATCGTGAATCGAATCAATTCGCTGCCTACCCAAAGATTCACAGCCCTCATCTCCAGGCATTACTGCAGTTTGCCAAGCTACAGAAAGATGCTTTCAGCGGCTTCTAAAAACCAATGCAGGAAGGGCTCCACGGGGAAGAGGAACAACAGCAGCCATTGTCACCTAGGTTCTTTCTGATTGTTCTGGGAAGAATCTCTTCCCACAGCTGCACAATCACATGTTTGACGTGTGCTGAAGCAAACCATGTCCATGTTCATGGCCATGTATGGCTTCTGCATGGTACTGCAAAGTTAGATTAAATCATATAGCAAGGCAGGAGACCGATAAAATTAAAGAAGGCAAGGTCGTCCTCAAAAAAACTTAAAAAATTAATCAATTTTTATGGCGATTAAGGGAAAGGTGGTTGGTCATTTCTCTCTGTGTGTGTGTGTCGTGTGTATGTGTGTGTGTGAAGTGGCATATGTGGTTTACAAGGACAAAATGTCAGGTTACTCATCAGCATTACGAGGACACTTGGGTTTATGAGGACATCTCAGTGTCCTCATAATCCCGAGGTCATATATGTTCTTTTCAGGCATAAATTGATGCCCATATTAAGTTTTTAAAATTTTATAAATATGACCTTACAAACCATGTTGTGTATGTGTATATATTAAAAATATGACCTTCTATACCATGATGTGTATGATCTATGAATTGCTATTAATTACTGTAAATGTCATCATGGATTATCTCCCTATCAGCATAGTACTAACTATGGGTTGAAGTTACCACTATGGGTTGAAGCCATTCATTTCAACTTCCAGCTGCCTGTTTTAATGAATCGTCAATGATCATTATGTTATGATTTTACTTGTTGAGGCACATGCGTTTTAGTGCACCCGTATAGTGTTACCAGAAAGTTGTCTTTTTCCATTGAATTGCATGATTATACATAGATTCCTTAAAATGAAAGAGATGTTAGATATAGTCTGGTCAAATATGTTAATGACAAAATAAATAAATGGTCGCAGCTTGGAAAAATACTTTGATTATAAACAACCAGTAACCTGATTTTGTAGATTATATATCAATTTACCAAACATTTTACATGTTGTTTTAAAAGATATAACATATACTGTGTAGAATTAAAATTTGTTTGTGAGAGAGAAATAATATTTGATGTTATCCTTTAAACTCAATAAATATCCAACCAAGCATTGGAGAGTCCCACGAAAGGCATTTTCTTCGCGAAAGTCCAGTTCATTCAGAGACGATTGCTCAAGTTCAACAAAAGTAAGTATCCCCTGTATAATTGTGAACTAAATTATTCTTCACATAAGTGCTGTATTAATATAACTCTCATATTTTTCATAAAGTAAGTGAAATAAAACGTGTTTTTGTTTGGACAAGAGGAAACTCAGACCAACCCGACCTTCTGGTAAAATAGACATTTTAGTTCTGGTTTTTTGGTTTTATGTGATGTATTCATTCTAATGTACATCGACAATATTGTGAGTAAATGTTGCATTTAAGATCTAATTCACGAGTTCACACGTACATGAAATCAGATATAGTAAATTATGCTTATTTGGTGTCCTGTTTTGGGGAGGATGTGGAGTATTTACAAGAGACAAATAGAAAGGAGGACAAATGAAGGAGCCTTCATTTTGGAATACACGGTAAATCGATGCAAAAGCAAGTAACTCCACAACATAGATTTAGTGATCATGCAAGGCTTTATTTGTAAAGTTATGTTTAAACCATTAGTAGAACTGATCACTAGAATTAAATCAAGCAATACTAAAGGGATAGTTTACTACCCAAACCAATACTGCAGCCTTATGGTAAACTGCTTTAAATGACATCTTTTCACATCAATCTACACTCCACACCCCATAAAGTAAAAAAAACAGATTTGTGACAACTTTGCAAAATTATTAAAAAGGAACAACTGAAATAATTATTTGTACTCTTAACTCAGAACTTGGGAATGATGCAACAAGCTCTGCACATCTGCATTTGGATATTCTCTGCCATTCTTCTTTACAGATCCTCTCAATCTCTGTCAGGTTGGTTGGAGACCATTGGTGGACTGCCATTTTCAGGTTATTCCAGAGATGTTCGATTGGGTTTAAGTCTGGGCTCTGGCATGGCCACTCAAGGACATTCTCAGAGTTGTCCATAAGCCCTTCTTGTATGGTCTTAGCTGTGTGCTTAAGAGTCATTGTCCTGTTGGTAGGTAAACTAGTGTCTAGTCCAAGGTTCTGAAGGCTCTGGACCAGGTTTTCATTAAGGAAATATTTGTATTGTGCTGCGTTGAGCTTTCCTTCTACCCTGATGAGTCCCTGAGACCCTGCCGCTGAAAAACACCCCCACAGCATGATGTTGCTCCACCACACTTTACTGTTGGGACAGTATTGTCCAGGTGATGAGCAGTGCCTGCTTTCCTCCATGCATGATGCTTGGAACTGAGGTTCATAGATACTAATGCAATGTAATAATCACATTTTCTTATTTTTTTTTAAATAAAAATAACTTTGCAAAATCAGAAATCTGTTTTTTGCTTTGACATGATGGTTTGTATAGAGTGTAGATTAATACTGATATATAAAATACACAACCACTACAAATAACACTGCCAATATTGTGTATATTTCATTACGGTTTGTGGGGACACTGACTTGAAAGCATTTTGGGGAGCAGAAATAAGTTGGTAAAGTTTGTGTTTTAGTTCCATCATGGTATGGGAGAACATGTTTAACATTACTACAAATATAGATGTAAGGCTGGAAAAAACTAGCAAATGCCAGGCTTTCTGATTGAGGAACGATCACTCCCCGAGAAGACAAAGGACACCTTCTGGAAATTAACATCTGAACTGTCTCTTACGAAATTAGCATCACCATTCGAGACGCAAGTCTCACCTCAGTATCATCCTAATCGACATCTTTCTCTATTGACCCCTCTCCCCCCACTCCTACTCTCTCTCATGCTGAGATCACCTAAAATTCACCCAAAATCTATATGGTTTAATGTGAACAAAGTACTATACAGTATTATACATGTTTGGTATCATTTGAAATGTCTCAGTGTGACTGGTACAAAGGTCTCATTCTCACAGAAGTAAAGTGTCTTCGGCCAATTGGTCTTTACCTCCTGTCGTCAATACAGGTCTATAGGACTATATAAATGTTTACATTTGAAAGAGTTTTCCATCTTGGTCTGTGTATTTAGGGAGATGTTGCAAGGAGGTTCGGGGCGATTCTGTAACCACATCAGCCCGTAATGCTATGCATTATGTATCCTATTTCCTTGAGGTCAGGTATACATTTCTTACTCTTTTCTTCAGAGCATTTGATGTATGTATCGATTATCTTTGAATTGATTATGTAATTGGCATGATACATTACCTGACGAATAATAAATTGTTACATTGATTTATTCTGACTTACTCTGAAATTATTGATTTTAGTGCATTATGATGAATCCGTTGTTACCGCAAATCTGCGACCAGGGTTAAGTACATACTAGATCTCGGATAGTATGGAGCATGGGGCACATCTGGCGAGATTCTAGATTTCTGACTAACTGCACGACTTTAACTAAGTTGTTATGTAGTCGCATTATAGGGGGCCAGATAAAATACTATTGAGATAATACAGCATTATTTTATGGTACTGACCATAACCTCTGGTTACTGTTTCAGCTTTAACTAAGTTGTTCTATAGGTGACTGCAGGGGGCTACATGGGTACTTTTTAACAATAGTGAGCATGGGCAACATTTTTAAATCGCTTTAGTCATTACCTCTGGTTAATGATCGGACTGGCAAGTTTGTGATCGTGGGCCCGCATAACGGCCGGTGCGAGGACCCTGAGCGAATCTGAGAACCGAATAAATAATTTCAATAAGAGTAAAGAGTTAAATAGAATAATCAAATGTGTAGTTAAATTGTTATACAAATGACCTAATAATCAGTTGGCATTTCAACCTAAATTCAAGGTCATGATAAAATGGAGTCAGATAAAGGTAAATTGAAATTAAATTACTTTGCCTCGATGAAAAGACCGAACGCGCAAGAAACCTAAAATAGGATTGTTTTAATTTATTATAATAATAATGCTAAATAATATCTACAATGACTAATATGTAATAATAATTTGTCAGTTTGTGTGTCAGCTCAATCATGGTATGGGAGGACATGTTTAACATTACTACAAATACAGACTCTAACACTTTTTGTCAGAGACTTTCATCTAAAATGGGTTGTTTTAATTTGTAATACTAATAATAATGCTAAATAATACCTACTATGACTAATGTTTATTAATAATTTGTCAGCTTTTGTGTCAGCTCAATCATGGTATGGGAGGACATGTTTAACATTACTAGATGAAAGTCTCTGACAAAAAGTGTTAGTATCTGTATTTGTAGTAATGTTAAACATGTCCTCCCATACCATGACTGACACACAAACTGACATTATTATTATTATTATTATATTAAAAACAGTTTATGAAAATGAATTATCAATATTCCTGAAAATGTACATACTTGCTAATCCTACATGTTCTTATCGAATGTTATTTAATTCAAATGTTCATTCATCAGCACACACAGAGAACCATGAGGTACCGCTGACCTCAGTTGCTTGGCCTGTAGAAACCAGTAGGCCAGTTAGCCTAGCAAACGCATCATCAGCACCACTTCAGCCTATAGGTAAGACACTAATATTAAAAACAGTTCATGAAAGTTAATTATTAATATTCCTGAAAATTCACATTCAAATACAGATAATATGCATACATGATGTACAATTTAGTATTATTAAATCAATGTAATATTAATATCATGTATAGAATATTAATATATGGCCCATTAACTAAATCACAGGGGATTTAGAATTTATTACACTGACTGTACCTATGGACTTAGATGTTTACATATTTTTTATAATGTAATATGTTCTTCCATTTGCCTCTCTCTGTATATCCAGAATCCCCTACTGAAGAACAGAAAGGGGCCACTCAATCAGTTGTCACCAGAGTCTAATGGTAAGCCAGTAATCTTTCGTATATACACAAATGAATTGTCCACTTGAATTAATTTACATACTTGCTGTGACCACTGCAAACAAAGGTATGAGCAGAATTTGTAAGATACTTTAGAATAAATTGTTAAAATTTAAGCAAAACAGTAATTATACAATGCAAATCATTTGAGGTGGAGGGATAATTACCAACATATTTTGATCTTATTTGTATTTGTTTCTTTTTAGCACCTATCAGGCCAAACTATGTAAAAAAGCCATGGGCAAAGCAAGAAGTGGAAGCAGTTTTCAGGCACTTTAAAACTCACATAATCAAGGGGCATCTTGCCTCTCTAAAGGAGTGCCATTCGTGCAAAAATGCAGAGAAAAAAATTCTGCATGGATGAACGATGCAAAATATCAAGGTCCGAAGCAAAGGAGTGTATTTTAAGCGAAAAAATGCATTGCAAGACTTTTGATCTATTCAGAAATACTTTGAAAGGGAAAAGAACTGACATAGTGGGCATATTGATAATTAGAATGAATTGATTTTAATTGAATTAGCTAAGAGTTTTTTTTTTTTTCTTTTTTACAATTTTATACAAAATGTCTGTGATATAGATCCACTACACCCAAAGTACATGAAAGACCAAATCTGCAGAAATTATAAATAAATAAACAACAAATAAATAAATGTATTAGGAACAGATAACTCGTTTTCAATGATAATTTAATCCTGAATTTATTTTTGTATTAACTTTTCTTTCATTCATTATTATATGCGTTTTTACATAGCTACATATTCCTTTTACTTAGTCCTTGCATAGCTACAGTGAATCATTGGTTAAAGGAACACTCCACTTTTTTTGAAAATAGGCTCATTTTCCAACTCCCCTAAAGTTAAACAGTTGAGTTTTACCGTTTTTGAATCCATTCAGCCGATCTCAGAGTCTGGCGGTAGCACTTTTAGCATAGCTTAGCATAGATCATTGATTCTGATTAGACTGTTAGCATCTCACTCAAAAAAATGACCAAAGAGTTTAGATATTTTTCCTATTTAAAACTTGACTCTTCTGTAGTTACATCGTGTACTAAGACCGACAGAAAATGAAAAGTCGCGATGATATTACGCAGCGCCTGAAAATAGGCTAACTTCCATCAACATAACCAACGCGACAACCTGCTTGCACAGGGAGCGTGCTGGGGACTATTTTCAGGCGCTGCGTAATATCATTGCGCCTGCTGCACCCATGGTACGGCAGCAAAGTTCCTTGATTATTACACAGGAATGAAAGTATAGTTCCTAGCCATATCGGCCTAGAAAATCGCAACTTTTCATTTTCCGTCAGTCTTAGTACACGATGTAACTACAGAAGAGTCAAGTTTTAAATAGGAAAAATATTGAAACTCTTTGGTCATTTTTTTGAGGGAGATGCTAACGGAGATCGGCTGAATGGATTCGAAAACGCAGGAATGAGTCAAAGAAGAGTCAAGTTTTAAATAGGAAAAATATTGAAACTCTTTGGAGTGTTCCTTTAAAGGTTTTCGTGCGCTCGACTTAGCAGCATCAAAAATCTCTTTTAGTGCAAATAACATAGCAGCAAACCCCTCATTTTTGAGTGAAGGAAATTATGTAAACATTACAGAACAATATAAAAAGGAATGTGCTCTGAGTCTTCCTCACTCTACCCATCTTTCACTGAAAGTTCTCAGTACTCCCAGTTTAAGAACGGCAGGTTGTCATGCAGGAAACACAACTGTTCTGCATGTTCTCCTGTGAGGCGGCTCCTCTTGTTGTCATAAATATTCCCAATCTCACTAAATACTCTTTCGCTGGGAACAGAGGAGGGGGGTGGACAGAGGAATTTCCTTGCCAAGGTGTAGGCGGGATGTATTCTGTTTCCACCATTCCAGTGGCTGACCAGTCTGTCTGTCAATCAATGGCTCACGGAGGTACTGATCCAGCTGCACAGAGATGTGATGCTCATCATCACTCTCCTGAGTAGGAGTTTCATGAGGCCCCACGATGTTTGCATACATTTGTTCAAGAACACTGGAGGGACCAGGTAATTCTTCATCTTCCACCCTTCTCTGTTTCGGATCGATCCTTGGTCTTCAGTGGTGGCTGTTTTCAGTTGCTCGGACACAATGGCATGCTCTTCTTTTATCCATTGTTTTGTCTTGGTCAGTGTGTCCACTGCAAAAAAGACATGACCCTTATAACGAGGGTCCAGCAGTGTCGCTAGCACCAAACATTTTGTCTCCTCCATCCTTATGGTTTCTCTTAGTGTTTTAATCCCCCTCGTGTTAGGACCCTCTGCCTGAAGCACCATCTTCAGCACAGCAATGCTTGGGATGACACTGGAGATGGAAGCCTCTGACCTGCTGATCTCGAGGGTGACTTCCTCAACAGGTTCCAACGTGTCAATGAAATTGGAAACTATGTCCCATTGATCTGCAGCTGGAGTAGCAATTTTTCCATATTCTCCAGCGTAGATATTGAGTGCTCGTTTCTGCTCCAGCATCCTCTGCATCATGTGGAGCATGGCGTTCCAGCGAGTGGGTTCAGACTGAATGATACTGTGCTGGGGGAGTTTCTTTTTGAATTTTTTTCAGATTCTGCTTTGTGAGCACAGAGTGGTTGAAATGTTTAGCTATGTTCTTTAACTTGGCATTAATGTCTAGCACTACTCGCTGACTGTTGATACCATTGGTCACCACAAGCTGTATGGTGTGTGCGCTGCAGCTGAGATCACGTATTTCTGCCAATCTGAGGCCTTTAACCATGTTAGCACCACTGTCACGGAGCACAAGTACAACCCTGTCGTGGCTGATGTCCCAGTACTTCAGCAGGCTGATGAACATGTTGCTGATGTACTCCCCAGTGTGGGAGCCAGACATGGCCTTGGCATTTAGGATGACTTGTTTCCTTTCCCAGTTGTCGTCAATGAAATGACATGTTTGACTCATCAGTGCTTCAGTGTCCCCAGACCAACAGTCTGTCGTGAAAGACAAAAAAGGGCCAGCATCCTCTGCAATCAGTGCTTTTATTTTCTTCTCAACTTTTGCAACTATACCATCTAGGATGTCTGTGCGGTAGTGCTTCTCAGTTTTTAGGTTGTATCTGGGCTCCATTGCAGCCACCAGCTCCCGAAAACCAATACCTGAGACAAATGTAAATGGCTGATTGTCCGTGGCAATCATTTTCGTAACTAAAGAGTGGTTCCGTAAGATGCATATCAAGGTCCTGGAGTGGCCTAGCCAGTCTCCAGACCTGAACCCAATAGAAAATCTTTGGAGGGAGCTGAAAGTCCGTATTGCCCAGCGACAGCCCCGAAACCTGAAGGATCTGGAGAAGGTCTGTATGGAGGAGTGGGCTAAAATCCCTGCTGCAGTGTGTGCAAACCTGGTCAAGAACTACAGGAAACATATGATCTCTGTAATTGCAAACAAAGGTTTCTGTACCAAATATTAAGTTCTGCTTTTCTGATGTATCAAATACTTATGTCATGCAATAAAAAATGCAAATTAATTACTTAAAAATCATACAATGTGATTTTCTGGATTTTTGTTTTAGATTCCGTCACTCACAGTTGAAGAGTACCTATGATAAAAATTACAGACTTCTACATGCTTTGTAAGTGGGCAAACCTGCAAAATCGGCAGTGTATCAAACACTTGTTCTTCCCACTGTATAGGGATGGCTGACGCGAAACTAACGTTTCGGCGCTTTGTCGAGATCCCGAAGTGCAGATGTTTCGAAACACTGCTCCGAACTGTCATTCGAAACACCCATGTCACGTGACTATGGCTAAATGAAGCTTCAAGTGTTTCATCAGGTGCCGCCTGTCGAAACTGCGTTTGATTGAAAGGGGCAGGAACAAACCACACATTCACACTTCTGTATGAACCTAATTCCCCACAAAGTTTAAAAGTGAAGTTAATCCATCTTCACCTCGTGGGTTTTTGTGAGAGGAGAGGGATTTTGTGATAGCAGTGAGATTATAGACTTTCTAAACAGTGTCCCAACACTTTGAGATTTTATCTGAATTATATTTCAAACAATGCATACCTTGCTTAGCCGGCCCAGCAGCGTCAGTAGCAGGCCTAGGTACAGGGGGAATGTTACCATCCTCTGCACCCTCCAAAATGGCAGGATGAGTGCTCCTTTAAATGGCGCATCATGGATGATGTATTGTTGCAGAAGGCTAGCTGCCTATCACAATACATACATCTCACTTTGTTTGGTGTTTCCAAATGGAAATGCTCCCACACCACAGATGTATGGCATCTCTTATGTGGAGTCTCCATTTTTATCTATTCTATTAATATATCTATCTATATATCACCTATGAATCTATATCTATATAATTCTATATCTCTAACTTATGCTTTATTTAACGCTATGATTTAAATCTAGCCTAAATATAACTAACATTGATAGGCCTACATATGATTAACCCATCGACAGCCAGTGAAGATATCAGTTTGGTTTTCCTAATTGTTGTAGTTCTTTATTCAGTTTGATTTGTCTCTGTCTGAGCATAAACTTTACCAAACATAACTTGTTTGTTTGTTTAGAAAGGTTTCCAAATACTGAACCAGTAGGCTAGTCTTAATAGCTGTGCAATATTTCTATATTTTTTTCAATGTATCTGTCTGAAAGTAGGTTTCATCATTTATCTTTATCTTCTTTTAAAGGCAGACAGAGGGAATTGGATGAGGCTCTTGTTAATATGGTGGTGAAGGATTTGCAGCCCTTCACTGTCGTGGAGGATGAGGGTTTCATGGCCTTTGTGAACAAGCTTGATCCAAGCTATCCCATCCAAAGTTTATGCTTTGTAACTAATTGTTGTTTTAATTTTCATTCAGAGGCACAAATGTCAACATCAGGCTCATCATCAACAACACCAGCAGAAACCCAGGACAGTTTATGGGAACTGTTTGACAGTCGTATCTGTGAAACCCAGACGATACACAGTGCTACAGCTGATGCGACAGTAGAAGTGAAAAAGTACCTCAAAGATGCGTTTTTGCCCAGAACGCATGATCCATTAACTTATTGGAAAGAGAGAGCAGTAATTTTTCCTCATTTGTATGTACTTGCTAAAAAATATTTGTGCATGCCTGCAACAAGTGTCCCTTGTGAGAGGGTTTTTTCAAAGGCTGGAGAAATTATATGTAAAAAAAGAAGTCGGCTAAGTCTTTCAACAGCAGAGCAATTAATATTTTTGAATAAAAATGTTATGTAACAAATGTGACACATTGTGGCTTTATTTCTTTTATTAATCTTCATTTTTCATGACCAAAAAAACCCTATAGTTATTCACAATGAGGAGGCTACAGGTTAGAAAACCAAGATCATGTAGTTGTCAGACAGATGTTAAAAGCTATTTTTTTTACATGGATCATTGTCAAGGTTATTTCAGATCAACACATGAAAGTGACCACTAGGTGTCATCATGGAGATGGGTGTCGGATTGTTTCGAAGCTTCGACACAATATGGCACATTTGCTTCAACTGGTTCAGTGTTTCACGAAGCCTCGGTCTGCCCATCACTACTAATATGTAGTAAATATATGGCCATAGGACTTTGAAATATCAGAATTTAAGCCTTACCTTTATCTCCCAGGACTGTTAAATCAGCGCTACTAAACACTGATATCGGCCCATGCCAAGATATATAAAAAATGACAAATATCGTCCCGATATATCGGCCGACCTCTATTTCAATCTTCAAAGTTGTTTCTAAAGAGGTTAACAGCACAGCGAAATCCTTGATAGCAGAGGACACTGTATCAATGGCCATTTCTCTAAAGGAGAAAATGGACAACATTAACAAGGAAAATGTGAAGAAAAAAAAAAAGACAGGACAGGACAGGACAGGAGACAGGGTGGCAAATCAGGCACCATTCTCTGTAGGCCAGAAATTCCTATGAAAAAACATAAAGACCCAACAGAGGTAAGGGGGCAAACTTGAGTGCAGTTGGTTGGGCCTTATGAAATAGTATATTTAAAAGATAAAAGTGCAGATTTAAGGGATAAAAAGATGTCCCCCCAAATCAATACTGACCATCTCAAGCTATTTAAAGACACACCCCAGATACCCCACAGAATTGTCCAAGAAACAGCAAGTCAAACTGGACCATGTCCTGTAGACCTCACCATCACTATATTACAAGAAAACCAGCCCCCAGCATCACCTCCATCCTGACCAATTGATTTATCAATTGGACCAAAGCATTCAACGCAACAGTTAACACAATCTGCCCAATCCTCTCCACTGTCTCCATTGGACTTGTCAATGAAACCGTCAACACTGGAAATGCCACTTTCCTCTCCGGTGTCCCACACCACAACAGTGGCGACAGTGGTACCAGCTGACACTACAGCCAAAGTGCATAGCTATATGTACTGATGTAAAGTCAGTTGTTATAATAGATCAATAATAATCTGAATTCTAATATGTTCGTCAGGTGGTAGGTGCTATGCTGTTTTTGTTTATCCTCTGTAGGTATCAAAAATGCCTGGACTGGAAATGTCAGTCATGTACTGCTATCCAAAGTGGGCCAACTGGGCTAACAACAGTCATGTACTGCTGTCCAAAGTGGGACCCTATAAATTATTTGACAAAGACATACTACAGATCGGCCCTTTGAAGGAGCTGAATAGTGAGGCGCACATTTCATTGATTTTGTCAGAAAATGCAAGCCAATGTTTGTCAAGTTTGTTATAAATGCGTATCTGTCACTAAAGTTGAGGCAGCACAAGTTGACCTGGCAAAGCATTCCATATGGACACATTTTCCGTAACAGCCATGTGGAATGGAAAATATCAAAGGCTCAAGATGCGCTGCATATTTGAATGCTCTATTTTGCGTTTTATTACTTGTGCTAATGTTCATTTTGTTCAGGGCTTTGTGTAAATTCATTTGTGTCATCGGTACACACTCAAGGCCTTAGATGCTTTAGTTAGCAAGGTATAGAGATCATAATTTATTTATTTTTTTCTGTTGGACCCAGAAAACTATGGGGTCATAGTGGACATTGTAAATGAGCGCCACCATTGGTTTCGAGTTTTCCCTTATGCCCTTAAAATTGTTGATTTGCACCAATATTCCCCTATCGTGTAGTCTGGATATTTTTGCATATTACCTAGGCTGTAAATCCATCAAGAAAAAAAAATGTTTGGAGACGAGGTATTTTTCATGAACCAGATTTTTCATGAATCAGATGTAGTGTTATTGGGAAATTATATATGATTGAAAGGGAAAAAAAAACTATAGTATCTTTTCTGTAGAGCCCTGATGAGAAAAAAATGGTGTTTCAGTTTAACATTGGGTGTGTGAAAGCCTGCCTCACTAACTTCAGAGGAATGCTACATCATGTGTGTTCACCTTGAAGGTTTGTGATGAAGCAAATATGAAATGTTCATTAAAATGGGATAATAATTTGCAGTTCATTTTTCTTGTTACGTGCTCAGTTGGCAGAACATATTCTACAAAATACCACCATTGAATTCTCCAATGCGCCACAAGACAACGTGATTCAGAATAGAGATTGCATCACTTTCATTAGTGTTGTACTGTACCTCATAGATGACCGAAGTGACCTGTGCCACTTTTGTGGGTAGGCAGAAACGTTTGAGGACACTGCAGATGTTCTTTGGTTAACTATGACTGAGCATTTTTGGTTACACAAATTAATAATGAATGGACCATTGCTTTAAAACTGTTTTTGTTGTTACTCTTATTTTTACAGATTTCCTGCGATGACTGTGGGCGATGGTTCCACTTAGGGTGTACGGGCAATCCGTCCACAGAGGATGACTACAAATGCTTCTCTTGCAATAAATCACACTAAATTATGAAACCTTTGATGTATTTTGAGTTTTTTTTTCTCAGGTTGACCAAGCTAATGGACATGCACATCCGAAGAGACCGGAGGGGGCAAACGTTTCACGACACCAACCTCCTTTACGGCTGTTTCTATGACATCTGGAGGACGCGATCAGACATCATCCTGACGATTACACTATGGAAGAGTTTTTGGATCGAGGCTCAGAGGAAAGTTTTGTATTATGGTTGAAAAGGGATAATATGAGGTCTTATAAAATGTTTGAATGACATTATTGGTTTTGTACTCTTGTCAGCGCTGCGGTTCACAAGCAATCAAAGCGTTTACAAGCAAGCTAGCCTACCCATTAAAGATAGGGTAGGCAATTTCTTTTATAAACACTTTTTGTTATACTGGTTGAAACTCTCTTCACATCCTGATAGCAATCAATAATAGAAGTGGTCTAAATATTAAAACATGTACATATATCTTCTGTGGAAGTCTCTGGACCAAATCATTTTCGTCCAATCATTGCATTTGGTCCGAATGCAATGATTGGACAGTTCCTCGTGAACCAAAACAACAAGCTTATGCTGCGTTCACGCCATGTCATAACCGTAGTTACGAGATTGCAACCCATGACATTCTACCTGGAGCTGTTGCATTTCTATGTCAATACTATCAACAGTGAAATGAATCTGCAGCAGTCAGGTGGTACAAGTCAGAGTTTATCTTCTTTATTATTGTAATGTTATATGCTTTGAGACATGAGGTCATTTAATGCCGTTTCGTGACGCTTTGCAGACAGAAGGCATGGCTTTGGAGGCGCTTTGAAGGGAGGGTAAGATCTCATGCTAGGTGCTCCGAATTTGTCTACCATAGCTGAATTGTAATAATTTCTCCAAAGTAAAACATGCAAAGTTGCTAAATGGTAATAAAAGCACACACGGCCCTAGAACTATACAAAGCAAAAATATGTTGTCATATGCCAGAGCATACTGACAGAAAAAGGTACAATAATAATAGTAATAATTTAAGTAGTTTTTATGCAAGGAGGATAATTAAAAATCAGAAACGCTCTGTTTATGTGCTGCTTCTAGCTGCAACAACCAAGTATTTTGGTTGTCGATGACAGAAAGTATGGAGATTTAATAATATGACCCTAAATTACCTTGAAATTGAAATAGGCTTCTAAGGCTGCTCTTCTACAGATCAGCTTTTGGATCAGTGTTTGATGTGACTTTGGATACATACAGTATATATAATTATTAATTTTACATCTTATTAATATATTGCTCTGCTTGACCCCCAGTCTAATGGTATGTCAATATTTGTAATTATAATATTGTAATTTTTTGTTTTAATCATGGAGAAGTAACCAAGTAAGATACAATAGCATGAACTCATTAGCATACACAGACTGCTTTTGTTTTGTATTTGCTACCGCCACACACAGTTTATGCAACGAACACGTCCCAATCTTTATCTAAGCAAAAGATACGAACAACATTCATAATTATTTTTCATTCATGTATTGAGCAACAGATTTTGTGTGAAAATAAATCATAAAAGTGGTTTATTTTGTTTAAAAACGTATAAATGTATGAGGTGGTGAAGGGGCAAAAGGTACACATTATTTATATCAATACTTTAGTTAAAATAATCTTTTTAATAATGTCTCAGTTAATACTTGTTCAAAACCATGTTGAAAACAAACTTCAGGAGCTTGACAGAGGGCTCTTTAGAGGTACAGTCAATTGTGTAAAGAGGGAAAAAAGCAGTGAGGAGGAAACGCAACTTCAGATGTTAGGAGTTTTCCCAGCCTCACTAGCTGCTGCCTGTTTGTCAGGAAGTTGATGATCCACTGACAGATGGAGGAGGGCACAGAAAGCTGTGGGTATCCGTGATGATGGTGTTAAAAGAGGAGCTGAAGTCCAGGATCCTTACACAAGTCCCAGGATGTAGTGCAGTCCCATGTTGACAGCATCATCCACTGATAAGCAGCGGGCTAAAATCAGCCACGATACGTCATTTTCAGGGAGAAGGAAATCATCCGCCCTAAAAATGACGACTTCTTTCTGGGTTCTTGAGCTGCGCTTTCCTCAGTATCACCCTTGCTCTTCCTGTCCTTCTTAGATCTGAAGGGATTCTTCATCTGCAAACAAATGACACTCATGATTAAAACAGAATTATTTTCAATAAGTAAGTATAGGTATTAGGTAGAACATTAAACATTTATACAGAGGAGAAATTACCTTTTTAAGGATGTTTGACTTCATCATCTTTAACTTGTTTCTGAAGGTCAGTTTTGGTAGATCCTCCTGAACCGACACAGCCTGACTGTGCACTTCAATCGGTGTTAACTGTTCAGTCGGTGGAAATTTCTTTGCCAGTAAGTAAAAAACTTGGCTGACCACCAACTCTGTCAGATGATCCACCACTGTCAGACCGAAATCTTCTTCATTGATGATTAAGGGCATCACTGGAGTATTTTCAGGGAGTTTCGCAGGTCGGGGGAATCTGGAGGACACAAAAAGACGCTGCACAAGTTCCTCCACAAAATAATGGAGAAAATCTTTAGCTGTCGTTCTGACCTCCTCCGAGACTCTTTCTGCCTGCGGCATCTCGCATCTCAGGACGCAGTTCATTAAATCTGCAAACCTTTGATGCAGACGTTCTGAAGCTGCGTAACTGGTGTCCTGCCCGCTGAAGTGACCGTTGCATTTTGACATATAAAGAGCGGTCATCAATGAGTCAAATAAGGTGGTGGTCTTTGGCCCGTCACTGCCTGAGGGTTGTTCTGACTCCAGCAGGACGAGTGACAGTCCACCCTCATAAGACTCAAAAGTCGGCCGCAGAACTGGGACAGGCCCACTTTTCCATGTTTTGGACGCTGAAGTAGGATTCTTTGACCATGCCCGAATGACATCCTCCACAATGTAGTTGATTATATTGCTTGAGGCCTCAACCGTACGGCTCGTTCTGAGAGCGCACGGGAGTTTGCCTTCTATTGCCGCAAGGACCGTGCCGATGGCTGTTGTGGCCACTGCGCGGGTGATGTGGCAATGCAAATGACTCAGCTTTCGGATGACCTCACTAATCAGTAATTCCCCAATATCAGTGCAGGAATCATCCGGACAGAAGTAAACGAAACATGGTGACGAGGCTGCGTTGATCTTCAGAATGTTCTTGTGCATCACCACATTCACCCGATGACAAACTACCTCCACCACAATGCCAGCGAGTTCAGAGGAACGCCAATCACCCAGAGAGTCGCTGAAATCACATTCACCGCTGCTGAGGAGACCATCCACCGTGATCCCAAAAAGGGTTTCAAGTGGATATGCAAATGGAAGCTGTTCCGTCTTCAGGATCACTGGTCTTTCTGATGGGTCCTGCTGAAAATCCTCAATGGATGAGGATGTTGATGGCCTGTTTGAGTTCACAACTGCAGATGGATCCATGCCCACTATCCTAGATAGTTGTGGCATTAAATCAGCTGCAGTTGTGGTGGCTGACGTAGCAATGGAAGTCAGCATTTCATAGATTTGCTGTCTGGAGAACTGTGTGGGGGGAAAAAGCTACATTAGTTTGTTCTAATGATGTGAGCTGGTTTTTGTGTGAGCAGATCGTTTGCTTTATTCCAAAACATGGACTTAGATTTTTATAGTGTGTTAATATGCAAAAGTAGACTTACCGGGTAGCTCAATGCCGCCTGTATCACTTCCAAATTCCTGAAAAATATACAAAACTGTTAATATAATATAAGACAAGTAAAGTTTGATGACGAAATTTGATGTTGGCTTGACAAAGCCTTGTCTGAATGTTTGAAATATCTTTGAAAAGTTTGAAGATTTTACTCAAAGTAAATAAAATGTAAACATTCTAAGACATGTTAACATGTTTTAACACATTGCTAACGTTTTTATCATGAATTAGCATATTTCTAGCATGTTTACCATGAATTATGGTGTTATCATGTATTAAAATGTTTATAGCATGATCCTAGCATGAATTAGCATGTTGCTAGCATGTTCAAAACTTTTTTAAATAGTTTCTGTGTAATTGTGTTAATATTAGACATTTTGGTTGTACTTTATTTTGATGGTCCCCTTCAGACATTCTGTTGACTTTGAGTTGCTCCTACATGTCAACTACCAGTCATTAGAGTCACCAGACATTATTTACCTCAGAAAGACATTCAATGTATCTTGTTAGTTAGCTAGAAAAATAATAACTAGTATTTTGCTAAATATATCCACTCTATTACATATTCATTATATTTTTACTTACAACCTGTTAGTGTTGTCTTCATTATTTAATGTGGATTTGAATGAATCTGTCATGAAAACAAATTATTACAGTCGTCATTTAAATGTTTATATTTAACCAACAAAATGGAGTAGAAACATAATTCTATTATTAAAAAGTTGACATAAACTACCTCATGTGCAATTTAAATGTTTGTATAACTCAGTTTTATTAAATAAACTTTATTTTCGTTTTTCGAAACATTTCTTGAAATTATTATTATTTTTTTGATGGTTCCCTCTGGACATTCTTTTAATGTTTTTAGTAGTGCTGTCAATTGATAAAAAAAAAAAACACTAATTAATCACATTTGTTCTGTAATTAATTAACGTTGGAGATTTTAATATTTTTATGTTGTAATATTTCTCGCAAAATGAATGTAGAAACAACTTAAAGACAGGATATTTAAAATATTTGTTGTAATGGCATCTTTTTATGAATGAAGGCCAGTATCACTGATACTAAAACTGCTACTGATGTCTCTGAAAATGATTTTTTTAAACATTAATGACAGACATTCAACTTGAATGAAAGCTATCAGTTTTTTGTATTCATTTATTAGTCTTTAAAAATATGACAGCTTTTAGTTTAAGTGCACTTAAAACAATCTTCACATAAACCCATTATAATAAGTGTCATATTTACCTGTGGTCTTCATATATAATCAATATACAGAAATGAAATAAAGTTATCAAACACTTTACAAGTCTTAACTGCATAAATTATAAATGACATATAGATTAATCCTTATTAAAGCTGTAGGAGCAACATTACTTGTAGTCAACAGAATGTCTAAAGGGGACCATCAAAATAAAGTATAACCAAAAAGTCTAATATTAACACAATTACACAAAAACTATATTAAAATAAGTTCCATCACCAGAATATAATAGAATTATACAAATAAAAAATAAAAATAGACATACTGCTCAGTCAGATTCCACAAGAAGTTGCCGATGATTGGTTGAAAAGTGACATCCTCCAGCTGTGGTACAGCGAGTTTTGCAGCTAAACGGGCCGCAAATGCCAGTTCTCTGTAATGGTCTGATTGATCTCTAGTATTACAAGCCATTGCAAACTATCATCAAACACCAAGTACAGTAGAAGAATGCTATGGATTCACTTTACACCAAGACTGCAGAAAGCGGTGGGCTCCAGGACTCCTGCAGCTTCAGTTCTAGTGTGTGCTCACTGTGACATCACAACAGGGAGATTAGCACTGTTGAACATTCTAATGGAATGCTGGAGGAATGTGGGCTGCACTACTGCAAATGCTTAAGAGTCTGTGATTGGATTATTATTATGTTATATGTTCTTCTAACCCTAATTGATGGAGTGTGTGTGAGACACATCATGGCCATATTCCAGGATGACCATGTCAAGATTCATCAGGCTCAAATTGTGAAAGAATGGTTGGGACTGAACTTGCACTTTAATACTATGTTATTGAACTTTGACAAATGCGTTCACAACACTGATCTATATAATGACTGGATTGCTCATTGCGTTCTAAACTGCCATCAGGCGGTGAAGCCACCGGAAGTGTTCGAGCGGCCATCTTACTATTCCCTACTGACAGAGGGCATCATTGACTTACAGCCAAAACATTGACCTAAAATCACCCGCTTTGCAGCATTTCGGTCTCACAGGATTCGTTTTTACGATATATGTATGTAGATAATAGTTACTTCAGATGTTATCTGTAATGTTTATGGTCTTTTCGGAGAGGATAAGTCCTATATTGAAATCGTTGACGTGGGTGTGTCTACCGCACACTGTCGACACAGGTAACTGACCAAACACAAAATATATTTCTTTATGTATATAATTATGGAAGAATGATTACTATATTGTATAAACCATGCATCATCTCGGAAATAAAGCAGTCAGTTATTTGTCTGAATAAGTTATGATGATGCATGTATTTCCTGATTGAGCATCTATTTCAGACTCTTAAAGACAACACAAGTTTATGGCGTTTACAGTTTCCATACGAGTAAAGTGTTATGTATATGCTGTTGAGTTAATTATTAATTGTTAAATCATTAACTGCTTCGGAATGCATACTGTTAACGAAATCATTGTTGAAAGGTTTGCAGTTAGCCTACTGTATGAATAAAAACAATACTACAACACAACATAAATACATAAACACAACAGTACAAGGCCATTTCTGGAAACAAGGCATAAATCTTTATTCCAATTTCAGAATGCGCACTTTTGTAATACATATGCTGAAGTGTCTCGGCCGCCCGCCGAGCTGATGTTCACTACTATAATGAATATGAACATAACTTTTTAATAAGCAGGGGAAATTCCCGACTTTAAACGAACAACCATTTAAATGTTTAGGACCTTTGCGTTGTAAGAATATACAGGGAGACTTCAAATATAAAGACGCTGACTCATTAGGCAATGTTTTCTAAGTAAAATCATATAATTTCCTATTAATTCAATGGAACGCGTGAGCTTACTAGGGAATACCAATATGGCGGCGCGGCAGCTTCACTTTCTATGACGTCATGAGCAATCCAGTTCTCTATATAGATCAGTGGTTCACAACCATGTTATTGAACTTTAATGCATAAAGTAATACATCCTTTCCATTCAACTTTTGGCCCTCAACAATACAATAATAAAAAAATAGTTAAGCTTTTAACACCTTTTACATGACACTGTTCCTTTTCATGGCCATAGGTTAAAATAAAATAAAAAATCAGTTGGTCATCTTTGCAGGTCATTCTGCTTCACACGGATCCAGACCGAGATGAAAACACAGGAATTTTCTCTCCAAATCATCTGTGAATTTACATTTGCGTTTGGGCATTTCTTACGCTGTTCAGGAGCCATGTGCCACTGTTGACAAGCAAGCTGCTGCTCTGTCTCTTGACTTATGCCGTGGTGCTGAGGGTAATGATTGAGATGCAGTTTGACCAATGTTTGCGAACATGACCGACCAATGGTGGTGTGCGAGAAAGCGGGACCTAAAGAGAAAGGTCAAAGCAATGCAAAAACGTACCCAATGAATGGTGACTGTAGAAAGGAAAAGCCGGATCCGACATTTTGTGCGATTTAGAAATCCTGTCTAATTAGCAAAAAATCTTTGACTAAGCTGATTCCTCCTGTGGAGCCCTGGGTTTTGTCCTTCTGGTTGAGGTCCTGCTTCATCTTCCTCTGCTACATCCACTTCTGCATATGTTGTGCAAGACGGACGTGGCTTTGATGAAAAGAGCAACCTTCTCTGGGCAAAACTGGAGGACATGACATCTCCATCTAAAAATTTACAAATAAGTCTTGTTCACTTTAGCCATCGTGAGTTGTCTGTTTAGGCTAACCCTTACACGCTGTTCGTTTAGGGTGTACACTCAGGATGTTTGGGGTCATTGTTGAGATTGACCCCAATCTGTAAGGAGACCTCCAAATTTATGTAATATGCTGGTAAGGGCGGATCTATTTGTTCCTCAGCCAGCACATTTTTGAGTAAAATACCTTTTGGTAATTATAAGTGTGGAGGTTGTCAACAATACAATTTGACGTATAAAACACAAACTTTTAAGCGTTTTAAGATCCGAGGAACGATTTCCTTTAAAACAGCGAATGTCATTTAAATGTTACGTTGCCCTTGTGGACTTTGTTACGTGGGAAAACAAGCAGACAGCTTAAAACTCATATCGCTGAACATCGAAGTGCTATCAGGCATCATGACCCTAAAAGTCCAGTAGCACAACACTTTAAGTTGAGACATTCGGTTTCTACTTCAATATATTGGCATTGAAACAGTATTAAGTATTAAGTATTAAGTTGCCTTTAAAACATGAAGCATATTGTATTTACACTTTGAACACATTATCACCTAATGGTCTTAACGAAGAGTTTGATATTCGCCCTTTTCTTTAATAATGGCATTTATTAGTATGTTTGGATTTATTGCATTATTTCTGATATTTATAAATAAAGTTATTATGTAATGTTTTTTGTCATGTGGTGGATCATGTGATGTACTTCTGTGGTGTATATATGAGCTTATCAGTGTATGTGTTCATTGTCTGATGAAGAGACATTGGGCTCGAAACGTCAAAACTGTTTTTTTTTTGTGTTGTTTTTTCCTTGAACTAGTTCGGAGCCCTGATCTTCATATTTAAAAAAAAAATAAAAAATCTTCATTTGTGTTTGGAAAATGAATGAAAATCTTTTATGTTTGAAACGACATGAGTGAGTAAATGATGACAGAATTTACACTTTTGGGTTCATTATACTTTATAAATACATTAAGCTGAGTCTTGTATAAAACTAACTCTATATCGCAAATCATATCGTTAACTCAATACATATTGGCGCATTTTTATATTGCAATATCGTTATATACCGTTTGATCAAGTCGACAATAGAGTACAACGGGGCTAAAGGCACACCTTTAAATGTGCTTTTCACTTCTCCCATATGTGTATGGTTGCAGATTTTTTTAAATTATTATTATTGAATGGAGCAACAGATTTTGTGTGAAAATAAATGTGGTTTGTTTTGTTAAAATATCTTATAAACCCCACACACGGGGCAAAAGACACAAAGTATTTACTAGGGATGATCCAATCAGGATTTTTGCAGCCAATACCGATTACCGATCCCGATCCTTCAAGCTTTATATATCTGATATGTAAGCTCTCTGTTGACTGCCACTATCAGAAAAAGTAATGCCACAGATGTTGCCTCGGTTATATTATTTTCAGTAATTATGTATATTATTGTTTTAATAGAGAATCAAATAAATAAGCACAAAAAATAGTTAAATATGCCTTTAAAAACAGGGCTTAAAACACTAATGAGACCAGACTCAATGTCAAACTGAACACTGCAACCCACGAGGCGTAATTAAACAATGTCCAATATATGACTGAGGACAATAAATTAAATAAAAACATTTCAACTCCTAAATGAACAAATTTGAGTAGTCTGATGCAACTTATGAGGTGTAATTAAACATTGTACAATATGTGACTGAGGACACAAATGAATGGAAACATTTAAACTCTTAAAAGAACTAAATGGAGTAGTCAATACAAAAATGAACAGGAATATTGTTCAGCATGTGATCATCAAGCTGCTGAGTAGTTGTGTCCTTCACTCTCAGAAAAAATGGTACAAAAGCTATCACTGGGACTGTACCCTTTGAAAAGGTTCTTTAGGCTAATATGCACATGTTTGGAACCAGTATGTACCTTTGAGCTACTAATATGCACTCTTTGGGTACAAAGATGTACCCTTTAAAAGGGTACCGCCCCAGTGACAGCTTTTGTACCTTTTTTCCCCTGAGAGTGTTTGGTAGGTAAGGCCAGTTTTTCTTCATAAATATTTGTGTATTCCTCTTTTAATCCAAAATGTGTGCAGCTGTACTGAATAGCCACTTACTATTAACACTCGTCGATGGAGCGCTAAGGCAGAAAAAGCTGGGAACCTGCCTTTATTCCTCTCCCAAAATGCCAGTGGTTCTGCAGATCTTGGGATGACATGCTCAGAGGTGAGAGTCTGACAGGCAGGATCTGTTCTTGCTTTTGATTATATTTAGACATGAAACTCCACTCTTGCATGCAGCATATAGGTTAGTAAGGTAGCAAATATAGGTTAAACTTTGTTAAAGCTCTATTTTATTTTTTTTCTTCATTTAATTAAAGTAATAGTTCACCCTGAAATGAAAATAAAGCCATCTTTTACTGACCCTGCTGTTGTTCCAATGCCCTATCTTTTTCGGACCTCAAAAGCAGAAATTTTAAAAATAGTACTCTGTGCGCGTTCCTGTGAGTGTGTCCGAGCCGTCATCAGCCACTCACGCAATGTTGTCATGACAACCGGTACACAACATTCACTTCATGAGGTTTACCTATTATTAGTATTATTTTTTTATCATATACCTTATAGAAGAGACGAGAGTCGTGTTTGTTTCTATTGAGCCTGATTTCTGAAAATGGTGCGTGTGTGTGCTTATCCTGGGTACCATGACAACAGTGCAAGTTATAGTAAGCATGAGCGCCGGCGGCTGCTGACGGATCGCACGCACTCGCAGGAACGCGCGCAGTAGTGGCTGATCTCAGTATTATGACTATATAATACGGTTTCTTTCTCACAAAACCTTATAGTATGCCTCCTGAACACTTTCCATATATGGTGCGCGTCTCACTGTATCATTGTGTGATACTTTTGTATCATTTTTGTAATGTTTTAGTCTGGTCGCCATTGACTGCCATTATATGGAGGATCGCGTGCAGGACTATTTTTAAAATTACTGCTTTTGAGGCCCGAAAAAAATAGAAGGACATATGGCATTAGAACAACAGCGTGAGTAAAAGATGGCTTTATTTTCATTTCAGGGTGAACTATCCCTTTAACATTAATGCTGTCATGGAATTTTAAGCTGCTGTCACTTTAAGAACAAATGCATGGACCGAATACACTGACACACATCCGGTTTTCTTTCTCAACTGTTCACTTATGAATACTTGCCGAGATGGGTATTTTGACATACTTTTGTGTGTGTGTGTCCGTTCAATCACAAGTAAACCTGAAAGGAATCTATTTCGTGTTCGAGCGCTGTCTGAAATGCGCCTCTCTCTCTCTCTCTCTGTGTGCACGCGCTTCGCGTGTGTGCGGCTGTGCACACAGATAACAGCGTCCGAATCCCAATTCCTGAGTTTTTTGTTCAATAAATATACTGTCATTGAAATATGATCCCATATGAATTAATATAACTTTACAGTAGTAACAATAATTACATTTTATTATATTAAATGATTAATATCATATTTTTAAGAAATATTTATTCATTATAAATATGGTGATTATAAGTGTAATGGGAAACCAGACTATGATTGTGTGAGAAGTGTGTTTAGTCTAACGCACTTAAAAACAACAGTCTTGAAATGAGAGTCCAAACAGTTGATAAACATCATAATAATTCACGAGTCAGTTTAATTTCTCCAAATTTGTTCCAATGAAGAAACAAACTAATCTACATCTTGGATAGCCTGAGAACGAGTTATATTTCAGTACATTATTATTTTGGGTTAACTATTATTTTAAAGGATCGTGTGCATGAACTGCCAGAACTGTACTCCGCCTCATGTATCAACTCCATTATATGGTTTCCCCTTTGTATACGGGAGAGTGCTGGTCGAATGCAGTTGAGGAAGCTGCTTAAATCATTATCTTTTTACAATCTTTATCTTTTTTTACAATGGATAATATTTCCTTTTACTTCATTTTGTAATAAAATTACCAATGCAGTATATCTGTTCAATAAATTTATCTGGCTTGTCTGTGTAACAACAATGATGTGAAGAGGTATGGCTATGATGGGAACTATCAAGGCCCAATCCCAATATTATTTTAAACCCATACACCTTAAAATATTGCCCTAAGTAATGGGACACCACTACTACACCGTTACATGTCGCCATAGCACACATGTGCACCTCAATAAGCTGACAGAAAGCAGGTTAATGCGTTTACATGCTGGGTGAAGTCGGCATAAGGGGCAAAAATCTAGCTGTGACGATCGGTTTGTGCTTAAGCTGTTTAACCTTACTCAGATAAAGGAAAACGGGTTAACGCGTTTACGTGATCACATGCACTGTCAAGTCACCGGGTATCACACATGAAAATATGTTGTGGGTGTCACATGTCTGTCTTGTCCTGCGTAAACACGTGGTGTGTTTGTCATGTTTTGGTCTTACGTCATGTCTATCTCATTATCTCATTATTGGTTTAATTGCCCCACCTGTTCTCCCTCAATAACTGTCTTTATAATCTCCTTGTGTTTGCAGTCCTGTGCTGGATCGTTGTCTGATGTCTTCTGTTCCCTGTTGTGCTTCATGTTCCTGCTCCTCATGTTTAGTTTATCAAGTTGGGTTTTCCCCCTTGTGGGTATTTGGTTTGTGTTTGTTTAATTTTATTATTTAATAAAGTCACCTTTCCTTCCTGCACTTGAGTCCTCACTCCTTTATACTTACCCGTTCCTGACAGTGGGACTATGATCGTGCAGTCAGTTAATGGTGTAATGTTAGTGAATTTTAGCAATTTTTGGCAAACGTTTCTTTGAAGAACATGACCATAAATATGAACATAAAACTGAATGTAACATAAAACATCAAAAAATATTATTTGTCATTAAAATCCTTATTAATATAATCTCAAGCATCATTACTCAACTATACATGGAGAACAGTATGAGGAGTACCAGGAAGACGAGAAAAAACTGAGCCATGTAGTTGCAGAATGTTAACGTCCCAGCAATGCCTTTTCTATAAAGCTAAAAAAGGATGCCGATGCTGCAGTTGAAGCAGGTTATGTGTTGAGTTGATCCCTAAAGTAGGAAATCCATACACTGAAGGGCAGTTAATGAAGGATTGCATGTTGAAAGTCGCTGATATTCTATGTCCAGAAAAGAAGAGCTTTTAATCGGCAAACACAGTGGCAGAGCGGATTAGCGAATTATCGAATGACATTTATGATCAATTATGCGACAAAGCTACTTTTCACTGCATATACAGACAATGCTGATGGTGTGCAGCTAATCATTTTCATTAGGGGTATTAATGACCAATTTATAAGTGACAGAAGAGTTGCTGAGTTTGTGTCCAATGCACAGCCATACCACAGGGACAAAACATGTTTTAGATGTTAGTTTTTATTATTTAATAACACATTATTATAACTTGAAATATCTGTAGACAAAGGTCTCAGCTAATGAACCATCTAAAGGAAACGTCTCGGTTACGTATGTAACCCTCGTTCCCTGAGGAGGGAACGGAGACGTAACGTCAGTGACTGACGAATGGGGGTTTCGCTTAGAAGCCTATCATCTTCGAGATCTAGAAAACGCCCAATGGCAGCGCCAATGCCATGGGCATGCGGAATTTGCATAGCGTAACTCCGCCCCACAGCGTGGGTATATAAGGAAGTACGCTGGCAACATCGCATTATGTTTACCTGCTGAGGAGCCAAGACTGAACTCCCGGCTGTTCCAGCGGTACAGCGGAAGTGGCAGAGGGACGTTACGTCTCCGTTCCCTCCTCAGGGAACGAGGGTTACATACGTAACCGAGACGTTCCCTTTCGTTCAGTCACTCCGAGTAACGTCAGTGACTGACGAATGGGGGTCCCAATATAATCACGCCACTCGGCTGTCATCCAGTGCCCTGCGTAAGCGTGAGCTCCCTGTCGTAAGCTAGTACGGACGAAGGACTCCCACTTAACACAGGAATACCAAGGTACACTGGGAAGCATATTCCAGGTGGAAGTATGCGCCAAATGCCTACCCGTAGGGAGGACTTAAGAACACATATGACCCGCTCAGGGCTACATATGGGAACTCTGGGGTAACCAGCCGAAGGTGGAAGAATTTTACCCCCAGGGGTGGCAAGGGGCTTGCCAAGGGAAAGACACCTGCTCAGGGAGACTTACAGTGGGAATACACATGTGGGGGTCGCCCAACGGGGGAACCATGCACACGGTGGCACCTAGCCAACACGAGGGCCTGAGCGAGTGGGCAGACGTACTGGTGTCAGCATCAGCAGTGCTGGAGGAACTCAGGGCTTCAGGGAAACTACCTGAGGAAAATATCGCACGTATCCAGTCCGTGGAGTGGAATGGCGAGCAAGCGAAGACACCTGAGCCTAGTCCATTACCGGCCACTAGTAGAGGCGAGTACAAGAGAGGACACTGGCTCCACTCGGAGATTATAGAATCTGGCGAATGTGTTGGGTGTCGCCCAGCCTGCAGCTCTGCAATGTCTGTTAGCGAGGCGCCATGCGCTAGAGCCCAAGAGTGAGCCCTGACCCCTAGGGGGCATGGACGCCCCTGCGTCAGGTAAGCCAAAACAATGGCGTCCACTATCCAGTGAGACAACCTTGCTTGGAGAGAGCCTTTCCCTTCAGCTTCCCACCATAACAGACAAAGAGCTGGTCTGAGGTCCTGAACACTGCGTTCTGTCTACGTAAGCACGGAGGGCGCGTACTGGACAGAGCAGTGCCAAGGCTGGGTCTGCCTCCTCCAAAGGCAGCGCTTGCAGGTTCACCACCTGGAACGGAGTGGTGGGAACCTTGGGCACATATCCAGGCCGGGGTCTCAGGATCACGTGAGAGTAGGCCGGCCCGAATTCCAGGCACGCTTCGTCAACCGAAAATGCCTGCAGGTCCCCTACCCTCTTGATGGAGGCCAAGGCGATCAGGAGCTCTGTCTTTTCATAGACAGGAACTTAAGCTCGCTGACCGCAATGGCTCGAAGGGAGCCCTCTACAGAGCACTTAAGACTACTGAGAGGTCCCAAGAGGGTACGAGGGGAGCGCGAGGAGGATTCAGTCTCCTCGCTCCCCTCAGGAACCTGATGACCAGGTCGTGCTGACTTACCTTTTTCGTCTCCACAAGGTCGTGGTAGGCTGATATAGCGGCCACATAAACCTAGAGGGTGGAAGGAGACAGCCTTCGTTCCAACCCTTCTGGAGGAATGCGAGCACGGACCCGATCGGGCATTTTCAGGGGTCTTCTTGGCGAGAAGAACACCAGTGACGAAGAGGTTCCACTTCAACGCATAGGCGTGTCGTTCTGTAGACAGGGCCCTAGCGGAAGTGATGGTAGCCACCACCTGAGGTGGTAGGGTACTCAAACCTGCCGCGTCCCATCCAGGAGCCACACGTGGAGGTTCCAAAGATCGGGACGCGGGTGCCAAAGGGTGCCCCATCTCTGAGAAAGGAGGTCCTTCCTCAGAGGAATCGACCAGGGAGGGGCTGTCGCAAGGAGTACAAGTTCGGAGAACCAGGTCCGGCCGGACCAAAACGGGGCGACCAAAAGGACCTGCTCCTTGTCCTCCCTGATCTTGCACAGAACCTGTGCAAGAAGGCTCACTGGGGGAAACGCATACTTGCGGAGGCCCCGCGGCCAGCTGTGCGCCAGAGCGTCCGTGCCGAGGGGGCCCTCGGTCAGGGAATAAAACAGGCGGCAATGGGAAGAGTCGTGGGAGGCAAACAGATCTACCTGTGCGTCGCCGAACTGTTCCCAAATCAGCTGAACCGTCTGGGGATGGAGTCTCCATTCTCCAGGAAGTGGCTGAAGCCGTGAGAGCTCGTCGGCTGCACGGTTCAGGACTCCCGGGATATGGATGGCACGAAGGGACCTCAGGTGCTTCTGACTCCATAAGACGAGATGGCGGGCGAGTTGAGACATGCGGCGGGAACGCAGACCACCCTGGTGGTTGATGTACGCTACTGTGGCCGTGTTGTCTGACCGGACTAGCACGTGTTGACCCTTGAGCAGCGCTCGGAAGCGGTGCAGGGCGAACCGTACTGCCAGCAACTCGAGGCAATTGACATGCAGGAGGCGCTGGGGTCCTGTCCAGGAGCCCGCGGCAGCATGTCCATTGCACATGGCACCCCAACCCGTGGTGGAGGCATCTGTTGACACAACAATATGCCTGGAAACTCGTTCTAAGGACACACCGGCCCGTAGAAACTGAGGTTCGACCACGGGGTGAGGGTCTGCAGGCAGGCCCGAGTCACTGGGACCGGAGCGTGCCCGACTGCCATGCCCATCTCGGGACTCGATCGCGAAGCCAGTGCTGAAGCGGTCTCATATGAAGCAATCTGAGCGGCGTTACCGCGGCTGCAGATGCCATATGCCCCAGGAGCCTCTGAAATAACTTCAGTGGAACCGCACTCTTGCTCCTGATTTGACGGAGGCAAGTCAGCAGTGACTGCGCGCGCTCGCTCGTAAGCTGCGCGCACCTGGCGACCGAGTCGATACTGAGAAAAGAGATCCTCTGGACTGGCAGAGTTTGCTCTTTTCTCAGTTGACCCGAAGGCCCAGACGAGCTAAGTGCTGGAGCACCAGGTCTCTGTGTTCGCACACCTGCTCTCGAGAGTGACTCAGGAACAGCCAGTCATCGAGGAAGTTCAGGATGCGAACCCCGTGTTGCCTGAGTGGCACAAGGGCTGCCTCGACAATCTTCGTAAAGACGCGAGGGGACAGAGCTAGCCCGAATGGGAGGACCGCGTACTGATATGGAAGTAGGCGTCCTTCAGGTCGATCGCTGCAACCCAATCTACCTGGACGAACGCATTCGAAAAGGCGCTTCGCTGTCAACATCCTGAACGGAAGCCTGTGAAGGGATCGGTTCAGGACGCGCAGGTCCAGGATCGGTCGTAACCCACCGGTTTTCTAGGGTACAATGAAGTAAGGGCTGTAGAAGCCGGACTTCATCTCGGCTGGAGGGACAGGCTCGATCGCACCCTTCGCCAGCAAGGTAGCAACCTCCGCACGCATGACAGGGGCGTTGGGCCCCCCATGGTGTGGCGGACTCCCCGGAGCGGGGAGGAGCCTGAGCGAACTGAATCGCATAGCCGAGCCTGATGGTCTTCTCGACCCAGCGGAACAGTCCGGGAAGCTCTAGCCAGGCACCAAAAACTGCACCAGCGGGGTCGTGCGGACCACAGACGTACCCCGGGTGGGGCAGCGAGGCGGCGTGACCGGCCCGGACGTGGGAGGCGTAGCGTCCCGGTGTGGGGGCACGGTCATCAGCCGCGTCCTGACAGAGGAGACCAGGGAAGGACGCGCGTTCCACTGGGGTCTGCTCTGAGAGGAGACTGGCGTTAGAGAGGGACGAGAGTGGCGTGGCCCGGGGGCGGCGCACACTGCCATCGGTCTCTGGGTGCTCAGGGATGGGTGAGTTAGTTCTTCCACATAGGGTGCTGCTGACCTGGGGGCCAGCAGCTGAACAGAAGATTCTCCCCCGGCCCTCCACCGGGGGAAGGAGTGGCCCTGCTACCAACTCCTTGGAAGAACTGCCCATCCCTGAGCTGTCCGCGTAGGAGCGCCGCTAGCCTGGCGTAGGCGGGCTGCGGGGCTGGAAGCGGACGGGGGCGCCTTCCTGCGACCATCCCTACGGCGCGGCCCGGAAAGGGCGGCGGGAGGGTCGAAGCCGCAGGAGGGCGCCCTCGGCGGCAAGCAGACTGAGGCGACTGAGCCTGCGGCTGAGTAACAGCCGCCGGGGCAGTTTTAATGGCCTTAGTCTGCTACTGGACGGCCGAGAACTGTTGGGCGCAGTTCTTGGCCGTGCCGCCGAAGAGGCCGGCCTGGGATATGTGAGCGTTGAGGAACCGGGTTCGCTCAGCCTCTCTCATATCGACCAGGCTGAGCCTCGTCTCTCCTGGACCACAGCTGTGGACATCACCTGACCCAGGGAGCGCACGGTCACCTTCGTCACCCGGAGGGCGAGGTCGGTGGCGGCACGCGGCTCATTAAGAGCCCTGGGACAGCTCTACCCTCGTGCATGCCACGAGCATCCTGGCCTGGAAGACCTGAAGGATGGCCATGGCGTGCTGAGAGGCGGCGGCCTGCCCCGCAGCTCTGCAGTCCCTCGCCACCAGAGTAGACGAGAACTACAGGCCTTGGAGGGGTGCTTAGGATCACCGCGCCACATTGAAGCACTCTGTGCAAGAGGGGGGGGTGTGGCCCGAGGAATACTCGTCGGGGTTTATGCCACACCGCAGCCCTCAGGTCACCCTGGCCACCAGCCAAACATCCCGTCACGTGGAGAGGATAACTGGGGTGTGGCAGAGGGGACTCTCCCTCCATACGGGGGTCATTGAGTCTCGACCGTGATTGCAACTGAGCGTCAACAGGGGGGACCCCAGTGTACCCTTGGCCGCGGCCCCATCGAGGGCAGAGAAGGCGGAGGAGGCCGCCGAACGGTCGCGGGAAGACAACGGGGACTTCCAGGACCACGTGACCTCCTCATGTATCCCGGGAGAGAAAGTAATTGGGGGCGGGGCCCAACAGCTGTCAGGACGCGTCACACCCAAAGACCAAACATCCCCCGAGATGACATGGCTGTCAACTCCGGGTCGGACTCGGGCAATGCTGGCACGCCCGAAGGCAGCAGCATAGCCGAATCTTCATCCCCAGAGGACTCCAGCCCACCTTGAGATGCGGCGATCGACATCTCATCACCAACTGGAGCGCCGAACGAAACACACGGGGCGTCCGCAGACGGTCCCGCTGCTTCAGTCCGATCACTCGCGGGTAGCGATGTGCGAGAGGGGGGTGTGGCCCGAGGAATGATCGTCGGGGTTATGCCACACCGTAACCCTCAGGTCACCCTGGCCACCAGCCAAAGTACCATCTCTCTCGGAGACGGTAGATTGGGGTGTGGCAGAGGGGACTCTCTTTCCTTGCGGAGGTCATTGAGTCTCGACCGCAACATCGCGATGGTCATGTTCCCGCAGTGAGAACATGACGCATCCACAAACGCTGCTTGAACGTGCTGAAGCCCAAACACGTCACGCAGCGATTGTGCCCATCAGATGGCAACAGAGATCGACCGCACCCAGAAGTGCACGGGCAAACCGTCTTTAAAAAGACGTGCCACATGCGAGCTCTTTTGTGAGAGGGAGCTTCACAGCGATGCCGAAGCGCCCAGGGAACGAATACCAGCTGGATGCAGATCACTGCACAGATCAGCAGGCAGGAAGTAAACACTCGCTGGAACGCGCCGTAACACCAACACCGACTGGAAAGCTGTTCGTCTCGAAGAAGCTTGACGATATACTCAAAAAGGCTTAAGGAGTGAAGAGATAGATGCTCTTGGCTCCGAAGCAGAAACATAATGCGATGTTGCCAGCGTACTTCCTTATATACCCACGCTGTGGGGCGGAGTTACGCTATGCAAATTCCGCATGCCCATGGCATTGGCGCTGCCATTGGGCGTTTTCTAGATCTCGAAGATGATAGGCTTCTAAGCGAAACCCCCATTCGTCAGTCACTGACGTTACTCGGAGTGACTGAACGAAAGGGAACTGGTTTTTCTAAAAATGTACATTTAATGAAATAACTTAATTTGTGTCAACTCCGTCAGACACATTTGATCCAGCCAACAACAGTGCAAAGTCTTCATTTATGCAATAATAGATTACAACAACAGAAAGGCAGTAAAAACTGCTAGATCTGCTTATTTCTCGACTCGCTTAGAAGAAAACAAACACAACTCTAGGTATTTATTTGATACAGTGGTTAAATTAACAAGAAATAAAGCTTCAACTTCTGATGTTTCCAAACAGCACAGCAGTAATGACTTTATGAACTTCTTTACGTGCAAGATTGATAATATTAGGAAAAAATTATAACTATACAACCATCTACTACAGTATCACTTCAGACAGTGCATTGTAGTGTCACTGAGGAAAAATTCCACTCATTTACTGCTATAGGAGAAGAAGAATTGGCTAAACTCGTTAAATCATCAAAATCAACAACATGTATGCTCGACCCCATACCGACTAAACTACTAAAAGAGATGCTTCCAGAGGTCATAGATCCTCTTCTTAATATCATTAATTCATCCTTGTCATTAGGATATGTACCGAAAACTTTTAAGTTGGCTATTATTAAACCACTTATTAAAAAAACGCAACTTGATCCTACAAAATTAGTCAATTACAGGCCAATCTCAAATCTACCCTTTCTGTCAAAAATACTAGAAAAGGCAGTGTCCTCACAACTATGCTCCTTTTTTAGAAAGAAATGGTATCTGTGAGGATTTCCAGTCAGGATTTAGACCGTATCATAGTACTGAGACTGCTGTCATTAGAGTTACAAATGATTTACTCTTATCATCCGATCATGGTTGTATCTCTCTGTTAGTGTTACTCGATCTTAGCACTGCATTCGATACTATCGACCACAACATTCTTTTGAATAGACTCGAAAATTACGTTGGCATTAGTGGAATTGCATTGGCATGGCTTAAATCATACTTATCTGACCGTTATCAGTTTGTAGCAGTAAATGAAGAGATGTCACACCGAACACAAGTTCAGTATGGAGTACCGCAAGGCTCAGTGCCAATACCGTTGCTTTTCACCCTGTACATGCTACCACTGGGAGATATCATTAGGAAGCATGGCGTTAGTTTTCATTGTTATGCTGACGATACTCAGCTCTATATTTCTTCACGCCCTGACGAAATTGACCAATTCACAAGATTAACACAATGCATAGCTGATATAAAAAATTTGATGACTAGTAATTTCCTGCAACTTAATTCAGAAAAAAACTGAATTTTTAATTATTGGACAAAAAAACTCCACAAGTAGTAACCTAGAATACTGTCTAACACTCGATGGCTGCTCTGTCAAGTCCTCGTCATCAGTTAGGAACCTGGGTGTGCTCTTTGATACCAATCTTTCATTTGAAAGCCACGTTTCTAGCATCTGTAAAACTGCATTCTTCCATCTTAAAAATATATCTAAATTACGGCATATGCTTTCAATGCAAAATGCTGAACAGTTAGTTAATGCGTTCAAAACCTCAAGGCTAGATTATTGTAATGCTCTACTGGGTGGTTGCCCTGCTCACGTAATAAATAAACTGCAGCTTGTCCAAACGAAACACGCGGGGCGTCCGCAGACAGTCCCGCTGTTTCAGTCCGACCACTCACGGGTAGCGGTGTGCGAGAGGGGGGTGTGCAATTTCCCATGGCATTGGCACTGCCACTGGGCGTTTTCTAGATCTCGAAGATGATAGGCTTCTAAGCGAAACCCCCATTCATCAGTCACTGACGTTACTCGGAGTGACTGAACGAAAGGGAACCATAGTTCCAACAAACATTCGCAAACAGCATCGCAAACTTGTGTGGTCGCAACGAAAGCTCTCGACCTGTGCTTAGAAGCATAGTTTCTTGTTTGCATGACGTGCACTTAATAAATCCTTATCTTGAGCAAAATAAGCAAGCTGACATTCAGTACAATCTATATATTTTATTTAGAATACATACAAATGTCATTTACGTGTCTTAAGTTTGTCGAGATTTAAAGCACCTTTTTTGAAGAGTGCGCATGTGCGGACGTGCTCTAGTAGGCCTACGTAAGAATGAGCCTATGATTGAATCTGGAAATAAAGCAAAATAACTGAGAAAAATAAGAATTAGTCCTCAGGTGCCATGTCCATAATTTATAGCAAAAAATCTACCATGAATTCGATCTCAAAATAATTCATTAAAAGCAGTTATTACTCCACCACCTGCGTGACATCATTAACCAACGTTGTTGAACGACAGATTTGCGACAATACGGTTTCGGGAAACAGTTGTGACTAGCTAGTTGATTTCTTCAACGATGCAAAGTACTATGGTAGTTAACCCAGCCAGCATTTCAACGTTGATTCACCGGTGAATCAACGTCAGGTACCATGGTTGAATCAACTTTGGATTACCTTTCGATTTTGCAAATTGGATCAACGTTAATATTGTGACGTTGTTTCACAGTTGATATCGCGACGTGGTTTCACCGTCTTGTGGTTGAATTAATGTTGAATTAGGTGTTGATTTTGCAAATTAAATCAAAGTTGATAATGCGACGTTGTTTCACCCTCTTACCTTCAACGTGGATGAATACACTATTTTACATTAAATTACAATCTAGTTTGCGTTTGTACAAACATGACAGTACTAAATAAGTGTTTTACTGTACATACACTAAAAAAAAGTTAATGAGTGGCAGCAAATTACAAACACCTTCAATAAATTACCACGTTCAAGACTGTAAAACAAAGTTTTATTTTAGAAATCTAAAAATACTGTATAAAACAAATAAAAAAACATCTCAAACTTCAACTTGCAATGTTTAGAGGCAATATTAAAAACCTGTAGAATACAATATGAAAATACAAGTTTTTTTGTACAATTACAGCACAAAGCTTAAATCAGCTTTTCTAGCTCAAAATTATGCAGAAGTAAAATCTTTATGTACCCACATACATGTGTACCGTACCTTCAACTAAAAACACTTTTTATAAGCACAAATTCTTAAGTATTTTAATCATTTGATTTTTTTAAATTCTTTTGAGAACATCATATGTCAGGAGAAAAAAATGTCAATTATGGTTACAGTCATCATAAGATCATGATTTCATCTTTGAAACAGTCAACAAATTGTGTTGTTAAACAGGGGGCTGTGGTCTTTTTTTAGCATGTATCTTTCTAATGCAGGTTTATATTGTTTCATATATAATGAAATTGGGCTCCATATGTTACTAATTATATGGAGAAACATTACACTTTTAATACAGAATCCTAACTATTCTTTGTATTAAGTAAATCAATTAAAATCAACTTAAGTAAATTTGTATTCAATTAAGTAATCAAAAATCACAAAATGTTAATATATCAACTAGAAAAAGAAATAACAGTGAGGCAGAGAACAATCTCTTACCAAATTGCCAGTAATCAGCCAGATGTTTGGTGAATCTACAAAAGGGAAAAGAAATGGTTCACTGAAAAGTCCTTCAAATCAGGAATTTAATTTTTACTATTCCTTTAAAGAATCTTAATTCATTTAAACTGCACAGACATTTATCATTATATTCTAAAAACAAGAACAGAGTATTATCCTCTTTGAAACTCAATTAGTTATTATATAATTAAATGAATAATAAATAAATATTAAAAATGTAAAAAGACTTAATGCTTGGCAATTCCATCAGAAAATGTGAATCTTTAAAAGATAAACAAAATACACAACAATGAACTCTTTTCATAGATGTAGCATAGAAAGTTTTACCTACTTAGTTATGACACATCTGAGGGTCTTCCATTCATGTTCTCTGGTCAATCATGGGTATAAATGTGTGTGTGTGTGTGTGTGTGTGTGTGTATGTGTGTGTGTATATATATAAGGTGAATTCAGGTTGATTGGGACACGTTTTCCAAGTCATCTCAATGGCAAAGTGTCCCAATCACTCTGAATTCACCCTATATACACTAGGGGTGCAACGGTTCTCTGTAAAAAAATTGAACAGAACCGTACCGTACGATTCGACACGCACTTGTACTGCGGTTCATCTCGAAGGACGACGCATCTATAGGCTAATATGGTTTGTTGAAAATAACAATGTGGAAAACAGACAGACAGAGTTCAGATAATGTATGTTTCGTCGATGGATGCGCATTCTGGCTTCCCAAAATGTTACAACAGCGATAATCAAAAGGCGTGGACAAAACTGTCACTCTTTGTAAACTTGGTTCACTGTGAGTGCCGTATGCTCTAATGTCCAGTCACTTACACCGTCATCACCCGGGTGCTGATATCACACAAGCTCAGGTGAGACCTGAACAGCACACGTTGCTATCTGTGTTTAAACTAAACTCATTTAAGCCTTACTAATTTAAACATTCAAGAGAAAGACGCAAAAGAGAACTCACGCGCGCTGTGAGAAGCTTTGTGTGTGCGCTCATCCGAAGCGTGCACGCGCTTATTGAGTTTTCAGGTACAGAAAATGGATAAAGTAATCAAATATAAAATAAAATTATCTTCACTGTAAATAAAGATGAATCATTATTGAAGTTACAAAAGCTATTCGGTCAAGAGCAGTGAGTGATTTCTTTGTCATTTGTTGTTTGATTTAACATTAAAAACACAGGCAGCAGGAATAGTTTTTTTTCCCTTTAAAGCTGCTGTCCGTAACTTTTTTTGTGTTCAAGATTTACAAAAATTATATAATGAGAATGTACAACATGAATCCGTTTTCCAAACCGTATTTTTGTCTTACCCTGAATCATCATGGTACACTTATAATAAGTGTTTATATTGGGACTATTTCAGACCGTTCTGGTAGGAACCGCTGCGGAGGAGCACAGTCTCTGCTTTTGCTTTCTACAGTCGCCATTCATTGTGTACGTTTTTGCATTGCTTTGACCTTTCTCTTTATGTCCCGCTTTCTCACACACCACCATTGGTCTGTAATGTATGCAAACATTGGTCAAACTGCATCTCAATCATTACCCTCAGCACCACGGCATAAGTCAAGAGACAGAGCAGCAGCTTGCTTGTCAGCAGTGGCACATGGCTCCTGAACAGCGTAAGAAATGCCCAAAACACAAATGTACGAGACACTTCAGCATATGTATTACAAAAGTGCGCATTCTGAAATCGGAATAAAGATTTATGCCTTGATTACAGAAATGGCCTTGTATTGTTGTGTTTATGTATTTATGTTGTGTTGTAGTATTGTTTTTATTCATACAGTAGGCTAACTGCAAACCTTTCAACAATGATTTCGTTAACAGCATGCATTCCGAAGCAGTTAATGATTTAACAATTAATAATTAACTCAACAGCATATACATAACACTTTACTCGTATGGAAACTGTAAACGCCATAAACTTGCGTTGTCTTTAAGAGTCTGAAATAGATGCTCAATCAGGAAATAAAATACACGCATCATCATAACTTATTCAGACAAATAACTGACTGCTTTATTTCCGAGATGATGCATGGTTTATACAATATAGTGCAATACTTGTATTAATATTTATTGTATAGGCTATTCCAATCAATTTCTGCAACTAAACACAGATATATGTTAATGTTTAATATTTCTTCCATAATTATATACATAAAGAAATATATTTTGTGTTTGGTCGGTTACCTGTGTCGACAGTGTGCGGTAGACACACCCACATCAACGATTTCAATATAGGACTTATCCTCGCCGAAAAGACCATAAACATTACAGATAACATCTGAAGTAACTATTATTTACATACATATATCGTAAAAACGAATCCTGTGAGACCGAAATGCTGCAAAGCGGGTGATTTTAGGTCAATGTTTTGGCTGTAAGTCAATGATGCCCTCTGTCAGTAGGGAATAGTAAGATGGCCGCTCGAACACTTCCGGTGGCTTCACCGCCTGATGGCAGTTTAGAACGCAATGAGCAATCCAGTCATTATATAGATCAGTGTTGTGAACACATTTGTCAAAGTTCAATAACATAGTATTAAAGTGCAAGTTCAGTCCCAACCATTCTTTCACAATTTGAGCCTGATGAATCTTGACATGGTCATCCTGGAATATGGCCATGATGTGTCTCACACACACTCCATCAATTAGGGTTAGAAGAACATATAACATAATAATAATCCAATCACAGACTCTTAAGCATTTGCAGTAGTGCAGCCCACATTCCTCCAGCATTCCATTAGAATGTTCAACAGTGCTAATCTCCCTGTTGTGATGTCACAGTGAGCACACACTAGAACTGAAGCTGCAGGAGTCCTGGAGCCCACCGCTTTCTGCAGTCTTGGTGTAAAGTGAATCCATAGCATTCTTCTACTGTACTTGGTGTTTGATGATAGTTTGCAATGGCTTGTAATACTAGAGATCAATCAGACCATTACAGAGAACTGGCATTTGCGGCCCGTTTAGCTGCAAAACTCGCTGTACCACAGCTGGAGGATGTCACTTTTCAACCAATCATCGGCAACTTCTTGTGGAATCTGACTGAGCAGTATGTCTATTTTTATTTTTTATTTGTATAATTCTATTATATTCTGGTGATGGAACTTATTTTAATATAGTTTTTGTGTAATTGTGTTAATATTAGACTTTTTGGTTATACTTTATTTTGATGGTCCCCTTTAGACATTCTGTTGACTACAAGTAATGTTGCTCCTACAGCTTTAATAAGGATTAATCTATATGTCATTTATAATTTATGCAGTTAAGACTTGTAAAGTGTTTGATAACTTTATTTAATTTCTGTATATTGATTATATATGAAGACCACAGGTAAATATGACACTTATTATAATGGGTTTATGTGAAGATTGTTTTAAGTGCACTTAAACTAAAAGCTGTCATATTTTTAAAGACTAATAAATGAATACAAAAAACTGATAGCTTTCATTCAAGTTGAATGTCTGTCATTAATGTTTAAAAAAATCATTTTCAGAGACATCAGTAGCAGTTTTAGTATCAGTGATACTGGCCTTCATTCATAAAAAGATGCCATTACAACAAATATTTAAAATATCCTGTCTTTAAGTTGTTTCTACATTCATTTGGAGAGTAACTGAAATATTACAACATAAAAATATTAAAATCTCCAACGTTAATTAATTACAGAACAAATGTGATTAATTAGTGTTTTCTTTATTTTTATCAATTGACAGCACTACTAAAAACATTAAAAGGATGTCCAGAGGGAACCATCAAAATAAAGTGTTACTGACTTTTAAAAAAAAAATTAATAATTTCAAGAAATGTTTCGAAAAACGAAAATAAAGTTTATTTAATAATCAACTAATTAATCACATTTATTAAATAATCAATCAAATAAAACTGAGTTATACAAACATTTAAATTGCACATAAGGTAGTTTATATCTCAACTTTTTAATAATAGAATTATGTTTCTACTCCATTTTGTTGGTTAAATATAAACATTTAAATGACGACTGTAATAACTTGTTTTCATGACAGATTTATTCAAATGCACATTAAATAATGAAGACAACACTAACAGGTTAAGTAAACATATGATGAATATGTAATAGAGTGGATATATTTAGCAAAATACTAGTTATTATTTTTCTAGCTAACTAACAAGATACATTGAATGTCTTTCTGAGGTAAATAATGTCTGGTGACTCTAATGACTGGTAGTTGACATGTAGGAGCAACTCAAAGTCAACAGAATGTCTGAAGGGGACCATCAAAATAAAGTACAACCAAAATGTCTAATATTAACACAATTAAACAGAAACTATTTAAAAAAGTTTTGAACATGCTAGCAACATGCTAATTCATGCTAGGATCATGCTATAAACATTTTAATACATGCTAACAACATAATTCATGGTAAACATGCTAGAAATATGCTAATTCATGATAAAAACGTTAGCAATGTGTTAAAACATGTTAACATGTCTTAGAATGTTTATATTTTATTTACTTTGAGTAAAATCTTCAAGCTTTTCAAAGATATTTCAAACATTCAGACAAGGCTTTGTCAAGCCAACATCAAATTTCGTCATCAAACTTTACTTGTCTTATATTATATTAACAGTTTTGTATATTTTTCAGGAATTTGGAAGTGATACAGGCGGCATTGAGCTACCCGGTAAGTCTACTTTTGCATATTAATACAGTATAAAAATCTAAGTCCATGTTTTGGAATAAAGCAAACGATCTGCTCACACAAAAACCAGCTCACATCATTAGAACAAACTAATGTAGCTTTTTCCCCCCACACAGTTCTCCAGACAGCAAATCTATGAAATGCTGACTTCCATTGCTACGTCAGCCACCACAACTGCAGCTGATTTAATGCCACAACTATCTAGGATAGTGGGCATGGATCCATCTGCAGTTGTGAACTCAAACAGGCCATCAACATCCTCATCCACTGAGGATTTTCAGCAGGACCCATCAGAAAGACCAGTGATCCTGAAGACGGAACAGCTTCCATTTGCGTATCCACTTGAAACCCTTTTTGGGATCACGGTGGATGGTCTCCTCAGCAGCGGTGAATGTGATTTCAGCGACTCTCTGGGTGATTGGCGTTCCTCTGAACTCGCTGGCATTGTGGTGGAGGTAGTTTGTCATCGGGTGAATGTGGTGATGCACAACAACATTCTGAAGATCAACGCAGCCTCGTCACCATGTTTCGTTTACTTCTGTCCGGATGATTCCTGCACTGATATTGGGGAATTACTGATTAGTGAGGTCATCCGAAAGCTGAGTCATTTGCATTGCCACATCACCCGCGCAGTGGCCACAACAGCCATCGGCACGGTCCTTGCGGCAATAGAAGGCAAACTCCCGTGCGCTCTCAGAACGAGCCGTACGGTTGAGGCCACAAGCAATATAATCAACTACATTGTGGAGGATGTCATTCGGGCATGGTCAAAGAATCCTACTTCAGCGTCCAAAACATGGAAAAGCGGGCCTGTCCCAGTTCTGCGGCCGACTTTTGAGTCTTATGAGGGTGGACTGTCACTCGTCCTGCTGGAGTCAGAACAACCCTCAGGCAGTGACGGGCCAAAGACCACCACCTTATTTGACTCATTGATGACCGCTCTTTATATGTCAAAATGCAACGGTCACTTCAGCGGGCAGGACACCAGTTACGCAGCTTCAGAACGTCTGCATCAAAGGTTTGCAGATTTAATGAACTGCGTCCTGAGATGCGAGATGCCGCAGGCAGAAAGAGTCTCGGAGGAGGTCAGAACGACAGCTAAAGATTTTCTCCATTATTTTGTGGAGGAACTCGTGCAGCGTCTATTTGTGTCCTCCAGATTCCCCCGACCTGCGAAACTCCCTGAAAATACTCCAGTGATGCCCTTAATCATCAATGAAGAAGATTTCGGTCTGACAGTGGTGGATCATCTGACAGAGTTGGTGGTCAGCCAAGTTTTTTACTTACTGGCAAAGAAATTTCCACCGACTGAACAGTTAACACCGATTGAAGTGCACAGTCAGGCTGTGTCGGTTCAGGAGGATCTACCAAAACTGACCTTCAGAAACAAGTTAAAGATGATGAAGTCAAACATCCTTAAAAAGGTAATTTCTCCTCTGTATAAATGTTTAATGTTCTACCTAATACCTATACTTACTTATTGAAAATAATTCTGTTTTAATCATGAGTGTCATTTGTTTGCAGATGAAGAATCCCTTCAGATCTAAGAAGGACAGGAAGAGCAAGGGTGATACTGAGGAAAGCGCAGCTCAAGAACCCAGAAAGAAGTCGTCATTTTTAGGGCGGATGATTTCCTTCTCCCTGAAAATGACGTATCGTGGCTGATTTTAGCCCGCTGCTTATCAGTGGATGATGCTGTCAACATGGGACTGCACTACATCCTGGGACTTGTGTAAGGATCCTGGACTTCAGCTCCTCTTTTAACACCATCATCACGGATACCCACAGCTTTCTGTGCCCTCCTCCATCTGTCAGTGGATCATCAACTTCCTGACAAACAGGCAGCAGCTAGTGAGGCTGGGAAAACTCCTAACATCTGAAGTTGCGTTTCCTCCTCACTGCTTTTTTCCCTCTTTACACAATTGACTGTACCTCTAAAGAGCCCTCTGTCAAGCTCCTGAAGTTTGTTTTCAACATGGTTTTGAACAAGTATTAACTGAGACATTATTAAAAAGATTATTTTAACTAAAGTGTTGATATAAATAATGTGTACCTTTTGCCCCTTCACCACCTCATACATTTATACGTTTTTAAACAAAATAAACCACTTTTGATTTATTTTCACACAAAATCTGTTGCTCAATACATGAATGAAAAATAATTATGAATGTTGTTCGTATCTTTTGCTTAGATAAAGATTGGGACGTGTTCGTTGCATAAACTGTGTGTGGCGGTAGCAAATACAAAACAAAAGCAGTCTGTGTATGCTAATGAGTTCATGCTATTGTGTCTTACTTGGTTACTTCTCCATGATTAAAACAAAAAATTACAATATTATAATTACAAATATTAACATACCATTAGACTGGGGGTCAAGCAGAGCAATATATTAATAAGATGTAAAATTAATAATTATATGTATCCAAAGTCACATCAAACACTGATCCAAAAGTTGATCTGTAGAAGATCTTAGAAGCCTATTTCAATTTCAAGGTAATTTAGGGTCATATTATTAAATCTCCATACTTTCCGTCATCGACAACCAAAATACTTGGTTGTTGCAGCTAAAAGCAGCACATAAACAGAGCGTTTCTGATTTTTAAAAACAACTTAAATTATTACTATTATTGTTCTGTCAGTATGCTCTGGCATATGACATAACATATTTTTGCTTTGTATAGTTCTAGGGCCGTGTGTGCTTTTATTACCATTTAGCAACTTTGCATGTTTTACTTTGGAGAAATTATTACAATTCAGCTATGGTAGACAAATTCGGAGCACCTAGCATGAGATCTCACCCTCCCTTCAAAGCGCCTCCAAAGCCACGCCTTCTGTCTGCAAAGCGTCACGAAACGGCATTAAATGACCTCATGTCTCAAAGCATATAACATTACAATAATAAAGAAGATAAACTCTGACTTGTACCACCTGACTGCTGCAGATTCATTTCACTGTTGATAGTATTGACATAGAAATGCAACAGCTCCAGGTAGAATGTCATGGGTTGCAATCTCGTAACTACGGTTATGACATGGCGTGAACGCAGCATAAGCTTGTTGTTTTGGTTCACGAGGAACTGTCCAATCATTGCATTCGGACCAAATGCAATGACTGGACGAAAATGATTTGGTCCAGAGACTTCCACAGAAGATATATGTACATGTTTTAATATTTAGACCACTTCTATTATTGATTGCTATCAGGATGTGAAGAGAGTTTCAACCAGTATAACAAAAAGTGTTTATAAAAGAAATTGCCTACCCTATCTTTAATGGGTAGGCTAGCTTGCTTGTAAACGCTTTGATTGCTTGTGAACCGCAGCGCTGACAAGAGTACAAAACCAATAATGTCATTCAAACATTTTATAAGACCTCATATTATCCCTTTTCAACCATAATACAAAACTTTCCTCTGAGCCTCGATCCAAAAACTCTTCCATAGTGTAATCGTCAGGATGATGTCTGATCGCGTCCTCCAGATGTCATAGAAACAGCCGTAAAGGAGGTTGGTGTCGTGAGACATTTGCCCCCTCCGGTCTCTTCGGATGTGCATGTCCATTAGCTCGGTCAACCTGAAAAATGCAGGTTTTCGTCATGATTTGAGCGTTTAGAAACACAGTTTATCAGATGGTTGTTGTCAGATTTCACTGGCGACTTCAAAAATGAAATTTAATCGTAAGCTTGGTGAACAGCTTTGGAGAATTTGATGTTTTCCCATACAAAAAGATAGTAGCTGCTTTCGCATGACTGAAATAGCTGCCCAAGGGCCGTTTCAAAGTTGGCTGCAGAGCAATTTTTTTTTTATTGAACAAAGCTTACAGGGGATACATATATCACAAAAAACACAAGTAGTAAAAGGCAATAGAGAAGATATATGTACATGGCAATAAAGTACAAACCCGATTCCAAAAAAGTTGGGACACTGTACAAATTGTGCATAAAAAAGGAATGCAATAATTTACAAATCTCATAAACTTATATTTTATTCACAATAGAATATAGATAACATATCAAATGTTGAAAGTGAGACATTTTGAAATGTCATGCCAAATACTGGCTCATTTTGGATTTGGAATCAGGAATCAGGAATTCCTGGATCAGGAATGCTACTGTAATGGAAATCACAACATGGGCTCAGGAATACTTCCAGAAAACATTGTCGGTGAACACAATCCACCGTGCCATTCGCCGTTGCTGGCTAAAACTCTATAGGTCAAAAAAGAAGCCATATCTAAACTTGATCCAGAAGCGCAGGTGTTTTCTCTGGGCCAAGGCTCATTTAAAATGGACTGTGGCAAAGTGGAAAACTGTTCTGTGGTCAGACGAATCAAAATTTGAAGTTCTTTTTGGAAAACTGGGATGCCATGTCATCCGGACTAAAGAGGACAAGGACAACCCAAGTTGTTATCAGCGCTCAGTTCAGAAGCCTGCATCTCTGATGGTATGGGGTTGCATGAGTGCGTGTAAGAAGGATCCGGGTACTGAAATGGCCAGCCTGCAGTCCAGATCTTTCACCCATAATAAACATTTGGCGCATCATAAAGAGGAAGATGCGACAAAGAAGACCTAAGACAGTTGAGCAACTAGAAGCCTGTATTAGACAAGAATGGGACAACATTCCTATTCCTAAACTTGAGCAACTTGTCTCCTCAGTCCCCAGACGTTTGCAGACTGTTATAAAAAGAAGAGGGGATGCCACACAGTGGTAAACATGGCCTTGTCCCAACTTTTTTGAGATGTGTTGATGCCATGAAATTTAAAATCAACTTATTTTTCCCTTAAAATGATACATTTTCTCAGTTTAAACATTTGATATGTCATCTATGTTGTATTCTGAATAAAATATTGAAATTTGAAACTTCCACATCATTGCATTCTGTTTTTATTCACAATTTGTACAGTGTCCCAACTTTTTTGGAATCGGGTTTGTACATTTCAATAAAGCAAACAGATATAGTCTACTAAAGAAGAAAAGGTAATTCACAAAAACATCTAAAGCAATAGAAATTGAACATGCAATAAATGAATACAAATAAATAGAAATAAACAACACAACTTGAAACATGAAAAAAAATTGTCACCTTCAGGTAGTCAGGAGCTAACCCATATCTTCCTGTTGTATGACGATTGATTTTCCTGGATCAGTTTATAGACCCTTTTCACATTTCCGGGTTTCTCAGAAGCAGAAGTCATCATAGTTGGGTAAACTTTTATGGCAGTGAATGAGAGAATACTTTAAATATATATTTTATGCTCCTATTTGCTCAAATAGTAAAAGAAAAACTCCACAATAGTGTTTTCAAAAACATTATTGGGAAAAAAATAGAGAGCGATTGAATGGCAGTCAGAAGACAGAAAGATGTCATACCATCACTCCCACAGCCGGTGTATTAGTAACACCCTCACAGCAGCGCTAACCGGATCGCAAGTCAAGTGTAGTGAAGTAAAGTGAAGGAGAAAGATTCTGAGGTAATCTGGTGCTGGGCCTGTCCACAGTGTGAGCGCTCGGAGAAAAAAAAACATCAGAGGTTTCATAATTTAGTGTGATTTATTGCAAGAGAAGCATTTGTAGTCATCCTCTGTGGACGGATTGCCCGTACACCCTAAGTGGAACCATCGCCCACAGTCATCGCAGGAAATCTGTAAAAATAAGAGTAACAACAAAAACAGTTTTAAAGCAATGGCCCATTCATTATTAATTTGTGTAACCAAAAATGCTCAGTCACAGTTAACCAAAGAACATCTGCAGTGTTCTCAAATGTTTCTGCCCCCCCACAAAAGTGGCACAGGTCACTTCGGTCCTCTATGAGGTACAGTACAACACTAATGAAAGTGATGCACATCAAAAAGCACGTTAATAACATTCATGAGTTTAAAAAGCCATACCAGATTGGCGGAGTAGAGAAGCAATCTCCTTCTTGAGTCGCGTTGTCTTGTGGCGCATTGGAGAAGAATGGTGGTATTTTGTAACAAGAAAAAAAATTATCTGCAAAGTATTATCCTATTTGAATTAACATTTCATATTTGCTATATCACACACCTTAAAAGCGATGATGTAGCATCCCTCTGAAGTTGGTGAGGCAGGCTTTCACACACCCAGTGTGAAACTGAAACATGGAGTCAAATAATGCTGTATATGTTTGCAAAAGAAAATAAAGTTTTGGGAGAAAAAAAAATAAAGAATTGCGAAAGAAAAATAAAGTGGTTTCATTTGCAACGCTCCTTTTATTCTGCGTTTCAGTCAAGTGTGAGTTCGCGATACTGTTTTCCCTTTGCACTTAACTTTTTTGTGCGTTTCTCAACATGGCACTGTTTTGGCATAGGGGGTGGAGTCAAGAAACTGGGGCGTGTTCAGCGGACATGGTCACGCCTCCCTCTACATCATCTGCTCCAGACGCAGATCAGCACAGATGAAGGCATCATGGCTGAGAGGCATGCGTTTCCTTGTACTCACACTTTTACTAGCATTGAAACGGAAATGGTTTTGTTTTGTTAATTAAATGTGTATTAAAAGCATTTGCCTTAGATCATGTTAAAGTGGTGTTTATTATTAGCCGTAGACTACCGTGAACTGTCTGAAAATAGCCAGCATCTGTTGTTTATTTCTCTCAGTGTGCACACTTTTATAGCATTAAAATGTGTATTAAGCATTTGCTTAAGTTAAAGAAGTTAGAGGTCAGTTAATGTGGTGTTTAGTCTTTATTTGCTAACTTGAACTGTCTGAAAACGCCAGCATCTGCTGTTCATTTCGCTCAGTGTGCGTGCAGAAGAATGAGATAAATAAACTTAAAGCCTTTAGTAAATCAGAACACTGGGGGAAAGAATCTTTTTTCATTCTATATCATGCAACAAAGGAAAGATGGCATATCCTCCACAATGTGGTAGACACACAGCTTTCGTTTTTCAAGGCTTTGTAGTAGCTGTGTTTTAGCCGTGCTGCAGGTACAGCCAACAAAAGCAATGTCCAGGAGTTTAGACTGGTTTGGTGATCTGGAAAGACACTGCAGCACTATTTAAACACACTTCTCACACAATCATAGTCTGGTTTCCCATTACACTTATAATCACCATATTTATAATGAAACCGTCATTCTTAAAAATATGATATTAATCATTTAATATAATAAAATGTAATTATTGTTACTACTGTAAAGCTATATTAATTCATTATGGGATCATATTTTAATGACAGTATATTTACTGAACAAAAAAAAAAAATTATTTATCAAAATAAATTAAAAAATTTACCCATTTTCCACGTATGCTCCAAGGAAATATCACGTGTAGGAACGTTGGGCAAAGGATTTAATGTGACGAACCTGATTTGGCACTTAAGAGCGAGCCACCGTGAGACATATGGCGAATACGAAAAACTGGTGAATGCAAAGCAATCAACCGCTACTAGTAATGTGACTCTCATTCAGCCATCGATTGCAGCCGTGGTGAGAGAAAAAAAAAACTAACCGTACACACTGACCAGCAAGAGAAGCTAAAACTATAATCACGAACATAATGCACATCTGGAACCACGATATCATGCCAGGGCGCAAATACTTCAACGATGTAGCTCTACCGGAGTCAAAACATCTACAACCACATAAACAACTTCACACGATCAGTTTAACAACTGTGTGTGTCCAGTGATGTCAATGTTAAGTTTAACCATCATAGAGTGAAAGTTTATCATTTGGACGTGTTTTGTCTTGCCACTTTACACATCGGGACTCAGGAAAATTGGCACTCGCACGCTGTTATCTGTGCACACAGCCACACACACCCGAAGCGCGTGCACACAGAGAGAGAGAGAGAGAGGCGCATTTCAGACAGCGCTCGAACACGAAACTGATTCCTCTTTCACGTTTACTTGTGATTGAACGGACACACACACACAAACGTATGTCAAAATACCCATCTCGGCAAGTATTCTCTCAGTTATGTCATAAGTGAACAGTTGAGAAAGAAACCGGATGTGTGTCAGTATATTCGGTCCGTGCATTTGTTCTTAAAGTGAGCAGCTTAAAATTCCATGACAGCATTAATGTTAATAAAATGAAAAAAAAAAGCTTTAACAAAGTTTAACCTATATTTACTACCTTACTAACCTATATGCTGCATGCAAGAGTTTCATGTCTAAATATAATCAAAAGCAAGAACAGATCCTGCCTGTCAGACTCTCACCTCTGAGCATGTCATCCCAAGATCTGCAGAACCACTGGCATTTTGGGAGAGGAATAAAGGTAGGTTCCCAGCTTTTTCTGCCTTAGCGCTCCATCGACGAGTGTTGATAGTAAGTGGCTATTCAGTACAGCCGCACACATTTTGGATGAAAAGAGGAATACACAAATATTTATGAAGAAAAACTGGCCTTACCTACCAAACACTCTCAGAGGAAAAAAGGTACAAAAGCTGTCACTGGGGCGGTACCCTTTTAAAGAGTACATATTAGGAGCTCAAAGGTACATACTGGTTCCAAACATGTGCATATTAGCCTAAAGAACCTACAGTCCCAGTGATAGCTTTTGTACCATTTTTTCTGAGAGTGAAGGACACAACTACTCAGCAGCTTGATGATCACATGCTGAACAATATTCCTGTTCATTTTTGTATTGACTACTCCATTTAGTTCTTTTAAGAGTTTAAATGTTTCCATTAATTTGTGTCCTCAGTCACATACTGGACAATGTTCAATTACAACTTATGAGTTGCATCAGACTACTCAAATATGTTCATTTAGGAGTTGAAATGTTTTTATTTAATTTATTGTCCTCAGTCATATATTGGACATTGTTTAATTATGCCTCGTGGGTTGCAGTGTTCAGTTTGACATTGAGTCTGGTGTCATTAGTGTTTTAAGCCCTGTTTTTAAAGGCATATTAAACTATTTGTTGTGCTTATTTATTTGATTCTCTATTAAAACAATAATATACATAATTACTGTAAATAATATAACCGAGGCATTCTGTGGCATTACTTTTTCTGACAGTGGCAGTCAACAGAGAGCTTACATATCAGATATATAAAGCTTGAAGGATCGGGATCGGTAATCGGTATTTGCTGCAAAAATCCTGATTGGATCATCCCTAGTAAATACTTTGTGTCTTTTGCCCCGTGTGTGGGGTTTATAAGATATTTTAACAAAACAAACGTCTCGGTTACGTATGTAACCCTCGTTCCCTGAAGGAAGGGAACGGAGACGTTACGTCAGTTACTGACGAAATGGGGGTTTCGTTTAGAAGCCAATCGCCTTTGAGCTCTACAAAACGAGCCAATGGCATGAAAATGCCATGGGTCTGCGGAATTTGCATAACGCAACCCCGCCCCACCGTGTGGGTATAAAGGGCGTTGCGTGGCAATCTCGCATTATGTTACCTTCTGAAGAGAACGAGGGTTACATACGTAACCGAGACGTTCCCTTTCAGTCAGTACACTACGAGTTACGTCAGTTACTGACAAAATGGGGGTCCCAATACAATCTCGCCACGACAGCTGTCTTCCAGCGTCCTGCACTGACCAGGGCTCCCTGCCGTGAGTCTTAGCACGAACGAGGAGGTAGGCTCAACGCTGATACCAAGGTACACTGGGAAGCATATCCCACGTGGAGAAATGCAACACAATGCCTGCCCGAAGGGAGGACTTAAGAATACACATATGACCCCCGTTTCGGACTGCATATGGAGAACTCTGGGGTATCCAGCCGCAGGTGGAGAATTTTTCAACCCCAGGGGTGGCAAGGTGTCTTGCCAAGGGAAGACACATGCTCAGAGAGACTTACCGTGGAAATACACATGTGGGGGTTGCCCAACGGGGGAACCATGCACACGGAGGCACCTAGCCGAACACGAGGGCTGACCAAGCGAGCATGCACTCTGGTGTCGACATCAGCAGTGCTGGAGGAGCTCAGGGCTTACTGGGAAGCTCACCTGAGAGAAAATGCGCACGCATCCAGTCCGTGGAGTGGAATGGCGCAGCAAGCGAAGACACCTGAGCCTGTCCAGTTACTGGCCACTTGGGGCGAGTACACGAGCGGACACAGGCTCCACTCGGAGATTATAAAATCTTGCGAATGTGTTAGGTGTCGCCCAGCCTGCAGCTCTACAAATGTCTGTCAGCGAGGCGCCACGCGCTAAAGCCCAAGAGGAAGCAACACTCCTAGTGGAGTGTGCTCTAACCCCAAGGGGGCATGGCATGCCCTGAACCTGATATGCCAGGACAATGGCGTCCACTATCCAGTGAGACAACCTCTGCTTGGAGAGAGCCTTCCCTTTCTGCTGCCCTCCGTAACAGACAAAGAGCTGGTCTGAGGTCCTGAAACACTGCGTCCGGTCTACGTAAGCGCGAAGGGTGTGTACTGGACAGAGCAGTGCTAAGGCTGGGTCTGCCTCCTCCACAGGCAGCGCTTGCAGGTTCACCACCTGATCCCTGAAGGGAGTGGTGGGAACTTTGGGCACATATCCAGGCCAGGGTCTCAGGATCACGTGAGAATTGGCCGGCCCGAATTCCAGGCACGCTTCGTCAACCGAAAATGCCTGCAGGTCCCCTACCCTCTTGATGGAAGCCAGAGCAATCAAGAGCGCCACTTTCAATGAAAGGAACTTCAGCTCCACAGACTGCAGGGGCTCAAAGGGAGCTTTCTGCAGGGCAGATAAAACCACTGCAAGATCCCAAGAGAGTATCTGAGGAGGACGAGGAGGATTTAATCTCCTCGCTCCTCTAAGGAACCTGCTGACCAGGTCGTGCTGACCTACCGTTTTAGAATCCACCAGGTCATGATGGGCCGAAATCGCGGCCACATAGACCTTCAGGGTGGAGGGAGACAGCTTTCGCTCCAACCTTTCTTGGAGGAAGGAAAGCACAGACCCGATTGAGCATTTCGTGGGGTCTTCTCGGCGAGAAGAGCACCAGGTGACGAAGAGGTTCCACTTCAACGCATAGGCGTGTCTCGTGGACAAGGCCCTAGCGGAAGTGATGGTAGCCGCCACCTGAGGTGGCAGGGTACTCAAACCTACCGCGTCCCGTCCAGGTCCCACACGTGTAGGTTCCAAAGGTCGGGACGTGGGTGCCATACGGTGCCCCGTCTCTGAGTAAGGAGGTCCTTCCTCAGAGGGATCGACCAGGGAGGGGCTGTCGCAAGGAGTACGAGTTCTGAGAACCAGGTCCGGCCGGGCCAATATGGGGCGACCAAGAGGACCTGCTCCCTGTCCTCCCTGATCTTGCACAGAACCTGTGCGAGAAGGCTCACTGGGGGAACGCATACTTGCGTGGGCCCCGCGGCCAGCTGTGCGCTAGTGCATCCGTGCCGAGGGTCCCCTCGGTCAGGGAATAATACCAGCGGCAATGGGAAGAGTCGTGGGAGGCAAACAGATCTATCTGTGCGTCGCCAAACTGTTCCCAAATCAGCTGAACCGTCTGGGGATGGAGTCTCCATTCCCCCGGAAGCAGCTCATCGGCTGCACGATTCAGTTCTCCCGGGATGTGAACAGCACGAAGGGACCTCAGATGCTTCTGACTCCATAGGAGGACATGGCGGGCGAGTTGCGACATCCGGCGGGAGCGCAGACCACCTTGTCGGCTGATGTACGCTACTGTCGCCGTGCTGTCTGAACGGACCAGTACGTGCTTGTCCTTGAGCAGGGCTCGGAAGCGGTGCAGGGCAAGACGTACGGTCAGCAACTCGAGGCAATTGACATGCCATAGGCGCTGGGGTCCTTTGCAGGAGCCCGCGACAGCATGTCCATTGCACATGGCGCCCCAGCCCGTGGCATAGGCATCTTTTGTTACAACAACATGCCTGGAAACTCGTTCTAGGGGAACACCTGCCCGTAGAAAAATGAGGTTCGCCCACGGGGTGAAGGTCTGACGGCAGGCCCGAGTAACTGGGACCCGGAGCGTGCCGTGTTGCCATGCCCATCTCGGGACTCGATCGCGAAGTTTAGTGCTGAAGCGGTCTCATATGAAGCAAACCGAGCAGCGTTACCGCGGCTGCGGATGCCATATGCCCCAGGAGCCTCTGAAAATATTTCAGTGGAACCGCACTCTTGCCCTCGAACTGGCGAAGACAAGTCAGCAGTGACTGCGTGCGCTCGCTCGTAAGCTGCACGTACATGGCGACCGAGTCGATTTCCATACCGGGAAAAGAGATCCTCTGCACTGGGGAGAGTTTGCTCTTTTCCCAGTTGACCCGAAGGCCAAGACGGGCGAGGTGTTGAAGCACCAGGTCCCTGTGTTCGCAAACCTGATCCCGAGAGTGGCCTAGAATCAGCCAGTCGTCGAGATAGTTCAGGATGCGAACCCCGTGTTGCCTGAGCGGCACAAGGGCTGCCTCGTCGACCTTCGTAAAGGCGCGAGGGGACAGGGCTAGCCTGAATGGGAGAACCGTGTACTGATATGCCTGCCCCTCGAAGGCAAACCGTAGAAACGGTCTGTGTCGAGGAAGAATGGCGACATGAAAGTACGCGTCCTTCAGGTCGATCGCTGCAAACCAATCCAATGGACGAACGCATTCGAAAATGCGTTTGGCTGTCAACATCCTGAATGGAAGCCTGTGAAGGGTTCGGTTCAAGATGCACAGGTCCAGGATTGGCCGTAACCCACCGGTTTTCTTGGGTACAATGAAGTAAGGGCTGTAGAAGCCGGACTCCATCTCGGCTGGAGGGACGATCTCGACCGCACCCTTCGCCAGTAGGGCGAATGACAGGGGCATTGCCACCCACCATGGTATAGCGGACTCCCCAAAAGCGGGGAGGAGACCGTGCGAACTGAATCGCATAGCCGAACCTGATGGTGCGAGCGAGCCAGCTGGACAGATTGGGAAGCACTAGCCAGGCTTCCAGAAACTGAACCAGCGGGGTCATGTGGACCACAGGCGTACCCCTGATGGGGCAGCGAGGCGGAATGACCGGCCCAGACATGGGAGGCGTGGGAGCGTCCCGGGGTGTGGGCGGGGTCGAATTCCGCGTCCTGACAAAGGGGACCAGGGAAGGACCAGCGTTCCACGGGGGTCTCGTCTGCCAGGGGGCTGGCGACAGAGGGGGCTGAGAGTGGCGAAGCTGCTTGGCGTCGCACACTGCCAGCCGCGCCCTCTTGAGGCTCGGAGGTGAAAATGTCAGTTCTTTCTTTACAAGGATTCTCCCCCGGCCCTCCAGCGGGGGAAGGAGTGGCCCTGCTACCATCTCCTGAGAAAGAACCGAGTTCACCTCCGAGCCGCCCATCCCAGGACCGCCGCTTAGACTGCTGTTTAGCAGGCTGGGGGGCTGGGACGGGCGGGGCTGCCTTCCTGCGGCGTCCTCCACGCCTCAGCCCGGGTGAAGGCTGCTGCTGGGGCTGAGCGGGAGGAACGAGGGCCGCAGGAGGGCGGCCTCGGCGGGGAGCAGACTGAGGCCTCTGAGCCGGCGGCTGGGTGGAGGCAGCAGCAGGCCACCGGGGCAGAATATGCACCCTTAGTCTGTCTCTGAGCGGTCGAGAACTGTTGGGCGAAGTCCTGGACCGCCCCGCCGAATAGCCCATCCTGGGAAATGGGAGAATTGAGGAAACGGGTTCGCTCAGATTCTCCCACATCAACCAGGTTGAGCCATAAGTGGCGCTCCTGGACCACAGAAGTGGACATCACCTGACCGAGAGAGCGAGCGGTCACCTTCGTCGCTCGTAGAGCGAGGTCGGTGGCCACCCGCAGCTCCTGCATTAATGCGGGGTCAGCATTGCCCTCGTGCATGTCTCTGAGCACCCTGGCCTGGTAGACCTGAAGGGTGGCCATCGCATGCAGGGCGGACGCGGCCTGGCCCGCAGCTCTGTGGGTCTTCGCCACCAAAGTAGACGTAAACCCACAGGCCTTGGACGGGTGCTTTGGGTCACCACGCCATGTCGCAGCGCTCTGCGGACACAGTTGCATCGCAACAGAGCGCTCAACAGGGGGAACTCCAGTGTACCCTTTCACCGCGCCGCCGTCAAGGGCAGCGAAGGCGGAAGTGGCTGCCGAACGATCGCGAAAAGTCAAGGGAGATTTCCACGACTTCGACACCTCTTCATGCACTTCTGGGAAGAAGGGCACTGGGGGCTGACGGGCGCCTTCGGCACAGGCCGCCCCCAGATACCAATCATCTAGTCGAGAGCGCTCGGGACATGGCGGAGGGTTCCACACAAGCCCAAGAGCCTCGGCCGCCCGGGAAAGCATGGCTGTGAGCTCCGGATCGGACTCGGACAATGCTGGGACTCCCGAAGGAGGCAACACAGCCGAATCGTCATCTCCGGAGGAATCCAGCCCACCTTGTGATGCGGCGATCGACATAGAATCATCCGCCGGTGCGCCAAATGAAACGCAGAGCCCAGGACGGGAAACACCTGCGCCCTCATCTGGCAACACCACAGGTTGCAGTGTGCTAGAAGGGGGTGTGGCCCGAGGAGGATTCGTCGGGTTGTTCCACACCGTCACCCTCAAGTCACCCTGACCACCAGCCAAAGTATTCTCACTCGTGGTGGGAATAGATTGGGGTGTGGTAGAGGGGACTCTCCCTCCAGCACGGAGATCATGGAGTCTTGACCGCAACACTGCGATGGCCATGTTCCCGCAGTGGGAACATGACTCATCCATGAACGCGCGCTCGGCGTGCACGAGGCCCAAGCACGCCAAACAGCGATCATGCCCGTCAAACAGAGGAACCAGCCGACCGCACCCAGAAACGGAGCACGGGCGAGACATCTTGAAAAAGACGTGCCACGTGCAGCTCTTTTAGAGAGGAGTCTTTGCTCTGCAGAATGCCGAAGCGCCTAGGGAGAACACACACGCTGTGCTAGATCACTGCACAGATCAGACAGGAATGCGGAACTCGCTAGAATGCGCCGTAACACCAACACTCTGGAGAGACACTCATCTTGAAGAGAAAAACGCTCAGGCGGTAACACTCGGCTCTGAAGCAAAAACATAATGCGAGATTGCCACGCAACGGCCTTTATACCCACACGGTGGGGCGGGGTTGCGTTATGCAAATTCCGCAGACCCATGGCATTTTCATGCCATTGGCTCGTTTTGTAGAGCTCAAAGGCGATTGGCTTCTAAGCGAAACCCCCATTTCGTCAGTAACTGACGTAACTCGTAGTGTACTGACTGAAAGGGAACTAAAGTTCAATTCAGTTCGATTAATGAACCGGCTCAACCGGCTACTTGCTTAGAACCGGCTCAAAAGAACGATTCGTTCAAGAACCGAACATCACTAGTGTGTATGTGCATTTTCAGTGTTTAAGTTTTTATTGGTACTCACTCAGGACATAAATGTTTTGTATTTGGTGCAGCTCCCATGTAAAATGTGACTGAGTTGTTGCATCTGTCACTCTAGTTTCACTCACTGTTTCATCTTAAATTTAAATGTTTTAACTATTTGAGCTGTTACACAGACATTACAGAGACGGATGAAGCAGCAGCAGCGTCCCCATGTCCTGTGATTTTATTTAACAGTTATTTCCCCCTCATCAGGCGGTGAGGGTGAGGCTATTACAGAGACTGGACCTTTTGGAACTTTAATCGAATACCCCTGATATAGCGTGAAACACTGTAAATGATTTAACATTGAATTATATACTAGTAAAAGCAATGCATTACCATATAATTCACAATGAAAAACAGTAAAAAGACATTCCCAAAAGAAGTCTGCCTGATGTGATGTTCCACATCACAAAAAAACAACGAATATTTGTTTATTTAAATTGTTATTTTTTTTATTCATCAAGTTTTTGTGACCATTTCTGAACAAAATATACACAACAAGCTTACTTAATATCTTAAGATTTTCATTCAGTTTAAAACATTAAACCGTATGTGCAAACAAAAATATTGGCCTAAAGAACAAAAGCATTATAAGCTCAAGCAGCGCGAGCGGGAAAAAACGCTAATAAAGCAGACCTCGCCAGTTATCGTGCAGAACGTACACACACTCGAGTCAGTTTATGGTTATCATGTTTATATTGTTTCACATTTTCATGTTGAGAAAAACAATATGTGGATGATATGATTCTCTCGGGGGAGAAAACGCGCCCCGCTGACACCACCATACCAGGGTAAAAAAGTCACCGCTCGCCACTTAATTTTATATATATATATATATATATAAATTAGTTTTGCTTCTCATTTTTGTTATTAGTAATCATTTAACATTATATCACTTGATGAAATATACAGTTATAAGTTGTAAAATATAATACCTGAAACAATGTCACCATATTTTTTATGGTACATTTTTGGAAACCACCACAGTTGTTAGATGAATACAAAAACATTTCATTTTTACAGTCACCATTAAATCAAAACGAACAATGCATGTTTTTTATTTATTTTTTTATGGAATATTGCAGTATTTGTTATAAATTATTTATTCATGAACATCTTTTTTGGCTCTGCCGGGACCCTCTTGCTGTGAGGCAACAGAACTACCCACTGAGCCTCCATGCCTGCCCACAATGATTATAAATAAATATATAAATAAATAATTACATATAATTATAAATATATTTTAAAGAAGCATGTAACATGTAATAGCTGCTTTGCAACTTGGAACTATATAACGGTTAATTATGAATAAATGTCAAGTTACATATAAAAATAGATTTTTTGCTTAGTGCATGTAAGCTGTGCTTGGACCTGTAATTGCATCTATGTACACACACACACACACACATATATATAAATATATACAGTATATATTATGAAATATATACACACACACACTTTTTTTCTCGTATTTGGGGATTTTTTTTCTCATGACATGAATTCACACATGAATTTTCTTCTTTTTCTACCTCTCCTTACATTTTTCTTATAGGCACATAAGGTTCTTTTTTTAACCTACTCTCTGGGTTTCTTCTGTTTCTCGTTCTGCCTCTCATGATGACGATATCTTATTTTTGAACATTTTTAGGTTAGGATCAATACTTGGAACCAGTCATGAAGGATAATCTTTTCCAAATCAATCCGCTTGGCTGGATCACTTTCCATGCATGAAGAGATCAGATCACATTTATTTTAAGCAGTAATAAAAGTTTCTGCATGATCTGTCCACATGCCCTCACCTTTGGAATTTTTTCTGTGTACCAGGTCTCAGCAAAGATCTCAGGGAGATCTTTGGGTATGTCCCAGACAGCATCTTGAACAACAGTACGCCTAAAGACTACACTGTTGCAGGCTTAGCATGGTACCTTCTAGAGTGGACCCTCTCAGGGGGAGCATAAACTCTTGTGCCTGGAAAAAAGAACAAGATTTTGTTCATTGCAATGAATTTGTATTTTCACACATTTTTGTCCATTTATTCATTAGAACGCAGAAAGTGATCTGCTGCTGTTATTGGCACTGTCTGGAAGGCTCATTTTAACTTGTCCCCATAGATTTGTGGAATAATACATACCACTAAACGTCGAATAAGCAGACTTCTTCAAGCCTCTACTACAACCGAAGTCTATTAATTTGACCTGCAAGATGTTTTGGTTGATGAGCAGGTTTTTCAGCTTGATGTCCCTGTGGAAGACAGCTCTTTCACAGCATATTTTTGCAGCAGTGACAACCTGACGCATCAAAACTCGTGCTGTCGATTCCTTGATTCTGCTACCATTCTGCAGTAAAAACCGCTGCATATCCTCACATGGCGTGGGCCGCTCTAAGACCAGTACATATTCATCTGGTGTCTCATACCAGTCCAGCAGCTTTATTATTTGAGGAACACTGGGGCCTTTGTTCAGAAGAACCATCATAGTGACCCTACAGGAGGGATAATAGTTATATGAAAGTGAAATAATTAGAGGACGTGGTTTAACTTAAATGAATTGCTACAACAGAATTATGAACTGCATTTGGGTAAGTAGGTTTGAAGACTTGTAATTTAAACAAATTCTACTGGAAATACTTCACATTTAGCGTTGATTAGCAAAATTGCAGGACAAAATTCAGTCATTTTAATGGGAATCCACAAGCTCTGGAGTTTTGCAAGAGGGTGAAAAAGTTCCGTTTGTTCATGTTATTCATACGAATTCGCCGTGCTGACCAACAGAAAGCTGCTTGGTTTGAAAGTTCATACGCTATTGATAACGAACCTTTTTTGCCCACAAAATGTTGTTAAAATATCCTATTGCTAATGTGACCGCACACTCTGAAGAAAATTAAGAGAGGAGCATATACTTAAGCATACTTACAATACAGACATTTTCTATGGATTCTGTCTTCACCACATATTTGAGTGCCACCTGTTTAACAAGGGAAAGGGTTCATGTTGGGGCTTGTGATTAGTAAACTGACCTGTCTTTCCCTTTAAACTTAAATGGATAATTTCTTCCGAGAAATGTAATCCGATGGCGAAGCGGAACTTTTGTTCTCCTCAGAGTCATGGATGGCATTCAGAGAAGTACTGTTGTTGTCAGTACTTGATGCCACCTTGCTCTTTCTTGGGAATGTCTTAATCAGCATCCTGCACAGTGGTGAGGGAAGACACAAAGTTTGCGCCAGCTGTATGCTGAATTGTTGTCAGTGATGTTCTGTTCAGCTTTGTCCAGTGAATGAACAATGCTGTTGTAGCAGTGAGTGTCGATGACTCCATTAACATCCTGCATAGAGGTGAGGAATGACACACAGCTGTACATTGAAGTGCTCTCGGTGTAGCTGTTCTGTTCAACTTCACCGTCAAAGCATCTCTCAGGCTGTTCTCATTTCTGCAGTGACTTTGTTGGGCTCCGATGGTAGTTTTCTTGGATTTCCGAGAAAAAGCCCATCTAAAGAACCTCCCTTTCTTCTTTTCTACACTCTCTGGGAAAGGCCTTGGTGACATACATGCAACAGCATCTTGCTCTGCTATGCACTGTCCCATTGCTCCAGGTGTCTCTCTGATGTTCTGTCACAAACTTTTATCACAAGTCAACTGAACTTTAATAGCACAGATCGAATGAAATTCTACAAATCAAGACATAAAGCAGATTGAGAGATATAAAACAATTTGAATGATTTTGTACTGAAATGCTAGTCAGACCGTTTGATCTACCAGAAACCAACTGAGCTACACCACAACCTGAGCGGAGTTCCACAGCCTTATATATGGGCGACTCGGGTTGTGACGTCACAAGTAGTGATGCTCGGTTACGTTGGCCGGTTTCCAAGGGATTTTTTCCCAGTGTTTTTGTCATGAGACTATACAGTGCAGATGCATACAAACTATAACTGCAATTTAAGTAAATATCTACAAAAATCAAAACGAGTCTTTCTATTAATGAACAATGGCTAATAAACACACACCATGGCATTGCACACCAACACAGACTAAATGATAAACATGATTTATTGGTTTCAATTTAAAGTAACCTGGTTGCCTTAAAATTTTGAGCCTTTCCAATGACCCTCCAAGAGCTGCGGGGCCGTGGCGTTGCCGAGATATTAATTTTTAAAGTTTCGCCAGAAAAAAGGCCGTAACTCCGGGACCCATAAAGCTACCCTAGCAGCACCGGTCTCGTTTGAACCGTCTAGTCGAGATCTACACAAGGACGATCCGCTGCGTCTCCGCGGAGATATTCGAACAAAACGATCCGGTGCTTTTCAAAATGGCCGCTCCCATAGAAAAGCTCTATTCTCGGCCAACTTTCGCTCATAACTCAGGAATGGAAAGCCCAATCGCGCTCAAACTTTGGTCAAAAACTCCCCTCTGGCCCACGACCTGAAAACATCCGTCGCGGGCCTCCGGGACGCCCCCTAGTGGATCACAGCTCCGCGGGGTCCCGAACTTGCGCGGGCTCTAGCTCCCGAACACAGAGGCCCGTCGAGACCTTTCCAACGTGACCCTCCCCGAGCTCCGAGGCCGCCGCGTTCCCGAGATATAAGGCAAAAAAGCCAAACCTTTGACCCATATGCGGCCCAAATGTCAACTGTGGGTTGTGGAATTTCAGAAATGTTTCATTTAGGATGGCTACATCAATGCAGCATCAATGTGTCAAATTGTATTGTTGATGGCCAATTTTAGTCTATTTTCACCTTTTTAGAATGGTTGTTTGACTTTACATTAAGCCAAATTATATAAATTAATGTCCATAAAGTGGGCGTTAACATTCCTGTTCCCTGAGACATGGTAAAAAAATGCATAGTACTTCAAACAGAATTAGCAAATATTTAATTTCGTCTGTACTCTTCCAACCAGCGTATCGACTTTTTAAAATTGAATCACCACATCTGCCACTCCAGTTTCTGCACTGCAGATTGCAGTGAGTGAAATGCCTCTTGAGTTAAGAAGACTTCAAATGATGCTGTCATATTTTGTGCATATTCAGGGTCATATGATCACCCAGCAAAAAGAGAAGAACAAGCAAAAAGTAAAAGAGATGGGAATGTGGTGGGAATGTGCAAGAAAAAGCAGGGGAAATTGGTATAGCAAACATGGAAATGATCAGTGGTCTATCCACCTCATCCTCCTTGGATGCCAGCCCCAGAGATAGATCTCTGTGAAAAAATTAAAAGTAACAAGGGAGCTAGTGGGCAGTTAGCTGTGATGTATGTGGATGGATATATTCAAATTTTCACAGATGGGATACAGGAAAATAGCCATAGCATTTGTAATACCAGAATTTGAGATAAAAATGCAACAAAAGCATCTTTCAGTATTCTCAGAAGAACTTAGCAATTACAATGGCACTATACAGCAAGTCAAGCCATTGAGGGTGGTACAGACTCGCTATCAGCTTTAAAAAACTTGCAAACAGGTAACTTAAGTGAGAGGCTATGTGAAATAATAATGCTTTACAAAATTAATAATGTTAACCCATGTTAGATTTGTTTGGGTACCAGCTCATGTGGGAATGGTGGGGAATGAGCTGGCAGACAAAACAGGCTCTTAGAGCACAAAATATTTCAATATACAGCAAAGTAGGAAAATCAGACGCTAAATCGATGATAAAAAAGTTATGAGAATGTGGCAGGACAAATGGAATAGAGAAAACAAGGGAAGGGAACTATTTATAAACTCTCAGGCTGTGGTAATGCGAAGGGGGTAGATGCAGAAAGGAGGAAACCATTGCGCGATTACGGTTAGGGCACACTGGACTAAACAAAACTCTGCACCTACAGGCAAGCATGATACTGGTTTATGTAATAATTGTAATGTACCTGATCAGCAGAGCATATTGTTATGATGTGTAATAAATATGATAGTCAAGAGGACAATTGAGAACACTTTGCGACCATGGAAATCACGTAAACGCTTCTGGATGTAATTGAGCCAATTCGTCCCAAATGTTGTGCTGGACTCGGCGTTGTTCATATGCTCAACAGAGTGTCTGTTGGTCAGGATTAATCCACACATGACACAGTATTTTACGTTGTTTTATTAATTATGCTGAAATCGTAATGCTTGCTCTCTCGCTCGCTCAGTGATGGGGAGTCCAAAAGAGTCGATTCCTTGACAGAGTTGGGGTCGACTCCACACGAATCGACATTTAATCCATTTATAGTGCATTGCAGTTGAGCGCACTAAGCAAGGAGTGAAATGAAGCGAGGAATTCAAACACTGCACCGCGTCAGAGCTGCAGCAGAAACTTTATCACATACATTTACCCTAACTTGCATGTTTCCCTAAGCATCGTGTCGCATAGTCTAACAGACAAATAAGACTAAAGCTCGATTATAACTGCCAATGTATGCATAACTTAAAAGGCCCAGGTAAGCACATTGCATAATGCTCAGGAATTTAATTGAGCTATTTAAATCTTCACTGAAAAAAATATTTAACACAATTCATTTCTTATGCATATTATTGGTTAAGTAAATAAATAATTTTAAGGCGCTTTAATGTGAAGTGCTTTACATTTAAAATATAAAACACTTAACAGTGTCAATCTTCAAATGGTCTGGGGCCGTATTCACAAATCTTACCACTAAGAGTTCTCCTAAATAACAGTAAAAGTTCTTAGTTAAGAGCTTACTCTTAAAATCTATCCACAAAAGCTGCTGAGAGCAGGAACAGAGAGAAGTCTAGTAAGGGTGGGGTTGACCTCGTTGCTATGGATGATGTCATCACTCTCACTAACTTCACACAGTGATTGGCTGAGGGAGGGGTCCCTATCAGTGATAGAAATACTAAAGAATGAGGTATCATGTTGCCATATTCGAATAAAGATTTTAAAATAAAAATGCTGCTAAATTCAAATAAAGGTTTTAAAAAAAGAATGTTGCCATATTAAAATAAAAAGTAGGCTAGGTGTCACTAATTGGGTATATGTTCAGCTAATTCAGCTTCTCGAGAGGTTGCTGGATTCAAGCGACAAACAAGTTCAGGAGGAGCACCATCTAATCAGCCTGAGAGGAGGCACAGTATACACAGCCGACTCGACAGTTTTCTGCATCCCTCCTCCACCTCGACTCCTCACTCTCTGCCCAGCCGGGGATTCGGGGGAGTACTCAGGGTTTGGGCTAAATTCTGAGCTCGGAGCCCTCGGACAGCACACGGCTTATTTGACTCTTACTTTATCCGATCATTTGTAAGTGTGAACTTGTGAAACAACTGCCACAGGTAATCAGACATTATTTTCTTTTTTCTTTATTTATTCATTTATTAAATAATATTTATTATTTTTGGCATTTTTGCCTTTTTGTTATGATAGAACAGTGAGTAGACAAGAAGCGAAGTGGAAGAGAGAAAGGGGAGAAAAGTCCGCAACAGCCATTAGGATTGTTTGTGATTTGGTCTTAGTGACTCTTGACCAGGGGCGGCGTTTACGTATGGCAGAGTATGGCAGTTGCCAGCAGGGGAAATAAACAGCTCATGATGCCGCTCATTAGTTATGTTGCAGCTTTGAAAAGCAAATTTAAACAAACACAGTGTCCTTACCAGATGATACAACAAGATTTTCAGCGGCAAACCTGACTCGACCCGAGATCAATCAATCAAAAATCACAGCCAATCAGAAGAGCGTGTGGGTGGGCTCTCTCTGTAAGCGCACTGACTGCATTCGCAACGAAATGAATAAGTATCGAATTCCATTTTAGCATGATTAAAAATACATAGATTGAAACCTTTTTTTTTTTTATCATAGAATACACCTTGAGTTGACAGTTTGAACGTAGTAGTTTCCTTTAATTTATTTTCAAGATCTGAGGTGAATTATCCATTGTTGCTTTCAGTAGGCTATGTCTATAAAGGTCACAAAAAATGATATCCAAACTCACTTTAAATTCTTTTTTACATTAAAGGTCCCATGATGTGGATTTTTTTATTATTTTATAATGTTTCCTGAGGTGTACTTATATTGTTAGTATGATTTTTACATCATAAAATGTCATAATTTAGAAATAAAAGGCATTTTTCTATCCTGATTTTAGCCTTCTAGCTTGAATGCTCTGTTTGAAGGGGCGTGTCTGCTGTGAGACTTAAGTGTAAACGCCCACTGTTGTGATTGGCTGACATCTTTGCATTTGAAATGCGTATGTGGAACCCCTCTCGAATACTTTTACTACGTTTTTTTACTATTACAGCTATTGAGAAGGAATCGTGAAAGTTTTGATTATAGCATTATTTTTTAGATCTTTTCCCATCACATGAAAGGATGCAGTGATGAGCGTTGAGTAGACAGACAGTGTGTTGATCGCGTGAATGCAGTGATCTCGTCATTGCAATGCTATTTTTCTCACAAAATGCTTTCACCACAACTAACAGCAAACACAATATCGATATGAATACAGTAAGAGCTTTGTTGTGCAGCATAACAGCGTCATTCATTATAACGGGAGTTTGGGCAAGTGTGCAGATATACTCGTGACGTGTGATTGACAGCTTCGAACATTATAAAGAGAGTGTTCTTTGATCGCTCTCTGTAGTTTAATCACAATTTAAATAACAGATTTGTTTCATGCTAGTAAGAGAAACAATGTGAAGTTGATCGTTTAGTCACTGGCTTGATTCACTGATGCATAAACAGTATTAAACGATTTAGAAAGAAAGCCTGTGTGAACTTGAATAATTAGCTACACATCAGAAATCACTGATCACAGATCAGGCATTAATGAACACTGTTACGTACTGTTTGTGGCGGTGCTGTCGAATCCATAGCGTAAAAGTCTGTTTGTAAAGCCTGTGCTGACATTGCGACTGAATTAAATGTAAAAAATAAACTGAATCCATTTTCTCCAAATTCTCTGGGCGGGCAAAGCAGAGAAAGGGGAGGTAACCTTTCCCCCGTATGACAACATACCAGGAATATTCCAGAATGGCCCATCTGAGCTTTCATTTTCTCAAAGGCAGAGCAGGATACCCAGAACTCGGTTTACACCTATCGCCATTTCTAGCCACTGGGGGACCATGGACAGGCTAGGGGAACTCATATAAATGTTAAAAGAAAAAAAAATAGTATCGTTGTGAATCACTGTTGCGGCTAGTTAGTAACCTAGCCTACAAAAAACTCTGATTAACATGGAAAATGTAATTTTCCTCACGTGTCGCGTTTGGTTAGGACACAGTGAAGGCTTATGGCTGTTTCAGTATTTACATTAATTTTGTATTGTTGTTAAGTTCTTTTAGTGGATTTTTGTCCACATTTTGTTTAGATATGTGTTTATTTGGGAATATCGTCGTTGTATGGCCAGAAGATGCCATACCCTAGGTTTTTGTGAAACGCCCACACTGCTCTTGACTACACCTATCTTTTCACAGATTTAGGAGCTAGTTTTAGTGCTAAAATGCTTTGTGAAATACTCTTAGAGCAAAAATTTCGGAGTCCTAAAATTAGGACTGACACACCCATTATTTTTAAGAGTTTCTCCTAAATCGGCAAGTTAGGAGCTACTTTTAGCCTTAAGATGTTTTGTTAATACGGCCCCTGATCGGTATATTTCTGTATATTACATAGTTTTGTAATTTGGAATATTCTTCTCTATCTCTTTCAGGTTTAAGCAATAACGATTAAAAAAAAAAAAAAAGTACGTTTCTGTTCAAGCAGAAAACCTTTTTTTTTATGTTGTTTCTCAAACTAAAATGAATGTACTAGGAACTAGTTTGGTTTGAGCACAAACCCCTCTTCATCATTACACCAAAAAGTACTGATGACATTTTTGTCTTTTAACTTTAACTTGACTTTAACTACGTCATATAAATCTTGACTAATGCATGACTCTTTCAGTGACATAGAGTCAGAGCTTTGAGAACTGTTGGCATACCAAAACATTTTATTGTGAGGAAGCACATTTCAGAATCAGATTCAGGATCAAACTATGTATTACAGATGGCTTATTTAAAAGCATGGCGCAAAAGGAAGGCAGAAATGGATCAGTTCCTGCATTCTGACAGTGATGATGACCATGAAAGTCAGAGATCAGTGACAGATAGATCAACCCGTGGGTTACATAACCAGGCTGAAAGTGCAAGCAGTTTTGAATGTATTCATTCAGAAACTGACAGTTTAACAACAGACGAATCAGACTTTGACACTGATGTGAAGTATGCGTCTTCTGACTCGGAAAAAGAAGTTCTAAATGATGATGCTAAATTGGATGTTCCCGATTTAGAAGAGAACTTAAGACAATGGTATACAAAGAACAAAATCACACAAAGATCCTTAAACGAATTATTGGCAATATTACGAAAGCAAGGACACCTGCTATCAAAGGATGCAAGAACACTCCTTGCTACACCACAAGCCGTAGGATCTGAGCCAAAATGTAGTGGGCAATACATTTATTATGGGTAAGAAAAAGGTATTTGTCATTTACTATGTCAGACGTTGTCTTTCAGACATGATCATGATTCAATAAACCTCAGCATCAATATTGATGGTGTTCCACTCTTCAGAAGCAGCAAAGTCCAGTTCTGGCCAATACTGGCGAAGTTTCACAACTTTGAGCCATTTGTGGTAGCTCTCTTTTGTGGGGACAAGAAACCGTATCCTCTTGAGGAATATCTTGATGACTTTTTGATGGAGTGTGAACATCTCACAGAAAATGGGATGATTCATGAAGAGAAGACCTACACTGTTCATATTCAAGCATTGATCTGTGGTGCACTAGCAAGAGCTTATCTGAAGCGCATTAAAAATCATAATGCCTATAACAGTTGTAAGAAGTGCATCACCAAAAGTGCTTACGTCACAAGAAGAGTGGTATTCAACGAACATGGATGCATCTTGCGAACAGATGAAGCTTTCAGTGTAGTAGAGTACAAGAACCATCAAACTGGTGTCCACCCCTTCATTGCTGCAGGAATTTCTTGTGTTAGCTCATTTGTCTTAGACTATATGCATATGGTCAACTTGGGAGTAGTTCGACGGTTGCTAATATTCTTGACTCAGGGCCCAACACTTGGCCGCTTATCTGTAAGGCAAAAGGAAGAAACGATGCAAAAGCTAAACGGTCTAAGAGGAAAAATGTCTAGTGAAGTTGCTCGGCAGCCCCGCTGTCTAGAAGAGCTGGACAGGTGGAAGGCCACAGAATTTCGGCAGTTTTTGTTGTATGCAGGACCAGTTGTACTGAAGAATCTCCTGAAAGATACTACCATTTCCTGTCCTTGACAGTAGCCATATCATTATGTTGGAGTCAGATGAAAGCACTCGCAATGCATACCTTCAATATGCCCATGAACTCATCTCACACTTTATCATCCGCTGTGCTGACCTGTACGGAATTTTTTTTCAGTGCAAATGTCATCGATTCAGTTCAAATCAATATCACGATGCATTGATGATGCACTGCATCCTCAATTTTCAATTTTATTTCACATGTATACAATTTTGTCAATAAATACAAGCAGTCAGATATATGAACTGAACCTTTAATTTTACCTGCTCAAAGAAAACACGCTTCTTGAATGTATCAAACATCAAACAAAGCTCAAGTCTGGGCACAGAAGACAACAGGAGCATTTAGAACAAATACACAAAAGTAAATACTAAAAGCCACTTAAGGAGGTGGTCTGGGCTGCATTCCAGATGAAACTGAACAGGTCTAAATGCATCTGGTTGTTGAAACCACATATGTAAATTTCACTCCTCCCAACAATGCAAAAAAATAAACGTGTGAGAGCGTTATGGGCTATATGACATCATAGCCAAATATGACAGCGCTACTGTAGCACGCATCGCCGCAGCGGAGTATCTCTTCATCAAGCCAACGCACAAACTACCGCAAATAAAACCGAAAGCAAGTCGCAGATGCTCAAAACATAATCATCTTCATTAAAAATAAAGAAACTGAATGATCTTACCAGTGCGGTTGCTGCGCTCTCTCCTATTGTGGTCTTTGATTTTGAAATTAGCTGATGATTAATAAAATGCAGCTCATATCTGTTGTTTTCGGTGATGTGAACTCCATTAAATCTGCATATAGTGCGGGAATTGGAGATCGGATTTATATCCGTTTTGCAGGCATTAAGTGACCAGGTGTAAACAGGCCCTTTAAAAACACTACCATTGATATCATTCTATTTTTGGTATTACCCCATGCATATTTTATTTGCGCGTGACATGATTTACACACAGCGTGTGTCTTCTCCAGGTCGTGCTTACCAGGTTGTTCATAAAAGCCGAAATGTGCCCAGATGTCGACTTTTAAAGTAGTTGGAGCATTTTTAATTACTCGCACTCGCATCTCGCCTCCCTCTGCCATTGTATGCTACCGCGACAAAGCACCTACGTGACAAATGACGTCAGAAAATAATCAGTACATTATAATCGGTTATGGTCTATTACTGAACCGATACTGAATCATCCTCGTCTGCATTGCGATGCATCGTAGAAACGATTAATTTTGACACCCCTAGTGTACAATGTACATGGACTGATTCACCTTCATGAGTATGTCCACCACTTCAACTGCTCATTGAATTATATTTCCAGTTTTCCTTTTGAAAACCATCTCCAACAAATCAAGAAACATGTACGGAGTAGGAAAAATCCCCTAGCACAGCCTGAAGCACGACCCCGAATGTTTGTTTCTACAAAGGAAAAGGACAGTTGTTTTCTCCTGCGAGATGAAAGATTTGCTTTTAACTAAAACTTTTGAAGCAATTAAAGGTACACAGCATTCCTTCCCCCTGTACTAGGCACACTCAACCGAACACATTCATCTAACTTTCAAGTTAGATGAAAACAGAGACAAGCGAGCAGTGTAAGAGAGAGAAGAATGGTGCAGAGAGAGAGAGAGAGAGAAATAAAACCATTCACATTTATGACATAACAGCCATCCCTGGAGGTTTCCTGCGCCGCCTCCACCTCCCGGATGGTCATGTTCTGGAACACCCCACCTGGGCCACGTTTTTAAGATAGTGGTGAACCGTCGGCTCCGCGATCTTGGCCTGGTTGAGGCTGTTAAGCCAAGATCGCATCCTCGCCATCTGGTTGAGGAAGCCCAGGCTGGCCAGGTCAGTCTGCCCCGCCGCCATGTAGCCCACAAAGTTTTTGATGCGGTAAATCTTTGAGGCCACGTTATTGACTAGCCTCGGCCTGGGATCCTACAAAGGACAACTGTCCTTTGGCCCCGGAACTCCTCGAGGAGGATGTCTGCGGAAAGAAAACACACAAGAACAACGGGGTCAGAACAACGGCCGCAGAGCGAGACGGGGAGAAGCGACAGAGAGCGCGGTACTCACTCAGAGCCGGCACGTGGTCCGGAAAGGGGTGACGAGGAGGTCGCCATCGACTGCTGGGGGGCCCGGTCCTCGGGGCCCTGGCAGGCCGGTTCATCCAACGGCTGGGCCAGGGGCTCATCATCCTCCACCGCTCCCTTCTCGGGGGAGCGAAAGGAAGACAGGAGTCGGCCGGTTACCCGGGAGAGCTGGCTGGAGGGGGCACCCCGCGACCTCTTCAGCAGGTGGTAGCGGCGAGTCACTTGCCTGAGTGCATCGCTCAGCGTATCCACCTGCCTCCGGAGGTCGTTCCGCTCTTCCCGGTCCTTCCGGCAGCTGGGGTCCTCACAGAGGGGCTTCTCCTGCCCTGCCTCCTGAGGCCACGGCCGGGTTGCTGGCCCGCAGCTCGGCGAGGTCCTGCAGTATCTTCCTTCTTTTCAGGGAGTCCACGGTCTGGTGGCGGGCTGCGGCCGTCAGCTCCGTGTGACCCCTGAGATGGCGGTCCATCCGGGAGGTGAACTTGCCGCAGGCGGGCACGGGGCAGGTACTCTTGCGGATGTCCACCCTCCCGGACGGGATGGCGAGGATGAGCTTTCGCTCTTCCTTGTTCTTCACACCATGGGTGACCCTCAGGTGCTGGCTGTAGCCCCAGAAACAGATAGGGTAATCGATGATCATCTTTGCTTAAAGCTAAATACGAGTAAAGAAACAACAGCGAGAGATACAAAAGAGCGTCAAAACAAAAGTGCGGAACGCGTCAAGAACCGTGTGGTGCAGGTGAATGGGTGAGAGTGTGAGTTGATGTGTGTGGTGTACAAAATGGTTTAGAAAATGTAAATGAGTGACAAAGATTGTCGGGGCAGGGATCTTTTTATAGCCTTTCGGGTCAAACTTCATTTCAAATAGGTGAGAAAGCGGATCGAGGAAAAGGCCGACCAATCGCCGGATGGGACATTGGATCCAACGTGGTTTCAAATGGATGACCGTGTTAATGGATGATTTTACACATTTAATATCAATTTTTATGGATGAAAACACCTCTACTGTACTAAGCACACCCAACCGAACACGTTCATCTAACTTTAGTGTCATTTGAGTACTTAATCTGCATAGAAAAGGCAGTGTCCGTGGGCCGGTTATTTGGGGGCCACAACATAAATGGGAACTGGGATGCTTTCGGTTGCGTGCGCTCTAGCTCCCGAACCGGGAGGCCATGTTCGACGGTGGGCCCCCGAGACCTTTCCAACAAGACCCTCCACATGCTCTGGGGCCGCTGCATTCCCGAGATATAAGGCAAAAAAGCCAAAACTTTAACCGCCCGTAACTCCCGAAGCCCGCTGCCCAGGAACTCGTGGGAGGGCCCGTTCGACAGGGCCCCTCGGGGCCTTTCTGAGATATTAATTTTTAAAGTTTCGCCAGAAAAAAGGCCGTAACTAAGAATGATGTTTCCACCTCCATGCTTCACGGTTGGGATGGTGTTCTTGGGGTTGTACTCATCTTTTTTCTTCCTCCAAACACGGCGAGTGGAGTTTAGACCAAAAAGCTCTATTTTTGTCTCATCAGAGCACATGACCTTCTCCCATTCCTCCTCTGGATCATCCAGATGGTCATTGGCAAACTTCAGACGGGCCTGGACATGCGCTGGCTTGAGCAGGGGGACCTTGCGTGCGCTGCAGGATTTTAATCCATGACGGCGTAGTGTGTTACTAATGGTTTTCTTTGAGACTGTGGTCCCAACTCTCGTCAGGTCATTGACCAGGTCCTGCCGTGTAGTTCTGGGCTGATCCCTCACCTTACTCATGATCATTGATGCCCCACGAGGTGAGATTTTGCATGGTGCCCCAGACCGAGGGAGATTGACCGTCATCTTGAACTTGTTCCATTTTCTAATAATTGCGCCAACAGTTGTTGCCTTCTCACCAAGCTGCTTGCCTATTGTCCTGTAGCCCATCCCAGCCTTGTGCAGGTCTACAATTTTATCCCTGATGTCCTTACACAGCTCTCTGGTCTTGGCCATTGTGGAGAGGTTGGAGTCTGTTTGATTGAGTGTGTGGACAGGTGTCTTTTATACAGGTAACGAGTTCAAACTGGTGCAGTTAATACAGGCAATGAGTGGAGAACAGGAGGGCTTCTTAAAGAAAAACTAACAGGTCTGTGAGAGCTGGAATTTTTACTGCTTGGTAGGTGATCAAATACTTATGTCATGCAATAAAATGCAAATTAATTATTTAAAAATCATACAATGTGATTTTCTGGATTTTTGTTTTAGATTCCGTCTCTCACAGTTGAAGTGTACCTATGATAAAAATTACAGACCTCTACATGCTTTGTAAGTAGGAAAACCTGCAAAATCGGCAGTGTATCAAATACTTGTTCTCCCCACTGTATAAGGCATAAAAGCCAAACCTTCAACCGCCCGTAACTCACGTCCCCCGGGGCCCAGGACCTCAGGGGAGGGCGCGTTCGGTAGAGGCCCCCGAGACCTTCCTTTGACCCGAGTTTCAGAATTTATAGTCATTTGAGTTTTTCGGGAAGGTCCTAGACTTTCACGCTTCCGGGCCGTGAGCCGGGGGCCCCAGAGAGTCGTAATCTACAAGCTCAAGATGCCGCAACCTTTCATCTCCGAACGGGGGCCGTCCGACATGGCGCACGGTCCCTTTTTTGACCTTTCGACCCCTGAAAGAGGCTGTAGGGCCACCAAACTTTTCCGCCCAACTCGGGGGATCGTGACGAGACGAAAAATGGTGCCCCCTAGCCGATCGGCCCTTTCGAAGCTATTTTTTTTTCTGCACTCTCCGCTCTCCTGTTATATAACGGGCGGGTTGGATTTTGCACGGTGGCTCATGGGGGCCCCCGAGCGACATACCAAAAGCGCCTGACTCTAGGGCACAGGGAAAGAATTTTGAATGTCGTAGAGTTTCACGCTTCAAGGCCCCTGGAGCCTCGGAATCTCAAGATGCCACGACCTTTCGTCTCCGAACGGGGGGAATTTGTAAATTTAGTGGGTAATTGGGCAAATAACGGGTCCGTGGAACGGGGCCGTGGCCACCCGCCCTGGACCAATGGAAAGACGCGCAAATAGTAAGTTGGTCGGGCGCTAACCACCCCCCTTGACTGACCACTCCACAAGACCGATAGTCAAATGGACAAATAACGGCGTGACGGGCAGCGGTCAATGAAGACACCCTTTCAATGGGGGCACCCTTTAGCTCGGTGTCGCCCCCTATGGTTGTCCATACGGCCGCTATCCCGGGGGAATCAAGCTGTGATCAGCGGAGGCGAGGGAATCGCAAAAGGTCAGAACCTACGTTAAATAACAGGGCATTGAGATCCAAATCCTCCCTACGATCCATTCGTGTTATTACCCGCCCAATGTCCTATTAATCTCATGGGCTTTTTCCCGCAAAGCCGCTATTTGTACTTCCTCAACATATTCCAGTGTCATTGTTAGCAAAAATCTCACTGTAGAAGGGAAAATGGTTTGGTAAATTTTTAGAATTTTGTCTGCTTGCTTGTTGAATGAGAATATTGGAATCAGTAAGTCAAGCAGCAAACTATATAATGCGTTATGATGTTTATCAGCCTTGGCCACTTGATATTAATGTTATAATGGTGTTAGTGTTGTGTTCGAGTCCACCTTAGTCGAGTCCGAGTCTACTATTCAAGTCAGTTGAGACGAGTCCAAAAAGCTGTGAGTTGCACTCAAGACCGAGTCCATATAATAGAGTCTGAGACGAGTCCGGCCAAAACCAGAAAAGGTATCTTGCCTTGAATCTGAATTTAAATGGCAACTGAATGTTCAAAAAAGCTTAACTAAGAGAAAAATTCTGTTAGTATTATTATAATAAAATTATGGAAGCCACGAAATAACTGCAAATAATACATATATCACTGGTAGGGATGGATATCGTTAAGGTTTTAACGGTATTACTACTTTTACCGATACTGCTTATCGATCCGGTACTTTAACTGTATTCTTATCGGTTCTTTTGTTATTTTTATATATATATACACATTTTTTTTTTTTTTTTTTTACAAAAAAAACCTGATTAAGAACATAATTAACATTGCTTTATAATCTGAAAAGTAAAATATATATAGCAAAGAAACGGCAACGTTTGAAAAAACAAATACGAAACATCTATTTGTAAATGGACCAGTGTGCAGGTGTTATTTGTGTTTTATATGCATAAGATAAAATACAATATAAGAACAAAGAAACAACGTACACACAAATGGTAAAATAAAACAAAGATACAAATTAAATACATTGCATTAATCTCAGGAAGGTCTACTAATATTACTGTTCGGTAAGTAATGTGACCTACAAAAGAAATCTAAAAAAGTAATGAAATGTAAAATAACACTGCATTGTTTTCACTGTATAAATTGATAGATTAATGCTTATTAAAGCTAAAGTCATTCATTCAAGAGCTGTGAGTATTTTCTCTTTGTTTTTTGTTTGATTCACATTAATGGCGCAATCGTCAGCAGGTTTATTAGACTGAATGCAGATCAAATATAATTCTTCCATTTCTCCAAACTATTTACACCCATTTAAGATATGAACTGTGTTTAAGTGAATACTCTCCAATCCGGTCATTTTGACACGTTGCGTATTTGATGGTTTAGACGCACACGAAGCATAAAGTATAATTTGCTTGTCTAGTTGCGGTCTGTTTCGGTGCACACACAGATAAGCCGCCTTGAAGTTGGAAACAGCGTCTCTTGTGCAGATTATTGTGCTATTTTTACTATCAAACACGTCCCGCAATTTAGCAACAGTAGAGACTGCATTTTACAACAATCACAGATTGTGCTAAATCTGTTTGGGTTTAGGGAGAAATGACAGCGCACAGCTGTGAAGGAAAGAAAGTTGCGCTCAACGGAACACGGCTAGTTTATAATAGTTTTACCTCATATCTTTTTATAATAATAGGAAGCCAAAATTGAAAATAAAATTACTATGTAATACTATACTATACTATACTATATAATTAATATCACAGCCTTTAAGTGTAACCAGACTAGTTCTCTTGGCCATCGTCACTCATTAAATGGGGATTTTTGTGTTTCTCTCTCTCTTTTTGCAAATAGCAAAAATGCATCATAGACCGATGATTTAATATTATCTCATATAGAAACGGCTGGCAAAGATAGAATTTGCAAGATAACATCTATATCATTAATAAATAGTAAGTGCATTTTCTTAATTTCTCCAGTACCGACAGCAGAACCGATAGTGTTAGAGCTGGATACTTCACTGTCTTACCTCTTTCTAAACTCATCTACAAGAAATCTAGTATTTGCTAAAATAGAAATCAAGCATCATGCTGCAGAACATCTTAAACGTGCCGGAAAGCAAGGGAGGTGGAGGGCATTCAGGGGTGGAAAGTACCAAATTTTGTGTGAGTACTGTAATGTGTGTTTATTTCTAGTTTAAGGGACTTTATCTCTCTCCCCCTGCCCAACCCCAAATACCCCCCATACACCCCCACCCCCAAACACGTTTTTTTTTTTTTCCCCAAAACAGCTAGATCGTCTTGTTTTGTCATTAATATAGTGCATAATTACATATACGAGTAATCATTTGAAGCGTACTGTATGTTTTATACACAGCGAAAATAGCCTGCATTTGACCGAAATGACAGAATCGGCAGAAAGAGGATCTGGATAGCATCGTAAATGTTTATATGGTTGTCAGTGCATGTGACACTACATATCATTTTAGTTTTAATAAGATTTTCCCAATTAATAGGCAAGAATAAACCTGGTGTCCTCCATGGTTACTGTTCATTCCGACAACAAAGCACTTGAATGCAACAAGCTCATAATCACGAAGTGGGAATTATCACATTTCCGACGTGACAGCCTGCATACCTGTCTGCTGTGTTGGCTTTGCTATTTTTGTGTTTCAGTAGCCGGGGCTGCAGTCCGAGTGTGGATGGAGGACACCTGGGTTTGGAGTCTTCCTTGAGTACAAAAGCTTCCTGCCTTTCCTCTAGATGAGAGAGAAAGAGAGAGCGCTTCTCTCTCCCGCGTGTCTTTTTCCTATGTTTTGTTTCTGCCGGCATTTTGTGTTTAGTTATGGTTTTGTTTGTTAAATAAAGTGGTTATATTTTGATTAAATCCTTGCATCCCACTTTTTTGTCATAACCTTTGAGCCGGGTTGTGACACCGATAGCCTGTGAAGGCAGCATAAGATCATAGGATAAGATTCTTCCCTAGTAACAACCTCCAGGCCAACCACACATCTGTTTATGACAACAAAAACTTTGGTATAAATATTGCCACTTTGAGCCCAGCCCACAGTTCATTCTGCACAATGGCAAAGAGATATACTGCCCAGGAGACCCTGGAGTACTTACTTCATTCTAGTGAAGAAGAAGAGAACGCTGAGCCAGATGACCCAGTTGATGAAACCTTTTGAAGAGGAAGATTTTACGGAGGCTAACCCAAACTTTGAAACGGAAGAAGGTCCTGCCCCTGAGAGGGAAGGCCCTGAAACCTACCTCTCCCAGAACAGGGAAATACTGTGGAGTTCAATTCCTCCTCCACAGACACAAGGGAGAGAGCGGGCAGAGGAGGTCCGAAGACATGCCCCTGGACCTACAAGGCCTGTGTCAGACCAGAAGGTATAAAGTCAACTTTTGAGCAATTTTTTCCAAGGTCAATTCAAAAAATGCTGGTTAAAATGACTAATTTAGAGGGGCGAAAAGAATTGAGCAATATTGATTGGAATGACATGCAAGCATTTACTGGCCTTCTGATACTTGCTGGGGTTTTCAAGTCGTATCACACCGTGTCGTAACTACACGCGACGCGATAAGATTCCAGCGACAAGCAACTTGTCTGTCCACACCAGACGCGACGCGACTGCGAGATGCAACAAATCAATCCAAAAACCACAGCCAATCACAACAGCGCGTGGGCGGGCTCTCACGGCAAGTGTAGGCTACGCCACCAGAGATTAATCTGACGGCACTCGCAAGGAAATGGATAAGTACATAATCTCACAAATATTACATAATTTAAACATTACTAAAAATACATACTGAGTTGCTAAAACAATCTTTGTCATAGAATATACCTGTTCACAGTTTGAACGTTTTTGTTTCAATTTGTTTAATTTCAAGATCTGAGGTGAATTATCCTTTGTTGCTTTTAGTACGACTAACAAAGCTGGAAGCACTAAATGATATTCAAAGTCACATTACATGCTTTTAACATTAAATAAAGCACATAAACACTACCTGAGATTATCATTGCCATGTTTTGTGTTGTTATTCCAGCCACGACGTCACAGAAATAGAAACCGTTTCTAAAATAGAATCATCGCAGCTGGTTAGGACAAAAACATTACTTACCATGGAAAAGATACCTTTTATCACGTGTGTCATGAAGCAGTATTTAGCTTATGGGATAGTGATATGTGGAGGGCATTTTTTCGGTCCACCATGCCACTGAAATATTTCAAACGACTATCAAGGGTTGTGTGCTTCTATGACGAGAGACGAGAGCTGCAAGGAGGGAAAACGATAAGATGGCACCCAACCGTGAGATTTAGGAACACTGGGTAGAGAGACTTCCATCCATGTACCATCCTGATCTCAACATCACAGTTGATGAGTGCCTGGTTGGATTCAGGGGCCGGTGCCCTTTCAAACAACACTTTTTTTGCCAACTAAACCTGCAAAATACAACATTTGGGCAGCCTGTGATGCAAACACCGGTTACTGTTTTAACATGCAGGTGTACACCGGAAAACCTGCAGGAGGACAGCATGAGAGAAACCTGGGCAAGCGAATAGTGCTTGAAATAATGCATGGCTTTCAGGGGCATATTGTCACTTGTCCTACACAGAGACACACGCCATTGTGTCCTACTGTCTGGAAAAAAAATTAAAATGTGCTTCTCATGAGCACTGTGCACATAGAACCAACAGTAACCAGAGATGATCTTTGATTACAACAGCACCAGAAGTGGAGTGGACAATCTTGACAAAGGTATTTGCTACTTTGTGTTTCTTTTTATTGCTGATAATAACAATTATTATTGGAATTATAATAATCAGAAAGTATTTTATATAATTATAAAATAAAAAAGATTCACACGGCTGACCGGCCCATGGCATTATTTTTAACCCCCTCGAGTCGGCCGTCGCGATCAACTTCGCTTTTTTTCTTATCAGTGCCAAAGAGACTCAAATAACTCTGTTGATTTTTATCATTCAGGCAAGTGTTATACATCATTATAATCTGTTAAGTTTCTACTTTTATTTGTGTACAGTCACAATAAAAACAAAATGTTGTGCTTTTTGCAAAATAAAGAAAACAAACATGATGCGCGATCTGCAGCCTGTCTCTCAATGACGTTCATTCAGATAGTCTTCAGAAAATGAACTGTAACTTAGTGAATACTTGTCTCACAAACATGAGACATATGTCTAAAGAAACGCTGAAATGTCCGGTTTTAAATAATGTAAATCAAAACGAAAACAAACATTCTCTGTTTATGTAATCCGTTTGAAAAGAGAGAGATGTCAGTCGTTCGCGAGTGTCTCATTATCGTCTCATTATCCGCTAATGCAGAGTCACCGCCCACATCAACTCGAATAAACACATCAAGTGTAGTGCTATACTTTAGCTACATCGTTTTGAGACGCGTTGAGGAATAATTCTGGAATAATTTACCTAAGAAGAAAAGCTGTTTATTTCTAAGAGTAACTGCCAGCCGATTGTGAGGTAAGTTTATTCTGTTAGTGTCTGTGAATATTAAACCGCAAAAAGACCATTTAAATATGAATCCTGCTGCAACATAAAATGTCATAGACGTAAGACTGTTTAGACAAGATTTCTTTGGCCTGTTTTGGACAGATTATGAAGTATTTATTGTAAAATAGCTTAGTGTCAAATCAATAAAGCTTTTATTCGCAAATTTCTGCTCAGATGCTATAAATATAGTAGGCTACCAGTCAAACGTTTTGTGTTCAGTAGCCATTAAAATGTATTTTGTTTCATATTGATGTTTAAATATTATAGCCTAATGTTATTTTTTAATTTAATATATGTTGATTGTGAAAAGTGAACAGCACGAGTAATAAAGGACACATCAGATGCGCAATATATCAGAAGACATGGAGTTTGTCAGAAATGATTTTGACCACTTCATTAAGTTTTGTTTTGTAGAAAGCCTTTCTTTAAAGTGAATTTCGTTTTGTATAAATTGTATCTTAATTTTAATCAATGTTTTTAATATATTTGCTTCTATATTTGCTTCTTATTAAATAAGCAGACAATAGCCTTAGCACTGGTGTGATCATGCATTGCACGCATGTCTCATAAATGAACAGAAACTCGAAATGATATTTGAGTATTGTGTGTATCAGATAGTTTACAAAATCAAATGATTCAGAAAAATTCACCCTATACTCTTTGAAATCATAATTTCATTGCATTATGTTGTTTTAAATCCCAAATATTTTACTTACAACATTCATCATTACCAATTATTCAGTTATTTGTATTTACTGAATACTGAATTGTGTTCAGTGTCACAATATTATTGTTTTTTTAGCATGAGACTTCATTCAAAAACATTAAAAATTGTAATGTCAAATCTTTTGATAATTTAAAATATAATAGGCCTTTGTAATGTGCCTTTGTTGACTACATTCTAAATAAACTACAACAAAATATATTTCCTTTGTCCTGTTGCTTTGCTTTCTCAGTCACATACCTGAGGCTCATTCATTATGCAGCTCATTATGGGTTCTTTTGTTCTCTCAGGTGTGATTCACAGCATTATTCATGATCATTCACACCCCTTCACATGCGGCCTTTGTAAAGAAAAAAAAGTGTCTTAAAAAATGTAAATCAATATATATTTTTATGTGAATGAGCAGGCACAATGATTCTCACATCAGTTTGAAGCAAAAACTCTAGGCAACAACACCCATTAGTCTAAAGTCTTGTGGACACATATCTATTGTGTGTTTTGTGGCCTTAATTCAGTGACTTACATTTTTAGTTTTTTCAAAAACCACGCATAAACGTTATTCTCTCAAAAATACAAACATGTACATACATGTTGCTCACATATTATGGTAGCCCAGTTTGTGCCGGATACAGTGTAATGACACTTTTGCCATTAATGTGTTTATAAGCAACTGAAAAAGCACAAATGTCAGAGCATGTCAAAACTTCTAAAGGGCCCCAAAACAGCTCAGACTTCAGAGGATTAAACATGATTGATTTCTCGGCCTACAATGCTTTTGTTATCTGGAGGGAAATATATCCCACTTGGAAACGGGGATGACTACAGGAGGAGGTGTTTTCTGGAGGAGCTAGGGAGAGCTAGGGTTGATAAAAACAAGGCGGCACATTCCTTGCACACCAGCCTCTCTGCATCTTATGAAGAAAGTGAAGGAATCTGATGAGGAAACCGTCTCCTCCACGGCTGGTCTCTCAGCCAAAAGAAAAAGATGCCAAAGGTGCTTGCCAAGGGATATCAAAACCAGCATCATTTGGAATCACCCAATTTGCAAGAGACACACAGTAGTTATCTGTGACATGTGCAACAATGACTAATTACAACTAGTATGTAAACATATGTAAATATACATAGGATGATATTTATAACTTTAATTAAATTATTTTCTCTACTTTCCCTTTACTGTCTGATAATTATTATACGTTTGCTGTTATTTTAGTTTGTTCATAATGCTGTTGCCTTTTGAAGGTGTGTTACTGTTCATTGAATTGTACAAAATAGATTTATTGAAAAAGGTTTATAAAAAAAGTGTTATGCATTTTTATTCAAAAAATGAATCCTTGTCACTAAAACTGAATCCTTATCACAATGCTTATATCCATCTTAATCCATTTGTTTCTTGCCAAAATATAAGTGCAAATCAAAATTTCAACTATATTTGGAAGAACAAAGTGCATTATATTAAAAGGGCCATAACTGTAAAGGATTGATTGTAGGTTAACATGAAATGACTTTGACTGTCTGAATACAAAATGTAAATAAAAAATAAATGAATGAATTAAAATAATTTCTGCTAAATGGTCAAGTCACCTTTATTTATATAGTGCTTTTTACAATGCCGATTGTTTCAAAGCAGCTTCACAGTGTTAAACAGGAAAATAATGCAACAGAATTTGATTTGGCTGTACAGCCTGTAGGGACTCTGTACAAGGGAAACAGGTATATTTAGCTCAAATGAATTTATGAATTAATTCATAGGGAATTTTGAAAGAGTCTATTTTACGGCCGAGCAAATGACTCGTCCGGTGTCCATTTTAACGGGCCGTAACTATCAACTCTGCAGCGGATATTAGTATCCACACAATAGTGAAACACTATTTAACAGCCAGGTAACTTAGATCAGCAGTTTAAGACATTAAATTCGTAAGCACATAACACAAGAACACTTATCTTTAAATACAAATGAAACTTTATTGATTACTCTAACACGTAAAACTAATATCTAACTCACACACGCACACATTCACACACGTTGCAGAAAGGAAGAAAGTGAGGAAAGAATGAGTTTTAAGAGAGAAATTATGAAGTCCCAAGTTTCTAACATATGCATTTATAACACATGACCTGAATGAACCACCAATCATTAACTTAAGCCTCCTATCGTTGCTTAGGCGGGGTTATTCAATTTGATATCATTGCACCAGTTCAGTTTAGAATCTGGAGGTTACTTGCGTTTGTGTCTCCTGTCGTCTTGGGGATTCCCTTTTCGGTCTTGGCTGCAGGGGTTTCCCAGGTTCGGTGATTCACTGACGGCCTTGTCGTGTCTTTTGATCGACGTCTTGGGAAACCAATCACGTGGCGTGTTGGTGGCTGGATGGAAAGTCTTGTGGGTATTGTTTGAAGTCAAAGCGCGCTCTGCTGTAGATTCGGCGAGAGAAACTTTGCGGCGAAACTTAGAACATGAGACTCAACGGAAAGAAAATAAACTTAAGTAAAAGAAAGTGAGAGGAGCGTTCTAGATGGCTTAAATTAAATCGTTAACCCATTCTCTCAGATCTTGGTCTGCCTCCGACCGTCTTCGTCCGATCATCTATTCGTCATGTTGTCTGTCTTTTGTCTTGACTTAACTTGCTCTAACTCTTTGTTCGTGTTCTGAGATTATAAAACTCAAAAATCTACCCATCCTCCTGGATGGATTCTAACCAATTAGGTATTATCGTTGGTTCCGAGGTGACTGTTTCTCCACCCCTCCCATAAGTTATCTGTTATCTCTGGTCCCGGTCTAAGCAGAGAGTGCATTTAGACATGATTTCTTATTATAAGTACACGATACATTCTACACAGATTTCACTGAAGCCATCTTCTGAATTACGAACAGAGATTTACACTCATACCAGATAAGGCATACTTTCAATTAACCATTCAATAGTTATAACAATTACATGAATTGTGAGTAATATATATGCATTATGGTCACGTGTATTGGTTATAGACATGATATAAATTATGCAGTAGAAGGCTGTTTGAATGTTTTTGTGATTTGATGCAGTTTGTACGTGATAACAGTTTCTGTGGGTTTTTACTGTGGATTGTAACCGTGTCCCTCAGAGTTCATCTAAAGGTCGTTGAGACAGCGGTGATCGTGGAGATCAAACAAAGTCTGTTGTTATCTTTGGTGTTGCTCAGAGTTGCCAAAATTTGCAAGGCAGTAAAGCACTTAGCTGAGTTTCTGTCAGCCTGAGGCAGACTGACCGGCGTCCACTTCAATTAAGGCCATAAATTGTTGATTTGTTGAGTTGAGTTTTGTGTGGAATTATGCCCGAACGAATCATCTGGAAGATTCATTTGTGTCTGGTGCGTCCACAATTCCTACAAGCTGTTCTTGAGAAAACGGTGATGTCATCCAGCTCATTTCAATTATCATATAGTGTCAATGCGGGCAGATCAGTAATATAGTTTAAAATTTAGTGTCCCCAACTGAGCAAGCCAAAAGCCAAAGGCGACAGTGGCAAGGAACCAAAACTCCTTCAGGGGCCAGAATGGAGAAAAAAACCTTGGGAGAAACCAGGCTCAGTCGGGGTGCCAATTCTCCTCTGGCCAACGAACAAACAGTGTATGATTATGATTCTGGCAACATTACAGGTCTGAAGTCAAATTAGATCGAAAGATTATTCGAAAGATCGGAGTCGTCACGGTGGAGACGGGTTTAATAAGGGTGTCATGTCGATGCGGCATTTACAGGGGGGAGTTTAATTGACACGGTCTCTGCAGACATTTCAGGGATGCGTTGGTCATGTCTAGGCACAGGTCCACCATCTGATCTGGATACGGCCCGGATCCGGCTGACTGCAGTAAACCTCGGGATAAACAGAAAGACTAACATTAGCGTAGATGCCATGCTTCTTATGATGTAACGAGTACATCAGGTGTTATGGGAAGTGTTCCCGGTTCCGGCTGACCTAGTTAATGCAGCCTAAAACAATCATTTAACTGATTTGAGTAATATAAATTAAAAATGTTTTATGTGTATGCCATAGTAAAGAGATGTGTTTTTAGTCTAGATTTAAACTGACAGAGTGTGTCTGATTCCCGAACAATGCTAGGAAGACTGTTCCAGAGTTTAGGTGCTAAATAGGAAAAGGATCGACCGCCTGCAGTTGATTTTGATATTCTAGGTATTATCAACTGGCCAGAATTTTGAGACCGCAATAGATGTGAAGGACTATAATGCGTTAAGAGCTCGCTCAAGTACTGGGGAGCTAAACCATTTAGTGCTTTGTAAGTAATTAGCAAGATTTTAAAACGTATACGATGTTTAATAGGGAGCCAGTGCTGACAGAGTGTTGACAGAACCGGGCTAATATGGTCATACTTCCTGGTTCTAGTAAGAACTCGAGCAGCTGCGTTTTGGACCAGCTGCAATTTATTTATTAAGCGAGCAGGGCAACCACCCAGCAGAGCATTACAATAATCTAGCCTCGAGGTCATGAACGCATGAACTAACTGTTCAGCATTTTGCATTGAAAGCATATGCCGTAATTTAGATATATTTTTAAGATGGAAGAATGCAGTTTTACAGATGCTAGAAACGTGGCTTTCAAATGAAAGATTGGTATCAAAGAGCACACCCAGGTTCCTAACTGACGACGAGGACTTGACAGAGCAGCCATCAAGTGTCAGACAGTATTCTAGGTTACTACTTGTGGAGTTTTTTTTGTCCAATAATTAAAAATTCAGTTTTTTTCTGAATTAAGTTGCAGGAAATTACTAGTCATCCAATTTTTTATATCAGCTATGCATTGCGTTAATTGTGTTATCTTGTGAATTGGTAAATTTCGTCAGGGCGTGAAGAAATATAGAGCTGAGTATCGTCAGCATAACAATGAAAACTAACGCCATGCTTCCTAATGATATCTCCCAGTGGTAGCATGTACAGGGTGAAAAGCAACGGTATTGGCACTGAGCCTTGCGGTACTCCATACTGAACTTGTGTTCGGTGTGACATCTCTTCATTTACTGCTACAAACTGATAACAGTCAGATAAGTATGATTTAAGCCATGCCAATGCAATTCCACTAATGCCAACTTAATTTTCGAGTCTATTCAAAAGAATGTTGTGGTCGATAGTGTCGAATGCAGCGCTAAGATCGAGTAACACTAACAGAGAGATACAACCACGATCGGATGATAAGAGTAAATCATTTGTAACTCTAATGAGAGCAGTCTCAGTACTATGATACGGTCTAAATCCTGACTGGAAATCCTCACAGATACCATTTCTTTCTAAAAAGGAGCATAGTTGTGAGGACACTGCCTTTTCTAGTATTTTTGACAGAAAGGGTAGATTTGAGATTGGCCTGTAATTAACTAATTCTGTAGGATCAAGTTGTGGTTTTTTAATAAATGGTTTAATAATAGCCAACTTAAAAGTTTTCAGTACATATCCTAATGACAAGGATGAATTAATGATATTAAGAAGAGGATCTATGACCTCTGGAAGCATCTCTTTTAGTAGTTTAGTCGGTATGGGGTCGAGCATACATGTTGTTGATTTTGATGATTTAACGAGTTTAGCCAATTCTTCTTCTCCTATAGCAGTAAATGAGTGGAATTTTTCCTCAGTGACACTACAATGCACTGTCTGAAGTGATACTGTAGTAGATGGTTGTATAGTTATAATTGTTTCCTAATATTATCAATCTTGCACGTAAAGAAGTTAATAAAGTCATTACTGCTGTGCTGTTTGGAAACATCAGAAGTTGAAGCTTTATTTCTTGTTAATTTAGCCACTGTATCAAATAAATACCTAGAGTTGTGTTTGTTTTCTTCTAAGAGAGTCGAGAAATAAGCAGATCTAGCAGTTTTTACTGCCTTTCTGTTGTTGTAATCTATTATTACATAAATGAAGACTTTGCACTGTTGTTGGCTGGATCAAATGTGTCTGACGGAGTTGACACAAATTAAGTTATTTCATTAAATGTACATTTTTAGAAAAACCAGTTTCCTTTAGATGGTTCATTAGCTGAGACCTTTGTCTACAGATATTTCAAGTTATAATAATGTATTATTAAATACTAAAAACTAACATCTAAAACATGTTTTGTCCCTGTGGTATGGCTGTGCATTGGACACAAACTCAGCAACTCTTCTGTCACTTATAAATTGGTCATTAATACCCCTAATGAAAATGATTAGCTGCACACCATCAGCATTGTCTGTATATGCAGTGAAAAGTAGCTTTGTCGCATAACTGATCATAAATATCATTCGATAATTCGCTAATCCGCTCTGCCACTGTGTTTGCCGATTAAAAGCTCTTCTTTTCTGGACATAGAATATCAGCGACTTTCAACATGCAATCCTTCATTAACTGCCCTTCAGTGTATGGATTTCCTACTTTAGGGATCAACTCAACACATAACCTGCTTCAACTGCAGCATCGGCATCCTTTTTTAGCTTTATAGAAAAGGCATTGCTGGGACGTTAACATTCTGCAACTACATGGCTCAGTTTTTTCTCGTCTTCCTGGTACTCCTCATACTGTTCTCCATGTATAGTTGAGTAATGATGCTTGAGATTATATTAATAAGGATTTTAATGACAAATAATATTTTTTGATGTTTTATGTTACATTCAGTTTTATGTTCATATTTATGGTCATGTTCTTCAAAGAAACGTTTGCCAAAAATTGCTAAAATTCACTAACATTACACCATTAACTGACTGCACGATCATAGTCCCACTGTCAGGAACGGGTAAGTATAAAGGAGTGAGGACTCAAGTGCAGGAAGGAAAGGTGACTTTATTAAATAATCAAATTAAACAAACACAAACCAAATACCCACAAGGGGGAAAACCCAACTTGATAAACTAAACACGAGGAGCAGGAACATGAAGCACAACAGGGAACAGAAGACATCAGACAACGATCCAGCACAGGACTGCAAACACAAGGAGATTATAAAGACAGTTATTGAGGGAGAACAGGTGGGGCAATTAAACCAATAATGAGATAATGAGATAGACATGACGTAAGACCAAAACATGACAAACACACCACGTGTTTACGCAGGACAAGACAGACATGTGACACCCACAACATATTTTCATGTGTGATACCCGGTGACTTGACAGTGCATGTGATCACGTAAACGCGTTAACCCGTTTTCCTTTATCTGAGTAAGGTTAAACAGCTTAAGCACAAACCGATCGTCACAGCTAGATTTTTGCCCCTTATGCCGACTTCACCCAGCATGTAAACGCATTAACCTGCTATCTGTCAGCTTATTGAGGTGCACGTGTGTGCTATGGCGACATTTCTTAAAAATATGATATTAATCATTTAATATAATAAAATGTAATTATTGTTACTACTGTAAAGCTATATTAATTCATATGGGATCATATTTCAATGACAGTATATTTATTGAACAAAAAAAAAATATTTCATTTATCAAAATGAATTGAAAAATTCACTCATTTTCCATGTATATTCCAAGGAAATATCACGTGGAGGAACGTTGGCCAAAGGATTTAATGTGACGAACCTGATTTGAACCTGATATTTGGAGCTCCAGTGTGTCCAGTGATGTCAATGTTAAGTTTAACCATCATAGAGTGAAAGTTTATCATTTGGACGTGTTTTGTCTTGCCACTTTACACATCGGGACTCAGGAATTGGGATTCGGACGCTGTTATCTGTGCACACAGCCACACACACCCGAAGCGCGTGCACACACAGAGAGAGAGAGAGAGAGAGGCGCATTTCAGACAGCGCTCGAACACGAAATTGATTCCTTTCAGGTTTACTTGTGATTGAACAGACACACACACAAACGTATGTCAAAATACCCATCTCAGCAAGTATTCTCTCGGTTGTGTCATAAGTGAACAGTTGAGAAAGAAACCGGATGTGTGTCAGTATATTCGGTCCATGCGTTTGTTCTTAAAGTGACAGCAGCTTAAAATTCCATGACAGCATTAATGTTAAAGGGATAGTTCACCCTGAAATGAAAATAAAGCCATCTTTTACTCACCCTGCTGTTGTTCTAATGCCATATGTCCTTTTATTTTTTTTCGGGCCTCAAAAGCAGTAATTTTAAAAATAGTCCTGCACACGATCCTCCATATAATGGCAGTGAATGGCGACCAGACTAAAACATTACAAAAATGATACAAAAGTATCACGCAATGATACAGTGAGACGCGCGCCATATATGGAAAGTGTTCAGGAGGCATACTATAAGGTTTTGTGAGAAAGAAACCGTATTATATAGTCATAATACTGAGATCAGCCGCTACTGCGCGCGTTCCTGTGAGTGTGTGTGAGCCGTCAGCAGCCGCCGGCGCTCATGCTTACTATAACTCGCACTGTTGTCATGGTACCCAGGATAAGCACACACACGCACCATTTTGAGAAATCAGGCTCAATAGAAACAAACACGACTCTCGTCTCTTCTATAAGGTATATGATAAAAAATAATACAATAATACTAATAATAGGTAAACCTCCTGAAGTGAATGTTGTGTACCGGTTGTCATGACAACATTGCGTGAGTGGCTGATGACGGCTCGGACACACTCACAGGAACGCACACAGAGTACTATTTTTAAAATTTCTGCTTTTGAGGTCCGAAAAAGATAGGGCATTGGAACAACAGCAGGGTCAGTAAAAGATGGCTTTATTTTCATTTCAGGGTGAACTATTCCTTTAATTAAATGAAGAAAAAAAATAAAATAGAGCTTTAACAAAGATTAACCTATATTTGCTACCTTACTAACCTATATGCTGCATGCAAGAGTGGAGTTTCATGTCTAAATATAATCAAAAGCAAGAACAGATCCTGCCTGTCAGACTCTCACCTCTGAGCATGTCATCCCAAGATCTGCAGAACCACTGGCATTTTGGGAGAGGAATAAAGGCAGGTTCCCAGCTTTTTCTCCCTTAGCGCTCCATCGACAAGTGTTAACAGTAAGTGGCTATTCAGTACAGCCGCACACATTTTGGATGAAAAGAGGAATACACAAATATTTATGAAGAAAAACTGGCCTTACCTACCAAACACTCTCAGGGGAAAAAAGGTACAAAAGCTGTCACTGGGGCGGTACCCTTTCAAAGGGTACACCTTTATACCCAAAGAGTGCATATTAGTACCTCAAAGGTACATACTGGTTCCAAACATGTGCATATTAGCCTAAAGAACCTTTTCAAAGGGTACAGTCCCAGTGATAGCTTTTGTACAATTTTTTCTGAGAGTGAAGGACACAACTACTCAGCAGCTTGATGATCACATGCTGAACAATATTCCTGTTCATTTTTGTATTGACTACTCCATTTAGTTCTTTTAGGAGTTTAAATGTTTCCATTCATTTGTGTTCTCAGTCACATATTGGACAATGTTTAATTACACCTCATAAGCCCTGTTTTTAAAGGCATATTAAACAATTTTTTGTGCTTATTTATTTGATTCTCTATTAAAACAATAATATACATACTGTAAATAATATAACCGAGGCAACATCTGTGGCATTACTTTTTCTGACAGTGGCAGTCAACAGAGAGCTTACATATCAGATATATAAAGCTTGAAGGATCGGGATCGGTAATCGGTATTGGCTGCAAAAATCCTGATTGGATCATCCCTAGTAAATACTTTGTGTCTTTTGCCCCGTGTGTGGGGTTTATAAGATATTTTAACAAAACAAACCACATTTATTTTCACACAAAATCTGTTGCTCCATTCAATAATAATAATTTAAAAAAAATCTGCAACCATACACATATGGGAGAAGTGAAAAGCACATTTAAAGGTGTGCCTTTAGCCCCGTTGTACTCTATTGTCGACTTGATCAAATGGTATATAACGATATTGCAATATAAGTTAACGATATGATTTGCGATATAGAGTTTGTTTTATGCAAGACTCAGATAAAGTATAATGAACCCAAAAGTGTAAATTCTGTCATCATTTACTCACCCTCATGTCATTTCAAACATAAAAGATTTTCATTCATTTTCACAAATGAAGATTTTTTTTTTTTTTAAATATGAAGATCAGGGCTCCGAACTAGTTCAAGGAAAAAACAACACAAAAAAAAAACGTTTTTGACGTTTCGAGCCCAATGTCTCTTCATCAGACAATGAACACATACACTGATAAGCTCATATATACACCACAGAAGTACATCACATGATCCACCACATGACAAAAAACATTACATAATAACTTTATTTATAAATATCAGAAATAATGCAATAAATCCAAACGTACTAATAAATGCCATTATTAAAGAAAAGGGCGAATATCAAACTCTTCGTTAAGACCATTAGGTGATAATGTGTTCAAAGTGTAAATACAATATGCTTCATGTTTTAAAGGCAACTTAATACTATCACCTCTTTGATGTAATTTTACTGTTTCAATGCCAATATATTGAAGTAGAAACCGAATGTCTCAACTTAAAGTGTTGTGCTACTGGACTTTTAGGGTCATGATGCCTGATAGCACTTCGATGTTCAGCGATATGAGTTTTAAGCTGTCTGCTTGTTTTCCCACGTAACAAAGTCCACAAGGGCAACGTAACATTTAAATGACATTCGCTGTTTTAAAGGAAATCGTTCCTCGGATCTTAAAACGCTTAAAAGTTTGTGTTTTATACGTCAAATTGTATTGTTGACAACCTCCACTTATAATTACCAAAAGGTATTTTACTCAAAAATGTGCTGGCTGAGGAACAAATAGATCCGCCCTTACCAGCATATTACATAAATTTGGAGGTCTCCTTGCAGATTGGGGTCAATCTCAACAATGACCCCAAACATCCTGAGTGTACACCCTAAACGAACAGCGTGTAAGGGTTAGCCTAAACAGACAACTCATGATGGCTAAAGTGAACAAGACTTATTTGTAAATTTTTAAATGGAGATGTCATGTCCTCCAGTTTTGCCCAGAGAAGGTTGCTCTTTTCATCAAAGCCACGGCTGTCTTGCACAACATATGTGTAACACAGGTCAAATAAAGGGAATTATTTAATTTATACACAATTTAGTGATATCATATTCCCTTAATAAAAGTTGATAAGAGATGTAAAAATTAAGAATATTAAAAAATATGCGAATTTATTCTAGATAAAAGCTCCGTGATCGACCAATGAGAGCTCTCTGTCATTCGCGCCATGCGTGTCGACGAGCATGCGCAATGACAGAAGAGACGAGCTTGATGGAGAAGAGCAGACGCAATCTAATCGTCGTGATCCATTTTATAAATCCTAAAAACCTTTGAAAAAAAGTATGAGAAAGTTTGAAATTCCATTATTTTGATGCATTCTGAATAAGAAGCCGACTGAATAGGGAGACACATTCTACTTGTTCACCGACGCCATTTTCTGATCACGCACGCCTGTAGTTGAGGTGCGCCTGTGTGAGAGCAAAAATCGATCACAAAGAGTTCACCGTCGCCATTGTTGGCCACGTGTCTGTATAAGAAAGAAAGCTATTGATTCAGAGGCCAGGTTTTTTTTCCTTCCTTGTTTTTTCCATTTTTTTTCTTTCTTTTTCTCTCTTTTCTCTCTCTTGATTTTGTGGAGACATGATGCCTGCACAACCTCCTGTGGCATCCTGTAGACTTCGGGTTTGATGGCGAGCCAACCAAATCTGTAGCAGAGGAGAAGACAACACGTTGTGGAGAGGAGGACGATATTCTTTCCTTGAGTTTTCCAGTGTTGCTCCGTGAAGCAAGACAATTTCAATCTAAAGAACTTTTAAGGGTGTATGGTCATCCAAAACCCAGATTGAGGAACATTGAAACCTTTACGAGAGTACTTGAGGTCTTTTGAGAGGGACATTATACTTTCTCTTTGTTATATTCTTTTATTTTATTGTTTTTGAGTATTGAACTGACGATCTGTGTATACATTTGAAAAAAGACAAGAGTGCACTCGGGAAATTTTCATAGTCAGTTTTATTGTATATTGTCCATGTAACATTGTAACTTACTTTCTTTTTACATTCATTGTGTACGTTTTTGCATTGCTTTGACCTTTCTCTTTAGGTCCTGCTTTCTCGCACACCACCATTGGTCGGTCATGTACGCAAACATTGGTCAAACTGCATCTCAATCATTACCCTCAGCACCACGGCATAAGTCAAGAGACAGAGCAGCAGCTTGCTTGTCAACAGTGGCACATGGCTCCTGAACAGCGTAAAAAATGCCCAAACGCAAATGTAAATTCACAGAAGATTTGGAGAGAGAATTCCTGTGTTTTCATCTCGGTCTGGATCCGTGTGAAGCAGAATGACCTGCAAAGATGACCAACTGATTTTTTATTTTATTTTAACCTATGGCCATGAAAAGGAACAGTGTCATGTAAAAGGTGTTAAAAGCTTAACTATTTTTTTATTATTGTATTGTTGAGGGCCAAAAGTTGAATGGAAAGGATGTATTACTTTATGCATTAAAGTTCAATAACATGGTTGTGAACCACTGATCTATATAGAGAACTGGATTGCTCATGACGTCATAGAAAGTGAAGCCGCCGCGCCGCCATATTGGTATTCCCTAGTAAGCTCACGCGTTCCATTGAATTAATAGGAAATTATATGATTTTACTTAGAAAACATTGCCTAACGAGTCAGCGTCTTTATATTTGAAGTCTCCCTGTATATTCTTACAACACAAAGGTCCTAAACATTTAAATGGTTGTTTGTTTAAAGTCGGGAATTTCCCCTGCTTATTAAAAAGTTATGTTCATATTCATTATAGTAGTGAACATCAGCTCGGCGGGCGGCCGAGACACTTCAGCATATGTATTACAAAAGTGCGCATTCTGAAATCGGAATAAAGATTTATGCCTTGATTCCAGAAATGGCCTTGTACTGTTGTGTTTATGTATTTATGTTGTGTTGTAGTATTGTTTTTATTCATACAGTATGCTAACTGCAAACCTTTCAACAATGATTTCGTTAACAGTATGCATTCCGAAGTAATTAATGATTTAACAATTAATAATTAACTCAACAGCATATACATAACACTTTACTCGTATGGAAACTGTAAACGCCATAAACTTGCGTTGTCTTTAAGAGTCTGAAATAGATGCTCAATCAGGAAATAAAATACACGCATCATCATAACTTATTCAGACAAATAACTGACTGCTTTATTTCCGAGATGATGCATGGTTTATACAATATAGTGCAATACTTGTATTAATATTTATTGTATAGGCTATTCCAATCAATTTCTGCAACTAAACACAGATATATGTTAATGTTTAATATTTCTTCCATGATTATATACATAAAGAAATATATTTTGTGTTTGGTCGGTTACCTGTGTCGACAGTGTGCGGTAGACACACCCACATCAACGATTTCAATATAGGACTTATCCTCGCCGAAAAGACCATAAACATTACAGATAACATCTGAAGTAACTATTATTTACATACATATATCGTAAAAACGAATCCTGTGAGACCGAAATGCTGCAAAGCGGGTGATTTTAGGTCAATGTTTTGGCTGTAAGTCAATGATGCCCTCTGTCAGTAGGGAATAGTAAGATGGCCGCTCGAACACTTCCGGTGGCTTCACCGCCTGATGGCAGTTTAGAACGCAATGAGCAATCCAGTCATTATATAGATCAGTGTTGTGAACGCATTTGTCAAAGTTCAATAACATAGTATTAAAGTGCAAGTTCAGTCCCAACCATTCTTTCACAATTTGAGCCTGATGAATCTTGACATGGTCATCCTGGAATATGGCCATGATGTGTCTCACACACACTCCATCAATTAGGGTTAGAAGAACATATAACATAATAATAATCCAATCACAGACTCTTAAGCATTTGCAGTAGTGCAGCCCACATTCCTCCAGCATTCCATTAGAATGTTCAACAGTGCTAATCTCCCTGTTGTGATGTCACAGTGAGCACACACTAGAACTGAAGCTGCAGGAGTCCTGGAGCCCACCGCTTTCTGCAGTCTTGGTGTAAAGTGAATCCATAGCATTCTTCTACTGTACTTGGTGTTTGATGATAGTTTGCAATGGCTTGTAATACTAGAGATCAATCAGACCATTACAGAGAACTGGCATTTGCGGCCCGTTTAGCTGCAAAACTCGCTGTACCACAGCTGGAGGATGTCACTTTTCAACCAATCATCGGCAACTTCTTGTGGAATCTGACTGAGCAGTATGTCAATTTTTATTTTTTATTTGTATAATTCTATTATATTCTGGTGATGGAACTTATTTTAATATAGTTTTTGTGTAATTGTGTTAATATTAGACTTTTTGGTTATACTTTATTTTGATGGTCCCCTTCAGACATTCTGTTGACTACAAGTAATGTTGCTCCTACAGCTTTAATAAGGATTAATCTATATGTCATTTATAATTTATGCAGTTAAGACTTGTAAAGTGTTTGATAACTTTATTCAATTTCTGTATATTGATTATATATGAAGACTACAGGTAAATATGACACTTATTATAATGGGTTTATGTGAAGATTGTTTTAAGTGCACTTAAACTAAAAGCTGTCATATTTTTAAAGACTAATAAATGAATACAAAAAACTGATAGCTTTCATTCAAGTTGAATGCCTATCATTAATGTTTAAAAAAATCATTTTCAGAGACATCAGTAGCAGTTTTAGTATCAGTGATACTGGCCTTCATTCATAAAAAGATCCCATTACAACAAATATTTAAAATATCCTGTCTTTAAGTTGTTTCTACATTCATTTGGAGAGTAACTAAAATTATTTAAATCGCCAACGTTAATTAATTACAGAACAAATGTGATTAATTAGTGTTTTTTTATTTTTATCAATTGACAGCACTACTAAAAACATTAAAAGAATGTCCAGAGGGAACCATCAAAATAAAGTGTTACTGACTTTTAAAAAAATAAAAAATAATTTCAAGAAATGTTTCGAAAAACGAAAATAAAGTTTTTTAATAATCAACTAATTAATCACATTTATTAAATAATCAATCAAATAAAACTGAGTTATACAAACATTTAAATTGCACATAAGGTAGTTTATATCTCAACTTTTTAATAATAGAATTATGTTTCTACTCTATTTTGTTGGTTAAATATAAACATTTAAATGACGACTGTAATAACTTGTTTTCATGACAGATTTATTCAAATGCACATTAGATAATGAAGACAACACTAACAGGTTAAGTAAACATATAATGAATATGTAATAGAGTGGATATATTTAGCAAAATACTAGTTATTATTTTTCTAGCTAACTAACAAGATACATTGAATGTCTTTCTGAGGTAAATAATGTCTGGTGACTCTAATGACTGGTAGTTGACATGTAGGAGCAACTCAAAGTCAACAGAATGTCTGAAGGGGACCATCAAAATAAAGTACAACCAAAATGTCTAATATTAACACAATTACACAGAAACTATTTAAAAAAGTTTTGAACATGCTAGCAACATGCTAATTCATGCTAGGATCATGCTATAAACATTTTAATACATGCTAACAACATAATTCATGGTAAACATGTTAGAAATATGCTAATTCATGATAAAAACATGTTAGCAATGTGTTAAAACATGTTAACATGTCTTAGAATGTTTATATTTTATTTACTTTGAGTAAAATCTTCAAGCTTTTCAAAGATATTTCAAACATTCAGACAAGGCTTTGTCAAGCCAACATCAAATTTCGTCATCAAACTTTACTTGTCTTATATTATATTAACAGTTTTGTATATTTTTCAGGAATTTGGAAGTGATACAGGCGGCATTGAGCTACCCGGTAAGTCTACTTTTGCATATTAATACAGTATAAAAATCTAAGTCCATGTTTTGGAATAAAGCAAACGATCTGCTCACACAAAAACCAGCTCACATCATTAGAACAAACTAATGTAGCTTTTTCCCCCCACACAGTTCTCCAGACAGCAAATCTATGAAATGCTGACTTCCATTGCTACGTCAGCCACCACAACTGCAGCTGATTTAATGCCACAACTATCTAGGATAGTGGGCATGGATCCATCTGCAGTTGTGAACTCAAACAGGCCATCAACATCCTCATCCACTGAGGATTTTCAGCAGGACCCATCAGAAAGACCAGTGATCCTGAAGACGGAACAGCTTCCATTTGCGTATCCACTTGAAACCCTTTTTGGGATCACGGTGGATGGTCTCCTCAGCAGCGGTGAATGTGATTTCAGCGACTCTCTGGGTGATTGGCGTTCCTCTGAACTCGCTGGCATTGTGGTGGAGGTAGTTTGTCATCGGGTGAATGTGGTGATGCACAACAACATTCTGAAGATCAACGCAGCCTCGTCACCATGTTTCGTTTACTTCTGTCCGGATGATTCCTGCACTGATATTGGGGAATTACTGATTAGTGAGGTCATCCGAAAGCTGAGTCATTTGCATTGCCACATCACCCGCGCAGTGGCCACAACAGCCATCGGCACGGTCCTTGCGGCAATAGAAGGCAAACTCCCGTGCGCTCTCAGAACGAGCCGTACGGTTGAGGCCACAAGCAATTTAATCAACTTCATTGTGGAGGATGTCATTCGGGCATGGTCAAAGAATCCTACTTCAGCGTCCAGAACATGGAAAAGTGGGCCTGTCCCAGTTCTGCGGCCGACTTTTGAGTCTTATGAGGGTGGACTGTCACTCGTCCTGCTGGAGTCAGAACAACCCTCAGGCAGTGACGGGCCAAAGACCACCACCTTATTTGACTCATTGATGACCGCTCTTTATATGTCAAAATGCAACGGTCACTTCAGCGGGCAGGACACCAGTTACGCAGCTTCAGAACGTCTGCATCAAAGGTTTGCAGATTTAATGAACTGCGTCCTGAGATGCGAGATGCCGCAGGCAGAAAGAGTCTCGGAGGAGGTCAGAACGACAGCTAAAGATTTTCTCCATTATTTTGTGGAGGAACTCGTGCAGCGTCTATTTGTGTCCTCCAGATTCCCCCGACCTGCGAAACTCCCTGAAAATACTCCAGTGATGCCCTTAATCATCAATGAAGAAGATTTCGGTCTGACAGTGGTGGATCATCTGACAGAGTTGGTGGTCAGCCAAGTTTTTGACTTACTGGCAAAGAAATTTCCACCGACTGAACAGTTAACACTGATTGAAGTGCACAGTCAGGCTGTGTCGGTTCAGGAGGATCTACCACAACTGACCTTCAGAAACAAGTTAAAGATGATGAAGTCAAACATCCTTAAAAAGGTAATTTCTCCTCTGTATAAATGTTTAATGTTCTACCTAATACCTATACTTACTTATTGAAAATAATTCTGTTTTAATCATGAGTGTCATTTGTTTGCAGATGAAGAATCCCTTCAGATCTAAGAAGGACAGGAAGAGCAAGGGTGATACTGAGGAAAGCGCAGCTCAAGAACCCAGAAAGAAGTCGTCATTTTTAGGGCGGATGATTTCCTTCTCCCTGAAAATGACGTATCGTGGCTGATTTTAGCCCGCTGCTTATCAGTGGATGATGCTGTCAACATGGGACTGCACTACATCCTGGGACTTGTGTAAGGATCCTGGACTTCAGCTCCTCTTTTAACACCATCATCACGGATACCCACAGCTTTCTGTGCCCTCCTCCATCTGTCAGTGGATCATCAACTTCCTGACAAACAGGCAGCAGCTAGTGAGGCTGGGAAAACTCCTAACATCTGAAGTTGCGTTTCCTCCTCACTGCTTTTTTCCCTCTTTACACAATTGACTGTACCTCTAAAGAGCCCTCTGTCAAGCTCCTGAAGTTTGTTTTCAACATGGTTTTGAACAAGTATTAACTGAGACATTATTAAAAAGATTATTTTAACTAAAGTATTGATATAAATAATGTGTACCTTTTGCCCCTTCACCACCTCATACATTTATACGTTTTTAAACAAAATAAACCACTTTTGATTTATTTTCACACAAAATCTGTTGCTCAATACATGAATAAATTATGAATGCTGTTCGTATCTTTTGCTTAGATAAAGATTGGGACGTGTTCGTTGCATAAACTGTGTGTGGCGGTAGCAAGTACAAAACAAAAGCAGTCTGTGTATGCTAATGAGTTCATGCTGTTGTATCTTACTTGGTTACTTCTCCATGATTAAAACAAAAAATTACAATATTGTAATTACAAATATTAACATACCATTAGACTGGGGGTCAAGCAGAGCAATATATTAATAAGATGTAAAATTAATAATTATATATATACTGTATGTATCCAAAGTCACATCAAACACTGATCCAAAAGCTGATCTGTAGAAGAGCAGCCTTAGAAGCCTATTTCAATTTCAAGGTAATTTAGGGTCATATTATTAAATCTCCATACTTTCTGTCATCAACAACCAAAATACTTGGTTGTTGCAGCTAAAAGCAGCACATAAACAGAGCGTTTCTGATTTTTAATTATCCTCCTTGCATAAAAACAACTTAAATTATTACTATTATTATTGTTCTGTCAGTATGCTCTGGCATATGACATAACATATTTTTGCTTTGTATAGTTCTAGGGCCGTGTGTGCTTTTATTACCATTTAGCAACTTTGCATGTTTTACTTTGGAGAAATTATTACAATTCAGCTATGGTAGACAAATTCGGAGCACCTAGCATGAGATCTCACCCTCCCTTCAAAGCGTCTGCAAAGCGTCACGAAACGGCAATAAATGACCTCATGTCTCAAAGCATATAACATTACAATAATAAAGAAGATAAACTCTGACTTGTACCACCTGACTCCTGCAGATTCATTTCACCGTTGATAGTATTGACATAGAAATGCAACAGCTCCAGGTAGAATGTCATGGGTTGCAATCTCATAACTACGGTTATGACGTGGTGTGAACGCAGCATAAGCTTGTTGTTTTGGTTTACGAGGAACTGTCCAATCATTGCATTCGGACCAAATGCAATGACTGGACGAAAATTATTTGGTCCAGAGACTTCCACAGAAGATATATGTACATGTTTTAATATTTAGACCACTTCTATTATTGATTGCTATCAGGATGTGAACAGAGTTTCAACCAGTATAACAAAAAGTGTTTATAAAAGAAATTGCCTACCCTATCTTTAATGGGTAGGCTAGCTTGCTTGTAAACGCTTTGATTGCTTGTGAACCGCAGCGCTGACAAGAGTACAAAACCAATAATGTCATTCAAACATTTTATAAGACCTCATATTATCCCTTTTCAACCATAATACAAAACTTTCCTCTGAGCCTCGATCCAAAAACTCTTCCATAGTGTAATCGTCAGGATGATGTCTGATCGCGTCCTCCAGGTGTCATAGAAACAGCCGTAAAGGAGGTTGGTGTCCTGAAACATTTGCCCCCTCCGGTCTCTTCGGATGTGCATGTCCATTAGCTCGGTCAACCTGAAAAATGCAGGTTTTCATCATGATTTGAGCGTTTAGAAACAGTTTATCAGATGGTTGTTGTCAGATTTCACTGGCGACTTCAAAAATGAAATTTAATCGTAAGCTTGGTGAACAGCTTTGGAGAATTTGATGTTTTCCCATTCAAAAAGATAGGAGCTGCACTTGCATGACTGAAATAGCTGCCCAAGGGCCGTTTCAAAGCTTACAGGGGATACATATATCACAAAAAACACTTAAGTAGTAAAAGGCAATAAAGAAGATATATGTACATGGCAATAAAGTACAGACCCGATTCCAAAAAAGTTGGGACACTGTACAAATTGTGAATAAAAAAGGAATGCAATAATTTACAAATCTCATAAATTTATATTTTATTCACAATAGAATATAGATAACATATCAAATGTTGAAAGTGAGACATTTTGAAATGTCATGCCAAATACTGGCTCATTTTGGCTACACATTCCAAAAAAGTTGGGACAGGTAGCAATAAGAGGCCGGAAAAGTTAAATGTACATATAAGGAACAGCTGGAGGACCAATTTGCAACTTATTAGGTCAATTGGCAACATGATTGGGTATAAAAAGAGCCTCTCAGAGTGGCAGTGACTCTCAGAAGTCAAGATGGGCAGAGGATCACCAATTCCCCCAATGCTGCGGCGAAAAATAGTGGAGCAATATCAGAAAGGAGTTTCTCAGAGAAAAATTGCAAAGAGTTTGAAGTTACCATCATCTACAGTGCATAATATCATCCAAAGATTCAGAGAATCTGGAACAATCTCTGTGCGTAAGGGTCAAGGCCGGAAAACCATAGTGGATGCCCGTGATCTTTGGGCCCTTAGACGGCACTGCATCACATACAGGAATGCTACTGTAATGGAAATCACAACATGGGCTCAGGAATACTTCCAGAAAACATTGTCGGTGAACACAATCCACCGTGCCATTCGCCGTTGCCAGCTAAAACTCTATAGGTCAAAAAAGAAGCGCAGGTGTTTTCTCTGGGCCAAGGCTCATTTAAAATGGACTGTGGCAAAGTGGAAAACTGTTCTGTGGTCAGACGAATCAAAATTTGAAGTTCTTTTTGGAAAACTGGGATGCCATGTCATCCGGACTAAAGAGGACAAGGACAACCCAAGTTGTTATCAGTGCTCAGTTCAGAAGCCTGCATCTCTGATGGTATGGGGTTGCATGAGTGCGTGTAAGAAGGATCCGGGTACTGAAATGGCCAGCCTGCAGTCCAGATCTTTCACCCATAATAAACATTTGGCGCATCATAAAGAGGAAGATGCGACAAAGAAGACCTAAGACAGTTGAGCAACTAGAAGCCTGTATTAGACAAGAATGGGACAACATTCCTATTCCTAAACTTGAGCAACTTGTCTCCTCAGTCCCCAGACGTTTGCAGACTGTTATAAAAAGAAGAGGGGATGCCACACAGTGGTAAACATGGCCTTGTCCCAACTTTTTTGAGATGTGTTGATGCCATGAAATTTAAAATCAACTTATTTTTCCCTTAAAATGATACATTTTCTCAGTTTAAACATTTGATATGTCATCTATGTTGTATTCTGAATAAAATATTGAAATTTGAAACTTCCACATCATTGCATTCTGTTTTTATTCACAATTTGTACAGTGTCCCAACTTTTTTGGAATCGGGTTTGTACATTTCAATAAAGCAAACAGATATAGTCTACTAAAGAAGAAAAGGTAATTCACAAAAACATCTAAAGCAATAGAAATTGAACATGCAATAAATGAATACAAATAAACAGAAATAAACAACACAACTTGAAACATGAAAAAAAATTGTCACCTTCAGGTAGTCAGGAGCTAACCCATATCTTCCTGTTGTATGACGATTGATTTTCCTGGATCAGTTTATAGACCCTTTTCACATTTCCGGGTTTCTCAGAAGCAGAAGTCATCATAGTTGGGTAAACTTTTATGGCAGTGAATGAGAGAATACTTTAAATATATATTTTATGCTCCTATTTGCTCAAATAGTAAAAGAAAAACTCCACAATAGTGTTTTCAAAAACATTATTGGGAAAAAAATAGAGAGCGATTGAATGGCAGTCAGAAGACAGAAAGATGTCATACCATCACTCCCACAGCCGGTGTATTAGTAACACCCTCACAGCAGCGCTAACCGGATCGCAAGTCAAGTGTAGTGAAGTAAAGTGAAGGAGGAAGATTCTGAGGTAATCTGGTGCTGGGCCTGTCCACAGTGTGAGCGCTCGGAGAAAAAAAAACATCAGAGGTTTCATAATTTAGTGTGATTTATTGCAAGAGAAGCATTTGTAGTCATCCTCTGTGGACGGATTGCCCGTACACCCTAAGTGGAACCATCACCCACAGTCATCGCAGGAAATCTGTAAAAATAAGAGTAACAACAAAAACAGTTTTAAAGCAATGGTCCATTCATTATTAATTTGTGTAACCAAAAATGCTCAGTCACAGTTAACCAAAGAACATCTGCAGTGTTCTCAAATGTTTCTGCCCCCCCACAAAAGTGGCACAGGTCACTTCGGTCCTCTATGAGGTACAGTACAACACTAATGAAAGTGATGCACATCAAAAAGCACGTTAATAACATTCATGAGTTTAAAAAGCCATACCAGATTGGCGGAGTAGAGAAGCAATCTCCTTCTTGAGTCGCGTTGTCTTGTGGCGCATTGGAGAAGAATGGTGGTATTTTGTAACAAGAAAAAAAATTATCCGCAAAGTATTATCCTATTTGAATTAGCATTTCATATTTGCTATATCACGCACCTTAAAAGCGATGATGTAGCATCCCTCTGAAGTTGGTGAGGCAGGCTTTCACACACCCAGTGTGAAACTGAAACATGGAGTCAAATAATGCCGTATATGTTTGCAAAAGAAAATAAAGTTTTGGGAGAAAAAAAAAGTTTTGCAAACAAAAATAAAGAATTGCGAAAGAAAAATAAAGTGGTTTCATTTGCAACGCTCCTTTTATTCTGCGTTTCAGTCAAGTGTGAGTTCGCGATACTGTTTTCCCTTTGCACTTAACTTTTTTGTGCGTTTCTCAACATGGCACTGTTTTGGCATAGGGGGTGGAGTCAAGAAACTGGGGCGTGTTCAGCGGACATGGACACGCCTCCCTCTACATCATCTGCTCCAGACGCAGATCAGCACAGATGAAGGCACCATGGCTGAGAGGCATGCGTTTCCTTGTACTCACACTTTTACTAGCATTGAAACGGAAATGGTTTTGTTTTGTTAATTAAATGTGTATTAAAAGCATTTGCCTTAGATCATGTTAAAGTGGTGTTTATTATTAGCCGTAGACTACCGTGAACTGTCTGAAAATAGCCAGCATCTGTTGTTTATTTCTCTCAGTGTGCACACTTTTATAGCATTAAAATGTGTATTAAGCATTTGCTTAAGTTAAAGAAGTTAGAGATCAGTTAATGTGGTGTTTAGTCTTTATTTGCTAACTTGAACTGTCTGAAAACGCCAGCATCTGCTGTTCATTTCGCTCAGTGTGCGTGCAGAAGAATGAGATAAATAAACTTAAAGCCTTTAGTAAATCAGAACACTGGGGGAAAGAATCTTTTTTCATTCTATATCATGCAACAAAGGAAAGATGGCATATCCTCCACAATGTGGTAGACACACAGCTTTCGTTTTTCAAGGCTTTGTAGTAGCTGTGTTTTAGCCGTGCTGCAGGTACAGCCAACAAAAGCAATGTCCAGGAGTTTAGACTGGTTTGGTGATCTGGAAAGACACTGCAGCACTATTTAAACACACTTCTCACACAATCATAGTCTGGTTTCCCATTACACTTATAATCACCATATTTATAATGAAACCGTCATTCTTAAAAATATGATATTAATCATTTAATATAATAAAATGTAATTATTGTTACTACTGTAAAGCTATATTAATTCATTATGGGATCATATTTTAATGACAGGATATTTATTGAACAAAAAAAAAATATATTTTATCAAAATAAATTGAAAAATTTACCCATTTTCCATGTATGTTCCAAGGAAATATCACGTGTAGGAACGTTGGCCAAAGGATTTAATGTGACGAACCTGATTTGGCACTTAAGAGCGAGCCACCGTGAGACATATGGCGAATACGAAATACTGGCGAATGCAAAGCAATCAACCGCTACTAGTAATGTGACTCTCATTCAGCCATCGATTGCAGCCGTGGTGAGAAAAAAAAAAACTAACCGTACACACTGACCAGCAAGAGAAGCTAAAACTATAATCATGACGATAATGCACATCTGGAACCACGATATCATGCCAGGGCGCAAATACTTCAACGATGTAGCTCTACCGGAGTCAAAACATCTACAACCACATAAACAACTTCACACGATCAGTTTAACAACTGTGTGTGTCCAGTGATGTCAATGTTAAGTTTAACCATCATAGAGTGAAAGTTTATCATTTGGACGTGTTTTGTCTTGCCACTTTACACATCGGGACTCAGGAAAATTGGCACTCGCACGCTGTTATCTGTGCACACAGCCACACACACCCGAAGCGCGTGCACACAGAGAGAGAGAGAGAGAGAGAGGTGCATTTCAGACAGCGCTCGAACACGAAATTGATTCCTCTTTCACGTTTACTTGTGATTGAACGGACACACACACACAAAAGTATGTCAAAATACCCATCTCGGCAAGTATTCTCTCGGTTATGTCATAAGTGAACAGTTGAGAAAGAAACTGGATGTGTGTCAGTGTATTCGGTCCGTGCATTTGTTCTTAAAGTGACAGCAGCTTAAAATTCCATGACAGCATTAATAAATTTTAGCATTTTATGTTAATAAAATGAAAAAAAAAAAGCTTTAACAAAGTTTAACCTATATTTACTACCTTACTAACCTGTATGCTGCATGCAAGAGTGGAGTTTCATGTCTAAATATAATCAAAAGCAAGAACAGATCCTGCCTGTCAGACTCTCACCTCTGAGCATGTCATCCCAAGATCTGCAGAACCACTGGCATTTTGGGAGAGGAATAAAGGCAGGTTCCCAGCTTTTTCTGCCTTAGCGCTCCATCGACGAATGTTGATAGTAAGTGGCTATTCAGTACAGCCGCACACATTTTGGATGAAAAGAGGAATACACAAATATTTATGAAGAAAAACTGGCCTTACCTACCAAACACTCTCAGGGGGAAAAAAGGTACAAAAGCTGTCACTGGGGCGATACCCTTTTAAAGAGTACATATTAGGAGCTCAAAGGTACATACTGGTTCCAAACATGTGCATATTAGCCTAAAGAACCTTTTCAAAGGGTACAGTCCCAGTGATAGCTTTTGTACCATTTTTTCTGAGAGTGAAGGACACAACTACTCAGCAGCTTGATGATCACATGCTGAACAATATTCCTGTTCATTTTTGTATTGACTACTCCATTTAGTTCTTTTAAGAGTTTAAATGTTTCCATTAATTTGTGTCCTCAGCCACATACTGGACAATGTTCAATTACAACTTATGAGTTGCATCAGACTACTCAAATATGTTCATTTAGGAGTTGAAATGTTTTTATTTAATTTATTGTCCTCAGTCATATATTGGACATTGTTTAATTACGCCTCGTGGGTTGCAGTGTTCAGTTTGACATTGAGTCTGGTGTCATTAGTGTTTTAACCCCTGTTTTTAAAGGCATATTAAACTATTTTTTGTGCTTATTTATTTGATTCTCTATTAAAACAATAATATACATAATTACTGTAAATAATATAACCGAGGCATTCTGTGGCATTACTTTTTCTGACAGTGGCAGTCAACAGAGAGCTTACATATCAGATATATAAAGCTTGAAGGATCGGGATCAGTAATCGGTATTGGCTGCAAAAATCCTGATTGGATCATCCCTAGTAAATACTTTGTGTCTTTTGTCCCGTGTGTGGGGTTTATAAGATATTTTAACAAAACAAACCACATTTATTTTCACACAAAATCTGTTGCTCCATTCAATAATAATAATTTTAAAAAAATCTGCAACCATACACATATGGGAGAAGTGAAAAGCACATTTAAAGGTGTGCCTTTAGCCCCGTTGTACTCTATTGTCGACTTGATCAAACGGTATATAACGATATTGCAATATAAAAATGCGCCAATATGTATTGAGTTAATGATATGATTTGCGATATAGAGTTAGTTTTATACAAGACTCAGCTTAATGTATTTATAAAGTATAATGAACCCAAAAGTGTAAATTCTGTCATCATTTACTCACCCTCATGTCGTTTCAAACATAAAAGATTTTCATTCATTTTCCAAACACAAATGAAGATATTTTTTAAAAATATTAAGATCAGGGCTCAGAAACTAGTTCAAGAAAAAAACAACACAAAAAAAAAAAAAGTTTTTGACGTTTCGAGCCCAATGTCTCTTCATCAGACAATGAACACATACACTGATAAGCTCATATATACACCACAGAAGTACATCACATGATCCACCACATGACAAAAAACATTACATAATAACTTTATTTATAAATATCAGAAATAATGCAATAAATCCAAACGTACTAATAAATGCCATTATTAAAGAAAAGGGTGAATATCAAACTCTTCATTAAGACCATTAGGTGATAATGTGTTCAAAGTGTAAATACAATATGCTTCATGTTTTAAAGGCAACTTAATACTATCACCTCTTTGATGTAATTTTACTGCTTCAATGCCAATATACTGAAGTACAAACCGAATGTCTCAACTTAAAAAAAGTGTTGTGCTACTGGACTTTTAGGGTCATGATGCCTGATAGCACTTCGATGTTCAGTTTTAAGCTGTCTGCTTGTTTTCCCACGTAACAAAGTCCACAAGGGCAACGTAACATTTAAATGACATTAGCTGTTTTAAAGGAAATCTGTTTTATACGTCAAATTGTATTGTTGACAACCTCCACTTATAATTACCAAAAGGTATTTTACTCAAAAATGTGTTAGCTGAGGAACAAATAGATCCGCCCTTACCAGCATATTACATAAATTTGGAGGTCTCCTTGCAGATTGGGGTCAATCTCAACAATGAACAGTGTACACCCTAAACGAACAGCGTGTAAGGGTTAGCCTAAACAGACAACTCACGATGGCTAAAGTGAACAAGACTTATTTGTACATTTTTAGATGGAGATGTCATGTCCTCCAGTTTTGCCCAGAGAAGGTTGCTCTTTTCATCAAAGCCACGTCCGTCTTGCACAACATATGCAGAAGTGGATGTAGCAGAGGAAGATGAAGCAGGACCTCAACCAGAAGGACAAAACCCAGGGCTCCACAGGAGGAATCAGCTTAGTCAAAGATTTTTTGCTAATTAGACAGGATTTCTAAATCGCACAAAATGTCGGATCCGGCTTTTCCTTTCTACAGTCACCATTCATTGGGTACGTTTTTGCATTGCTTTGACCTTTCTCTTTAGGTCCCGCTTTCTCGCACACCACCATTGGTCGGTCATGTTCGCAAACATTGGTCAAACTGCATCTCAATCATTACCCTCAGCACCACGGCATAAGTCAAGAGACAGAGCAGCAGCTTGCTTGTCAACAGTGGCACATGGCTCCTGAACAGCGTAAAAAATGCCCAAACGCAAATGTAAATTCACAGATGATTTGGAGAGAGAATTCCTGTGTTTTCATCTCGGTCTGGATCCGTGTGAAGCAGAATGACCTGCAAAGATGACCAACTGATTTTTTATTTTATTTTAACCTATGGCCATGAAAAGGAACAGTGTCATGTAAAAGGTGTTAAAAGCTTAACTATTTTTTTATTATTGTATTGTTGAGGGCCAAAAGTTGAATGGAAAGGATGTATTACTTTATGCATTAAAGTTCAATAACATGGTTGTGAACCACTGATCTATATAGAGAACTGGATTGCTCATGACGTCATAGAAAGTGAAGCCGCCGCGCCGCCATATTGGTATTCCCTAGTAAGCTCACGCGTTCCATTGAATTAATAGGAAATTATATGATTTTACTTAGAAAACATTGCCTAACGAGTCAGCGTCTTTATATTTGAAGTCTCCCTGTATATTCTTACAACACAAAGGTCCTAAACATTTAAATGGTTGTTTGTTTAAAGTCAGGAATTTCCCCTGCTTATTAAAAAGTTATGTTCATATTCATTATAGTAGTGAACATCAGCTCGGCGGGCGGCCGAGACACTTCAGCATATGTATTACAAAAGTGCGCATTCTGAAATCGGAATAAAGATTTATGCCTTGATTCCAGAAATGGCCTTGTACTGTTGTGTTTATGTATTTATGTTGTGTTGTAGTATTGTTTTTATTCATACAGTAGGCTAACTGCAAACCTTTCAACAATGATTTCGTTAACAGTATGCATTCCGAAGTAATTAATGATTTAACAATTAATAATTAACTCAACAGCATATACATAACACTTTACTCGTATGGAAACTGTAAACGCCATAAACTTGCGTTGTCTTTAAGAGTCTGAAATAGATGCTCAATCAGGAAATAAAATACACGCATCATCATAACTTATTCAGACAAATAACTGACTGCTTTATTTCCGAGATGATGCATGGTTTATACAATATAGTGCAATACTTGTATTAATATTTATTGTATAGGCTATTCCAATCAATTTCTGCAACTAAACACAGATATATGTTAATGTTTAATATTTCTTCCATGATTATATACATAAAGAAATATATTTTGTGTTTGGTCGGTTACCTGTGTCGACAGTGTGCGGTAGACACACCCACATCAACGATTTCAATATAGGACTTATCCTCGCCGAAAAGACCATAAACATTACAGATAACATCTGAAGTAACTATTATTTACATACATATATCGTAAAAACGAATCCTGTGAGACCGAAATGCTGCAAAGCGGGTGATTTTAGGTCAATGTTTTGGCTGTAAGTCAATGATGCCCTCTGTCAGTAGGGAATAGTAAGATGGCCGCTCGAACACTTCCGGTGGCTTCACCGCCTGATGGCAGTTTAGAACGCAATGAGCAATCCAGTCATTATATAGATCAGTGTTGTGAACGCATTTGTCAAAGTTCAATAACATAGTATTAAAGTGCAAGTTCAGTCCCAACCATTCTTTCACAATTTGAGCCTGATGAATCTTGACATGGTCATCCTGGAATATGGCCATGATGTGTCTCACACACACTCCATCAATTAGGGTTAGAAGAACATATAACATAATAATAATCCAATCACAGACTCTTAAGCATTTGCAGTAGTGCAGCCCACATTCCTCCAGCATTCCATTAGAATGTTCAACAGTGCTAATCTCCCTGTTGTGATGTCACAGTGAGCACACACTAGAACTGAAGCTGCAGGAGTCCTGGAGCCCACCGCTTTCTGCAGTCTTGGTGTAAAGTGAATCCATAGCATTCTTCTACTGTACTTGGTGTTTGATGATAGTTTGCAATGGCTTGTAATACTAGAGATCAATCAGACCATTACAGAGAACTGGCATTTGCGGCCCGTTTAGCTGCAAAACTCGCTGTACCACAGCTGGAGGATGTCACTTTTCAACCAATCATCGGCAACTTCTTGTGGAATCTGACTGAGCAGTATGTCAATTTTTATTTTTTATTTGTATAATTCTATTATATTCTGGTGATGGAACTTATTTTAATATAGTTTTTGTGTAATTGTGTTAATATTAGACTTTTTGGTTATACTTTATTTTGATGGTCCCCTTCAGACATTCTGTTGACTACAAGTAATGTTGCTCCTACAGCTTTAATAAGGATTAATCTATATGTCATTTATAATTTATGCAGTTAAGACTTGTAAAGTGTTTGATAACTTTATTCAATTTCTGTATATTGATTATATATGAAGACCACAGGTAAATATGACACTTATTATAATGGGTTTATGTGAAGATTGTTTTAAGTGCACTTAAACTAAAAGCTGTCATATTTTTAAAGACTAATAAATGAATACAAAAAACTGATAGCTTTCATTCAAGTTGAATGCCTATCATTAATGTTTAAAAAAATCATTTTCAGAGACATCAGTAGCAGTTTTAGTATCAGTGATACTGGCCTTCATTCATAAAAAGATCCCATTACAACAAATATTTAAAATATCCTGTCTTTAAGTTGTTTCTACATTCATTTGGAGAGTAACTAAAATTATTTAAATCGCCAACGTTAATTAATTACAGAACAAATGTGATTAATTAGTGTTTTTTTATTTTTATCAATTGACAGCACTACTAAAAACATTAAAAGAATGTCCAGAGGGAACCATCAAAATAAAGTGTTACTGACTTTTAAAAAAATAAAAAATAATTTCAAGAAATGTTTCGAAAAACGAAAATAAAGTTTTTTAATAATCAACTAATTAATCACATTTATTAAATAATCAATCAAATAAAACTGAGTTATACAAACATTTAAATTGCACATAAGGTAGTTTATATCTCAACTTTTTAATAATAGAATTATGTTTCTACTCTATTTTGTTGGTTAAATATAAACATTTAAATGACGACTGTAATAACTTGTTTTCATGACAGATTTATTCAAATGCACATTAGATAATGAAGACAACACTAACAGGTTAAGTAAACATATAATGAATATGTAATAGAGTGGATATATTTAGCAAAATACTAGTTATTATTTTTCTAGCTAACTAACAAGATACATTGAATGTCTTTCTGAGGTAAATAATGTCTGGTGACTCTAATGACTGGTAGTTGACATGTAGGAGCAACTCAAAGTCAACAGAATGTCTGAAGGGGACCATCAAAATAAAGTACAACCAAAATGTCTAATATTAACACAATTACACAGAAACTATTTAAAAAAGTTTTGAACATGCTAGCAACATGCTAATTCATGCTAGGATCATGCTATAAACATTTTAATACATGATAACACCATAATTCATGGTAAACATGCTAGAAATATGCTAATTCATGATAAAAACGTTAGCAATGTGTTAAAACATGTTAACATGTCTTAGAATGTTTACATTTTATTTACTTTGAGTAAAATCTTCAAACTTTTCAAAGATATTTCAAACATTCAGACAAGGCTTTGTCAAGCCAACATCAAATTTCGTCATCAAACTTTACTTGTCTTATATTATATTAACAGTTTTGTATATTTTTCAGGAATTTGGAAGTGATACAGGCGGCATTGAGCTACCCGGTAAGTCTACTTTTGCATATTAATACAATATAAAAATCTAAGTCCATGTTTTGGAATAAAGCAAACGATCTGCTCACACAAAAACCAGCTCACATCATTAGAACAAACTAATGTAGCTTTTTCCCCCCACACAGTTCTCCAGACAGCAAATCTATGAAATGCTGACTTCCATTGCTACGTCAGCCACCACAACTGCAGCTGATTTAATGCCACAACTATCTAGGATAGTGGGCATGGATCCATCTGCAGTTGTGAACTCAAACAGGCCATCAACATCCTCATCCACTGAGGATTTTCAGCAGGACCCATCAGAAAGACCAGTGATCCTGAAGACGGAACAGCTTCCATTTGCGTATCCACTTGAAACCCTTTTTGGGATCACGGTGGATGGTCTCCTCAGCAGCGATGAATGTGATTTCAGCGACTCTCTGGGTGATTGGCGTTCCTCTGAACTCGCTGGCATTGTGGTGGAGGTAGTTTGTCATCGGGTGAATGTGGTGATGCACAACAACATTCTGAAGATCAACGCAGCCTCGTCACCATGTTTCGTTTACTTCTGTCCGGATGATTCCTGCACTAATATTGGGGAATTACTGATTAGTGAGGTCATCCGAAAGCTGAGTCATTTGCATTGCCACATCACCCGCGCAGTGGCCACAACAGCCATCGGCACGGTCCTTGCGGCAATAGAAGGCAAACTCCCGTGCGCTCTCAGAACGAGCCGTACGGTTGAGGCCTCAAGCAATATAATCAACTACATTGTGGAGGATGTCATTCGGGCATGGAATCCTACTTCATCGTCCAGAACATGGAAAAGTGGGCCTGTCCCAGTTCTGCAGCCGACTTTTGAGTCTTATGAGGGTGGTCTGTCACTCGTCCTGCTGGAGTCAGAACAACCCTCAGGCAGTGACGGGCCAAAGACCACCACCTTATTTGACTCATTGATGACCGCTCTTTATATGTCAAAATGCAACGGTCACTTCAGCGGGCAGGACACCTGTTACGCAGCTTCAGAACGTCTGCATCAAAGGTTTGCAGATTTAATGAACTGCGTCCTGAGATGCGAGATGCCGCAGGCAGAAAGAGTCTCGGAGGAGGTCAGAACGACAGCTAAAGATTTTCTCCATTATTTTGTGGAGGAACTCGTGCAGCGTCTATTTGTGTCCTCCAGATTCCCCCGACCTGCGAAACTCCCTGAAAATACTCCAGTGATGCCCTTAATCATCAATGAAGAAGATTTCGGTCTGACAGTGGTGGATCATCTGACAGAGTTGGTGGTCAGCCAAGTTTTTGACTTACTGGCAAAGAAATTTCCACCGACTGAACAGTTAACACCGATTGAAGTGCACAGTCAGGCTGTGTCGGTTCAGGAGGATCTACCACAACTGACCTTCAGAAACAAGTTAAAGATGATGAAGTCAAACATCCTTAAAAAGGTAATTTCTCCTCTATATAAATGTTTAATGTTCTACCTAATACCTATACTTATTAAAATTAATTCTGTTTTAATCATGAGTGTCATTTGTTTGCAGATGAAGAATCCCTTCAGATCTAAGAAGGACAGGAAGAGCAAGGGTGATACTGAGGAAAGCGCAGCTCAAGAACCCAGAAAGAAGTCGTCATTTTTAGGGCGGATGATTTCCTTCTCCCTGAAAATGACGTATCGTGGCTGATTTTAGCCCGCTGCTTATCAGTGGATGATGCTGTCAACATGGGACTGCACTACATCCTGGGACTTGTGTAAGGATCCTGGACTTCAGCTCCTCTTTTAACACCATCATCACGGATACCCACAGCTTTCTGTGCCCTCCTCCATCTGTCAGTGGATCATCAACTTCCTGACAAACAGGCAGCAGCTAGTGAGGCTGGGAAAACTCCTAACATCTGAAGTTGCGTTTCCTCCTCACTGCTTTTTTCCCTCTTTACACAATTGACTGTACCTCTAAAGAGCCCTCTGTCAAGCTCCTGAAGTTTGTTTTCAACATGGTTTTGAACAAGTATTAACTGAGACATTATTAAAAAGATTATTTTAACTAAAGTATTGATATAAATAATGTGTACCTTTTGCCCCTTCACCACCTCATACATTTATACGTTTTTAAACAAAATAAACCACTTTTATGATTTATTTTCATACAAAATCTGTTGCTCAATACATGAATGAAAAATAATTATGAATGTTGTTCGTATCTTTTGCTTAGATAAAGATTGGGACGTGTTCGTTGCATAAACTGTGTGTGGCGGTAACAAATACAAAACAAAAGCAGTCTGTGTATGCTAATGAGTTCATGCTGTTGTATCTTACTTGGTTACTTCTCCATGATTAAAACAAAAAATTACAATATTATAATTACAAATATTGACATACCATTAGACTGGGGGTCAAGCAGAGCAATATATTAATAAGATGTAAAATTAATAATTATATATACTGTATGTATCCAAAGTCACATCAAACACTGATCCAAAAGCTGATCTGTAGAAGATCAGCTCCATCTTAGAAGCCTATTTCAATTTCAAGGTAATTTAGGGTCATATTATTAAATCTCCATACTTTCTGTCATCGACAACCAAAATACTTGGTTGTTGCAGCTAAAAGCAGCACATAAACAGAGCATTTCTGATTTTTAATTATCCTCCTTGCATAAAAACAACTTAAATTATTACTATTATTATTGTTCTGTCAGTATGCTCTGGCATATGACAACATATTTTTGCTTTGTATAGTTCTAGGGCCGTGTGTGCTTTTATTACCATTTAGCAACTTTGCATGTTTTACTTTGGAGAAATTATTACAATTCAGCTATGGTAGACAAATTCGGAGCACCTAGCATGAGATCTCACCCTCCCTTCAAAGCGCCTCCAAAGCCACGCCTTCTGTCTGCAAAGCGTCACGAAACGGCATTAAATGACCTCATGTCTCAAAGCATATAACATTACAATAATAAAGAAGATAAACTCTGACTTGTACCACCTGACTGCTGCAGATTCATTTCACCGTTGATAGTATTGACATAGAAATGCAACAGCTCCAGGTAGAATGTCATGGGTTGCAATCTCGTAACTACGGTTATGACATGGCGTGAACGCAGCATAAGCTTGTTGTTTTGGTTCACGAGGAACTGTCCAATCATTGCATTCGGACCAAATGCAATGACTGGACGAAAATGATTTGGTCCAGAGACTTCCACAGAAGATATATGTACATGTTTTAATATTTAGACCACTTCTATTATTGATTGCTATCAGGATGTGAAGAGAGTTTCAACCAGTATAACAAAAAGTGTTTATAAAAGAAATTGCCTACCCTATCTTTAATGGGTAGGCTAGCTTGCTTGTAAACGCTTTGATTGCTTGTGAACCGCAGCGCTGACAAGAGTACAAAACCAATAATGTCATTCAAACATTTTATAAGACCTCATATTATCCCTTTTCAACCATAATACAAAACTTTCCTCTGAGCCTCGATCCAAAAACTCTTCCATAGTGTAATCGTCAGGATGATGTCTGATCGCGTCCTCCAGATGTCATAGAAACAGCCGTAAAGGAGGTTGGTGTCGTGAAACGTTTGCCCCCTCCGGCCTCTTCGGATGTGCATGTCCATTAGCTCGGTCAACCTGAAAAATGCAGGTTTTCGTCATGATTTGAGCGTTTAGAAACACAGTTTATCAGATGGTTGTTGTCAAATTTCACTGGCGACTTCAAAAATGAAATTTAATCGTAAGCTTGGTGAACAGCTTTGGAGAATTTGATGTTTTCCCATACAAAAAGATAGGAGCTGCTTTCGCATGACTGAAATAGCTGCCCAAGGGCTGTTTCAAAGCTTACAGGGGATACATATATCACAAAAAACACTTAAGTAGTAAAAGGCAATAAAGAAGATATATGTACATGGCAATAAAGTACATTTCAATAAAGTAAACAGATATAGTCTACTAAAGAAGAAAAGGTAATTCACAATACTTATAATAATTCTATAATACAAATAAATAGAAATAAACAACACAAAAACTTGAAACATGAAAAAAATTTCACCTTCAGGTAGTCAGGAGCTAACCCATATCTTCCTGTTGTATGACGATTGATTTTCCTGGATCAGTTTATAGACCCTTTTCACATTTCCGGGTTTCTCAGAAGCAGAAGTCACCATAGTTGGGTAAACTTTTATGGCAGTGAATGAGAGAATACTTTAAATATATATTTTTATGCTCCTATTTGCTCAAATAGTAAAAGAAAAACTCCACAATAGTGTTTTCGAAAACATTATTGGGAAAAAAATAGAGAGCGATTGAATGGCAGTCAGAAGACAGAAAGATGTCATACCATCACTCCCACAGCCGGTGTATTAGTAACACCCTCACAGCAGCGCTAACCGGATCGCAAGTCAAGTGTAGTGAAGTAAAGTGAAGGAGGAAGATTCTGAGGTAATCTGGTGCTGGGCCTGTCCACAGTGTGAGCGCTCGGAGAAAAAAAAAACAAAAAAACATCAAAGGTTTCATAATTTAGTGTGATTTATTGCAAGAGAAGCATTTGTAGTCATCCTCTGTGGACGGATTGCCCGTACACCCTAAGTGGAACCATCGCCCACAGTCATCGCAGGAAATCTGTAAAAATAAGAGTAACAACAAAAACAGTTTTAAAGCAATGGTCCATTCATTATTAATTTGTGTAACCAAAAATGCTCAGTCACAGTTAACCAAAGAACATCTGCAGTGTTCTCAAATGTTTCTGCCCCCCCACAAAAGTGGCACAGGTCACTTCGGTCCTCTATGAGGTACAGTACAACACTAATGAAAGTGATGCACATCAAAAAGCACGTTAATAACATTCATGAGTTTAAAAAGCCATACCAGATTGGCGGAGTAGAGAAGCAATCTCCTTCTTGAGTCGCGTTGTCTTGTGGCGCATTGGAGAAGAATGGTGGTATTTTGTAACAAGAAAAAAAATTATCTGCAAAGTATTATCCTATTTGAATTAACATTTCATATTTGCTATATCACACACCTTAAAAGCGATGATGTAGCATCCCTCTGAAGTTGGTGAGGCAGGCTTTCACACACCCAGTGTGAAACTGAATAGTCAAATAATACGTTTTGGGAGAAAAAAAAGTTTTGCAATCAAAAATAAAGAATTGCGAAAGAAAAATAAAGTGGTTTCATTTGCAACGCTCCTTTTATTCTGCGTTTCAGTCAAGTGTGAGTTCGCGATACTGTTTTCCCTTTGCACTTAACTTTTTTGTGCGTTTCTCAACATGGCACTGTTTTGGCATAGGGGGTGGAGTCAAGAAACTGGGGCGTGTTCAGCGGACATGGTCACGCCTCCCTCTACATCATCTGCTCCAGACGCAGATCAGCACAGATGAAGGCACCATGGCTGAGAGGCATGCGTTTCCTTGTACTCACACTTTTACTAGCATTGAAACGGAAATGGTTTTGTTTTGTTAATTAAATGTGTATTAAAAGCATTTGCCTTAGATCATGTTAAAGTGGTGTTTATTATTAGCCGTAGACTACCGTGAACTGTCTGAAAATAGCCAGCATCTGTTGTTTATTTCTCTCAGTGTGCACACTTTTATAGCATTAAAATGTGTATTAAGCATTTGCTTAAGTTAAAGAAGTTAGAGATCAGTTAATGTGGTGTTTAGTCTTTATTTGCTAACTTGAACTGTCTGAAAACGCCAGCATCTGCTGTTCATTTCGCTCAGTGTGCGTGCAGAAGAATGAGATAAATAAACTTAAAGCCTTTAGTAAATCAGAACACTGGGGGAAAGAATCTTTTTTCATTCTATATCATGCAACAAAGGAAAGATGGCATATCCTCCACAATGTGGTAGACACACAGCTTTCGTTTTTCAAGGCTTTGTAGTAGCTGTGTTTTAGCCGTGCTGCAGGTACAGCCAACAAAAGCAATGTCCAGGAGTTTAGACTGGTTTGGTGATCTGGAAAGACACTGCAGCACTATTTAAACACACTTCTCACACAATCATAGTCTGGTTTCCCATTACACTTATAATCACCATATTTATAATGAAACCGTCATTCTTAAAAATATGATATTAATCATTTAATATAATAAAATGTAATTATTGTTACTACTGTAAAGCTATATTAATTCATTATGGGATCATATTTTAATGACAGTATATTTATTGAACAAAAAAAAAAATATTTTATCAAAATAAATTGAAAAATTTACCCATTTTCCATGTATGTTCCAAGGAAATATCACGTGTAGGAACGTTGGCCAAAGGATTTAATGTGACGAACCTGATTTGGCACTTAAGAGCGAGCCACCGTGAGACATATGGCGAATACGAAAAACTGGCGAATGCAAAACAATCAACCGCTACTAGTAATGTAACTCTCATTCAGCCATCGATTGCAGCCGTGGTGAGAAAAAAAAAAAAACTAACCGTACACACTGACCAGCAAGAGAAGCTAAAACTATAATCACGAACATAATGCACATCTGGAACCACGATATCATGCCAGGCCGCAAATACTTCAACGATGTAGCTCTACCGGAGTCAAAACATCTACAACCACATAAACAACTTCACACGATCAGTTTAACAACTGTGTGTGTCCAGTGTGTCAATGTTAAGTTTAACCATCATAGAGTGAAAGTTTATCATTTGGACGTGTTTTGTCTTGCCACTTTACACATTGGGACTCAGGAAAATTGGCACTCGCACGCTGTTATCTGTGCACACAGCCACACACACCCGAAGCGCGTGCACACAGAGAGAGAGAGAGAGAGAGAGAGAGAGAGGCGCATTTCAGACAGCGCTCGAACACGAAATTGATTCCTCTTTCACGTTTACTTGTGATTGAACGGACACACACACACAAACGTATGTCAAAATACCCATCTCGGCAAGTATTCTCTCGGTTATGTCATAAGTGAACAGTTGAGAAAGAAACCGGATGTGTGTCAGTATATTTGTTCTTAAAGTGACAGCAACTTAAAATTCCATGACAGCATTAATGTTAATTAAATGAAAAAAAAAGCTTTAACAAAGTTTAACCTATATTTGCTACCTTACTAACCTATATGCTGCATGCAAGAGTGGAGTTTCATGTCTAAATATAATCAAAAGCAAGAACAGATCCTGCCTGTCAGACTCTCACCTCTGAGCATGTCATCCCAAGATCTGCAGAACCACTGGCATTTTGGGAGAGGAATAAAGGCAGGTTCCCAGCTTTTTCTGCCTTAGCGCTCCATCGACGAGTGTTAATAGTAAGTGGCTATTCAGTACAGCTGCACACATTTTGGATTAAATCTACAGTGCATCCAGAAAGTATTCACAGCGCTTCACTTTTTCCATATTTTGTTATGTTACAGCCTTATTCCAAAATGGATTATGAATATGAATTTAATCCATTTTGGAATAACGCTGTAACATAAAATGTGGAAAAACTGAAGCGCTGTGAATACTTTCCGGATGCACTGTACTCTTAAAAGTAAAATTTTCCAAAAAAATACTCAAGTAAATGTAACAAAGTACATGTACTTCGTTACTACCCACTTCTGCTTAGTCCTCCAAGGTTTATAATGGTCTTGTGAATGGCCAAATTCTGAAGACAGAAAAAATACATCCATCCATAAAAAATGTAATCCATACAACTCCCAAGGGTTAATAAAGGCCTTTTGAAGTGAAGAGATGCATTTTTGTAAGAAAAATATCCATATTTAAAACTTTATATATTCAAACAACTAGCTTCCGGCGAAATACCGCATGCAGAATACAGCTGGGCAACAAATTCAAGCTCCTCTTCTCTTATATCGAAATCCATCTCTTTAAAATTTCTCATTTTAAACTTCTAATTTGTGCCTCATGTTTTGTTTTGCTGTCTCCTCTGCGCCTCCGCTTGCGTCATTGCGTCAGGTCAAAGGTTGCTCTTCCGTCCAAATTGACATGCGCAGTATGTGTACGGTCGTCCACCAAAAGCTTGTTATTTGAATTTATAAAGTTTAAAATATGGATATGTTTATTACAAAAACGCATCTCTTCACTTTAAAAGGCCTTTATTAACCCTCCTGATTTGTATGGATTAATTTTTTTATGGATGGATGCATTTTTTCTGTCTTCAGAATTTGGCCTACCATTCACAATCGTTATAAACCTTGGAGGACTAAGGATATTTTTTAATATATCTCCGATTGTGTTTGTCTGAAAGAAGATAGTCATATACACCTAGGATGGCTTGAGGGTGAGTAAATCCTGGGATAATTTTGGATTAGTTTATGGATATAATTAGAAACGTACAACTTAAAACCTTTCTCCCATTTGCTTGATGAAGCCTTTGAGTGTATCTGGATCACATCATTGATGTTGACCCAAGGCAGATCCTGAAGGCAGCGAGTGTAGAATGACATTCACATTAGCTGACAGTTTAAATGACTGAGCTGGCTTATCGAAAACAAGGAAGTAACTGTGCTTACAAGGAAGTATCAGTTGTGATCCTAATAACTTTTACATCCTTGGAAAAGTTTTTCCATAAATTTATAGCAATTTAATTGATCTGAATTGTTTTGATTTTTCTCTTTAGACGCAGTCATCAATACACACAACACAACAAACACAAAGATATTGGAGACCATATCCAATAACTTAAAATATGCACCAGAGAGGATGGGTGGTGGTGGCCGTAAGAAGACTCTTCCTTGAAGACCACCCTTTTTTTTAAATGACTGTTACTAGAAAAATGTATAGTTCTAGAAATGAAGTTCCCAAAAATTAAATTTCCTTAGTTTTACTTACTTGGTTTTTCTTTTCACCTACTTGTTAGTATTTGTCAGTGTTATGGTTTGTATTTTTGTATTCAGTACTCTGTTTATACACACACACACACACACAATATATACAGTGTATATTAGGGGTGCAACGGTTCAGATTGCTCACGGTTCGGTTCGTATTATGGTTTTAGGGTCACGGTTTCAGTACAGTTCGGTATGTGCTATGTTCAGGGAAAATAAGACTACTATATATAAAAATAAAGATTATAAGAACAAATAATCAAACTACAAGCAACAGCACAAATAAATACAATAGAGCAAATATGCAAATAAAATAAACAGTGCTTTTCAGGTTTTTCAGGTATCTAACAGTAGTTCCCTTTCAGTCAGTACACTACGAGTTACGTCAGTTACTGACGAAATGGGGGTTTCGCTTAGAAGCCAATCGCCTTTGAGCTCTACAAAACGAGCCAATGGCATGAAGATGCCCATGGGTCTGCGGAATTTGCATAACGCAACCCCGCCCCACCGCGTGGGTATAAAGGGCGTTGCGTAGCAATCTCGCATTACGTTTCTGCTTCAGAGCCGAGTGTTACTGCCTGAGCGTTTTTTTTCCCTCTTCAAGACAAGTGTCTCTCCAGAGTGTTGGTGTTACGGCGCGTTCTGGCGAGTTCCGCATTCCTGTCTGATCTGTGCAGTGATCTAGCACAGTGTGTGTGTTCTCCCTAGGCGCTTCAGCATTTCTGCAGAGCAAAAACTCTTCTCTAAAAGAGCTGCACGCGGCACATCTGTTTCAAGATGTCTCGCCCATGCTCCGTTCCTGGGTGCGGTCGGCTGGTTCCTCCGTTTGACGGGCATGACGCTGTTTGCCGTGCTTGGTCCTCGTGCACGCCGAGCGCGCGTTCATGGATGAGTCATGTTCCCACTGCGGGAACATGGCCATCGCAGTGTTGCGGTCAAGACTCCGTGATCTCCGTGCTGGAGGGAGAGTCCCCTCTACCACACCCCAATCTATTCCCTCCACGAGTGGGAATACTTTGGCTGGTGGTCAGGGTGACTTGAGGGTGACGGTGTGGGCCAACCCGACGAATCCTCCTCGGGCCACACCCCCTTCTAGCACACTGCAACCTGTGGTGTTGCCAGATGAGGGCGCAGGTGTTTCCCATCCCATGTCGACCGCCGCATCACAAGGTGGGCTGGATTCCTCCGGAGATGACGATTCGGCTGTGTTGCCTCCTTTCGGGAGTCCCAGCATTGCCCGAGTCTGATCCAGAGCTCACAGCCATGCTTTCCCGGGCGGCCGAGGCTCTTGGGCTTGTGTGGAACCCTCCGCCATGTCCCGAGCGCTCTCGGCTAGATGATTGGTATCTGGGGGCGGCCCGTGCCGAAGGTGCCCGTCAGCCCCCAGTGCCCTTCTTCCCGGAAGTGCATGAACGGATGCACTAGCGCACAGCTGGCCGCGGGGCCCACGCAAGTATGCGTTTCCCCCAGTGATCCTTCTCGCACAGGTTCTGTGCAAGATCAGGGAGGACAGGGAGCAGGTCCTTTTGATCGCCCCATATTGGCCCGGCCGGACCTGGTTCTCAAAACTCATACTCCTTGCAACAGCCCCTCCCTTGTCGATCCCTCTGAGGAAGGACCTCCTTACTCAGAGACGGGGCACCGTATGGCACCCACGTTCAGACCTTTGGAACCTACACGTTTGGGACCTGGACGGGACGCGGTAGGTTTGAGTACCCTGCCACCTCAGGTGGCGGCTACCATCACTTCCGCTAGGGCCTTGTCCACGAGACAGGCCTATGCGTTGAAGTAGAACCTCTTCGTCACCTGGTGCTCTTCTCGCCGAGAAGACCCCACGAAATGCCCAATCGGGTCCATGCTTTCCTTCCTCCAAGAAGGGCTAGAGCGAAGGCTGTCTCCCTCCACCCTGAAGGTCTATGTGGCCGCGATTTCGGCTCATCATGACCTGGTGGATTCAGAAATGGTAGGTCAGCAGGTTCCTTAGAGGGGCTAGGAGATTAAATCCTCCTCGCCCTCCTCAAATACCCTCTTGGGATCTTGCAGTGGTTTTATCTGCCCTGCAGAAAGCTCCCTTTGAGCCCCTGCAGTCTGTGGAGCTGAAGTTCCTTTCAATGAAAGTGGCGCTCTTGATTGCTCTGGGTTCCATCAAGAGGGTAGGGGACCTGCAGGCATTTTCGGTTGACGAAGCGTGCCTGGAATTCGGGCCGGCCAATTCTCACGTGATCCTGAGACCCCGGCCTGGATACGTGCCCAAGGTTCCCACCACTCCCTTCAGGGATCAGGTGGTGAACCTGCAAGCGCTGCCTATGGAGGAGGCAGACCCAGCCTTGGCACTGCTCTGTCCAGTATGCGCCCTTCGCGCTTACGTAGACCGGACGCAGTGTTTCAGGACCTCAGACCAGCTCTTTGTCTGTTACGGAGGGCAGCAGAAAGGGAAGGCTCTCTCCAAGCAGAGGTTGTCTCACTGGATAGTGGACGCCATTGTCCTGGCATATCAGGTTCAGGGCATGCCATGCCCCCTTGGAGTTAGAGCACACTCCACTAGGAGTGTTGCTTCCTCTTGGGCTTTAGCGCATGGCACCTCGCTGACAGACATTTGTAGAGCTGCAGGCTGGGCGACACCCAACATATTTGCAAGATTTTATAATTTCCGAGTGAAGCCTGTGTCCGCTCGTGTACTCGCCCCAAGTGGCCAGTAACTGGACAGGCTCAGGTGTCTTCGCTTGCTGCGCCATTCCACTCCACGGACTGGATGCGTGCGCATTTTCTCTCAGGTGAGCTTCCCAGTAAGCCCTGAGCTCCTCCAGCACTGCTGATGTCGACACCAGAGTGCATGCCCGCTTGATCAGCCCTCGTGTTCGGCTAGGTGCCTCCGTGTATATGGTTCCCCCGTTGGGCAACCCCCTCATGTGTATTTCCACGGTAAGTCTCTCTGAGCACGTGTCTTCCCTTGGCAAGACACCCTTGCCACACCTGGGGTTGAAAAATTTTCCACCTGCGACTAGATACCCCAGAGTGCTCCGTATGCAGTCCCTATGGGGGTCATATGTGTATTCTTAAGTCCTCCCTTCGGGCAGGCATTGTGTTGCATTTCTCCAAGTGGGATATGCTTCCCAGTGTACCTTGGTATTGGCGTTGAGCCTAGCCCCTCGTTCGTGCTAAGACTAGCACGAACTAAGACACGGCAGGGAGCCCTGGTCAGCGCAGGACGCTGGAAGATAGCCGTCGTGGCAAGATTGTATTGGGACCCCCATTTCGTCAGTAACTGACGTAACTCGTAGTGTACTGACTGAAAGGGAACGTCTCGGTTACGTATGTAACCCTCGTTCCCTGAAGGAAGGCAGACCCAGCCTTGGCACTGCTCTGTCCAGTAGGCGCCCTTCGCGCTTACGTAGACCGGACGCAGTGTTTCAGGACCTCAGACCAGCTCTTTGTCTGTTACGGAGGGCAGCAGAAAGGGAAGGCTCTCTCCAAGCAGAGGTTGTCTCACTGGATAGTGGACGCCATTGTCCTGGCATATCAGGTTCAGGGCATGCCATGCCCCCTTGGAGTTAGAGCACACTCCACTAGGAGTGTTGCTTCCTCTTGGGCTTTAGCGCATGGCACCTCGCTGACAGACATTTGTAGAGCTGCAGGCTGGGCGACACCCAACATATTTGCAAGATTTTATAATTTCCCCCTCGTTCGTGCTAAGACTAGCACGAACTAAGACACGGCAGGGAGCCCTGGTCAGCGCAGGACGCTGGAAGATAGCCGTCGTGGCGAGATTGTATTGGGACCCCCATTTCGTCAGTAACTGACGTAACTCGTAGTGTACTGACTGAAAGGGAACGTCTCGGTTACGTATGTAACCCTCGTTCCCTGAAGGAAGGGAACGGAGACGTTACGTCCCCATGCCACTTCCGCTGTACTGCTGGAACGGCCGGACGCTCATGCCTCGGCTCTTCAGCAGGTAACATAATGCGAGATTGCTACGCAACGCCCTTTATACCCACGCGGTGGGGCGGGGTTGCGTTATGCAAATTCCGCAGACCCATGGCATCTTCATGCCATTGGCTCGTTTTGTAGAGCTCAAAGGCGATTGGCTTCTAAGCGAAACCCCCATTTCGTCAGTAACTGACGTAACGTCTCCGTTCCCTTCCTTCAGGGAACGAGGGTTACATTCGTAACCGAGACGTTCTCTTACAAGTCTTGCGCTTCAGATGACAAATTCATACAAAAATTATGTCAACATGCCCGTCTTGGAGAGTATCCTAGCAAAGTCGGTTATGTCCTAAGTGAACATATAATAGTCGAGAAAGACAACTCATGTGTAACAGTATATGTACTGGATCTTAAAGCTGCAGTCTGTAACTTTTTGCACTCTAGCGGTTAATAAACAGAACTGCATGCGTCTTGCGGAAGAACATTGCAGCCGGAGCTACTTCTCTCTGTTTATGTCTACGGCGAGTCACGCAGGGACTGTGCTCCTCCGCAGCGGTTCCTACCAGAACGGTCTGAAATAGTCCCAATATAAACACATATTATAAGTGTACCATGATGATTCAGGGTAAGACAAAAACACGGTTTGGAAAACGGATTCATGTTGTACATTCTCATTATATAATTTTTGTAAATCTTGAACACAAAAAAGTTACGGACAGAAGCTTTAAAGGGAAAAAAAACTATTCCTGCTGCCTGTGTTTTTAATGTTAAATCAAACAACAAATGACAAAGAAATCACTCACTGCTCTTGACCGAATAGCTTTTGTAACTTCAATAATGATTCATCTTTATTTACAGTGAAGATAATTTTATTTTATATTTGATTACTTTATCCATTTTCTGTACCTGTACCTTTGGATGAGCGCACACACAAAGCTTCTCACAGCGCGCGTGAGTTCTCTTTTGCGTCTTTCTCTTGAATGTTTAAATTAGTAAGGCTTAAATTAGTTTAGTTTAAACACAGATAGCAACGTGTGCTGTTCAGGTCTCACCTGAGCTTGTGTGATATCAGCACCTGGGTGATGACGGTGTAAGTGACTGGACATTAGAGCTTACGGCACTCACAGTGAACCAAGTTTACAAAGAGTGACAGTTTTGTCCACGCTTTTTGATTATCGCTGTTGTAACATTTTGGGAAGCCAGAATGCGCATCCATCGACGAAACATACATTATCTGAACTCTGTCTGTCTGTTTTCCACATTGTTATTTCCAGCAAACCATATTAGCCTATAGATGCGTCGTCATTCGAGTTGAACCGCAGTACAAGTGCGTGTCGAACTGTACGGTACGGTTTGGTTCGATTTTTTTACAGAGAACCGTTGCACCCCTAGTGTATATAGGGTGAATTCAGAGTGATTGGGACACTTTGCCATTGAGATGACTTGGAAAAAGTGTCCCAATCAACCTGAATTCACCTTATACATATACACACACATACACACACACACACACACACACACACACACACACACACACACACACACACACACACACATTTATACCCATGATTGACCAGAGAACATGAATGGAAGACCCTCAGATGTGTCATAACTAAGTAGGTAAAACTTTCTATGCTACATCTATGAAAAGAGTTCATTGTTGTGTATTTATTTTGTTTATCTTTTAAGGATTCACATTTTCTGATGGAATTGCCAAGCATTAAGTCTTTTTACATTTTTAATATTTATTTATTATTCATTTAATTATATAATAACTAACTGAGTTTCAAAGAGGATAATACTCTGTTCTTGTTTTTAGAATATAATGATAAATGTCTGTGCAGTTTAAATGAATTAAGATCCTTTAAAGGAATAGTAAAAATTAAATTCCTGATTTGAAGGACTTTTCAGTGAACCATTTCTTTTCCCTTTTGTAGATTCACCAAACATCTGGCTGATTACTGGCAATTTGGTAAGAGATTGTTCTCTGCCTCACTGTTATTTCTTTTTCTAGTTGATATATTAACATTTTGTGATTTTTGATTACTTAATTGAATACAAATTTACTTAAGTTGATTTTAATTGATTTACTTAATACAAAGAATAGTTAGGATTCTGTATTAAAAGTGTAATGTTTCTCCATATAATTAGTAACATATGGAGCCCAATTTCATTATATATGAAACAATATAAACCTGCATTAGAAAGATACATGCTAAAAAAAGACCACAGCCCCCTGTTTAACAACACAATTTGTTGACTGTTTCAAAGATGAAATCATGATCTTATGATGACTGTAACCATAACTGACATTTTTTCTCTTCAATTCCTCCTGGGGGCTCTGCTTTTGAATAACTGATTTTGCCATTGTAAACTTACATAACATCACATAAGTGTTTTAGAATGAATAGTGTTGTTGTATAGTTTGTTTCCAGTCCCACTGTAATTGAACTGTAAAATGGAAGTATTAAATTATAATATATTTTGATGTTTTTGTTTTTATTTATACACAGTAGTAAAGAGAGTGGACAAGTGAAGAGAGATGAGGGGACGGCACCAGAAAGGACCTTGAACTGCGACTGTCTTGAATCACCCAAAGCACAACTACGCTATGTGTCCAAGCATTGAACAAGGCTTTTCTCCTTTACATATTAAATGGATTTCATGTAAAACAGGGTTTTATTTTTCCTGCATAGTGAATTACAAGGTGGCTGCCTCTGTCAAATTTGATGCTGTCTCCAGCTATTAACAAAACTCCGATACCCCTTTTCCACCAACACAGTTCTGTTGCAGGCTCCTGGCCTGTGTCCATTCTCAAACTGTTCCACGCACCTCCACTGCACAAAAGGCAGTTCCAGGTCGGAAATATCGGTACCCTCCCTCTTCGACATCCCTCGCCAGTCATCACATTCACAACCACCACAGTCAACGCAAGTCTAGGACCCTGGTCCACAGCATCAACTTTGTCAGATTACTGCATTTCTTGATTTACCTTTAAACTTACAGTGTTCTTATGGAATGCCATGCCTCTCCAGAGGGACTGAGGTCTATCCGTCTTACAAAATACTGTGTCAAACATTGCATATGATGTTCTCAAAATAATTTAAAAAAATCAAATGATTAAAATACTTAAGAATTTGTGCTTATAAAAAGTGTTTTTAGTTGAAGGTACGGTACACATGTATGTGGGTACATAAAGATTTTACTTCTGCGTAATTTTGAGATTTAAGCTTTGTGCTGTAATTGTACAAAAAACCCTTGTATTTTCATATTGTATTCTACAGGTTTTTAATATTGCCTCTAAACATTGCAAGTTGAAGTTTGAGATGTTTTTTTATTTGCTTTATACAGTATTTTTAGATTTCTAAAATGAAACTTTGTTTTACAGTCTTGAACGTGGTAATTTATTGAAGGTGTTTGTAATTTGCTGCCACTCATTAACTTTTTTTTAGTGTATGTACAGTAAAACACTTATTTAGTATTGTCATGTTTGTACAAACGCAAACTAGATTGTAAAATAGTGTATTCATCCACGTTGAAGGTAAGAGAGTGAAACAACGTCGCATTATCAACGTTGATTCAATTTGCAAAATCAACACCTAATTCAACATTAATTCAACCACAAGACGGTGAAACCACGTCGCGATATCAACTGTGAAACAACGTTGCAATTTCAACGTTGGCACAACGTCACAATATTAACGTTGATCCATTTTGCAAAATCGAAAGGTAATCCAAAGTTGATTCAACCATGGTACCTGACGTTGATTCACCGGTGAATCAACGTTGAAATGCCGGCTGGGTTAACTACCATAGTACGTTGCATCGTTGAAGAAATCAACTAGCTAGTCACAACTGTTTCCCGAAACCGTATTGTCGCAAATCTGTCGTTCAACAACGTTGGCTAATGATGTCACGCAGGTGGTGGAGTAATAACTGCTTTTAATGAATTATTTTGAGATCGAATTCATGGTAGATTTTTTGCTATAAATTATGGACATGGCATCTGAGGACTAATTCTTTTTTTTCTCAGTTATTTTGCTTTATTTCAAGATTCAATCATAGGCTCATTCTTACGTAGGCCTACTAGAGCACGTCCGCACATGCACACTCTTCAGAAAAGGTGCTTTAAATCTCTTGACAAACTTAAGACACGTAAATGACATTTGTATGTATTCGAAATAAAATATATAGATTGTACTGAATGTCAGCTTGCTTATTTTGCTCAAGATAAGGATTTATTAAGTGCACATGTCATGCAAACAAGAAACTATGCTTCTAAGCACAGGTCGAGAGCTGTCGTTGCGACCACACAAGTTTGCGATGCTGTTTGCGAATGTTTGTTGGAACTATGGTTTCGGGAAACACCGACTAGTTGAACTATGTTGATAACGACGGAACTTGCGACCATAGTTGGCTGCACTCCTGTATAGTACGCTAGGGCTGGAACGATTTGAAGTAAAATCAAAATCTCGATTAATTGAACATTTTATCTTGATTACAATTAATGAACGATTATTTTGCTCTTTTTTTTTTTGCTTTCCTTTTTTATCTTCATATTTCACTGATAAGGTTTGTAATGTAAATATGTTCAACTATTAAATGTGGGATTTTCTTTCTATAATGAAAAAGTGCATTTCTTTGTGATTTTAAAATATTTGAAGGAAATAGCTCACTTTCAGCAGTTATTGTCTATGGGTCGTAACATTTTGACATATTTCTGTTTGTTGTACATCAGATACAGATAAATTAGCACAGTAGGCCTAAATTACACTTATTTGCATGCATTAATGAGAGAGTAATTGTATGTGTGAATTAGTCATATCGTCTCTATTAATTATGAAGCTGTGGTTTGTAGTTACTTCAACAAATCTATGCTATAATGGTTGAGTTTCTAAGCTACTTTAGTGATAAATCACAGGACAGCGTTGACAATGAGTTTCTGCGCGCGATCTTCACGTGATGTGCGAGCTACTGTTTGTATTTGTTCTTGTGTCACAATATATCAGGCATTAGTTCAACATAATACACATCCGATTGTCTAAAATCGCTTCAATGTTCAAACGGGCAGGCCTTAAATCACATACAGTGGACAAAGTTTTGTAAGGACGCAATTAAGTGAAAGTGATCTGGCTTCAGGGCGCGAGTGTTGTCACAGAAAAATGCTCACGAGCACTGAACGCAGATGTTTGCCATATTGCTGTTCTTGAATAGTGTAAGATCGCTTGAATGTTCAAACTGGCAGGTGTTTAAACGCATTTAATTGACAAATTTCATGAGGACGCAAGTGCGCCGTCTGTGTGTGTGTGTGTGTCAGCGCATATAAAAACGGCGATTAACTTACATGTATAAATTGTGTAAAACATACAATTACCATAGTAATACTGAGCATCCAGATTGTATAAACAAAGATAACTGCTCCTGAATCTTTCCGTGTGTCTGCACACTGCACTTGATGTGACTGACGGGGAGGAGTCACGTGATTAAAACCGAAATAACTGACATGAGAAAATTCGATTACTTTCCGATTAATCGTCCAGCCCTACTGTATAACCATTTATATTAAATGTTGTTTATTTCTTAATTAGTGAGCAGTGTTTTAAAGCAAAAAAGTGTGTCCCCTTCACTAATGTGCACTTTTCTTGTTTATTGAGGCAGATTTGTAGATTGTATCGAATGAAGTCCATGATTTTTTGTGGGCGTGCCATAGTCAATGTAGAAATGTTATTTTGAATAGTTATTGAAATTTTTATAAGTATGTATAAGTAGCCTACCTATAAGTATGAATTTGAAATATTTTGAATAATTTTAAATGTATTGTTCATTTATATATGTTTGTAGGTGTGACAATGGAGACACCAAAGAAGTCATTGTGTTCGGAAGTTGAGGGATTTTTGCACAGTGTCTCACCGCTTCTTCAAGGAGGTAGCAGTGGATCCAAATATTTCACTGCGGTGATGCAGGAGGCTGCTCAGAATAGCCGTGTCGTCATTTTTGATGTGCAACGGCATAATGAGTTTACATGTGCTGAGAAGGACAAGTAAGTGCATTATTGATAAAGAAGGATTGTTTGTTTAATTGTTAAATAAGGCAGTTAAGTGTAAAGTATATGAATAATAAAGTACTAATTGGTAGAGCATGTATTACAGTACAGAAAGTATTCGGCCTTTTTATGTGATAAAAATGAGAAAACAATATATTATTTACATAAATATGTAAATAAATCTGCAAAAATATACGGAGAGAATAGAAATGATTGTTTATTGTGCAGCTTTATATTTTATTTTTCAGCCAATTAAAAGTAAGAAATAAGAAAAATAAAAGATGTATATTTATACACACATACACATTCAAATAAAAAATTATGTAGACTCCAGGTATAATTTTTGATATTTGTTAAAATGTCTCTATAATCTGCTTTTCAAATGTTGAGCCTAGTATTTTATTATAGTGCACATTTGTTCAAATTCAGTTCTGGCAACTTTGTCACAGTGTAATGTACATTATTTCAAATGTTAAGTACGTGATAGAGTTTCATTATTACACATGCTGTCAGTACTTGCTTTTTCTGAGAGTTACACCTGAAATGTGCACATAATTAGTGGACTAAGTTATCATTTATGTCTGATTGAGTTAATGTCAAAACATATAAATACAGTTGGTTATGTGTGAAATGAAAGTGAACAGTTGAGAGGGAAATGGATGGGTGCAGGTTTTCAATGAACAGTTTTAAACGTTGCCGTTTGGAATAGTTTGTTTGAAAATTTAATTTTTGTCATTATTTACTCAGGCAAAACCCAGTTATTAATTTCTTTGTTGTGTTAAAAAAACACAACTAAAAGATGATATTTTCAAGAATGTAGTTTACCAAAAAGTAACTGGTACCTATTGACTTTGATAGTAGGCAGAAAAATGAATATGGAGGTCTCTGGCAAATAGTACCTGCTTGTTTACCCACATTGTTTAAAATATTTTTTTTTGTTGAACAACAGAAAGTAAGTAATTCAGGTTTAATATAAGTTGAGAGTGACTAAACGATGGTATAAAAATAAAACCCTGAGACAGAATGAAAGATTTTTTTTGGTGAAGTGTCTTTTAATGTTAATAAAACAACAAAACACAGAAAAAAATCAGTCGGTGCTCTTGTCTGATGACCTTTAATGCATATGTTTAACACAAATTTATATTTGATTCATGTATAATATATAATGTTATATTTTATATTTGTTCATTCAGTTCCTTAAATGTTATTGTTAAATTCTGTAACTGGAAAATAAAGCTGCAACAGGGTCTGTTATTTAGGGAAGGAGGAGGTGGGAATTGCAGAATGTTTAACACGTTTAATAATAAAATAAACCAACAACAAAACAAAAGTAAAACGGCAGCATCCTCGTGGATGACTGTTGTGAACAGACATAAACAAAACATAACCAAGTGTCCAGGTTTGGTCCTCTTTGATCCTTTACTATTGTCAGTGCTTGTTTTATGGTTCCGGTCCTCTATTAGAGATATGAGGCTGGTGTGCTCAGTTGATGCTCATTATAAATCCTGCCACCGGCCTTGTGCTGTCCTCTCATGGCCCTCAGCCCTGTCTTGCTGTACAAAACTTTTATTTTGCTTTATTGGTATATTATGTGTTTTTTTTTTAAAGATTTTTATCTTTGTCTACTTTGGTCTAAATGTCAGCCATTGGTTTTTATTTTATATTTTGCTACTTTGAAAGGTGTTTTTTTGTTTTGTTTTTTTTTTTACAGTAGGGAAATAATTTTGTGTGTACTGCTTAGATAACTTGCAAAATATTAAAACCAATATGACAAACAATTGTAATAAAATCGTGAATATTGATATATTTGAAAAAATGTAATATCGTCTCGGTTACGTATGTAACCCTCGTTCCCTGAGGAGGGAACGGAGACGTAACGTCAGTGACTGACGAATGGGGGTTTCGCTTAGAAGCCTATCATCTTCGAGATCTAGAAAACGCCCAATGGCAGCGCCAATGCCATGGGCATGCGGAATTTGCATAGCGTAACTCCGCCCCACAGCGTGGGTAAATAAGGAAGTACGCTGGCAACATCGCATTATGTTTACCTGCTGAGGAGCCAAGACTGAACTCCCGGCTGTTCCAGCGGTACAGCGGAAGTGGCAGAGGGACGTTACGTCTCCGTTCCCTCCTCAGGGAACGAGGGTTACATACGTAACCGAGACGTTCCCTTTCGTTCAGTCACTCCGAGTAACGTCAGTGACTGACGAATGGGGGTCCCAATATAATCACGCCACTCGGCTGTCATCCAGTGCCCTGCGTAAGCGTGAGCTCCCTGTCGTAAGCTAGTACGGACGAAGGACTCCCACTTAACACAGGAATACCAAGGTACACTGGGAAGCATATTCCAGGTGGAAGTATGCGCCAAATGCCTACCCGTAGGGAGGACTTAAGAACACATATGACCCGCTCAGGGCTACATATGGGAAACTCTGGGGTAACCAGCCGAAGGTGGAAGAATTTTACCCCCAGGGGTGGCAAGGGGCTTGCCAAGGGAAAGACACCTGCTCAGGGAGACTTACAGTGGGAATACACATGTGGGGGTCGCCCAACGGGGGAACCATGCACACGGTGGCACCTAGCCAACACGAGGGCCTGAGCGAGTGGGCAGACGTACTGGTGTCGGCATCAACAGTGCTGGAGGAACTCAGGGCTTCAGGGAAACTACCTGAGGAAAATATCGCACGTATCCAGTCCGTGGAGTGGAATGGCGAGCAAGCGAAGACACCTGAGCCTAGTCCATTACCGGCCACTAGTAGAGGCGAGTACAAGAGAGGACACTGGCTCCACTCGGAGATTATAGAATCTGGCGAATGTGTTGGGTGTCGCCCAGCCTGCAGCTCTGCAATGTCTGTTAGCGAGGCGCCATGCGCTAGAGCCCAAGAGTGAGCCCTGACCCCTAGGGGGCATGGACGCCCCTGCGTCAGGTAAGCCAAAACAATGGCGTCCACTATCCAGTGAGACAACCTTGCTTGGAGAGAGCCTTTCCCTTCAGCTTCCCACCATAACAGACAAAGAGCTGGTCTGAGGTCCTGAACACTGCGTTCTGTCTACGTAAGCACGGAGGGCGCGTACTGGACAGAGCAGTGCCAAGACTGGGTCTGCCTCCTCCAAAGGCAGCGCTTGCAGGTTCACCACCTGGAACGGAGTGGTGGGAACCTTGGGCACATATCCAGGCCGGGGTCTCAGGATCACGTGAGAGTAGGCCGGCCCGAATTCCAGGCACGCTTCGTCAACCGAAAATGCCTGCAGGTCCCCTACCCTCTTGATGGAGGCCAAGGCGATCAGGAGCTCTGTCTTTTCATAGACAGGAACTTAAGCTCGCTGACCGCAATGGCTCGAAGGGAGCCCTCTACAGAGCACTTAAGACTACTGAGAGGTCCCAAGAGGGTACGAGGGGAGCGCGAGGAGGATTCAGTCTCCTCGCTCCCCTCAGGAACCTGATGACCAGGTCGTGCTGACTTACCTTTTTCGTCTCCACAAGGTCGTGGTAGGCTGATATAGCGGCCACATAAACCTAGAGGGTGGAAGGAGACAGCCTTCGTTCCAACCCTTCTGGAGGAATGGGAGCACGGACGCGATCGGGCATTTTCAGGGGTCTTCTTGGCGAGAAGAACACCAGTGACGAAGAGGTTCCACTTCAACGCATAGGCGTGTCGTTTCTGTAGACAGGGCCCTAGCGGAAGTGATGGTAGCCACCACCTGAGGTGGTAGGGTACTCAAACCTGCCGCATCCCATCCAGGAGCCACACGTGGAGGTTCCAAAGATCGGGACGCGGGTGCCAAAGGGTGCCCCGTCTCTGAGAAAGGAGGTCCTTCCTCAGAGGAATCGACCAGGGAGGGGCTGTCGCAAGGAGTACAAGTTCGGAGAACCAGGTCCGGCCGGACCAATACGGGGCGACCAAAAGGACCTGCTCCTTGTCCTCCCTGATCTTGCACAGAACCTGTGCAAGAAGGCTCACTGGGGGAAACGCATACTTGCGGAGGCCCCGCGGCCAGCTGTGCGCCAGAGCGTCCGTGCCGAGGGGGCCCTCGGTCAGGGAATAAAACAGGCGGCAATGGGAAGAGTCGTAGGAGGCAAACAGATCTACCTGTGCGTCGCCGAACTGTTCCCAAATCAGCTGAACCGTCTGGGGATGGAGTCTCCATTCTCCAGGAAGTGGCTGAAGCCGTGAGAGCTCGTCGGCTGCACGGTTCAGGACTCCCGGGATATGGATGGCACGAAGGGACCTCAGGTGCTTCTGACTCCATAAGACGAGATGGCGGGCGAGTTGAGACATGCGGCGGGAACGCAGACCACCCTGGTGGTTGATGTACGCTACTGTGGCCGTGTTGTCTGACCGGACTAGCACGTGTTGACCCTTGAGCAGCGCTCGGAAGCGGTGCAGGGCGAACCATACTGCCAGCAACTCGAGGCAATTGACATGCAGGAGGCGCTGGGGTCCTGTCCAGGAGCCCGCGGCAGCATGTCCATTGCACATGGCACCCCAGCCCGTGGTGGAGGCATCTGTTGACACAACAATATGCCTGGAAACTCGTTCTAAGGACACACCGGCCCGTAGAAAACTGAGGTTCGACCACGGGGTGAGGGTCTGCAGGCAGGCCCGAGTCACTGGGACCGGAGCGTGCCCGACTGCCATGCCCATCTCGGGACTCGATCGCGAAGCCAGTGCTGAAGCGGTCTCATATGAAGCAATCTGAGCGGCGTTACCGCGGCTGCAGATGCCCTATGCCCCAGGAGCCTCTGAAATAACTTCAGTGGAACCGCACTCTTGCTCCTGATTTGACGGAGGCAAGTCAGCAGTGACTGCGCGCGCTCGCTCGTAAGCTGCGCGCACCTGGCGACCGAGTCGATACTGAGAAAAGAGATCCTCTGCACTGGCAGAGTTTGCTCTTTTCTCAGTTGACCCGAAGGCCCAGACGAGCTAAGTGCTGGAGCACCAGGTCTCTGTGTTCGCACACCTGCTCTCGAGAGTGACTCAGGAACAGCCAGTCATCGAGGAAGTTCAGGATGCGAACCCCGTGTTGCCTGAGTGGCACAAGGGCTGCCTCGACAATCTTCGTAAAGACGCGAGGGGACAGAGCTAGCCCGAATGGGAGGACCGCGTACTGATATGGAAGTAGGCGTCCTTCAGGTCGATCGCTGCAACCCAATCTACTGGACGAACGCATTCGAAAAGGCGCTTCGCTGTCAACATCCTGAACGGAAGCCTGTGAAGGGATCGGTTCAGGACGCGCAGGTCCAGGATCGGTCGTAACCCACCGGTTTTCTTGGGTACAATGAAGTAAGGGCTGTAGAAGCCGGACTTCATCTCGGCTGGAGGGACAGGCTCGATCGCACCCTTCGCCAGCAAGGTAGCAACCTCCGCACGCATGACAGGGGCGTTGGGCCCCCCATGGTGTGGCGGACTCCCCGGAGCGGGGAGGAGCCTGAGCGAACTGAATCGCATAGCCGAGCCTGATGGTCTTCTCGACCCAGCGGAACAGTCCGGGAAGCTCTAGCTAGGCTCCCAAAAACTGCACCAGCGGGGTCGTGCGGACCACAGACGTACCCCGGGTGGGGCAGCGAGGCGGCGTGACCGGCCCGGACGTGGGAGGCGTAGCGTCCCGGTGTGGGGGCACGGTCATCAGCCGCGTCCTGACAGAGGAGACCAGGGAAGGACGCGCGTTCCACTGGGGTCTGCTCTGAGAGGAGACTGGCGTTAGAGAGGGACGAGAGTGGCGTGGCCCGGGGGCGGCGCACACTGCCATCGGTCTCTGGGTGCTCAGGGATGGGTGAGTTAGTTCTTCCACATAGGGTGCTGCTGACCTGGGGGTCAGCAGCTGAACAGAAGATTCTCCCCCGGCCCTCCACCGGGGGAAGGAGTGGCCCTGCTACCAACTCCTTGGAAGAACTGCCCATCCCTGAGCTGTCCGCGTCAGGAGCGCCGCTAGCCTGGCGTAGGCGGGCTGCGGGGCTGGGAGCGGACGGGGGCGCCTTCCTGCGACCATCCCTACGGCGCGGCCCGGAAAGGGCGGCGGGAGGGTCGAAGCCGCAGGAGGGCGCCCTCGGCGGCAAGCAGACTGAGGCGACTGAGCCTGCGGCTGAGTAACAGCCGCCGGGGCAGTACGTTTAATGGCCTTAGTCTGCTACTGGACGGCCGAGAACTGTTGGGCGCAGTTCTTGGCCGTGCCGCCGAAGAGGCCGGCCTGGGATATGTGAGCGTTGAGGAACCGGGTTCGCTCAGCCTCTCTCATATCGACCAGGCTGAGCCTCGTCTCTCCTGGACCACAGCTGTGGACATCACCTGACCCAGGGAGCGCACGGTCACCTTCGTCACCCGGAGGGCGAGGTCGGTGGCGGCACGCGGCTCATTAAGAGCCCTGGGACAGCTCTACCCTCGTGCATGCCACGAGCATCCTGGCCTGGAAGACCTGAAGGATGGCCATGGCGTGCTGAGAGGCGGCGGCCTGCCCCGCAGCTCTGCAGTCCCTCGCCACCAGAGTAGACGAGAACTACAGGCCTTGGAGGGGTGCTTAGGATCACCGCGCCACATTGAAGCACTCTGTGCAAGAGGGGGGGGTGTGGCCCGAGGAATACTCGTCGGGGTTTATGCCACACCGCAGCCCTCAGGTCACCCTGGCCACCAGCCAAACATCCCGTCACGTGGAGAGGATAACTGGGGTGTGGCAGAGGGGACTCTCCCTCCATACGGGGGTCATTGAGTCTCGACCGTGATTGCAACTGAGCGTCAACAGGGGGGACCCCAGTGTACCCTTGGCCGCGGCCCCATCGAGGGCAGAGAAGGCGGAGGAGGCCGCCGAACGGTCGCGGGAAGACAACGGGGACTTCCAGGACCACGTGACCTCCTCATGTATCCCGGGAGAGAAAGTAATTGGGGGCGGGGCCCAACAGCTGTCAGGACGCGTCACACCCAAAGACCAAACATCCCCCGAGATGACATGGCTGTCAACTCCGGGTCGGACTCGGGCAATGCTGGCACGCCCGAAGGCAGCAGCATAGCCGAATCTTCATCCCCAGAGGACTCCAGCCCACCTTGAGATGCGGCGATCGACATCTCATCACCAACTGGAGCGCCGAACGAAACACACGGGGCGTCCGCAGACGGTCCCGCTGCTTCAGTCCGATCACTCGCGGGTAGCGATGTGCGAGAGGGGGGTGTGGCCCGAGGAATGATCGTCGGGGTTATGCCACACCGTAACCCTCAGGTCACCCTGGCCACCAGCCAAAGTACCATCTCTCTCGGAGACGGTAGATTGGGGTGTGGCAGAGGGGACTCTCTTTCCTTGCGGAGGTCATTGAGTCTCGACCGCAACATCGCGATGGTCATGTTCCCGCAGTGAGAACATGACGCATCCACAAACGCTGCTTGAACGTGCTGAAGCCCAAACACGTCACGCAGCGATTGTGCCCATCAGATGGCAACAGAGATCGACCGCACCCAGAAGTGCACGGGCAAACCGTCTTTAAAAAGACGTGCCACATGCGAGCTCTTTTGTGAGAGGGAGCTTCACAGCGATGCCGAAGCGCCCAGGGAACGAATACCAGCTGGATGCAGATCACTGCACAGATCAGCAGGCAGGAAGTAAACACTCGCTGGAACGCACCGTAACACCAACACCGACTGGAAAGCTGTTCGTCTCGAAGAAGCTTGACGATATACTCAAAAAGGCTTAAGGAGTGAAGAGATAGATGCTCTTGGCTCCGAAGCAGAAACATAATGCGATGTTGCCAGCGTACTTCCTTATTTACCCACGCTGTGGGGCAGAGTTACGCTATGCAAATTCCGCATGCCCATGGCATTGGCGCTGCCATTGGGCGTTTTCTAGATCTCGAAGATGATAGGCTTCTAAGCGAAACCCCCATTCGTCAGTCACTGACGTTACTCGGAGTGACTGAACGAAAGGGAACATATATTTGTCATATTGCACATGTCTATGTCAGATTGATACCTAAGTGAATTAATATTAAAAATATTTGGTAATATACGATTATGTAGTTTAAGTTATAGATGGTAATAGTGTTTTGTAGGAAAAGTCTTATTACAAGACATTACAATTAGATGTGTTTTTTTTTTCAATTGTACAGGTCTAAGAAACAGTAGCATATAATCAATATATTGTATTTATGTAGATTTATGTAGATTTTACTATTTTACAGCTTGTGGTTTTTATTTTGTGTTTATAAATTTGATGAGGTTGTTTGCATGTTGTATTATATACATTTATGTGATTGTATGAGTAATATCTGTTTATTTTTGTTTTTTGCAGAAGTCCTGTTAAGTTAAGTGGAGTGGGCTTAGCAAAATCGCGCCAGGGAAAGGACAAGTGTGACGTGCTATTCAATGCGCGGTCAAAATTGTCTATTGTGAAGACACTTCCTTTCGCATTTGAAGAAAACTTGTGTGAGGAGAATGTCGAGAAAACCCTGGAAGACATTTGCAAGGATGTGCGTGAATATCAAGTCTCGTAAAATGGTTTATTTATTTTATTCGTTTTTCTGCAGTTTATATTGTAGAAAGATGTTAGGTAATTGAAGATGTTGTGAAATATATTGTGGTAAGTAAACTTTTTTGTTAGTCTAAAAAAGCTTATATTGAAAGTTGTCTGTCAAAATGACAGCTTTTGCAATGTTTTACTCTTTGATTTAAAAGTGTGAATAAGCAATTCTTTTATTGAAGAAGATCTAAATCGCTGCCTGTTGTAGTCAAGGTGAACAAAAATAATAATACACACTTGTTTATGGTATGAATTTTGAATGGCTTTTACTGTGATGGTGTATTTTTTTCTTCCTTTTTATGTGTTTAAGGTAACTTTTTTGTGTATTTAATAAAAGTAGTACATATTTACATTAAGTGCAAATTGGAATAGTTGTTATTTATAGTAAATGTAGTAACTATTAGATGCTATTTTAACTAAGTGAAAACAAGATTTTTTAGTGGTAGATTCCATTTACAGTAAGTTATAAGACTAGCATTTTCTTAGATATATTTGATTTACATTAAGTAATAATAGCAGTATTATATTTTAAAGTATAAAAGTATTATATTTATATTATGTAAAAGTAACCGTTCTTTTCAAGAAGTAAAAATCATAATTAAGTGCCATGTATAATTTATATTAGCAGATAATTTTTATTTTATTATTTTTGTTTATTACTTGGGTGCCAAAAGTGTAAATGATTGTATCCATTAAAATTATTAAATGGATTTGTTCTAATTGGGACAATAAAACAAGTGCAGTTTTTTCACATTTTCACATATTTGCTGAAGTTGTGTTTATAATTTGTTGTGTATGAATTTTAACAATGTATAGAGATGTTGTATTTTTATTGTACCTACATTATACCTTTATTGATTTGTTTAGTGTCTTAATTTTAGGGTTTCTGTGAAGGTCAAGATCTTGGAGCTGGTTCAAAAGAAGGACACTGTCACCAGAAGTCGTCGAAGACTTAAGCAAATGACATACACAGTAGCTGATTCTACAGCAAGCATGCATTTGTCAGTTTGGGGCGAAATACCTGTACAAATCGGAAAGTGGTATGAATTGGAAAATGTGTCTGTGAGGTTGTTCAATGAGCAACCTTGCCTCAACACAACTGTGCAGAGCCGAGTGTCTATGATTGGAGATCTTGGTGCTTGTGTAGAAGTAGATGAAAGAGAAAGTGTAGAGGAAGATATTGTAGACACAGATGTTCGGGTGGAATATCTTTGTCCACAGTTTCACACTTTGGCTTCTATGAATCATGAAACTCAGATGACCAGATGCTTGGATTGCAAAGCATTCTGCAAAACGAGTAAAATTAGGTCAACAGTTCGGGGACACATCACCATTGATGTTGGTACAGGTAATCAAAAGTTTATTTTGGATGACGATGTGTTTCATGAGCTTCTTCAATTGCAAAGAGGTGTGAAGTATGAGGGAGAAACCTTGGATTCAAAGATTTTGAGCCACGACAAGTTAAGAGTTGAAATGTGTCGAGGACTAATTGTTAATGCTAAATTTGAAGACAGTTCTGAAACAGGGCAAAGCAGCATGGCTAGTTGCAGTGCAGTCTCTGAACAATGAAGTCCAGCAAATTTCAGTGCAGAGGATGTGTAATGTGTAATATATACAGTGGGGAGAACAAGTATTTGATACACTGCCGATTTTGCAGGTTTTCCTACTTACAAAGCATGTAGAGGTCTGTAATTTTTATCATAGGTACACTTCAACTGTGAGAGATGGAAAATCACATTGTATGATTTTTAAATAATTAATTTGCATTTTATTGCATGACATAAGTATTTGATCACCTACCAAGAATTCCGGCTCTCACAGACCTGTTAGTTTTTCTTTAAGAAGCCCTCCTGTTCTCCACTCATTGCCTGTATTAACTGCTCCTGTTTGAACTTGTTACCTGTATAAAAGACACCTGTCCACACACTCAATCAAACAGACTCCAACCTCTCCACAATGGCCAAGACCAGAGAGCTGTGTAAGGACATCAGGGATAAAATTGTAGACCTGCACAGGGCTGGGATGGGCTACAGGACAATAGGCAAGCAGTTTGGTGAGAAGGCAACAACTGTTGGCGCAATTATTAAAAATGGAAGAAGTTCAAAATGACGGTCAATCTCCCTCGGTCTGGGACACCATGCAAGATCTCACCTCGTGGGGCATCAATAAGCCCAGACCTACGACCTGGTCAATGACCTGAAGAGAGCTGGGACCACAGTCTCAAAGAAAACCATTAGTAACACACTACGCCGTCATGGATTAAAATCCTGCAGCGCACGCAAGGTCCCCCTGCTCAAGCCAGTGCATGTCCAGGCCCGTCTGAAGTTTGCCAATGACCATCTGGATGATCCAGAGGAGGAATGGGAGAAGGTCATGTGGTCTGATGAGACAAAAATAGAGCTTTTTGGTCTAAACTCCACTCGCCGTGTTTGGAGGAAGAAGAAGGATGAGTACAACCCCAAGAACACCATCCCAACCGTGAAGCATGGAGGTGGAAACATCATTCTTTGGGGATGCTTTTCTGCAAAGGGGACAGGACGACTGCACCGTATTGAGGGGAGGATGGATGGGGCCATGTATCGCGAGATCTTGGCCAACAACCTCCTTCCCTCAGTAAGAGCATTGAAGATGGGTCGTGGCTGGGTCTTCCAGCATGACAACAACCCGAAACACACAGCCAGGGCAACTAAGGAGTGGCTCCGTAAGAAGCATCTCAAGGTCCTGGAGTGGCCTAGCCAGTCTCCAGACCTGGACCCAGTAGAAAATCTTTGGAGGGAGCTGAAAGTCCGTATTACCCAGCGACAGCCCCGAAACCTGAAGGATCTGGAGAACGTCTGTATGGAGGAGTGGGCCAAAATCCCTGCTGCAGTGTGTGCAAACCTGGTCAAGAACTACAGGAAACGTATGATCTCTGTAATTGCAAACAAAGGTTTCTGTACCAAATATTAAGTTCTGCTTTTCTGATGTATCAAATACTTATGTCATGCAATAAAATGCAAATTAATTACTTAAAAATCATACAATGTGATTTTCTGGATTTTTGTTTTAGATTCCGTCTCTCACAGTTGAAGTGTACCTATGATAAAAATTACAGACTTCTACATGCTTTGTAAGTGGGCAAACCTGCAAAATCGGCAGTGTATCAAATACTTGTTCTCCCCACTGTAGACCATCAAAGTGATAAAATGGCATGTCCTTTTATGGACGATCCTGTAGATGAAGAGGCTGCATTAATTCATCGGGAGTTACATTTACGTCGGAAGAGGATTTTGAGGCCGCAAGTGGATTTTTTGTCATATCCCTATGCATTTGCAAATGGTAGTTTTCTGTATAACATCGGGGATGCAGAACATATTAGTTAGGCTGCTGTATGCAGAGCGGTAAGGAAAGTGTGCCTCGCTCTTAAGCGCTTTCTGAGAATTTTTGTGTTGTTTCCTGGCCACAAACCCGTGAGAGTCATCAAAGAGGAGTTTCACAGGATGGCAGGTCAGTGGTGTAGAAATCGGTTTAAATGAGGCTAATCTGATAAATGATGTTCAGTTAAGGACATCTTGCTGCGACCTCTGGAAGTAACCTAATAATTAGAATTCCCTTTAGGTTTTCTCAGTGTGGTTGGATGCATTGATGGCACACATATTCCCATCATTGCACCTTCCGAAAATGAAGCTGACTATGTCAATAGGAAGTCCATCCACAGTATTAATGTGCAGGTATGGCTACTGTTTCTAATAGTCAAAGACTACATCACAATACTGTAACTAAAATGTCTCAATCTTTGCACTGTGAAGATCATATGTGATGCTGCACATATCATCACAAATGTGGAGGCCAAGTGGCCCGGCTCTGTTCATGATTCACGAATATATCGTGAGTCAACCCTGAGCAACAGGCTGCAAAGTCGTGAGTAAATGTATGCCCTATACACTTATTTCAATGTATGCACTACACACTTACAGGGGAACTTCTATGCAGCACTAAAGCAATGTGAACTTTCTTATAGGAGAGATTGATGGCTTTCTGCTGGGAGTTAGGGGTTACCCATGCCAACCAACACTAATTACCCCTTACCCGGAACCTGAACCAGGCCCCCAGCAGCGCTCCAATGTGGCACACTGCAGGACGAGAGCCCGGGTGGAGATGACCATAGGCCTGCTGAAAGCATGTTTCCAGTGCCTACGTCACCTCAGGGTAACCCCTGAGAGGGCCTGCGACATTATTGTGGCATGTGTTGTTCTCCATAATATTGCCACAATTAGAGGGGAGCAACACCCTGCCCTACAAATACAAGACCCTGAGGAAGACCTCATACACCCTGCAGATTTCCAGGATGGAAGGGTAGTCCGAGATATTATATGCCACAATGTCTTCTCAGAATAATCCACATGATTTCCACCACAACCAACCACAAAATTAACTAAATGAATAAACACAAAATCACAATTTATTTGTTCTTCTTTATTTCCTACAAATCCAAAAACAACTGTTAGATTTTAATAATTCCAATACTTCCTACAATTCACCTGTGACCATACACTCACCTGTAGCTTATGTTTTAGGATCTCGATTTCCAGATCTGGCGGTCCAAGTATATCACTTCTTTGCTATTTTTTTCTATTTTTTTAATAAGATGAAGCCTATATAACTCCTTAACTGGCAACTGAAAATACAGTAGATTACAGTTACATCATGTAGTTGTAATCTACAGAATTAAACTCTGGCATTTACTGAAAATCACTGAACTGTGTTCATCTGTGCTGTAGAAGTTGATGGACCTTCCTGCTGCTGTTCTTCCACACTCTGGGGGGTGGGGGGGGGGGGGGGGGGGGGGGGGGGAGATAAGAATGATATAAACTTCTATAGGCTACTCCACACAAAATGTGAAGAAATGTGAATGTGTAGATTGTTTGATGTGTACATTACCTCAGGCCTCTCTGTGGCAGCAGAAATTGTTTCTTCATCACCATTGTCCTGTGGAGCATTTGGTTGAGTACACTTTACAATACCATTTGTCATAATTTCGGGTGTATTGAGTAGGCTACTTACTACTGCCTGGGGTTCTGTTGGGATAGGAGGCTCCAAAAGACAGATATTCCCATCAGAATCTGTTGGGACAACGAAAAGCCCAACCAAAAGTAAAATAAATAGAAAAAAGGAAAGAAAAAAAAACCTATATAAAAAAATAACATAGGTAGGCAAGTCCCTCCAGGAATTCCCTCAGCCATTGGCCTTCCAGCATTAAGGCTCAGGGCCATCTCCTCTGCATCTGTTAGAGGTGGTGGTGCTGGTCCTCCCCCCGTTTTGCGAGCCTCTGCCTTCTTTCCGTTGTCAAATGAGAAAGAACATTTAATTGTGTGAAAACATCTATTAGACCCATGTCAAAAATGCTACTGCACTGCTAGATATTGAATGCTGTTAAGTTATTTAATATGTCAAATTTTTGTAAAGTCAGGTAGCCTACACCCATGATATGCTCAAGCCTTACCTGATTGAACTATGTTTTTATATTTCATTTTCAGCTGCTGCCATGTCCTTTTTATGTCTGCAGGATTGCACCTAAAATTAAACAGTAGTTAAAAATTCACACAATTTAAACAAATAGAAGAGCAACAGACAAGTAGTGTGTGTGTGTGTGTGTGTGTTTGTCCCAAAGGCAGTTTTTTAATTCTTTCCGTTTCTGCAGACCAAGAATGCTTTAAAAGCATTTGTTTTAAGAACATTAGTTTTAACCATTCATTTTAATGTAGGTATACAACATGTGTGTGAGTGGTTGTGTGTTTGTGGTTTGTTCAGTTCTCTCAAATGTTCACTCCTCCCTCCTCCTCAGCCAGGTTCTCCCAAAACTGACGGCGGTTGAGGGGCATCATTGCGCAGAGCTTGGAAATGATGTCCGATGACAAACTAGCCAGCCAGTCATGCCAAGATGAGCACCTCCAGGCTGCCTCCTCATCTCTTTCTCCACCCCATGGTGGAAACTGTCTGCGCTCATGAAGGTGTGCCCTGGTTCAAAATACTTTAAGGTTATAACCTCAAGTGGGGTCGTAGGGTCATTTACCACAGTGACTTAAGTTGTAAGGAGGCACAAGTTCTTGTTCTGTGCGGTGCAGTTGTCATCCAGTAAATTACGTTTCACATCCCGCTCATCATTAAAGGCCGGCGTACACTGTGTGACACTCGGGAGGTCGTGAGATATTGCACACGCTACGAGTCAGTTAACTTGATAATCGCGTCAAAGCAGCTGGTACACGACTGTACTGCACGGCGAGCCGGCGGCAATCACGTGAGCTTTCGTGCGAAACACAGTGACTGGAGCTTTCAATATTGCAGCTATCTTCTGATAGGAAAAAGAAAGAAAAAATGATTTGTGTGCAAATGATTTGTTGAAAAGCAGAGAACAGCAGCCATTCCTTTCAACAGAAACAACCAGAGAGAAAGAAAAAGCCAGGTTCTCCCAAAACAGCAATCGTGTGTGTGTGTGTGTGTGACAGTGTATGCACACGCTGTATGGTTGCAGCCACTGAGCTATAGCCTAATAATACTTGATTTAGTCTATGTGACGTGGTTGTGTATGATTTGGCAATAGGGAACAGCCTATACACTGTTGAAAATCGGACAGACTCCCCATATTTTTTAAACATGTTAAAAAATGATCGGAAAACCACTTATTTTGAATCTTTCTTTAGAAAATGGTATAGTCCCATCTGACATGAAAATAGCAAAGATCATTCCATTGTACAAGAAAGGTAATCGATATGATCCTGGTAATTACCGTCCAGTCTCGATTCTTAGTGTAGCTTCGGAAATTCTAGAAAAGATTGTGTATAAACAGATGTATCAATATGTGTGCAATAACAGTTTAATTTATGATTTTCAATCAGGTTTTAGAAGATCTTATTCGACTGATACTACTTTACTTTATTTAACAGATTTTATAAGAAAGCAAATTGATGGAGGTAAAATGTGTGGAATGGTACTCTTGCATCTTCAAAAAGCTTTTGACACAGTGAATCACTCAATATTGCTAGATAAATTAAGTGTCATGGGTTTTTCAAGTATGGTCATAGCCTGGTTGAACTCTTATTTAACTGGGAGAGTTCAAAGGGTAGAAATTGATGGGATAATCTCTGAGGAAACAATTATTAATAATGGAGTTCCTCAGGGAAGTGTCTTAGGCCCCCTTTTATTTCTCTTATACATAAATGACATGCAAGCTGTTTGTGACTGTAATTTGTTTTTATATGCTGATGACTCTGCTTTACTGGTTTCAGACAAGGATGTTGGCAAAATACAAGAGATATTAGGTGAGGAGCTTTGTAAAGTAAGAGACTGGCTCTCGGAAAACAAACTCTTATTGCATTTAGGTAAAACTGAATCAATACTATTTGGATCTAAAAGTAAACTGAACAAAGCTCCTCACTTATCTATCAAGGTAGGGGACTGTGTATTATCAAATATAACCACTGTTGATTATCTTGGATGTGTTCTCGACAATGATTTAAATGGTGCAAGTATGGCTATGAAAATTTTAGGGAAGGTCAATGCTAGGACAACATTTCTTGCAAGATGTGGTAGTTTTTTGGATAAGCAAAATTAAAAATTACTTGCATCATGTCTAGTGCAATGCCATTCTGAGTATGCTTGTATTTCTTGGATGTCTGATTTGTCTCGTGCATGGCTGGACAAGTTACAGAAATCTCAAAATAAATTGATACGGTTGGTTTTAGGTTTAAGTAGTTTTACACCTAGTGATGTTTCCCATTTTAGACATGTTAAGTGGTTACCTATAGAAAGCAGAGTTGTAAATCTTAAAATTAAAGATGGTACACAAGATAATTAATAAAAGAGCTCCTACATACTTTAATATGTATTTTTTAAGGGTATGTGAAAAACATTGTTATACTATGGATATCACATTATGTTGTTTTAAAACAATGTATGGTCGTAGGTCTTTCGAATACTCAGGGGCCCAAGATTGGAATAAGTTGCTTCTAGATGTAAACAGTATGTCAAATATGGTTGAATTTAGTATGAAAGTTAAAAGTTGGCTATTAGATAGGTTGTTTTAATGATGAATTTGTATTAGTGTTTTTGCGTGGATAATTAATTGTGATGTAAATTTTGGAAATGTGTGTTTGTAATGTTGTGTTGTAATCATAATAGTATGCAATGCCTTTATAACCTGTCACCAGGGGCCCGTTTCAATAAGGAGGTTCAACCAACTCTGAGTTTAAACTTGAACTCTGAGTTGACTTACCCTGAGATGGGAAACTCTGAGTTTTGGGTTTCAGAACAGCTGAATTGAGGTAGTTCAATCAACTCTGAGTAGACTGACTCTGAGTTGAACACGTGCACCACGACTATGAAAAGCCATTATCAGTGGAGCTCCGAAATTACGATTCACCATGGCAACAGCACCCAACAAAAAGACATCCGCATACTTCCGGGTAAAACGTAAGTTTAATTCTTAATCATTGTTATAATATCAGAGGTGAAAACTGGCAGAACGGCAAGTTATTGAACTAATATTCATTTTCATGGTATCCCACGGGCAAAAAAAGAAGAAAAAAGAATGTGTTAGCAGCTAAAAATGAAGTATAAAAATTTAATCAGGTAAAGCTTTAAGCATAAAAGGTTCATGTTTGTAGGTTTCATGACTTTACAAACATTTGACATATTAAATAAATATCATTCGCACATCTTTTTCAATGTGCAGCAGCTTTTTCCACATAGTCAAGTCAAGTCACCTTTATTTATATAGCGCTTTTTACAATGCCGATTGTTTCAAAGCAGCTTCACAGTGTTAACCGGAAAATAATGCAACATAATTTGATTCAGCTGTACAGCCGCTCAGGAGAAAACGGTGATGTCATCCAGCTCATTTCAATTATCATATAGTGTCAATGCGGGCAGATCAGTAATATAGTTGAATATTTAGTGTCCCCAACTGAGCAAGCCAAAAGCCAAAGGTGGCAGACATAGTCTAATGCTCTTTTCACACAATGTTCAACAATCCAACCTGTTACATTTCTGAATTAGGGTAATGAAATTAACATTTAACTTCTATTCAGGCCAACAGCAAGAAGGCAGAGGCTCGCAAAATGATGGGAGGACCTGCACCACCACCATTGACAGAAGAAGAGGAAGAATATTAAAATCCAACAGGAAAAAAAATAACAATAACTGTTGCTTTTGAATTTAGCAAATAAAGATGATCAAATAAATTGTGAATAATTTGTGTTTATTTAACACCTGTGGTGTATGGCATATATTTCAGACTACCCTTCCATCTGGTATTCTTCCATTTCATATAGTAATCTGTTTCATTTTCGGAAGGTGCAATGAGAATATGGGAAAAAATGCTTTTCTTTTGTCTTGTAATTTCCAGTCAAAATATCTAAAGATTCTTAAATCAATGTGCATTTTCTAGGCCTACATAAGAAAAATTACATAAGTATTTAGTCTTGTTTCCTGGGGGACAAAAAAAAAAAGCAAATTTAAGTGCATTTTTCTTATTTTGCAAATTATATGCCAATAGGGTAAGAAAAAAAATACTCAGTATAAAAAGCATTTGTGTAGCATGAATGAAAAGGGGGAGGAGACCGAAAGAAACTCTGGGTTTACCGAAGAAAACCTGCTCCCGACCAGGTTAGGTTCACAGAGTAAGTTACTCTCTTTCAGAAACGGGCTTGACTTACCCTGCTTTCTCTTGTTTAACATACCTCCCATTCTGAAACAGAAAACCCAGAGTTTCCCTCATTTCAGGGTTAACATACTCAGAGTTTTCACTTAACCTCCAGGCCCCAGGAGTGAAGTTGTGCTTTACAGCAAGGACCACAATGGAAACAAGTTTTGTTTAAACTTTATTGTGCTATCCTTGACAAATGAGTGTATTTTCACTATTATGCTGTCTAATAAATCAAATCAGAATCAAAAAATTGGGAGGTTGTTTGGTGCTCGCAACGTACTCGGCTCGTCTCGTAATTCCTCTCACACCCTGCGAGCCGCGACTATGCGAGCATCAACGATTTCCACGCGAATGAAAAAAATCTCCTCTGCCTTCCTTCCAGCAAATCTTCGTGCCATATTACTGAAATGCTATTTTTCTTGGAAGATGACTTTTACCCCACAAGGTTTCATGGAAGGCCGAGATGCGTTTAGTAAAGACTGCAGTCTTCACTCCAGGCATTCAGGGCAGCACGATGACTTTCTGGAGGTCAACACTGCGGATTGAGAGGTCATCAAGCTCTTCCCTTTCTGCATCCAACCTGCAGTGATGCCTTCCTCTCTCTGCTCTCCTCTTGTGCTCCTCCCACTTTTGACAGGGGTGACATTCCTGGGGCCCGTTTCAATAAGGAGGTTCAACCAACTCTGAATTGACTTACTCTGAGATTGGAAACTCTGAGTTTTCGGTTACAGAACAGCTGAAATTAGTTAATCAACTCTAAGTAGACTGACTCTGAGTTAAGCGCGTGCACCATGACTATAAAAAGTCATCAATGGAGCGCAGATATTATGAGTCACCATGGAAACAGCGCCAGACAAAAAGAGGTCTGCATATTTCTCCCCAGCAGAACTGGATGTGCTTCTACAAGCTTACGGACTATATGAACACATATTTTAAAAAAAAGCAACATGGCTGCAGCGGCGAAGGACAGGGAGGTTGCTTGGGAGAAAATAGCTGCTCGAGTCAATGCGTAAGTTTAAATTTTAATTACTGTTATACAGTGTTGTGTGTAATTAATTACTAATAAATTTAAATATTGTACTTTAATTATTTTTCACTTGAAAAGGGATTACTCTTAATTCTTCTGTAATTTAAAGTTACATCTGAAGTAATTGCATTAAATACTGCATAGACTATAGAACAATTCTGTTTAAAACAATAGTGGATTTAACATAATTTTTTAATGTTAAAAGTTATATTTTCAATTTAACCATCTCCCTCTACACACTTTGGTCAGTTTCATGTCTCTCCTTGTATTGTTCAAGTGGTTGGGGTTGATATGGGATTTAGAAAGTAATTAGTAATAAGTAATCCAATTCTTTAGAGTGATTAATTATTACATTAATCTAATAACACTGTTGAAGATGTCATTTGTAGCTAGTAATTAAAAACTATTTTAGAATATCTTACCCAACTGTTGTAATATCAGAGGAGAAACTGGAAGAACAGTATGTTATTCAACCTAATTTTAGGTGCAATCCTGCAGGCATAAAAAGGACATGGCAGCAGCTGAAAATGAAATATAAAAACATAGTTCAATCAGGTAAGGCTTGAGCATATCATGGGTGTAGGCTACCTGACTTTACAAACATTTGACATATTAAATAACTTAATAGCATTCAATATCTAGCAGTGCAGTAGCATTTTTGACATGGGTCTAATAGCTGTTTTCACACAATTAAATGTTCTTTCTCATTTGACAACAGAAAGAAGGCAGAGGCTCGCAAAACGGGGGGAGGACCAGCACCACCACCTCTAACAGATGCAGAGGAGATGGCCCTAAGCCTTAATGCTGGAAGGCCAATGGCTGAGGGAATTCCGGGAGGGACTTCATCAGAGCCAGTCACTCTTGCCTTCATAAAGTGTAAGAGGCATACCTATGTTATTTTTTTATATAGGTTTTTTTTTTCTATTTATTTTACTTTTGGTTGGGTTTTTCGTTGGTCCCAGCAGATTCTGATGGGAATATCTGTCTTTTGGAGCCTCCTGTCCCAACAGAACCCCAGGCAGTAGTAAGTAGCCTACTTAATACACCAGAAATGATGACAAATGGTATTGTAAAGTGTACTCAACCAAATGCTCATCTTCACAGGACAATGGTGATGAAGAAACAATTTCTGCTACCACAGAGAGGCCTGAGGTAATGTACACATCAAACAATCTACACATTCACATTTCTTCACATTTTGTGTGGAGTAGCCTATAGAAGTTTATATCATTCTTATCTCTCCCCCCACCCCCCAGAGTGTGGAAGAACAGCAGCAGGAAGGTCCATCAACTTCTACAGCACAGATGAACACAGTTCAGTGATTTTCAGTAAATGCCAGAGTTTAATTCTGTAGATTACAACTACATGATGTAACTGTAATCTACTGTATTTTCAGTTGCCAGTTAAGGAGTTATATAGGCTTCATCTTATTAAAAAAATAGAAAAAAATAGCAAAGAAGTGATATACTTGGACCGCCAGATCCAAAAGGCAGATCTGGAAATCGAGATCCTAAAACATAAGCTACAGGTGAGTGTATGGTCACAGGTGAATTGTAGGAAGTATTGGAATTATTAAAATCTAACAGTTGTTTTTGGATTTGTAGGAAATAAAGAAGAACAAATAAATTGTGATTTTGTGTTTATTCATTTAGTTAATTTTGTGGTTGGTTGTGGTGGAAATCATGTGGATTAATCTGAGAAGACATTGTGGCATATAATATCTCGGACTACCCTTCCATCCTGGAAATCTGCAGGGTGTATGAGGTCTTCCTCAGGGTCTTGTTTTTTGTAGGGCAGGTGTTGCTCCCCTCTAACTGTGGCAATATTATGGAGAACAACACATGCCACAATAATGTCGCAGGCCCTCTCAGGGGTTACCCTGAGGTGACGCAGGCACTGGAAACGTGCTTTCAACAGGCCTATAGTCATCTCCACCGGGCTCTCGTCCTGCAGTGTGCCACACTGAAGCGCTGCTGGGGGCCTGGTTCAGGTTCTGGGTAAGGGGTAATTAGTGTTGGTTGGCATGGGTAACCCCTATCTCCCAGCAGAAAGCCATCAATCTCTCCTATAAGGAAGTTCACATTGCTTTAGTGCTGCATAAAAGTTCCCCTGTAAGTGTGTAGTGCATACATTGAAATAAGTGTATAGGGCATACATTTACTCACCACTTTGCAGCCTGTTGCTCAGGGTTGACTCACGATATATTCGTGAATCATGAACAGAGCCGGGCCACTTGGCCTCCACATTTGTGATGATATGTGCAGCATCACATATGATCTTCACAGTGCAAAGAATGAGACATTTTAGTTACAGTATTGTGATGTAGTCTTTGACCATTAGAAACAGTAGGCATACCTGCACATTAATACTGTGGATGGACTTCCTATTGATATAGCTTCATTTTCGGAAGGTGCAATGATGGGAATATGTGTGCCATCAATGCATCCAACCACATTGGGAAAACCTAAAGGGAATTCTAATTATTAGGTTACTTCCAGAGGTCGCAGCAAGATGTCCTTAACTGAACATCATTTATCAGATTAGCCTCATTTAAACCGATTTCTACACCACTGACCTGCCATCCTGTGAAACTCCTCTTTGATGACTCTCACGGGTTTGTGGCCAGGAAACAACACAAAAATTCTCAGAAAGCGCTTAAAAACGAGGCACACTTTCCTTACCGCTCTGCATACAGCAGCCTTACTAATATGTTCTGCATCCCCGATGTTATACAAACTACCATTTGCAAATGCATAGGGATATGACAAAAAATCCACTTGCGGCCTCAAAATCCTCTTCCGACGTAAATGTAACTCCCGACGAATTAATGCAGCCTCTTCATCTACAGGATCGTCCATAAAAGGACATGCCATTTTATCACTTTGATGGTCTACAGTGCGGAGAACAAGTATTTGATACACTGCCGATTTTGTAGGTTTGCCCACTTACAAAGCATGTAGAAGTCTGTAATTTTTATCATAGGTACTCTTCAATTGTGAGTGACGGAATCTAAAACAAAAATCCAGAAAATCACATTGTATGATTTTTAAGTAATTAATTTGCATTTTATTGCATGACATAAGTATTTGATACATCAGAAAAGCAGAACTTAATATTTGGTACAGAAACCTTTGTTTGCAATTACAGAGATCATATGTTTCCTGTAGTTCTTGACCAGGTTTGCACACACTGCAGCAGGGATTTTGGCCCACTTCTCCATACAGACCTTCTCCAGATCCTTCAGGTTTCGGGGCTGTCGCTGGGCAATACGGACTTTCAGCTCCCTCCAAAGATTTTCTATTGGGTCCAGGTCTGGAGACTGGCTAGGCCACTCCAGGACCTTGAGATGCTTCTTACGGAGCCACTCCTTAGTTGCCCTGGCTGTGTGTTTCAGGTCGTTGTCATGCTGGAAGACCCAGCCACGACCCATCTTCAATGCTCTTACTGAGGGAAGGAGGTTGTTGGCCAAGATCTCGCGATACATGGCCCCATTTATCCTCCCCTCAATACAGTGCAGTCGTCCTGTCCCCTTTGCAGAAAAGCATCCCCAAAGAATGATGTTTCCACCTCCATGCTTCACAGTTGGGATGGTGTTCTTGGGGTTGTACTCATCCTTCTTCTTCCTCCAAACACGGCGAGTGGAGTTTAGACCAAAAAGCTCTATTTTTGTCTCATCAGACCACATGACCTTCTCCCATTCCTCCTCTGGATCATCCAGATGGTCATTGGCAAACTTCAGACGGGCCTGGACATGCGCTGGCTTGAGCAGGGGGACCTTGCGTGTGCTGCAGGATTTTAATCCATGACGGCGTAGTGTGTTACTAATGGTTTTCTTTGAGACTGTGGTCCCAGCTCTCTTCAGGTCATTGACCAAGTCCTGCCGTGTAGTTCTGGGCTGATCCCTCACCTTCCTCATGATCATTGATGCCCCACGAGGTGAGATCTTGCATGGTGCCCCAGACCGAGGGAGACTGACCGTCATCTTGAACTTCTTCCATTTTTAATAATTGCGCCAACAGTTGTTGCCTTCTCACAGCTGCTTGCCTATTGTCCTGTAGCCCATCCCAGCCTTGTGCAGGTCTACAATTTTATCCCTGATGTCCTTACACAGCTCTCTGGTCTTGGCCATTGTGGAGAGGTTGGAGTCTGTTTGATTGAGTGTGTGGACAGGTGTCTTTTATACAGGTAACGAGTTCAAATGCAGTTAATACAGGTAATGAGTGGAGAACAGGAGGGCTTCTTAAAGAAAAACTAACAGGTCTGTGAGAGCCGGAATTCTTACTGGTTGGTAGGTGATCAAATACTTATGTCATGCAATAAAATGCAAATTAATTACTTAAAAATCATACAATGTGATTTTCTGGATTTTTGTTTTAGATTCCGTCTCTCACAGTTGAAGTGTACCTATGATAAAAATTACAGACCTCTACATGCTTTGTAAGTAGGAAAACCTGCAAAATGTATCAAATACTTGTTCTCCCCACTGTATATATTACACATTACACATCCTCTGCACTGAAATTTGCTGGACTACATTGTTCAGAGACTGCACTGCAACTAGCCATGCTGCTTTGCCCTGTTTCAGAACTGTCTACAAATTTAGCATTAACAATTAGTCCTCGACACATTTCAACTCTTAACTTGTCGTGGCTCAAAATCTTTGAAGCCAAGGTTTCTCCCTCATACTTCACACCTCTTTGCAACTGAAGAAGCTCATGAAACACATCGTCATCCAAAACAAACTTTTGATTACCTGTACCAACATCAATGGTGATGTGTCCCCGAACTGTTGACCTAATTTTACTCGTTTTGCAGAATGCTTTGCAATCCAAGCATCTGGTCATCTGAGTTTCATGATTCACAAAAGCCAAAGTGTGAAATTGTGGACAAAGATATTCCACCCGAACATCTGTGTCTACAATATCTCCCTCTACACTTTCTCTTTCATCTACTTCTACACAAGCACCAAGATCTCCAATCATAGACACTCGGCTCTGCACAGTTGTGTTGAGGCAAGGTTGCTCATTGAACAACCTCACAGACACATTTTCCAATTCATACCACTTTCCGATTTGTACAGGTATTTCGCCCCAAACTGAAAAATGCATGCTTGCTGTAGAATCAGCTACTGTGTATGTCATTTGCTTAAGTCTTCGACGACTTCTGGTGACAGTGTCCTTCTTTTGAACCAGCTCCAAGATCTTGACCTTCACAGAAACCCTAAAATTAAGACACTAAACAAATCAATAAAGGTATAATGTAGGTACAATAAAAATACAACATCTCTATACATTGTTAAAATTCATACACAACAAATTATAAACACAACTTCAGCCAATATGTGAAAATGTGAAAAAACAGTTTAAACAAATTTATTTGAAAACTGCACTTGTTTTATTGTCCCAATTAGAACAAATCCATTTAATAATTTTAATGGATACAATCATTTATACTTTTGGCACCCAAATAATAAACAAAAATAATAAAATAAAAATGATCTGCTAATATAAATTATACATGGCACTTAATTATGATTTTTACTTCTTGAAAAGAACGGTTACTTTTACATAATATAAATATAATACTTTTATACTTTAAAATATAATACTGCTATTATTACTTAATGTAAATCAAATATATCTAAGAAAATGCTAGTCTTATAACTTACTGTAAATGGAATCTACCACTAAAAAATCTTGTTTCCACTTAGTTAAAATAGCATCTAATAGTTACTACATTTACTATAAATAACAACTATTCCAATTTGCACTTAATGTAAATATGTACTACTTTTATTAAATATACAAAAAAGTTACCTTAAAAACATAAAAAGGAAGAAAAAAATACACAATCACAGTAAAAGCCATTCACAATTCATACCATAAGCAAATGTGTATTATTATTTTCGTTCACCTTGACTACAACAGGCAGCGATTTAGATCTTCTTCAATAAAAGAATTGCTTATTCACACTTTTAAATCAAAGAGTAAAACATTGCAAAAGCTGTCATTTTGACAGATAACTTTCAATATAAGCTTTTTTAGACTAACAAAAAAGTTTACTTACCACAATATATTTCACAACATCTTCAATTACCTAACATCTTTCTACAATATAAACTGCAGAAAAACGAATAAAATAAATAAACCATTTTACGAGACTTGATATTCACGCACATCCTTGCAAATGTCTTCCAGGGTTTTCTCGACATTCTCCTCACACAAGTTTTCTTCAAATGAGAAAGGAAGTGTCTTCACAATAGACAATTTTGACCGCGCATTGAATAGCACGTCGCACTTGTCCTTTCCCTGGCGCGATTTTGCTAAGCCCACTCCACTTAACTTAACAGGACTTCTGCAAAAACCAAAAATAAACAGATATTACTCATACAATCACATAAATGTATATAATACAACATGCAAACAACCTCATCAAATTTATACACAAAATAAAAACCACAAGCTGTAAAATAGTAAAATTTACATAAATCTACATAAATACAATATATTGATTATATGCTACTGTTTCTTAGACCTGTACAATTGAAAAAAAAAAAACACATCTAATTGTAATGTCTTGTAATAAGACTTTTCCTACAAAACACTATTACCATCTATAACTTAAACTAAATAATCGTATATTACCAAATATTTTTAATATTAATTCACTTAGGTATCAATCTGACATAGACGTGCAATATGACAAATATATGATATTACATTTTTTCAAATATATCAATATTCACGATTTTATTACAATTGTTTGTCATATTGGTTTTAATATTTTGCAAGTTATCTAAGCAGTACACACAAAATAATTTCCCTATTGTAAAAAAAAAAACACTTTTCAAAGTAGCAAAATATAAAATAAAAACCAATGGCTGACATTTAGACCAAAGTAGACAAAGATAAAAAAAAACACATAATATACCAATAAAGCAAAATAAAAGTTTTGTACAGCAAGACAGGGCTGAGGGCCATGAGAGGACAGCACAAGGCCGGTGGCAGGATTTATAATGAGCATCAACTGAGCACACCAGCCTCATATCTCTAATAGAGGACCGGAACCATAAAACAAGTACTGACAATAGTAAAGGATCAAAGAGGACCAAACCTGGACACTTGGTTATGTTTTGTTTATGTCTGTGTACAACAGTCATCCACGAGGATGCTGCCGTTTTACTTTTGTTTTGTTGTTGGTTTATTTTATTATTAAACGTGTTAAACATTCTCCAATTCCCACCTCCTCCTTCCCTAAATAACAGACCCTGTTGCAGCTTTATTTTCCAGTTACAGAATTTAACAATAACATTTAAGGAACTGAATGAACAAATATAAAAATATAACACTATATATTATACATGAATCAAATATAAATTTGTGTTTGAAGTTCATCAGACAAGAGCACCGACTGATTTTTTTCTGTGTTTTGTTGTTTTATTAACATTAAAAGACACTTCACCAAAAAAATCTTTCATTCTGTCTCAGGGTTTTATTTTTATACCATCGTTTAGTCACTCTCAACTTATATTAAACCTGAATTACTTACTTTCTGTTGTTCAACAAAAAAAAATATTTTAAACAATGTGGGTAAACAAGCAGGTACTATTTGCCAGAGACCTCCATAGTCATTTTTCTGCCTACTATCAAAGTCAATAGGTACCAGTTACTTTTTGGTAAACTACATTCTTGAAAATATCATCTTTTAGTTGTGTTTTTTTAACACAACAAAGAAATTAATAACTGGGTTTTGCCTGAGTAAATAATGACAAAAATTAAATTTTCAAACAAACTATTCCAAACGGCAACATGTTTAAAACTGTTCATTTAAAACCTGCACCCATCCATTTCCCTCTCAACTGTTCACTTTCATTTCACACATAACCAACTGTATTTATATGTTTTGACATTACATATAAATGTAATGCATCACTGCATCACCGCAGTGAAATATTTGGATCCACTGCTACCTCCTTGAAGAAGCGGTGAGACACTGTGCAAAAATCCCTCAACTTCCGAACACAATGACTTCTTTGGTGTCTCCATTGTCACACCTACAAACATATATAAATGAACAATACATTTAAAATTATTCAAAATATTTCAAATTCATACTTATAGGTAGGCTACTTATACATACTTATAAAAATTTCAATAACTATTCAAAATAACATTTCTACATTGACTATGGCACGCCCACAAAAAATCATGGACTTCGTTCGATACAATCTACAAATCTGCCTCAATAAACAAGAAAAGTGCACATTAGTGAAGGGGACACACTTTTTTGCTTTAAAACACTGCTCACTAATTAAGAAATAAACAACATTTAATATAAATGGTTATACAGTAGGGCTGGACGATTAATCGGAAAGTAATCGAATTTTCTCATGTCAGTTATTTCGGTTTTAATCACGTGACTCCTCCCCGTCAGTCACATCAAGTGCAGTGTGCAGACACACGGAAAGATTCAGGAGCAGTTATCTTTGTTTATACAATCTGGATGCTCAATATTACTATGGTAATTGTATGTTTTACACAATTTATACATGTAAGTTAATCGCCGTTTTTATATGCGCTTACACACACACACACACAGACGGCGCACTTGCGTCCTCATGAAATTTGTCAATTAAATGCGTTTAAACACCTGCCAGTTTAAAGATTCAAGCGATCTTACACTATTCAAGAACAGCAATATGGCAAACATCTGCGTTCAGTGCTCGTGAGCTTTTTTCTGTGAGAACACTCGCGCCCTGAAGCCAGATCACTTTCACTTAATTGCGTCCTTGCAAAACTTTGTCCACTGTATGTGATTTAAGGCCTGCCCGTTTGAACATTGAAGCGATTTTAGACAATCGGATGTGTATTATGTTGAACTAATGCCTGATATATTGTGACACAAGAACAAATACAAACAGTAGCTCGCACATCACGTGAAGATCGCGCGCAGAAACTCATTGTCAACGCTGTCCTGTGATTTATCACTAAAGTAGCTTAGAAACTCAACCATTATAGCATAGATTTGTTGAAGTAACTACAAACCACAGCTTCATAGTTAATAGAGACGATATGACTAATTCACACACACAATTACTCTCTCATTAATGCATGCAAATAAATGTAATTTAGGTCTACTGTGCTAATTTATCTGTATCTGATGTACAACAAACAGAAATATGTCAAAATGTTACGACCCATAGACAATAACTGCTGAAAGTGAGCTATTTCCTTCAAATATTTTAAAATCACAAAGAAATGCACTTTTTCATTATAGAAAAAAATCCCACATTTAATAGTTGAACATATTTACATTACAAACCTTATCAGTGAAATATGAAGATAAAAAAGGAAAGCAAAAAAAAAAGAGCAAAATAATCGTTCATTAATTGTAATCGAGATAAAATGTTCAATTAATCGAGATTTTGATTTTACTTCAAATCGTTCCAGCCCTAGCGTACTATACAGGAGTGCAGCCAACTATGGTCGCAAGTTCCGTCGTTATCAACATAGTTCAACTAGTCGGTGTTTCCCGAAACCATAGTTCCAACAAACATTCGCAAACAGCATCGCAAACTTGTGTGGTCGCAACGACAGCTCTCGACCTGTGCTTAGAAGCATAGTTCCCTTTCGTTCAGTCACTCCGAGTAACGTCAGTGACTGACGAATGGGGGTTTCGCCTAGAAGCCTATCATCTTCGAGATCTAGAAAACGCCCAATGGCAGTGCCAATGCCATGGGCATGCGGAATTTGCATAGCGTAACTCCGCCCCACAGTGTGGGTATATAAGGAAGTACGCTGGCAACATCGCATTATGTTTCTGCTTCGGAGCCAAGAGCATCTATCTCTTCACTCCTTAAGCCTTTTTGAGTATATCGTCAAGCTTCTTCGAGACGAACAGCTTTCCAGTCGGTGTTGGTGTTACGGCGCGTTCCAGCGAGTGTTTACTTCCTGCCTGCTGATCTGTGCAGTGATCTGCATCCAGCTGGTATTCGTTCCCTGGGCGCTTCGGCATCGCTGTGAAGCTCCCTCTCACAAAAGAGCTCGCATGTGGCACGTCTTTTTAAAGACGGTTTGCCCGTGCACTTCTGGGTGCGGTCGATCTCTGTTGCCATCTGATGGGCACAATCGCTGCGTGACGTGTTTGGGCTTCAGCACGTTCAAGCAGCGTTTGTGGGTGCGTCATGTTCTCACTGCGGGAACATGACCATCGCGATGTTGCGGTCGAGACTCAATGACCTCCGCAAGGAAAGAGAGTCCCCTCTGCCACACCCCAATCTACCGTCTCCGAGAGAGATGGTACTTTGGCTGGTGGCCAGGGTGACCTGAGGGTTACGGTGTGGCATAACCCCGACGATCATTCCTCGGGCCACACCCCCCTCTCGCACATCGCTACCTGCGAGTGATCGGACTGAAGCAGCGGGACCGTCTGCGGACGCCCCGTGTGTTTCGTTCGGCGCTCCAGTTGGCGATGAGATGTCGATCGCCGCATCTCAAGGTGGGCTGGAGTCCTCTGGGGATGAAGATTCGGCTATGCTGCTGCCTTCGGGCGTGCCAGCATTGCCCGAGTCCGACCCGGAGTTGACAGCCATGTCATCTCGGGGGATGTTTGGTCTTTGGGTGTGACGCGTCCTGACAGCTGTTGGGCCCCGCCCCCAATTACTTTCTCTCCCGGGATACATGAGGAGGTCACGTGGTCCTGGAAGTCCCCGTTGTCCCCGTTGCCCTCCTGCGGCTTCGACCCTCCCGCCGCCCTTTCCGGGCCGCGCCGTAGGGATGGTCGCAGGAAGGCGCCCCCGTCCGCTCCCAGCCCCGCAGCCCGCCTAACGCCAGGCTAGCGGCGCTCCTGACGCGGACAGCTCAGGGATGGGCAGTTCTTCCAAGGAGTTGGTAGCAGGGCCACTCCTTCCCCCGGTGGAGGGCCGGGGGAGAATCTTCTGTTCAGCTGCTGGCCCCCAGGTCAGCAGCACCCTATGTGGAAGAACTAACTCACCCATCCCTGAGCACCCAGAGACCGATAGCAGTGTGCGCCGCCCCCGGGCGACGCCACTCTCGTCCCTCTCTAACGCCAGTCTCCTCTCAGAGCAGACCCCAGTGGAACGCGCGTCCTTCCCTGGTCTCCTCTGTCAGGACGCGGCTGATGACCGTGCCCCCACACCGGGACGCTACGCCTCCCACGTCCGGGCCGGTCACGCCGCCTCGCTGCCCCACCCGGGGTACGTCTGTGGTCCGCACGACCCCGCTGGTGCAGTTTTTGGGAGCCTGGCTAGAGCTTCCCGGACTGTTCCGCTGGGTCGAGAAGACCATCAGGCTCGGCTATGCGATTCAGTTCGCTCAGGCTCCTCCCCGCTTCCGGGGAGTCCGCCACACCATGGGGGGCCCAACGTCCCTGTCATGCGTGCGGAGGTTGCTACCTTGCTGGCGAAGGGTGCGATCGAGCCTGTTCCTCCAGCCGAGATGAAGTCCGGCTTCTACAGCCCTTACTTCATTGTACCCAGGAAAACCGGTGGGTTACGACCGATCCTGGACCTGCGCGTCCTGAACCGATCCCTTCACAGGCTTCCGTTCAGGATGTTGACAGCGAAGCGTCTTTTCGAATGCGTTCGTCCAGTAGATTGGTTTGCAGCGATCGACCTGAAGGACGCCTACTTCCATATCAGTACACGGTCCTCCCATTCGGGCTAGCTCTGTCCCCTCGCGTCTTTATGAAGATTGTCGAGGCAGCCCTTGTGCCACTCAGGCAACACGGGGTTCGCATCCTGAACTACCTCGACGACTGGCTGTTCCTGAGTCACTCTCGAGAGCAGGTGTGCGAACACAGAGACCTGGTGCTCCAGCACTTAGCCCGTCTGGGCCTTCGGGTCAACTGGGAAAAGAGAAAACTCTGCCAGTGCAGAGGATCTCTTTTCTCAGTATCGACTCGGTCGCCAGGTGCGCGCAGCTTACGAGCGAGCGCGCGCAGTCACTGCTGACTTGCCTCCGTCAGATCAGGAGCAAGAGTGCGGTTCCACTGAAGTTATTTCAGAGGCTCCTGGGGCATATGGCATCTGCAGCCGCGGTAACGCCGCTCAGATTGCTTCATATGAGACCGCTTCAGCACTGGCTTCGCGATCGAGTCCCGAGATGGGCATGGCAGTCGGGCACGCTCCGGGTCCCAGTGACTCGGGCCTGCCTGCAGACCCTCACCCCGTGGTCGAACCTCAGTTCTACGGCCGGTGTGCCCTTAGAACGAGTTTCCAGGCAATTTTGTTGTGTCAACAGATGCCTTCACCACGGGCTGGGGTGCCATGTGCAATGGACATGCTGCCGCGGGCTCCTGGACAGGACCCCAGCGCCTTCTGCATGTCAATTGCCTCGAGTTGCTGGCAGTACGGTTTGCCCTGCACCGCTTCCGAGCGCTGCTCAAGGGTCAACACGTGCTAGTCCGGTCAGACAACACGGCCACAGTAGCGTGCATCAGCCACCAGGGTGGTCTACGTTCCCGCCGCATGTCTCAACTCGCCCGCCATCTCGTCTTATGGAGTCAGAAGCACCTGAGGTCCCTTCGTGCCATCCACGTCCCGGGAGTCTTGAACCGTGCAGCCGACGAGCTCTCACGGCTTCAGCCACTTCCTGGAGAATGGAGACTCCATCCCCAGACGGTTCAGCTGATTTGGGAACAGTTCGGCGACGCACAGGTAGATCTGTTTGCCTCCCACGACTCTTCCCATTGCCGCCTGTTTTATTCCCTGACCGAGGGCTTCCTCGCCACGGATGCTCTGGCGCACAGCTGGCCGCGGGGCCTCCGCAAGTGAGCCTTCTGGCACAGGTTCTGTGCAAGATCAGGGAGGACAAGGAGCAGGTCCTTTTGGTCGCCCCGTATTGGCTCGGCCGGACCTGGTTCTCCGAACTCGTACTCCTTGCTACAGCCCCTCCCTGGTCGATTCCTCTGAGGAAGGACCTCCTTTCTCAGAGACGGGGCACCCTTTGGCACCCGCATCCCGACCTTTGGATCCTCCACGTGTGGCTCCTGGATGGGACGCGGCAGGTTTGAGTACCCTACCACCTCAGGTGGTGGCTACCATCACTTCCGCTAGGGCCCTGTCTACAGAAACGACACGCCTATGCGTTGAAGTGCAACCTCTTCGTCACTGGTGTTCTTCTCGCCAAGAAGACCCCTGGAAATGCCCGATCGGGTCCGTGCTCGCATTCCTCCAGAAGGGTTGGAACGAAGGCTGTCTCCTTCCACCCTCAAGGTTTATGTGGCCGCTATATCAGCCTACCACGACCTTGTGGAGACGAAAAAGGTAAGTCAGCACGACCTGGTCATCAGGTTCCTGAGGGGAGCGAGGAGACTGAATCCTCCTCGCGCTCCCCTCGTACCCTCTTGGGACCTCTCAGTAGTCTTAAGTGCTCTGCAGAGGGCTCCCTTCGAGCCATTGCGGTCAGTCGAGCTTAAGTTCCTGTCTATGAAGACAGCGCTCCTGATCGCCTTGGCCTCCATCAAGAGGATAGGGGACCTGCAGGCATTTTCGGTTGACGAAGCGTGCCTGGAATTCGGGCCGGCCTACTCTCACGTGATCCTGAGACCCCGGGCTGGATATGTGCCCAAGGTTCCCACCACAGGTGGTGAACCTGCAAGCGCTGCCTTTGGAGGAGGCAGACCCAGCCTTGGCACTGCTCTGTCCAGTACGCGCCCTCCGTGCTTACGTAGACAGAACGCAGTGTTTCAGGACCTCAGACCAGCTCTTTGTCTGTTATGGTGGGAAGCTGAAGGGAAAGGCTCTCTCCAAGCAAGGTTGTCTCACTGGATAGTGGACGCCATTGTTTTGGCTTACCTGACGCAGGGGCGTCCATGCCCCCTAGGGGTCAGGGCTCACTCCACCCGGAGTGTGGCCTCCTCTTGGGCTTTAGCGCATGGCGCCTCGCTAACAGACATTGCAGAGCTGCAGGCTGGGCGACACCCAACACATTCGCCAGATTCTATAATCTCCGAGTGGAGCCAGTGTCCCCTCATGTACTCGCCTCTACTAGTGGCCGGTAATGGACTAGGCTCAGGTGTCTTCGCTTGCTCGCCATTCCACTCCACGGACTGGATACGTGCGATATTTTCCTCAGGTAGTTTCCCTGAAGCCCTGAGTTCCTCCAGCACTGTTGATGCCGACACCAGTACGTCTGCCCACTCGCTCAGGCCCTCGTGTTGGCTAGGTGCCACCGTGTGCATGGTTCCCCCGTTGGGTGACCCCCACATGTGTATTTCCACTGTAAGTCTCCCTGAGCATGTGTCTTTCCCTTGGCAAGCCCCTTGCCACCCCTGGGGGTAAAAATACCCCAGAGTTCTCCATATGTAGCCCTGAGCGGGTCATATGTGTTTCCTTAAGTCCTCCCTACGGGTAGGCGTTAGACGCATACTTCCACCTGGAATATGCTTCCCAGTGTACCTTGGTATTCCTGTGTTAAGTGGGAGTCCTTCGTCCGTACTAGTTTACGACAGGGAGCTCACGCTTACGCAGGGCACTGGATGACAGCCGAGTGGCGTGATTACATTGGGACCCCCATTCGTCAGTCACTGACGTTACTCGGAGTGACTGAACGAAAGGGAACGTCTCGGTTACGTATGTAACCCTCGTTCCCTGAGGAGGGAACGGAGACGTAACGTCCCTCTGCCACTTCCGCTGTACCGCTGGAACAGCCGGGAGTTCAGTCTTGGCTCCTCAGCAGGTAAACATAATGCGATGTTGCCAGCGTACTTCCTTATATACCCACACTGTGGGGCGGAGTTACGCTATGCAAATTCCACATGCCCATGGCATTGGCACTGCCATTGGGCGTTTTCTAGATCTCGAAGATGATAGGCTTCTAGGCGAAACCCCCATTCGTCAGTCACTGACGTTACGTCTCCGTTCCCTCCTCAGGGAACGAGGGTTACATACGTAACCGAGACGTTTCTTGTTTGCATGACGTGCACTTAATAAATCCTTATCTTGAACAAAATAAGCAAGCTGACATTCAGTACAATCTATATATTTTATTTCAAATACATACAAATGTTATTTACGTCTTTTAAGTTTGTCAAGAGATTTAAAGCACCTTTTTTGAAGAGTGCGCATGTGCGGACGTGCTCTAGTAGGCCTACGTAAGAATGAGCCTATGACTGAATCTGGAAATAAAGCAAAATAACTGAGAAAAATAAGAATTCAACGTCAGGTACCATGGTTGAATCAACTTTGGATTACCTTTCGATTTTGCAAATTGGATCAACGTTAATATTGTGACGTTGTTTCAACGTTGAAATTGCAACGTTGTTTCACAGTTGATATCGCGACGTGGTTTCACCGTCTTGTGGTTGAATTAATGTTGAATTAGGTGTTGATTTTGCTAATTGAATCAACGTTGATAATGCGACGTTGTTTCACCCTCTTACCTTCAACGTGGATGAATACACTATTTTACAATCTAGTTTGCGTTTGTACAAACATGACAATACTAAATAAGTGTTTTACTGTACATACACTAAAAAAAAGTTAATGAGTGGCAGCAAATTACAAACACCTTCAATAAATTACCACGTTCAAGACTGTAAAACAAAGTTTCATTTTAGAAATCTAAAAATACTGTATAAAACAAATGAAAAAACATCTCAAACTTCAACTTGCAATGTTTAGAGGCAATATTAAAAACCTGTAGAATACAATATGAAAATACAAGTTTTTTTTGTACAATTACAGCACAAAGCTTAAATCAGCTTTTCTAGCTCAAAATTACACAGAAGTAAAATCTTTATGTACCCACATACATGTGTACCGTACCTTCAACTAAAAACACTTTTTATAAGCACAAATTCTTAAGTATTTTAATCATTTGATTTTTTTTTATTATTTTGAGAACATCATATGCAATGTTTGACACAGTATTTTGTAAGACGGATAGACCTCAGTCCCTCTGGAGAGGCATGGCATTCCATAAGAACACTGTAAGTTTAAAGGTAAATCAAGAAATGCAGTAATCTGACAAAGTTGATGCTGTGGACCAGGGTCCTAGACTTGCGTTGACTGTGGTGGTTGTGAATGTGATGACTGGCGAGGGATGTCGAAGAGGGAGGGTACCGATATTTCCGACCTGGAACTGCCTTTTGTGCAGTGGAGGTGCGTGGAACAGTTTGAGAATGGACACAGGCCAGGAGCCTGCAACAGAACTGTGTTGGTGGAAAAGGGGTATCGGAGTTTTGTTAATAGCTGGAGACAGCATCAAATTTGACAGAGGCAGCCACCTTGTAATTCACTATGCAGGAAAAATAAAACCCTGTCTTACATGAAATCCATTTGATATGTAAAGGAGAAAAGCCTTGTTCAATGCTTGGACACATAGCGTAGTTGTGCTTTGGGTGATTCAAAGACAGTCGCAGTTCAAGGTCCTTTCTGGTGCCGTCCCCTCATCTCTCTTCACTTGTCCACTATCTTTACTACTGTGTATAAATAAAAACAAAAACATCAAAATATATTATAATTTAATACTTCCATTTTACAGTTCAATTACAGTGGGACTGGAAACAAACTATACAACAACACTATTCATTCTAAAACTCTTATGTGATCTTATGTAAGTTTACAATGGCAAAATCAATTATTCAAAAGCAGAGCCCCCAGGAGAAAAAAATGTCAATTATGGTTACAGTCATCATAAGATCATGATTTCATCTTTGAAACAGTCAACAAATTGTGTTGTTAAACAGGGGGCTGTGGTCTTTTTTTAGCATGTATCTTTCTAATGCAGGTTTATATTGTTTCATATATAATGAAATTGGGCTCCATATGTTACTAATTATATGGAGAAACATTACACTTTTAATACAGAATCCTAACTATTCTTTGTATTAAGTAAATCAATTAAAATCAACTTAAGTAAATTTGTATTCAATTAAGTAATCAAAAATCACAAAATGTTAATATATCAACTAGAAAAAGAAATAACAGTGAGGCAGAGAACAATCTCTTACCAAATTGCCAGTAATCAGCCAGATGTTTGGTGAATCTACAAAAGGGAAAAGAAATGGTTCACTGAAAAGTCCTTCAAATCAGGAATTTAATTTTTACTATTCCTTTAAAGAATCTTAATTCATTTAAACTGCACAGACATTTATCATTATATTCTAAAAACAAGAACAGAGTATTATCCTCTTTGAAACTCAATTAGTTATTATATAATTAAATGAATAATAAATAAATATTAAAAATGTAAAAAGACTTACTGCTTGGCAATTCCATCAGAAAATGTGAATCTTTAAAAGATAAACAAAATAAATACACAACAATGAACTCTTTTCATAGATGTAGCATAGAAAGTTTTACCTACTTAGTTATGACACATCTGAGGGTCTTCCATTCATGTTCTCTGGTCAATCATGGGTATAAATGTGTGTGTGTGTGTGTGTGTGTGTGTGTATGTGTGTGTATATATATATATAAGGTGAATTCAGGTTGATTGGGACACTTTTTCCAAGTCATCTCAATGGCAAAGTGTCCCAATCACTCTGAATTCACCCTATATACACTAGGGGTGCAACGGTTCTCTGTAAAAAAATCGAACCGAACCGAACCGTACCGTACGGTTCGACACGCACTTGTACTGCGGTTCATCTCGAAGGACGACGCATCTATAGGCTAATATGGTTTGTTGAAAATAACAATGTGGAAAACAGACAGACAGAGTTCAGATAATGTATGTTTCGTCGATGGATGCGCATTCTGGCTTCCCAAAATGTTACAACAGCGATAATCAAAAAGCGTGGACAAAACTGTCACTCTTTGTAAACTTGGTTCACTGTGAGTGCCGTATGCTCTAATGTCCAGTCACTTACACCGCCATCACCCGGGTGCTGATATCACACAAGCTCAGGTGAGACCTGAACAGCACACGTTGCTATCTGTGTTTAAACTAAACTCATTTAAGCCTTACTAATTTAAACATTCAAGAGAAAGACGCAAAAGAGAACTCACGCGCGCTGTGAGAAGCTTTGTGTGTGCGCTCATCCGAAGCGTGCACGCGCTTATTGAGTTTTCAGGTACAGAAAATGGATAAAGTAATCAAATATAAAATAAAATTATCTTCACTGTAAATAAAGATGAATCATTATTGAAGTTACAAAAGCTATTCGGTCAAGAGCAGTGAGTGATTTCTTTGTCATTTGTTGTTTGATTTAACATTAAAAACACAGGCAGCAGGAATAGTTTTTTTTCCCTTTAAAGCTGCTGTCCGTAACTTTTTTTGTGTTCAAGGTTTACAAAAATTATATAATGAGAATGTACAACATGAATCCGTTTTCCAAACCGTGTTTTTGTCTTACCCTGAATCATCATGGTACACTTATAATAAGTGTTTATATTGGGACTATTTCAGACCGTTCTGGTAGGAACCGCTGCGGAGGAGCACAGTCCCTGCGTGACTCGCCGTAGACATAAACAGAGAGAAGTAGCTCCGGCTGCAATGTTCTTCCGCAAGACGCATGCAAGTTCTGTTTATTAACCGCTACAGTGCAAAAAGTTATAGACTGCAGCTTTAAGATCCAGTACATATACTGTTATACATGAGTTGTCTTTCTCGACTATTATATGTTCACTTAGGACATAACCGACTTTGCTAGGATACTCTCCAAGACGGGCATGTTGACATAATTTTTGTATGAATTTGTCATCTGAAGCGCAAGACTTGTAAGAGAACGTCTCGGTTACGAATGTAACCCTCGTTCCCTGAAGGAAGGGAACGGAGACGTTATGTCAGTTACTGACGAAATGGGGGTTTCGCTTAGAAGCCAATCGCCTTTGAGCTCTACAAAACGAGCCAATGGCATGAAGATGCCATGGGTCTGCGGAATTTGCATAACGCAACCCCGCCCCACCGCGTGGGTATAAAGGGCGTTGCGTAGCAATCTCGCATTATGTTACCTGCTGAAGAGCCGAGGCATGAGCGTCCGGCCGTTCCAGCGGTACAGCGGAAGTGGCATGGGGACGTAACGTCTCCGTTCCCTTCCTTCAGGGAACGAGGGTTACATATGTAACCGAGACGTTCCCTTTCAGTCAGTACACTACGAGTTACGTCAGTTATTGACGAAATGGGGGTCCCAATACAATCTCGCCACGACGGCTATCTTCCAGCGTCCTGCGCTGACCAGGGCTCCCTGCCGTGTCTTAGTTCGTGCTAGTCTTAGCACGAACGAGGGGCTAGGCTCAATGCCAATACCAAGGTACACTGGGAAGCATATCCCACTTGGAGAAATGCAACACAATGCCTGCCCGAAGGGAGGACTTAAGAATACACATATGACCCCCGTAGGGACTGCATACAGAGCACTCTGGGGTATCTAGTCGCAGGTGGAAAATTTTTCAACCCCAGGTGTGGCAAGGGTGTCTTGCCAAGGGAAGACACGTGCTCAGAGAGACTTACCGTGGAAATACACATGAGGGGGTTGCCCAACGGGGAAACCATGCACACGGAGGCACCTAGCCGAACACGAGGGCTGATCAAGCGGGCATGCACTCTGGTGTCGACATCAGCAGTGCTGGAGGAGCTCAGGGCTTACTGGGAAGCTCACCTGAGAGAAAATGCGCACGCATCCAGTCCGTGGAGTGGAATGGCGCAGCAAGCGAAGACACCTGAGCCTGTCCAGTTACCGGCCACTTGGGGCGAGTACACGAGCGGACACAGGCTTCACTTGGAAATTATAAAATCTTGCAAATATGTTGGGTGTTGCCCAGCCTGCAGCTCTACAAATGTCTGTCAGCGAGGCGCCATGCGCTAAAGCCCAAGAGGAAGCAACACTCCTAGTGGAGTGTGCTCTAACCCCAAGGGGGCATGGCATGCCCTGAACCTGATATGCCAGGACAATGGCGTCCACTATCCAGTGAGACAACCTCTGCTTGGAGAGAGCCTTCCCTTTCTGCTGCCCTCCGTAACAGACAAAGAGCTGGTCTGAGGTCCTGAAACACTGCATCCGGTCTACGTAAGCGCGAAGGGCGCCTACTGGACAGAGCAGTGCCAAGGCTGGGTCTGCCTCCTCCATAGGCAGCGCTTGCAGGTTCACCACCTGATCCCTGAAGGGAGTGGTGGGAACCTTGGGCACGTATCCAGGCCGGGGTCTCAGGATCACGTGAGAATTGGCCGGCCCGAATTCCAGGCACGCTTCGTCAACCGAAAATGCCTGCAGGTCCCCTACCCTCTTGATGGAACCCAGAGCAATCAAGAGCGCCACTTTCATTGAAAGGAACTTCAGCTCCACAGACTGCAGGGGCTCAAAGGGAGCTTTCTGCAGGGCAGATAAAACCACTGCAAGATCCCAAGAGGGTATTTGAGGAGGGCGAGGAGGATTTAATCTCCTAGTCCCTCTAAGGAACCTGCTGACCAGGTCATGCTGACCTACCGTTTCTGAATCAACCAGGTCATGATGAGCCGAAATCGCGGCCACATAGACCTTCAGGGTGGAGGGAGACAGCCTTCGCTCTAGCCCTTCTTGGAGGAAGGAAAGCATGGACCCGATTGGGCATTTCGTGGGGTCTTCTCGGCGAGAAGAGCACCAGGTGACGAAGAGGTTCCACTTCAACGCATAGGCCTGTCTCGTGGACAAGGCCCTAGCGGAAGTGATGGTAGCCGCCACCTGAGGTGGCAGGGTACTCAAACCTACCGCGTCCCGTCCAGGTCCCACACGTGTAGGTTACAAAGGTCTGGATGTGGGTGCCATACGGTGCCCCGTCTCTGAGTAAGGAGGTCCTTCCTCAGAGGGATCGACCAGGGAGGGGCTGTTGCAAGGAGTATGAGTTCTGAGAACCAGGTCCGGCCGGGCCAATATGGGGTGACCAAAAGGACCTGCTCCCTGTCCTCCCTGATCTTGCACAGAACCTGTGCGAGAAGGATCACTGGGGGAAACGCATACTTGCGTGGGCCCCGCGGCCAGCTGTGCGCTAGTGCATCCGTTCATGCACTTCCGGGAAGAAGGGCACTGGGGGCTGACGGGCGCCTTCGGCACGGACCGCCCCCAGATACCAATCATCTAGCCGAGAGCGCTCGGGACATGGCGGAGGGTTCCACACAAGCCCGAGAGCCTCGGCCGCCCGGGAAAGCATAGCTGTGAGCTCTGGATCAGACTCGGGCAATGCTGGGACTCCCGAAAGGAGGCAACACAGCCGAATCGTCATCTCCGGAGGAATCCAGCCCACCTTGTGATGCGGCGATCGACATGGGATGGGAAACACCTGCGCCCTCATCTGGCAACACCACAGGTTGCAGTGTGCTAGAAGGGGGTGTGGCCCGAGGAGGATTCGTCGGGTTGGCCCACACCGTCACCCTCAAGTCACCCTGACCACCAGCCAAAGCATTCCCACTAGTGGAGGGAATAGATTGGGGTGTGGTAGAGGGGACTCTCCCTCCAGCACGGAGATCACGGAGTCTTGACCGCAACACTGCGATGGCCATGTTCCTGCAGCGGGAACATGACTCATCCATGAACGCGCGCTCAGCGTGCACGACGCCCAAGCACGCCAAACAGCGCTTCATGCCCGTCAAACGGAGGAACCAGCCGACCGCACCCAGGAATGGAGCACGGGCGAGACATCTTGAAACAGACGTGCCACGTGCAGCTCTTTTAGAGAAGAGTTTTTGCTCTGCAGAAATGCTGAAGCGCCTAGGGAGAACACACACGCTGTGCTAGATCACTGCACAGATCAGACAGGAATGCGGAACTCGCCAGAACGCGCCGTAACACCAACACTCTGGAGAGACACTCGTCTTGAAGAGAAAAAATTTTTGCAAATTCCGCAGACCCATGGCATCTTCATGTCATTGGCTCGTTTTGTAGAGCTCAAAGGCAATTGGCTTCTAAGTGAAACCCCCATTTCGTCAGTAACTGACGTAACTCGTAGTTGATACCTGAAAAGCACTGTTTATTTTATTTGCATATTTGCTCTATTGTATTTATTTATGCTGTTTCTTGTAGTTTGATTATTTGTAGTTTGATTATTTGTTCTTATAATCTTCATTTTTATATACAGTAGTCTTATTTTCCCTGAACATAGCACATACCGAACCGTACTGACACCGTGACACTAAAACCGTAATACAAACCGAACCGTGAGCAATTTGAACCGTTGCACCCCTAATATACACTGTATATATTGTGTGTGTGTGTATAAACAGATAACAGAGTACTGGTCAAAAGTTTGGAAACTTGCTGTGTTTAAACAAAAATACATAAACTATAACACTGACAAATGCTAACAAGTAGGTGAAAAGAAAAACCAAGTAAGTAAAACTAAGGAAATTAAATTTTTGGGAACTTCATTTCTAGAACTATACATTTTTCTAGTAACAGTCATTTATAAAAAAAGGGTGGTCTTCAAGGAAGAGTCTTCTTATGGCCACCACCACCCATCCTCTCTGGTGCATATTTTAAGTACTTGGATATGGTCTCCAATATCTTTGTGTTTGTTGTGTTGTGTGTATTGATGACTGCGTCTAAAGAGAAAAATCAAAACAATTCAGACCAATTAAATTGCTATAAATTTATGGAAAAAAATTTCCAAGGATGTAAAAGTTATTAGGATCACAACTGGCACAGTTACTTCCTTGTTTTCGATAAGCCAGCTCAGTCATTTAAACTGTCAGCTAATGTGAATGTCATTCTACACTCGCTGCCTTCAGGATCTGCCTTGGGTCAACATCAATGATGTGATCCAGATACACTCAAAGGCTTCATCAAGCAAATGGGAGAAAGGTTTTAAGTTGTACATTTCTAGTTATATCCATAAACTAATCCAAAATTATCCCAGGATTTACTCACCCTCAAGCCATCCTAGGTGTATATGACTATCTTCTTTCAGACAAACACAATCGGGGATATATTAAAAAATATCCTTAGTCCTCCAAGGTTTATAACGATTGTGAATGGTAGGCCAAATTCTGAAGACAGAAAAAATGCATCCATCCATAAAAAAATTAATCCATACAAATCAGGAGGGTTAATAAAGGCCTTTTAAAGTGAAGAGATGCGTTTTTGTAATAAACATATCCATATTTTAAACTTTATAAATTCAAATAACGAGCTTTTGGTGGACGACCGTACACATACTGCGCATGTCAATTTGGACGGAAGAGCAACCTTTGACCTGACGCAATGACACAAGCGGAGGCGCAGAGGAGAGAGCGAAACAAAACATGAGGCACAAATTAGAAGTTTAAAATGAGAAATTTTAAAGAGAAATGTCAGAGGATTTCGATATAAGAGAAGAGGAGCTTGAATTTGTTGCCCAGCTGTATTCTGCATGCGGTATTTCGCTGGAAGCTAGTTGTTTGAATATATAAAGTTTTAAATATGGATATTTTTCTTACAAAAATGCATCTCTTCGCTTCAAAAGGCCTTTATTAACCCTTGGGAGTTGCATGGATTACATTTTTTATGGATGGATGTATTTTTTCTGTCTTCAGAATTTGGCCTACCATTCACAAGACCATTATAAACCTTGGAGGACTAAGCAGAGGTGGGTAGTAACGAAGTACATGTAAATGCCAGTGGTTCTGCAGATCTTGGGATGACATGCTCAGAGGTGAGAGTCTGACATGCAGGATCTATTCTTGCTTTTGATTATATTTAGACATGAAACTCCACTCTTGCATGCAGCATATAGGTTAGTAAGGTAGTAAATGTAGATTGAACTTTGTTAAAGCTTTTTTTTTCATTTTATTAACATTAATGCTGTCATGGAATTTTAAGCTGCTGTCACTTTAAGAACAAATGCACAGACCGAATATACTGACACACATCCGGTTTCTTTCTCAACTGTTCACTTATGACATAACCGAGAGAATACTTGCCGAGATGGGTATTTTGACATACGTTTGTGTGTGTGTGTCCGTTCAATCACAAGTAAACGTGAAAGAGGAATCAATTTCGTGTTCGAGCGCTGTCTGAAATGCGCCTCTCTCTCTCTCTCTCTCTCTGTGTGCACACGCTTCGGGTGTGTGTGGCTGTGTGCACAGATAACAGCGTGCGAGTGCCAATTTTCCTGAGTCCCGATGTGTAAAGTGGCAAGACAAAACACGTCCAAATGATAAACTTTCACTCTATGATGGTTAAACTTAACATTGACATCACTGGACACACACAGTTGTTAAACTGATCGTGTGAAGTTGTTTATGTGGTTGTAGATGTTTTGACTCCGGTAGAGCTACATCGTTGAAGTATTTGCGCCCTGGCATGATATCGTGGTTCCAGATGTGCATTATGTTCGTGATTATAGTTTTAGCTTCTCTTGCTGGTCAGTGTGTACGGTTAGTTTTTTTTTTTCTCACCACGGCTGCAATCGATGGCTGAATGAGAGTCACATTACTAGTAGCGGTTGATTGTTTTGCATTCGCCAGTATTTCGTATTCGCCATATGTCTCACGGTGGCTCGCTCTTAAGTGCCAAATCAGGTTCGTCACATTAAATCCTTTGGCCAACGTTCCTACATTAGATATTTCCTTGGAACATACATGGAAAATGGGTAAATTTTTTAATTTATTTTGATAAATACATTTTTTTTTTTGTTCAATAAATATACTGTCATTAAAATATGATCCCATAATGAATTAATATAGCTTTACAGTAGTAACAATAATTACATTTTATTATATTAAATGATTAATATCATATTTTTAAGAATGACGGTTTCATTATAAATATGGTGATTATAAGTGTAATGGGAAACCAGTCTATGATTGTGTGAGAAGTGTGTTTAAATAGTGCTGCAGTGTCTTTCCAGATCACCAAACCAGTCTAAACTCCTGGACATTGCTTTTGTTGGCTGTACCTGCAGCACGGCTAAAACACAGCTACTACAAAGCCTTGAAAAACGAAAGCTGTGTGTCTACCACATTGTGGAGGATATGCCATCTTTCCTTTGTTGCATGATATAGAATGAAAAAAGATTCTTTCCCCCAGTGTTCTGATTTACTAAAGGCTTTAAGTTTATTTATCTCATTCTTCTGCACGCACACTGAGCGAAATGAACAGCAGATGCTGGCGTTTTCAGACAGTTCAAGTTAGCAAATAAAGACTAAACACCACATTAACTGATCTCTAACTTCTTTAACTTAAGCAAATGCTTAATACACATTTTAATGCTATAAAAGTGTGCACACTGAGAGAAATAAACAACAGATGCTGGCTATTTTCAGACAGTTCACGGTAGTCTACGGCTAATAATAAACACCACTTTAACATGATCTAAGGCAAATGCTTTTAATACACATTTAATTAACAAAACAAAACCATTTCCGTTTCAATGCTAGTAAAAGTGTGAGTACAAGGAAACGCATGCCTCTCAGCCATGGTGCCTTCATCTGTGCTGATCTGCGTCTGGAGCAGATGATGTAGAGGGAGACGTGACCATGTCCGCTGAACACGCCCCAGTTTCTTGACTCCACCCCCTATGCCAAAACAGTGCCATGTTGAGAAACGCACAAAAAAGTTAAGTGCAAAGGGAAAACAGTATCGTGAACTCACACTTGACTGAAACGCAGAATAAAAGGAGCGTTGCAAATGAAACCACTTTATTTTTCTTTCGCAATTCTTTATTTTTTTTTCTCCCAAAACTTTATTTTCTTTTGCAAACATACGGCATTATTTGACTCCATGTTTCAGTTTCACACTGGGTGTGTGAAAGCCTGCCTCACCAACTTCAGAGGAATGCTACATCATCGCTTTTAAGGTGTGTGATATAGCAAATATGAAATGTTAATTCAAATAGGATAATACTTTGCAGATAATTTTTTTTCTTGTTACAAAATACCACCATTCTTCTCCAATGCGCCACAAGACAACGCGACTCAAGAAGGAGATTGCTTCTCTACTCCGCCAATCTGGTATGGCTTTTTAAACTCATGAATGTTATTAACGTGCTTTTTGATGTGCATCACTTTCATTAGTGTTGTACTGTACCTCATAGAGGACCGAAGTGACCTGTGCCACTTTTGTGGGGGGGCAGAAACATTTGAGAACACTGCAGATGTTCTTTGGTTAACTGTGACTGAGCATTTTTGGTTACACAAATTAATAATGAATGGGCCATTGCTTTAAAACTGTTTTTGTTGTTACTCTTATTTTTACAGATTTCCTGCGATGACTGTGGGCGATGGTTCCACTTAGGGTGTACGGGCAATCCGTCCACAGAGGATGACTACAAATGCTTCTCTTGCAATAAATCACACTAAATTATGAAACCTTTGATGTTTTTTTTTCTCCGAGCGCTCACACTGTGGACAGGCCCAGCACCAGATTACCTCAGAATCTTCCTCCTTCACTTTACTTCACTACACTTGACTTGTGATCCGGTTAGCGCTGCTGTGAGGGTGTTACTAATACACCGGCTGTGGGAGTGATGGTATGACATCTTTCTGTCTTCTGACTGCCATTCAATCGCTCTCTATTTTTTTCCCAATAATGTTTTCGAAAACACTATTGTGGAGTTTTTCTTTTACTATTTGAGCAAATAGGAGCATAAAAATATATATTTAAAGTATTCTCTCATTCACCGCCATAAAAGTTTACCCAACTATGATGACTTCTGCTTCTGAGAAACCCGGAAATGTGAAAAGGGTCTATAAACTGATCCAGGAAAATCAATCGTCATACAACAGGAAGATCTGGGTTAGCTCCTGACGATTGATCAAAAAATGATCGACAGTTTTTTCATGTTTCAAGTTTTTGTGTTGTTTATTTCTGTTTATTTGTATTAATTTATTGCATGTTCAATTTTTATTGCTTTAGATGTTTTTGTGAATTACCTTTTCTTCTTTAGTAGACTATATCTGTTTAATTTATTGAAATGTACAAACCCGATTCCAAAAAAGTTGGGACACTGTACAAATTGTGAATGAAAACAGAATGCAATGATGTGGAAGTTTCAAATTTCAATATTTTATTCAGAATACAACATAGATGACATATCAAATGTTTAAACTGAGAAAATGTATCATTTTAAGGGAGAAATAAGTTGATTTTAAATTTCATGGCATCAACACATCTCAAAAAAGTTGGGACAAGGCCATGTTTACCACTGTGTGGCATCCCCTCTTCTTTTTATAACAGTCTGCAAACGTCTGAGGACTGAGGAGACAAGTTGCTCAAGTTTAGGAATAGGAATGTTGTCCCATTCTTGTCTAATACAGGCTTCTAGTTGCTCAACTGTCTTAGGTCTTCTTTGTCGCATCTTCCTCTTTATGATGCGCCAAATGTTTTCTATGGGTGAAAGATCTGGACTGCAGGCTGGCCATTTCAGTACCCGGATCCTTCTTCTACGCAGCCATGATGTTGTAATTGATGCAGTATGTGGTCTGGCATTGTCATGTTGGAAAATGCAAGGTCTTCCCTGAAAGAGACGACGTCTGGATGGGAGCATATGTTGTTCTAGAACTTGGATATACCTTTCAGCATTGATGGTGCCTTTCCAGATGTGTAAGCTGCCCATGCCACACGCACTCATGCAACCCCATACCATCAGAGATGTATATGTACATTTAACTTTTCCGGCCTCTTATTGCTACCTGTCCCAACTTTTTTGGAATGTGTAGCTCTCATGAAATCCAAAATGAGCCAATATTTGGCATGACATTTCAAAATGTCTCACTTTCAACATTTGATATGTTATCTATATTCTATTGTGAATAAAATATAAGTTTATGAGATTTGTAAATTATTGCATTCCTTTTTTATGCACAATTTGTACAGTGTCCCAACTTTTTTGGAATCGGGTTTGTACTTTATTGCCATGTACATATATCTTCTCTATTGCCTTTTACTACTTGTGTTTTTTGTGATATATGTATCCCCTGTAAGCTTTGTTCAATAAAAAAAAAATTCAGTCAGGTGGTACAAGTCAGAGTTTATCTTCTTTATTATTGTAATGTTATATGCTTTGAGACATGAGGTCATTTAATGCCGTTTCGTGACGCTTTGCAGACAGAAGGCGTGGCTTTGGAGGCGCTTTGAAGGGAGGGTGAGATCTCATGCTAGGTGCTCCGAATTTGTCTACCATAGCTGAATTGTAATAATTTCTCCAAAGTAAAACATGCAAAGTTGCTAAATGGTAATAAAAGCACACACGGCCCTAGAACTATACAAAGCAAAAATACGTTATGTCATATGCCAGAGCATACTGACAGAACAATAATAATAGTAATAATTTAAGTTGTTTTTAAAAATCAGAAACGCTCTGTTTATGTGCTGCTTTTAGCTGCAACAACCAAGTATTTTGGTTGTCGATGACAGAAAGTATGGAGATTTAATAATATGACCCTAAATTACCTTGAAATTGAAATAGGCTTCTAAGGCTGCTCTTCTACAGATCAGCTTTTGGATCAGTGTTTGATGTGACTTTGGATACATACAGTATATATAATTATTAATTTTACATCTTATTAATATATTGCTCTGCTTGACCCCCAGTCTAATGGTATGTTAATATTTGTAATTATAATATTGTAATTTTTTGTTTTAATCATGGAGAAGTAACCAAGTAAGATACAATAGCATGAACTCATTAGCATACACAGACTGCTTTTGTCTTGTATTTGCTACCGCCACACACAGTTTATGCAACGAACACATCCCAATCTTTATCTAAGGAAAAGATACGAACAACATTCATAATTTTTTATTCATGTATTGAGCAACAGATTTTGTGTGAAAATAAATCATAAAAGTGGTTTATTTTGTTTAAAAACGTATAAATGTATGAGGTGGTGAAGGGGCAAAAGGTACACATTATTTATATCAATACTTTAGTTAAAATAATCTTTTTAATAATGTCTCAGTTAATACTTGTTCAAAACCATGTTGAAAACAAACTTCAGGAGCTTGACAGAGGGCTCTTTAGAGGTACAGTCAATTGTGTAAAGAGGGAAAAAAGCAGTGAGGAGGAAACGCAACTTCAAATGTTAGGAGTTTTCCCAGCCTCACTAGCTGCTGCCTGTTTGTCAGGAAGTTGATGATCCACTGACAGATGGAGGAGGGCACAGAAAGCTGTGGGTATCCGTGATGATGGTGTTAAAAGAGGAGCTGAAGTCCAGGATCCTTACACAAGTCCCAGGATGTAGTGCAGTCCCATGTTGACAGCATCATCCACTGATAAGCAGCGGGCTAAAATCAGCCACGATACTTCATTTTCAGGGAGAAGGAAATCATCCGCCCTAAAAATGACGACTTCTTTCTGGGTTCTTGAGCTGCACTTTCTTCAGTATCACCCTTGCTCTTCCTGTCCTTCTTAGATCTGAAGGGATTCTTCACCTGCAAACAAATGACACTCATGATTAAAACAGAATTAATTTCAATAAGTAAGTATAGGTATTAGGTAGAACATTAAACATTTATACAGAGGAGAAATGACCTTTTTAAGGATGTTTGACTTCATCATCTTTAACTTGTTTCTGAAGGTCAGTTGTGGTAGATCCTCCTGAACCGACACAGCCTGACTGTGCACTTCAATCGGTGTTAACTGTTCAGTCGGTGGAAATTTCTTTGCCAGTAAGTCAAAAACTTGGCTGACCACCAACTCTGTCAGATGATCCACCACTGTCAGACCGAAATCTTCTTCATTGATGATTAAGGGCATCACTGGAGTATTTTCAGGGAGTTTCGCAGGTCGGGGGAATCTGGAGGACACAAATAGACGCTGCACGAGTTCCTCCACAAAATAATGGAGAAAATCTTTAGCTGTCGTTCTGACCTCCTCCAAGACTCTTTCTGCCTGCGGCATCTCGCATCTCAGGACGCAGTTCATTAAATCTGCAAACCTTTGATGCAGACGTTCTGAAGCTGCGTAACTGGTGTCCTGCCCGCTGAAGTGACCGTTGCATTTTGACATATAAAGAGCGGTCATCAGTGAGTCAAATAAGGTGGTGGTCTTTGGCCCGTCACTGCCTGAGGGTTGTTCTGACTCCAGCAGGACGAGTGACAGACCACCCTCATAAGACTCAAAAGTCGGCCGCAGAACTGGGACAGGCCCACTTTTCCATGTTCTGGACGCTGAAGTAGGATTCTTTGACCATGCCCGAATGACATCCTCCACAATGTAGTTGATTATATTGCTTGTGGCCTCAACCGTACGGCTCGTTCTGAGAGCGCACGGGAGTTTGCCTTCTATTGCCGCAAGGACCGTGCCGATGGCTGTTGTGGCCACTGCGCGGGTGATGTGGCAATGCAAATGACTCAGCTTTCGGATGACCTCACTAATCAGTAATTCCCCAATATTAGTGCAGGAATCATCCGGACAGAAGTAAACGAAACATGGTGACGAGGCTGCGTTGATCTTCAGAATGTTGTTGTGCATCACCACATTCACCCGATGACAAACTACCTCCACCACAATGCCAGCGAGTTCAGAGGAACGCCAATCACCCAGAGAGTCGCTGAAATCACATTCACCGCTGCTGAGGAGACCATCCACTGTGATACCAAAAAGGGTTTCAAGTGGATACGCAAATGGAAGCTGTTCCGTCTTCAGGATCACTGGTCTTTCTGATGGGTCCTGCTAAAAATCCTCAGTGGATGAGGATGTTAATGGCCTGTTTGAGTTCACAACTGCAGATGGATCCATGCCCACTATCCTAGATAGTTGTGGCATTAAATCAGCTGCAGTTGTGGTGGCTGACGTAGCAATGGAAGTCAGCATTTCATAGATTTGCTGTCTGGAGAACTGTGTGGGGGGAAAAAGCTACATTAGTTTGTTCTAATGATGTGAGCTGGTTTTTGTGTGAGCAGATCGTTTGCTTTATTCCAAAACATGGACTTAGATTTTTATACTGCATTAATATGCAAAAGTAGACTTACCGGGTAGCTCAATGCCGCCTGTATCACTTCCAAATTCCTGAAAAATATACAAAACTGTTAATATAATATAAGACAAGTTTGATGACGAAATTTGATGTTGGCTTGACAAAGCCTTGTCTGAATGTTTGAAATATCTTTGAAAAGTTTGAAGATTTTACTCAAAGTAAATAAAATATAAACATTCTAAGACATGTTAACATGTTTTAACACATTGCTAACATGTTTTTATCATGAATTAGCATATTTCTAGCATGTTTACCATGAATTATGTTGTTAGCATGTATTAAAATGTTTATAGCATGATCCTAGCATGAATTAGCATGTTGCTAGCATGTTCAAAACTTTTTTAAATAGTTTTTGTGTAATTGTGTTAATATTAGACATTTTGGTTATACTTTATTTTGATGGTCCCCTTCAGACATTCTGTTGACTTTGAGTTGCTCCTACATGTCAACTACCAGTCATTAGAGTCACCAGACATTATTTACCTCAGAAAGACATTCAATGTATCTTGTTAGTTAGCTAGAAAAATAATAACTAGTATTTTGCTAAATATATCCACTCTATTACATATTCATTATATGTTTACTTAACCTGTTAGTGTTGTCTTCATTATTTAATGTGCATTTGAATAAATCTGTCATGAAAATAAGTTATTACAGTCGTCATTTAAATGTTTATATTTAACCAACAAAATGGAGTAGAAACATAATTTTATTATTAAAAAGTTGAGATATAAACTACCTTATGTGCAATTTAAATGTTTGTATAACTCAGTTTTATTTGATTGATTATTTAATAAATGTGATTAATTAGTTGATTATTAAAAAACTTTATTTTCGTTTTTCGAAACATTTCTTGAAATTATTATTATTTTTTTGATGGTTCCCTCTGGACATTCTTTTAATGTTTTTAGTAGTGCTGTCAATTGATAAAAAAAAAAAACACTAATTAATCACATTTGTTCTGTAATTAATTAACGTTGGAGATTTTAATATTTTTATGTTGTAATATTTCTCGCAAAATGAATGTAGAAACAACTTAAAGACAGGATATTTAAAATATTTGTTGTAATGGCATCTTTTTATGAATGAAGGCCAGTATCACTGATACTAAAACTGCTACTGATGTCTCTATGAAATTGATTTTTTTTAAACATTAATGATAGACATTCAACATGAATGAAAGCTATCATTTTTTTTTTAATTCATTTATTAGTCTTTAAAAATATAACAGCTTTTCATTTAAGTGAACTTAAAACAATCTTCACATAAACCAATTATAATAAGTGTCATATTTACCTGTGGTCTTCATATATAATCAATATACAGAAATTGAATAAAGTTATCAAACACTTTACAAGTCTTAACTGCATAAATTATAAATGACATATAGATTAATCCTTATTAAAGCTGTAGGAGCAACATTACTTGTAGTCAACAGAATGTCTAAAGGGGACCATCAAAATAAAGTATAACCAAAAAGTCTAATATTAACACAATTACACAAAAACTATATTAAAATAAGTTCCATCACCAGAATATAATAGAATTATACAAATAAAAAATAAAAATAGACATACTGCTCAGTCAGATTCCACAAGAAGTTGCCGATGATTGGTTGAAAAGTGACATCCTCCAGCTGTGGTACAGCGAGTTTTGCAGCTAAACGGGCCGCAAATGCCAGTTCTCTGTAATGGTCTGATTGATCTCTAGTATTACAAGCCATTGCAAACTATCATCAAACACCAAGTACAGTAGAAGAATGCTATGGATTCACTTTACACCAAGACTGCAGAAAGCGGTGGGCTCCAGGACTCCTGCAGCTTCAGTTCTAGTGTGTGCTCACTGTGACATCACAACAGGGAGATTAGCACTGTTGAACATTCTAATGGAATGCTGGAGGAATGTGGGCTGCACTACTGCAAATGCTTAAGAGTCTGTGATTGGATTATTATTATGTTATATGTTCTTCTAACCCTAATTGATGGAGTGTGTAGCATTTCATTTCTTAAACAACCATCATGGCCATATTCCAGGATGACCATGTCAAGATTCATCAGGCTCAAATTGTGAAAGAATGGTTGGGACTGAACTTGCACTTTAATACTATGTTATTGAACTTTGACAAATGCGTTCACAACACTGATCTATATAATGACTGGATTGCTCATTGCGTTCTAAACTGCCATCAGGCGGTGAAGCCACCGGAAGTGTTGGAGCGGCCATCTTACTATTCCCTACTGACAGAGGGCATCATTGACTTACAGCCAAAACATTGACCTAAAATCACCCGCTTTGCAGCATTTCGGTCTCACAGGATTCGTTTTTACGATATATGTATGTAGATAATAGTTACTTCAGATGTTATCTGTAATGTTTATGGTCTTTTCGGAGAGGATAAGTCCTATATTGAAATCGTTGACGTGGGTGTGTCTACCGCACACTGTCGACAAAGGTAACTGACCAAGCACAAAATATATTTCTTTATTGAATATATAATTGTATATAATTATGGAAGAATGATTACTATATTGTATAAACCATGCATCATCTCGGAAATAAAGCAGTCAGAGTTATTTGTCTGAATAAGTTATGATGATGCGTGTATTTTATTTCCTGATTGAGCATCTATTTATATCTATCTATAGCAAGTTTATGGCGTTTACAGTTTCCATACGAGTAAAGTGTTATGTATATGCTGTTGAGTTAATTATTAATTGTTAAATCATTAACTGCTTCGGAATGCATGCTGTTAACGAAATCATTGTTGAAAGGTTTGCAGTTAGCATACTGTATGAATAAAAACAATACTACAACACAACATAAATACATAAACACAACAGTACAAGGCCATTTCTGGAATCAAGGCATAAATCTTTATTCCAATTTCAGAATGCGCACTTTTGTAATACATATGCTGAAGTGTCTCGGCCGCCCGCCGAGCTGATGTTCACTACTATAATGAATATGAACATAACTTTTTAATAAGCAGGGGAAATTCCCGACTTTAAACAAACAACCATTTAAATGTTTAGGACCTTTGCGTTGTAAGAATATACAGGGAGACTTCAAATATAAAGACGCTGACTCGTTAGGCAATGTTTTCTAAGTAAAATCATATAATTTCCTATTAATTCAATGGAACGCGTGAGCTTACTAGGGAATACCAATATGGCGGCGCGGCGGCTTCACTTTCTATGACGTCATGAGCAATCCAGTTCTCTATATAGATCAGTGGTTCACAACCATGTTATTGAACTTTAATGCATAAAGTAATACATCCTTTCCATTCAACTTTTGGCCCTCAACAATACAATAATAAAAAAATAGTTAAGCTTTTAACACCTTTTACATGACACTGTTCCTTTTCATGGCCATAGGTTAAAATAAAATAAAAAGTCAGTTGGTCATCTTTGCAGGTCATTCTGCTTCACACGGATCCAGACCGAGATGAAAACACAGGAATTTTCTCTCCAAATCATCTGTGAATTTACATTTGCGTTTGGGCATTTTTTACGCTGTTCAGGAGCCATGTGCCACTGTTGACAAGCAAGCTGCTGCTCTGTCTCTTGACTTATGCCGTGGTGCTGAGGGTAATGATTGAGATGCAGTTTGACCAATGTTTGCATACATGACCGACCAATGGTGGTGTGCGAGAAAGCGGGACATAAAGAGAAAGGTCAAAGCAATGCAAAAACGTACCCAATGAATGGCGACTGTAGAAAGCAAAAGCCGGATCCGACATTTTGTGCGATTTAGAAATCCTGTCTAATTAGGAAAAAATCTTTGACTAAGCTGATTCCTCCTGTGGAGCCCTGGGTTTTGTCCTTCTGGTTGAGGTCCTGCTTCATCTTCCTCTGCTACATCCACTTCTGCGTATGTTGTGCAAGACAGCCGTGGCTTTGATGAAAAGAGCAACCTTCTCTCGGCAAAACTGGAGGACATGACATCTCCATCTGAAAATGTACAAATAAGTCTTGTTCACTTTAGCCATCATGAGTTGTCTGTTTAGGCTAACCCTTACACGCTGTTCGTTTAGGGTGTACACTCAGGATGTTTGGGGTCATTGTTGAGATTGACCCCAATCTGCAAGGAGACCTCCAAATTTACGTAATATGCTGGTAAGGGCGGATCTATTTGTTCCTCAGCCAACACGTTTTTGAGTAAAATACCTTTTGGTAATTATAAGTGGAGGTTGTCAACAATACAATTTGACGTATAAAACACAAATTTTTAAGTGTTTTAAGATCAGAGGAACGATTTCCTTTAAAACAGCGAATGTCATTTAAATGTTACGTTGCCCTTGTGGACTTTGTTACGTGGGAAAACAAGCAGACAGCTTAAAACTCATATCGCTGAACATCGAAGTGCTATCAGGCATCATGACCCTAAAAGTCCAGTAGCACAACACTTTTTTTTAAGTTGAGACATTCGGTTTGTACTTCAATATATTGGCATTGAAACAGTAAAATTACATCAAAGAGGTGATAGTATTAAGTTGCCTTTAAAACATGAAGCATATTGTATTTACACTTTGAACACATTATCACCTAATGGTCTTAACGAAGAGTTTGATATTCGCCCTTTTCTTTAATAATGGCATTGATTAGTACGTTTGGATTTATTGCACTATTTCTGATATTTATAAATAAAGTTATTATGTAATGTTTTTTGTCATGTGGTGGATCATGTGATGTACTTCTGTGGTGTATATATGAGCTTATCAGTGTATGTGTTCATTGTCTGATGAAGAGACATTGGGCTCGTTTTTTTTTTGTGTTGTTTTTTCCTTGAATTAGTTCGGAGCCCTGATCTTCATATTTAAAAAAAAAAAAAAAATCTTCATTTGTGTTTGGAAAATGAATGAAAATCTTTTATGTTTGAAACGACATGAGGGTGAGTAAATGATGACAGAATTTACACTTTTGGGTTCATTATACTTTATAAATACATTAAGCTGAGTCTTGTATAAAACTAACTCTATATCGCAAATCATATCGTTAACTCAATACATATTGGCGCATTTTTATATTGGAATATCGTTAAATACCGCTTGATCAAGTTTGACGATAGAGTTCAACGGGGCTAAAGGCACACCTTTAAATGTGCTTTTCACTTCTCCCATATGTGTATGGTTGCAGATTTTTTAAAATTATTATTATTGAATGGAGCAACAGATTTTGTGTGAAAATAAATGTGGTTTGTTTTGTTAAAATATCTTATAAACCCCACACACGGGGCAAAAGACACAAAGTATTTACTAGGGATGATCCAATCAGGATTTTTGCAGCCAATACCGATTACCGATCCCGATCCTTCAAGCTTTATATATCTGATATGTAAGCTCTCTGTTGACTGCCACTGTCAGAAAAAGTAATGCCACAGATGTTGCCTCGGTTATATTATTTACAGTAATTATGTATATTATTGTTTTAATAGAGAATCAAATAAATAAGCACAAAAAATTGTTTAATATGCCTTTAAAAACAGGGCTTAAAACACTAATGACACCAGACTCAATGTCAAACTGAACACTGCAACCCACGAGGCATAATTAAACAATGTCCAATATATGACTGAGGACAATAAATTAAATAAAAACATTTCAACTCCTAAATGAACATATTTGAGTAGTCTGATGCAACTTATGAGGTGTAATTAAACATTGTACAATATGTGACTGAGGACACAAATGAATGGAAACATTTAAACTCTTAAAAGAACTAAATGGAGTAGTCAATGCAAAAATGAACAGGAATATTGTTCAGCATGTGATCATTAAGCTGCTGAGTAGTTGTGTCCTTCACTCTCAGAAAAAATGGTACAAAAGCTATCACTGGGACTGTACCCTTTGAAAAGGTTCTTTAGGCTAATATGCACATGTTTGGAACCAGTATGTACCTTTGAGCTACTAATATGCACTCTTTGGGTACAAAGGTGTCGCCCCAGTGACAGCTTTTGTACCTTTTTTTTGGTAGTGTTTGGTAGGTAAGGCCAGTTTTTCTTCATAAATATTTGTGTATTCCTCTTTTCATCCAAAATGTGTGTGGCTGTACTGAATAGCCACTTACTATTAACACTTGTCGATGGAGCGCTAAGGCAGAAAAAGCTGGGAACCTGCCTTTATTCCTCTCCCAAAATGCCAGTGGTTCTGCAGATCTTGGGATGACATGCTCAGAGGTGAGAGTCTGACAGGCAGGATCTGTTCTTGCTTTTGATTATATTTAGACATGAAACTCCACTCTTGCATGCAGCATATAGGTTAGTAAGGTAGCAAATATAGGTTAAACTTTGTTAAAGCTCTATTTTATTTTTTTTCTTCATTTAATTAAAGTAATAGTTCACCCTGAAATGAAAATAAAGCCATCTTTTACTGACCCTGCTGTTGTTCCAATGCCCTATCTTTTTCGGACCTCAAAAGCAGAAATTTTAAAAATAGTACTCTGTGCGCATTCCTGTGAGTGTGTCCGAGCCGTCATCAGCCACTCACGCAATGTTGTCATAACAACCGGTACACAACATTCACTTCAGGAGGTTTACGTATTATTAGTATTATTGTATTATTTTTGACCATATACCTTATAGAAGAGACGAGAGTCGTGTTTGTTTCTATTGAGCCTGATTTCTGAAAATGGTGCGTGTGTGTGCTTATCCTGGGTACCATGACAACAGTGCGAGTTATAGTAAGCATGAGCGCCGGCGGCTGCTGACGGCTCACACGCACTCACAGGAACGCGCGCAGTAGCGGCTGATCTCAGTATTATGACTATATAATACGGTTTCTTTCTCACAAAACCTTATAGTATGCCTCCTGAACACTTTCCATATATGGCGCGCGTCTCACTGTATCATTGCGTGATACTTTTGTATCATTTTTGTAATGTTTTAGTCTGGTCGCCATTCACTGCCATTATATGGAGGATCGCATGCAGGACTATTTTTAAATTTACTGCTTTTGAGGCCCGAAAAAAATAGAAGGACATATGGCATTAGAACAACAGCGTGAGTAAAAGATGGCTTTATTTTCATTTCAGGGTGAACTATCCCTTTAACATTAATGCTGTCATGGAATTTTAAGCTGCTGTCACTTTAAGAACAAACGCATGGACCGAATATACTGACACACATCCGGTTTCTTTCTCAACTGTTCACTTATGACATAACCGAGAGAATACTTGCCGAGATGGGTATTTTGACATACGTTTGTGTGTGTGTGTCCGTTCAATCACAAGTAAACCTGAAAGGAATCAATTTCGTGTTCGAGCGCTGTCTGAAATGCGCCTCTCTCTCTCTCTCTGTGTGTGCACGCGCTTCGAGTGTGTGTGGCTGTGCGCACAGATAACAGCGTCCGAATCCCAATTCCTGAGTTTTTTGTTCAATAAATATACTGTCATTGAAATATGATCCCATATGAATTAATATAGCTTTACAGTAGTAACAATAATTACATTTTATTATATTAAATGATTAATATCATATTTTTAAGAAATATTTATTCATTATAAATATGGTGATTATAAGTGTAATGGGAAACCAGACTATGATTGTGTGAGAAGTGTGTTTAGTCTAACACACTTAAAAACAACAGTCTTGAAATGAGAGTTATATTTCAGTACATTATTATTTTGGGTTAACTATTATTTTAAAGGATCATGTGCATGAACTGCCAGAACTGTACTCCGCCTCATGTATCAACTCCATTATATGGTTTCCCCTTTGTATACGGGAGAGTGCTGGTCGAATGCAGTTGAGGAAGCTGCTTAAATCATTATCTTTTTACAATCTTTATCTTTTTTTACAATGGATAATATTTCCTTTTATTTCATTTTGTAATAAAATTACCAATGCAGTATATCTGTTCAATACATTTATCTGGCTTGTCTGTGTAACAACGATGTGAAGAGTTATGGCTATGATGGCATTCGAAGATCAAGAACTATAGGCCCAATCCCAATATTATTTTAAACCCATACGCCTTAAAATATTGCCCTAAGTAATGGGACACCACTACTACACCGTTACATGTCGCCATAGCACACATGTGCACCTCAATAAGCTGACAGAAAGCAGGTTAATGCGTTTACATGCTGGGTGAAGTCGGCATAAGGGGCAAAAATCTAGCTGTGACGATCGGTTTGTGCTTAAGCTGTTTAACCTTACTCAGATAAAGGAAAACGGGTTAACGCGTTTACGTGATCACATGCACTGTCAAGTCACCAGGTATCACACATGAAAATATGTTGTGGGTGTCACATGTCTGTCTTGTCCTGCATAAACACGTGGTGTGTTTGTCATGTTTTGGTCTTACGTCATGTCTATCTCATTATCTCATTATTGGTTTAATTGCCCCACCTGTTCTCCCTCAATAACTGTCTTTATAATCTCCTTGTGTTTGCAGTCCTGTGCTGGATCGTTGTCTGATGTCTTCTGTTCCCTGTTGTGCTTCATGTTCCTGCTCCTCATGTTTAGTTTATCAAGTTGGGTTTTCCCCCTTGTGGGTATTTGGTTTGTGTTTGTTTAATTTTATTATTTAATAAAGTCACCTTTCCTTCCTGCACTTGAGTCCTCACTCCTTTATACTTACCCGTTCCTGACAGTGGGACTATGATCGTGCAGTCAGTTAATGGTGTAATGTTAGTGAATTTTAGCAATTTTTGGCAAACGTTTCTTTGAAGAACATGACCATAAATATGAACATAAAACTGAATGTAACATAAAACATCAAAAAATATTATTTGTCATTAAAATCCTTATTAATATAATCTCAAGCATCATTACTCAACTATACATGGAGAACAGTATGAGGAGTACCAGGAAGACGAGAAAAAAATGAGCCATGTAGTTGCAGAAAGTTAACGTCCCAGCAATGCCTTTTCTATAAAGCTAAAAAAGGATGCCGGTTATGTGTTGAGTTGATCCCTAAAGTAGGAAATCCATACACTGAAGGGCAGATGAAGGATTGCATGTTGAAAGTCGCTGATATTCTATGTCCAGAAAAGAAGAGCTTTTAATCGGCAAACACAGTGGCAGAGCGGATTAGCGAATTATCGAATGACATTTATGATCAATTATGCGACAAAGCTACTTTTCACTGCATATACAGACAATGCTGATGGTGTGCAGCTAATCATTTTCATTAGGGGTATTAATGACCAATTTATAAGTGACAGAAGAGTTGCTGAGTTTGTGTCCAATGCACAGCCATACCACAGGGACAAAACATGTTTTAGATGTTAGTTTTTATTATTTAATAATACATTATTATAACTTGAAATATCTGTAGACAAAGGTCTCAGCTAATGAACCATCTAAAGGAAACTGGTTTTTCTAAAAATGTACATTTAATGAAATAACTTAATTTGTGTCAACTCCGTCAGACACATTTGATCCAGCCAACAACAGTGCAAAGTCTTCATTTATGTAATAATAGATTACAACAACAGAAAGGCAGTAAAAACTGCTAGATCTGCTTATTTCTTGACTCTCTTAGAAGAAAACAAACACAACTCTAGGTATTTATTTGATACAGTGCCTAAATTAACAAGAAATAAAGCTTCAACTTCTGATGTTTCCAAACAGCACAGCAGTAATGACTTTATAAACTTCTTTACGTGCAAGATTGATAATATTAGGAAAAAATTATAACTATACAACCATCTACTATAGTATCACTTCAGACAGTGCATTGTAGTGTCACTGAGGAAAAATTCCACTCATTCACTGCTATAGGAGAAGAAGAATTGGCTAAACTCGTTAAATCATCAAAATCAACAACATGTATGCTCGACCCCATACCGACTAAACTACTAAAAGAGATGCTTCCAGAGGTCATAGATCCTCTTCTTAATATCATTAATTCATCCTTGTCATTAGGATATGTACCGAAAACTTTTAAGTTGGCTATTATTAAACCACTTATTAAAAAACCGCAACTTGATCCTACAGAATTAGTCAATTACAGGCCAATCTCAAATCTACCCTTTCTGTCAAAAATACTAGAAAAGGCAGTGTCCTCACAACTATGCTCCTTTTTAGAAAGAAATGGTATCTGTGAGGATTTCCAGTCAGGATTTAGACCGTATCATAGTACTGAGACTGGTCTCATCAGAGTAACAAATGATTTACTCTTATCATCCGATCGTGGTTGTATCTCTCTTACTCGATCTTAGCACTGCATTCGATACTATCGACCACAACATTCTTTTGAATAGACTCGAAAATTAAGTTGGCATTAGTGGAATTGCATTGGCATGGCTTAAATCATACTTATCTGACCGTTATCAGTTTGTAGCAGTAAATTAAGAGATGTCACACTGATCACAAGTTCAGTATGGAGTACCGCAGGGCTCAGTGCCAATACCGTTGCTTTTCACCCTGTACATGCTACCACTGGGAGATATCATTAGGAAGCATGGCGTTAGTTTTCATTGTTATGCTGACGATACTCAGCTCTATATTTCTTCACGCCCTGACTAAACTTACCAATTCACAAGATTAACGCAATGCATAGCTGATATAAAAAATTGGATGACTAGTAATTTCCTGCAACTTAATTCAGAAAAAAATGAATTTTTAATTATTGGACAAAAAAAACTCCACAAGTAGTAACCTAGAATACTGTCTAACACTCGATGGCTGCTCTGTCAAGTCCTCGTCGTCAGTTAGGAACCTGGGTGTGAGCTTTGATACCAATCTTTCATTTGAAAGCCACGTTTCTAGCATCTGTAAAACTGCATTCTTCCATCTTAAAAATATATCTAAATTACGGCATATGCTTTCAATGCAAAATGCTGAAGAGTTAGTTAATGCGTTCATGACCTAAAGGATAGATTATTGTAATGCTCTACTGGGTGGTTGCCCTGCTCGCTTAATAAATAAATTGCAGCTGGTCCAAAACGCAGCTGCTCGAGTTCTTACTAGAACCAGGAAGTATGACCATATTAGCCCGGTTCTGTCAACACTGCACTGGCTCCCTATTAAACATCGTATAAATTTTAAAATCTTGCTAATTATTTACAAAGCACTAAATGGTTTAGCTCCCCAGTACTTGAGCGAGCTTTTAACGCATTATAGTCCTTCACGTCTATTGCGGTCTCAAAATTCTGGCCAGTTGATAATACCTAGAATATCAAAATCAACTGCAGGCGGTCGATCCTTTTCCTATTTAGCACCTAAACTCTGGAACAGTCTTCCTAGCATTGTTCGGGAAGCAGACACACTCTGTCAGTTTAAATCTAGACTAAAAACACGTCTCTTTACTATGGCATACACATAAAGCATTTTTAATTTATATTATTCAAATCAGTTAAATGATTGTTTTAGGCTGCATTAACTAGGTCAGCCGGAAACGGGAACACTTCCCATAACACCTGATGTACTCGTTACATCATAAGAAGAATGGCATCTACGCTAATGTTAGTCTTTCTGTTTATCCCGAGGTTTACTGCAGTCAGCCGGATCCGGGCCGTATCCAGATCAGATGGTGGACCTGTACCTAGACATGACCAACGCATCCCTGAAATGTCTGCAGAGACCGTGTCAATTAAACTCCCCCCTGTAAATGCCGCATCGACATGACACCCTTATTAAACCCGTCTCCACCGTGACGACTCCGATCTTTCGAATAATCTTTCGATCTAATATGACTTCAGACCTGTAATGTGCCAGAATCATAATCATACACTGTTTGTTCGTTGGCCAGAGGAGAACTGGCACCCCGACTGAGCCTGGTTTCTCCCAAGGTTTTTTTCTCCATTCTGGCCCCTGAAGGAGTTTTGGTTCCTTGCCACTGTCGCCTTTGGCTTGCTCAGTTGGGGACACTAAATTTTCAACTATATTACTGATCTGCCCGCATTGACACTATATGATAATTAAAATGAATTGGATGACATCACCGTTTTCTCAAGAACAGCTTGTAGGAATTGTGGACGCACTAGACACAAATGAATCTTCCAGATGATTCGTTCGGGCATAATTCCACACAAAACTCAACTCAACAAATCAACAATTTATGGCCTTAATTGAAGTGGACGCCGGTCAGTCTGCCTCAGGCTGACAGAAACTCAGCTAAGTGCTTTACTGCCTTGCAAATTTTGGCAACTCTGAGCAACACCAAAGATAACAACAGATTTTGTTTGATCTCCACGATCACCGCTGTCTCAACGACCTTTAGATGAACTCTGAGGGACACCGTTACAATCCACAGGAAAACCCCACAGAAACTGTTATCACGTACAAACTGCATCAAATCACAAAAACATTCAAACAGCCTTCTACTGCATAATTTATATCATGTCTATAACCAATACACGTGACCATTATGCATATATATCACTCACAATTCATGTAATTGTTATAACTATTGAATGGTTAATTGAAAGTATGCCTTATCTGGTATGAGTGTAAATCTCTGTTCATAATTCAGAAGATGGCTTCAGTGAAATCTGTGTAGAATGTATCGTGTTCTTATAATAAGAAATCATGTCTAAATGCACTCTCTGCTTAGAGCGGGAAGTTAGGAGACCAGAGATAACAGATAACTTATGGGAGGGGTGGAGAAACAGTCACCTCGGAACCAACGATAATACCTAATTGGCTAGAATCCATCCAGGAGGATGGGCAGATTTTTGAGTTTTATAATCTCAGAACACGAACAAAGAGTTAGAGCAAGTTAAGTCAAGACAAAAGACAGACAACATGACGAATAGATGATCGGACGAAGACGGTCGGAGGCAGACCAAGATCTGAGAGAATGGGTTAACGATTTAATTTAAGCCATCTAGAACGCTCCTCTCACTTTCTTTTACTTAAGTTTATTTTCTTTCCGTTGAGTCTCGTGTTCTAAGTTAAGTTTCGCCGCAAAGTTTCTCTCGCCGAATCTACAGCAGAGCGCGCTTCGACTTCAAACAATACCCACAAGACTTTCCATCCAGCCGCCAACACGCCACGTGATTGGTTTCCCAAGACGTCGATCAAAAGACACGACAAGGCCGTCAGTGAATCACCGAACCTGGGAAACCCCTGCAGCCAAGACCGAAAAGGGAATCCCCAAGACGACAGGAGACACAAACGCAAGTAACCTCCAGATTCTAAACTGAACTGGTGCAGTGATATCAAATTGAATAACCCCGCCTAAGCAACGATAGGAGGCTTAAGTTAATGATTGGTGGTTCATTCAGGTCATGTTTTAAATGCATATGTTAGAAACTTGGGACTTCATCATTTCTCTCTTAAAACTCATTCTTTCCTCACTTTCTTCCTTTCTGCAACGCGTGTGAATGTGTGTGCGCGTGTGTGTGTTAGATATTAGTTTTACGTGTTAGTAATCAATAAAGTTTCATTTGTATTTAAAGATAAGTGTTCTTGTGTTATGTGCTTACGAATTTAATGTCTTAAACTGCTGATCTAAGTTACCTGGCTGTTAAATAGTGTTTCACTATTGTGTGGATACTAATATCCGCTGCAGAGTTGATAGTTACGGCCCGTTAAAATGGACACCGGACGAGTCATTTGCTCAGCCGTAAAATAGACTCTTTCAAAATTCCCTATGAATTAATTCATAAATTAATTTGAGCTAAATATACCTGTTTCCCTTGTACAGAGTCCCTACAGGCTGTACAGCCGAATCAAATTCTGTTGCATTATTTTCCTGTTTAACACTGTGAAGCTGCTTTGAAACAATCGGCATTGTAAAAAGCACTATATAAATAAAGGTGACTTGACCATTTAGCAGAAATTATTTTAATTCATTCATTTTCTATTCAGACAGTCAAAGTCATTTCATGTTAACCTACAATCAATCCTTTACAGTTATGGCCCTTTTAATATAATGCACTTTGTTCTTCCAAATATAGTTGAAATTTTGATTTGCACTTATATTTTGGCAAGAAACAAATGGATTAAGATGGATATAAGCATTGTGATAAGGATTCAGTTTTAGTGACAAGGATTCATTTTTTGAATAAAAATGCAATTCGTTCTGTCATAACACTTTTTTTATAAACCTTTTTCAATAAATCTATTTTGTACAATTCAATGAACAGTAACACACCTTCAAAAGGCAACAGCATTATGAACAAACTAAAATAACAGCAAACGTATAATAATTATCAGACAGTAAAGGGAAAGTAGAGAAAATAATTTAATTAAAGTTATAAATATCATCCTATGTATATTTACATATGTTTACATACTAGTTGTAATTAGTCATTGTTGCACATGTCACAGATAACTACTGTGTGTCTCTTGCAAATTGGGTGATTCCAAATGATGCTGGTTTTAATATCCCTTGGCAAGCACCTTTGGCATCTTTTTCTTTTGGCTGAGAGACCAGCCGTGGAGGAGACGGTTTCCTCATCAGATTCCTTCACTTTCTTCATAAGATGCAGAGAGGCTGGTGTGCAAGGAATGTGCCGCCTTGTTTTTATCAACCCTAGCTCTCCCTAGCTCCTCCAGAAAACACCTCCTCCTGTAGTCATCCCCCTGTTTCCAAGTGGGATATATTTCCCTCCAGATCACAAAAGCATTGTAGGCCGAGAAATCAATCATGTTTAATCCTCTGAAGTCTGAGCTGTTTTGGGGCCCTTTAGAAGTTTTGACATGCTGTGACATTTGTGCTTTTTCAGTTGCTTATAAACACATTAATGGCAAAAGTGTCATTACACTGTATTCAGCACAAACTGGGCTACCATAATATGTGAGCAACATGTATGTACATGTTTGTATTTTTGAGAGAATAACGTTTATGCGTGGTTTTTGAATAAACTAAAAATGTAAGTCACTGAATTAAGGCCACAAAACACACAATAGATATGTGTCCACAAGACTTTAGACTAATGGGTGTTGTTGCCTAGAGTTTTTGCTTCAAACTGATGTGAGAATCATTGTGCCTGCTCATTCACATAAAAATATATATTGATTTACATTTTTTAAGACACTTTTTTTTCTTTACAAAGGCCGCATGCGAAGGGGTGTGAATGATCATGAATAATGCTGTGAATCACACCTGAGAGAACAAAAGAACCCATAATGAGCTGCATAATGAATGAGCCTCAGGTATGTGACTGAGAGAGCAAAGCAACAGGACAAAGGAAATATATTTTGTTGTAGTTTATTTAGAATGTAGTCAACAAAGGCACATTACAAAGGCCTATTATATTTTAAATTATCAAAAGATTTGACATTACAATTTTTAATGTTTTTGAATGAAGTCTCATGCTAAAAAAAACAATATTGTGACACTGAACACAATTCAGTATTCAGTAAATACAAATAACTGAATAATTGGTAATGATGAATGTTATAAGTAAAATATTTGGGATTTAAAACAACATAATGCAATGAAATTATGATTTCAAAGAGTATAGGGTGAATTTTTCTGAATCATTTGATTTTGTAAACTATCTGATACACACAATACTCAAATATCATTTCGAGTTTCTGTTCATTTATGAGACATGCGTGCAATGCATGATCACACCAGTGCTAAGGCTATTGTCTGCTTATTTAATAAGAAGCAAATATAGAAGCAAATATATTAAAAACATTGATTAAAATTAAGATACAATTTATACAAAACGAAATTCACTTTAAAGAAAGGCTTTCTACAAAACAAAACTTAATGAAGTGGTCAAAATCATTTCTGACAAACTCCATGTCTTCTGATATATTGCGCATCTGATGTGTCCTTTATTACTCGTGCTGTTCACTTTTCACAATCAACATATATTAAATTAAAAAATAACATTAGGCTATAATATTTAAACATCAATATGAAGCAAAATACATTTTAATGGCTACTGAACACAAAACGTTTGACTGGTAGCCTACTATATTTATAGCATCTGAGCAGAAATTTGCGAATAAAAGCTTTATTGATTTGACACTAGGCTATTTTACAATAAATACTTCATAATCTGTCCAAAACAGGCCAAAGAAATCTTGTCTAAACAGTCTTACGTCTATGACATTTTATGTTGCAGCAGGATTCATATTTAAATGGTCTTTTTGTGTTTAATATTCACAGACACTAACAGAATAAACTTACCTCACAATCGGCTGGCAGTTACTCTTAGAAATAAACAGCTTTTCTTCTTAGGTAAATTATTCCAGAATTATTCCTCAATGCGTCTCAAAACGATGTAGCTAAAGTATAGCACTACACTTGATGTGTTTATTCGAGTTGATGTGGGCGCTGACTCTGCTCTCATGGATCGCTTCAGTATTTGAATCTCAAAAGAACACATGCTCCGTGGGCGTGGCGCATTAGCGGATAATGAAGAGGCTCGCGAACGACTGACATCTCTCTCTTTTCAAACGGATTACATAAACAGAGAATGTTTGTTTTCGTTTTGATTCACATTATTTAAAACCGGACATTTCAACGTTTCTTTAGACATATGTCTCATGTTTGTGAGACAAGTATTCACTAAGTTACAGTTCATTTTCTGAAGACTATCTGAATGAACGTCATTGAGAGACAGGCTGCAGATCGCGCATCATGTTTGTTTTCTTTATTTTGCAAAAAGCACAACATTTTGTTTTTATTGTGACTGAACACAAATAAAAGTAGAAACTTAACAGATTATAATGATGTATAACACTTGCCTGAATTATAAAAATCGACAGAGTTATTTGAGTCTCTTTGGCACTGATAAGAAAAAAAGCGAGTTGATCGCGACGGCCGACTCGAGGGGGTTAAAAATACTGCCATGGGCCGGTGAGCCGTGTGAATCTTTTTTATTTTGTAATTATATAAAATACTTTCTGATTATTGTAATTCCAATAATAATTGTTATTATCAGCAATAAAAAAAAAAAAAACACAAAGTAGCAAATACCTTTGTCAAGATTGTCCACTCCACTTTTGGTGCTGTTGTAATCAAAGATCATCTCTGGTTACTGTTGGTTCTATGTGCACAGTGCTCATGAGAAGCACATTTTAATTTTTTTTCCAGACAGTAGGACACAATGGCGTGTGTCTCTGTGTAGGCAAACAGAGATGAGAATCGAGCCCTGCCTCTTAGGTTTGTCAGTGCACTTGGCAGTTCTGGCTTGTTCTATCGGACCGTTCCAACCATTCTTATTTTTTTCTCTTGGAGCTCTGTGCCAAGATCATAAGAACTAAAAAAAAAAATTGTATATGCCCCTGAAAGCCATGCATTATTTCAAGCACTATTCGCTTGCCCAGGTTTCTCTCATGCTGTCCTCCTGCAGGTTTTCCGGTGTACACCTGCATGTTAAAACAGTAACCGGTGTTTGCATCACAGGCTGCCCAAATGTTGTATTTTGCAGGTTTGGTTGGCAAAAAAAGGGTTGTTTGAAAGGGCACCGGCCCCTGAATCCAACCAGGCACTCATCAACTGTGATGTTGAGATCAGGATGGTACATGGATGGAAGTCTCTCTACCCAGTGTTCCTAAATCTCACGGATGGGTGCCAGCTTATCGTTTTCCCTCCTTGCAGCTCTCGTCTCTCGTCATAGAAGCACACAACCCTTGATAGTCGTTTGAAATATTTCAGTGGCATGGTGGACCGAAAAAATGCCCTCCCCATCTCACTATCCCATAAGCTAAATACTGCTTCATGACACCGTGTCCTAACTACACGCGACGCCGCGAAACGCGATAAAAGGTATCTTTTCCATGTTAATTAATGTTTTTGTCCTAACGTGGCTGGAATAACAACACAAAACATGGCAATGATAATCTCAGGTAGTGTTTATGTGCTTTATTTAATGTTAAAAGCATGTAATGTGACTTTGAATATCATTTAGTGCTTCCAGCTTTGTTAGTCGTACTAAAAGCAACAAAGGATAATTCACCTCAGATCTTGAAATTAAACAAATTGAAACAAAAACGTTCAAACTGTGAACAGGTATATTCTATGACAAAGATTGTTTTAGCAACTCAGTATGTATTTTTAGTAATGTTTAAATGATGTAATATTTGTGAGTTTGATTATGTACTTATCCATTTCCTTGCGAGTGCCGTCAGATTAATCTCTGGTGGCGTAGCCTACACTTGCTATGAGAGCCCGCCCACGCGCTGTTCTGATTGGCTGTGGTTTTTGGATTGATTTGTTGCATCTCGCAGTCGCGTCGCGTCTGGTGTGGACAGACAAGTTGCTTGTCGCTGGAATCTTATCGCGTCGCGTGTAGTTAGGACACGGTGTGATACGACTTGAAAACCCCAGCAAGTATCAGAAGGCCAGTAAATGCTTGCATGTCATTCCAATCAATATTGCTCAATTCTTCCGCAAACACTCATCGCCCCTCTAAATTAGTCATTTTAACCAGCATTTTTTTAATTGACTTTGGAAAAAATTGCTCAAAAGTTGACTTTATACCTTCTGGTCTGACACAGGCCTTGTAGGTCCAGGGGCATGTCTTCGGACCTCCTCTGCCCACTCTCTCCCTTGTGTCTGTGGAGGAGGAATTGAAGGTATGCAGGCTGTCACGTGTGATAATTCCCACTTCGTGATTATGAGCTTGTTGCATTCAAGTGCTTGTTGTCGGAATGAACAGTAACCATGGAGGACACCAGGTTTATTCTTGCCTATTAATTGGGAAAATCTTATTAAAACTAAAATGATATGTAGTGTCACATGCACTGACAACCATATAAACATTTACGATGCTATCCAGATCCTCTTTCTGCCGATTCTGTCATTTCGGTCAAATGCAGCCTATTTTCGCTGTGTATAAAACATACAGTACGCTTCAAATGATTACTCGTATATGTAATTATGCACTATATTAATGACAAAACAAGACGATCTAGCTGTTTTGGGGAAAAAAAAATAATAAATCATACCCGTCACAGCAGTAGTTCTCCCCGCCACCATGTTTAAAGTTTATGGCACGTCCATCTCAGGAATTTGGGTATCAAAATTATTTCCGAACTTCCCAGTGGTAAACACGACATCAGAGGGCGTTCATGTGCAATTTTTACTTAGGAAACTCGTATTTACGATAATTCTGCTAGCATGTGAAGGCAGCATTACTATCAGCCTTTGACCTTACTCTGTGTGTGTGTGTGTTCAAGAGAGAGACACAGTGTGTGACCTTTCTTATATTAATTTATTTTATTTCACATATTCTCAGTTTTCTCTGTTAGTGTGTCTATTTTGCAATCTTGATGGCTTACAGTCTCATGCTGTGTGCTTTTTTCCTTACAGTGTGGATGAATTATTGATTTTATTTCACACATTTCCAAAAATGGGGGTGGGGGGTGTATGGGGGGTGTTTGGGGTTGGGCAGGGGGAGAGAGATAAAGTCCCTTAAACTAGAAATAAACACACATTACAGTACTCATGCAAAATTTGGTACTTTCCACCCCTGAATGCCCTCCACCTCCCTTCCTCCCCGGCACGTTTAAGATGTTCTGCAGCATGATGCCTGATTTCTATTTTAGCAAATACTAGATTTCTTGTAGATGAGTTTAGAAAGAGGTAAGACAGTGAAGTATCCAGCTCTAACACTATCGGTTCTGCTGTCGGTACTGGAGAAATTAAGAAAATGCACTTACTATTTATTAATGATATAGATGTTATCTTGCAAATTCTATCTTTGCCAGCCGTTTCTATATGAGATAATATTAAATCATCGGTCTATGATGCATTTTTGCTATTTGTAAAAAGAGAGAGAGAAACACAAAAATCCCCATTTAATGAGTGACGATGGCCAAGAGAACTAGTCTGGTTACACTTTAAGGCTGTGATATTAATTACATAGTATAGTATAGTATTACATAGTAATGTTATTTTCAATTTTGGCTTCCTATTATTATAAAAAGATATGAGGTAAAACTATTATAAACTAGCCATGTTCCGTTGAGCGCAACTTTCTTTCCTTCACAGCTGTGCGCTGTCATTTCTCCCTAAACCCAAACAGATTTAGCACAATCTGTGATTGTTGTAAAATGCAGTCTCTACTGTTGCTAAATTGCGGGACGTGTTTGATAGTAAAAATAGCACAATAATCTGCACAAGAGACGCTGTTTCCAACTTCAAGGCGGCTTATCTGTGTGTGCACCGAAACAGACCGCAACTAGACAAGCAAATTATACTTTATGCTTCGTGTGCGCGTCTAAACCATCAAATACGCAACGTGTCAAAATGACCGGATTGGAGAGTATTCACTTAAACACAGTTCATATCTTAAATGGGTGTAAATAGTTTGGAGAAATGGAAGAATGATATTTGATCTGCATTCAGTCTAATAAACCTGCTGACGATTGCGCCATTAATGTGAATCAAACAAAAAACAAAGAGAAAATACTCACAGCTCTTGAATGAATAATTTTAGCTTTAATAAGCATTAATCTATCAATTTATACAGTGAAAACAATGCAGTGTTATTTTACATTTCATTACTTTTTTAGATTTCTTTTGTAGGCCACATTACTTACCGAACAGTAATATTAGTAGACCTTCCTGAGATTAATGCAATGTATTTAATTTGTATCTTTGTTTTATTTTACCATTTGTGTGTACGTTGTATCTTTGTTCTTATATTGTATTTTATCTTATGCATATAAAACACAAATAACGCCTGCACACTGGTCCATTTACAAATAGATGTTTCGTATTTGTTTTTTTCAAACGTTGCCGTTTCTTTGCTATATACACTCACCTAAAGGATTATTAGGAACACCTGTTCAATTTCTCATTAATGCAATTATCTAATCAACCAATCACATGGCAGTTGCTTCAATGCATTTAGGGGTGTGGTCCTGGTCAAGACAATCTCCTGAACTCCAAACTGAATGTCAGAATGGGAAAGAAAGGTGATTTAAGCAATTTTGAGCGTGGCATGGTTGTTGGTGCCAGACGGGCCGGTCTGAGTATTTCACAATCTGCTCAGTTACTGGGATTTTCACGCACAACCATTTCTAGAGTTTACAAAGAATGGTGTGAAAAGGGAAAAACATCCAGTATGCGGCAGTCCTGTGGGCGAAAATGCCTTGTTGATGCTAGAGGTCAGAGGAGAATGGGCCGACTGATTCAAGCTGATAGAAGAGCAACTTTGACTGAAATAACCACTCGTTACAACCGAGGTATGCAGCAAAGCATTTGTGAAGCCACAACACGCACAACCTTGAGGCGGATGGGCTACAGCAGAAGACCCCACCGGGTACCACTCATCTCCACTACAAATAGGAAAAAGAGGCTACAATTTGCACGAGCTCACCAAAACTGGACAGTTGAAGACTGGAAAAATGTTGCCTGGTCTGATGAGTCTCGATTTCTGTTGAGACATTCAGATGGTAGAGTCAGAATTTGGCGTAAACAGAATGAGAACATGGATCCATCATGCCTTGTTACCACTGTGCAGGCTGGTGGTGGTGGTGTAATGGTGTGGGGGATGTTTTCTTGGCACACTTTAGGCCCCTTAGTGCCAATTGGGCATCGTTTAAATGCCACGGCCTGAGCATTGTTTCTGACCATGTCCATCCCTTTATGACCACCATGTACCCATCCTCTGATGGCTACTTCCAGCAGGATAATGCACCATGTCACAAAGCTCGAATCATTTCAAATTGGTTTCTTGAACATGACAATGAGTTCACTGTACTAAAATGGCCCCCACAGTCACCAGATCTCAACCCAATAGAGCATCTTTGGGATGTGGTGGAACGGGAGCTTCGTGCCCTGGATGTGCATCCCACAAATCTCCATCAACTGCAAGATGCTATCCTATCAATATGGGCCAACATTTCTAAAGAATGCTTTCAGCACCTTGTTGAATCAATGCCACGTAGAATTAAGGCAGTTCTGAAGGCGAAAGGGGGTCAAACACAGTATTAGTATGGTGTTCCTAATAATCCTTTAGGTGAGTGTATTATGATCAAACCCAAACTTTCAGTGCAGATTCAAGGTGGACTTTGCTGTAAAAACCACATCATCATTGGTGCTTGGACCCGTATGATTGTGGCTATTTTGTAGAAAATTCTCAAACGCCTCTGCTTTGGCCCAATATCCTTATCCTTGATATTTAGACATATATACAAAGTACTACTGCTGTCCACATGGAAATTTATAACTGTGTCAAAAAGTATTGTCTGGACCTCCACTGGAAATGAAATATGGAGGTGTGGTGGGTACAAATAAGCTTGAACCAAGCTGTGTAATAGAAAAAAGTTTGAACAAAGCAGAGAGTATTAAAGCAGAGAGTGTATTTGAATGTACTTTACAGTATGCATTACTCTTTCTAATGTATGATGATCGATTTTTCTGGCCCAGTTTATTGGAGCAGCTGATCACTCGATTGCTTTTGTCTTTTTCCCCTGATCGTTCACCTGAAGGGGGAGGGGCGCGCTGCACAGACATTACAGCAACTGAGGAAGCAGCAGCAGCAGCAGCATCCCCGTGTCCTGTGATTTATTTAAAGTCGGCATGAACTCACATTTTACAATTCGTATTTTTATATTTAATATTAGAGTGTTTACTATAAATGATTTATCTGTGCACTTCATTCATTTTTAAAAATTAATTCGGTCGTAGCAATGGTGGTTAGGTGCATTTTTTTTCGGTACACACAATACCTTCTTCAGGAAGGACTTGAGTCAAAAAGAGAGAAATATATGAGAAATAAAAGCTTTTTTTAAGTAAAAAGTACTCAATATAGTCGGACGATCAGCTTGTCGTGACGGCTCGCACTTAGGAATGCAGCGTGTGAACGTGCTTACGGCGCGTCCCCCTTATATAGGGAGAGCTGAGTTTTTTATAGAAATAAAGCCATAAAAGGCTTAAAATTAGTGAAATATGTAGCATAAACCAGGGAAAAGTGAGGAGAAATGCTCAGTAACATATGTAAAAAAGATTTAGAGAGAAAATACATTTATTTAAGAGATAGATCGAGTTTTTCTCGTTCTCATTGTCAGGCTCCTCGATAAAAAAAAAAAATGCTGCGTGGGAGGGTACCGGTGGTTAGTCCGGTGGAGAGTAATCCTCCACAACTGAGTGCAAACTGGCATTCAAGTCTGCCTCCATTTTGTTAGCAACGCTCAACTTCCAACGATCCAATTTCCCGAAGGAGGAAATCAAGCCCCGCCCTACATTTTTTCTAATTTCAGAAGCCATTTTACTCGGATATACGTCACAATAAGGAGAAAAGGATGAGCTCAACTTCCGTTTCACGCTGACTTTAACGTAATTATTTCCACCACATCAGGTTATAAATGTGATGTTGAACATACTGTTGACATGTTGTAAAGTGTGAATGTCATTGTTTAAAGCGTTAAGGAGTTTATGAACAGAGTTTTGAAAGTTCGGTTGGAGTTTGGCCTGTAAGTTATGCTAATGATGAAGACCATGCGGTCTCGGAAATAGCATGGTAACGCTAATTAGTTATTGTGTGTTTTTCTCAAATAATACAATTATTACATGTTAAATTACAGATGTCTGTGTTTTAGAAACTAATGTGTGTATTAGTGATGAAAAGTCCAATTCATTTCCGCGAACCGGTTCTTTTCGGACAGTTAGGCTCAATGAACCGTTCAAAAAGCCGATTCATAGGTTCCTGACGTCATCATGTAATGATGTCACTATGCATTTCTCAGTGTCATGTTATATCAAGGAAACATTCAAATAAAGTAATCTGTGTCAATGCATATTGAAACAAACGAATAAAGTTATTTGCGTGAGAGTGCATTTTGCTGATTATTGCCTTTCATTCACTTAAGTTAATGGTGTTTGTGGTTACTGTTTCATTCACGGATCCTTTATGTCGGATACGACTGACCAATATTGAGTAGCCTAGACATACATAAACACGGATATGTTACATGTCTAAAGTAGCCTATATAGAAAGATATAGCTGTTATAAAGTTCAGCTGGTTGAACCGGCTCGTTCGGTTCCTTTTGAGCCCTCGGTAATCCTCGGCAAACTTCGACAGATGTTTGAACCGGCTCATTCGGTTCTTTTTTAGTCGGACGTGCTACTTCGGCTTTTGCGTCTTGCGTCATCAACCCCGGAACTAAAGTTCGATTCAGTTCGATTAATGAACCGGCTCAACCGGCTACTTGCTTAGAACCGGCTCAAAAGAAAGATTCGTTCAAGAACCGAACATCACTAGTGTGTATGTGCGTTTTCAGTGTTTGAGTTTTTATTTGTACTCACTCAGGACAATTAAATGTTTTGTATTTGGTGCAGCTCCCATGTAAAATGTTATTTTTTTTATTCATCAAGTTTTTGTCACCATTTCTGAACAAACTTACAATTAGGCAATATACACAACAAGCTTACTTAATATCTTTAAGATTTTCATTCAGTTTAAAACATTAAACCGTATGTGCAAACAAAAATATTGGCCTAAAGAACAAAAGCATTATAAGCTCAAGCAGCGCGAGCGGGAAAAAACGCTAATAAAGCAGACCTCGCCAGTTATCGTGCAGAACGTACACACACTCGAGTCAGTATATGGTTATCATGTTTATATTGTTTCACATTTTCATGTTGAGAAAAACAATATGTGGATGATATGATTCTCTCGGGGGAGAAAACGCGCCCCGCTGACACCAGCATACCAGGGTAAAAAAGTCACCGCTCGCCACTTAATTTTATTTATATATATATATATATATATATATATATATATATATATATATATATATTCGTTTTGCTTCTCATTTTTGTTATTAGTAATCATTTAACATTATATCACTTGATGAAATATACAGTTATTAGTTGTAAAATATAATACCTGAAACAATGTCACCATATTTTTTATGGTACATTTTTGGAAACCACCACAGTTGTTAGATGAATACAAAAACATTTCATTTTTACAGTCACCATTAAATCAAAACGGACAATGCATGTTTTTTTTGTTTTTTTTATGGAATATTGCAGTATTTGTTATAAATTATTTATTCATGAACATCTTTTTTGGCTCTGCCGGGACCCTCTTGCTGTGAGGCAACAGAACTACCCACTGAGCCTCCATGCCTGCCCACAATGATTATAAATAAATATATAAATAAATAATTACATATAATTATAAATATATTTTAAAGAAGCATGTAACATGTAATAGCTGCTTTGCAACTTGGAACTATATAACTATATAATTATGAATAAATGTCAAGTTACATATAAAAATAGATTTTTTGCTTAGTGCATGTAAGCTGTGCTTGGACCTGTAATTGCATCTATGTACACACACACACACATATATATAATATAATAAAATATACACAAACACACACACTTTTTTCCTCGTACGTGGGGATTTTTTTTCTCATGACATGAATTCACACATGAATTTTCTTCTTTTTCTACCTCTCCTTACATTTTTCTTATAGGCACATAAGGTTCTTTTTTTAACCTACTCTCTGGGTTTCTTCTGTTTCTCGTTCTGCCTCTCATGATGACGATATCTTATTTTTGAACATTTTTAGGTTAGGATCAATACTTGGAACCAGTCATGGAGGATAATCTTTTCCAAATCAATCCGCTTGGCTCGATCACTTTCCATGCATGAAGAGATCAGATCACATTTATTTTAAGCAGTAATAAAAGTTTCTGCATGATCTGTCCACATGCCCTCACCTTTGGAATTTTTTCTGTGTACCAGGTCTCAGCAAAGATCTCAGGGAGAACAACAGTACGCCTAAAGACTACACTGTTGCAGGCTTAGCATGGTACCTTCTAGAGTGGACCCTCTCAGGGGGAGCATAAACTCTTGTGCCTGGAAAAAAGAACAAGATTTTGTTCATTGCAATGAATTTGTATTTTCACACATTTATGTCCATTTATTCATTAGAACGCAGCAAGTGATCTGTTGCTGTTATTGGCACTGTCTGGAAGGCTCATTTTAACTTGTCCCCATAGATTTGTGGAATAATACATACCACTAAACGTCGAATAAGCAGACTTCTTCAAGCCTCTACTACAACCGAAGTCTATTCATTTGACCTGCAAGATGTTTTGGTTGATGAGCAGGTTTTTCAGCTTGATGTCCCTGTGGAAGACAGCTCTTTCACAGCATATTTTTGCAGCAGTGACAACCTGACGCATCAAAACTCGTGCTGTCGATTCCTTGATTCTGCTACCATTCTGCAGTAAAAACCGCTGCATATCCTCACATGGCGTGGGCCGCTCTAAGACCAGTACATATTCATCTGGTGTCTCATACCAGTCCAGCAGCTTTATTATTTGAGGAACACTGGGGCCTTTGTTCAGAAGAACCATCATAGTGATCCTACAGGAGGGATAATAGTTATATGAAAGTGAAATAATTAGAGGACGTGGTTTAACTTAAATTAATTGCTACAACAGAATTATGAACTGCATTTGGGTAGTAGGTTTGAAGACTTGTAATTTAAACAAATTCTACTGGAAATACTTCACATTTAGCGTTGATTAGCAAAATTGCAGGACAAAATTCAGTCATTTTAATGGGAATCCACAAGCTCTGGAGTTTTGCAAGAGGGCGAAAAAGTTCCACATACATTCCGTTTGTTCATGTTATTCACACGAATTCGCCGTGCTGACCAACAGAAAGCTGCTTGGTTTGAAAGTTCATACGCTATTGATAACGAACCTTTTTTGCCCACAAAATTTTGTTAAAATATCCTATTGCTAATGTGACCGCACACTCTGAAGAAAATTAAGAGAGGAGCATATACTTAAGCATACTTACAATACAGACATTTTCTATGGATTCTGTCTTCACCACATATTTGAGTGCCACCTGTTTAACAAGGGAAAGGGTTCATGTTGGGGCTTGTGATTAGTAAACTGACCTGTCTTTCCCTTTAAACTTAAATGGATAATTTCTTCCGAGAAATGTAATCCGATGGCGAAGCAGAACTTTTGTTCTCCTCAGAGTCATGGATGGCATTCAGAGAAGTACTGTTGTTGTCAGTACTTGATGCCACCTTGCTCTTTCTTGGGAATGTCTTAATCGGCATCCTGCACAGTGGTGAGGGAAGACACAAAGTTTGTGCCAGCTGTATGCTGAATTGTTGTCAGTGATGTTCTGTTCAGCTTTGTCCAGTGAATGAACAATGCTGTTGTAGCAGTGAGTGTCGATGACTCCATTAACATCCTGCATAGAGGTGAGGAATGACACACAGCTGTACATTGAAGTGCTCTCGGTGTAGCTGTTCTGTTCAACTTCACCGTCAAAGCATCTCTCAGGCTGTTCTCATTTCTGCAGTGACTTTGTTGGGCTCCGATGGTAGTTTTCTTGGATTTCCGAGAAAAAGCCCATCTAAAGAACCTCCCTTTCTTCTTTTCTACACTCTCTGGGAAAGGCCTTGGTGACATACATGCAACAGCATCTTGCTCTGCTATGCACTGTCCCATTGCTCCAGGTGTCTCTCTGATGTTCTGTCACAAACTTTTATCACAAGTCAACTGAACTTTAATAGCACAGATCGAATGAAATTCTACAAATCAAGACATAAAACAGATTGAGAGATATAAAACAATTTGAATGATTTTGTACTGAAATGCTAGTCAGACCGTTTGATGTACCAGAAACCAACTGAGCTACACCACAACCTGAGCGGAGTTCCACAGCCTTATATATGGGCGACTCGGGTTGTGACGTCACAAGTAGTGATGCTCGGTTACGTTGGCCGGTTTCCAAGGGATTTTTTCCCAGTGTTTTTGTCATGAGACTATACAGTGCAGATGCATGCAAACTATAACTGCAATTTAAGGAAATATCTACAAAAATCAAAACGAGTCTTTCTATTAATGAACAATGGCTAATAAACACACACCATGGCATTGCACACCAACACAGACTAAACGATAAACATGATTTATTGGTTTCAATTTAAAGTAACCTGGTTGCCTTAAAATTTTGAGCCTTTCCAATGAGACCCTCCAAGAGCTGCGGGGCCGTGGCGTTCCCGAGATATTAATTTTTAAAGTTTCGCCAGAAAAAAGGCCGTAACTCCGGGACCCATAAAGCTACCCTAGTAGCACCGGTCTCGTTTGAACCGTCTAGTCGAGATCTACACAAGGACGATCCGCCGTGTCTCCGCGGAGATATTCGAACAAAACGATCCGGCGCTTTTCAAAATGGCCGCCCCCATAGAAAAGCTCTATTCTCGGCCAACTTTCGCTCATAACTCAGGAATGGAAAGCCCAATCGCGCTCAAACTTTGGTCAAAAACTCCCCTCTGGCCCACGACCTGAAAACATCCGTCGCGGGCCTCCGGGACGCCCCCTAGCGGATCACAGCTCCGCGGGGTCCCGAACTTGCGCGGGCTCTAGCTCCCGAACACAGAGGCCCGTCGAGACCTTTCCAAATGTCAACTGTGGGTTGCGGAATTTCAGAAATGTTTCATTTAGGATGGCTACATCAATGCAGCATCAATGTGTCAAATTGTATTGTTGATAGCCAATTTTAGTCTATTTTCACCTTTTTAGAATGGTTGTTTGACTTTACATTAAGCCAAATTATATAAATTAATGTCCATAAAGTGGGCGTTAACATTCCTGTTCCCTGAGACATGGTAAAAAAATGCATAGTACTTCAAACAGAATTAGCAAATATTTAATTTCGTCTGTACTCTTCCAACCAGCGTATCGACTTTTTAAAATTGAATCACCACATCTGCCACTCCAGTTTCTGCACTGCAGATTGCAGTGAGTGAAATGCCTCTTGAGTTAAGAAGACTTCAAATGATGCTGTCATATTTTGTGCATATTCAGTGTCATATGATCGCCCAGCAAAAAGAGAAGAACAAGCAGTAAAAAAGTAAAAGAGATTGTTTTGGTGGGAATGTGCAAGAAAAAGCAGGGGAAATTGGTATAGCAAACATGGAAATGATCAGTGGTCTATCCACCTCATCCTCCTTGGATGCCAGCCCCAGAGATAGATCTCTGTGAAAAAATTAAAAGTAACAAGGGAGCTAGTGGGCAGTTAGCTGTGATGTATGTGGATGGATATATTCAAATTTTCACAGATGGGATACAGGAAAATAGCCATAGCATTTGTAATACCAGAATTTGAGATAAAAATGCAACAAAAGCATCTTTCAGTATTCTCAGAAGAACTTAGCAATTACAATGGCACTATACAGCAAGTCAAGCCATTGAGGGTGGTACAGACTCGCTATCAGCTTTAAAAAACTTGCAAACAGGTAACTTAAGTGAGAGGCTATGTGAAATAATAATTCTTTACAAAATTAATAATGTTAACCCATGTTAGATTTGTTTGGGTACCAGCTCATGTGGGAATGGTGGGGAATGAGCTGGCAGACAAAACAGGCTCTTGGAGCACAAAATATTTCAATATACAGCAAAGTAGGAAAATCAGACGCTAAATCGATGATAAAAAAGTTATGAGAATGTGGCAGGACAAATGGAATAGAGAAAACAAGGGAAGGGAGCTATTTATAAACTCTCAGGTTGTGGTAATGCGAAGGGGGTAGATGCAGAAAGGAGGAAACCATTGCGCGATTACGGTTAGGGCACACTGGACTAAACAAAACTCTGCACCTACAGGCAAGCATGATACTGGTTTATGTAATAATTGTAATGTACCTGATCAGCAGAGCATATTGTTATGATGTGTAATAAATATGATAGTCAAGAGGACAATTGAGAACACTTTGCGACCATGGAAATCACGTAAACGCTTCTGGATGTAATTGAGCCAATTCGTCCCAAATGTTGTGCTGGACTCGGCGTTGTTCATATGCTCAACAGAGTGTCTGTTGGTCAGGATTAATCCACACATGACACAGTATTTTACGTTGTTTTATTAATTATGCTGAAATCGTGCTGCTTGCTCTCTCGCTCGCTCAGTGATGGGGAGTCCAAAAGAGTCGGGGTCGACTCCACACGAATCGACATTTAATCCATTTATAGTGCATTGCAGTTGAGTGCACTAAGCAAGGAGTGAAATGAAGCGAGGAATTCAAACACTGCACCGCGTCAGAGCTGCAGCAGAAACGTCTCGGTTACGTATGTAACCCTCGTTCCCTGAGGAGGGAACGGAGACGTAACGTCAGTGACTGACGAATGGGGGTTTCGCTTAGAAGCCTATCATCTTCAAGATCTAGAAAACGCCCAATGGCAGCGCCAATGCCATGGGCATGCGGAATTTGCATAGCGTAACTCCGCCCCACAGCGTGGGTATATAAGGAAGTACGCTGGCAACATCGCATTATGTTTACCTGCTGAGGAGCCAAGACTGAACTCCCGGCTGTTCCAGCGGTACAGTGGAAGTGGCAGAGGGACGTTACGTCTCCGTTCCCTCCTCAGGGAACGAGGGTTACATACGTAACCGAGACGTTCCCTTTCGTTCAGTCACTCCGAGTAACGTCAGTGACTGACGAATGGGGGTCCCAATATAATCACGCCACTCGGCTGTCATCCAGTGCCCTGCGTAAGCGTGAGCTCCTTGTCGTAAGCTAGTACGGACGAAGGACTCCCACTTAACACAGGAATACCAAGGTACACTGGGAAGCATATTCCAGGTGGAAGTATGCGCCAAATGCCTACCCATAGGGAGGACTTAAGAACACATATGACCCGCTCAGGGCTACATATGGGAAACTCTGGGGTAACCAGCCGAAGGTGGAAGAATTTTACCCCCAGGGGTGGCAAGGGGCTTGCCAAGGGAAAGACACCTGCTCAGGGAGACTTGCAGTGGGAATACACATGTGGGGGTCGCCCAACGGGGGAACCATGCACACGGTGGCACCTAGCCAACACGAGGGCCTGAGCGAGTGGGCAGACGTACTGGTGTCGGCATCAACAGTGCTGGAGGAACTCAGGGCTTCAGGGAAACTACCTGAGGAAAATATCGCACGTATCCAGTCCGTGGAGTGGAATGGCGAGCAAGCGAAGACACCTGAGCCTAGTCCATTACCGGCCACTAGTAGAGGCGAGTACAAGAGAGGACACTGGCTCCACTCGGAGATTATAGAATCTGGCGAATGTGTTGGGTGTCGCCCAGCCTGCAGCTCTGCAAATGTCTGTTAGCGAGGCGCCATGCGCTAGAGCCCAAGAGGAGGCCACACTCCGGGTGGAGTGAGCCCTGACCCCTAGGGGGCATGGGCGCCCCTGCGTTTGGTAAGCCAAAACAATGGCGTCCACTATCCAGTGAGACAACCTTTGCTTGGAGAGAGCCTTTCCCTTCAGCTTCCCACCATAACAGACAAAGAGCTGGTCTGAGGTCCTGAAACACTGCGTTCTGTCTACGTAAGCACGGAGGGCGCGTACTGGACAGAGCAGTGCCAAGGCTGGGTCTGCCTCCTCCAAAGGCAGCGCTTGCAGGTTCACCACCTGGTCCCTGAAGGGAGTGGTGGGAACCTTGGGCACATATCCAGGCCGGGGTCTCAGGATCACGTCAGAGTTGGCCGGCCCGAATTCCAGGCACGCTTCGTCAACCGAAAATGCCTGCAGGTCCCCTACCCTCTTGATGGAGGCCAAGGCACTGTCTTCATAGACAGGAACTTAAGCTCTACTGACCGCAATGGCTCGAAGGGAGCCCTCTGCAGAGCGCTTAGGACTACTGCAAGGTCCCAAGAGGGTATGAGGGGAGAGCGAGGAGGATTCAGTCTCCTCGCTCCCCTCAGGAACCTGATGACCAGGTCGTGCTGACTTACCTTTTTCGTCTCCACAAGGTCGTGGTAGGCAGAAATAGCGGCCACATAAACCTTGAGGGTGGAAGGAGACAGCCTTCGTTCCAACCCTTCCTGGAGGAATGAGAGCACGGACCCGATCGGGCATTTCCAGGGGTCTTCTTGGCGAGAAGAACACCAGGTGACGAAGAGGTTCCACTTCAACGCATAGGCGTGTCGAGTAGACAAGGCCCTAGCGGAAGTGATGGTAGCCACCACCTGAGGTGGTAGGGTACTCAAAACCTGCCGCGTCCCATCCAGGAGCCACACGTGGAGGTTCCAAAGATCGGGACGTGGGTGCCAAAGGGTGCCCCGTCTCTGAGAAAGGAGGTCCTTCCTCAGAGGAATCGACCAGGGAGGGGCTGTCGCAAGGAGTACGAGTTCGGAGAACCAGGTCCGGCCGGGCCAATACGGGGCGACCAAAAGGACCTGCTCCTTGTCCTCCCTGATCTTGCACAGAAGCTGTGCAAGAAGGCTCACTGGGGGAAACGCATACTTGCGGAGGCCCAGCGGCCAGCTGTGCGCCAGAGCGTCTGTGCCGAGGGGGCCCTCGGTCAGGGAATAAAACAGGCGGCAATGGGAAGAGTCGTGGGAGGCAAACAGATCTACCTGTGCGTCGCCGAACTGTTCCCAAATCAGCTGAACCGTCTGGGGATGGAGTCTCCATTCTCCAGGAAGTGGCTGAAGCCGTGAGAGCTCGTCGGCTGCACGGTTCAGGACTCCCGGGATATGGATGGCACGAAGGGACCTCAGGTGCTTCTGACTCCATAAGACGAGATGGCGGGCGAGTTGAGACATGCGGCGGGAACGCAGACCACCCTGGTGGTTGATGTACGCTACTGTGGCCGTGTTGTCTGACCGGACTAGCACGTGTTGACCCTTGAGCAGCGCTCGGAAGCGGTGCAGGGCGAACCGTACTGCCAGCAACTCGAGGCAATTGACATGCAGGAGGCGCTGGGGTCCTGTCCAGGAGCCCGCGGCAGCATGTCCATTGCACATGGCACCCCAGCCCGTGGTGGAGGCATCTGTTGACACAACAATATGCCTGGAAACTCGTTCTAAGGACACACCGGCCCGTAGAAAACTGAGGTTCGACCACGGGGTGAGGGTCTGCAGGCAGGCCCGAGTCACTGGGACCCGGAGCGTGCCCGACTGCCATGCCCATCTCGGGACTTGATCGCGAAGCCAGTGCTGAAGCGGTCTCATATGAAGCAAACCGAGCGGCGTTACCGCGGCTGCAGATGCCATATGCCCCAGGAGCCTCTGAAATAACTTCAGTGGAACCGCACTCTTGCTCTCGATTTGACAAAGGCAAGTCAGCAGTGACTGCGCGCGCTCGCTCGTAAGCTGCGCACACATGGCGACCGAGTCGATTTCCATACCGAGAAAAGAGATCCTCTGCACTGGGCAGAGTTTGCTCTTCTCCCAGTTGACCCGAAGGCCCAGACGGGCTAGGTGCTGGAGCACCAGGTCTCTGTGTTCGCACACCTGCTCTCGAGAGTGGCTGAGGATCAGCCAGTCGTCGAGGTAGTTCAGGATGCGAACCCCGTGTTGCCTGAGTGGCACAAGGGCTGCCTCGACAATCTTCGTGAAGACGCGAGGGGACAGAGCTAGCCCGAATGGGAGGACCGCGTACTGGTATGCCCGCCCCTCGAAAGCAAACCGTAGGAACGGTCTGTGTCGAGGAAGAATGGAGACATGGAAGTAGGCGTCCTTCAGGTCGATCGCTGCAAACCAATCTGCTGGACGAACGCATTCGAAAAGGCGTTTCGCTGTCAACATCCTGAACGGAAGCCTGTGAAGGGATCGGTTCAGGACGCGCAGGTCCAGGATCGGTCGTAACCCACCGGTTTTCTTGGGTACAATGAAGTAAGGGCTGTAGAAGCCGGACTCCATTTCGGCTGGAGGGACAGGCTCGATCGCACCCTTCGCCAGCAAGGTAGCAACCTCCGCACGCATGAGGGGGGCATTGGGCCCCACTATGGTGAATCGGACTCCCCGGAAACGAGGAGGAGCCTGAGCGAACTGAATCGCATAGCCGAGCCTGATGGTCTTCGCGACCCAGCGGGACAGTCCAGGAAGCTGAAGCCAGGCTCCCAGAGGGTCATGCGAACCATAGACGTACCCCGGGTGGGGCAGCGAGGCGGCGTGACCGGCCCAGACGTGGGAGGCGTAGCGTCCCGGTGTGGGGGCACGGTCATCAGCCGCGTCCTGACAGAGGAGACCAGGGAAGGACGCGCGTTCCACTGGGGTCTGCTCTGAGAGGAGACTGGCGTCAGAGAGGGACGAGAGTGGCGTGGCCCGGGGGCGGCGCACACTGCCATCGGTCTCTGGTCGCTCAGGGATGGGTATGTCAGTTCTTTCTTTAACCATAAAAGGGTGCTGCTGACCCGGGGGCCAGCAGCGGAACAAAGGATTCTCCCCCGGCCCTCCACCTGGGGAAGGAGTGGTCCTGCTACCATCTCCTGGAAAGAACTGCCCATCCCTGAGCTGTCCGCGTCAGGAGCGCCGCTTAGCCTGGCGCTTGGCGGGCTGCGGGGCTGGAGCGGACTGGGGCGCCTTCCTACGGCGTCCTCCACGGCGCGGCCCAGGTGGAGGCTGCTGCTTGGGTGGCGCGGGAGGGGCGGGAGCCGCGGGAGGGCGCCCTCGGCGGCGAGCAGACTGAGGCAACTGTGCCGGCGGCTGGGTGGAAGCAGCAGCTGGCCGCCGGGGCAGTATGTGCTTGATGGCCTCAGTCTGCTTTTGGGCGGCTGAGAACTGTTGGGCGAAGTTCTCAACCGCGCCGCCGAATAGCCCATCCTGGGATATGGGAGCGTCGAGGAGACGAGTCCGCTCGGCGTCCCGCATATCAGCCAGGTTGAGCCATAGGTGTCTCTCCTGGACCACTGCTGTGGACATCACCTGGCCCAGGGAGCGTGCGGTCACCTTCGTCGCCCGGAGGGCGAGGCCGGTGGCGGCACGCAGCTCATTTCTGAGCCCTGGGTCAGCTCTACCCTCGTGCATGTCCTTGAGCATCCGGGCCTGGTAGGCCTGAAGGATGGCCATGGCATGCAAAGAGGCGGCAGCCTGCCCCGCAGCTCTGTAGGATTTCGCCACCAAGGTTGATGTGAAACTACAGGCTTTGGAGGGGTGCTTAGGGTCGCCACGCCACGTTGAAGCACTCTGCGGACACAGTTGCATCACAACAGAGCGTTCAACCGGGGGAACCCCAGTGTACCCTTTGGCCGCGAGAAGGCCGCCGATCGGTCACGGGAAGACAACGGGGACTTCCAGGACCGCGTGACCTCCTCATGCACCTCCAGGAAAAAAGGTATTGGGGGCGTGGTCTGACGGGTGTCAGAACGCGGCGCCCCCAAAAACCAATCGTCCAACCGCGAGCGTTCAGGACGGGGTGGAGGGTTCCACTCCAACCCGAGACTCGCGGCTGCCCGGGAAAGGATGGCTGTCAACTCCGGGTCCGACTCGGACAATGCTGGCACACCGGAAGGCGGCAGCACAGCCGAATCATCATCCTCGGAGGACTCCAGCCCACCTTGTGATGCGGCGATCGACATTCGCTCGTCCTCTGCGGCGCCAAACGACACACTCGGAACAGCAGGAGCCGGCTCCGGTGTCTCAGTCTGAGCGCACAGCGGGAACGGTGTGCTAGAGGGGGGTGTGGTCCGAGGCATGAGCGTCGGGGCTTTGTTCCACACCGTCACCCTCAGGTCACCCTGGCCACCAGCCAAAGTGCTGCCTCGCGTAGAGACCGCAGATTGGGGTGTGGCAGAGTGGACTCTCACTCTATTACGGAGCTCATTGAGTCTCGACCGCAGCACCGAGATGAGCATGTCCCCGCAGTGGGAACATGTCTCATCCACAAACGCTGCCTGAGCATGCTGAAAGCCCAAGCACATCAGGCAGTGATTGTGCCCATCAGAGGGCGGCAGATATCGACCGCACCCAGAAGCACACTGGCGAGACATCTTGAAAAAGACGTGCCAAGTGTGAGCTCTTTTAGGAGAAGAAGCTTCGCAGTGATGCCGAAGCGCCCAGGGACCGAATACCGGCTGAATGCAGACCACTGCACAGATCAGCAGGCAGGCAGTAAACGATCGCTGGAACACGCCGTCACACCAACTGGAAAGCTGTTCGTCTCGAAGAAGCTGACGATACTCAGAAGGCTTAAGGAGTGAAGAGATACTCTTGGCTCCGAAGCAGAAACATAATGCGATGTTGCCAGCGTACTTCCTTATATACCCACGCTGTGGGGCGGAGTTACGCTATGCAAATTCCGCATGCCCATGGCATTGGCGCTGCCATTGGGCGTTTTCTAGATCTCGAAGATGATAGGCTTCTAAGCGAAACCCCCATTCGTCAGTCACTGACGTTACTCGGAGTGACTGAACGAAAGGGAACTTTGTCACATACATTTACCCTAACTTGCATGTTTCCCTAAGCATCGTGTCGCATAGTCTAACAGACAAATAAGACTAAAGCTCGATTATAACTGCCAATGTATGCATAACTTAAAAGGCCCAGGTAAGCACATTGCATAATGCTCAGGAATTTAATTGAGCTATTTAAATCTTCACTGAAAAAAATATTTAACACAATTCATTTCTTATGCATATTATTGGTTAAGTAAATAAATAATTTTAAGGCGCTTTAATGTGAAGTGCTTTACATTTAAAATATAAAACTAAATGGTCTGGGGCCGTATTCACAAATCTTACCACTAAGAGTTCTCCTAAATAACAGTAAAAGTTCTTAGTTAAGAGCTTACTCTTAAAATCTATCCACAAAAGCTGCTGAGAGCAGGAACAGAGAGAAGTCTAGTAAGGGTGGGGTTGACCTCGTTGCTATGGATGATGTCATCACTCTCACTAACTTCACACAGTGATTGGCTGAGGGAGGGGTCCCTATCAGTGATAGAAATACTAAAGAATGAGGTATCATGTTGCCATATTCGAATAAAGATTTTAAAATAAAAATGCTGCTAAATTCAAATAAAGGTTTTAAAAAAAGAATGTTGCCATATTAAAATAAAAAGTAGGCTAGGTGTCACTAATTGGGTATATGTTCAGCTAATTCAGCTTCTCGAGAGGTTGCTGGATTCAAGCGACAAACAAGTTCAGGAGGAGCACCATCTAATCAGCCTGAGAGGAGGCACAGTATACACAGCCGACTCGACAGTTTTCTGCATCCCTCCTCCACCTCGACTCCTCACTCTCTGCCCAGCCGGGGATTCGGGGGAGTACTCAGGGTTTGGGCTAAATTCTGAGCTCGGAGCCCTCGGACAGCACACGGCTTATTTGACTCTTACTTTATCCGATCATTTGTAAGTGTGAACTTGTGAAACAACTGCCACAGGTAATCAGACATTATTTTCTTTTTTCTTTATTTATTCATTTATTAAATAATATTTATTATTTTTGGCATTTTTGCCTTTTTCTTATGATAGAACAGTGAGTAGACAAGAAGCGAAGTGGAAGAGAGAAAGGGGAGAAAAGTCCGCAACAGCCATTAGGATTGTTTGTGATTTGGTCTTAGTGACTCTTGACCAGGGGCGGCGTTTACGTATGGCAGAGTATGGCAGTTGCCAGCAGGGGAAATAAACAGCTCATGATGCCGCTCATTCGTTATGTTGCAGCTTTGAAAAGCAAATTTAAACGAACACAGTGTCCTAACCCGATGATACAACAAGATTTTCAGCGGCAAACCTGACTCGACCCGAGATCAATCAATCAAAAATCACAGCCAATCAGAAGAGCGTGTGGGTGGGCTCTCTCTGTAAGCGCACTGACTGCATTCGCAACAAAATGAATAAGTATCGAATTCCATTTTAGCATGATTAAAAATACATAGATTGAAACCTTTTTTTTAATCATAGAATACACCTTGAGTTGACAGTTTGAACGTAGTAGTTTCCTTTAATTTATTTTCAAGATCTGAGGTGAATTATCCATTGTTGCTTTCAGTAGGCTATGTCTATAAAGGTCACAAAAAATGATATCCAAACTCACTTTAAATTCTTTTTTACATTAAAGGTCCAATGATGTGGATTTTTTTATTATTTTATAATGTTTCCTGAGGTGTACTTATATTGTTAGTATGATTTTTACATCATAAAATGTCATAATTTAGAAATAAAAGGCATTTTTCTATCCTGATTTTAGCCTTCTAGCTTGAATGCTCTGTTTGAAGGGGCGTGTCTACTGTGAGACTTCAGTGTAAACGCCCACTGTTGTGATTGGCTGACATCTTTGCATTTGAAATGCGTATGTGGAACCCCTCTCGAATACTTTTACTACGTTTTTTTACTATTACAGCTATTGAGAAGGAATTGTGAAAGTTTTGATTATAGCATTATTTTTTAGATCTTTTCCCATCACATGAAAGGCTGCAGTGATGAGCGTTGAGTAGACAGACAGTGTGTTGATCGCGTGAATGCAGTGATCTCGTCATTGCAACGCTATTTTTCTCACAAAATGCTTTCACTACAACTAACAGAAAACACAATATCGATATGAATACAGTAAGAGCTTTGTTGTGCAGCATAACAGCGTCATTCATTATAACGGGAGTTTGGGCAAGTGTGCAGATATACTCGTGACGTGTGATTGACAGCTTCGAACATTATAAAGAGTGTTCTTTGATCGCTCTCTGTAGTTTAATCACAATTTAAATAACAGATTTGTTTCATGCTAGTAAGAGAAACAATGTGAAGTTGATCGTTTAGTCACTGGCTTGATTCACTGATGCATAAACAGTATTAAACAATTTAGAAAGAAAGCCTGTGTGAACTTGAATAATTAGCTACACATCAGAAATCACTGATCACAGATCAGGCATTAATGAACACTGTTACTTACTGTTTGTGGCGGTGCTGTCGAATCCATAGCGTAAAAGTCTGTTTGTAAAGCCTGTGCTGACATTGCGACTGAATTAAATGTAAAAAATAAACTGAATCAATTTTCTCCAAATTCTCTGGGCGGGCAAAGCAGAGAAAGGGGAGGTAACCTTTCCCCTGTATGAGGACATACCGGGAATATTCCAGAATGGCCCATCTGAGCTTTCATTTTCTCAAAGGCAGAGCAGGATACCCAGAACTCGGTTTACACCTATCGCCATTTCTAGCCACTGGGGGACCATAGACAGCCTAGGGGAACTCATATTAATGTTAAAAAACCTCATAAAGTGAAATTTTCATGTCATGGGACCTTTAAATAAAGCACATAATCTGCAATGGTCATACTTTGTATGTTGTTCCAGCCACAATGACGCAGAAAAAAAAATAGTATCGTTGTGAATCACTGTTGCTGCTAGTTAGTAGCCTAGCCTACAAAAAATGTAATTTTCCTCACGTGTCGCGTTTGGTTAGGACACAGTGAAGGCTTATGGCTGTTTCAGTATTTGCATTAATTTTGTATTGTTGTTAAGTTCTTTTAGTGGATTTTTGTCCACATTTTGTTTAGATATGTGTTTATTTGGGAATATCGTCGTTGTATGGCCAGAAGATGCCATACCCTAGGTTTTTGTGAAACGCCCACACTGCTCTTGACTACACCTATCTTTTCACAGATTTAGGAGCTAGTTTTAGTGCTAAAATGCTTTGTGAAATACTCTTAGAGCAAAAATTTTGGAGTCCTAAAATTAGGACTGACACCCATTATTTTTAAGAGTTTCTCCTAAATCGGCAAGTTAGGAGCTACTTTTAGCCTTAAGATGTTTTGTTAATACGGCCCCTGATCGGTATATTTCTGTATATTACATAGTTTTGTAATTTGGAATATTCTTCTCTATCTCTTTCAGGTTTAAGCAATAACGATTAAAAAAAAAAAAAAGTATGTTTCTGTTCAAGCAGAAAACCTTTTTTTTTATGTTGTTTCTCAAACTAAAATGAATGTACTAGGAACTAGTTTGGTTTGAGCACAAACCCCTCTTCATCATTACACCAAAAAGTACTGATGACATTTTTGTCTTTTAACTTTAACTTGACTTTAACTACGTCATATAAATCTTGACTAATGCATGACTCTTTCAGTGACATAGAGTCAGAGCTTTGAGAACTGTTGGCATACCAAAACATTTTATTGTGAGGAAGCACATTTCAGAATCAGATTCAGGATCAAACTATGTATTACAGATGGCTTATTTAAAAGAGAAATGGATCAGTTCCTGTATTCTGACAGTGATGATGACCATGAAAGTCAGAGATCAGTGACAGATAGATCAACCCGTGGGTTACATAACCAGGCTGAAAGTGCGAACAGTTTTGAATGTATTCATTCAGAAACTGACAGTTTAACAACAGACGAATCAGACTTTGACACTGATGTGAAGTATGCGTCTTCTGACTCGGAAAAAGAAAGATGTTCCCGATTTAGAAGAGAACTTAAGACAATGGTATGCAAAGAACAAAATCACACAAAAATCCTTAAACAAATTATTGGCAATATTACGAAAGCAAGGACACCTGCTATCAAAGGATGCAAGAACACTCCTTGCTACACCACAAGCTGTAGGATCTGAGCCAAAATGTAGTGGGCAATACATGTATTATGGGTAAGAAAAAGGTATTTATCATTTACTATGTCAGACGTTGTCTTTCAGACATGATCATGATTCAATAAACCTCAGCATCAATATTGATGGTGTCCCACTCTTCAGAAGCAGCAGTCCAGTTCTGGCCAATACTGGCGAAGTTTCACAACTTTGAGCCATTTGTGGTAGCTCTTTTTTGTGGGGACAAGAAACTGTATCCTCTTGAAGAATATCTTGATGACTTTTTGATGGAGTGTGAACATCTCACAGAAAATGGGATGATTCATGAAGAGAAGACCTACACTGTTCATATTCAAGCATTGATCTGTGGTGCACTAGCAAGAGCTTATCTGAAGCGCATTAAAAATCATAATGCCTATAACAGTTGCAAGAAGTACATCACCAAAAGTGCTTACGTCACAAGAAGAGTGGTATTCAACGAACATGAATGCACCTTGCGAACAGATGAAGCTTTCAGTGTAGTAGAGTACAAGAACCATCAAACTGGTGTCAACCCCTTCATTGCTGCAGGAATTTCTTGTGTTAGCTCATTTGTCTTAGACTATATGCATATGTCAACTTGGGAGTAGTTCGACGGTTGCTAATATTCTTGACTCAGGGCCCAACACTTGGCCGCTTATCTGTAAGGCAAAAGGAAGAAACGTCGCAAAAGCTAAACGGACTAAGAGGAAAAATGTCTAGTGAATTTGCTCGGCAGCCCCGCGGTCTAGAAGAGCTGGACAGGTGGAAGGCCACAGAATTTCGGCAGTTTTTGTTGTATGCAGGACCAGTTGTACTGAAGAATCTCCTGAAAGATACTACCATTTCCTGTCCTTGACAGTAGCCATGTCAATTATGTTGGAGTCAGATGAAAGCACTCGTAATGCATACCGTCAATATGCCCATGAACTCATCTCACACTTTGTCATCCGCTGTGCTGACCTGTACGGAATTTTTTTTGCAGTGTACAATAAGGGTGTAAACCTACACTGGCCTCACGGTTCGGTTCGATTACGATTATCATGTCATCGATTCAGTTCAATTCAATATCACGATGCATCACAATGCATTGACGATGCACTGCATCCTCAATTTTCAATTTTACTTCACATGTATAAAATTTTGTCAATAAATACAAGCAATCAGATATATGAACTGAACCTTTAATTTTACTTGCTCCAAGAAAACATGATTCTTGAATGTATCAAACATCAAACAAAACTCAAGTCTGGGCACAGAAGACAACAGGAGCATTTAGAACAAATACACAAAAGTAAATACTAAAAGCCACTTAAGGAGGTGGTCTGGGCCGCATTCCAGATGAAACTGAACAGGTCTAAATGCATCTGGCTGTTGAAGCCACATATGTAAATTTTACTCCTCCCAACAATGCAAAAAAATAAACGTGTGAGAGCGTGTTATAGGCTATATGACATAGCCAAATATGACAGCGCTACTGTAGCACGCATCGCCGCAGCGGAGTATCTCTTAATCAAGCCAACGCACAAACTACCGCAAATAAAACCGAAAGCAAGTCGCAGATGCTCAAAACATAATCATCTTCATTAAAAGTAAAGAAACTGAATGATCTTACCAGTGCGGTTGCCACGCTCTCTCCTATTGTGGTCTTTGATTTTGAAATTAGCTGATTAATAAAATGCAGCTCATATCTGTCGTTTTCGATGATGTGAACTCCATTAAATCTGCATATAGCACGGAAATTGGAGATCGGATTTATATCCGTTTTGCAGAGATACATTTATGTAAATGAAATCGTTTTGATAAATCAGATAGATATCTGATCTGTAAAAACGCATTAAGTGACCAGGTGTAAACAGGCCCTTTAAGAACATTACCGTTGATATCATTCTATTTTTGGTATTACCCCATGCATATTTTAATTGCGCGTGACATGATTTACACACAGCGTGTGTCTTCTCCAGGTCGTGCTTACCAGGTTGTTCATAAAAGCCGAAATGTCCTTCCGCTACGAACAGGAGCCGGAAACACATAGACATGCCGCTTCCCATTTATGTAGTGGCTGCCAGATAACAGGATGCAGGACACAGTGTCTATGGATGATATTTCACATTTAATATAAATTTTTATGGATTAAACCACCCGTACCATGCTTGGTGCGCTCAGTTGGATGCATTCCACTAATTCTAAGTCATTTGAAAGCACACAGTGAAAGCACACAGTGTTTATGCCATTTGTTTTGCAGCCAAAAAAAAGACATGACAGTAGGAACTTTTCAAACATTTATTAACATGAACGAACAAAATGGGGAACATGAGGTTAGAAAAATGAGGTTAGAGTCGGTTTCCTCTGCCGCTTCGCCAAGATCCTCAGTGTCTTCGTCTTCAGAGGAGACAGCACGACAAAAGGGGAACCCTTTCTTGGCGTTAGGACCCTCTTCCGCTTCAACGGGCTAGGTCCCTCCTGAAAAGAACGAGAAAGAAAGAGTCAGCAAACATGCCCACAAACGGGTTTATACCACTCGCGTTTATGACATAACAGCCATCCCTGGAGGTTTCCTGCGCTGCTTCCACCTCCCGGATGGTCATGTTCTGGAACACCCCACCTGGGCCACGTTTTTAAGATAGTGGTGAACCGTCGGCTTCGCGATCTTAGCCTGGTTGAGGCTGTTAAGCCAAGATCGCATCCTCGCCGTCTGGTTGAGGAAGCCCAGGCTGGCCAGGTCAGTCTGCCCCGCCGCCATGTAGCCCACAAAGTTTTTGATGCGGTAAATCTTTGAGGCTACGTTATTGACTAGCCTCGGCCCGGGATCCGCGGCCTCTTGGTGGAGGACGTCTGCGGAAAGAAAGCACACAAGAACAACGGGGTCAGAACAACGGTCGCAGAGCGAGACGGGGAGAAGCGACAGAGAGCGCGGTACTCACTCAGAGCCGGCACTTGGTCCGGAAAGGGGTGCCGAGGAGGGGAGGAGGTCGACGCCATCGCCACCGCCGCCATCGACGGCTGGGGGGCCTGGTCCTCGGGGCCCTGGCAGGCTGGTTCGTCCAACGGCTGGGCCAGGGGCTCATCATCCTCCACCGCTCCCTTCTTGGGGGAGCGAAAGGAAGACAGGAGTCTGCTGGTTACCCGGGAGAGCTGGCTAGAGGGGGCGCCCCGCGACCTCCTCTTCAGCAGGTGGTAGTGGCGAGTCACTTGCCTGAGTGCATCGCTCAGCGTATCCACCTGCCTCCGGAGGTCGTCCCGCTCTTCCCGGTCCTTCCGGCAGCTGGGGTCCTCACAGAGGGGCCGCTCCTGCCCCGCCTCCTCCTACAGAGCACAGATGAGGTCGTCATCAACCTCGCCAGACTCCTGCAGGTCAAGCATTGAGGCCATGGCCACGGCTGGGTTGCTGGCCCGCAGCTTGGCGAGGCCCTGCAGTATCTTTCTTCTTTTCAGGGAGTCCACGGTCTGGTGGCGGGCTGCGGCCGTCAGCTCCGTGTGACCCCTGAGATGGCGGTCCATCCGGGAGGTGAACTTGCCGCAGGCGGGCACGGGGCAGGTACTCTTGCGGACGTCCACCCTCCCAGACGGGATGGCGAGGATGAGCTTTCGCTCTTCCTTGTTCTTCACACCATGGGTGACCCTCAGGTGCTGGCTCAGCTGGCTGTAGCGCCGGAAACAGATAGGGCAATCGACGATCATCTTTGCTTAAAGCTAAATACGAGTAAAGAAACGTGGCGGAACGCGTCAAGAACCATGTGGTGCAGGTGAATGGGTGAGAGTGTGAGGTGATGTGTGTGGTGTACAAAATTGTTTAGAAAATGTAAATGAGTGACAAAGATTGTCGGGGCAGGGGTCTTTTATAGCCTTTCGGGTCAAACTTCATTTCAAATGGGTCAGAAAGCAGATCGAGGAAAAGGCCGACCAATCGCCGGATGGGACATTCGATCCAACGTGGTTTCAAATGGATGACAGTGTTAATAGATGATTTTACACATTTAATATAAATTTTTATGGATGAAAACACCTCTGTACTAAGCACACCCAACCGAACACGTTCATCTAACTTTCGAGTCATTTGAGTGCTTAATCTGCATAGAAAAGGCAGTGTCCGTGGGCCGGTTATTTGGGGGAAATAACGGCGTGACGGGCAGCGGTCAATGAAGACACCATTCATTTAATAGCAGATCGGTCGGATAATAGCATTTGGGAACGACTTACCCCTTTTACCTGTGTGGCAATGGGAAGTGGACATTTAATGGCCCTTTAGCTCGGTGTCGCCCCCTATGGTTGTCCATACGGCCGCTATCCCGGGGGAATCAAGCTGTGGTCAGTGGAGGCGAGGGAATCACAAAAGGTCAGAATCTACGTTAAATAACAGGGCATTGAGATCCAAATCCACCCTATGATCCATTTGTGTGATTATCCGCCCAATGTCCTATTAATCGCATGGGCTTTTTCCCGCAAAGCCGCTATTTGTACTTCCTCAACATATTCCAGTGTCATTGTTAGCAAAAATCTCACTGTAGAAGGGAAAATGGTTTGGTAAATTTTTTTGAATTTTGTCTGCTTGCTTGTTGAATGAGAATATTGGAATCAGTAAGTCAAGCAGCAAACTATATAATGCGTTATGATGTTTATCAGCCTTGGCCACTTGATATTAATGTTATAGTGGTGTTAGTGTTGTGTTCGAGTCCACCTTAGTCGAGTCCGAGTCTACTATTCAAGTCAGTTGAGACGAGTCCAAAAAGCTGCGAGTTGCACTCAAGACCGAGTCCATATAATAGAGTCTGAGACGAGTCCGGCCAAAACCAGAAAAGGAATCTTGCCTTGAATCTGAATTTAAATGGCAACTGAATGTTCAAAAAAGCTTAACTAAGAGAAAAATTCTGTTAGTATTATTATAATAAAATTATGGAAGCCACGAAATAACTGCAAATAATACATATATCACTGGTAGGGATGGATATCGTTAAGGTTTTAATGGTATTACTACTCTTACTGATACTGCTTATCGATCCGGTACTTTAACTGTATTCTTATCGGTTCTTTTGTTTTATATATATAAACAATTTCTTTCTTTTTTTTTAACAAAAAAAACCTGATTAAGAACATAATTAACATTGCTTTATAATCTGAAAAGTAAAATATATATAGCAAAGAAACAGCAACGTTTGAAAAAAACAAATACGAAACATCTATTTGTAAATGGACCAGTGTGCAGCCGTTATTTGTGTTTTATATGCATAAGATAAAATACAATATAAGAACAAAGAAACAACGTACACACAAATGGTAAAATAAAACAAAGATACAAATTAAATACATTGCATTAATCTCAGGAAGGTCTACTAATATTACTGTTCGGTAAGTAATGTGGCCTAAAAAAGTAATGAAATGTAAAATAAATGCTTTCAAATGCTTATTAAAGCTAAAGTTATTCATTCAAGAGCTGTGAGTATTTTCTCTTTGTTTTTTGTTTGATTCACATTAATGGCGCAATCGTCAGCAGGTTTATTAGACTGAATGCAGATCAAATATCATTCTCCCATTTCTCCAAACTATTTACACCCATTTAAGATATGAACTGTGTTTAAGTGAATACTCTCCAATCCGGTCGTTTTGACACATTGCGTATTTGATGGTTTAGACGCGGACACGAAGCATAAAGTATAATTTGCTTGTCTAGTTGCGGTCTGTTTCGGTGCACACACAGATAAGCCGCCTTGAAATTGGAAACAGCGTCTCTTATGCAGATTATTGTGCTATTTTTACTATCAAACACGTCCCGCAATTTAGCAACAGTAGAGACTGCATTTTACAACAATCACAGATTGTGCTAAAGTTTAGTTTTAATAAGATTTTCCCAATTAATAGGCAAGAATAAACCTGGTGTCCTCCATGGTTACTGTTCATTCCGACAACAAGCACTTGAATGCAACAAGCTCATAATCACGAAGTGGGAATTATCACATTTCCGACGTGACAGCCTGCATACCTGTCTGCTGTGTTGGCTTTGCTATTTTTGTGTTTCAGTAGCCGGGGCTGCAGTCCGAGTGTGGATGGAGGACACCTGGGTTTGGAGTCTTCCTTGAGTACAAAAGCTTCCTGCCTTTCCTCTAGATGAGAGAGAAAGAGAGAGCGCTTCTCTCTCCCGCGTGTCTTTTTCCTATGTTTTGTTTCTGCCGGCATTTTGTGTATAGTTATGGTTTTGTTTGTTAAATAAAGTGGTTATATTCTGATTAAATCCTTTGAGCCGGGTTGTGACACCGATAGCCTGTGAAGGCAGCATAAGATCATAGGATGAGATTCTTCCCTAGTAACAACCTCCAATCCAACCACACATCTGTTTATGACAACAAAAACTTTGGTATAAATATTGCCACTTTGAGCCCAGCCCACAGTTCATTCTGCACAATGGCAAAGAGATATACTGCCCAGGAGACCCTGGAGTACTTACTTCATTCTAGTGAAGAAGAAGAGAACGCTGAGCCAGATGACCCAGTTGATGAAACCTTTGAAGAGGAAGATTTTACGGAGGCTAACCCAAACTTTGAAACGGAAGAAGGTCCTGACCCTGAGAGGGAAGGCCCTGAAACCTACCTCTCCAAGAACAGGGAAATACTGTGGAGTTCAATTCCTCCTCCACAGACACAAGGGAGAGAGCGGGCAGAGGAGGTCCGAAGACATGCCCCTGGACCTACAAGGCCTGTGTCAGACCAAAAGGTATAGTCAACTTTTGAGCAATTTTTTCCAAGGTCAATTCAACAAATGGTGGTTAAAATGACTAATTTAGAGGGGCGATGAGTGTTTGCGGAAGAATTGAGCAATATTGATTGGAATGACATGCAAGCATTTACTGGCCTTCTGATACTTGCTGGGGTTTTCAAGTCGTATCACACCGTGTCCTAACTACACGCGACGCGATAAGATTCCAGCGACAAGCAACTTGTCTGTCCACACCAGACGCGACGCGACTGCGAGATGCAACAAATCAATCCAAAAACCACAGCCAATCAGAACAGCGCGTGGGCGGGCTCTCGCGGCAAGTGTAGGCTACGCCACCAGAGATTAATCTGACGGCACTCGCAAGGAAATGGATAAGTACATAATCAAACTCACAAATATTACATAATTTAAACATTACTAAAAATACATACTGAGTTGCTAAAACAATCTTTGTCATAGAATATACCTGTTCACAGTTTGAACGTTTTTGTTTCAATTTGTTTAATTTCAAGATCTGAGGTGAATTATCCTTTGTTGCTTTTAGTACGACTAACAAAGCTAGAAGCACTAAATGATATTCAAAGTCACATTACATGCTTTTAACATTAAATAAAGCACATAAACACTACCTGAGATTATCATTGCCATGTTTTGTGTTGTTATTCCAGCCGCGTTAGGACAAAAACATTAATTAACATGGAAAAGGTACCTTTTATCGCGTTTCGCGGCGTCGCGTCGCGTGTAGTTAGGACACGGTGTCATGAAGCAGTATTTAGCTTATGGGATAGTGAGATGGGGAGGGCATTTTTTCGGTCCACCATGCCACTGAAATATTTCAAACGACTATCAAGGGTTGTGTGCTTCTATGACGAGAGACGAGAGCTGCAAGGAGGGAAAACGATAAGCTGGCACCCATCCGTGAGATTTAGGAACACTGGGTAGAGAGACTTCCATCCATGTACCATCCTGATCTCAACATCACAGTTGATGAGTGCCTGGTTGGATTCAGGGGCCGGTGCCCTTTCAAACAACCCTTTTTTTGCCAACCAAACCTGCAAAATACAACATTTGGGCAGCCTGTGATGCAAACACCGGTTACTGTTTTAACATGCAGGTGTACACCGGAAAACCTGCAGGAGGACAGCATGAGAGAAACCTGGGCAAGCGAATAGTGCTTGAAATAATGCATGGCTTTCAGGGGCATATACAATTTTTTTTTTTAGTTCTTATGATCTTGGCACAGAGCTCCAACAGAAAAAAATAAGAATGGTTGGAACGGTCCGATAGAACAAGCCAGAACTGCCAAGTGCACTGACAAACCTAAGAGGCAGGGCTCGATTCTCATCTCTGTTTGCCTACACAGAGACACACGCCATTGTGTCCTACTGTCTGGAAAAAAAATTAAAATGTGCTTCTCATGAGCACTGTGCACATAGAACCAACAGTAACCAGAGATGATCTTTGATTACAACAGCACCAAAAGTGGAGTGGACAATCTTGACAAAGGTTTTTGCTACTTTGTGGTTTTTTTTATTGCTGATAATAACAATTATTATTGGAATTACAATAATCAGAAAGTATTTTATATAATTATAAAATAAAAAAGATTCACACGACTCACCGGCCCATGGCAGTATTTTTAACCCCCTCGAGTCGGCCGTCGCGATCAACTCGCTTTTTTTCTTATCAGTGCCAAAGAGACTCAAATAACTCTTCAGAAAATGAACTGTAACTTAGTGAATACTTGTCTCACAAACATGAGACATATGTCTAAAGAAACGTTGAAATGTCCGGTTTTAAATAATGTAAATCAAAATGAAAACAAACATTCTCTGTTTATGTAATCCGTTTGAAAAGAGAGAGATGTCAGTCGTTCGCGAGTGTCTCATTATCGTCTCATTATCCGCTAATGCAGAGTCACCGCCCACATCAACTCGAATAAACACATCAAGTGTAGTGCTATACTTTAGCTACATCGTTTTGAGACGCGTTGAGGAATAATTCTGGAATAATTTACCTAAGAAGAAAAGCTGTTTATTTCTAAGAGTAACTGCCAGCCGATTGTGAGGTAAGTTTATTCTGTTAGTGTCTGTGAATATTAAACGCAAAAAGACCGTTTAAATATGAATCCTGCTGCAACACTGTTTAGACAGATTATGAAGTATTTATTGTAAAATAGCCTAGTGTCAAATCAATAAAGCTTTTATTCGCAAATTTCTGCTCAGATGCTATAAATATAGTAGGCTACCAGTCAAACGTTTTGTGTTCAGTAGCCATTAAAACGTGTTTTGTTTCATATTGATGTTTAAATATTATAGCCTAATGTTATTTTTTAATTTAATATATGTTGATTGTGAAAAGTGAACAGCACTTGTCCTTTTTATTTTAGGAGTTGCTCCTCCTTCTGTTGCTGGGTTGTTCCTTCTTTGCCTCTTGTACCTTATTCTTAAACCGTTTCTGAACATCTTTGGCAGTTCTCTCTTTGACAGTTCACAAGTTTTTCAGTTATTGTGGTCCAAGCTTTGTGTTTTTTCTGTTATTCGCATTGTAATCACTAAATTCATTCATTAAAATCGATTTGGCAGCATTGTATTCCTCTAATATGCAAATTTTTTCAGTGAAGAAAAACTGAAGAACAGCCACTGTCGGCCATTTTGTTTAAGTTGTTCAGCGTCTTATTTTCCCACAAAGCAATGCGATTTAGACTGTCTAATGCTGAGTTCACACTGCACGATTTTCAAACTGTTCAGATCACAGTTCTTTTCACACTGCATGACTATCTGGGGTAGCATTCAGCATTTCAAGAGGAAGAATCCCTGACAGCTCCGCAAACTACGTTTCACAACCAAACACACGTAAGAAGTGACAAAGAAACAATGCGAGCTCACGCGCGAGACTGGAATTGTTATTAAAAATATAGACTGCAGAAAGCTTGCGATCCAAATTGTCTGTGCAACGAAAAGGAGAAAAAGAAAAAAATATTTTGGCGGAGGAAATGGTGGGGGAGACACAAGGAGCAAGGATAGTGTTCTGCAAAAAGAAATAAATAATTTTGCAATGTGCTGCTGTTGCAGCTGGTCAAGCAAATGTTTGTGCTTTGTTTCTGTTTGATATAATTGTAAATATATCTATTAAAATACTGATATTCTGGTCTATAACTCCTCCCCGAACTTCCCGCTGCCCTGTATCTTGCTCTCTCATTGGCTGTAGGTCATCGCTGATGTATTTTTCAGTCAGAACACATTTCACACAGCAGGATTTTGAATTGCCGACAGGTCCAGATATTTAGCATGCCAAATATCTCACAGGCATCGCGAGGCTCTCAGATCGCGTCTTTGATAATTCACACTGCGTGATTGTCACTCACGTGCACGAGCACCGATTTGCCTATGTTTTAGGGCATTTGTCTGCGATTTCGCAAAACCTGTCGGCGAGTCAAAATCGGGCTAAAATCGGGCAGTGTGAACTCGGCATTACTAAAGATAGCTATGAGTTTATTTTATGCAACGGTCTTTCTTCAGTGACATTAGTTGATCAGAGTATTTCTTAGACATGGCCTTAAGATAATGGCTATGTTTATGCAACTGGCCCCAGGTGTTAGTAATATGTGCTTAATCTGTGTTTCAGAAAGCCGTTTTTTTTGTAAGACACGATAGTTAATCTAATCTAATTCTAGTTCCTGGCTTAATTTAAACCCTGTCCGGGAAACCGCCACATTAAGAATTTGATCCATAATTGGCCATAATTTACAAACTAAAACTGAATCCTTATCACAATGCTTATATCCATCTTAATCCATTTGTTTCTTGCCAAAATATAAGTGCAAATCAAAATTTCAACTATATTTGGAAGAACAAAGTGCATTATATTAAAAGGGCCATAACTGTAAAGGATTGATTGTAGGTTAACATGAAATGACTTTGACTGTCTGAATACAAAATGTAAATAAAAAATAAATGAATGAATTAAAATAATTTCTGCTAAATGGTCAAGTCACCTTTATTTATATAGTGCTTTTTACAATGCCGATTGTTTCAAAGCAGCTTCACAGTGTTAAACAGGAAAATAATGCAACAGAATTTGATTCGGCTGTACAGCCTGTAGGGACTCTGTACAAGGGAAACAGGTATATTTAGCTCAAATGAATTTATGAATTAATTCATAGGGAATTTTGAAAGAGTCTATTTTACGGCCGAGCAAATGACTCGTCCGGTGTCCATTTTAACGGGCCGTAACTATCAACTCTGCAGCGGATATTAGTATCCACACAATAGTGAAACACTATTTAACAGCCAGGTAACTTAGATCAGCAGTTTAAGACATTAAATTCGTAAGCACATAACACAAGAACACTTATCTTTAAATACAAATGAAACTTTATTGATTACTCTAACACGTAAAACTAATATCTAACACACACACGCGCACACACATTCACACGCGTTGCAGAAAGGAAGAAAGTGAGGAAAGAATGAGTTTTAAGAGAGAGAAATTATGAAGTCCCAAGTTTCTAACATATGCATTTATAACACATGACCTGAATGAACCACCAATCATTAACTTAACCCTCCTATCGTTGCTTAGGCGGGGTTATTCAATTTGATATCATTGCACCAGTTCAGTTTAGAATCTGGAGGTTACTTGCGTTTGTGTCTCCTGTCGTCTTGGGGATTCCCTTTTCGGTCTTGGCTGCAGGGGTTTCCCAGGTTTGGTGATTCACTGACGGCCTTGTTGTGTCTTTTGATCGACGTCTTGGGAAACCAATCACGTGGCGTGTTGGCGGCTGGATGGAAAGTCTTGTGGGTATTGTTTGAAGTCGAAGCGCGCTCTGCTGTAGATTCGGCGAGAGAAACTTTGCGGCGAAACTTAGAACATGAGACTCAACGGAAAGAAAATAAACTTAAGTAAAAGAAAGTGAGAGGAGCGTTCTAGATGCCTTAAATTAAATCGTTAACCCATTCTCTCAGATCTTGGTCTGCCTCCGACCGTCTTCGTCCGATCATCTATTCGTCATGTTGTCTGTCTTTTGTCTTGACTTAACTTGCTCTAACTCTTTGTTCGTGTTTTGAGATTATAAAACTCAAAAATCTGCCCATCCTCCTGGATGGATTCTAACCAATTAGGTATTATCGTTGGTTCCGAGGTGACTGTTTCTCCACCCCTCCCATAAGTTATCTGTTATCTCTGGTCCCGGTCTAAGCAGAGAGTGCATTTAGACATGATTTCTTATTATAAGAACACGATACATTCTACACAGATTTCACTGAAGCCATCTTCTGAATTACGAACAGAGATTTACACTCATACCAGATAAGGCATACTTTCAATTAACGATTCAATAGTTATAACAATTACATGAATTGTGAGTAATATATATGCATTATGGTCACGTGTATTGGTTATAGACATGATATAAATTATGCAGTAGAAGGCTGTTTGAATGTTTTTGTGATTTGATGCAGTTTGTACGTGATAACAGTTTCTGTGGGTTTTTCCTGTGGATTGTAACCGTGTCCCTCAGAGTTCATCTAAAGGTCGTTGAGACAGCGGTGATCGTGGAGATCAAACAAAGTCTGTTGTTATCTTTGGTGTTGCTCAGAGTTGCCAAAATTTGCAAGGCAGTAAAGCACTTAGCTGAGTTTCTGTCAGCCTGAGGCAGACTGACCGGCGTCCACTTCAATTAAGGCCATAAATTGTTGATTTGTTGAGTTGAGTTTTGTGTGGAATTATGCCCGAACGAATCATCTGGAAGATTCATTTGTGTCTGGTGCGTCCACAATTCCTACAAGCTGTTCTTGAGAAAACGGTGATGTCATCCAGCTCATTTCAATTATCATATAGTGTCAATGCGGGCAGATCAGTAATATAGTTGAAAATTTAGTGTCCCCAACTGAGCAAGCCAAAAGCCAAAGGCGACAGTGGCAAGGAACCAAAACTCCTTCAGGGGCCAGAATGGAGAAAAAAACCTTGGGAGAAACCACGCTCAGTCGGGGTGCCAGTTCTCCTCTGGCCAACGAACAAACAGTGTATGATTATGATTCTGGCAACATTACAGGTCTGAAGTCATATTAGATCGAAAGATATTCGAAAGATTATTCGAAAGATCGGAGTCGTCACGGTGGAGACGGGTTTAATAAGGGTGTCATGTCGATGCGGCATTTACAGGGGGGAGTTTAATTGACACGGTCTCTGCAGGCATTTCAGGGATGCGTTGGTCATGTCTAGGTACAGGTCCACCATCTGATCTGGATACGGCCCGGATCCGGCTGACTGCAGTAAACCTCGGGATAAACAGAAAGACTAACATTAGCGTAGATGCCATTCTTCTTATGATGTAACGAGTACATCAGGTGTTATGGGAAGTGTTCCCGTTTCCGGCTGACCTAGTTAATACAGCCTAAAACAATCATTTAACTGATTTGAGTAATATAAATTAAAAATGTTTTATGTGTATGCCATAGTAAAGAGATGTGTTTTTAGTCTAGATTTAAACTGACAGAGTGTGTCTGCTTCCCGAACAATGCTAGGAAGACTGTTCCAGAGTTTAGGTGCTAAATAGGAAAAGGATCGACCGCCTGCAGTTGATTTTGATATTCTAGGTATTATCAACTGGCCAGAATTTTGAGACTGCAATAGATGTGAAGGACTATAATGCGTTAAGAGCTCGCTCAAGTACTGGGGAGCTAAACCATTTAGTGCTTTGTAAGTAATTAGCAAGATTTTAAAATGTATACGATGTTTAATAGGGAGCCAGTGCAGTGTTGACAGAACCGGGCTAATATGGTCATACTTCCTGGTTCTAGTAAGAACTCGAGCAGCTGCGTTTTGGACCAGCTGCAATTTATTTATTAACCGAGCAGGGCAACCACCCAGTAGAGCATTACAATAATCTAGCCTTTAGGTCATGAACGCATTAACTAACTCTTCAGCATTTTGCATTGAAAGCATATGCCGTAATTTAGATATATTTTTAAGATGGAAGAATGCAGTTTTACAGATGCTAGAAACGTGGCTTTCAAATGAAAGATTGGTATCAAAGAACACACCCAGGTTCCTAACTGACGACGAGGACTTGACAGAGCAGCCATCAAGTGTCAGACAGTATTCTAGGTTACTACTTGTGGAGTTTTTTTTGTCCAATAATTAAAAATTCAGTTTTTTTCTGAATTAAGTTGCAGGAAATTACTAGTCATCCAATTTTTTATATCAGCTATGCATTGCGTTAATCTTGTGAATTGGTAAGTTTCGTCAGGGCGTGAAGAAATATAGAGCTGAGTATCGTCAGCATAACAATGAAAACTAACGCCATGCTTCCTAATGATATCTCCCAGTGGTAGCATGTACAGGGTGAAAAGCAACGGTATTGGCACTGAGCCTTGCGGTACATAAAGTCATTACTGCTGTGCTGTTTGGAAACATCAGAAGTTGAAGCTTTATTTCTTGTTAATTTAGCCACTGTATCAAATAAATACCTAGAGTTGTGTTTGTTTTCTTCTAAGAGAGTCGAGAAATAAGCAGATCTAGCAGTTTTTACTGCCTTTCTGTTGTTGGAATCTATTATTACATAAATGAAGACTTTGCACTGTTGTTGGCTGGATCAAATGTGTCTGACGGAGTTGACACAAATTAAGTTATTTCATTAAATGTACATTTTTAGAAAAAACAGTTTCCTTTAGATGGTTCATTAGCTGAGACCTTTGTCTACAGATATTTCAAGTTATAATAATGTATTATTAAATAATAAAAACTAACATCTAAAACATGTTTTGTCCCTGTGGTATGGCTGTGCATTGGACACAAACTCAGCAACTCTTCTGTCACTTATAAATTGGTCATTAATACCCCTAATGAAAATGATTAGCTGCACACCATCAGCATTGTCTGTATATGCAGTGAAAAGTAGCTTTGTCGCATAACTGATCATAAATGTCATTCGATAATTCGCTAATTAATGACAAATAATATTTTTTGATGTTTTATGTTACATTCAGTTTTATGTTCATATTTATGGTCATGTTCTTCAAAGAAACGTTTGCCAAAAATTGCTAAAATTCACTAACATTACACCATTAACTGACTGCACGATCATAGTCCCGCTGTCAGGAACGGGTAAGTATAAAGGAGTGAGGACTCAAGTGCAGGAAGGAAAGGTGACTTTATTAAATAATAAAATTAAACAAACACAAACCAAATACCCACGAGGGGGAAAACCCAACTTGATAAACTAAACACGAGGAGCAGGAACATGAAGCACAACAGGGAACAGAAGACATCAGACAACGATCCAGCACAGGACTGCAAACACAAGGAGATTATAAAGACAGTTATTGAGGGAGAACAGGTGGGGCAATTAAACCAATAATGAGATAGACATGACGTAAGACCAAAACATGACAAACACACCACGTGTTTACGCAGGACAAGACAGACATGTGACACCCACAACATATTTTCATGTGTGATACCCGGTGACTTGACAGTGCATGTGATCACGTAAACGCGTTAACCCGTTTTCCTTTATCTGAGTAAGGTTAAACAGCTTAAGCACAAACCGATCGTCACAGCTAGATTTTTGCCCCTTATGCCGACTTCACCCAGCATGTAAACGCATTAACCTGCTTTCTGTCAGCTTATTGAGGTGCACATGTGTGCTATGGCGACATTTCTTAAAAATATGATATTAATCATTTAATATAATAAAATGTAATTATTGTTACTACTGTAAAGCTATATTAATTCATATGGGATCATATTGACAGTATATTTATTGAACAAAAAAAAAATATTTCATTTATCAAAATAAATTGAAAAATTCACTCATTTTCCATGTATGTTCCAAGGAAATATCACGTGGAGGAACGTTGGCCAAAGGATTTAATATGACGAACCTGATTTGAACCTGATATTTGGAGCTCCAGTGTGTCCAGTGATGTCAATGTTAAGTTTAACCATCATAGAGTGAAAGTTTATCATTTGGACGTGTTTTGTCTTGCCACTTTACACATCGGGACTCAGGAATTGGGATTCGAACGCTGTTATCTGTGCACACAGCCGCACACACCCGAAGCGCATGCACACAGAGAGAGAGAGAGAGAGAGAGAGAGAGGCGCATTTCAGACAGCGCTCGAACACGAAATTGATTCCTTTCAGGTTTACTTGTGATTGAACACACACACACAAACGTATGTCAAAATACCCATCTCGGCAAGTATTCTCTCGGTTATGTCATAAGTGAACAGTTGAGAAAGAAACCGGATGTGTGTCAGTATATTCGGTCCGTGCGTTTGTTCTTAAAGTGACAGCAGCTTAAAATTCCATGACAGCATTAATGTTAAAGGGATAGTTCACCCTGAAATGAAAATAAAGCCATCTTTTACTCACCCTGCTGTTGTTCTAATGCCATATGTCCTTCTATTTTTTTCGGGCCTCAAAAGCAGTAATTTTAAAAATAGTCCTGCATGCGATCCTCCATATAATGGCAGTGAATGGCGACCAGACTAAAACATTACAAAAATGATACAAAAGTATCACGCAATGATACAGTGAGACGCGCGCCATATATGGAAAGTGTTCAGGAGGCATACTATAAGGTTTTGTGAGAAAGAAACTGTATTATACAGTCATAATACTGAGATCAGCCGCTACTGCGCGCGTTCCTGTGAGTGCGTGTGAGCCGTCAGCAGCCGCCGGCGCTCATGCTTACTATAACTTGCACTGTTGTCATGGTACCCAGGATAAGCACACACACGCACCATTTTCAGAAATCAGGCTCAATAGAAACAAACACGACTCTCGTCTCTTCTATAAGGTATATGATAAAAAATAATACTAATAATAGGTAAACCTCCTGAAGTGAATGTTGTGTACCGGTTGTCATGACAACATTGCGTGAGTGGCTGATGACGGCTCGGACACACTCACAGGAACGCGCACAGAGTACTATTTTTAAAATTTCTGCTTTTGAGGTCCGAAAAAGATATGGCATTGGAACAACAGCAGGGTCAGTAAAAGATGGCTTTATTTTCATTTCAGGGTGAACTATTCCTTTAATTAAATGAAGAAAAAAAAATAAAATAAAGCTTTAACAAAGATTAACCTATATTTGCTGCCTTACTAACCTATATGCTGCATGCAAGAGTGGAGTTTCATGTCTAAATATAATCAAAAGCAAGAACAGATCCTGCCTGTCAGACTCTCACCTCTGAGCATGTCATCCCAAGATCTGCAGAACCACTGGCATTTTGGGAGAGGAATAAAGGCAGGTTCCCAGCTTTTTCTGCCTTAGCGCTCCATCGACGAGTGTTGATAGTAAGTGGCTATTCAGTACAGCCGCACACATTTTGGATGAAAAGAGGAATACACAAATATTTATGAAGAAAAACTGGCCTTACCTACCAAACACTCTCAGGGGAAAAAAAGGTACAAAAGCTGTCACTGGGGCGATACCCTTTTAAAGAGTACATATTAGGAGCTCAAAGGTACATACTGGTTCCAAACATGTGCATATTAGCCTAAAGAACCTACAGTCCCAGTGATAGCTTTTGTACCATTTTTTCTGAGAGTGAAGGACACAACTACTCAGCAGCTTGATGATCACATGCTGAACAATATTCCTGTTCGTTTTTGCATTGACTACTCCATTTAGTTCTTTTAAGAGTTTAAATGTTTCCATTCATTTGTGTCCTCAGTCACATACTGGACAATGTTCAATTACAACTCATGAGTTGCGACAGACTACTCAAATATGTTCATTTAGGAGTTGAAATGTTTTTATTTAATTTATTGTCCTCAGTCATATATTGGACATTGTGTTCAGCTTGACATTGAGTCTGGTGTCATTAGTGTTTTAAGCCCTGTTTTTAAAGGCATATTTAACTATTTTTTGTGCTTATTTATTTGATTCTCTATTAAAACAATAATATACATAATTACTGAAAATAATATAACCGAGGCAACATCTGTGGCATTACTTTTTCTGATAGTGGCAGTCAACAGAGAGCTTACATATCAGATATATAAAGCTTGAAGGATCGGGATCGGTAATCGGTATTGGCTGCAAAAATCCTGATTGGATCATCCCTAGTAAATACTTTGTGTCTTTTGCCCCGTGTGTGGGGTTTATAAGATATTTTAACAAAACAAACCACATTTATTTTCACACAAAATCTGTTGCTCCATTCAATAATAATAATTTAAAAAAATCTGCAACCATACACATATGGGAGAAGTGAAAAGCACATTTAAAGGTGTGCCTTTAGCCCCGTTGTACTCTATTGTCGACTTGATCAAACGGTATATAACGATATTGCAATATAAAAATGCGCCAATATGTATTGAGTTAACGATATGATTTGCGATATAGAGTTAGTTTTATACAAGACTCAGCTTAATGTATTTATAAAGTATAATGAACCCAAAAGTGTAAATTCTGTCATCATTTACTCACTCATGTCGTTTCAAACATAAAAGATTTTCATTCATTTTCCAAACACAAATGAAGATTTTTTATTTTTTTTTTAAATATGAAGATCAGGGCTCCGAACTAGTTCAAGGAAAAAACAACACAAAAAAAAAACAGTTTTGACGTTTCGAGCCCAATGTCTCTTCATCAGACAATGAACACATACACTGATAAGCTCATATATACACCACAGAAGTACATCACATGATCCACCACATGACAAAAAACATTACATAATAACTTTATTTATAAATATCAGAAATAGTGCAATAAATCCAAACGTACTAATCAATGCCATTATTAAAGAAAAGGGCGAATATCAAACTCTTCGTTAAGACCATTAGGTGATAATGTGTTCAAAGTGTAAATACAATATGCTTCATGTTTTAAAGGCAACTTAATACTATCACCTCTTTGATGTAATTTTACTGTTTCAATGCCAATATATTCAAGTAGAAACCGAATGTCTCAACTTAAAGTGTTGTGCTACTGGACTTTTAGGGTCATGATGCCTGATAGCACTTCGATGTTCAGCGATATGAGTTTTAAGCTGTCTGCTTGTTTTCCCACGTAACAAAGTCCACAAGGGCAACGTAACATTTAAATGACATTCGCTGTTTTAAAGGAAATCGTTCCTCGGATCTTAAAACGCTTAAAAGTTTGTGTTTTATACGTCAAATTGTATTGTTGACAACCTCCACACTTATAATTACCAAAAGGTATTTTACTCAAAAATGTGCTGGCTGAGGAACAAATAGATCCGCCCTTACCAGCATATTACGTAAATTTGGAGGTCTCCTTGCAGATTGGGGTCAATCTCAACAATGACCCCAAACATCCTGAGTGTACACCCTAAACGAACAGCGTGTAAGGGTTAGCCTAAACAGACAACTCACGATGGCTAAAGTGAACAAGACTTATTTGTACATTTTTAGATGGAGATGTCATGTCCTCCAGTTTTGCCCAGAGAAGGTTGCTCTTTTCATCAAAGCCACGTCCGTCTTGCACAACATATGTGTAACACAGGTCAAATAAAGGGAATTATTTAATTTATACACAATTTAGTGATATCATATTCCCTTAATAAAAGTTGATAAGACATGTAAAAATTATTAAGAATATTAAAAAATATGCGAATTCATTCTAGATAAAAGCTCCGTGATCGACCAATGAGAGCTCTCTGTCATTCGCGCCATGCGTGTCGACGAGCATGCGCAATGACAGAAGAGACGAGCTTGATGGAGAAGAGCAGACGCAATCTAATCGTCGTGATCCATTTTATAAATCCTAAAAACCTTTGAAAAAAAGTATGAGAAAGTTTGAAATTCCATTATTTTGATGCATTCTGAATAAGAAGCCGACTGAATAGGGAGACACATTCTACTTGTTCACCGACGCCATTTTCTGATCACACACGCCTGTAGTTGAGGTGCGCCTGTGTGAGAGCAAAAATCGATCACAAAGAGTTCACCGTCGCCATTGTTGGCCACGTGTCTGTATAAGAAAGAAAGCTATTGATTCAGAGGCCAGGTTTTTTTTCCTTCCTTGTTTTTTCCATTTTTTTTTCTTTCTTTTTCTCTCTTTTCTCTCTCTTGACTTTGTGGAGACATGATGCCTGCACAACCTCCTGTGGCATCCTGTAGACTTCGTGTTTGATGGCGAGCCAACCAAATCTGTAGCAGAGGAGAAGACAACACGTTGTGGAGAGGAGGACGATATTCTTTCCTTGAGTTTTCCAGTGTTGCTCCGTGAAGCAAGACAATTTCGATCTAAAGAACTTTTAAGGGTGTATGGTCATCCAAAACCCAGATTGAGGGACATCGAAACCTTTACAAAAGTACTTGAGGTCTTTTGAGAGGGACATTATACTTTCTCTTTGTTATATTCTTTTATTTTATTGTTTTTGAGTATTGAACTGACGATCTGTGTATACATTTGAAGAAAGACAAGAGTGCACTCGGGAAATTTTCATAGTCAGTTTTATTGTATATTGTCCATATAACATTGTAACTTACTTTCTTTTTACATTCATTGTGTACGTTTTTGCATTGGTTTGACCTTTCTCTTTAGGTCCTGCTTTCTCGCACACCACCATTGGTCTGTAATGTATGCAAACATTGGTCAAACTGCATCTCAATCATTACCCTCAGCACCACGGCATAAGTCAAGAGACAGAGCAGCAGCTTGCTTGTCAACAGTGGCACATGGCTCCTGAACAGCGTAAAAAATGCCCAAACGCAAATGTAAATTCACAGATGATTTGGAGAGAAAATTCCTGTGTTTTCATCTCGGTCTGGATCCGTGTGAAGCTGAATGACCTGCAAAGATGACCAACTGACTTTTTATTTTATTTTAACCTATGGCCATGAAAAGGAACAGTGTCATGTAAAAGGTGTTAAAAGCTTAACTATTTTTTTATTATTGTATTGTTGAGGGCCAAAAGTTGAATGGAAAGGATGTATTACTTTATGCATTAAAGTTCAATAACATGGTTGTGAACCACTGATCTATATAGAGAACTGGATTGCTCATGACGTCATAGAAAGTGAAGCCGCCGCGCCGCCATATTGGTATTCCCTAGTAAGCTCACGCGTTCCATTGAATTAATAGGAAATTATATGATTTTACTTAGAAAACATTGCCTAACGAGTCAGCGTCTTTATATTTGAAGTCTCCCTGTATATTCTTACAACACAAAGGTCCTAAACATTTAAATGGTTGTTCGTTTAAAGTCGGGAATTTCCCCTGCTTATTAAAAAGTTATGTTCATATTCATTATAGTAGTGAACATCAGCTCGGCAGGCGGACGAGACACTTCAGCATATGTATTACAAAAGTGCGCATTCTGAAATCGGAATAAAGATTTATGCCTTGATTCCAGAAATGGCCTTGTACTGTTGTGTTTATGTATTTATGTTGTGTTGTAGTATTGTTTTTATTCATACAGTATGCTAACTGCAAACCTTTCAACAATGATTTCGTTAACAGCATGCATTCCGAAGCAGTTAATGATTTAACAATTAATAATTAACTCAACAGCATATACATAACACTTTACTCGTATGGAAACTGTAAACGCCATAAACTAGCGTTGTCTTTAAGAGTCTGAAATAGATGCTCAATCAGGAAATACACGCATCATCATAACTTATTCAGACAAATAACTGACTGCTTTATTTCCGAGATGATGCATGGTTTATACAATATAGTGCAATACTTGTATTAATATTTATCGTATAGGCTATTCCAATCAATTTCTGCAACTAAACACAGATATATGTTAATGTTTAATATTTCTTCCATAATTATATACATAAAGAAATATATTTTGTGTTTGGTCAGTTACCTGTGTTGACAGTGTGCGGTAGACACACCCACATCAACGATTTCAATATAGGACTTATCCTCGCCGAAAAGACCATAAACATTACAGATAACATCTGAAGTAACTATTATTTACATACATATATCGTAAAAACGAATCCTGTGAGACCGAAATGCTGCAAAGCGGGTGATTTTAGGTCAATGTTTTGGCTGTAAGTCAATGATGCCCTCTGTCAGTAGGGAATAGTAAGATGGCCGCTCGAACACTTCCGGTGGCTTCACCGCCTGATGGCAGTTTAGAACGCAATGAGCAATCCAGTCATTATATAGATCAGTGTTGTGAACGCATTTGTCAAAGTTCAATAACATAGTATTAAAGTGCAAGTTCAGTCCCAACCATTCTTTCACAATTTGAGCCTGATGAATCTTGACATGGTCATCCTGGAATATGGCCATGATGGTTGTTTAAGAAATGAAATGCTACACACTCCATCAATTAGGGTTAGAAGAACATATAACATAATAATAATCCAATCACAGACTCTTAAGCATTTGCAGTAGTGCAGCCCACATTCCTCCAGCATTCCATTAGAATGTTCAACAGTGCTAATCTCCCTGTTGTGATGTCACAGTGAGCACACACTAGAACTGAAGCTGCAGGAGTCCTGGAGCCCACCGCTTTCTGCAGTCTTGGTGTAAAGTGAATCCATAGCATTCTTCTACTGTACTTGGTGTTTGATGATAGTTTGCAATGGCTTGTAATACTAGAGATCAATCAGACCATTACAGAGAACTGGCATTTGCGGCCCGTTTAGCTGCAAAACTCGCTGTACCACAGCTGGAGGATGTCACTTTTCAACCAATCATCGGCAACTTCTTGTGGAATCTGACTGAGCAGTATGTCAATTTTTTTTATTTATTTGTATAATTCTATTATATTCTAGTGATGAAACCTATTTTAATATAGTTTTTGTGTAATTGTGTTAATATTAGACTTTTTGGTTATACTTTATTTTGATGGTCCCCTTTAGACATTCTGTTGACTACAAGTAATGTTGCTCCTACAGCTTTAATAAGGATTAATCTATATGTCATTTATAATTTATGCAGTTAAGACTTGTAAAGTGTTTGATAACTTTATTTAATTTCTGTATATTGATTATATATGAAGACCACAGGTAAATATGACACTTATTATAATGGGTTTATGTGAAGATTGTTTTAAGTTCACTTAAATGAAAAGCTGTTATATTTTTAAAGACTAATAAATGAATAAAAAAAAAAATGATAGCTTTCATTCATGTTGAATGTCTATCATTAATGTTTAAAAAAAATCAATTTCATAGAGACATCAGTAGCAGTTTTAGTATCAGTGATACTGGCCTTCATTCATAAAAAGATGCCATTACAACAAATATTTTAAATATCCTGTCTTTAAGTTGTTTCTACATTCATTTTGCGAGAAATATTACAACATAAAAATATTAAAATCTCCAACGTTAATTAATTACAGAACAAATGTGATTAATTTGTGTTTTCTTTATTTTTATCAATTGACAGCACTACTAAAAACATTAAAAGAATGTCCAGAGGGAACCATCAAAATAAAGTGTTACTGACTTTTAAAAAAAATAATAATAATTTCAAGAAATGTTTGGAAAAACGAAAATAAAGTTTATTTAATAATCAACTAATTAATCACATTTATTAAATAATCAATCAAATAAAACTGAGTTATACAAACATTTAAATTGCACATAAGGTAGTTTATATCTCAACTTTTTAATAATAGAATTATGTTTCTACTCCATTTTGTTGGTTAAATATAAACATTTAAATGACGACTGTAATAACTTGTTTTCATGACAGATTTATTCAAATGCACATTAAATAATGAAGACAACACTAACAGGTTAAGTAAACATATAATGAATATGTAATAGAGTGGATATATTTAGCAAAATACTAGTTATTATTTTTCTAGCTAACTAACAAGATACATTGAATGTCTTTCTGAGGTAAATAATGTCTGGTGACTCTAATGACTGGTAGTTGACATGTAGGAGCAACTCAAAGTCAACAGAATGTCTGAAGGGGACCATCAAAATAAAGTACAACCAAAATGTCTAATATTAACACAATTACACAAAAACTATTTAAAAAAGTTTTGAACATGCTAGCAACATGCTAATTCATGCTAGGATCATGCTATAAACATTTTAATACATGCTAACACCATAATTCATGGTAAACATGCTAGAAATATGCTAATTCATGATAAAAACATGTTAGCAATGTGTTAAAACATGTCTTAGAATGTTTATATTTTATTTACTTTGAGTAAAATCTTCAAGCTTTTCAAAGATATTTCAAACATTCAGACAAGGCTTTGTCAAGCCAACATCAAATTTCGTCATCAAACTTGTCTTATATTATATTAACAGTTTTGTATATTTTTCAGGAATTTGGAAGTGATACAGGCGGCATTGAGCTACCCGGTAAGTCTACTTTTGCATATTAATACAGTATAAAAATCTAAGTCCATGTTTTGGAATAAAGCAAATGATCTGCTCACACAAAAACCAGCTCACATCATTAGAACAAACTAATGTAGCTTTTTCCCCCCACACAGTTCTCCAGACAGCAAATCTATGAAATGCTGACTTCCATTGCTACGTCAGCCACCACAACTGCAGCTGATTTAATGCCACAACTATCTAGGATAGTGGGCATGGATCCATCTGCAGTTGTGAACTCAAACAGGCCATCAACATCCTCATCCACTGAGGATTTTCAGCAGGACCCATCAGAAAGACCAGTGATCCTGAAGACGGAACAGCTTCCATTTGCGTATCCACTTGAAACCCTTTTTGGGATCACGGTGGATGGTCTCCTCAGCAGCGGCGAATGTGATTTCAGCGACTCTCTGGGTGATTGGCGTTCCTCTGAACTCGCTGGCATTGTGGTGGAGGTAGTTTGTCATCGGGTGAATGTGGTGATGCACAACAACATTCTGAAGATCAACGCAGCCTCGTCACCATGTTTCGTTTACTTCTGTCCGGATGATTCCTGCACTAATATTGGGGAATTACTGATTAGTGAGGTCATCCGAAAGCTGAGTCATTTGCATTGCCACATCACCCGCGCAGTGGCCACAACAGCCATCGGCACGGTCCTTGCGGCAATAGAAGGCAAACTCCCGTGCGCTCTCAGAACGAGCCGTACGGTTGACGCCACAAGCAATATAATCAACTACATTGTGGAGGATGTCATTCGGGCATGGAATCCTACTTCAGCGTCCAAAACATGGAAAAGTGGGCCTGTCCCAGTTCTGCGGCCGACTTTTGAGTCTTATGAGGGTGGACTGTCACTCGTCCTGCTGGAGTCAGAACAACCCTCAGGCAGTGACGGGCCAAAGACCACCACCTTATTTGACTCATTGATGACCGCTCTTTATATGTCAAAATGCAACGGTCACTTCAGCGGGCAGGACACTTGTTACGCAGCTTCAGAACGTCTGCATCAAAGGTTTGCAGATTTAATGAACTGCGTCCTGAGATGCGAGATGCCGCAGGCAGAAAGAGTTTTGGAGGAGGTCAGAACGACAGCTAAAGATTTTCTCCATTATTTTGTGGAGGAACTCGTGCAGCGTCTATTTGTGTCCTCCAGATTCCCCCGACCTGCGAAACTCCCTGAAAATACTCCAGTGATGCCCTTAATCATCAATGAAGAAGATTTCGGTCTGACAGTGGTGGATCATCTGACAGAGTTGGTGGTCAGCCAAGTTTTTGACTTACTGGCAAAGAAATTTCCACCGACTGAACAGTTAACACTGATTGAAGTGCACAGTCAGGCTGTGTCGGTTCAGGAGGATCTACCACAACTGACCTTCAGAAACAAGTTAAAGATGATGAAGTCAAACATCCTTAAAAAGGTAATTTCTCCTCTGTATAAATGTTAATGTTCTACCTAATACCTATACTTATTAAAATTAATTCTGTTTTAATCATGAGTGTCATTTGTTCGCAGATGAAGAATCCCTTCAGATCTAAGAAGGACAGGAAGAGCAAGGGTGATACTGAGGAAAGCGCAGCTCAAGAACCCAGAAAGAAGTCGTCATTTTTAGGGCGGATGATTTCCTTCTCCCTGAAAATGACATATCGTGGCTGATTTTAGCCCGCTGCTTATCAGTGGATGATGCTGTCAACATGGGACTGCACTACATCCTGGGACTTGTGTAAGGATCCTGGACTTCAGCTCCTCTTTTAACACCATCATCACGGATACCCACAGCTTTCTGTGCCCTCCTCCATCTGTCAGTGGATCATCAACTTCCTGACAAACAGGCAGCAGCTAGTGAGGCTGGGAAAACTCCTAACATCTGAAGTTGCGTTTCCTCCTCACTGCTTTTTTCCCTCTTTACACAATTGACTGTACCTCTAAAGAGCCCTCTGTCAAGCTCCTGAAGTTTGTTTTCAACATGGTTTTGAACAAGTATTAACTGAGACATTATTAAAAAGATTATTTTAACTAAAGTATTGATATAAATAATGTGTACCTTTTGCCCCTTCACCACCTCATACATTTATACGTTTTTAAACAAAATAAACCACTTTTGATTTATTTTCACACAAAATCTGTTGCTCAATACATGAATAAATTATGAATGCTGTTCGTATCTTTTGCTTAGATAAAGATTGGGACGTGTTCGTTGCATAAACTGTGTGTGGCGGTAGCAAGTACAAAACAAAAGCAGTCTGTGTATGCTAATGAGTTCATGCTGTTGTATCTTACTTGGTTACTTCTCCATGATTAAAACAAAAAATTACAATATTGTAATTACAAATATTAACATACCATTAGACTGGGGGTCAAGCAGAGCAATATATTAATAAGATGTAAAATTAATAATTATATATACTGTATGTATCCAAAGTCACATCAAACACTGATCCAAAAGCTGATCTGTAGAAGAGCAGCCTTAGAAGCCTATTTCAATTTCAAGGTAATTTAGGGTCATATTATTAAATCTCCATACTTTCCGTCATCGACAACCAAAATACTTGGTTGTTGCAGCTAAAAGCAGCACATAAACAGAGCGTTTCTGATTTTTTAATTATCCTCCTTGCATAAAAACAACTTAAATTATTACTATTATTATTGTTCTGTCAGTATGCTCTGGCATATGACATAACATATTTTTGCTTTGTATAGTTCTAGGGCCGTGTGTGCTTTTATTACCATTTAGCAACTTTGCATGTTTTACTTTGGAGAAATTATTACAATTCAGCTATGGTAGACAAATTCGGAGCACCTAGCATGAGATCTCACCCTCCCTTCAAAGCTCCTCCAAAGCCACGCCTTCTGTCTGCAAAGCGTCACGAAACGGCATTAAATGACCTCATGTCTCAAAGCATATAACATTACAATAATAAAGAAGATAAACTCTGACTTGTACCACCTGACTGCTGCAGATTCATTTCACCGTTGATAGTATTGACATAGAAATGCAACAGCTCCAGGTAGAATGTCATGGGTTGCAATCTCATAACTACGGTTATGACATGGCGTGAACGCAGCATAAGCTTGTTGTTTTGGTTTACGAGGAACTGTCCAATCATTGCATTCGGACCAAATGCAATGACTGGACGAAAATTATTTGGTCCAGAGACTTCCCCTGAAGATATATGTACATGTTTTAATATTTAGACCACTTCTATTATTGATTGCTATCAGGATGTGAACAGAGTTTCAACCAGTATAACAAAAAGTGTTTATAAAAGAAATTGCCTACCCTATCTTTAATGGGTAGGCTAGCTTGCTTGTAAACGCTTTGATTGCTTGTGAACCGCAGCGCTGACAAGAGTACAAAACCAATAATGTCATTCAAACATTTTATAAGACCTCATATTATCCCTTTTCAACCATAATACAAAACTTTCCTCTGAGCCTCAATCCAAAAACTCTTCCATAGTGTAATCGTCAGGATGATGTCTGATCGCGTCCTCCAGATGTCATAGAAACAGCCGTAAAGGAGGTTGGTGTCGTGAGACATTTGCCCCCTCCGGTCTCTTTGGATGTGCATGTCCATTAGCTCGGTCAACCTGAAAAATGCAGGTTTTCGTCATGATTTGAGCGTTTAGAAACACAGTTTATCAGATGGTTGTTGTCAGATTTCACTGGCGACTTCAAAAATGAAATTTAATCGTAAGCTTGGTGAACAGCTTTGGAGAATTTGATGTTTTCCCATACAAAAAGATAGGAGCTGCTTTCGCATGACTGAAATAGCTGCCCAAGGGCCGTTTCAAAGTTGGCTGCAGAGCAATTTTTTTTTTTTATTGAACAAAGCTTACAGGGGATACATATATCACAAAAAACACAAGTAGTAAAAGGCAATAGAGAAGATATATGTACATGGCAATAAAGTACAAACCCGATTCCAAAAAAGTTGGGACACTGTACAAATTGTGCATAAAAAAGGGATGCAATAATTTACAAATCTCATAAACTTATATTTTATTCACAATAGAATATAGATAACATATCAAATGTTGAAAGTGAGACATTTTGAAATGTCATGCCAAATATTGGCTCATTTTGGATTTCATGAGAGCTACACATTCCAAAAAAGTTGGGACAGGTAGCAATAAGAGGCCGGAAAAGTTAAATGTACGTATAAGGAACAGCTGGAGGACCAATTTGCAACTTATTAGGTCAATTGGCAACATGATTGGGTATAAAAAGAGCCTCTCAGAGTGGCAGTGTCTCTCAGAAGTCAAGATGGGCAGAGGATAACCAATTCCCCCAATGCTGCGGCGAAAAATAGTGGAGCAATATCAGAAAGGAGTTTCTCAGAGAAAAATTGCAAAGAGTTTGAAGTTATCATCATCTACAGTGCATAATATCATCCAAAGATTCAGAGAATCTGGAACAATCTCTGTGCGCAAGGGGAAAACCATAGTGGATGCCCGTGATCTTCGGGCCCTTAGACGGCACTGCATCACATACAGGAATGCTACTGTAATGGAAATCACAACATGGGCTCAGGAATACTTCCAGAAAACATTGTCGGTGAACACAATCCACCGTGCCATTCGCCGTTGCCGGCTAAAACTCTATAGGTCAAAAAAGAAGTCATATCTAAACATGATCCAGAAGTGCAGGTGTTTTCTCTGGGCCAATGCTCATTTAAAATGGACTGTGGCAAAGTGGAAAACTGTTCTGTGGTCAGACGAATCAAAATTTGAAGTTCTTTTTGGAAAACTGGGATGCCATGTCATCCGGACTAAAGAGGACAAGGACAACCCAAGTTGTTATCAGCGCTCAGTTCAGAAGCCTGCATCTCTGATGGTATGGGGTTGCATGAGTGCGTGTAAGAAAGATCCGGGTACTGAAATGGCCAGCCTGCAGTCCAGATCTTTCACCCATAGAAAACATTTGGCGCATCATAAAGAGGAAGATGCGACAAAGAAGACCTAAGACAGTTGAGCAACTAGAAGCCTGTATTAGACAAGAATGGGACAACATTCCTATTCCTAAACTTGAGCAACTTGTCTCCTCAGTCCCCAGACGTTTGCATACAATAAAAAGAAGAGGGGATGCCACACAGTGGTAAACATGGCCTTGTCCCAACTTTTTTGAGATGTGTTGATGCCATGAAATTTAAAATCAACTTATTTTTCCCTTAAAATGATACATTTTCTCAGTTGAAACATTTGATATGTCATCTATGTTGTATTCTGAATAAAATATTGAAATTTGAAACTTCCACATCATTGCATTCTGTTTTCATTCACAATTTGTACAGTGTCCCAACTTTTTTGGAATCGGGTTTGTACATTTCAATAAATTAAACAGATATAGTCTACTAAAGAAGAAAAGGTAATTCACAAAAACATCTAAAGCAATAGAAATTGAACATGCAATAAATGAATACAAATAAATAGAAATAAACAACACAAAAACTTGAAACATGAAAAAACTGTCAATCATTTTTTGATCAATTGTCAGGAGCTAACCCAGATCTTCCTGTTGTATGACGATTGATTTTCCTGGATCAGTTTATAGACCCTTTTCACATTTCCGGGTTTCTCAGAAGCAGAAGTCACCATAGTTGGGTAAACTTTTATGGCGGTGGATGAGAGAATACTGTAAATATATATTTTTATGCTCCTATTTGCTCAAATAGTAAAAGAAAAACTCCACAATAGTGTTTTCAAAAACATTATTGGGAAAAAAATAGAGAGCGATTGAATGGCAGTCAGAAGACAGAAAGATGTCATACCATCACTCCCACAGCCGGTGTATTAGTAACACCCTCACAGCAGCGCTAACCGGATCGCAAGTCAAGTGTAGTGAAGTAAAGTGAAGGAGGAAGATTCTGAGGTAATCTGGTGCTGGGCCTGTCCACAGTGTGAGCGCTCGGAGAAAAAAAAACAAAAAAACATCAAAGGTTTCATAATTTAGTGTGATTTATTGCAAGAGAAGCATTTGTAGTCATCCTCTGTGGACGGATTGCCCGTACACCCTAAGTGGAACCATCGCCCACAGTCATCGCAGGAAATCTGTAAAAATAAGAGTAACAACAAAAACAGTTTTAAAGCAATGGCCCATTCATTATTAATTTGTGTAACCAAAAATGCTCAGTCACAGTTAACCAAAGAACATCTGCAGTGTTCTCAAATGTTTCTGCCCCCCCACAAAAGTGGCACAGGTCACTTCGGTCCTCTATGAGGTACAGTACAACACTAATGAAAGTGATGCACATCAAAAAGCACGTTAATAACATTCATGAGTTTAAAAAGCCATACCAGATTGGCGGAGTAGAGAAGCAATCTCCTTCTTGAGTCGTGTTGTCTTGTGGCGCATTGGAGAAGAATGGTGGTATTTTGTAACAAGAAAAAAATGATCTGCAAAGTATTATCCTATTTGAATTAGCATTTCATATTTGCTATATCACACACCTTAAAAGCGATGATGTAGCATCCCTCTGAAGTTGGTGAGGCAGGCTTTCACACACCCAGTGTGAAACTGAAACATGGAGTCAAATAATGCTGTATATGTTTGCAAAAGAAAATAAAGTTTTGGGAGAAAAAAAAATAAAGAATTGCGAAAGAAAAATAAAGTGGTTTCATTTGCAACGCTCCTTTTATTCTGCGTTTCAGTCAAGTGTGAGTTCGCGATACTGTTTTCCCTTTGCACTTAACTTTTTTGTGCGTTTCTCAACATGGCACTGTTTTGGCATAGGGGGTGGAGTCAAGAAACTGGGGCGTGTTCAGCGGACATGGTCACGTCTCCCTCTACATCATCTGCTCCAGACGCAGATCAGCACAGATGAAGGCACCATGGCTGAGAGGCATGCGTTTCCTTGTACTCACACTTTTACTAGCATTGAAACGGAAATGGTTTTGTTTTGTTAATTAAATGTGTATTAAAAGCATTTGCCTTAGATCATGTTAAAGTGGTGTTTATTATTAGCCGTAGACTACCGTGAACTGTCTGAAAATAGCCAGCATCTGTTGTTTATTTCTCTCAGTGTGCACACTTTTATAGCATTAAAATGTGTATTAAGCATTTGCTTAAGTTAAAGAAGTTAGAGGTCAGTTAATGTGGTGTTTAGTCTTTATTTGCTAACTTGAACTGTCTGAAAACGCCAGCATCTGCTGTTCATTTCGCTCAGTGTGCGTGCAGAAGAATGAGATAAATAAACTTAAAGCCTTTAGTAAATCAGAACACTGGGGGAAAGAATCTTTTTTCATTCTATATCATGCAACAAAGGAAAGATGGCATATCCTCCACAATGTGGTAGACACACAGCTTTCGTTTTTCAAGGCTTTGTAGTAGCTGTGTTTTAGCCGTGCTGCAGGTACAGCCAACAAAAGCAATGTCCAGGAGTTTAGACTGGTTTGGTGATCTGGAAAGACACTGCAGCACTATTTAAACACACTTCTCACACAATCATAGACTGGTTTCCCATTACACTTATAATCACCATATTTATAATGAAACCGTCATTCTTAAAAATATGATATTAATCATTTAATATAATAAAATGTAATTATTGTTACTACTGTAAAGCTATATTAATTCATTATGGGATCATATTTTAATGACAGTATATTTATTGAACAAAAAAAAAATATTTTATCAAAATAAACTGAAAAATTTACCCATTTTCCATGTATGTTCCAAGGAAATATCACGTGTAGGAACGTTGGCCAATGGATTTAATGTGACGAACCTGATTTGGCACTTAAGAGCGAGCCACCGTGAGACATATGGCGAATACGAAAAACTGGCGAATGCAAAGCAATCAACCGCTACTAGTAATGTGACTCTCATTCAGCCATCGATTGCAGCCGTGGTGAGAAAAAAAAAAACTAACCGTACACACTGACCAGCAAGAGAAGCTAAAACTATAATCACGAACATAATGCACATCTGGAACCACGATATCATACCAGGGCGCAAATACTTCAACGATGTAGCTCTACCGGAGTCAAAACATCTACAACCACATAAACAACTTCACACGATCAGTTTAACAACTGTGTGTGTCCAGTGATGTCAATGTTAAGTTTAACCATCATAGAGTGAAAGTTTATCATTTGGACGTGTTTTGTCTTGCCACTTTACACATCGGGACTCAGGAAAATTGGCACTCGCACGCTGTTATCTGTGCACACAGCCGAAGCGCGTGCACACAGAGAGAGAGAGAGAGAGAGAGAGAGAGAGAGAGAGAGAGAGGCGCATTTCAGACAGCGCTCGAACACGAAACTGATTCCTCTTTCACGTTTACTTGTGATTGAACGGACACACACACACAAACGTATGTCAAAATACCCATCTCGGCAAGTATTCTCTCGGTTATGTCATAAGTGAACAGTTGAAAAAGAAACCGGATGTGTGTCAGTATATTCGGTCCGTGCATTTGTTCTTAAAGTGACAGCAGCTTAAAATTCCATGACAGCATTAATGTTAATAAAATGAAAAAAAAAAAGCTTTAACAAAGTTTAACCTATATTTACTACCTTACTAACCTATATGCTGCATGCAAGAGTGGAGTTTCATGTCTAAATATAATCAAAAACAAGAACAGATCCTGCCTGTCAGACTCTCACCTCTGAGCATGTCATCCCAAGATCTGCAGAACCACTGGCATTTTGGGAGAGGAATAAAGGCAGGTTCCCAGCTTTTTCTGCCTTAGCGCTCCATCGACGAGTGTTGATAGTAAGTGGCTATTCAGTACAGCCGCACACATTTTGGATGAAAAGAGGAATACACAAATATTTATGAAGAAAAACTGGCCTTACCTACCAAACACTCTCAGGGGAAAAAAGGTACAAAAGCTGTCACTGGGGCGGTACCCTTTTAAAGAGTACATATTAGGAGCTCAAAGGTACATACTGGTTCCAAACATGTGCATATTAGCCTAAAGAACCTACAGTCCCAGTGATAGCTTTTGTACCATTTTTTCTGAGAGTGAAGGACACAACTACTCAGCAGCTTGATGATCACATGCTGAACAATATTCCTGTTCATTTTTGTATTGACTACTCCATTTAGTTCTTTTAAGAGTTTAAATGTTTCCATTAATTTGTGTCCTCAGCCACATACTGGACAATGTTCAATTACAACTTATGAGTTGCATCAGACTACTCAAATATGTTCATTTAGGAGTTGAAATGTTTTTATTTAATTTATTGTCCTCAGTCATATATTGGACATTGTTTAATTATGCCTCGTGGGTTGCAGTGTTCAGTTTGACATTGAGTCTGGTGTCATTAGTGTTCCCTTTCGTTCAGTCACTCCGAGTAACGTCAGTGACTGACGAATGGGGGTTTCGCTTAGAAGCCTATCATCTTCGAGATCTAGAAAACGCCCAATGGCAGCGCCAATGCCATGGGCATGCGGAATTTGCATAGCGTAACTTCGCCCCACAGCGTGGGTATATAAGGAAGTACGCTGGCAACATCGCATTATGTTTCTGCTTCGGAGCCAAGAGCATCTATCTCTTCACTCCTTAAGCCTTTTTGAGTATATCGTCAAGCTTCTTCGAGACGAACAGCTTTCCAGTCGGTGTTGGTGTTACGGCGCGTTCCAGCGAGTGTTTACTTCCTGCCTGCTGATCTGTGCAGTGATCTGCATCCAGCTGGTATTCGTTCCCTGGGCGCTTCGGCATCGCTGTGAAGCTCCCTCTCACAAAAGAGCTCGCATGTGGCACGTCTTTTTAAAGACGGTTTGCCCGTGCACTTCTGGGTGCGGTCGATCTCTGTTGCCATCTGATGGGCACAATCGCTGCGTGACGTGTTTGGGCTTCAGCACGTTCAAGCAGCGTTTGTGGATGCGTCATGTTCTCACTGCGGGAACATGACCATCGCGATGTTGCGGTCGAGACTCAATGACCTCCGCAAGGAAAGAGAGTCCCCTCTGCCACACCCCAATCTACCGTCTCCGAGAGAGATGGTACTTTGGCTGGTGGCCAGGGTGACCTGAGGGTTACGGTGTGGCATAACCCCGACGATCATTCCTCGGGCCACACCCCCCTCTCGCACATCGCTACCCGCGAGTGATCGGACTGAAGCAGCGGGACCGTCTGCGGACGCCCCGTGTGTTTCGTTCGGCGCTCCAGTTGGTGATAAGATGTCGATCGCCGCATCTCAAGGTGGGCTGGAGTCCTCTGGGGATGAAGATTCGGCTATGCTGCTGCCTTCGGGCGTGCCAGCATTGTCCGAGTCCGACCCGGAGTTGACAGCCATGTCATCTCGGGGGATGTTTGGTCTTTGGGTGTGACGCGTCCTGACAGCTGTTGGGCCCCGCCCCCAATTACTTTCTCTCCCGGGATACATGAGGAGGTCACGTGGTCCTGGAAGTCCCCGTTGTCTTCCCGCGACCGTTCGGCGGCCTCCTCCGCCTTCTCTGCCCTCGATGGGGCCGCGGCCAAGGGTACACTGGGGTCCCCCCTGTTGACGCTCAGTTGCAATCACGGTCGAGACTCAATGACCCCCGTATGGAGGGAGAGTCCCCTCTGCCACACCCCAGTTATCCTCTCCACGTGACGGGATGTTTGGCTGGTGGCCAGGGTGACCTGAGGGCTGCGGTGTGGCATAAACCCCGACGAGTATTCCTCGGGCCACACCCCCCCCTCTTGCACAGAGTGCTTCAATGTGGCGCGGTGATCCTAAGCACCCCTCCAAGGCCTGTAGTTCTCGTCTACTCTGGTGGCGAGGGACTGCAGAGCTGCGGGGCAGGCCGCCGCCTCTCAGCACGCCATGGCCATCCTTCAGGTCTTCCAGGCCAGGATGCTCGTGGCATGCACGAGGGTAGAGCCGTCCCAGGGCTCTTAATGAGCCGCGTGCCGCCACCGACCTCGCCCTCCGGGTGACGAAGGTGACCGTGCGCTCCCTGGGTCAGGTGATGTCCACAGCTGTGGTCCAGGAGAGACGAGGCTCAGCCTGGTCGATATGAGAGAGGCTGAGCGAACCCGGTTCCTCAACGCTCACATATCCCAGGCCGGCCTCTTCGGCGGCACGGCCAAGAACTGCGCCCAACAGTTCTCGGCCGTCCAGTAGCAGACTAAGGCCATTAAACGTACTGCCCCGGCGGCTGTTACTCAGCCGCAGGCTCAGTCGCCTTAGTCTGCTTGCCGCCGAGGGCGCCCTCCTGCGGCTTCGACCCTCCCGCCGCCCTTTCCGGGCCGCGCCGTAGGGATGGTCGCAGGAAGGCGCCCCCGTCCGCTCCCAGCCCCGCAGCCCGCCTACGCCAGGCTAGCGGCGCTCCTGACGCGGACAGCTCAGGGATGGGCAGTTCTTCCAAGGAGTTGGTAGCAGGGCCACTCCTTCCCCCGGTGGAGGGCCGGGGGAGAATCTTCTGTTCAGCTGCTGGCCCCCAGGTCAGCAGCACCCTATTTGGAAGAACTAACTCACCCATCCCTGAGCACCCAGAGACCGATGGCAGTGTGCGCCGCCCCCGGGCCACGCCACTCTCGTCCCTCTCTAACGCCAGTCTCCTCTCAGAGCAGACCCCAGTGGAACGCGCGTCCTTCCCTGGTCTCCTCTGTCAGGACGCGGCTGATGACCGTGCCCCCACACTGGGACGCTACGCCTCCCACGTCCGGGCCGGTCACGCCGCCTCGCTGCCCCACCCGGGGTACGTCTGTGGTCCGCACGACCCCGCTGGTGCAGTTTTTGGGAGCCTGGCTAGAGCTTCCCGGACTGTTCCGCTGGGTCGAGAAGACCATCAGGCTCGGATATGCGATTCAGTTCGCTCAGGCTCCTCCCCGCTCCGGGGAGTCCGCCACACCATGGGGGGCCCAACACCCCTGTCATGCGTGCGGAGGTTGCTACCTTGCTGGCGAAGGGTGCGATCGAGCCTGTCCCTCCAGCCGAGATGAAGTCCGGCTTCTACAGCCCTTACTTCATTGTACCCAAGAAAACCGGTGGGTTACGACCGATCCTGGACCTGCGCGTCCTGAACCGATCCCTTCACAGGCTTCCGTTCAGGATGTTGACAGCGAAGCGCCTTTTCGAATGCGTTCGTCCAGTAGATTGGGTTGCAGCGATCGACCTGAAGGATGCCTACTTCCATATCAGTACGCGGTCCTCCCATTCGGGCTAGCTCTGTCCCCTCGCGTCTTTACGAAGATTGTCGAGGCAGCCCTTGTGCCACTCAGGCAACACGGGGTTCGCATCCTGAACTTCCTCGATGACTGGCTGTTCCTGAGTCACTCTCGAGAGCAGGTGTGCGAACACAGAGACCTGGTGCTCCAGCACTTAGCTCGTCTGGGCCTTCGGGTCAACTGAGAAAAGAGCAAACTCTGCCAGTGCAGAGGATCTCTTTTCTCAGTATCGACTCGGTCGCCAGGTGCGCGCAGCTTACGAGCGAGCGCGCGCAGTCACTGCTGACTTGCCTCCGTCAAATCAGGAGCAAGAGTGCGGTTCCACTGAAGTTATTTCAGAGGCTCCTGGGGCATATGGCATCTGCAGCCGCGGTAACGCCGCTCAGATTGCTTCATATGAGACCGCTTCAGCACTGGCTTCGCGATCGAGTCCCGAGATGGGCATGGCAGTCGGGCACGCTCCGGTCCCAGTGACTCGGGCCTGCCTGCAGACCCTCACCCCGTGGTCGAACCTCAGTTTTCTACGGGCCGGTGTGTCCTTAGAACGAGTTTCCAGGCATATTGTTGTGTCAACAGATGCCTCCACCACGGGCTGGGGTGCCATGTGCAATGGACATGCTGCCGCGGGCTCCTGGACAGGACCCCAGCGCCTCCTGCATGTCAATTGCCTCGAGTTGCTGGCAGTACGGTTCGCCCTGCACCGCTTCCGAGCGCTGCTCAAGGGTCAACACGTGCTAGTCCGGTCAGACAACACGGCCACAGTAGCGTACATCAACCACCAGGGTGGTCTGCGTTCCCGCCGCATGTCTCAACTCGCCCGCCATCTCGTCTTATGGAGTCAGAAGCACCTGAGGTCCCTTCGTGCCATCCATATCCCGGGAGTCCTGAACCGTGCAGCCGACGAGCTCTCATGGCTTCAGCCACTTCCTGGAGAATGGAGACTCCATCCCCAGACGGTTCAGCTGATTTGGGAACAGTTCGGCGACGCACAGGCAGATCTGTTTGCCTCCCACGACTCTTCCCATTGCCGCCTGTTTTATTCCCTGACCGAGGGCCCCCTCGGCACGGACGCTCTGGCGCACAGCTGGCCGCGGGGCCTCCGCAAGTATGCGTTTCCCCCAGTGAGCCTTCTTGCACAGGTTCTGTGCAAGATCAGGGAGGACAAGGAGCAGGTCCTTTTGGTCGCCCCGTATTGGTCCGGCCGGACCTGGTTCTCCGAACTTGTACTCCTTGCGACAGCCCCTCCCTGGTCGATTCCTCTGATGAAGGACCTCCTTTCTCAGAGACGGGGCACCCTTTGGCACCCGCGTCCCGATCTTTGGAACCTCCACGTGTGGCTCCTGGATGGGACGCGGCAGGTTTGAGTACCCTACCACCTCAGGTGGTGGCTACCATCACTTCCGCTAGGGCCCTGTCTACAGAAACGACACGCCTATGCGTTGAAGTGGAACCTCTTCGTCACTGGTGTTCTTCTCGCCAAGAAGACCCCTGAAAATGCCCGATCGGGTCCGTGCTCGCATTCCTCCAGAAGGGTTGGAATGAAGGCTGTCTCCTTCCACCCTCTAGGTTTATGTGGCCGCTATATCAGCCTACCACGACCTTGTGGAGACGAAAAAGGTAAGTCAGCACGACCTGGTCATCAGGTTCCTGAGGGGAGCGAGGAGACTGAATCCTCCTAGCGCTCCCCTCGTACCCTCTTGGGACCTCTCAGTAGTCTTAAGTGCTCTGTAGAGGGCTCCCTTCGAGCCATTGCGGTCAGCGAGCTTAAGTTCCTGTCTATGAAAAGACAGAGCTCCTGATCGCCTTGGCCTCCATCAAGAGGGTAGGGGACCTGCAGGCATTTTCGGTTGACGAAGCGTGCCTGGAATTCGGGCCGGCCTACTCTCACGTGATCCTGAGACCCCGGCCTGGATATGTGCCCAAGGTTCCCACCACTCCGTTCCAGGTGGTGAACCTGCAAGCGCTGCCTTTGGAGGAGGCAGACCCAGCCTTGGCACTGCTCTGTCCAGTACGCGCCCTCCGTGCTTACGTAGACAGAACGCAGTGTTCAGGACCTCAGACCAGCTCTTTGTCTGTTATGGTGGGAAGCTGAAGGGAAAGGCTCTCTCCAAGCAAGGTTGTCTCACTGGATAGTGGACGCCATTGTTTTGGCTTACCTGACGCAGGGGCGTCCATGCCCCCTAGGGGTCAGGGCTCACTCTTGGGCTCTAGCGCATGGCGCCTCGCTAACAGACATTGCAGAGCTGCAGGCTGGGCGACACCCAACACATTCGCCAGATTCTATAATCTCCGAGTGGAGCCAGTGTCCTCTCTTGTACTCGCCTCTACTAGTGGCCGGTAATGGACTAGGCTCAGGTGTCTTCGCTTGCTCGCCATTCCACTCCACGGACTGGATACGTGCGATATTTTCCTCAGGTAGTTTCCCTGAAGCCCTGAGTTCCTCCAGCACTGTTGATGCCGACACCAGTACGTCTGCCCACTCGCTCAGGCCCTCGTGTTGGCTAGGTGCCACCGTGTGCATGGTTCCCCCGTTGGGCGACCCCCACATGTGTATTCCCACTGTAAGTCTCCCTGAGCAGGTGTCTTTCCCTTGGCAAGCCCCTTGCCACCCCTGGGGGTAAAATTCTTCCACCTTCGGCTGGTTACCCCAGAGTTTCCCATATGTAGCCCTGAGCGGGTCATATGTGTTCTTAAGTCCTCCCTACGGGTAGGCATTTGGCGCATACTTCCACCTGGAATATGCTTCCCAGTGTACCTTGGTATTCCTGTGTTAAGTGGGAGTCCTTCGTCCGTACTAGCTTACGACAGGGAGCTCACGCTTACGCAGGGCACTGGATGACAGCCGAGTGGCGTGATTATATTGGGACCCCCATTCGTCAGTCACTGACGTTACTCGGAGTGACTGAACGAAAGGGAACGTCTCGGTTACGTATGTAACCCTCGTTCCCTGAGGAGGGAACGGAGACGTAACGTCCCTCTGCCACTTCCGCTGTACCGCTGGAACAGCCGGGAGTTCAGTCTTGGCTCCTCAGCAGGTAAACATAATGCGATGTTGCCAGCGTACTTCCTTATATACCCACGCTGTGGGGCGAAGTTACGCTATGCAAATTCCGCATGCCCATGGCATTGGCGCTGCCATTGGGCGTTTTCTAGATCTCGAAGATGATAGGCTTCTAAGCGAAACCCCCATTCGTCAGTCACTGACGTTACGTCTCCGTTCCCTCCTCAGGGAACGAGGGTTACATACGTAACCGAGACGTTTTAAGCCCTGTTTTTAAAGGCATATTAAACTATTTGTTGTGCTTATTTATTTGATTCTCTATTAAAACAATAATATACATAATTACTGTAAATAATATAACCGAGGCATTCTGTGGCATTACTTTTTCTGACAGTGGCAGTCAACAGAGAGCTTACATATCAGATATATAAAGCTTGAAGGATCGGGATCGGTAATCGGTATTTGCTGCAAAAATCCTGATTGGATCATCCCTAGTAAATACTTTGTGTCTTTTGCCCCGTGTGTGGGGTTTATAAGATATTTTAACAAAACAAACGTCTCGGTTACGTATGTAACCCTCGTTCCCTGAAGGAAGGGAACGGAGACGTTACGTCAGTTACTGACGAAATGGGGGTTTCGCTTAGAAGCCAATCGCCTTTGAGCTCTACAAAACGAGCCAATGGCATGAAAATGCCATGGGTCTGCGGAATTTGCATAACGCAACCCCGCCCCACCGTGTGGGTATAAAGGGCGTTGCGTGGCAATCTCGCATTATGTTACCTTCTGAAGAGAACGAGGGTTACATACGTAACCGAGACGTTCCCTTTCAGTCAGTACACTACGAGTTACGTCAGTTACTGACGAAATGGGGGTCCCAATACAATCTCGCCACGACAGCTGTCTTCCAGCGTCCTGCACTGACCAGGGCTCCCTGCCGTGAGTCTTAGCACGAACGAGGAGGTAGGCTCAACGCTGATACCAAGGTACACTGGGAAGCATATCCCACGTGGAGAAATGCAACACAATGCCTGCCCGAAGGGAGGACTTAAGAATACACATATGACCCCCGTTTCGGACTGCATATGGAGAACTCTGGGGTATCCAGCCGCAGGTGGAGAATTTTTCAACCCCAGGGGTGGCAAGGTGTCTTGCCAAGGGAAGACACATGCTCAGAGAGACTTACCGTGGAAATACACATGTGGGGGTTGCCCAACGGGGGAACCATGCACACGGAGGCACCTAGCCGAACACGAGGGCTGACCAAGCGAGCATGCACTCTGGTGTCGACATCAGCAGTGCTGGAGGAGCTCAGGGCTTACTGGGAAGCTCACCTGAGAGAAAATGCGCACGCATCCAGTCCGTGGAGTGGAATGGCGCAGCAAGCGAAGACACCTGAGCCTGTCCAGTTACTGGCCACTTGGGGCGAGTACACGAGCGGACACAGGCTCCACTCGGAGATTATAAAATCTTGCGAATGTGTTAGGTGTCGCCCAGCCTGCAGCTCTACAAATGTCTGTCAGCGAGGCGCCACGCGCTAAAGCCCAAGAGGAAGCAACACTCCTAGTGGAGTGTGCTCTAACCCCAAGGGGGCATGGCATGCCCTGAACCTGATATGCCAGGACAATGGCGTCCACTATCCAGTGAGACAACCTCTGCTTGGAGAGAGCCTTCCCTTTCTGCTGCCCTCCGTAACAGACAAAGAGCTGGACTGAGGTCCTGAAACACTGCGTCCGGTCTACGTAAGCGTGAAGGGCGTGTACTGGACAGAGCAGTGCTAAGGCTGGGTCTGCCTCCTCCACAGGCAGCGCTTGCAGGTTCACCACCTGATCCCTGAAGGGAGTGGTGGGAACTTTGGGCACATATCCAGGCCAGGGTCTCAGGATCACGTGAGAATTGGCCGGCCCGAATTCCAGGCACGCTTCGTCAACCGAAAATGCCTGCAGGTCCCCTACCCTCTTGATGGAAGCCAGAGCAATCAAGAGCGCCACTTTCAATGAAAGAAACTTCAGCTCCACAGACTGCAGGGGCTCAAAGGGAGCTTTCTGCAGGGCAGATAAAACCACTGCAAGATCCCAAGAGAGTATCTGAGGAGGACGAGGAGGATTTAATCTCCTCGCTCCTCTAAGGAACCTGCTGACCAGGTCGTGCTGACCTACCGTTTTAGAATCCACCAGGTCATGATGGGCCGAAATCGCGGCCACATAGACCTTCAGGGTGGAGGGAGACAGCTTTCGCTCCAACCCTTCTTGGAGGAAGGAAAGCACAGACCCGATTGAGCATTTCGTGGGGTCTTCTCGGCGAGAAGAGCACCAGGTGACGAAGAGGTTCCACTTCAACGCATAGGCGTGTCTCGTGGACAAGGCCCTAGCGGAAGTGATGGTAGCCGCCACCTGAGGTGGCAGGGTACTCAAACCTACCGCGTCCCGTCCAGGTCCCACACGTGTAGGTTCCAAAGGTCGGGACGTGGGTGCCATACGGTGCCCCGTCTCTGAGTAAGGAGGTCCTTCCTCAGAGGGATCGACCAGGGAGGGGCTGTCGCAAGGAGTACGAGTTCTGAGAACCAGGTCCGGCCGGGCCAATATGGGGCGACCAAGAGGACCTGCTCCCTGTCCTCCCAGATCTTGCACAGAACCTGTGCGAGAAGGCTCACTGGGGGAACGCATACTTGCGTGGGCCCCGCGGCCAGCTGTGCGCTAGTGCATCCGTGCCGAGGGTCCCCTCGGTCAGGGAATAATACCAGCGGCAATGGGAAGAGTCGTGGGAGGCAAACAGATCTATCTGTGCGTCGCCAAACTGTTCCCAAATCAGCTGAACCGTCTGGGGATGGAGTCTCCATTCCCCCGGAAGCGGCTGGAACCGTGACAGCTCATCGGCTGCACGATTCAGTTCTCCCGGGATGTGAACAGCACGAAGGGACCTCAGATGCTTCTGACTCCATAGGAGGAGATGGCGGGCGAGTTGCGACATCCGGCGGGAGCGCAGACCACCTTGTCGGCTGATGTACGCTACTGTCGCCGTGCTGTCTGAACGGACCAGTACGTGCTTGTCCTTGAGCAGGGCTCGGAAGCGGTGCAGGGCAAGACGTACGGTCAGCAACTCGAGGCAATTGACATGCCATAGGCGCTGGGGTCCTTTGCAGGAGCCCGCGACAGCATGTCCATTGCACATGGCGCCCCAGCCCGTGGCATAGGCATCTTTTGTTACAACAACATGCCTGGAAACTCGTTCTAGGGGAACACCTGCCCGTAGAAAACTGAGGTTCGCCCACGGGGTGAAGGTCTGACGGCAGGCCCGAGTAACTGGGACCCGGAGCGTGCCGTGTTGCCATGCCCATCTCGGGACTCGATCGCGAAGCCAGTGCTGAAGCGGTCTCATATGAAGCAAACCGAGCAGCGTTACCGCGGCTGCGGATGCCATATGCCCCAGGAGCCTCTGAAAATATTTCAGTGGAACCGCACTCTTGCCCTCGAACTGGCGAAGACAAGTCAGCAGTGACTGCGTGCGCTCGCTCGTAAGCTGCACGTACATGGCGACCGAGTCGATTTCCATACCGGGAAAAGAGATCCTCTGCACTGGGGAGAGTTTGCTCTTTTCCCAGTTGACCCGAAGGCCAAGACGGGCGAGGTGTTGAAGCACCAGGTCCCTGTGTTCGCAAACCTGATCCCGAGAGTGGCCTAGAATCAGCCAGTCGTCGAGATAGTTCAGGATGCGAACCCCGTGTTGCCTGAGCGGCACAAGGGCTGCCTCGTCGACCTTCGTAAAGGCGCGAGGGGACAGGGCTAGCCTGAATGGGAGAACCGTGTACTGATATGCCTGCCCCTCGAAGGCAAACCGTAGAAACGGTCTGTGTCGAGGAAGAATGGCGACATGAAAGTACGCGTCCTTCAGGTCGATCGCTGCAAACCAATCCAATGGACGAACGCATTCGAAAATGCGTTTGGCTGTCAACATCCTGAATGGAAGCCTGTGAAGGGTTCGGTTCAAGATGCACAGGTCCAGGATTGGCCGTAACCCACCGGTTTTCTTGGGTACAATGAAGTAAGGGCTGTAGAAGCCGGACTCCATCTCGGCTGGAGGGACGATCTCGACCGCACCCTTCGCCAGTAGGGCGAATGACAGGGGCATTGCCACCCACCATGGTATAGCGGACTCCCCAAAAGCGGGGAGGAGACCGTGCGAACTGAATCGCATAGCCGAACCTGATGGTGCGAGCGAGCCAGCTGGACAGATTGGGAAGCACTAGCCAGGCTTCCAGAAACTGAACCAGCGGGGTCATGTGGACCACAGGCGTACCCCTGATGGGGCAGCGAGGCGGAATGACCGGCCCAGACATGGGAGGCGTGGGAGCGTCCCGGGGTGTGGGCGGGGTCGAATTCCGCGTCCTGACAAAGGGGACCAGGGAAGGACCAGCGTTCCACGGGGGTCTCGTCTGCCAGGGGGCTGGCAACAGAGGGGGCTGAGAGTGGCGAAGCTGCTTGGCGTCGCACACTGCCAGCCGCGCCCTCTTGAGGCTCGGAGGTGAAAATGTCAGTTCTTTCTTTACAAGGATTCTCCCCCGGCCCTCCAGCGGGGGAAGGAGTGGCCCTGCTACCATCTCCTGAGAAAGAACCGAGTTCACCTCCGAGCCGCCCATCCCAGGACCGCCGCTTAGCTGCTGTTTAGCAGGCTGGGGGGCTGGGACGGGCGGGGCTGCCTTCCTGCGGCGTCCTCCACGCCTCGGCCCGGGTGAAGGCTGCTGCTGGGGCTGAGCGGGAGGAACGAGGGCCGCAGGAGGGCGGCCTCGGCGGGGAGCAGACTGAGGCCTCTGAGCCGGCGGCTGGGTGGAGGCAGCAGCAGGCCACCGGGGCAGAATATGCACCCTTAGTCTGTCTCTGAGCGGTCGAGAACTGTTGGGCGAAGTCCTGGACCGCCCCGCCGAATAGCCCATCCTGGGAAATGGGAGAATTGAGGAAACGGGTTCGCTCAGATTCTCCCACATCAACCAGGTTGAGCCATAAGTGGCGCTCCTGGACCACAGAAGTGGACATCACCTGACCGAGAGAGCGAGCGGTCACCTTCGTCGCTCGTAGAGCGAGGTCGGTGGCCACCCGCAGCTCCTGCATTAATGCGGGGTCAGCATTGCCCTCGTGCATGTCTCTGAGCACCCTGGCCTGGTAGACCTGAAGGGTGGCCATCGCATGCAGGGCGGACGCGGCCTGGCCCGCAGCTCTGTGGGTCTTCGCCACCAAAGTAGACGTAAACCCACAGGCCTTGGACGGGTGCTTTGGGTCACCACGCCATGTCGCAGCGCTCTGCGGACACAGTTGCATCGCAACAGAGCGCTCAACAGGGGGAACTCCAGTGTACCCTTTCACCGCGCAGCCGTCAAGGGCAGCGAAGGCGGAAGTGGCTGCCGAACGATCGCGAAAAGTCAAGGGAGACTTCCACGACTTCGACACCTCTTCATGCACTTCTGGGAAGAAGGGCACTGGGGGCTGACGGGCGCCTTCGGCACAGGCCGCCCCCAGATACCAATCATCTAGTCGAGAGCGCTCGGGACATGGCGGAGGGTTCCACACAAGCCCAAGAGCCTCGGCCGCCCGGGAAAGCATGGCTGTGAGCTCCGGATCGGACTCGGACAATGCTGGGACTCCCGAAGGAGGCAACACAGCCGAATCGTCATCTCCGGAGGAATCCAGCCCACCTTGTGATGCGGCGATCGACATAGAATCATCCGCCGGTGCGCCAAATGAAACGCAGAGCCCAGGACGGGAAACACCTGCGCCCTCATCTGGCAACACCACAGGTTGCAGTGTGCTAGAAGGGGGTGTGGCCCGAGGAGGATTCGTCGGGTTGTTCCACATCGTCACCCTCAAGTCACCCTGACCACCAGCCAAAGTATTCTCACTCGTGGTGGGAATAGATTGGGGTGTGGTAGAGGGGACTCTCCCTCCAGCACGGAGATCATGGAGTCTTGACCGCAACACTGCGATGGCCATGTTCCCGCAGTGGGAACATGACTCATCCATGAACGCGCGCTCGGCGTGCACGAGGCCCAAGCACGCCAAACAGCGATCATGCCCGTCAAACAGAGGAACCAGCCGACCGCACCCAGAAACGGAGCACGGGCGAGACATCTTGAAAAAGACGTGCCACGTGCAGCTCTTTTAGAGAGGAGTCTTTGCTCTGCAGAATGCCGAAGCGCCTAGGGAGAACACACACGCTGTGCTAGATCACTGCACAGATCAGACAGGAATGCGGAACTCGCTAGAACGCGCCGTAACACCAACACTCTGGAGAGACACTCATCTTGAAGAGAAAAACGCTCAGGCGGTAACACTCGGCTCTGAAGCAGAAACATAATGCGAGATTGCCACGCAACGCCCTTTATACCCACACGGTGGGGCGGGGTTGCGTTATGCAAATTCCGCAGACCCATGGCATTTTCATGCCATTGGCTCGTTTTGTAGAGCTCAAAGGCGATTGGCTTCTAAGCGAAACCCCCATTTCGTCAGTAACTGACGTAACTCGTAGTGTACTGACTGAAAGGGAACTAAAGTTCAATTCAGTTCGATTAATGAACCGGCTCAACCGGCTACTTGCTTAGAACCGGCTCAAAAGAACGATTCGTTCAAGAACCGAACATCACTAGTGTGTATGTGCATTTTCAGTGTTTGAGTTTTTATTGGTACTCACTCAGGACATAAATGTTTTGTATTTGGTGCAGCTCCCATGTAAAATGTGACTGAGTTGTTGCATCTGTCACTCTAGTTTCACTCACTGTTTCATCTTAAATTTAAATGTTTGAACTATTTGAGCTGTTACACAGACATTACAGAGACGGATGAAGCAGCAGCAGCGTCCCCATGTCCTGTGATTTTATTTAACAGTTATTTCCCCCTCATCAGGCGGTGAGGGTGAGGCTATTACAGAGACTGGACCTTTTGGAACTTTAATCGAATACCCCTGATATAGCGTGAAACACTGTAAATGATTTAACATTGAATTATATACTAGTAAAAGCAATGCATTACCATATAATTCACAATGAAAAACAGTAAAAAGACATTCCCAAAAGAAGTCTGCCTGATGTGATGTTCCACATCACAAAAAAACAACGAATATTTGTTTATTTAAATTATGTTATTTTTTTTATTCATCAAGTTTTTGTGACCATTTCTGAACAAAATATACACAACAAGCTTACTTAATATCTTAAGATTTTCATTCAGTTTAAAACATTAAACCGTATGTGCAAACAAAAATATTGGCCTAAAGAACAAAAGCATTATAAGCTCAAGCAGCGCGAGCGGGAAAAAACGCTAATAAAGCAGACCTCGCCAGTTATCGTGCAGAACGTACACACACTCGAGTCAGTTTATGGTTATCATGTTTATATTGTTTCACATTTTCATGTTGAGAAAAACAATATGTGGATGATATGATTCTCTCGGGGGAGAAAACGCGCCCCGCTGACACCACCATACCAGGGTAAAAAAGTCACCGCTCGCCACTTAATTTTATATATATATATATATATATATATATATAAATTAGTTTTGCTTCTCATTTTTGTTATTAGTAATCATTTAACATTATATCACTTGATGAAATATACAGTTATAAGTTGTAAAATATAATACCTGAAACAATGTCACCATATTTTTTATGGTACATTTTTGGAAACCACCACAGTTGTTAGATGAATACAAAAACATTTCATTTTTACAGTCACCATTAAATCAAAACGGACAATGCATGTTTTTTATTTATTTTTTTATGGAATATTGCAGTATTTGTTATAAATTATTTATTCATGAACATCTTTTTTGGCTCTGCCGGGACCCTCTTGCTGTGAGGCAACAGAACTACCCACTGAGCCTCCATGCCTGCCCACAATGATTATAAATAAATATATAAATAAATAATTACATATAATTATAAATATATTTTAAAGAAGCATGTAACATGTAATAGCTGCTTTGCAACTTGGAACTATATAACGGTTAATTATGAATAAATGTCAAGTTACATATAAAAATAGATTTTTTGCTTAGTGCATGTAAGCTGTGCTTGGACCTGTAATTGCATCTATGTACACACACACACACACATATATATAAATATATACAGTATATATTATGAAATATATACACACACACACTTTTTTTCTCGTATTTGGGGATTTTTTTTCTCATGACATGAATTCACACATGAATTTTCTTCTTTTTCTACCTCTCCTTACATTTTTCTTATAGGCACATAAGGTTCTTTTTTTAACCTACTCTCTGGGTTTCTTCTGTTTCTCGTTCTGCCTCTCATGATGACGATATCTTATTTTTGAACATTTTTAGGTTAGGATCAATACTTGAAACCAGTCATGAAGGATAATCTTTTCCAAATCAATCCGCTTGGCTGGATCACTTTCCATGCATGAAGAGATCAGATCACATTTATTTTAAGCAGTAATAAAAGTTTCTGCATGATCTGTCCACATGCCCTCACCTTTGGAATTTTTTCTGTGTAGCAGGTCTCAGCAAAGATCTCAGGGAGATCTTTGGGTATGTCCCAGACAGCATCTTGAACAACAGTACGCCTAAAGACTACACTGTTGCAGGCTTAGCATGGTACCTTCTAGAGTGGACCCTCTCAGGGGGAGCATAAACTCTTGTGCCTGGAAAAAAGAACAAGATTTTGTTCATTGCAATGAATTTGTATTTTCACACATTTTTGTCCATTTATTCATTAGAACGCAGAAAGTGATCTGCTGCTGTTATTGGCACTGTCTGGAAGGCTCATTTTAACTTGTCCCCATAGATTTGTGGAATAATACATACCACTAAACGTCGAATAAGCAGACTTCTTCAAGCCTCTACTACAACCGAAGTCTATTAATTTGACCTGCAAGATGTTTTGGTTGATGAGCAGGTTTTTCAGCTTGATGTCCCTGTGGAAGACAGCTCTTTCACAGCATATTTTTGCGGCAGTGACAACCTGACGCATCAAAACTCGTGCTGTCGATTCCTTGATTCTGCTACCATTCTGCAGTAAAAACCGCTGCATATCCTCACATGGCGTGGGCCGCTCTAAGACCAGTACATATTCATCTGGTGTCTCATACCAGTCCAGCAGCTTTATTATTTGAGGAACACTGGGGCCTTTGTTCAGAAGAACCATCATAGTGACCCTACAGGAGGGATAATAGTTATATGAAAGTGAAATAATTAGAGGACGTGGTTTAACTTAAATGAATTGCTACAACAGAATTATGAACTGCATTTGGGTAAGTAGGTTTGAAGACTTGTAATTTAAACAAATTCTACTGGAAATACTTCACATTTAGCGTTGATTAGCAAAATTGCAGGACAAAATTCAGTCATTTTAATGGGATTCCACAAGCTCTGGAGTTTTGCAAGAGGGTGAAAAAGTTCCGTTTGTTCATGTTATTCATACGAACTCGCCGTGCTGACCAACAGAAAGCTGCTTGGTTTGAAAGTTCAAACGCTATTGATAACGAACCTTTTTTGCCCACAAAATGTTGTTAAAATATCCTATTGCTAATGTGACCGCACACTCTGAAGAAAATTAAGAGAGGAGCATATACTTAAGCATACTTACAATACAGACATTTTCTATGGATTCTGTCTTCACCACATATTTGAGTGCCACCTGTTTAACAAGGGAAGGGGTTCATGTTGGGGCTTGTGATTAGTAAACTGACCTGTCTTTCCCTTTAAACTTAAATGGATAATTTCTTCCGAGAAATGTAATCCGATGGCGAAGCGGAACTTTTGTTCTCCTCAGAGTCATGGATGGCATTCAGAGAAGTACTGTTGTTGTCAGTACTTGATGCCACCTTGCTCTTTCTTGGGAATGTCTTAATCAGCATCCTGCACAGTGGTGAGGGAAGACACAAAGTTTGTGCCAGCTGTATGCTGAATTGTTGTCAGTGATGTTCTGTTCAGCTTTGTCCAGTGAATGAACAATGCTGTTGTACCAGTGAGTGTCGATGACTCCATTAACATCCTGCATAGAGGTGAGGAATGACACACAGCTGTACATTGAAGTGCTCTCGGTGTAGCTGTTCTGTTCAACTTCACCGTCAAAGCATCTCTCAGGCTGTTGTAATTTCTGCAGTGACTTTGTTGGGCTCCGATGGTAGTTTTCTTGGATTTCCGAGAAAAAGCCCATCTAAAGAACCTCCCTTTCTTCTTTTCTACACTCTCTGGGAAAGGCCTTGGTGACATACATGCAACAGCATCTTGCTCTGCTATGCACTGTCCCATTGCTCCAGGTGTCTCTCTGATGTTCTGTCACAAACTTTTATCACAAGTCAACTGAACTTTAATAGCACAGATCGAATGAAATTCTACAAATCAAGACATAAAACAGATTGAGAGATATAAAACAATTTGAATGATTTTGTACTGAAATGCTAGTCAGACCGTTTGATCTACCAGAAACCAACTGAGCTACACCACAACCTGAGCGGAGTTCCACAGCCTTATATATGGGCGACTCGGGTTGTGACGTCACAAGTAGTGATGCTCGGTTACGTTGGCCGGTTTCCAAGGGATTTTTTCCCAGTGTTTTTGTCATGAGACTATACAGTGCAGATGCATGTAAACTATAACTGCAATTTAAGTAAATATCTACAAAAATCAAAACGAGTCTTTCTATTAATGAACAATGGCTAATAAACACACACCATGGCATTGCACACCAACACAGACTAAACGATAAACATGATTTATTGGTTTCAATTTAAAGTAACTTGGTTGCCTTAAAATTTTGAGCCTTTCCAATGAGACCCTCCAAGAGCTGTGGGGCCGTGGCGTTCCCGAGATATTAATTTTTAAAGTTTCGCCAGAAAAAAGGCCGTAACTCCGGGACCCATAAAGCTACCCTAGCAGCACCGGTCTCGTTTTCGCTCATAACTCAGGAATGGAAAGCCCAATCGCGCTCAAACTTTGGTCAAAAACTCCCCTCTGGCCCACGACCTGAAAACATCCGTCGCGGGCCTCCGGGACGCCCCCTAGCGGATCACAGAACTTGCGCGGGCTCTAGCTCCCGAACACAGAGGCCCGTCGAGACCTTTCCCTCCCCGAGCTCCGAGGCCGCCGCGTTCCCGAGATATAAGGCAAAAAAGCCAAACCTTTGACCCATATGCGGCCCAAATGTCAAATGTGGGTTGCGGAATTTCAGAAATGTTTCATTTAGGATGGCTACATCAATGCAGCATCAATGTGTCAAATTGTATTGTTGATGGCCAATTTTAGTCTATTTTCACCTTTTTAGAATGGTTGTTTTACTTTACATTAAGCCGAATTATATAAATTAATGTCCATAAAGTGGGCGTTAACATTCCTGTTCCCTGAGACATGGTAAAAAAATGCATAGTACTTCAAACAGAATTAGCAAATATTTAATTTCGTCTGTACTCTTCCAACCAGCGTATCGACTTTTTAAAATTGAATCACCACATCTGCCACTCCAGTTTCTGCACTGCAGATTGCAGTGAGTGAAATGCCTCTTGAGTTAAGAAGACTTCAAATGATGCTGTCATATTTTGTGCATATTCAGGGTCATATGATCACCCAGCAAAAAGAGAAGAACAAGCAAAAAGTAAAAGAGATTGTTTTGGTGGGAATGTGCAAGAAAAAGCAGGGGAAATTGGTATAGCAAACATGGAAATGATCAGTGGTCTATCCACCTCATCCTCCTTGGATGCCAGCCCCAGAGATAGATCTCTGTGAAAAAATTAAAAGTAACAAGGGAGCTAGTGGGCAGTTAGCTGTGATGTATGTGGATGGATATATTCAAATTTTCACAGATGGGATACAGGAAAATAGCCATAGCATTTGTAATACCAGAATTTGAGATAAAAATGCAACAAAAGCATCTTTCAGTATTCTCAGAAGAACTTAGCAATTACAATGGCACTATACAGCAAGTCAAGCCATTGAGGGTGGTACAGACTCGCTATCAGCTTTAAAAAACTTGCAAACAGGTAACTTAAGTGAGAGGCTATGTGAAATAATAATGCTTTACAAAATTAATAATGTTAACCCATGTTAGATTTGTTTGGGTACCAGCTCATGTGGGAATGGTGGGGAATGAGCTGGCAGACAAAACAGGCTCTTAGAGCACAAAATATTTCAATATACAGCAAAGTAGGAAAATCAGACGCTAAATCGATGATAAAAAAGTTATGAGAATGTGGCAGGACAAATGGAATAGAGAAAACAAGGGAAGGGAACTATTTATAAACTCTCAGGTTGTGGTAATGCGAAGGGGGTAGATGCAGAAAGGAGGAAACCATTGCGCGATTACGGTTAGGGCATACTGGACTAAACAAAAATGATACTGCATGATACTGGTTTATGTAATAATTGTAATGTACCTGATCAGCAGAGCATATTGTTATGATGTGTAATAAATATGATAGTCAAGAGGACAATTGAGAACACTTTGCGACCATGGAAATCACGTAAACGCTTCTGGATGTAATTGAGCCAATTCGTCCCAAATGTTGTGCTGGACTCGGCGTTGTTCATATGCTCAACAGAGTGTCTGTTGGTCAGGATTAATCCACACGACACAGTATACTGTTTAAACATTTTACGTTGTTTTATTAATTATGCTGAAATCGTGCTGCTTGCGCTCTCGCTCGCTCAGTGATGGGGAGTCCAAAAGAGTCGATTCCTTGACAGAGTTGGGGTCGACTCCACACGAATCGACATTTAATCCATTTATAGTGCATTGCAGTTGAGCGCACTAAGCAAGGAGTGAAATGAAGCGAGGAATTCAAACACTGCACCGCGTCAGAGCTGCAGCAGAAACTTTATCACATACATTTACCCTAACTTGCATGTTTCCCTAAGCATCGTGTCGCATAGTCTAACAGACAAATAAGACTAAAGCTCGATTATAACTGCCAATGTATGCATAACTTAAAAGGCCCAGGTAAGCACATTGCATAATGCTCAGGAATTTAATTGAGCTATAAGTAAATAAATAATTTTAAGGCGCTTTAATGTGAAGTGCTTTACATTTAAAATATAAAACACTTAACAGTGTCAATCTTCAAATGGTCTGGGGCCGTATTCACAAATCTTACCACTAAGAGTTCTCCTAAATAACAGTAAAAGTTCTTAGTTAAGAGCTTACTCTTAAAATCTATCCACAAAAGCTGCTGAGAGCAGGAACAGAGAGAAGTCTAGTAAGGGTGGGGTTGACCTCGTTGCTATGGATGATGTCATCACTCTCACTAACTTCACACAGTGATTGGCTGAGGGAGGGGTCCCTATCAGTGATAGAAATACTAAAGAATGAGGTATCATGTTGCCATATTCGAATAAAGATTTTAAAATAAAAATGCTGCTAAATTCAAATAAAGGTTTTAAAAAAAGAATGTTGCCATATTAAAATAAAAAGTAGGCTAGGTGTCACTAATTGGGTATATGTTCAGCTAATTCAGCTTCTCGAGAGGTTGCTGGATTCAAGCGACAAACAAGTTCAGGAGGAGCACCATCTAATCAGCTTGAGAGGAGGCACAGTATACACAGCCGACTCGACAGTTTTCTGCATCCCTCCTCCACCTCGACTCCTCACTCTCTGCCCAGCCGGGGATTCGGGGGAGTACTCAGGGTTTGGGCTAAATTCTGAGCTCGGAGCCCTCGGACAGCACACGGCTTATTTGACTCTTACTTTATCCGATCATTTGTAAGTGTGAACTTGTGAAACAACTGCCACAGGTAATCAGACATTATTTTCTTTTTTCTTTATTTATTCATTTATTAAATAATATTTATTATTTTTGGCATTTTTGCCTTTTTGTTATGATAGAACAGTGAGTAGACAAGAAGCGAAGTGGAAGAGAGAAAGGGGAGAAAAGTCCGCAACAGCCATTAGGATTGTTTGTGATTTGGTCTTAGTGACTCTTGACCAGGGGCGGCGTTTACGTATGGCAGTTGCCAGCAGGGGAAATAAACAGCTCATGATGCCGCTCATTAGTTATGTTGCAGCTTTGAAAAGCAAATTTAAACGAACACAGTGTCCTAACCAGATGATACAACAAGATTTTCAGCGGCAAACCTGACTCGACCCGAGATCAATCAATCAAAAATCACAGCCAATCAGAAGAGCGTGTGGGTGGGCTCTCTCTGTAAGCGCACTGACTGCATTCGCAACGAAATAAGTATCGAATTCCATTTTAGCATGATTAAAAATACATAGATTGAAACCTTTTTTTTTTATCATAGAATACACCTTGAGTTGACAGTTTGAACGTAGTAGTTTCCTTTAATTTATTTTCAAGATCTGAGGTGAATTATCCATTGTTGCTTTCAGTAGGCTATGTCTATAAAGGTCACAAAAAATTATATCCAAACTCACTTTAAATTCTTTTTTACATTAAAGGTCCCATGATGTGGATTTTTTTATTATTTTATGTTTCCTGAGGTGTACTTATATTGTTAGTATGATTTTTACATCATAAAATGTCATAATTTAGAAATAAAAGGCATTTTTCTATCCTGATTTTAGCCTTCTAGCTTGAATGCTCTGTTTGAAGGGGCGTGTCTGCTGTGAGACTTCAGTGTAAACGCCCACTGTTGTGATTGGCTGACATCTTTGCATTTGAAATGCGTATGTGGAACCCCTCTCGAATACTTTTACTACGTTTTTTTACTTTTACAGCTATTGAGAAGGAATTGTGAAAGTTTTGATTATAGCATTATTTTTTAGATCTTTTCCCATCACATGAAAGGCTGCAGTGATGAGCGTTGAGTAGACAGACAGTGTGTTGATCGCGTGAATGCAGTGATCTCGTCATTGCAACGCTATTTTTCTCACAAAATGCTTTCACCACAACTAACAGCAAACACAATATCGATATGAATACAGTAAGAGCTTTGTTGTGCAGCATAACAGCGTCATTCATTATAACGGGAGTTTGGGCAAGTGTGCAGATATACTCGTGACGTGTGATTGACAGCTTCGAACATTATAAAGAGTGTTCTTTGATCGCTCTCTGTAGTTTAATCACAATTTAAATAACAGATTTGTTTCATGCTAGTAAGAGAAACAATGTGAAGTTGATCGTTTAGTCACTGGCTTGATTCACTGATGCATAAACAGTATTAAACGATTTAGAAAGAAAGCCTGTGTGAACTTGAATAATTAGCTACACATCAGAAATCACTGATCACAGATCAGGCATTAATGAACACTGTTACGTACTGTTTGTGGCGGTGCTGTCGAATCCATAGCGTAAAAGTCTGTTTGTAAAGCCTGTGCTGACATTGCGACTGAATTAAATGTAAAAAATAAACTGAATCAATTTTCTCCAAATTCTCTGGGCGGGCAAAGCAGAGAAAGGGGAGGTAACCTTTCCCCTGTATGAGGACATACCGGGAATATTCCAGAATGGCCCATCTGAGCTTTCATTTTCTCAAAGGCAGAGCAGGATACCCAGAACTCGGTTTACACCTATCGCCATTTCTAGCCACTGGGGGACCATAGACAGCCTAGGGGAACTCATATTAATGTTAAAAAACCTCATAAAGTGAAATTTTCATGTCATGGGACCTTTAAATAAAGCACATAATCTGCAATGGTCATACTTTGTATGTTGTTCCAGCCACAATGACGCAGAAAAAAAAATAGTATCGTTGTGAATCACTGTTGCGGCTAGTTAGTAGCCTAGCCTACAAAAAATGTAATTTTCCTCACGTGTCGCGTTTGGTTAGGACACAGTGAAGGCTTATGGCTGTTTCAGTATTTGCATTAATTTTGTATTGTTGTTAAGTTCTTTTAGTGGATTTTTGTCCACATTTTGTTTAGATATGTGTTTATTTGGGAATATCGTCGTTGTATGGCCAGAAGATGCCATACCCTAGGTTTTTGTGAAACGCCCACACTGCTCTTGACTACACCTATCTTTTCACAGATTTAGGAGCTAGTTTTAGTGCTAAAATGCTTTGTGAAATACTCTTAGAGCAAAAATTTTGGAGTCCTAAAATTAGGACTGACACCCATTATTTTTAAGAGTTTCTCCTAAATCGGCAAGTTAGGAGCTACTTTTAGCCTTAAGATGTTTTGTTAATACGGCCCCTGATCGGTATATTTCTGTATATTACATAGTTTTGTAATTTGGAATATTCTTCTCTATCTCTTTCAGGTTTAAGCAATAACGATTAAAAAAAAAAAAAAGTATGTTTCTGTTCAAGCAGAAAACCTTTTTTTATGTTGTTTCTCAAACTAAAATGAATGTACTAGGAACTAGTTTGGTTTGAGCACAAACCCCTCTTCATCATTACACCAAAAAGTACTGATGACATTTTTGTCTTTTAACTTTAACTTGACTTTAACTACGTCATATAAATCTTGACTAATGCATGACTCTTTCAGTGACATAGAGTCAGAGCTTTGAGAACTGTTGGCATACCAAAACATTTTATTGTGAGGAAGCACATTTCAGAATCAGATTCAGGATCAAACTATGTATTACAGATGGCTTATTTAAAAGAGAAATGGATCAGTTCCTGCATTCTGACAGTGATGATGACCATGAAAGTCAGAGATCAGTGACAGATAGATCAACCCGTGGGTTACATAACCAGGCTGAAAGTGCGAACAGTTTTGAATGTATTCATTCAGAAACTGACAGTTTAACAACAGACGAATCAGACTTTGACACTGATGTGAAGTATGCGTCTTCTGACTCGGAAAAAGAAAGATGTTCCCGATTTAGAAGAGAACTTAAGACAATGGTATGCAAAGAACAAAATCACACAAAAATCCTTAAACAAATTATTGGCAATATTACGAAAGCAAGGACACCTGCTATCAAAGGATGCAAGAACACTCCTTGCTACACCACAAGCTGTAGGATCTGAGCCAAAATGTAGTGGGCAATACATGTATTATGGGTAAGAAAAAGGTATTTATCATTTACTATGTCAGACGTTGTCTTTCAGACATGATCATGATTCAATAAACCTCAGCATCAATATTGATGGTGTCCCACTCTTCAGAAGCAGCAGTCCAGTTCTGGCCAATACTGGCGAAGTTTCACAACTTTGAGCCATTTGTGGTAGCTCTTTTTTGTGGGGACAAGAAACTGTATCCTCTTGAAGAATATCTTGATGACTTTTTGATGGAGTGTGAACATCTCACAGAAAATGGGATGATTCATGAAGAGAAGACCTACACTGTTCATATTCAAGCATTGATCTGTGGTGCACTAGCAAGAGCTTATCTGAAGCGCATTAAAAATCATAATGCCTATAACAGTTGCAAGAAGTACATCACCAAAAGTGCTTACGTCACAAGAAGAGTGGTATTCAACGAACATGAATGCACCTTGCGAACAGATGAAGCTTTCAGTGTAGTAGAGTACAAGAACCATCAAACTGGTGTCAACCCCTTCATTGCTGCAGGAATTTCTTGTGTTAGCTCATTTGTCTTAGACTATATGCATATGTCAACTTGGGAGTAGTTCGACAGTTGCTAATATTCTTGACTCAGGGCCCAACACTTGGCCGCTTATCTGTAAGGCAAAAGGAAGAAACGTCGCAAAAGCTAAACGGACTAAGAGGAAAAATGTCTAGTGAATTTGCTCGGCAGCCCCGCGGTCTAGAAGAGCTGGACAGGTGGAAGGCCACAGAATTTCGGCAGTTTTTGTTGTATGCAGGACCAGTTGTACTGAAGAATCTCCTGAAAGATACTACCATTTCCTGTCCTTGACAGTAGCCATGTCAATTATGTTGGAGTCAGATGAAAGCACTCGTAATGCATACCGTCAATATGCCCATGAACTCATCTCACACTTTGTCATCCGCTGTGCTGACCTGTACGGAATTTTATTGTAAACCTACACTGGCCTCACGGTTCGGTTCGATTACGATTATCATGTCATCGATTCAGTTCAATTCAATATCACGATGCATCACAATGCATTGACGATGCACTGCATCCTCAATTTTCAATTTTACTTCACATGTATAAAATTTTGTCAATAAATACAAGCAATCAGATATATGAACTGAACCTTTAATTTTACTTGCTCCAAGAAAACACGATTCTTGAATGTATCAAACATCAAACAAAACGTCTCGGTTACGTATGTAACCCTCGTTCCCTGAAGGAGGGAACGGAGACGTACGTCGGACGTCACCGACGAATTGGGATCACTTCTGGGAGCCCCTATCAGCTTCGAGTGTATAGAGAACGGGCCAATGGCCATTGGCGTGCGAGATTTGCATCTCGCGCTCCGCCCCGCATCGCGGGTATAAAGCGGAAGCGGATGCAGCGCACATTTGTTTTTCACTGAGGAGCCGAACTAGTGACTCGGCCGCTGCAGTGATGGTACAGCAACTGTGGCGACGGGACGTACGTCTCCGTTCCCTCCTTCAGGGAACGAGGGTTACATACGTAACCGAGACGTTCCCCTTCAGTCGGTCACGTTCGACGTACGTCGGACGTCACTGACGAATTGGGATCCCTATGGAAAACGCCACAGTTACTACCACTTCCAGCGCCCAGCGAAAGCCCCTCAGACCCCCGTCTGTTCGGGGCGGGGAACCTACGCAGGGAGAGTCACTGCTGCTGTTCCGCAAGACCCACTCAGCAGAGTATTGGATAACGCTGGGAAAGCGTGCCCCGGGGGGCCGCTGCGGAAGCCACATCCTACCCGTAGGGAGGTATCATGTGGAATATACATGTATGGACTGGCCGTGGGCAGTACAACATACGGAAGTCCCAGGGGTGGCCCCGGCCAATGCAGGCGGGAGACTACACCGCACAGAGACGGCAGAGCGAGCTCTGCCAAGGGAAAGACACGGGCTCGCCGTAGGGAGCCGTACCGTGGAAGAATACACATATGGGACCGCCGTAGGGGTCACAACATATGGATACCCAGCCTAACACAAGTTCCACCAATGCATACGAGTGTTAGACCTGGCGTCGGACGCTCCGCCACGTCTGACTGCCACGGGTTGCGGAGGACTCAACAGGGTTCGCCGTGCTGGGGAACTCGACTGGAGCATATCAGCGCACGTATCCGGTCCATGAGGAGGGGAATGGCGCAGCAAGCCGACACTAGAACGGGCCCTTCGGTGTTACCGGCTATTTGAAGCGAGCACACGGGAAGAAACCGGCTCTACACGGAGGCTATAGAATCTAGCGAACGTGTTAGGTGTCGCCCAGCCCGCAGCTCTACATATATCTGTCAGCGAGGCGCCGTGTGCCAGCGCCCAGGAAGAGGCCACACTCCTAGTGGAGTGGGCCCTCAACCCAAGCGGGCAGGGCACGCCTTGGGTTTCATACGCCAAGGCGATGGCATCCACTATCCAGTGAGCCATCCTCTGCTTGGAGACAGCCTTTCCCTTCTGCTGGCCTCCGTAACAGATGAAGAGCTGTTCTGAGGTCCTGAAGCTTTGCGTTCTGTCCACGTAAGTCCGCAGAGCGCGAACGGGACAGAGAAAAGCCAGGGCTGGGTCTGCCTCCTCCGAAGGCAGCGCTTGCAGGTTCACCACCTGGTCCCGAAAGGGAGTGGTGGGAACCTTGGGCACATATCCGGGCCGGGGTCTCAGGATTACCTGAGAGTTACCCGCCCCGAATTCCAGGCACGATTCGTCGACCGAAAATGCCTGCAGGTCCCCTACCCTCTTGATGGAAGCCAATGCAGTACTGTCTTCCAGGACAGGATTTTTAACTCTACTGACTGCAAAGGCTCAAAGGGAGCCCTCTGTAATGCGGTTAGCACCAGGGGCAAGTCCCAAGAGGGTATAGAGTGAGGGCGAGGCGGATTTAATCTCCTCGCCCCCCTCAGGAACCTGACGACCAGATCGTGCTTTCCTAGGGACTTACCTTCGACCATGCTGTGATTTGCGGCGATAGCGGCAACATACACTTTGAGGGTGGAGGGAGACAGCCTTCGCTCCAACCCTTCTTGCAGGAAGGAAAGCACAGAGCCGATCGAACATCTTCGGGGGTCTTCTCGACGAGAAGAACACCACTCGACGAACAGGTTCCACTTCAACGCGTAGAGGCGCCTCGTAGAGGGGGCTCTGGCGGAAGTGATGGTGTCTACCACAGCCTGTGGTAGGCCACCTAGAACCTCCGCGTCCCGTCCAGGGACCAGACATGGAGTTTCCAGAGGTCCGGACGCGGGTGCCACAGGGTGCCCCGTCTCTGAGTCAGGAGGTCCTTCCTCAGAGGAATGGGCCAAGGAGGTGCTGTCGCGAGGAGCACTAGTTCCGGGAACCAGGTCCGGTTGGGCCAGTATGGCGCAACTAGCAAGACCTGCTCCTCGTCCTCCCTGACCTTGCACAGTGTCTGCGCAAGAAGGCTCACTGGGGGAAACGCATATTTGCGTAGGCCCCGGGGCCAGCTGTGTGCCAGCGCATCCGAACCGAGGGTCCCCCCGGTCAGGGAATAGAACAACTGGCAGTGAGACGTGTCCGGGGCGGCAAACAGGTCTACCTGTGCGGTCCCGAAGCGACTCCAGATCAGCTGGACCACCTGGGGATGGAGTCTCCACTCTCCTGGGAGCACTTGCTGTCGTGAGAGCTCGTCGGCTGCACGATTGAGCAGGCCCGGGATATGAATGGCACGAAGCGACCTCAGATGCTTCTGACTCCAGAGGAGGAGATGGCGGGCGAGTTGTGACATGCGGCGGGAGCGTAGACCACCCTGTTTGTTGATGTACGCAACGGCCGCAGTGTTGTCCGTACGGACCAGAACGTGCTTGCCTCGTAGCGGCCCTTTGAGGCGGCCCAGCGCAAGACGAACTGCTAACAACTCGAGGCAATTGATATGCCATTGCAGTTGAGGCCCCGTCCACAGACCCGAAACTGCAAGCCCGTTGTACGTGGCCCCCCAGCCGGTGGATGAGGCATCCGTGGAGACCACAGCATGCCTGGACACTTGTTCTAGGGGAACTCCTGCCCGTAGGAACGAAGGGTCCAACCACGGACTGAAGGTTTGGCGACACTTCGGTGTTACTGAGACACGGAATGAGCCGCTCTGCCACGCCCATCTCGGGACTCGGTCGTGTAGCCAGTGTTGAAGCGGCCTCATATGAAGCAATCCGAGCGGCGTCACTGCGGCTGCGGATGCCATATGCCCCAGGAGCCTCTGAAAATGTTTCAGTGGTACCGCTGTCCTGCATTTGAACGAATTCAAGCAGTTCAACACCGACTGGACGCGCTGCTCTGTGAGTCGCGCTGTCAGATTGACCGAGTCCAACTCCATACCGAGAAAAGAGATCCTCTGCACGGGGCAGAGTTTGCTCTTTTCCCAGTTGACCTGAAGTCCCAACAGGCTGAGGTGACTGAGCACCATGTCCCTGTGTTCGCACAACTGTGCCTTCGACTGAGCCAGAATCAGCCAGTCGTCGAGGTAGTTGAGAATGCGAACACCACGCTCTCTCATGGGAGCAATGGGCGCCTCCGCGACCTTCGTGAAGACGCGGGGCGACAGGGACAGCCCGAAGGGTAGGACTCTGTACTGATATGCCCGTCCCTCGAACGCAAAGCGTAGGAACGGTCTGTGTCGGGGGAGAATCGAGACATGAAAGTATGCGTCCTTCAGGTCGATCGCTGCAAACCAATCTTGGGGACGGATGCACCTGAAGATGCGTTTCTGCGTTAGCATTCTGAACGGCAGCCTGTGAAGGGACCGATTCAAGAACCGCAGGTCCAAGATTGGCCGTAACCCGCCGCCTTTCTTGGGTACAATGAAGTACGGGCTGTAGAAGCCTGTCTTCATATCGGCTGGAGGGACCGGCTCTATCGCGTCCTTCGCCAGTAGGACTGCGATCTCCGCCCGTAGCACGGGGGCGTCCTCCTTCGACACGGAGGTGAAGTGAACGCCCCTGAACTTGGGGGGCCGCCGAGCGAACTGAATCGCATAGCCGAGTCTGATAGTACGGATGAGCCAGCGGGACGGGCTGGGGAGCGCTAACCAGGCTCCCAGCGACCGAACCAGCGGGACCAACGGCACCACAGACGTACCCGCAGCGGGGCAGCGCAGCGGAGTGCAGGGACCCGACTCGGACGGCATCGCGGCCCGAAGTGGGGTCTGAGTGCGCAATGCAACACTTACCTGCTTCCGCTGAGGGGGTGCACGAGTGTGCGGAGGCCTCTTGTGTGCGTCCTGGACACAGCCAGCACCCCCTGCTGGCGATAAGAGAGGCACCGGAGGGTGACAAGGCATGGGAGCGTCGTACACCGCCAAGCGCGCTCTCTTGGCACCCAGAGATTTTAGAAACAGCTCTTTTTTTGAAGTTTTGGGTACCACTGGCCCGAAGGCCAGTGGCGGAACAGAAACCAAACAAGAACATAAAATTCTCTCCCGGCCCTCCAGCGGGAGAAGGAGCGGTGCTGTCACCACCTCCTGAAGAGCTGTCTCCTCCATCTCTGGGTGGCCCGTCTCAGGGTCTCTTACGACGACGCTTGCCACCTGGCTTGGCAGCGGCCTGAGCGGGCTGGACGGCCTTCCCGCGGCCGGCTCCACGCCGTTGCCCTGGTGGAGGCTGCTGCTGGGCTGGGGCGGGGGCGGCGGCGGGCGGCCGCCCTCGGCGACGAGCAGGCGGAGGAGCTGCGGCCGGCGGCTGGGCAGCAGCTGAACGCCGGGGCAGGATGTGTTTGATGGCCTCCGTCTGCTTCTGGACAGTCGAGAACTGCTGGGCAAAGCTCTCGACCGCGTCGCCGAACAGCCCAACCTGGGAAATGGGGGAGTCCAGGAACCGATACTTATCAGTCTCCCTCATATCGGCCAGGTTGAGCCAGAGATGTCGCTCCTGGACCACAAGAGTGGACATCGCCTGACCAATGGAACGGGCGGTGACTTTCGTCGCCCGGAGGGCGAGGTCCGTCGCCGTCCGGAGCTCCCGGAGGAGCTCTGGGTCAGGTCTACCCTCGTGCATGTCCATGAGTGCCTGGGCCTGGTGCACCTGGAGCAACGCCATGGCATGCAAGGCGGACGCAGCCTGTCCACAAGCCTTGTAAGCCTTCCCAGTTAGACTGGAGGAGAACTTACAGGCCTTGGATGGGTGGCGTGGGTCTCCGCGCCAGGTGGAAGCGGACGCCGGACACAGTTGCATCGCGACCGCCCGTTCCACCGGCGGGATCCCCACGTACCCCTTGGCTGGCCCGCCGTCGAGAGTAGTGAGGAGGGAGGAGCTACTCGGCCGGTTTCTGGCAGAAAAAGGTGCCGTCCACGACCTCGTGAGCTCCTCATGCACTTCCGGGAAGAAGGGCACCGGGGCGGGACGCTGAGAACCAGCGCGAGCCGCCCCGAGAAACCAATCATCCAGCCTAGAAGGCTCGGGACACGGTGGAGGGTTCCACACGAGCCCGACCTTTTCGGCGGCCCGGGAAAGCATAGCCGTCAGCTCGGGGTCCGTCTCGGACAACGCCACTCTCCCAGAGGGAGGCAACGCAGCCGGGTCTTCATCCCCCGAGGACTGAAACTCCCCCTCCGATGCAGCGATCGACATCCTATCCTCTGCTGGAGCTCCAAAGGTCACCGTTGGACCACCTCGAGAGGGGCCAGCGACTTCCTCCGAAAGCTCAACCGGCTGCGGCACTACAGAGGGTTTAGGGGCCCACGGAGGCTGGCTCGGCGGGTGTGCCCTAAACGTGATCCTCAGGTCACCCTGGCTATTCGCCGAAGTAGGTCTATCCTGCTGGGCAGGGATAGCACTAGATCGGGGCATAGGTAAGGGGACTCCACCCTCCCGAAGGTAGGCGAGTCTCGACCTTAGCGCCGAGATAGTCATGTTCCCGCAATGGGAACACAAACTATCCACAAACGCTGCCTCGGCATGTTGAATACCCAGACATGTCAGGCAGCGATTGTGACCGTCAGCTGGTGACAGGGAACGACCGCATCCAGAAACGCACGGGTGGAATGACATCTTGAAAAAGACGCAATTTCACACCCGTGTTGCTCTTTTAGAAGAAGCTCTTAACGTGCCGAAGCACCCAGGAACAACCGCGGCAAACACAGGGGATAGTGCAGCCTGTGTTTGCACTCACCGTGGAACGCCCCCACCGAACCAACCGGGATGCTGTAAAAACAGCAGTTTGTTTCACCGATTTCGGTGAGCTCGCGGTTGTCACTGCACGTGCCTTCTCCCCAGCACAAAAGCCTCTTCTCTTGCTCTCTCTCTCTCTCTCTGCTGACGCAGGAACAGTCTTCCATGAAGCTTGTTTGGCTCCGAAGTGAATGACAAATGTGCGCTGCATCCGCTTCCGCTTTATACCCGCGATGCGGGGCGGAGCGCGAGATGCAAATCTCGCACGCCAATGGCCATTGGCCCGTTCTCTATACACTCGAAGCTGATAGGGGCTCCCAGAAGTGATCCCAATTCGTCGGTGACGTCCGACGTACGTCGAACGTGACCGACTGAAGGGGAACTCAAGTCTGGGCACAGAAGACAACAGGAACATTTAGAACAAATACACAAAAGTAAATACTAAAAGCCACTTAAGGAGGTGGTCTGGGCCGCATTCCAGATGAAACTGAACAGGTCTAAATGCATCTGGCTGTTGAAGCCACATATGTAAATTTTACTCCTCCCAACAATGCAAAAAAATAAACGTGTGAGAGCGTGTTATAGGCTATATGACATAGCCAAATATGACAGCGCTACTGTAGCACGCATCGCCGCAGCGGAGTATCTCTTAATCAAGCCAACGCACAAACTACCGCAAATAAAACCGAAAGCAAGTCGCAGATGCTCAAAACATAATCATCTTCATTAAAAGTAAAGAAACTGAATGATCTTACCAGTGCGGTTGCCACGCTCTCTCCTATTGTGGTCTTTGATTTTGAAATTAGCTGATTAATAAAATGCAGCTCATATCTGTCGTTTTCGGTGATGTGAACTCCATTAAATCTGCATATAGCACGGAAATTGGAGATCGGATTTATATCCGTTTTGCAGAGATACATTTATGTAAATGAAATCGTTTTGATAAATCAGATAGGTATCTGATCTGTAAAAACGCATTAAGTGACCAGGTGTAAACAGGCCCTTTAAGAACATTACCGTTGATATCATTCTATTTTTGGTATTACCCCATGCATATTTTAATTGCGCGTGACATGATTTACACACAGCGTGTGTCTTCTCCAGGTCGTGCTTACCAGGTTGTTCATAAAAGCCGAAATGTCCTTCCGCTACGAACAGGAGCCGGAAACACATAGACATGCCGCTTCCCATTTATGTAGTGGCTGCCAGATAACAGGATGCAGGACACAGTGTCTATGGATGATATTTCACATTTAATATAAATTTTTATGGATTAAACCACCCGTACCATGCTTGGTGCGCTCAGTTGGATGCATTCCACTAATTCTAAGTCATTTGAAAGCACACAGTGAAAGCACACAGTGTTTATGCCATTTGTTTTGCAGCCAAAAAAAAGACATGACAGTAGGAACTTTTCAAACATTTATTAACATGAACGAACAAAATGGGGAACATGAGGTTAGAAAAATGAGGTTAGAGTCGGTTTCCTCTGCCGCTTCGCCAAGATCCTCAGTGTCTTCGTCTTCAGAGGAGACAGCACGACAAAAGGGGAACCCTTTCTTGGCGTTAGGACCCTCTTCCGCTTCAACGGGCTAGGTCCCTCCTGAAAAGAACGAGAAAGAAAGAGTCAGCAAACATGCCCACAAACGGGTTTATACCACTCGCGTTTATGACATAACAGCCATCCCTGGAGGTTTCCTGCGCTGCTTCCACCTCCCGGATGGTCATGTTCTGGAACACCCCACCTGGGCCACGTTTTTAAGATAGTGGTGAACCGTCGGCTTCGCGATCTTAGCCTGGTTGAGGCTGTTAAGCCAAGATCGCATCCTCGCCGTCTGGTTGAGGAAGCCCAGGCTGGCCAGGTCAGTCTGCCCCGCCGCCATGTAGCCCACAAAGTTTTTGATGCGGTAAATCTTTGAGGCTACGTTATTGACTAGCCTCGGCCCGGGATCCGCGGCCTCTTGGTGGAGGACGTCTGCGGAAAGAAAGCACACAAGAACAACGGGGTCAGAACAACGGCCGCAGAGCGAGACGGGGAGAAGCGACAGAGAGCGCGGTACTCACTCAGAGCCGGCACTTGGTCCGGAAAGGGGTGCCGAGGAGGGGAGGAGGTCGACGCCATCGCCACCGCCGCCATCATCCTCCACCGCTCCCTTCTTGGGGGAGCGAAAGGAAGACAGGAGTCTGCTGGTTACCCGGGAGAGCTGGCTAGAGGGGGCGCCCCGCGACCTCCTCTTCAGCAGGTGGTAGTGGGGAGTCACTTGCCTGAGTGCATCGCTCAGCGTATCCACCTGCCTCCGGAGGTCGTCCCGCTCTTCCCGGTCCTTCCGGCAGCTGGGGTCCTCACAGAGGGGCCGCACCTGCCCCGCCTCCTCCTACAGAGCACAGATGAGGTCGTCATCAACCTCGCCAGACTCCTGCAGGTCAAGCATTGAGGCCATGGCCACGGCTGGGTTGCTGGCCCGCAGCTTGGCGAGGCCCTGCAGTATCTTTCTTCTTTTCAGGGAGTCCACGGTCTGGTGGCGGGCTGCGGCCATCAGCTCCGTGTGACCCCTGAGATGGCGGTCCATCCGGGAGGTGAACTTGCCGCAGGCGGGCACGGGGCAGGTACTCTTGCGGACGTCCACCCTCCCAGACGGGATGGCGAGGATGAGCTTTCGCTCTTCCTTGTTCTTCACACCATGGGTGACCCTCAGGTGCTGGCTCAGCTGGCTGTAGCGCCGGAAACAGATAGGGCAATCGACGATCATCTTTGCTTAAAGCTAAATACGAGTAAAGAAACGTGGCGGAACGCGTCAAGAACCATGTGGTGCAGGTGAATGGGTGAGAGTGTGAGGTGATGTGTGTGGTGTACAAAATTGTTTAGAAAATGTAAATGAGTGACAAAGATTGTCGGGGCAGGGGTCTTTTATAGCCTTTCGGGTCAAACTTCATTTCAAATGGGTCAGAAAGCGGATCGAGGAAAAGGCCGACCAATCGCCGGATGGGACATTCGATCCAACGTGGTTTCAAATGGATGACAGTGTTAATAGATGATTTTACACATTTAATATAAATTTTTATGGATGAAAACACCTCTGTACTAAGCACACCCAGCCGAACACGTTCATCTAACTTTCGAGTCATTTGAGTGCTTAATCTGCATAGAAAAGGCAGTGTCCGTGGGCCGGTTATTTGGGGGCCACAACATAAATGGGAACTGGTATGCTTTCGGTTGCGTGCGCTCTAGCTCACGAACCGGGAGGCCGCGTTCGACGGCGGGCCCCCGAGACCTTTCCAACGGGACCCTCCACGTGCTCTGGGGCCGCTGCATTCCCGAGATATAAGGAAAAAAAGCCAAAACTTTAACCGCCTGTAACTCCCGAAGCCCGCTGCCCAGCTCAGGGCCTTTCCAACGAGACCCTCCCAAGAGCCTCGGGGCCGCGGCCTACACTTAATCTACAAGCTCAAGATGCCACGACCTTTCGTCTCCGAACGGGGGGAATTTGTAAATTTAGTGGGTAATCGGGCAAATAACGGGTACGTGGAACGGGGGCGTGGCCACCCGCCCTGGACCAATAGAAAGACACAAATAAAAACAATAGTAGGTAATTGGGCAAATAGTACGTTGGTTGGACGCTGACCACCCCCCTTGACTGACCACTCCACAAGACCGTTAGTCAAACGGAGAAATAACGGCGTGACGGGCAGCGGCCAATGAAGACACCATTCATTTAATAGCAGATCGGTCGGATAATAGCATTTGGGAACGACTTACCCCTTTTACCTGTGTGGCAATGGGAAGTGGACATTTAATGGCCCTTTAGCTCGGTGTCGCCCCCTATGGTTGTCCATACGGCCGCTATCCCGGGGGAATCAAGCTGTGGTCAGTGGAGGCGAGGGAATCACAAAAGGTCAGAATCTACGTTAAATAACAGGGCATTGAGATCCAAATCCACCCTATGATCCATTTGTGTGATTATCCGCCCAATGTCCTATTAATCGCATGGGCTTTTTCCCGCAAAGCCGCTATTTGTACTTCCTCAACATATTCCAGTGTCATTGTTAGCAAAAATCTCACTGTAGAAGGAAAAATGGTTTGGTAAATTTTTTTGAATTTTGTCTGCTTGCTTGTTGAATGAGAATATTGGAATCAGTAAGTCAAGCAGCAAACTATATAATGCATTATAATGTTAATCAGCCTTGGCCACTTGATATTAAGGTTATAGTGGTTTTAGTGTTGTGTTCGAGTCCACCTTAGTCGAGTCCGAGTCTACTATTCAAGTCAGTTGAGACGAGTCCAAAAAGCTGCGAGTTGCACTCAAGACCGAGTCCATATAATAGAGTCTGAGACGAGTCCGGCCAAAACCAGAAAAGGAATCTTGCCTTGAATCTGAATTTAAATGGCAACTGAATGTTCAAAAAAGCTTAACTAAGAGAAAAATTCCGTTAGTATTATTATAATAAAATTATGGAAGCCACGAAATAACTGCAAATAATACATATATCACTGGTAGGGATGGATATCGTTAAGGTTTTAATGGTATTACTACTCTTACTGATACTGCTTATCGATCCGGTACTTTAACTGTATTCTTATCGGTTCTTTTGTTTTATATATATAAACAATTTCTTTCTTTTTTTTTTAACAAAAAAAACCTGATTAAGAACATAATTAACATTGCTTTATAATCTGAAAAGTAAAATATATATAGCAAAGAAACAGCAACGTTTGAAAAAAACAAATACGAAACATCTATTTGTAAATGGACCAGTGTGCAGGTGTTATTTGTGTTTTATATGCATAAGATAAAATACAATATAAGAACAAAGATACAACGTACACACAAATGGTAAAATAAAACAAAGATACAAATTAAATACATTGCATTAATCTCAGGAAGGTCTACTAATATTACTGTTCGGTAAGTAATGTGGCCTAAAAAAGTAATGAAATGTAAAATAAATGCTTTCAAATGCTTATTAAAGCTAAAGTTATTCATTCAAGAGCTGTGAGTATTTTCTCTTTGTTTTTTGTTTGATTCACATTAATGGCGCAATCGTCAGCAGGTTTATTAGACTGAATGCAGATCTAATATCATTCTCCCATTTCTCCAAACTATTTACACCCATTTAAGATATGAACTGTGTTTAAGTGAATACTCTCCAATCCGGTCGTTTTGACACGTTGCGTATTTGATGGTTTAGACGCACACGAAGCATAAAGTATAATTTGCTTGTCTAGTTGCGGTCTGTTTCGGTGCACACACAGATAAGCCACCTTGAAGTTGGAAACAGCGTCTCTTGTGCGGATTATTGTGCTATTTTTACTATCAAACACGTCCCGCAATTTAGCAACAGTAGAGACTGCATTTTACAACAATCACAGATTGTGCTAAATCTGTTTGGGTTTAGGGAGAAATGACAGCGCACAGCTGTGAAGGAAAGAAAGTTGCGCTCAACGGAACACGGCTAGTTTATAATAGTTTTACCTCATATCTTTTTATAATAATAGGAAGCCAAAATTGAAAATAAAATTAGTATGTAATACTATACTATACTACACTCACCTAAAGGATTATTAGGAACACCTGTTCAATTTCTCATTAATGCAATTATCTAATCAACCAATCACATGGCAGTTGCTTCAATGCATTTAGGGGTGTGGTCCTGGTCAAGACAATCTCCTGAACTCCAAACTGAATGTCAGAATGGGAAAGAAAGGTGATTTAAGCAATTTTGAGCGTGGCATGGCTGTTGGTGCCAGACGGGCCGGTCTGAGTATTTCACAATCTGCTCAGTTACTGGGATTTTCACGCACAACCATTTCTAGAGTTTACAAAGAATGGTGTGAAAAGGGAAAAACATCCAGTATGCGGCAGTCCTGTGGGCGAAAATGCCTTGTTGATGCTAGAGGTCAGAGGAGAATGGGCCGACTGATTCAAGCTGATAGAAGAGCAACTTTGACTGAAATAACCACTCGTTACAACCGAGGTATGCAGCAAAGCATTTGTGAAGCCACAACACGCACAACCTTGAGGCGGATGGGCTACAACAGCAGAAGACCCCACCGGGTACCACTCATCTCCACTACAAATAGGAAAAAGAGGCTACAATTTGCACGAGCTCACCAAAATTGGACAGTTGAAGACTGGAAAAATGTTGCCTGGTCTGATGAGTCTCGATTTCTGTTGAGACATTCAGATGGTAGAGTCAGAATTTGGCGTAAACAGAATGAGAACATGGATCCCTCATGCCTTGTTACCACTGTGCAGGCTGGTGGTGGTGGTGTAATGGTGTGGGGGATGTTTTCTTGGCACACTTTAGGCCCCTTAGTGCCAATTGGGCATCGTTTAAATGCCACGGCCTACCTGAGCATTGTTTCTGACCATGTCCATCCCTTTATGACCACCATGTACCCATCCTCTGATGGCTACTTCCAGCAGGATAATGCACCATGTCACAAAGCTCGAATCATTTCAAATTGGTTTCTTGAACATGACAATGAGTTCACTGTACTAAAATGGCCCCCACAGTCACCAGATCTCAACCCAATAGAGCATCTTTGGGATGTGGTGGAACGGGAGCTTCGTGCCCTGGATGTGCATCCCACAAATCTCCATCAACTGCAAGATGCTATCCTATCAATATGGGCCAACATTTCTAAAGAATGCTTTCAGCACCTTGTTGAATCAATGCCACGTAGAATTAAGGCAGTTCTGAAGGCGAAAGGGGTCAAACACAGTATTAGTATGGTGTTCCTAATAATCCTTTAGGTGAGTGTATATAATTAATATCACAGCCTTAAAGTGTAACCAGACTAGTTCTCTTGGCCATCGTCACTCATTAAATGGGGATTTTTGTGTTTCTCTCTCTCTTTTTACAAATAGCAAAAATGCATCATAGACCGATGATTTAATATTATCTCATATAGAAACGGCTGGCAAAGATAGAATTTGCAAGATAACATCTATATCATTAATAAATAGTAAGTGCATTTTCTTAATTTCTCCAGTACCGACAGCAGAACCGATAGTGTTAGAGCTGGATACTTCACTGTCTTACCTCTTTCTAAACTCATCTACAAGAAATCTAGTATTTGCTAAAATAGAAATCAGGCATCATGCTGCAGAACATCTTAAACGTGCCGGGGAGGAAGGGAGGTGGAGGGCATTCAGGGGTGGAAAGTACCAAATTTTGCATGAGTACTGTAAATGTGTTTATTTCTAGTTTAAGGGACTTTATCTCTCTCCCCCTGCCCAACCCCATACACCCCCCACCCCCATTTTTGGAAATGTGTGAAATAAAATCAATAATTCATCCACACTGTAAGGAAAAAAGCACACAGCATGAGACTGTAAGCCATCAAGATTGCAAAATAGACACACAAACAGAGAAATGTGAGACTGTAACAGAGAAAACTGAGAATATGTGAAATAAAATAAATTAATATAAGGAAGGGGAGGGGGTCACACACTGTGTCTCTCTCTTGAACACACACACACACACACACACACAGAGTAAGGTCAAAGGCTGATAGTAATGCTGCCTTCACATGCTAGCAGAATTATCGTAAATACGAGTTTCCTAAGTAAAAATTGCACATGAACGCCCTCTGATGTCGTGTTTACCACTGGGAAGTTCGGAAATAATTTTGATACCCAAATTCCTGAGATGGACGTGCCATAAACTTTAAACATGGTTGTGGGGAGAACTACTGCTGTGACGGGTATGATTTATTATTTTTTTCCCCCCAAAACAACTTGATCGTCTTGTCTTGTCATTAATATAGTGCATAATTACATATACGAGTAATCGTTTGAAGCGTACTGTATGTTTTATACACAGCGAAAATAGGCTGCATTTGACCGAAATGACAGAATCGGCAGAAAGAGGATCTGGATAGCATCGTAAATGTTTATATGGTTGTCAGTGCATGTGACACTACATATCATTTTAGTTTTAATAAGATTTTCCCAATTAATAGGCAAGAATAAACCAGGTGTCCTCCATGGTTACTGTTCATTCCGACAACAAGCACTTGAATGCAACAAGCTCATAATCACGAAGTGGGAATTATCACATTTCCGACGTGACAGCCTGCATACCTGTCTGCTGTGTTGGCTTTGCTATTTTTGTGTTTCAGTAGCCGGAGCTGCAGTCCGAGTGTGGATGGAGGACACCTGGGTTTGGAGTCTTCCTTGAGTACAAAAGCTTCCTGCCTTTCCTCTAGATGAGAGAGAAAGAGAGAGCGCTTCTCTCTCCCGCGTGTCTTTTTCCTATGTTTTGTTTCTGCCGGCATTTTGTGTTTAGTTATGGTTTTGTTTGTTAAATAAAGTGGTTATATTCTGATTAAATCCTTTGAGCCGGGTTGTGACACCGATAGCCTGTGAAGGCAGCATAAGATCATAGGATGAGATTCTTCCCTAGTAACAACCTCCAATCCAACCACACATCTGTTTATGACAACAAAAACTTTGGTATAAATATTGCCACTTTGAGCCCAGCCCACAGTTCATTCTGCACAATGGCAAAGAGATATACTGCCCAGGAGACCCTGGAGTACTTACTTCATTCTAGTGAAGAAGAAGAGAACGCTGAGCCAGATGACCCAGTTGATGAAACCTTTGAAGAGGAAGATTTTACGGAGGCTAACCCAAACTTTGAAACGGAAGAAGGTCCTGACCCTGAGAGGGAAGGCCCTGAAACCTACCTCTCCAAGAACAGGGAAATACTGTGGAGTTCAATTCCTCCTCCACAGACACAAGGGAGAGAGCGGGCAGAGGAGGTCCGAAGACATGCCCCTGGACCTACAAGGCCTGTGTCAGACCAGAAGGTATAAAGTCAACTTTTGAGCAATTTTTTCCAAGGTCAATTCAACAAATGGTGGTTAAAATGACTAATTTAGAGGGGCGATGAGTGTTTGCGGAAGAATTGAGCAATATTGATTGGAATGACATGCAAGCATTTACTGGCCTTCTGATACTTGCTGGGGTTTTCAAGTCGTATCACACCGTGTCCTAACTACACGCGACACGATAAGATTCCAGCGACAAGCAACTTGTCTGTCCACACCAGACGCGACGCGACTGCGAGATGCAACAAATCAATCCAAAAACCACAGCCAATCAGAACAGCGCGTGGGCGGGCTCTCGCGGCAAGTGTAGGCTACGCCACCAGAGATTAATCTGACGGCACTCGCAAGGAAATGGATAAGTACATAATCTCACAAATATTACACAATTTAAACATTACTAAAAATTCATACTGAGTTGCTAAAACAATCTTTGTCATAGAATATACCTGTTCACAGTTTGAACGTTTTTGTTTCAATTTGTTTAATTTCAAGATCTGAGGTGAATTATCCTTTGTTGCTTTTAGTACGACTAACAAAGCTAGAAGCACTAAATGATATTCAAAGTCACATTACATGCTTTTAACATTAAATAAAGCACATAAACACTACCTGAGATTATCATTGCCATGTTTTGTGTTGTTATTCCAGCCGCGTTAGGACAAAAACATTAATTAACATGGAAAAGGTACCTTTTATCGCGTTTCGCGGCGTCGCGTCGCGTGTAGTTAGGACACGGTGTCATGAAGCAGTATTTAGCTTATGGGATAGTGAGATGGGGAGGGCATTTTTTCGGTCCACCATGCCACTGAAATATTTCAAACGACTATCAAGGGTTGTGTGCTTCTATGACGAGAGACGAGAGCTGCAAGGAGGGAAAACGATAAGCTGGCACCCATCCGTGAGATTTAGGAACACTGGGTAGAGAGACTTCCATCCATGTACCATCCTGATCTCAACATCACAGTTGATGAGTGCCTGGTTGGATTCAGGGGCCGGTGCCCTTTCAAACAACCCTTTTTTTGCCAACCAAACCTGCAAAATACAACATTTGGGCAGCCTGTGATGCAAACACCGGTTACTGTTTTAACATGCAGGTGTACACCGGAAAACCTGCAGGAGGACAGCATGAGAGAAACCTGGGCAAGCGAATAGTGCTTGAAATAATGCATGGCTTTCAGGGGCATATACAATTTTTTTTTTTAGTTCTTATGATCTTGGCACAGAGCTCCAACAGAAAAAAATAAGAATGGTTGGAACGGTCCGATAGAACAAGCCAGAACTGCCAAGTGCACTGACAAACCTAAGAGGCAGGGCTCGATTCTCATCTCTGTTTGCCTACACAGAGACACACGCCATTGTGTCCTACTGTCTGGAAAAAAAATTAAAATGTGCTTCTCATGAGCACTGTGCACATAGAACCAACAGTAACCAGAGATGATCTTTGATTACAACAGCACCAAAAGTGGAGTGGACAATCTTGACAAAGGTTTTTGCTACTTTGTGGTTTTTTTTATTGCTGATAATAACAATTATTATTGGAATTACAATAATCAGAAAGTATTTTATATAATTATAAAATAAAAAAGATTCACATTTTTAACCCCCTCGAGTCGGCCGTCGCGATCAACTCGCTTTTTTTCTTATCAGTGCCAAAGAGACTCAAATAACTCTTCAGAAAATGAACTGTAACTTAGTGAATACTTGTCTCACAAACATGAGACATATGTCTAAAGAAACGTTGAAATGTCCGGTTTTAAATAACGTAAATCAAAATGAAAACAAACATTCTCTGTTTATTTAATCCGTTTGAAAAGAGAGAGATGTCAGTCGTTCGCGAGTGTCTCATTATCGTCTCATTATCCGCTAATGCAGAGTCACCGCCCACATCAACTCGAATAAACACATCAAGTGTAGTGCTATACTTTAGCTACATCGTTTTGAGACGCGTTGAGGAATAATTCTGGAATAATTTACCTAAGAAGAAAAGCTGTTTATTTCTAAGAGTAACTGCCAGCCGATTGTGAGGTAAGTTTATTCTGTTAGTGTCTGTGAATATTAAACGCAAAAAGACCGTTTAAATATGAATCCTGCTGCAACACTGTTTAGACAAGATTTCTTTGGCCTGTTTTGGACAGATTATTAAGTATTTATTGTAAAATAGCCTAGTGTCAAATCAATAAAGCTTTTATTCGCAAATTTCTGCTCAGATGCTATAAATATAGTAGGCTACCAGTCAAACGTTTTGTGTTCAGTAGCCATTAAAACGTGTTTTGTTTCATATTGATGTTTAAATATTATAGCCTAATGTTATTTTTTAATTTAATATATGTTGATTGTGAAAAGTGAACAGCACTTGTCCTTTTTATTTTAGGAGTTGCTCCTCCTTCTGTTGCTGGGTTGTTCCTTCTTTGCCTCTTGTACCTTATTCTTAAACCGTTTCTGAACATCTTTGGCAGTTCTCTCTTTGACAGTTCACAAGTTTTTCAGTTATTGTGGTCCAAGCTTTGTGTTTTTTCTGTTATTCGCATTGTAATCACTAAATTCATTCATTAAAATCGATTTGGCAGCATTGTATTCCTCTAATATGCAAATTTTTTCAGTGAAGAAAAACTGAAGAACAGCCACTGTCGGCCATTTTGTTTAAGTTGTTCAGCGTCTTATTTTCCCACAAAGCAATGCGATTTAGACTGTCTAATGCTGAGTTCACACTGCACGATTTTCAAACTGTTCAGATCACAGTTCTTTTCACACTGCATGACTATCTGGGGTAGCATTCAGCATTTCAAGAGGAAGAATCCCTGACAGCTCCGCAAACTACGTTTCACAACCAAACACACGTAAGAAGTGACAAAGAAACAATGCGAGCTCACGCGCGAGACTGGAATTGTTATTAAAAATATAGACTGCAGAAAGCTTGCGATCCAAATTGTCTGTGCAACGAAAAGGAGAAAAAGAAAAAAATATTTTGGCGGAGGAAATGGTGGGGGAGACACAAGGAGCAAGGATAGTGTTCTGCAAAAAGAAATAAATAATTTTGCAATGTGCTGCTGTTGCAGCTGGTCAAGCAAATGTTTGTGCTTTGTTTCTGTTTGATATAATTGTAAATATATCTATTAAAATACTGATATTCTGGTCTATAACTCCTCCCCGAACTTCCCGCTGCCCTGTATCTTGCTCTCTCATTGGCTGTAGGTCATCGCTGATGTATTTTTCAGTCAGAACACATTTCACACAGCAGGATTTTGAATTGCCGACAGGTCCAGATATTTAGCATGCCAAATATCTCACAGGCATCGCGAGGCTCTCAGATCGCGTCTTTGATAATTCACACTGCGTGATTGTCACTCACGTGCACGAGCACCGATTTGCCTATGTTTTAGGGCATTTGTCTGCGATTTCGCAAAACCTGTCGGCGAGTCAAAATCGGGCTAAAATCGGGCAGTGTGAACTCGGCATTACTAAAGATAGCTATGAGTTTATTTTATGCAACGGTCTTTCTTCAGTGACATTAGTTGATCAGAGTATTTCTTAGACATGGCCTTAAGATAATGGCTATGTTTATGCAACTGGCCCCAGGTGTTAGTAATATGTGCTTAATCTGTGTTTCAGAAAGCCGTTTTTTTTGTAAGACACGATAGTTAATCTAATCTAATTCTAGTTCCTGGCTTAATTTAAACCCTGTCCGGGAAACCGCCACATTAAGAATTTGATCCATAATTGGCCATAATTTACAAACTAAAACTGAATCCTTATCACAATGCTTATATCCATCTTAATCCATTTGTTTCTTGCCAAAATATAAGTGCAAATCAAAATTTCAACTATATTTGGAAGAACAAAGTGCATTATATTAAAAGGGCCATAACTGTAAAGGATTGATTGTAGGTTAACATGAAATGACTTTGACTGTCTGAATACAAAATGTAAATAAAAAATAAATGAATGAATTAAAATAATTTCTGCTAAATGGTCAAGTCACCTTTATTTATATAGTGCTTTTTACAATGCCGATTGTTTCAAAGCAGCTTCACAGTGTTAAACAGGAAAATAATGCAACAGAATTTGATTCGGCTGTACAGCCTGTAGGGACTCTGTACAAGGGAAACAGGCATATTTAGCTCAAATGAATTTATGAATTAATTCATAGGGAATTTTGAAAGAGTCTATTTTACGGCCGAGCAAATGACTCGTCCGGTGTCCATTTTAACGGGCCGTAACTATCAACTCTGCAGCGGATATTAGTATCCACACAATAGTGAAACACTATTTAACAGCCAGGTAACTTAGATCAGCAGTTTAAGACATTAAATTCGTAAGCACATAACACAAGAACACTTATCTTTAAATACAAATGAAACTTTATTGATTACTCTAACACGTAAAACTAATATCTAACACACACGTGCACACACATTCACACGCGTTGCAGAAAGGAAGAAAGTGAGGAAAGAATGAGTTTTAAGAGAGAGAAATTATGAAGTCCCAAGTTTCTAACATATGCATTTATAACACATGACCTGAATGAACCACCAATCATTAACTTAACCCTCCTATCGTTGCTTAGGCGGGGTTATTCAATTTGATATCATTGCACCAGTTCAGTTTAGAATCTGGAGGTTACTTGCGTTTGTGTCTCCTGTCGTCTTGGGGATTCCCTTTTCGGTCTTGGCTGCAGGGGTTTCCCAGGTTCGGTGATTCACTGACGGCCTTGTCGTGTCTTTTGATCGACGTCTTGGGAAACCAATCACGTGGCGTGTTGGCGGCTGGATGGAAAGTCTTGTGGGTATTGTTTGAAGTCGAAGCGCGCTCTGCTGTAGATTCGGCGAGAGAAACTTTGCGGCGAAACTTAGAACATGAGACTCAACGGAAAGAAAATAAACTTAAGTAAAAGAAAGTGAGAGGAGCGTTCTAGATGCCTTAAATTAAATCGTTAACCCATTCTCTCAGATCTTGGTCTGCCTCCGACCGTCTTCGTCCGATCATCTATTAGTCATGTTGTCTGTCTTTTGTCTTGACTTAACTTGCTCTAACTCTTTGTTCGTGTTTTGAGATTATAAAACTCAAAAATCTGCCCATCCTCCTGGATGGATTCTAACCAATTAGGTATTATCGTTGGTTCCGAGGTGACTGTTTCTCCACCCCTCCCATAAGTTATCTGTTATCTCTGGTCCCGGTCTAAGCAGAGAGTGCATTTAGACATGATTTCTTATTATAAGAACACGATACATTCTACACAGATTTCACTGAAGCCATCTTCTGAATTACGAACAGAGATTTACACTCATACCAGATAAGGCATACTTTCAATTAACGATTCAATAGTTATAACAATTACATGAATTGTGAGTAATATATATGCATTATGGTCACGTGTATTGGTTATAGACATGATATAAATTATGCAGTAGAAGGCTGTTTGAATGTTTTTGTGATTTGATGCAGTTTGTACGTGATAACAGTTTCTGTGGGTTTTTCCTGTGGATTGTAACCGTGTCCCTCAGAGTTCATCTAAAGGTCGTTGAGACAGCGGTGATCGTGGAGATCAAACAAAGTCTGTTGTTATCTTTGGTGTTGCTCAGAGTTGCCAAAATTTGCAAGGCAGTAAAGCACTTAGCTGAGTTTCTGTCAGCCTGAGGCAGACTGACCGGCGTCCACTTCAATTAAGGCCATAAATTGTTGATTTGTTGAGTTGAGTTTTGTGTGGAATTATGCCCGAACGAATCATCTGGAAGATTCATTTGTGTCTGGTGCGTCCACAATTCCTACAAGCTGTTCTTGAGAAAACGGTGATGTCATCCAGCTCATTTCAATTATCATATAGTGTCAATGCGGGCAGATCAGTAATATAGTTGAAAATTTAGTGTCCCCAACTGAGCAAGCCAAAAGCCAAAGGCGACAGTGGCAAGGAACCAAAACTCCTTCAGGGGCCAGAATGGAGAAAAAAACCTTGGGAGAAACCACGCTCAGTCGGGGTGCCAGTTCTCCTCTGGCCAACGAACAAACAGTGTATGATTATGATTCTGGCAACATTACAGGTCTGAAGTCATATTAGATCGAAAGATATTCGAAAGATTATTCGAAAGATCGGAGTCGTCACGGTGGAGACGGGTTTAATAAGGGTGTCATGTCGATGCGGCATTTACAGGGGGGAGTTTAATTGACACGGTCTCTGCAGGCATTTCAGGGATGCGTTGGTCATGTCTAGGCACAGGTCCACCATCTGATCTGGATACGGGCCGGATCCGGCTGACTGCAGTAAACCTCGGGATAAACAGAAAGACTAACATTAGCGTAGATGCCATTCTTCTTATGATGTAACGAGTACATCAGGTGTTATGGGAAGTGTTCCCGGTTCCGGCTGACCTAGTTAATACAGCCTAAAACAATCATTTAACTGATTTGAGTAATATAAATTAAAAATGTTTTATGTGTATGCCATAGTAAAGAGATGTGTTTTTAGTCTAGATTTAAACTGACAGAGTGTGTCTGCTTCCCGAACAATGCTAGGAAGACTGTTCCAGAGTTTAGGTGCTAAATAGGAAAAGGATCGACCGCCTGCAGTTGATTTTGATATTCTAGGTATTATCAACTGGCCAGAATTTTGAGACTGCAATAGATGTGAAGGACTATAATGCGTTAAGAGCTCGCTCAAGTACTGGGGAGCTAAGCCATTTAGTGCTTTGTAAGTAATTAGCAAGATTTTAAAATGTATACGATGTTTAATAGGGAGCCAGTGCAGTGTTGACAGAACCGGGCTAATATGGTCATACTTCCTGGTTCTAGTAAGAACTCGAGCAGCTGCGTTTTGGACCAGCTGCAATTTATTTATTAAGCGAGCAGGGCAACCACCCAGCAGAGCATTACAATAATCTAGCCTCGAGGTCATGAACGCATGAACTAACTGTTCAGCATTTTGCATTGAAAGCATATGCCGTAATTTAGATATATTTTTAAGATGGAAGAATGCAGTTTTACAGATGCTAGAAACGTGGCTTTCAAATGAAAGATTGTTATCAAAGAACACACCCAGGTTCCTAACTGGCGACGAGGACTTGACAGAGCAGCCATCAAGTGTCAGACAGTATTCTAGGTTACTACTTGTGGAGTTTTTTTTGTCCAATAATTAAAAATTCAGTTTTTTTCTGAATTAAGTTGCAGGAAATTACTAGTCATCCAATTTTTTATATCAGCTATGCATTGCGTTAATCTTGTGAATTGGTAAGTTTCGTCAGGGCGTGAAGAAATATAGAGCTGAGTATCGTCAGCATAACAATGAAAACTAACGCCATGCTTCCTAATGATATCTCCCAGTGGTAGCATGTACAGGGTGAAAAGCAACGGTATTGGCACTGAGCCTTGCGGTACATAAAGTCATTTCTGCTGTGCTGTTTGGAAACATCAGAAGTTGAAGCTTTATTTATTGTTAATTTAGCCACTGTATCAAATAAATACCTAGAGTTGTGTTTGTTTTCTTCTAAGAGAGTCAAGAAATAAGCAGATCTAGCAGTTTTTACTGCCTTTCTGTTGTTGGAATCTATTATTACATAAATGAAGACTTTGCACTGTTGTTGGCTGGATCAAATGTGTCTGACGGAGTTGACACAAATTAAGTTATTTCATTAAATGTACATTTTTAGAAAAACCAGTTTCCTTTAGATGGTTCATTAGCTGAGACCTTTGTCTACAGATATTTCAAGTTATAATAATGTATTATTAAATAATAAAAACTAACATCTAAAACATGTTTTGTCCCTGTGGTATGGCTGTGCATTGGACACAAACTCAGCAACTCTTCTGTCACTTACAAATTGGTCATTAATACCCCTAATGAAAACGATTAGCTGCACACCATCAGCATTGTCTGTATATGCAGTGAAAAGTAGCTTTGTCGCATAACTGATCATAAATGTCATTCGATAATTCGCTAATTAATGACAAATAATATTTTTTGATGTTTTATGTTACATTCAGTTTTATTTTCATATTTATGGTCATGTTCTTCAAAGAAACGTTTGCCAAAAATTGCTAAAATTCACTAACATTACACCATTAACTGACTGCATGATCATAGTCCCACTGTCAGGAACGGGTAAGTATAAAGGAGTGAGGACTCAAGTGCAGGAAGGAAAGGTGACTTTATTAAATAATAAAATTAAACAAACACAAACCAAATACCCACGAGGGGGAAAACCCAACTTGATAAACTAAACACGAGGAGCAGGAACATGAAGCACAACAGGGAACAGAAGACATCAGACAACGATCCAGCACAGGACTGCAAACACAAGGAGATTATAAAGACAGTTATTGAGGGAGAACAGGTGGGGCAATTAAACCAATAATGAGATAATGAGATAGACATGACGTAAGACCAAAACATGACAAACACACCACGTGTTTACGCAGGACAAGACAGACATGTGACACCCACAACATATTTTCATGTGTGATACCCGGTGACTTGACAGTGCATGTGATCACGTAAACGCGTTAACCCGTTTTCCTTTATCTGAGTAAGGTTAAACAGCTTAAGCACAAACCGATCGTCACAGCTAGATTTTTGCCCCTTATGCCGACTTCACCCAGCATGTAAACGCATTAACCTGCTTTCTGTCAGCTTATTGAGGTGCACATGTGTGCTATGGCGACATTTCTTAAAAATATGATATTAATCATTTAATATAATAAAATGTAATTATTGTTACTACTGTAAAGCTATATTAATTCATATGGGATCATATTGACAGTATATTTATTGAACAAAAAAAAAAAATTTCATTTATCAAAATAAATTGAAAAATTCACTCATTTTCCATGTATGTTCCAAGGAAATATCACGTGGAGGAACGTTGGCCAAAGGATTTAATATGACGAACCTGATTTGAACCTGATATTTGGAGCTCCAGTGTGTCCAGTGATGTCAATGTTAAGTTTAACCATCATAGAGTGAAAGTTTATCATTTGGACGTGTTTTGTCTTGCCACTTTACACATCGGGACTCAGGAATTGGGATTCGAACGCTGTTATCTGTGCACACAGCCGCACACACCCGAAGCGCGTGCACACACAGAGAGAGAGAGAGAGAGAGAGAGAGAGGCGCATTTCAGACAGCGCTCGAACACGAAATTGATTCCTTTCAGGTTTACTTGTGATTGAACACACACACACAAACGTATGTCAAAATACCCATCTCGGCAAGTATTCTCTCGGTTATGTCATAAGTGAACAGTTGAGAAAGAAACCGGATGTGTGTCAGTATATTCGGTCCATGCGTTTGTTCTTAAAGTGACAGCAGCTTAAAATTCCATGACAGCATTAATGTTAAAGGGATAGTTCACCCTGAAATGAAAATAAAGCCATCTTTTACTCACCCTGCTGTTGTTCTAATGCCATATGTCCTTCTATTTTTTTCGGGCCTCAAAAGCAGTAATTTTAAAAATAGTCCTGCATGCGATCCTCCATATAATGGCAGTGAATGGTGACCAGACTAAAACATTACAAAAATGATACAAAAGTATCACGCAATGATACAGTGAGACGCGCGCCATATATGGAAAGTGTTCAGGAGGCATACTATAAGGTTTTGTGAGAAAGAAACTGTATTATACAGTCATAATACTGAGATCAGCCGCTACTGCGCGCGTTCCTGTGAGTGCGTGTGAGCCGTCAGCAGCCGCCGGCGCTCATGCTTACTATAACTTGCACTGTTGTCATGGTACCCAGGATAAGCACACACACGCACCATTTTCAGAAATCAGGCTCAATAGAAACAAACACGACTCTCGTCTCTTCTATAAGGTATATGATAAAAAATAATACTAATAATAGGTAAACCTCCTGAAGTGAATGTTGTGTACCGGTTGTCATGACAACATTGCGTGAGTGGCTGATGACGGCTCGGACACACTCACAGGAATGCGCACAGAGTACTATTTTTAAAATTTCTGCTTTTGAGGTCCGAAAAAGATATGGCATTGGAACAACAGCAGGGTCAGTAAAAGATGGCTTTATTTTCATTTCAGGGTGAACTATTCCTTTAATTAAATGAAGAAAAAAAAATAAAATAAAGCTTTAACAAAGATTAACCTATATTTGCTACCTTACTAACCTATATGCTGCATGCAAGAGTGGAGTTTCATGTCTAAATATAATCAAAAGCAAGAACAGATCCTGCCTGTCAGACTCTCACCTCTGAGCATGTCATCCCAAGATCTGCAGAACCACTGGCATTTTGGGAGAGGAATAAAGGCAGGTTCCCAGCTTTTTCTGCCTTAGCGCTCCATCGACGAGTGTTGATAGTAAGTGGCTATTCAGTACAGCCGCACACATTTTGGATGAAAAGAGGAATACACAAATATTTATGAAGAAAAACTGGCCTTACCTACCAAACACTCTCAGGGGAAAAAAAGGTACAAAAGCTGTCACTGGGGCGATACCCTTTTAAAGAGTACATATTAGGAGCTCAAAGGTACATACTGGTTCCAAACATGTGCATATTAGCCTAAAGAACCTACAGTCCCAGTGATAGCTTTTGTACCATTTTTTCTGAGAGTGAAGGACACAACTACTCAGCAGCTTGATGATCACATGCTGAACAATATTCCTGTTCGTTTTTGCATTGACTACTCCATTTAGTTCTTTTAAGAGTTTAAATGTTTCAATTCATTTGTGTCCTCAGTCACATACTGGACAATGTTCAATTACAACTCATGAGTTGCATCAGACTACTCAAATATGTTCATTTAGGAGTTGAAATGTTTTTATTTAATTTATTGTCCTCAGTCATATATTGGACATTGTTTAATTACGCCTCGTGGGTTGCAGTGTTCAGTTTGACATTGAGTCTGGTGTCATTAGTGTTTTAAGCCCTGTTTTTAAAGGCATATTAAACTATTTTTTGTGCTTATTTATTTGATTCTCTATTAAAACAATAATATACATAATTACTGTAAATAATATAACCGAGGCAACATCTGTGGCATTACTTTTTCTGACAGTGGCAGTCAACAGAGAGCTTACATATCAGATATATAAAGCTTGAAGGATCGGGATCGGTAATCGGTATTGGCTGCAAAAATCCTGATTGGATCATCCCTAGTAAATACTTTGTGTCTTTTGCCCCATGTGTGGGGTTTATAAGATATTTTAACAAAACAAACCACATTTATTTTCACACAAAATCTGTTGCTCCATTCAATAATAATAATTAAAAAAAATCTGCAACCATACACATATGGGAGAAGTGAAAAGCACATTTAAAGGTGTGCCTTTAGCCCCGTTGTACTCTATTGTCGACTTGATCAAACGGTATATAACGATATTGCAATATAAAAATGCGCCAATATGTATTGAGTTAACGATATGATTTGCGATATAGAGTTAGTTTTATACAAGACTCAGCTTAATGTATTTATAAAGTATAATGAACCCAAAAGTGTAAATTCTGTCATCATTTACTCACTCATGTCGTTTCAAACATAAAAGATTTTCATTCATTTTCCAAACACAAATGAAGATTTTTTATTTTTTTTTTAAATATGAAGATCAGGGCTCCGAACTAGTTCAAGGAAAAAACAACACCAAAAAAAAACAGTTTTGACGTTTCGAGCCCAATGTCTCTTCATCAGACAATGAACACATACACTGATAAGCTCATATATACACCACAGAAGTACATCACATGATCCACCACATGACAAAAAACATTACATAATAACTTTATTTATAAATATCAGAAATAGTGCAATAAATCCAAACGTACTAATCAATGCCATTATTAAAGAAAAGGGCGAATATCAAACTCTTCGTTAAGACCATTAGGTGATAATGTGTTCAAAGTGTAAATACAATATGCTTCATGTTTTAAAGGCAACTTAATACTATCACCTCTTTGATGTAATTTTACTGTTTCAATGCCAATATATTCAAGTAGAAACCGAATGTCTCAACTTAAAGTGTTGTGCTACTGGACTTTTAGGGTCATGATGCCTGATAGCACTTCGATGTTCAGCGATATGAGTTTTAAGCTGTCTGCTTGTTTTCCCACGTAACAAAGTCCACAAGGGCAACGTAACATTTAAATGACATTCGCTGTTTTAAAGGAAATCGTTCCTCGGATCTTAAAACGCTTAAAAGTTTGTGTTTTATACGTCAAATTGTATTGTTGACAACCTCCACACTTATAATTACCAAAAGGTATTTTACTCAAAAATGTGCTGGCTGAGGAACAAATAGATCCGCCCTTACCAGCATATTACGTAAATTTGGAGGTCTCCTTGCAGATTGGGGTCAATCTCAACAATGACCCCAAACATCCTGAGTGTACACCCTAAACGAACAGCGTGTAAGGGTTAGCCTAAACAGACAACTCACGATGGCTAAAGTGAACAAGACTTATTTGTAAATTTTTAAATGGAGATGTCATGTCCTCCAGTTTTGCCCAGAGAAGGTTGCTCTTTTCATCAAAGCCACGGCTGTCTTGCACAACATATGTGTAACACAGGTCAAATAAAGGGAATTATTTAATTTATACACAATTTAGTGATATCATATTCCCTTAATAAAAGTTGATAAGACATGTAAAAATTATTAAGAATATTAAAAAATATGCGAATTCATTCTAGATAAAAGCTCCGTGATCGACCAATGAGAGCTCTCTGTCATTCGCGCCATGCGTGTCGACGAGCATGCGCAATGACAGAAGAGACGAGCTTGATGGAGAAGAGCAGACGCAATCTAATCGTCGTGATCCATTTTATAAATCCTAAAAACCTTTGAAAAAAAGTATGAGAAAGTTTGAAATTCCATTATTTTGATGCATTCTGAATAAGAAGCCGACTGAATAGGGAGACACATTCTACTTGTTCACCGACGCCATTTTCTGATCACGCACGCCTGTAGTTGAGGTGCGCCTGTGTGAGAGCAAAAATCGATCACAAAGAGTTCACCGTCGCCATTGTTGGCCACGTGTCTGTATAAGAAAGAAAGCTATTGATTCAGAGGCCAGGTTTTTTTTCCTTCCTTGTTTTTTCCATTTTTTTTTTCTTTCTTTTTCTCTCTCTTGATTTTGTGGAGACATGATGCCTGCACAACCTCCTGTGGCATCCTGTAGACTTTGTGTTTGATGGCGAGCCAACCAAATCTGTAGCAGAGGAGAAGACAACACGTTGTGGAGAGGAGGACGATATTCTTTCCTTGAGTTTTCCAGTGTTGCTCCGTGAAGCAAGACAATTTCGATCTAAAGAACTTTTAAGGGTGTATGGTCATCCAAAACCCAGATTGAGGGACATCGAAACCTTTACTAAAATACTTGAGGTCTTTTGAGAGGGACATTATACTTTCTCTTTGTTATATTCTTTTATTTTATTGGTTTTGAGTATTGAACTGACGATCTGTGTATACATTTGAAGAAAGACAAGAGTGCACTCGGGAAATTTTCATAGTCAGTTTTATTGTATATTGTCCATATAACATTGTAACTTACTTTCTTTTTACATTCATTGTGTACGTTTTTGCATTGCTTTGACCTTTCTCTTTAGGTCCTGCTTTCTCGCACACCACCATTGGTCGGTCATGTACGCAAACATTGGTCAAACTGCATCTCAATCATTACCCTCAGCACCACGGCATAAGTCAAGAGACAGAGCAGCAGCTTGCTTGTCAACAGTGGCACATGGCTCCTGAACAGCGTAAAAAATGCCCAAACACAAATGTAAATTCACAGATGATTTGGAGAGAAAATTCCTGTGTTTTCATCTCGGTCTGGATCCGTGTGAAGCTGATTTTTTATTTTATTTTAACCTATGGCCATGAAAAGGAACAGTGTCATGTAAAAGGTGTTAAAAGCTTAACTATTTTTTTTATTTGTTTGTTATTATTGTATTGTTGAGGGCCAAAAGTTGAATGGAAAGGATGTATTACTTTATGCATTAAAGTTCAATAACATGGTTGTGAACCACTGATCTATATAGAGAACTGGATTGCTCATGACATCATAGAAAGTGAAGCCGCCGCGCCGCCATATTGGTATTCCCTAGTAAGCTCACGCGTTCCATTGAATTAATAGGAAATTATATGATTTTACTTAGAAAACATTGCCTAACGAGTCAGCGTCTTTATATTTGAAGTCTCCCTGTATATTCTTACAACGCAAAGGTCCTAAACATTTAAATGGTTGTTCGTTTAAAGTCGGGAATTTCCCCTGCTTATTAAAAAGTTATGTTCATATTCATTATAGTAGTGAACATCAGCTCGGCGGGCGGCCGAGACACTTCAGCATATGTATTACAAAAGTGCGCATTCTGAAATCGGAATAAAGATTTATGCCTTGTTTCCAGAAATGGCCTTGTACTGTTGTGTTTATGTATTTATGTTGTGTTGTAGTATTGTTTTTATTCATACAGTAGGCTAACTGCAAACCTTTCAACAATGATTTTGTTAACAGCATGCATTCCGAAGCAGTTAATGATTTAACAATTAATAATTAACTCAACAGCATATACATAACACTTTACTCGTATGGAAACTGTAAACGCCATAAACTAGCGTTGTCTTTAAGAGTCTGAAATAGATGCTCAATCAGGAAATACACGCATCATCATAACTTATTCAGACAAATAACTGACTGCTTTATTTCCGAGATGATGCATGGTTTATACAATATAGTGCAATACTTGTATTAATATTTATCGTATAGGCTATTCCAATCAATTTCTGCAACTAAACACAGATATATGTTAATGTTTAATATTTCTTCCATAATTATATACATAAAGAAATATATTTTGTGTTTGGTCAGTTACCTGTGTTGACAGTGTGCGGTAGACACACCCACATCAACGATTTCAATATAGGACTTATCCTCGCCGAAAAGACCATAAACATTACAGATAACATCTGAAGTAACTATTATTTACATACATATATCGTAAAAACGAATCCTGTGAGACCGAAATGCTGCAAAGCGGGTGATTTTAGGTCAATGTTTTGGCTGTAAGTCAATGATGCCCTCTGTCAGCAGGGAATAGTAAGATGGCCGCTCGAACACTTCCGGTGGCTTCACCGCCTGATGGCAGTTTAGAACGCAATGAGCAATCCAGTCATTATATAGATCAGTGTTGTGAACGCATTTGTCAAAGTTCAATAACATAGTATTAAAGTGCAAGTTCAGTCCCAACCATTCTTTCACAATTTGAGCCTGATGAATCTTGACATGGTCATCCTGGAATATGGCCATGATGTGTCTCACACACACTCCATCAATTAGGGTTAGAAGAACATATAACATAATAATAATCCAATCACAGACTCTTAAGCATTTGCAGTAGTGCAGCCCACATTCCTCCAGCATTCCATTAGAATGTTCAACAGTGCTAATCTCCCTGTTGTGATGTCACAGTGAGCACACACTAGAACTGAAGCTGCAGGAGTCCTGGAGCCCACCGCTTTCTGCAGTCTTGGTGTAAAGTGAATCCATAGCATTCTTCTACTGTACTTGGTGTTTGATGATAGTTTGCAATGGCTTGTAATACTAGAGATCAATCAGACCATTACAGAGAACTGGCATTTGCGGCCCGTTTAGCTGCAAAACTCGCTGTACCACAGCTGGAGGATGTCACTTTTCAACCAATCATCGGCAACTTCTTGTGGAATCTGACTGAGCAGTATGTCAATTTTTTTTATTTATTTGTATAATTCTATTATATTCTAGTGATGAAACCTATTTTAATATAGTTTTTGTGTAATTGTGTTAATATTAGACTTTTTGGTTATACTTTATTTTGATGGTCCCCTTTAGACATTCTGTTGACTACAAGTAATGTTGCTCCTACAGCTTTAATAAGGATTAATCTATATGTCATTTATAATTTATGCAGTTAAGACTTGTAAAGTGTTTGATAACTTTATTTAATTTCTGTATATTGATTATATATGAAGACCACAGGTAAATATGACACTTATTATAATGGGTTTATGTGAAGATTGTTTTAAGTTCACTTAAATGAAAAGCTGTTATATTTTTAAAGACTAATAAATGAATAAAAAAAAAAATGATAGCTTTCATTCATGTTGAATGTCTATCATTAATGTTTAAAAAAAATCAATTTCATAGAGACATCAGTAGCAGTTTTAGTATCAGTGATACTGGCCTTCATTCATAAAAAGATGCCATTACAACAAATATTTTAAATATCCTGTCTTTAAGTTGTTTCTACATTCATTTTGCGAGAAATATTACAACATAAAAATATTAAAATCTCCAACGTTAATTAATTACAGAACAAATGTGATTAATTTGTGTTTTCTTTATTTTTATCAATTGACAGCACTACTAAAAACATTAAAAGAATGTCCAGAGGGAACCATCAAAATAAAGTGTTACTGACTTTTAAAAAAAATAATAATAATTTCAAGAAATGTTTGGAAAAACGAAAATAAAGTTTATTTAATAATCAACTAATTAATCACATTTATTAAATAATCAATCAAATAAAACTGAGTTATACAAACATTTAAATTGCACATAAGGTAGTTTATATCTCAACTTTTTAATAATAGAATTATGTTTCTACTCCATTTTGTTGGTTAAATATAAACATTTAAATGACGACTGTAATAACTTGTTTTCATGACAGATTTATTCAAATGCACATTAAATAATGAAGACAACACTAACAGGTTAAGTAAACATATAATGAATATGTAATAGAGTGGATATATTTAGCAAAATACTAGTTATTATTTTTCTAGCTAACTAACAAGATACATTGAATGTCTTTCTGAGGTAAATAATGTCTGGTGACTCTAATGACTGGTAGTTGACATGTAGGAGCAACTCAAAGTCAACAGAATGTCTGAAGGGGACCATCAAAATAAAGTACAACCAAAATGTCTAATATTAACACAATTACACAAAAACTATTTAAAAAAGTTTTGAACATGCTAGCAACATGCTAATTCATGCTAGGATCATGCTATAAACATTTTAATACATGCTAACACCATAATTCATGGTAAACATGCTAGAAATATGCTAATTCATGATAAAAACATGTTAGCAATGTGTTAAAACATGTCTTAGAATGTTTATATTTTATTTACTTTGAGTAAAATCTTCAAGCTTTTCAAAGATATTTCAAACATTCAGACAAGGCTTTGTCAAGCCAACATCAAATTTCGTCATCAAACTTGTCTTATATTATATTAACAGTTTTGTATATTTTTCAGGAATTTGGAAGTGATACAGGCGGCATTGAGCTACCCGGTAAGTCTACTTTTGCATATTAATACAGTATAAAAATCTAAGTCCATGTTTTGGAATAAAGCAAATGATCTGCTCACACAAAAACCAGCTCACATCATTAGAACAAACTAATGTAGCTTTTTCCCCCCACACAGTTCTCCAGACAGCAAATCTATGAAATGCTGACTTCCATTGCTACGTCAGCCACCACAACTGCAGCTGATTTAATGCCACAACTATCTAGGATAGTGGGCATGGATCCATCTGCAGTTGTGAACTCAAACAGGCCATCAACATCCTCATCCACTGAGGATTTTCAGCAGGACCCATCAGAAAGACCAGTGATCCTGAAGACGGAACAGCTTCCATTTGCGTATCCACTTGAAACCCTTTTTGGGATCACGGTGGATGGTCTCCTCAGCAGCGGCGAATGTGATTTCAGCGACTCTCTGGGTGATTGGCGTTCCTCTGAACTCGCTGGCATTGTGGTGGAGGTAGTTTGTCATCGGGTGAATGTGGTGATGCACAACAACATTCTGAAGATCAACGCAGCCTCGTCACCATGTTTCGTTTACTTCTGTCCGGATGATTCCTGCACTGATATTGGGGAATTACTGATTAGTGAGGTCATCCGAAAGCTGAGTCATTTGCATTGCCACATCACCCGCGCAGTGGCCACAACAGCCATCGGCACGGTCCTTGCGGCAATAGAAGGCAAACTCCCGTGCGCTCTCAGAACGAGCCGTACGGTTGACGCCACAAGCAGTATAATCAACTACATTGTGGAGGATGTCATTCGGGCATGGAATCCTACTTCAGCGTCCAAAACATGGAAAAGTGGGCCTGTCCCAGTTCTGCGGCCGACTTTTGAGTCTTATGAGGGTGGACTGTCACTCGTCCTGCTGGAGTCAGAACAACCCTCAGGCAGTGACGGGCCAAAGACCACCACCTTATTTGACTCATTGATGACCGCTCTTTATATGTCAAAATGCAACGGTCACTTCAGCGGGCAGGACACCTGTTACGCAGCTTCAGAACGTCTGCATCAAAGGTTTGCAGATTTAATGAACTGCGTCCTGAGATGCGAGATGCCGCAGGCAGAAAGAGTCTCGGAGGAGGTCAGAACGACAGCTAAAGATTTTCTCCATTATTTTGTGGAGGAACTCGTGCAGCGTCTATTTGTGTCCTCCAGATTCCCCCGACCTGCGAAACTCCCTGAAAATACTCCAGTGATGCCCTTAATCATCAATGAAGAAGATTTCGGTCTGACAGTGGTGGATCATCTGACAGAGTTGGTGGTCAGCCAAGTTTTTGACTTACTGGCAAAGAAATTTCCACCGACTGAACAGTTAACACTGATTGAAGTGCACAGTCAGGCTGTGTCGGTTCAGGAGGATCTACCACAACTGACCTTCAGAAACAAGTTAAAGATGATGAAGTCAAACATCCTTAAAAAGGTAATTTCTCCTCTGTATAAATGTTTAATGTTCTACCTAATACCTATACTTACTTATTGAAAATAATTCTGTTTTAATCATGAGTGTCATTTGTTTGCAGATGAAGAATCCCTTCAGATCTAAGAAGGACAGGAAGAGCAAGGGTGATACTGAGGAAAGCGCAGCTCAAGAACCCAGAAAGAAGTCGTCATTTTTAGGGCGGATGATTTCCTTCTCCCTGAAAATGACGTATCGTGGCTGATTTTAGCCCGCTGCTTATCAGTGGATGATGCTGTCAACATGGGACTGCACTACATCCTGGGACTTGTGTAAGGATCCTGGACTTCAGCTCCTCTTTTAACACCATCATCACGGATACCCACAGCTTTCTGTGCCCTTCTCCATCTGTCAGTGGATCATCAACTTCCTGACAAACAGGCAGCAGCTAGTGAGGCTGGGAAAACTCCTAACATCTGAAGTTGCGTTTCCTCCTCACTGCTTTTTTCCCTCTTTACACAATTGACTGTACCTCTAAAGAGCCCTCTGTCAAGCTCCTGAAGTTTGTTTTCAACATGGTTTTGAACAAGTATTAACTGAGACATTATTAAAAAGATTATTTTAACTAAAGTATTGATATAAATAATGTGTACCTTTTGCCCCTTCACCACCTCATACATTTATACGTTTTTAAACAAAATAAACCACTTTTGATTTATTTTCACACAAAATCTGTTGCTCAATACATGAATAAATTATGAATGCTGTTCGTATCTTTTGCTTAGATAAAGATTGGGACGTGTTCGTTGCATAAACTGTGTGTGGCGGTAGCAAGTACAAAACAAAAGCAGTCTGTGTATGCTAATGAGTTCATGCTGTTGTATCTTACTTGGTTACTTCTCCATGATTAAAACAAAAAATTACAATATTGTAATTACAAATATTAACATACCATTAGACTGGGGGTCAAGCAGAGCAATATATTAATAAGATGTAAAATTAATAATTATATATACTGTATGTATCCAAAGTCACATCAAACACTGATCCAAAAGCTGATCTGTAGAAGAGCAGCCTTAGAAGCCTATTTCAATTTCAAGGTAATTTAGGGTCATATTATTAAATCTCCATACTTTCCGTCATCGACAACCAAAATACTTGGTTGTTGCAGCTAAAAGCAGCACATAAACAGAGCGTTTCTGATTTTTTAATTATCCTCCTTGCATAAAAACAACTTAAATTATTACTATTATTATTGTTCTGTCAGTATGCTCTGGCATATGACATAACATATTTTTGCTTTGTATAGTTCTAGGGCCGTGTGTGCTTTTATTACCATTTAGCAACTTTGCATGTTTTACTTTGGAGAAATTATTACAATTCAGCTATGGTAGACAAATTCGGAGCACCTAGCATGAGATCTCACCCTCCCTTCAAAGCTCCTCCAAAGCCACGCCTTCTGTCTGCAAAGCGTCACGAAACGGCATTAAATGACCTCATGTCTCAAAGCATATAACATTACAATAATAAAGAAGATAAACTCTGACTTGTACCACCTGACTGCTGCAGATTCATTTCACCGTTGATAGTATTGACATAGAAATGCAACAGCTCCAGGTAGAATGTCATGGGTTGCAATCTCATAACTACGGTTATGACATGGCGTGAACGCAGCATAAGCTTGTTGTTTTGGTTTACGAGGAACTGTCCAATCATTGCATTCGGACCAAATGCAATGACTGGACGAAAATTATTTGGTCCAGAGACTTCCACAGAAGATATATGTACATGTTTTAATATTTAGACCACTTCTATTATTGATTGCTATCAGGATGTGAACAGAGTTTCAACCAGTATAACAAAAAGTGTTTATAAAAGAAATTGCCTACCCTATCTTTAATGGGTAGGCTAGCTTGCTTGTAAACGCTTTGATTGCTTGTGAACCGCAGCGCTGACAAGAGTACAAAACCAATAATGTCATTCAAACATTTTATAAGACCTCATATTATCCCTTTTCAACCATAATACAAAACTTTCCTCTGAGCCTCAATCCAAAAACTCTTCCATAGTGTAATCGTCAGGATGATGTCTGATCGCGTCCTCCAGATGTCATAGAAACAGCCGTAAAGGAGGTTGGTGTCGTGAGACATTTGCCCCCTCCGGTCTCTTTGGATGTGCATGTCCATTAGCTCGGTCAACCTGAAAAATGCAGGTTTTCGTCATGATTTGAGCGTTTAGAAACACAGTTTATCAGATGGTTGTTGTCAGATTTCACTGGCGACTTCAAAAATGAAATTTAATCGTAAGCTTGGTGAACAGCTTTGGAGAATTTGATGTTTTCCCATACAAAAAGATAGGAGCTGCTTTCGCATGACTGAAATAGCTGCCCAAGGGCCGTTTCAAAGTTGGCTGCAGAGCAATTTTTTTTTTTTATTGAACAAAGCTTACAGGGGATACATATATCACAAAAAACACAAGTAGTAAAAGGCAATAGAGAAGATATATGTACATGGCAATAAAGTACAAACCCGATTCCAAAAAAGTTGGGACACTGTACAAATTGTGCATAAAAAAGGGATGCAATAATTTACAAATCTCATAAACTTATATTTTATTCACAATAGAATATAGATAACATATCAAATGTTGAAAGTGAGACATTTTGAAATGTCATGCCAAATATTGGCTCATTTTGGATTTCATGAGAGCTACACATTCCAAAAAAGTTGGGACAGGTAGCAATAAGAGGCCGGAAAAGTTAAATGTACGTATAAGGAACAGCTGGAGGACCAATTTGCAACTTATTAGGTCAATTGGCAACATGATTGGGTATAAAAAGAGCCTCTCAGAGTGGCAGTGTCTCTCAGAAGTCAAGATGGGCAGAGGATAACCAATTCCCCCAATGCTGCGGCGAAAAATAGTGGAGCAATATCAGAAAGGAGTTTCTCAGAGAAAAATTGCAAAGAGTTTGAAGTTATCATCATCTACAGTGCATAATATCATCCAAAGATTCAGAGAATCTGGAACAATCTCTGTGCGCAAGGGGAAAACCATAGTGGATGCCCGTGATCTTCGGGCCCTTAGACGGCACTGCATCACATACAGGAATGCTACTGTAATGGAAATCACAACATGGGCTCAGGAATACTTCCAGAAAACATTGTCGGTGAACACAATCCACCGTGCCATTCGCCGTTGCCGGCTAAAACTCTATAGGTCAAAAAAGAAGTCATATCTAAACATGATCCAGAAGTGCAGGTGTTTTCTCTGGGCCAATGCTCATTTAAAATGGACTGTGGAAAAGTGGAAAACTGTTCTGTGGTCAGACGAATCAAAATTTGAAGTTCTTTTTGGAAAACTGGGATGCCATGTCATCCGGACTAAAGAGGACAAGGACAACCCAAGTTGTTATCAGCGCTCAGTTCAGAAGCCTGCATCTCTGATGGTATGGGGTTGCATGAGTGTGTAAGAAGGATCCGGGTACTGAAATGGCCAGCCTGCAGTCCAGATCTTTCACCCATAGAAAACATTTGGCGCATCATAAAGAGGAAGATGCGACAAAGAAGACCTAAGACAGTTGAGCAACTAGAAGCCTGTATTAGACAAGAATGGGACAACATTCCTATTCCTAAACTTGAGCAACTTGTCTCCTCAGTCCCCAGACGTTTGCATACAATAAAAAGAAGAGGGGATGCCACACAGTGGTAAACATGGCCTTGTCCCAACTTTTTTGAGATGTGTTGATGCCATGAAATTTAAAATCAACTTATTTTTCCCTTAAAATGATACATTTTCTCAGTTGAAACATTTGATATGTCATCTATGTTGTATTCTGAATAAAATATTGAAATTTGAAACTTCCACATCATTGCATTCTGTTTTCATTCACAATTTGTACAGTGTCCCAACTTTTTTGGAATCGGGTTTGTACATTTCAATAAATTAAACAGATATAGTCTACTAAAGAAGAAAAGGTAATTCACAAAAACATCTAAAGCAATAGAAATTGAACATGCAATAAATGAATACAAATAAATAGAAATAAACAACACAAAAACTTGAAACATGAAAAAACTGTCAATCATTTTTTGATCAATTGTCAGGAGCTAACCCAGATCTTCCTGTTGTATGACGATTGATTTTCCTGGATCAGTTTATAGACCCTTTTCACATTTCCGGGTTTCTCAGAAGCAGAAGTCACCATAGTTGGGTAAACTTTTATGGCGGTGGATGAGAGAATACTGTAAATATATATTTTTATGCTCCTATTTGCTCAAATAGTAAAAGAAAAACTCCACAATAGTGTTTTCAAAAACATTATTGGGAAAAAAATAGAGAGCGACTGAATGGCAGTCAGAAGACAGAAAGATGTCATACCATCACTCCCACAGCCGGTGTATTAGTAACACCCTCACAGCAGCGCTAACCGGATCGCAAGTCAAGTGTAGTGAAGTAAAGTGAAGGAGGAAGATTCTGAGGTAATCTGGTGCTGGGCCTGTCCACAGTGTGAGCGCTCGGAGAAAAAAAAAACAAAAAAACATCAAAGGTTTCATAATTTAGTGTGATTTATTGCAAGAGAAGCATTTGTAGTCCTCCTCTGTGGACGGATTGCCCGTACACCCTAAGTGGAACCATCGCCCACAGTCATCGCAGGAAATCTGTAAAAATAAGAGTAACAACAAAAACAGTTTTAAAGCAATGGCCCATTCATTATTAATTTGTGTAACCAAAAATGCTCAGTCACAGTTAACCAAAGAACATCTGCAGTGTTCTCAAATGTTTCTGCCCCCCCACAAAAGTGGCACAGGTCACTTCGGTCCTCTATGAGGTACAGTACAACACTAATGAAAGTGATGCACATCAAAAAGCACGTTAATAACATTCATGAGTTTAAAAAGCCATACCAGATTGGCGGAGTAGAGAAGCAATCTCCTTCTTGAGTCGCGTTGTCTTGTGGCGCATTGGAGAAGAATGGTGGTATTTTGTAACAAGAAAAAAATTATCTGCAAAGTATTATCCTATTTGAATTAACATTTCATATTTGCTATATCACACACCTTAAAAGCGATGATGTAGCATTCCTCTGAAGTTGGTGAGGCAGGCTTTCACACACCCAGTGTGAAACTGAAACATGGAGTCAAATAATGCTGTATATGTTTGCAAAAGAAAATAAAGTTTTGGGAGAAAAAAAAATAAAGAATTGCGAAAGAAAAATAAAGTGGTTTCATTTGCAACGCTCCTTTTATTCTGCGTTTCAGTCAAGTGTGAGTTCGCGATACTGTTTTCCCTTTGCACTTAACTTTTTTGTGCGTTTCTCAACATGGCACTGTTTTGGCATAGGGGGTGGAGTCAAGAAACTGGGGCGTGTTCAGCGGACATGGTCACGCCTCCCTCTACATCATCTGCTCCAGACGCAGATCAGCACAGATGAAGGCACCATGGCTGAGAGGCATGCGTTTCCTTGTACTCACACTTTTACTAGCATTGAAACGGAAATGGTTTTGTTTTGTTAATTAAATGTGTATTAAAAGCATTTGCCTTAGATCATGTTAAAGTGGTGTTTATTATTAGCCGTAGACTACCGTGAACTGTCTGAAAATAGCCAGCATCTGTTGTTTATTTCTCTCAGTGTGCACACTTTTATAGCATTAAAATGTGTATTAAGCATTTGCTTAAGTTAAAGAAGTTAGAGATCAGTTAATGTGGTGTTTAGTCTTTATTTGCTAACTTGAACTGTCTGAAAACGCCAGCATCTGCTGTTCATTTCGCTCAGTGTGCGTGCAGAAGAATGAGATAAATAAACTTAAAGCCTTTAGTAAATCAGAACACTGGGGGAAAGAATCTTTTTTCATTCTATATCATGCAACAAAGGAAAGATGGCATATCCTCCACAATGTGGTAGACACACAGCTTTCGTTTTTCAAGGCTTTGTAGTAGCTGTGTTTTAGCCGTGCTGCAGGTACAGCCAACAAAAGCAATGTCCAGGAGTTTAGACTGGTTTGGTGATCTGGAAAGACACTGCAGCACTATTTAAACACACTTCTCACACAATCATAGTCTGGTTTCCCATTACACTTATAATCACCATATTTATAATGAAACCGTCATTCTTAAAAATATGATATTAATCATTTAATATAATAAAATGTAATTATTGTTACTACTGTAAAGCTATATTAATTCATTATGGGATCATATTTTAATGACAGTATATTTATTGAATAAAAAAAAAATATTTTATTTATCAAAATAAACTGAAAAATTTACCCATTTTCCATGTATGTTCCAAGGAAATATCACGTGTAGGAACGTTGGCCAAAGGATTTAATGTGACGAACCTGATTTGGCACTTAAGAGCGAGCCACCGTGAGACATATGGCGAATACGAAATACTGGCGAATGCAAAACAATCAACCGCTACTAGTAATGTGACTCTCATTCAGCCATCGATTGCAGCCGTGGTGAGAAAAAAAACAAAACTAACCGTACACACTGACCAGCAAGAGAAGCTAAAACTATAATCACGAACATAATGCACATCTGGAACCACGATATCATGCCAGGCCGCAAATACTTCAACGATGTAGCTCTACCGGAGTCAAAACATCTACAACCACATAAACAACTTCACACGATCAGTTTAACAACTGTGTGTGTCCAGTGATGTCAATGTTAAGTTTAACCATCATAGAGTGAAAGTTTATCATTTGGACGTGTTTTGTCTTGCCACTTTACACATCGGGACTCAGGAAAATTGGCACTCGCACGCTGTTATCTGTGCACACAGCCACACACACCCGAAGCGCGTGCACACAGAGAGAGAGAGAGAGAGAGAGAGAGGCGCATTTCAGACAGCGCTCGAACACGAAATTGATTCCTCTTTCACGTTTACTTGTGATTGAACGGACACACACACACAAACGTATGTCAAAATACCCATCTCGGCAAGTATTCTCTCGGTTATGTCATAAGTGAACAGTTGAGAAAGAAACCGGATGTGTGTCAGTATATTTGTTCTTAAAGTGACAGCAACTTAAAATTCCATGACAGCATTAATGTTAATTAAATGAAAAAAAAAAGCTTTAACAAAGTTTAACCTATATTTGCTACCTTACTAACCTATATGCTGCATGCAAGAGTGGAGTTTCATGTCTAAATATAATCAAAAGCAAGAACAGATCCTGCCTGTCAGACTCTCACCTCTGAGCATGTCATCCCAAGATCTGCAGAACCACTGGCATTTTGGGAGAGGAATAAAGGCAGGTTCCCAGCTTTTTCTGCCTTAGCGCTCCATCGACGAGTGTTGATAGTAAGTGGCTATTCAGTACAGCTGCACACATTTTGGATTAAATCTACAGTGCATCCAGAAAGTATTCACAGCGCTTCACTTTTTCCATATTTTGTTATGTTACAGCCTTATTCCAAAATGGATTATGAATATGAATTTAATCCATTTTGGAATAACGCTGTAACATAAAATGTGGAAAAACTGAAGCGCTGTGAATACTTTCCGGATGCACTGTACTCTTAAAAGTAAAATTTTCCAAAAAAATACTCAAGTAAATGTAACAAAGTACATGTACTTCGTTACTACCCACTTCTGCTTAGTCCTCCAAGGTTTATAATGGTCTTGTGAATGGCCAAATTCTGAAGACAGAAAAAATACATCCATCCATAAAAAATGTAATCCATACAACTCCCAAGGGTTAATAAAGGCCTTTTGAAGTGAAGAGATGCATTTTTGTAAGAAAAATATCCATATTTAAAACTTTATATATTCAAACAACTAGCTTCCGGCGAAATACCGCATGCAGAATACAGCTGGGCAACAAATTCAAGCTCCTCTTCTCTTATATCGAAATCCATCTCTTTAAAATTTCTCATTTTAAACTTCTAATTTGTGCCTCATGTTTTGTTTTGCTGTCTCCTCTGCGCCTCCGCTTGCGTCATTGCGTCAGGTCAAAGGTTGCTCTTCCGTCCAAATTGACATGCGCAGTATGTGTACGGTCGTCCACCAAAAGCTTGTTATTTGAATTTATAAAGTTTAAAATATGGATATGTTTATTACAAAAACGCATCTCTTCACTTTAAAAGGCCTTTATTAACCCTCCTGATTTGTATGGATTAATTTTTTTATGGATGGATGCATTTTTTCTGTCTTCAGAATTTGGCCTACCATTCACAATCGTTATAAACCTTGGAGGACTAAGGATATTTTTTAATATATCTCCGATTGTGTTTGTCTGAAAGAAGATAGTCATATACACCTAGGATGGCTTGAGGGTGAGTAAATCCTGGGATAATTTTGGATTAGTTTATGGATATAATTAGAAACGTACAACTTAAAACCTTTCTCCCATTTGCTTGATGAAGCCTTTGAGTGTATCTGGATCACATCATTGATGTTGACCCAAGGCAGATCCTGAAGGCAGCGAGTGTAGAATGACATTCACATTAGCTGACAGTTTAAATGACTGAGCTGGCTTATTGAAAACAAGGAAGTAACTGTGCTTACAAGGAAGTATCAGTTGTGATCCTAATAACTTTTACATCCTTGGAAAAGTTTTTCCATAAATTTATAGCAATTTAATTGATCTGAATTGTTTTGATTTTTCTCTTTAGACGCAGTCATCAATACACACAACACAACAAACACAAAGATATTGGAGACCATATCCAAGAACTTAAAATATGCACCAGAGAGGATGGGTGGTGGTGGCCGTAAGAAGACTCTTCCTTGAAGACCACCCTTTTTTTTAAATGACTGTTACTAGAAAAATGTATAGTTCTAGAAATTAAGTTCCCAAAAATTAAATTTCCTTAGTTTTACTTACTTGGTTTTTCTTTTCACCTACTTGTTAGTATTTGTCAGTGTTATGGTTTGTATTTTTGTATTCAGTACTCTGTTTATACACACACACACACACACAATATATACAGTGTATATTAGGGGTGCAACGGTTCAGATTGCTCACGGTTCGGTTCGTATTATGGTTTTAGGGTCACGGTTTCAGTACAGTTCGGTATGTGCTATGTTCAGGGAAAATAAGACTACTATATATAAAAATAAAGATTATAAGAACAAATAATCAAACTACAAGCAACAGCACAAATAAATACAATAGAGCAAATATGCAAATAAAATAAACAGTGCTTTTCAGGTTTTTCAGGTATCTAACAGTAGTTCCCTTTCAGTCAGTACACTACGAGTTACGTCAGTTACTGACGAAATGGGGGTTTCGCTTAGAAGCCAATCGCCTTTGAGCTCTACAAAACGAGCCAATGGCATGAAGATGCCCATGGGTCTGCGGAATTTGCATAACGCAACCCCGCCCCACCGCGTGGGTATAAAGGGCGTTGCGTAGCAATCTCGCATTACGTTTCTGCTTCAGAGCCGAGTGTTACTGCCTGAGCGTTTTTTTTCCCTCTTCAAGACAAGTGTCTCTCCAGAGTGTTGGTGTTACGGCGCGTTCTGGCGAGTTCCGCATTCCTGTCTGATCTGTGCAGTGATCTAGCACAGTGTGTGTGTTCTCCCTAGGCGCTTCAGCATTTCTGCAGAGCAAAAACTCTTCTCTAAAAGAGCTGCACGCGGCACATCTGTTTCAAGATGTTTCGCCCATGCTCCGTTCCTGGGTGCGGTCGGCTGGTTCCTCCGTTTGACGGGCATGACGCTGTTTGCCGTGCTTGGTCCTCGTGCACGCCGAGCGCGCGTTCATGGATGAGTCATGTTCCCACTGCGGGAACATGGCCATCGCAGTGTTGCGGTCAAGACTCCGTGATCTCCGTGCTGGAGGGAGAGTCCCCTCTACCACACCCCAATCTATTCCCTCCACGAGTGGGAATACTTTGGCTGGTGGTCAGGGTGACTTGAGGGTGACGGTGTGGGCCAACCCGACGAATCCTCCTCGGGCCACACCCCTTTCTAGCACACTGCAACCTGTGGTGTTGCCAGATGAGGGCGCAGGTGTTTCCCATCCCATGTCGACCGCCGCATCACAAGGTGGGCTGGATTCCTCCGGAGATGACGATTCGGCTGTGTTGCCTCCTTTCGGGAGTCCCAGCATTGCCCGAGTCTGATCCAGAGCTCACAGCCATGCTTTCCCGGGCGGCCGAGGCTCTTGGGCTTGTGTGGAACCCTCCGCCATGTCCCGAGCGCTCTCGGCTAGATGATTGGTATCTGGGGGCGGCCCGTGCCGAAGGTGCCCGTCAGCCCCCAGTGCCCTTCTTCCCGGAAGTGCATGAACGGATGCACTAGCGCACAGCTGGCCGCGGGGCCCACGCAAGTATGCGTTTCCCCCAGTGATCCTTCTCGCACAGGTTCTGTGCAAGATCAGGGAGGACAGGGAGCAGGTCCTTTTGATCGCCCCATATTGGCCCGGCCGGACCTGGTTCTCAAAACTCATACTCCTTGCAACAGCCCCTCCCTTGTCGATCCCTCTGAGGAAGGACCTCCTTACTCAGAGACGGGGCACCGTATGGCACCCACGTTCAGACCTTTGGAACCTACACGTTTGGGACCTGGACGGGACGCGGTAGGTTTGAGTACCCTGCCACCTCAGGTGGCGGCTACCATCACTTCCGCTAGGGCCTTGTCCACGAGACAGGCCTATGCGTTGAAGTGGAACCTCTTCGTCACCTGGTGCTCTTCTCGCCGAGAAGACCCCACGAAATGCCCAATCGGGTCCATGCTTTCCTTCCTCCAAGAAGGGCTAGAGCGAAGGCTGTCTCCCTCCACCCTGAAGGTCTATGTGGCCGCGATTTCGGCTCATCATGACCTGGTGGATTCAGAAATGGTAGGTCAGCAGGTTCCTTAGAGGGGCTAGGAGATTAAATCCTCCTCGCCCTCCTCAAATACCCTCTTGGGATCTTGCAGTGGTTTTATCTGCCCTGCAGAAAGCTCCCTTTGAGCCCCTGCAGTCTGTGGAGCTGAAGTTCCTTTCAATGAAAGTGGCGCTCTTGATTGCTCTGGGTTCCATCAAGAGGGTAGGGGACCTGCAGGCATTTTCGGTTGACGAAGCGTGCCTGGAATTCGGGCCGGCCAATTCTCACGTGATCCTGAGACCCCGGCCTGGATACGTGCCCAAGGTTCCCACCACTCCCTTCAGGGATCAGGTGGTGAACCTGCAAGCGCTGCCTATGGAGGAGGCAGACCCAGCCTTGGCACTGCTCTGTCCAGTATGCGCCCTTCGCGCTTACGTAGACCGGACGCAGTGTTTCAGGACCTCAGACCAGCTCTTTGTCTGTTACGGAGGGCAGCAGAAAGGGAAGGCTCTCTCCAAGCAGAGGTTGTCTCACTGGATAGTGGACGCCATTGTCCTGGCATATCAGGTTCAGGGCATGCCATGCCCCCTTGGAGTTAGAGCACACTCCACTAGGAGTGTTGCTTCCTCTTGGGCTTTAGCGCATGGCACCTCGCTGACAGACATTTGTAGAGCTGCAGGCTGGGCGACACCCAACATATTTGCAAGATTTTATAATTTCCGAGTGAAGCCTGTGTCCGCTCGTGTACTCGCCCCAAGTGGCCAGTAACTGGACAGGCTCAGGTGTCTTCGCTTGCTGCGCCATTCCACTCCACGGACTGGATGCGTGCGCATTTTCTCTCAGGTGAGCTTCCCAGTAAGCCCTGAGCTCCTCCAGCACTGCTGATGTCGACACCAGAGTGCATGCCCGCTTGATCAGCCCTCGTGTTCGGCTAGGTGCCTCCGTGTATATGGTTCCCCCGTTGGGCAACCCCCTCATGTGTATTTCCACGGTAAGTCTCTCTGAGCACGTGTCTTCCCTTGGCAAGACACCCTTGCCACACCTGGGGTTGAAAAATTTTCCACCTGCGACTAGATACCCCAGAGTGCTCCGTATGCAGTCCCTATGGGGGTCATATGTGTATTCTTAAGTCCTCCCTTCGGGCAGGCATTGTGTTGCATTTCTCCAAGTGGGATATGCTTCCCAGTGTACCTTGGTATTGGCGTTGAGCCTAGCCCCTCGTTCGTGCTAAGACTAGCACGAACTAAGACACGGCAGGGAGCCCTGGTCAGCGCAGGACGCTGGAAGATAGCCGTCGTGGCGAGATTGTATTGGGACCCCCATTTCGTCAGTAACTGACGTAACTCGTAGTGTACTGACTGAAAGGGAACGTCTCGGTTACGTATGTAACCCTCGTTCCCTGAAGGAAGGGAACGGAGACGTTACGTCCCCATGCCACTTCCGCTGTACCGCTGGAACGGCCGGACGCTCATGCCTCGGCTCTTCAGCAGGTAACATAATGCGAGATTGCTACGCAACGCCCTTTATACCCACGCGGTGGGGCGGGGTTGCGTTATGCAAATTCCGCAGACCCATGGCATCTTCATGCCATTGGCTCGTTTTGTAGAGCTCAAAGGCGATTGGCTTCTAAGCGAAAGCCCCATTTCGTCAGTAACTGACGTAACGTCTCCGTTCCCTTCCTTCAGGGAACGAGGGTTACATTCGTAACCGAGACGTTCTCTTACAAGTCTTGCGCTTCAGATGACAAATTCATACAAAAATTATGTCAACATGCCCGTCTTGGAGAGTATCCTAGCAAAGTCGGTTATGTCCTAAGTGAACATATAATAGTCGAGAAAGACAACTCATGTGTAACAGTATATGTACTGGATCTTAAAGCTGCAGTCTGTAACTTTTTGCACTCTAGCGGTTAATAAACAGAACTGCATGCGTCTTGCGGAAGAACATTGCAGCCGGAGCTACTTCTCTCTGTTTATGTCTACGGCGAGTCACGCAGGGACTGTGCTCCTCCGCAGCGGTTCCTACCAGAACGGTCTGAAATAGTCCCAATATAAACACATATTATAAGTGTACCATGATGATTCAGGGTAAGACAAAAACACGGTTTGGAAAACGGATTCATGTTGTACATTCTCATTATATAATTTTTGTAAATCTTGAACACAAAAAAGTTACGGACAGAAGCTTTAAAGGGAAAAAAAACTATTCCTGCTGCCTGTGTTTTTAATGTTAAATCAAACAACAAATGACAAAGAAATCACTCACTGCTCTTGACCGAATAGCTTTTGTAACTTCAATAATGATTCATCTTTATTTACAGTGAAGATAATTTTATTTTATATTTGATTACTTTATCCATTTTCTGTACCTGTACCTTTGGATGAGCGCACACACAAAGCTTCTCACAGCGCGCGTGAGTTCTCTTTTGCGTCTTTCTCTTGAATGTTTAAATTAGTAAGGCTTAAATGAGTTTAGTTTAAACACAGATAGCAATGTGTGCTGTTCAGGTCTCACCTGAGCTTGTGTGATATCAGCACCCGGGTGATGACGGTGTAAGTGACTGGACATTAGAGCTTACGGCACTCACAGTGAACCAAGTTTACAAAGAGTGACAGTTTTGTCCACGCTTTTTGATTATCGCTGTTGTAACATTTTGGGAAGCCAGAATGCGCATCCATCGACGAAACATACATTATCTGAACTCTGTCTGTCTGTTTTCCACATTGTTATTTCCAGCAAACCATATTAGCCTATAGATGCGTCGTCCTTCGAGTTGAACCGCAGTACAAGTGCGTGTCGAACTGTACGGTACGGTTTGGTTCGATTTTTTTACAGAGAACCGTTGCACCCCTAGTGTATATAGGGTGAATTCAGAGTGATTGGGACACTTTGCCATTGAGATGACTTGGAAAAAGTGTCCCAATCAACCTGAATTCACCTTATACATATACACACACATACACACACACACACACACACACACACACATTTATACCCATGATTGACCAGAGAACATGAATGGAAGACCCTCAGATGTGTCATAACTAAGTAGGTAAAACTTTCTATGCTACATCTATGAAAAGAGTTCATTGTTGTGTATTTATTTTGTTTATCTTTTAAGGATTCACATTTTCTGATGGAATTGCCAAGCATTAAGTCTTTTTACATTTTTAATATTTATTTATTATTAATTTAATTATATAATAACTAACTGAGTTTCAAAGAGGATAATACTCTGTTCTTGTTTTTAGAATATAATGATAAATGTCTGTGCAGTTTAAATGAATTAAGATCCTTTAAAGGAATAGTAAAAATTAAATTCCTGATTTGAAGGACTTTTCAGTGAACCATTTCTTTTCCCTTTTGTAGATTCACCAAACATCTGGCTGATTATTGGCAATTTGGTAAGAGATTGTTCTCTGCCTCACTGTTATTTCTTTTTCTAGTTGATATATTAACATTTTGTGATTTTTGATTACTTAATTGAATACAAATTTACTTAAGTTGATTTTAATTGATTTACTTAATACAAAGAATAGTTAGGATTCTGTATTAAAAGTGTAATGTTTCTCCATATAATTAGTAACATATGGAGCCCAATTTCATTATATATGAAACAATATAAACCTGCATTAGAAAGATACATGCTAAAAAAAGACCACAGCCCCCTGTTTAACAACACAATTTGTTGACTGTTTCAAAGATGAAATCATGATCTTATGATGACTGTAACCATAACTGACATTTTTTCTCTTCAATTCCTCCTGGGGGCTCTGCTTTTGAATAACTGATTTTGCCATTGTAAACTTACATAACATCACATAAGTGTTTTAGAATGAATAGTGTTGTTGTATAGTTTGTTTCCAGTCCCACTGTAATTGAACTGTAAAATGGAAGTATTAAATTATAATATATTTTGATGTTTTTGTTTTTATTTATACACAGTAGTAAAGATAGTGGACAAGTGAAGAGAGATGAGGGGACGGCACCAGAAAGGACCTTGAACTGTGACTGTCTTGAATCACCCAAAGCACAACTACGCTATGTGTCCAAGCATTGAACAAGGCTTTTCTCCTTTACATATTAAATGGATTTCATGTAAGACAGGGTTTTATTTTTCCTGCATAGTGAATTACAAGGTGGCTGCCTCTGTCAAATTTGATGCTGTCTCCAGCAATTAACAAAACTCCGATACCCCTTTTCCACCAACACAGTTCTGTTGCAGGCTCCTGGCCTGTGTCCATTCTCAAACTGTTCCACGCACCTCCACTGCACAAAAGGCAGTTCCAGGTCGGAAATATCGGTACCCTCCCTCTTCGACATCCCTCGCCAGTCATCACATTCACAACCACCACAGTCAACGCAAGTCTAGGACCCTGGTCCACAGCATCAACTTTGTCAGATTACTGCATTTCTTGATTTACCTTTAAACTTACAGTGTTCTTATGGAATGCCATGCCTCTCCAGAGGGACTGAGGTCTATCCGTCTTACAAAATACTGTGTCAAACATTGCATATGATGTTCTCAAAATAATTTAAAAAAATCAAATGATTAAAATACTTAAGAATTTGTGCTTATAAAAAGTGTTTTTAGTTGAAGGTACGGTACACATGTATGTGGGTACATAAAGATTTTACTTCTGCGTAATTTTGAGATTTAAGCTTTGTGCTGTAATTGTACAAAAAACCCTACAGGTTTTTAATATTGCCTCTAAACATTGCAAGTTGAAGTTTGAGATGTTTTTTTATTTGCTTTATACAGTATTTTTAGATTTCTAAAATGAAACTTTGTTTTACAGTCTTGAACGTGGTAATTTATTGAAGGTGTTCGTAATTTGCTGCCACTCATTAACTTTTTTTTAGTGTATGTACAGTAAAACACTTATTTAGTATTGTCATGTTTGTACAAACGCAAACTAGATTGTAAAATAGTGTATTCATCCACGTTGAAGGTAAGAGAGTGAAACAACGTCGCATTATCAACGTTGATTCAATTTGCAAAATCAACACCTAATTCAACATTAATTCAACCACAAGACGGTGAAACCACGTCGCGATATCAACTGTGAAACAACGTTGCAATTTCAACGTTGGCACAACGTCACAATATTAACGTTGATCCATTTTGCAAAATCGAAAGGTAATCCAAAGTTGATTCAACCATGGTACCTGACGTTGATTCACCGGTGAATCAACGTTGAAATGCCGGCTGGGTTAACTACCATAGTACGTTGCATCGTTGAAGAAATCAACTAGCTAGCCACAACTGTTTCCCGAAACCGTATTGTCGCAAATCTGTCGTTCAACAACGTTGGCTAATGATGTCACGCAGGTGGTGGAGTAATAACTGCTTTTAATGAATTATTTTGAGATCGAATTCATGGTAGATTTTTTGCTATAAATTATGGACATGGCATCTGAGGACTAATTCTTTTTTTTCTCAGTTATTTTGCTTTATTTCAAGATTCAATCATAGGCTCATTCTTACGTAGGCCTACTAGAGCACGTCCGCACATGCGCACTCTTCAGAAAAGGTGCTTTAAATCTCTTGACAAACTTAAGACACGTAAATGACATTTGTATGTATTCGAAATAAAATATATAGATTGTACTGAATGTCAGCTTGCTTATTTTGCTCAAGATAAGGATTTATTAAGTGCACGTCATGCAAACAAGAAACTATGCTTCTAAGCACAGGTCGAGAGCTGTCGTTGCGACCACACAAGTTTGCGATGCTGTTTGCGAATGTTTGTTGGAACTATGGTTTCGGGAAACACCGACTAGTTGAACTATGTTGATAACGACAGAACTTGCGACCATAGTTGGCTGCACTCCTGTATAGTACGCTAGGGCTGGAACGATTTGAAGTAAAATCAAAATCTCGATTAATTGAACATTTTATCTTGATTACAATTAATGAACGATTTTGCTTTCCTTTTTTATCTTCATATTTCACTGATAAGGTTTGTAATGTAAATATGTTCAACTATTAAATGTGGGATTTTTTTCTATAATGAAAAAGTGCATTTCTTTGTGATTTTAAAATATTTGAAGGAAATAGCTCACTTTCAGCAGTTATTGTCTATGGGTCGTAACATTTTGACATATTTCTGTTTGTTGTACATCAGATACAGATAAATTAGCACAGTAGACCTAAATTACATTTATTTGCATGCATTAATGAGAGAGTAATTGTGTGTGTGAATTAGTCATATCGTCTCTATTAACTATGAAGCTGTGGTTTGTAGTTACTTCAACAAATCTATGCTATAATGGTTGAGTTTCTAAGCTACTTTAGTGATAAATCACAGGACAGCGTTGACAATGAGTTTCTGCGCGCGATCTTCACGTGATGTGCGAGCTACTGTTTGTATTTGTTCTTGTGTCACAATATATCAGGCATTAGTTCAACATAATACACATCCGATTGTCTAAAATCGCTTCAATGTTCAAACGGGCAGGCCTTAAATCACATACAGTGGACAAAGTTTTGCAAGGACGCAATTAAGTGAAAGTGATCTGGCTTCAGGGCGCGAGTGTTCTCACAGAAAAATGCTCACGAGCACTGAACGCAGATGTTTGCCATATTGCTGTTCTTGAATAGTGTAAGATCGCTTGAATGTTCAAACTGGCAGGTGTTTAAACGCATTTAATTGACAAATTTCATGAGGACGCAAGTGCGCCGTCTGTGTGTGTGTGTGTCAGCGCATATAAAAACGGCGATTAACTTACATGTATAAATTGTGTAAAACATACAATTACCATAGTAATACTGAGCATCCAGATTGTATAAACAAAGATAACTGCTCCTGAATCTTTCCGTGTGTCTGCACACTGCACTTGATGTGACTGACGGGGAGGAGTCACGTGATTAAAACCGAAATAACTGACATGAGAAAATTCGATTACTTTCCGATTAATCGTCCAGCCCTACTGTATAACCATTTATATTAAATGTTGTTTATTTCTTAATTAGTGAGCAGTGTTTTAAAGTAAAAAAGTGTGTCCCCTTCACTAATGTGCACTTTTCTTGTTTATTGAGGCAGATTTGTAGATTGTATCGAATGAATTTTTTGTGGGCGGGCCATAGTCAATGTAGAAATGTTATTTTGAATAGTTATTGAAATTTTTATAAGTATGTATAAGTAGCCTACCTATAAGTATGAATTTGAAATATTTTGAATAATTTGAAATGTATTGTTCATTTATATATGTTTGTAGGTGTGACAATGGAGACACCAAAGAAGTCATTGTGTTCGGAAGTTGAGGGATTTTTGCACAGTGTCTCACCGCTTCTTCAAGGAGGTAGCAGTGGATCCAAATATTTCACTGCGGTGATGCAGGAGGCTGCTCAGAATAGCCGTGTCGTCATTTTTGATGTGCAACGGCATAATGAGTTTACATGTGCTGAGAAGGGCAAGTAAGTGCATTATTGATAAAGAAGGATTGTTTGTTTAATTGTTAAATAAGGCAGTTAAGTGTAAAGTATATGAATAATAAAGTACTAATTGGTAGAGCATGTATTACAGTATAGAAAGTATTCGGCCTTTTTATGTGATAAAAATGAGAAAACAATATATTATTTACATAAATATGTAAATAAATCTGCAAAAATATACGGAGAGAATAGAAATGATTGTTTATTGTGCAGCTTTATATTTTATTTTTCAGCCAATTAAAAGTAAGAAATAAGAAAAATGAAAGATGTATATTTATACACACATACACATTCAAATAAAAAATTATGTAGACTCCAGGTATAATTTTTGATATTTGTTAAAATGTCTCTATAATCTGCTTTTCAAATGTTGAGCCTAGTATTTTATTATAGTGCACATTTGTTCAAATTCAGTTCTGGCAACTTTGTCACAGTGTAATGTACATTATTTCAAATGTTAAGTACGTGATAGAGTTTCATTATTACACATGCTGTCATGACTTGCTTTTTCTGAGAGTTACACCTGAAATGTGCACATAATTAGTGGACTAAGTTATCATTTATGTCTGATTGAGTTAATGTCAAAACATATAAATACAGTTGGTTATGTGTGAAATGAAAGTAAACAGTTGAGAGGGAAATGGATGGGTGCAGGTTTTAAATGAACAGTTTTAAACATGTTGCCGTTTGGAATAGTTTGTTTGAAAATTTAATTTTTGTCATTATTTACTCAGGCAAAACCCAGTTATTAATTTCTTTGTTGTGTTAAAAAAAACACAACTAAAAGATGATATTTTCAAGAATGTAGTTTACCAAAAAGTAACTGGTACCTATTGACTTTGATAGTAGGCAGAAAAATGACTATGGAGGTCTCTGGCAAATAGTACCTGCTTGTTACCCACATTGTTTAAAATATTTTTTTTTGTTGAACAACAGAAAGTAAGTAATTCAGGTTTAATATAAGTTGAGAGTGACTAAACGATGGTATAAAAATAAAACCCTGAGACAGAATGAAAGATTTTTTTGGTGAAGTGTCTTTTAATGTTAATAAAACAACAAAACACAGAAAAAAATCAGTCGGTGCTCTTGTCTGATGAACTTTAAACACAAATTTATATTTGATTCATGTATAATATATAGTGTTATATTTTTATATTTGTTCATTCAGTTCCTTAAATGTTATTGTTAAATTCTGTAACTGGAAAATAAAGCTGCAACAGGGTCTGTTATTTAGGGAAGGAGGAGGTGGGAATTGCAGAATGTTTAACACGTTTAATAATAAAATAAACCAACAACAAAACAAAAGTAAAACGGCAGCATCCTCGTGGATGACTGTTGTACACAGACATAAACAAAACATAACCAAGTGTCCAGGTTTGGTCCTCTTTGATCCTTTACTATTGTCAGTACTTGTTTTATGGTTCCGGTCCTCTATTAGAGATATGAGGCTGGTGTGCTCAGTTGATGCTCATTATAAATCCTGCCACCGGCCTTGTGCTGTCCTCTCATGGCCCTCAGCCCTGTCTTGCTGTACAAAACTTTTATTTTGCTTTATTGGTATATTATGTGTTTTTTTTTATCTTTGTCTACTTTGGTCTAAATGTCAGCCATTGGTTTTTATTTTATATTTTGCTACTTTGAAAAGTGTTTTTTTTTTTTTTTTTTTTTTTTTTACAATAGGGAAATTATTTTGTGTGTACTGCTTAGATAACTTGCAAAATATTAAAACCAATATGACAAACAATTGTAATAAAATCGTGAATATTGATATATTTGAAAAAATGTAATATCATATATTTGTCATATTGCACGTCTATGTCAGATTGATACCTAAGTGAATTAATATTAAAAATATTTGGTAATATACGATTATTTAGTTTAAGTTATAGATGGTAATAGTGTTTTGTAGGAAAAGTCTTATTACAAGACATTACAATTAGATGTGTTTTTTTTTTTCAATTGTACAGGTCTAAGAAACAGTAGCATATAATCAATATATTGTATTTATGTAGATTTATGTAAATTTTACTATTTTACAGCTTGTGGTTTTTATTTTGTGTTTATAAATTTGATGAGGTTGTTTGCATGTTGTATTATATACATTTATGTGATTGTATGAGTAATATCTGTTTATTTTTGGTTTTTGCAGAAGTCCTGTTAAGTTAAGTGGAGTGGGCTTAGCAAAATCGTGCCAGGGAAAGGACAAGTGCGACGTGCTATTCAATGCGCGGTCAAAATTGTCTATTGTGAAGACACTTCCTTTCGCATTTGAAGAAAACTTGTGTGAGGAGAATGTCGAGAAAACCCTGGAAGACATTTGCAAGGATGTGCGTGAATATCAGAGGGTAAGTCTCGTAAAATGGTTTATTTATTTTATTCGTTTTTCTGCAGTTTATATTGTAGAAAGATGTTAGGTAATTGAAGATGTTGTGAAATATATTGTGGTAAGTAAACTTTTTTTTTAGTCTAAAAAAGCTTATATTGAAAGTTATCTGTCAAAATGACAGCTTTTGCAATGTTTTACTCTTTGATTTAAAAGTGTGAATAAGCAATTATTTTATTGAAGAAGATCTAAATCGCTGCCTGTTGTAGTCAAGGTGAACAAAAATAATAATACACATTTGCTTATGGTATGAATTGTGAATGGCTTTTACTGTGATTGTGTATTTTTTTCTTCCTTTTTATGTTTTTAAGGTAACTTTTTTGTATATTTAATAAAAGTAGTACATATTTACATTAAGTGCAAATTGGAATAGTTGTTATTTATAGTAAATGTAGTAACTATTAGATGCTATTTTAACTAAGTGAAAACAAGATTTTTTAGTGGTAGATTCCATTTACAGTAAGTTATAAGACTAGCATTTTCTTAGATATATTTGATTTACATTAAGTAATAATAGCAGTATTATATTTTAAAGTATAAAAGTATTATATTTATATTATGTAAAAGTAACCGTTCTTTTCAAGAAGTAAAAATCATAATTAAGTGCCATGTATAATTTATATTAGCAGATAATTTTTATTTTATTATTTTTGTTTATTATTTGGGTGCCAAAAGTGTAAATGATTGTATCCATTAAAATTATTAAATGGATTTGTTCTAATTGGGACAATAAAACAAGTGCAGTTTTTTCACATTTTCACATATTTGCTGAAGTTGTGTTTATAATTTGTTGTGTATGAATTTTAACAATGTATAGAGATGTTGTATTTTTATTGTACCTACATTATACCTTTATTGATTTGTTTAGTGTCTTAATTTTAGGGTTTCTGTGAAGGTCAAGATCTTGGAGCTGGTTCAAAAGAAGGACACTGTCACCAGAAGTCGTCGAAGACTTAAGCAAATTACACACACAGTAGCTGATTCTACAACAAGCATGCATTTGTCAGTTTGGGGCGAAATACCTGTACAAATCGGAAAGTGGTATGAATTGGAAAATGTGTCTGTGAGGTTGTTCAATGAGCAACCTTGCCTCAACACAACTGTGCAGAGCTGAGTGTCTATGATTGGAGATCTTGGTGCTTGTGTAGAAGTAGATGAAAGAGAAAGTGTAGAGGAAGATATTGTAGACACAGATGTTCGGGTGGAATATCTTTGTCCACAGTTTCACACTTTGGCTTCTGTGAATCATGAAACTCAGATGACCAGATGCTTGGATTGCAAAGCATTCTGCAAAACGAGTAAAATTAGGTCAACAGTTCGGGGACACATCACCATTGATGTTGGTACAGGTAATCAAAAGTTTATTTTGGATGACGATGTGTTTCATGAGCTAGTATGAGGGAGAAACCTTGGATTCAAAGATTTTGAGCCACGACAAGTTAAGAGTTGAAATGTGTCGAGGACTAATTGTTAATGCTAAATTTTTAGACAGTTCTGAAACAGGGCAAAGCAGCATGGCTAGTTGCAGTGCAGTCTCTGAACAATGAAGTCCAGCAAATTTCAGTGCAGAGGATGTGTAATGTGTAATATATACAGTGGGGAGAACAAGTATTTGATACACTGCCGATTTTGCAGGTTTTCCTACTTACAAAGCATGTAGAGGTCTGTAATTTTTATCATAGGTACGCTTCAACTGTGAGAGATGGAAAATCACATTGTATGATTTTTAAATAATTAATTTGCATTTTATTGCATGACATAAGTATTTGATCACCTACCAAGAATTCCGGCTCTCACAGACCTGTTAGTTTTTCTTTAAGAAGCCCTCCTGTTCTCCACTCATTGCCTGTATTAACTGCACCTGTTTGAACTTGTTACCTGTATAAAAGACACCTGTCCACACACTCAATCAAACAGACTCCAACCTCTCCACAATGGCCAAGACCAGAGAGCTGTGTAAGGACATCAGGGATAAAATTGTAGACCTGCACAGGGCTGGGATGGGCTACAGGACAATAGGCAAGCAGTTTGGTGAGAAGGCAACAACTGTTGGCGCAATTATTAAAAATGGAAGAAGTTCAAAATGACGGTCAATCTCCCTCGGTCTGGGACACCATGCAAGATCTCACCTCGTGGGGCATCAATGATCATGAGGAAGGTGAGGGATCAGCCCAGAACTACACGGCAGGACCTGGTCAATGACCTGAAGAGAGCTGGGACCACAGTCTCAAAGAAAACCATTAGTAACACACTACGCCGTCATGGATTAAAATCCTGCAGCGCACGCAAGGTCCCCCTGCTCAAGCCAGTGCATGTCCAGGCCCGTCTGAAGTTTGCCAATGACCATCTGGATGATCCAGAGGAGGAATGGGAGAAGGTCATGTGGTCTGATGAGACAAAAATAGAGCTTTTTGGTCTAAACTCCACTCGCTGTGTTTGGAGGAAGAAGAAGGATGAGTACAACCCCAAGAACACCATCCCAACCGTGAAGCATGGAGGTGGAAACATCATTCTTTGGGGATGCTTTTCTGCAAAGGGGACAGGACGACTGCACCGTATTGAGGGGAGGATGGATGGGGCCATGTATCGCGAGATCTTGGCCAACAACCTCCTTCCCTCAGTAAGAGCATTGAAGATGGGTCGTGGCTGGATCTTCCAGCATGACAACGACCCGAAACACACAGCCAGGGCAACTAAGGAGTGGCTCCGTAAGAAGCATCTCAAGGTCCTGGAGTGGCCTAGCCAGTCTCCAGACCTGGACCCAATAGAAAATCTTTGGAGGGAGCTGAAAGTCCGTATTACCCAGCGACAGCCCGAAACCTGAAGGATCTGGAGAACGTCTGTATGGAGGAGTGGGCCAAAATCCCTGCTGCAGTGTGTGCAAACCTGGTCAAGAACTACAGGAAACGTATGATCTCTGTAATTGCAAACAAAGGTTCCCTTTCGTTCAGTCACTCCGAGTAACGTCAGTGACTGATGAATGGGGGTTTCGCTTAGAAGCCTATCATCTTCGAGATCTAGAAAACGCCCAATGGCAGTGCCAATGCCATGGGCATGCTGAATTTGCATAGCGTAACTCCGCCCCACAGCGTGGGTATATGAGGAAGTACGCTGGCAACATCGCATTATGTTTCTGCTTCGGAGCCAAGAGTATCTCTTCACTCCTCAAAGCCTTCTGAGTATTGTCAGCCTCTTCGAGACGAACAGCTTTCCAGTTGGTGTTGGTGTGACGGCGTGTTCCAGCGATCGTTTACTGCCTGCCTGCTGATCTGTGCAGTGGTCTGCATTCAGCCGGTATTCGGTCCCTGGGCGCTTCAGCATCACTGCGAAGCTTCCTCTCCTAAAAGAGCTCACACTTGGCACGTCTTTTTCAAGATGTCTCGCCAGTGTGCTTCTGGGTGCGGTCGATATCTGCCGCCCTCTGATGGGCACAATCACTGCCTGATGTGCTTGGGCTTTCAGCATGCTCAGGCAGCGTTTGTGGATGAGACATGTTCCCACTGCGGGGACATGCCCATCTCGGTGCTGCGGTCGAGACTCAATGAGCTCCGTAATAGAGTGAGAGTCCCCTCTGCCACACCCCAATCTGCGGTCTCTACGCGAGGCGGCACTTTGGCTGGTGGCCAGGGTGACCTGAGGGTGATGGTGTGGAACAAAGCCCCGACGCTCATGCCTCGGACCACACCCCCCTCTAGCGCACCGTTCCCCCCGTGCGCTCAGACTGAGACACCGGAGCCGGCTCCTGCTGTTCCGAGTGTGTCGTTTGGGGCCGCAGAGGACGAGCGGATGTCGATCGCCGCATCACAAGGTGGGCTGGAGTCCTCCGAGGATGATGATTCGGCTGTGCTGCCGCCTTCGGGTGTGCCAGCATTGTCCGAGTCGGACCCGGAGTTGACAGCCATGCTTTCCCGGGCAGCCGCGAGTCTCTCGCGGTTGGACGATTGGTTTTTGGGGGCGCCGCGTTCTGACACCCGTCAGACCACGCCCCCAATACCTTTTTTCCCGGAGGTGCATGAGGAGGTCACGCGGTCCTGGAAGTCCCCGTTGTCTTCCCGTGACCGATCGGCGGCCTCCTCCGCCTTCTCTGCCCTCGACGGGGCCGCGGCCAAAGGGTACACTGGGGTTCCCCCGGTTGAACGCTCTGTTGTGATGCAACTGTGTCCGCAGAGTGCTTCAACGTGGCGTGGCGACCCTAAGCACCCCTCCAAAGCCTGTAGTTTCACATCAACCTTGGTGGCGAAATCCTACAGAGCTGCGGGGCAGGCTGCCGCCTCTCTGCATGCCTTGGCCACCCTTCAGGCCTACCAGGCCCGGGTGCTCAAGGACATGCACGAGGGTAGAGCTGACCCAGGGCTCAGAAATGAGCTGCGTGCCGCCACCGACCTCGCCCTCCGGGCGACGAAGGTGACCGCACGCTCCCTGGGCCAGGTGATGTCCACTGCAGTGGTCCAGGAGAGACACCTATGGCTCAACCTGGCTGATATGCGGGACGCCGAGCGGACTCGTCTCCTCGACGCTCCCATATCCCAGGATGGGCTATTCGGCGGCGCGGTTGAGAGCTTCGCCCAACAGTTCTCAGCCGCCCAAAAGCAGACTGAGGCCATCAAACACGTACTGCCCCGGCAGCCAGCTGCTGCTTCCACCCAGCCGCCGGCACAGTTGCCTCAGTCTGCTCGCCGCCGAGGGCGCCCTCCCGCGGCTCCCGCCCCTCCTGCGCCTCACCTGGGCCGCGCCGTGGAGGACGCCGTAGGAAGGCGCCCCAGTCCGCTCCAGCCCCGCAGCCCGCCAAGCGCCAGGCTAAGCGGCGCTCCTGACGCGGACAGCTCAGGGATGGGCAGTTCTTTCCAGGAGATGGTAGCAGGGCCACTCCTTCCCCCGATGGAGGGCCGGGGGAGAATCCTTTGTTCCGAGAAAGAACTGACTTACCCATGCCTGAGCAACCAGAGACCGATGGCAGTGTGCGCCGCCCCCGGGCCACGCCACTCTCGTCCCTCTCTGACGCCAGTCTCCTCTCAGAGCAGACCCCAGTGGAATGCGCGTCCTTCCCTGGTCTCCTCTGTCAGGACGCGGCTGATGACCGTGCCCCCACACCGGGACGCTATGCCTCCCATGTCTGGGCCGGTCACGCCGCCTCGCTGCCCCACCCGGGGTACGTCTGTGGTTCGCATGACCCCACTGGTGCAGTTTCTGGGAGCCTGGCTTCAGCTTCCTGGACTGTCCCGCTGGGTCGCGAAGACCATCAGGCTCGGCTATGCGATTCAGTTCGCTCAGGCTCCTCCTCGTTTCCGGGGAGTCCGATTCACCATAGTGGGGTCCAACGCCCCCCTTATGCGTGCGGAGGTTGCTACCTTGCTGGCGAAGGGTGCGATCGAGCCTGTCCCTCCAGCCGAAATGGAGTCCGGCTTCTACAGCCCTTACTTCATTGTACCCAAGAAAACCGGTGGGTTACGACCGATCCTGGACCTGCGCGTCCTGAACCGATCCCTTCACAGGCTTCCGTTCAGGATGTTGACAGCGAAACGCCTTTTCGAATGCGTTCGTCCAGCAGATTGGTTTGCAGCGATCGACCTGAAGGACGCCTACTTCCATGTCTCCATTCTTCCTCGACACAGACCGTTCCTACGGTTTGCTTTTGAGGGGCGGGCATATCAGTACGCGGTCCTCCCATTCGGGCTAGCTCTGTCCCCTCGCGTCTTCACGAAGATAGTCGAGGCAGCCCTTGTGCCACTCAGGCAACACGGGGTTCGCATCCTGAACTACCTCGACGACTGGCTGATCCTCAGCCACTCTCGAGAGCAGGTGTGCGAACACAGAGACCTGGTGCTCCAGCACCTAGCCCGTCTGGGCCTTCGGGTCAACTGGGAGAAGAGCAAACTCTGCCCAGTGCAGAGGATCTCTTTTCTCGGTATGGAAATCGACTCGGTCGCCATGTGTGCGCAGCTTACGAGCGAGCGCGCGCAGTCACTGCTGACTTGCCTTCGTCAAATCGAGAGCAAGAGTGCGGTTCCACTGAAGTTATTTCAGAGGATCCTGGGGCATATGGCATCTGCAGCCGCGGTAACGCCGCTCGGATTGCTTCATATGAGACCGCTTCAGCACTGGCTTCGCGATCGAGTCCCGAGATGGGCATGGCAGTCGGGCACGCTCCGGGTCCCAGTGACTCGGGCCTGCCTGCAGACCCTCACCCCGTGGTCGAACCTCAGTTTTCTACGGGCCGGTGTGTCCTTAGAACGAGTTTCCAGGCATACTGTTGTGTCAACAGATGCCTCCACCACAGGCTGGGGTGCCATGTGCAATGGACATGCTGCCGCGGGCTCCTGGACAGGACCCCAGCGCCTCCTGCATGTCAATTGCCTCGAGTTGCTGGCAGTACGGTTCGCCCTGCACCGCTTCCGAGCGCTGCTAAAGGGTCAACACGTGCTAGTCCGGTCAGACAACACGGCCACAGTAGCGTACATCAACCACCAGGGTGGTCTGCGTTCCCGCTGCATGTCTCAACTCGCCCGCCATCTCGTCTTATGGAGTCAGAAGCACCTGAGGTCCCTTCGTGCCATCCATATCCCGGGAGTCCTGAACCGTGCAGCCGACGAGCTCTCACGGCTTCAGCCACTTCCTGGAGAATGGAGACTCCATCCCCAGACGGTTCAGCTGATTTGGGAACAGTTCGGCGACGCACAGGTAGATCTGTTTGCCTCCCACGACTCTTCCCATTGCCGCCTGTTTTATTCCCTGACCAAGGGCCCCCTCGGCACGGACGCTCTGGCGCACAGCTGGCCGCGGGGCCTCCGCAAGTATGCGTTTCCCCCAGTGAGCCTTCTTGCACAGGTTCTGTGCAAGATCAGGGAGGACAAGGAGCAGGTCCTTTTGGTCGCCCCGTATTGGCCCGGCCGGACCTGGTTCTCCGAACTTGTACTCCTTGCGACAGCCCCTCCCTGGTCGATTCCTCTGAGGAAGGACCTCCTTTCTCAGAGACGGGGCACCCTTTGGCACCCGCGTCCCGATCTTTGGAACCTCCACGTGTGGCTCCTGGATGGGACGCGGCAGGTTTGAGTACCCTACCACCTCAGGTGGTGGCTACCATCACTTCCGCTAGGGTCTTGTCTACTCGACACACCTATGCGTTGAAGTGGAACCTCTTCGTCACCTGGTGTTCTTCTCGCCAAGAAGACCCCTGGAAATGCCCGATCGGGTCCGTGCTCTCATTCCTCCAGGAAGGGTTGGAACGAAGGCTGTCTCCTTCCACCCTCAAGGTTTATGTGGCCGCTATTTCTGCCTACCACGACCTTGTGGAGACGAAAAAGGTAAGTCAGCACGACCTGGTCATCAGGTTCCTGAGGGGAGCGAGGAGACTGAATCCTCCTCGCTCTCCCCTCGTACCCTCTTGGGACCTCTCAGTAGTCTTAAGCGCTCTGCAGAGGACTCCCTTCGAGCCATTGCGGTCAGTCGAGCTTAAGTTCCTGTCTATGAAGACAGTGCTCCTGACCGCCTTGGCCTCCATCAAGAGGGTAGGGGACCTGCAGGCATTTTCGGTTGACGAAGCGTGCCTGGAATTCGGGCCGGCCAACTCTCACGTGATCCTGAGACCCCGGCCTGGATATGTGCCCAAGGTTCCCACCACTCCCTTCAGGGACCAGGTGGTGAACCTGCAAGCGCTGCCTTTGGAGGAGGCAGACCCAGCCTTGGCACTGCTCTGTCCAGTACGCGCCCTCCGTGCTTACGTAGACAGAACGCAGTGTTTCAGGACCTCAGACCAGCTCTTTGTCTGTTATGGTGGGAAGCTGAAGGGAAAGGCTCTCTCCAAGCAAAGGTTGTCTCACTGGATAGTGGACGCCATTGTTTTGGCTTACCAAACGCAGGGGCGCCCATGCCCCCTAGGGGTCAGGGCTCACTCCACCCGGAGTGTGGCCTCCTCTTGGGCTCTAGCGCATGGCGCCTCGCTAACAGACATTTGCAGAGCTGCAGGCTGGGCGACACCCAACACATTCGCCAGATTCTATAATCTCCGAGTGGAGCCAGTGTCCTCTCATGTACTCGCCTCTACTAGTGGCCGGTAATGGACTAGGCTCAGGTGTCTTCGCTTGCTCGCCATTCCACTCCACGGACTGGATACGTGCGATATTTTCCTCAGGTAGTTTCCCTGAAGCCCTGAGTTCCTCCAGCACTGTTGATGCCGACACCAGTACGTCTGCCCACTCGCTCAGGCCCTCGTGTTGGCTAGGTGCCACCGTGTGCATGGTTCCCCCGTTGGGTGACCCCCACATGTGTATTTCCACTGTAAGTCTCCCTGAGCAGGTGTCTTTCCCTTGGCAAGCCCCTTGCCACCCCTGGGGGTAAAATTTCTTCCACCTTCGGCTGGTTACCCCAGAGTTTTCCATATGTAGCCCTGAGCGGGTCATATGTGTTCTTAAGTCCTCCCTACGGGTAGGCATTTGGCGCATACTTCCACCTGGAATATGCTTCCCAGTGTACCTTGGTATTCCTGTGTTAAGTGGGAGTCCTTCGTCCGTACTAGCTTACGACAGGGAGCTCACGCTTACGCAGGGCACTGGATGACAGCCGAGTGGCGTGATTACATTGGGACCCCCATTCGTCAGTCACTGACGTTACTCGGAGTGACTGAACGAAAGGGAACGTCTCGGTTACGTATGTAACCCTCGTTCCCTGAGGAGGGAACGGAGACGTAACGTCCCTCTGCCACTTCCGCTGTACCGCTGGAACAGCCGGGAGCTCAGTCTTGGCTCCTCAGCAGGTAAACATAATGCGATGTTGCCAGCGTACTTCTTTATATACCCACGCTGTGGGGCGGAGTTACGCTATGCAAATTCCGCATGCCCATGGCATTGGCACTGCCATTGGGCGTTTTCTAGATCTCGAAGATGATAGGCTTCTAAGCGAAACCCCCATTCGTCAGTCACTGACGTTACGTCTCCGTTCCCTCCTCAGGGAACGAGGGTTACATACGTAACCGAGACGTTTCTGTACCAAATATTAAGTTCTGCTTTTCTGATGTATCAAATACTTATGTCATGCAATAAAATGCAAATTAATTACTTAAAAATCATACAATGTGATTTTCTGGATTTTTGTTTTAGATTCCGTCTCTCACAGTTGAAGTGTACCTATGATAAAAATTACAGACTTCTACATGCTTTGTAAGTGGGCAAACCTGCAAAATCGGCAGTGTATCAAATACTTGTTCTCCCCACTGTAGACCATCAAAGTGATAAAATGGCATGTCCTTTTATGGACGATCCTGTAGATGAAGAGGCTGCATTAATTCATCGGGAGTTAGAGAGTCAGTCAAAGTTGCTCTTCTATCAGCTTGAATCAGTCGGCCCATTCTCCTCTGACCTCTAGCATCAACAAGGCATTTTCGCCCACAGGACTGCCGCATACTGGATGTTTTTCCCTTTTCACACCATTCTTTGTAAACTCTAGAAATGGTTGTGCGTGAAAATCCCAGTAACTGAGCAGATTGTAAAATACTCAGACCGGCCCGTCTGGCACCAACAACCATGCCACGCTCAAAATTGCTTAAATCACCTTTCTTTCCCATTCTGACATTCAGTTTGGAGTTCAGGAGATTGTCTTGACCAGGACCACACCCCTAAATGCATTGAAGCAACTGCCATGTGATTGGTTGATTAGATAATTGTATTAATGAGAAATTGAACAGGTGTTCCTAATAATCCTTTAGGTGAGTGTATTTCAATGTATGCACTACACACTTACAGGGGAACTTCTATGCAGCACTAAAGCAATGTGAACTTTCTTATAGGAGAGATTGATGGCTTTCTGCTGGGAGATAGGGGTTACCCATGCCAACCAACACTAATTACCCCTTACCCGGAACCTGAACCAGGCCCCCAGCAGCGCTTCAATGTGGCACACTGCAGGACGAGAGCCCGGGTGGAGATGACCATAGGCCTGCTGAAAGCATGTTTCCAGTGCCTACGTCACCTCAGGGTAACCCCTGAGAGGGCCTGCGACATTATTGTGGCATGTGTTGTTCTCCATAATATTGCCACAATTAGAGGGGAGCAACACCCTGCCCTACAAATACAAGACCCTGAGGAAGACCTCATACACCCTGCAGATTTCCAGGATGGAAGGGTAGTCCGAGATATTATATGCCACAATGTCTTCTCAGAAAAATCCACATGATTTCCACCACAACCAACCACAAAATTAACTAAATGAATAAACACAAAATCACAATTTATTTGTTCTTCTTTATTTCCTACAAATCCAAAAACAACTGTTAGATTTTAATAATTCCAATACTTCCTACAATTCACCTGTGACCATACACTCACCTGTAGCTTATGTTTTAGGATCTCGATTTCCAGATCTGGCAGTCCAAGTATATCACTTCTTTGCTATTTTTTTCTATTTTTTTAATAAGATGAAGCCTATATAACTCCTTAACTGGCAACTGAAAATACAGTAGATTACAGTTACATCATGTAGTTGTAATCTACAGAATTAAACTCTGGCATTTACTGAAAATCACTGAACTGTGTTCATCTGTGCTGTAGAAGTTGATGGACCGTCCTGCTGCTGTTCTTCCACACTCTGGGGGGTGGGGGGAGAGATAAGAATGATATAAACTTCTATAGGCTACTCCACACAAAATGTGAAGAAATGTGAATGTGTAGATTGTTTGATGTGTACATTACCTCAGGCCTCTCTGTGGCAGCAGAAATTGTTTCTTCATCACCATTGTCCTGTGAAGCATTTGGTTGAGTACACTTTACAATACCATTTGTCATAATTTCGGGTGTATTAAGTAGGCTACTTACTACTGCCTGGGGTTCTGTCGGGATAGGAGGCTCCAAAAGACAGATATTCCCATCAGAATCTGTTGGGACAACGAAAAACCCAACCAAAAGTAAAATAAATAGAAAAAAGGAAAGAAAAAAAAACCTATATAAAAAAATAACATAGGTATGCCTCTTACACTTTATGAAGGCAAGTCCCTCCAGGAATTCCCTCAGCCATTGGCCTTCCAGCATTAAGGCTCAGGGCCATCTCCTCTGCATCTGTTAGAGGTGGTGGTGCTGGTCCTCCCCCCGTTTTGCGAGCCTCTGCCTTCTTTCTGTTGTCAAATGAGAAAGAACATTTAATTGTGTGAAAACATCTATTAGACCCATGTCAAAAATGCTACTGCACTGCTAGATATTGAATGCTGTTAAGTTATTTAATATGTCAAATGTTTGTAAAGTCAGGTAGCCTACACCCATGATATGCTCAAGCCTTACCTGATTGAACTATGTTTTTATATTTCATTTTCAGCTGCTGCCATGTCCTTTTTATGCCTGCAGGATTGCACCTAACATTAAACAGTAGTTAAAAATTCACACAATTTAAACAAATAGAAGAGCAACAGACAAGTAGTGTGTGTGTGTGTGTGTGTTTGTCCCAAAGGCAGTTTTTTAATTCTTTCCGTTTCTGCAGACCAAGAATGCTTTAAAAGCATTTGTTTTAAGAACATTAGTTTTAACCATTCATTTTAATGTAGGTATACAACATGTGTGTGAGTGGTTGTGTGTTTGTGGTTTGTTCAGTTCTCTCAAATGTTCACTCCTCCCTCCTCCTCAGCCAGGTTCTCCCAAAACTGACGGCGGTTGAGGGGCATCATTGCGCAGAGCTTGGAAATGATGTCCGATGACAAACTGGCCAGCCAGTCATGCCAAGATGAGCACCTCCAGGCTGCCTCCTCATCTCTTTCTCCACCCCATGGTGGAAACTGTCTGCGCTCATGAAGGTGTGCCCTGGTTCAAAATACTTTAAGGTTATAACCTCAAGTGGGGTCGTAGGGTCATTTACCACAGTGACTTAAGTTGTAAGGAGGCACAAGTTCTTGTTCTGTGCGGTGCAGTTGTCATCCAGTAAATTACGTTTCACATCCCGCTCATCATTAAAGGCCGGCGTACACTGTGTGACACTCGGGAGGTCGTGAGATATTGCACACGCTACGAGTCAGTTAACTTGATAATCGCGTCAAAGCAGCTGGTACACGACTGTACTGCACGGCGAGCCGGCGGCAATCACGTGAGCTTTCGTGCGAAACACAGTGACTGGAGCTTTCAATATTGCAGCTATCTTCTGATAGGAAAAAGAAAGAAAAAATGATTTGTGTGCAAATGATTTGTTGAAAAGCAGAGAACAGCAGCCATTCCTTTCAACACAAACAACCAGAGAGAAAGAAAAAGCCAGGTTCTCCCAAAACAGCAATCGTGTGTGTGTGTGTGTGTGTGACAGTGTATGCACACGCTGTATGGTTGCAGCCACTGAGCTATAGCCTAATAATACTTGATTTAGTCTATGTGACGTGGTTGTGTATGATTTGGCAATAGGGAACAGCCTATACACTGTTGAAAATCGGACAGACTCCCCATATTTTTTAAACATGTTAAAAAATGATCGGAAAACCACTTATTTTGAATCTTTCTTTAGAAAATGGTATAGTCCCATCTGACATGAAAATAGCAAAGATCATTCCATTGTACAAGAAAGGTAATCGATATGATCCTGGTAATTACCGTCCAGTCTCGATTCTTAGTGTAGCTTCGGAAATTCTAGAAAAGATTGTGTATAAACAGATGTATCAATATGTGTGCAATAACAGTTTAATTTATGATTTTCAATCAGGTTTTAGAAGATCTTATTCGACTGATACTACTTTACTTTATTTAACAGATTTTATAAGAAAGCAAATTGATGGAGGTAAAATGTGTGGAATGGTACTCTTGCATCTTCAAAAAGCTTTTGACACAGTGAATCACTCAATATTGCTAGATAAATTAAGTGTCATGGGTTTTTCAAGTATGGTCATAGCCTGGTTGAACTCTTATTTAACTGGGAGAGTTCAAAGGGTAGAAATTGATGGGATAATCTCTGAGGAAACAATTATTAATAATGGAGTTCCTCAGGGAAGTGTCTTAGGCCCCCTTTTATTTCTCTTATACATAAATGACATGCAAGCTGTTTGTGACTGTAATTTGTTTTTATGTGCTGATGACTCTGCTTTACTGGTTTCAGACAAGGATGTTGGCAAAATACAAGAGATATTAGCTGAGGAGCTTTGTAAAGTAAGAGACTGGCTCTCGGAAAACAAACTCTTATTGCATTTAGGTAAAACTGAATCAATACTATTTGGATCTAACAGTAAACTGAACAAAGCTCCTCACTTATCTATCAAGGTAGGGGACTGTGTATTATCAAATATAACCACTGTTGATTATCTTGGATGTGTTCTCGACAATGATTTAAATGGTGCAAGTATGGCTATGAAAATTTTAGGGAAGGTCAATGCTAGGACAACATTTCTTGCAAGATGTGGTAGTTTTTTTGGATAAGCAAAATTTAAAATTACTTGCATCATGTCTAGTGCAATGCCATTCTGAGTATGCTTGTATTTCTTGGATGTCTGATTTGCATGGCTGGACAAGTTACAGAAATCTCAAAATAAATTGATACGGTTGGTTTTAGGTTTAAGTAGTTTTACACATAGTGATGTTTCCCATTTTAGACATGTTAAGTGGTTACCTATAGAAAGCAGAGTTGTAAATCTTAAAATTAAAGATGGTACACAAGATAATTAATAAAAGAGCTCCTACATACTTTAATATGTATTTTTTAAGGGTATGTGAAAAACATTGTTATACTATGGATATCACATTATGTCGTTTTAAAACAATGTACGGTCGTAGGTCTTTCGAATACTCAGGGGCCCAAGATTGGAATAAGTTGCTTCTAGATGTAAACAGTATGTCAAATATGGTTGAATTTAGTATGAAAGTTAAAAGTTGGCTATTAGATAGGTTGTTTTAATGATGAATTTGTATTAGTGTTTTTGCGTGGATAATTAATTGTGATGTAAATTTTGGAAATGTGTGTTTGTAATGTTGTGTTGTAATCATAATAGTATGCAATGCCTTTATAACCTGTCACCAGGGGCCCGTTTCAATAAGGAGGTTCAACCAACTCTGAGTTTAAACTTGAACTCTGAGTTGACTTACCCTGAGATGGGAAACTCTGAGTTTTGGGTTTCAGAACAGCTGAATTGAGGTAGTTCAATCAACTCTGAGTAGACTGACTCTGAGTTGAACATGTGCACCACGACTATGAAAAGCCATTATCAGTGGAGCTCCGAAATTACGATTCACCATGGCAACAGCACCCAACAAAAAGACATCCGCATACTTCCGGGTAAAACGTAAGTTTAATTCTTAATCATTGTTATAATATCAGAGGTGAAAACTGGCAGAACGGCAAGTTATTGAACTAATATTCATTTTCATGGTATCCCACGGGCAAAAAAAGAAGAAAAAAAGAATGTGTTAGCAGCTAAAAATGAAGTATAAAAATTTAATCAGGTAAAGCTTTAAGCATAAAAGGTACATGTTTGTAGGTTTCATGACTTTACAAACATTTGACATATTAAATAAATATCATTCGCACATCTTTTTCAATGTGCAGCAGCTTTTTCCACATAGTCAAGTCAAGTCACCTTTATTTATATAGCGCTTTTTACAATGCCGATTGTTTCAAAGCAGCTTCACAGTGTTAACCGGAAAATAATGCAACATAATTTGATTCAGCTGTACAGCCGCTCAGGAGAAAACGGTGATGTCATCCAGCTCATTTCAATTATCATATAGTGTCAATGCGGGCGGATCAGTAATATAGTTGAATATTTAGTGTCCCCAACTGAGCAAGACAAAAGCCAAAGGTGGCAGACATAGTCTAATGCTCTTTTCACACAATGTTCAACAATCCAACCTGTTACATTTCTGAATTAGGGTAATGAAATTAACATTTAACTTCTACTCAGGCCAACAGCAAGAAGGCAGAGGCTCGCAAAATGATGGGAGGACCTGCACCACCACCATTGACAGAAGAAGAGGAAGAATATTAAAATCCAACAGGAAAAAAAAAGAACTGTTGCTTTTGTATTTAGCAAATAAAGATGACCAAATAAATTGTGAATAATTTGTGTTTATTTAACACCTGTGGTGTATGGCATATATTTCAGACTACCCTTCCATCCGGTATTCTTCCATTTCATATAGTAATCTGTTTCATTTTCGGAAGGTGCAATGAGAATATGGGAAAAAATGCTTTTCTTTTGTCTTGTAATTTCCAGTCAAAATATCTAAAGATTCTTAAATCAATGTGCATTTTCTAGGCCTACATAAGAAAAATTACATAAGTATTTAGTCTTGTTTCCTGGGGGACAAAAAAAAAAGCAAATTTAAGTGCATTTTTCTTATTTTGCAAATTATATGCCAGTAGGGTAAGAAAAAAAATACTCAGTATGAAAAGCATTTGTGTAGCATGAATGAAAAGGGGGAGGAGACCGAAAGAAACTCTGGGTTTACCGAAGAAAACCTGCTCCCGACCAGGTTAGGTTCACAGAGTAAGTTATTCTCTTTCAGAAATTGGCTTGACTTACCCTGCTTTCTCTGGTTTAACATACCTCCCATTCTGAAACAGAAAACCCAGAGTTTCCCTCATTTCAGGGTTAACATACTCAGAGTTTTCACTTAACCTCCAGGCCCCAGGAGTGAAGTTGTGCTTTACAGCAAGGACCACAATGGAAACAAGTTTTGTTTAAACTTTATTGTGCTATCCTTGACAAAGGAGTGTATTTTCACTATTATGCTGTCTAATAAATCAAATCAGAATCAAAAAATTGGGAGGTTGTTTGGTGCTCGCAACGTACTCGGCTCGTCTCACACCCTGCGAGCCACGACTATGCGAGCATCAACGATTTCCACACGAATGAAAAAAATCTCCTCTGCCTTCCTTCCAGCAAATCTTCGTGCCATATTACTGAAATGCTATTTTTCATGGAAGATGACTTTTACCCCACAAGGTTTCATGGAAGGCCGAGATGCGTTTAGTAAAGACTGCAGTCTTCACTCCAGGCATTCGGGGCAGCATGATGACTTTCTGGAGGTCAACACTGCGGATTGAGAGGTCATCAAGCTCTTCCCTTTCTGCATCCAACCTGCAGTGATGCCTTCCTCTCTCTGCTCTCCTCTTGTGCTCCTCCCACTTTTGACAGGGGTGACATTCCTGGGGCCCGTTTCAATAAGGAGGTTCAACCAACTCTGAGTTTAAACTTGAACTCTGAGTTGACTTATTCTGAGATTGGAAACTCTGAGTTTTCGGTTACAGAACAGCTGAAATTAGTTAATCAACTCTAAGTAGACTGATTCTGAGTTAAGCGCGTGCACCATGACTATAAAAAGTCATCAATGCAGCGCAGATATTATGAGTCACCATGGAAACAGCGCCAGACAAAAAGAGGTCTGCATATTTCTCCCCAGCAGAACTGGATGTGCTTCTACAAGCTTACGGACTATATAAACACATATTTTAAAAATAAAAGCAACATGGCTGCAGCGGCGAAGGACAGGGAGGTTGCTTGGGAGAAAATAGCTGCTCGAGTCAATGCGTAAGTTTAAATTTTAATTACTGTTATACAGTGTTGTGTGTAATTAATTACTAATAAATTTAAATATTGTACTTTAATTATTTTTCACTTGAAAAGGGATTACTCTTAATTCTTCTGTAATTTAAAGTTACATCTGAAGTAATTGCATTAAATACTGCATAGACTATAGAACAATTCTGTTTAAAACAATAGTGGATTTAACATAATTTTTTAATGTTAAAAGTTATATTTTCAATTTGACCATCTCCCTCTACACACTTTGGTCAGTTTCATGTCTCTCCTTGTATTGTTCAAGTGGTTGGGGTTGATATGGGATTTAGAAAGTAATTAGTAATAAGTAATCCAATTCTTTAGAGTGATTAATTATTACATTAATCTATATAACACTGTTGAAGATGTCATTTGTAGCTAGTAATTAAAAACTATTTTAGAATATCTTACCCAACTGTTGTAATATCAGAGGAGAAACTGGAAGAACAGTATGTTATTCAACCTAATTTTAGGTGCAATCCTGCAGGCATAAAAAGGACATGGCAGCAGCTGAAAATGAAATATAAAAACATAGTTCAATCAGGTAAGGCTTGAGCATATCATGGGTGTAGGCTACCTGACTTTACAAACATTTGACATATTAAATAACTTAATAGCATTCAATATCTAGCAGTGCAGTAGCGTTTTTGACATGGGTCTAATAGCTGTTTTCACACAATTAAATGTTCTTTCTCATTTGACAACAGAAAGAAGGCAGAGGCTCGCAAAACGGGGGGGAGGACCAGCACCACCACCTCTAACAGATGCAGAGGAGATGGCCCTGAGCCTTAATGCTGGAAGGCCAATGGCTGAGGGAATTCCTGGAGGGACTTCATCAGAGCCAGTCACTCTTGCCTTCATTAAGTGTAAGAGGCATACCTATGTTATTTTTTTATATAGGTTTTTTTTTCTTTCCTTTTTTCTATTTATTTTACTTTTGGTTGGGTTTTTCGTTGTCCCAACAGATTCTGATGGGAATATCTGTCTTTTGGAGCCTCCTATCCCAACAGAACCACAGGCAGTAGTAAGTAGCCTACTTAATACACCAGAAATTATGACAAATGGTATTGTAAAGTGTACTCAACCAAATGCTCATCTTCACAGGACAATGGTGATGAAGAAACAATTTCTGCTGCCACAGAGAGGCCTGAGGTAATGTACACATCAAACAATCTACACATTCACATTTCTTCACATTTTGTGTGGAGTAGCCTATAGAAGTTTATATCATTCTTATCTCTCCCCCCACCCCCCAGAGTGTGGAAGAACAGCAGCAGGAAGGTCCATCAACCTCTACAGCACAGATGAACACAGTTCAGTGATTTTCAGTAAATGCCAGAGTTTAATTCTGTAGATTACAACTACATGATGTAACTGTAATCTACTGTATTTTCAGTTGCCAGTTAAGGAGTTATATAGGCTTCATCTTATTAAAAAAATAGAAAAAAATAGCAAAGAAGTGATATACTTGGACCGCCAGATCCAAAAGGCAGATCTGGAAATCGAGATCCTAAAACATAAGCTACAGGTGAGTATATGGTCACAGGTGAATTGTAGGAAGTATTGGAATTATTAAAATCTAACAGTTGTTTTTGGATTTGTAGGAAATAAAGAAGAACAAATAAATTGTGATTTTGTGTTTATTCATTTAGTTAATTTTGTGGTTGGTTGTGGTGGAAATCATGTGGATTAATCTGAGAAGACATTGTGGCATATAATATCTCGGACTACCCTTCCATCCTGGAAATCTGCAGGGTGTATGAGGTCTTCCTCAGGGTCTTATATTTGTAGGGCAGGGTGTTGCTCCCCTCTAATTGTGGCAATATTATGGAGAACAACACATGCCACAATAATGTCGCAGGCCCTCTCAGGGGTTACCCTGAGGTGACGTAGGCACTGGAAACGTGCTTTCAACAGGCCTATGTTCATCTCCACCCGGGCTCTCGTCCTGCAGTGTGCCACATTGAAGCGCTGCTGGGGGCCTGGTTCAGGTTCTGGGTAAGGGGTAATTAGTGTTGGTTGGCATGGGTAACCCCTATCTCCCAGCAGAAAGCCATCAATCTCTCCTATAAGGAAGTTCACATTGCTTTAGTGCTGCATAGAAGTTCCCCTGTAAGTGTGTAGTGCATACATTGAAATAAGTGTATAGGGCATACATTTACTCACCACTTTGCAGCCTGTTGTTCAGGGTTGACTCACGATATATTCGTGAATCATGAACAGAGCCGGGCCACTTGGCCTCCACATTTGTGATGATATGTGCAGCATCACATATGATCTTCACAGTGCAAAGAATGAGACATTTTAGTTACAGTATTGTGATGAAGCTCTATTTTTGTCTCATCAGACCACATGACCTTCTCCCATTCCTCCTCTGGATCATCCAGATGGTCATTGGCAAACTTCAGACGGGCCTGGACATGCGCTGGCTTGAGCAGGGGGACCTTGCGTGCGCTGCAGGATTTTAATCCATGACGGCGTAGTGTGTTACTAATGGTTTTCTTTGAGACTGTGGTCCCAGCTCTCTTCAGGTCATTGACCAGGTCCTGCCGTGTAGTTCTGGGCTGATCCCTCACCTTCCTCATGATCATTGATGCCCCACGAGGTGAGATCTTGCATGGTGTCCCAGACCGAGGGAGATTGACCGTCATCTTGAACTTCTTCCATTTTTAATAATTGCGCCAACAGTTGTTGCCTTCTCACCAAGCTGCTTGCCTATTGTCCTGTAGCCCATCCCAGCCCTGTGCAGGTCTACAATTTTATCCCTGATGTCCTTACACAGCTCTCTGGTCTTGGCCATTGTGGAGAGGTTGGAGTCTGTTTGATTGAGTGTGTGGACAGGTGTCTTTTATACAGGTAACAAGTTTAAACAGGTGCAGTTAATACAGGTAATGAGTGGAGAACAGGAGGGCTTCTTAAAGAAAAACTAACAGGTCTGTGAGAGCCGGAATTCTTACTGGTTGGTAGGTGATCAAATACTTATGTCATGCAATAAAATGCAAATTAATTACAAACCCGATTCCATAAAAGTTGGGACACTGTACAAATTGTGAATAAAAAAGGAATGCAATAATTTACAAATCTCATAAATTTTCTATTTTATTCACAATAGAATATAGATAGCATATCAAATGTTGAAAGTGAGACATTTTGAAATGTCATGCCAAATATTGGCTCATTTTGGATTTCATGAGAGCTACACATTCCAAAAAAGTTGGGACAGGTAGCAATAAGAGGCTGAAAAAGTTAAATGTAGATATAAGGAACAGCTGGAGGACCAATTTGCAACTTATTAGGTCAATTGGCAACATGATTGGGTATAAAAAGAGCCTCTCAGAGTGGCAGTGTCTCTCAGAAGTCAAGATGGGCAGAGGATCACCAATTCCCCCAATGCTGCAGCGAAAAATAGTGGAGCAATATCAGAAAGGCGTTTCTCAGAGAAAAATTGCAAAGAGTTTGAAGTTATCATCATCTACAGTGCATAATATCATCCAAAGATTCAGAGAATCTGGAACAATCTCTGTGCGTAAGGGTCAAGGCCGGAAAACCATACTGGATGCCCGTGATCTTCGGGCCCTTAGACGGCACTGCATCACATACAGGAATGCTACTGTAATGGAAATCACAACATGGGCTCAGGAATACTTCCAGAAAACATTGTCGGTGAACACAATCCACCGTGCCATTCGCCATTGCCGGCTAAAACTCTATAGGTCAAAAAAGAAGCCATATCTAAACATGATCCAGAAGTGCAGGCGTTTTCTCTGGGCCAAGGCTCATTTAAAATGGACTATGGCAAAGTGGAAAACTGTTCTGTGGTCAGACGAATCAAAATTTGAAGTTCTTTTTGGAAAACTGGGACGCCATGTCATCCGGACTAAAGAGGACAAGGACAACCCAAGTTGTTATCAGCGCTCAGTTCAGAAGCCTGCATCTCTGATGGTATGGGGTTGCATGAGTGCGTGTGGCATGGGCAGCTCACACATCTGGAAAGGCACCATCAATGCTGAAAGGTATATCCAAGTTCTAGAACAACATATGCTCCCATCCAGACGTCGTCTCTTTCAGGGAAGACCTTGCATTTTCCAACATGACAATGCCAGACCACATACTGCATCAATTACAACATCATGGCTGCGTAGAAGAAGGACCCGGGTACTGAAATGGCCAGCCTGCAGTCCAGATCTTTTACCCATAGAAAACATTTGGCGCATCATAAAGAGGAAGATGCGACAAAGAAGACCTAAGACAGTTGAGCAACTAGAAGCCTGTATTAGACAAGAATGGGACAACATTCCTATTCCTAAACTTGAGCAACTTGTCTCCTCAGTCCCCAGACGTTTGCAGACTGTTATAAAAAGAAGAGGGGATGCCACACAGTGGTAAACATGGCCTTGTCCCAACTTTTTTGAGATGTGTTGATGCCATGAAATTTAAAATCAACTTATTTTTCCCTTAAAATGATACATTTTCTCAGTTTAAACATTTGATATGTCATCTATGTTGTATTCTGAATAAAATATTGAAATTTGAAACTTCCATATCATTGCATTCTATTTTTATTCACAATTTGTACAGTGTCCCAACTTTTTTGGAATCGGGTTTGTACTTAAAAATCATACAATGTGATTTTCTGGATTTTTGTTTTAGATTCCGTCTCTCACAGTTGAAGTGTACCTATGATAAAAATTACAGACCTCTACATGCTTTGTAAGTAGGAAAACCTGCAAAATCGGCAGTGTATCAAATACTTGTTCTCCCCACTGTATATATTACACATTACACATCCTCTGCACTGAAATTTGCTAGACTACATTGTTCAGAGACTGCACTGCAACTAGCCATGCTGCTTTGCCCTGTTTCAGAACTGTCTACAAATTTAGCATTAACAATTAGTCCTCGACACATTTCAACTCTTAACTTGTCGTGGCTCAAAATCTTTGAAGCCAAGGTTTCTCCCTCATACTTCACACCTCTTTGCAATTGAAGAAGCTCATGAAACACATCGTCATCCAAAACAAACTTTTGATTACCTGTACCAACATCAATGGTGATGTGTCCCCGAACTGTTGACCTAATTTTACTCGTTTTGCAGAATGCTTTGCAATCCAAGCATCTGGTCATCTGAGTTTCATGATTCACAGAAGCCAAAGTGTGAAATTGTGGACAAAGATATTCCACCCGAACATCTGTGTCTACAATATCTCCCTCTACACTTTCTCTTTCATCTACTTCTACACAAGCACCAAGATCTCCAATCATAGACACTCGGCTCTGCACAGTTGTGTTGAGGCAAGGTTGCTCATTGAACAACCTCACAGACACATTTTCCAATTCATACCACTTTCCGATTTGTACAGGTATTTCGCCCCAAACTGACAAATGCATGCTTGCTGTAGAATCAGCTACTGTGTATGTCATTTGCTTAAGTCTTCGACGACTTCTGGTGACAGTGTCCTTCTTTTGAACCAGCTCCAAGATCTTGACCTTCACAGAAACCCTAAAATTAAGACACCAAACAAATCAATAAAGGTATAATGTAGGTACAATAAAAATACAACATCTCTATACATTGTTAAAATTCATACACAACAAAATTATAAACACAACTTCAGCCAATATGTGAAAATGTGAAAAAACAGTTTAAACAAATTTATTTGAAAACTGCACCCAATTAGAACAAATCCATTTAATAATTTTAATGGATACAATCATTTACACTTTTGGCACCCAAATAATAAACAAAAATAATAAAATAAAAATTATCTGCTAATATAAATTATACATGGCACTTAATTATGATTTTTACTTCTTGAAAAGAACGGTTACTTTTACATAATATAAATATAATACTGCTATTATTACTTAATGTAAATCAAATATATCTAAGAAAATGCTAGTCTTATAACTTACTGTAAATGGAATCTACCACTAAAAAAATCTTGTTTTCAAGTTAAAATAGCATCTAATAGTTACTACATTTACTATAAATAACAACTATTCCAATTTGCACTTAATGTAAATATGTACTACTTTTATTAAATATACAAAAAAGTTACCTTAAAAACATAAAAAGGAAGAAAAAAATACACAATCACAGTAAAAGCCATTCACAATTCATACCATAAGCAAATGTGTATTATTATTTTTGTTCACCTTGACTACAACAGGCAGCGATTTAGATCTTCTTCAATAAAAGAATTGCTTATTCACACTTTTAAATCAAAGAGTAAAACATTGCAAAAGCTGTCATTTTGACAGATAACTTTCAATATAAGCTTTTTTAGACTAACAAAAAAGTTTACTTACCACAATATATTTCACAACATCTTCAATTACCTAACATCTTTCTACAATATAAACTGCAGAAAAACGAATAAAATAAATAAACCATTTTACGAGACTTACCCTCTGATATTCACGCACATCCTTGCAAATGTCTTCCAGGTTTTTCTCGACAGTCTCCTCACAAGTTTTCTTCAAATGAGAAAGGAAGTGTCTTCACAATAGACAATTTTGACCGCGCATTGAATAGCACGTCGCACTTGTCCTTTCCCTGGCGCGATTTTGCTAAGCCCACTCCACTTAACTTAACAGGACTTCTGCAAAAACCAAAAATAAACAGATATTACTTATACAATCACATAAATGTATATAATACAACATGCAAACAACCTCATCAAATTTATAAACACAAAATAAAAACCACAAGCTGTAAAATAGTAAAATCTACATAAATCTACATAAATACAATATATTGATTATATGCAACTGTTTCTTAGACCTGTACAATTGAAAAAAAAACACATCTAATTGTAATGTCTTGTAATAAGACTTTTCCTACAAAACACTATTACCATCTATAACTTAAACTAAATAATCGTATATTACCAAATATTTTTAATATTAATTCACTTAGGTATCAATCTGACATAGACATGTGCAATATGACAAATATATGATATTACATTTTTTCAAATATATCAATATTCACGATTTTATTACAATTGTTTGTCATATTGGTTTTAATATTTTGCAAGTTATCTAAGCAGTACACACAAAATAATTTCCCTACTGTAAAAAAAAAAAAAAAAAACACCTTTCAAAGTAGCAAAATATAAAATAAAAACCAATGGCTGACATTTAGACCAAAGAAGACAAAGATAAAAATCTTAAAAAAAAACACATAATATACCAATAAAGCAAAATAAAAGTTTTGTACAGCAAGACAGGGCTGAGGGCCATGAGAGGACAGCACAAGGCCGGTGGCAGGATTTATAATGAGCATCAACTGAGCACACCAGCCTCATATCTCTAATAGAGGACCGGAACCATAAAACAAGTACTGACAATAGTAAAGGATCAAAGAGGACCAAACCTGGACACTTGGTTATGTTTTGTTTATGTCTGTGTACAACAGTCATCCACGAGGATGCTGCCGTTTTACTTTTGTTTTGTTGTTGGTTTATTTTATTATTAAACGTGTTAAACATTCTGCAATTCCCACCTCCTCCTTCCCTAAATAACAGACCCTGTTGCAGCTTTATTTTCCAGTTACAGAATTTAACAATAACATTTAAGGAACTGAATGAACAAATATAAAATATAACATTATATATTATACATGAATCAAATATAAATTTGTGTTAAACATATGCATTAAAGTTCATCAGACAAGAGCAGCGACTGATTTTTTTCTGTTTTGTTGTTTTATTAACATTAAAAGACACTTCACCAAAAAAATCTTTCATTCTGTCTCAGGGTTTTATTTTTATACCATCGTTTAGTCACTCTCAACTTATATTAAACCTGAATTACTTACTTTCTGTTGTTCAACAAAAAAAAATATTTTAAACAATGTGGGTAAACAAGCAGGTACTATTTGCCAGAGACCTCCATATTCATTTTTCTGCCTACTATCAAAGTCAATAGGTACCAGTTACTTTTTGGTAAACTACATTCTTGAAAATATCATCTTTTAGTTGTGTTTTTTTAACACAACAAAGAAATTAATAACTTGGTTTTGCCTGAGTAAATAATGACAAAAATTAAATTTTCAAACAAACTATTCCAAATGGCAACATGTTTAAAACTGTTCATTTAAAACCTGCACCCATCCATTTCCCTCTCAACTGTTTACTTTCATTTCACACATAACCAACTGTATTTATATGTTTTGACATTACATATAAATGTAATGCATCACTGCATCACCGCAGTGAAATATTTGGATCCACTGCTACCTCCTTGAAGAAGCGGTGAGACACTGTGCAAAAATCCCTCAACTTCCGAACACAATGACTTCTTTGGTGTCTCCATTGTCACACCTACAAACATATATAAATGAACAATACATTTCAAATTATTCAAAATATTTCAAATTCATACTTATAGGTAGGCTACTTATACATACTTATAAAAATTTCAATAACTATTCAAAATAACATTTCTACATTGACTATGGCACGCCCACAAAAAATCATGAACTTCGTTCGATACAATCTACAAATCTGCCTCAATAAACAAGAAAAGTGCACATTAGTGAAGGGGACACACTTTTTTGCTTTAAAACACTGCTCACTAATTAAGAAATAAACAACATTTAATATAAATGGTTATACAGTAGGGCTGGACGATTAATCGGAAAGTAATCGAATTTTCTCATGTCAGTTATTTCGGTTTTAATCACGTGACTCCTCCCCATCAGTCACATCAAGTGCAGTGTGCAGACACACGGAAAGATTCAGGAGCAGTTATCTTTGTTTATACAATCTGGATGCTCAGTATTACTATGGTAATTGTATGTTTTACACAATTTATACATGTAAGTTAATCGCCGTTTTTATATGCGCTTACACACACACACACACAGACGGCGCACTTGCGTCCTCATGAAATTTGTCAATTAAATGCGTTTAAACACCTGCTAGTTTGAAGATTCAAGCGATCTTACACTATTCAAGAACAGCAATATGGCAAACATCTGCGTTCAGTGCTCGTGAGCATTTTTCTGTGAGAACACTCGCGCCCTGAAGCCAGATCACTTTCACTTAATTGCGTCCTTGCAAAACTTTGTCCACTGTATGTGATTTAAGGCCTGCCCGTTTGAACATTGAAGCGATTTTAGACAATCGGATGTGTATTATGTTGAACTAATGCCTGATATATTGTGACACAAGAACAAATACAAACAGTAGCTCGCACATCACGTGAAGATCGCGCGCAGAAACTCATTGTCAACGCTGTCCTGTGATTTATCACTAAAGTAGCTTAGAAACTCAACCATTATAGCATAGATTTGTTGAAGTAACTACAAACCACAGCTTCATAGTTAATAGAGACGATATGACTAATTCACACACACAATTACTCTCTCATTAATGCATGCAAATAAATGTAATTTAGGTCTACTGTGCTAATTTATCTGTATCTGATGTACAACAAACAGAAATATGTCAAAATGTTACGACCCATAGACAATAACTGCTGAAAGTGAGCTATTTCCTTCAAATATTTTAAAATCACAAAGAAATGCACTTTTTCATTATAGAAAAAAATCCCACATTTAATAGTTGAACATATTTACATTACAAACCTTATCAGTGAAATATGAAGATAAAAAAGGAAAGCAAAAAAAAAAGAGCAAAATAATCGTTCATTAATTGTAATCGAGATAAAATGTTCAATTAATCGAGATTTTGATTTTACTTCAAATCGTTCCAGCCCTAGCGTACTATACAGGAGTGCAGCCAACTATGGTCGCAAGTTCCGTCGTTATCAACATAGTTCAACTAGTCGGTGTTTCCCGAAACCATAGTTCCAACAAACATTCGCAAACAGCATCGCAAACTTGTGTGGTCGCAACGACAGCTCTCGACCTGTGCTTAAAAGCATAGTTCCCTTTCGTTCAGTCACTCCGAGTAACGTCAGTGACTGACGAATGGGGGTTTCGCCTAGAAGCCTATCATCTTCGAGATCTAGAAAACGCCCAATGGCAGTGCCAATGCCATGGGCATGCGGAATTTGCATAGCGTAACTCTGCCCCACAGTGTGGGTATATAAGGAAGTACGCTGGCAACATCGCATTATGTTTCTGCTTCGGAGCCAAGAGCATCTATCTCTTCACTCCTTAAGCCTTTTTGAGTATATCGTCAAGCTTCTTCGAGACGAACAGCTTTCCAGTCGGTGTTGGTGTTACGGCGCGTTCCAGCGAGTGTTTACTTCCTGCCTGCTGATCTGTGCAGTGATCTGCATCCAGCTGGTATTCGTTCCCTGGGCGCTTCGGCATCGCTGTGAAGCTCCCTCTCACAAAAGAGCTCGCATGTGGCACGTCTTTTTAAAGACGGTTTGCCCGTGCACTTCTGGGTGCGGTCGATCTCTGTTGCCATCTGATGGGCACAATCGCTGCGTGACGTGTTTGGGCTTCAGCACGTTCAAGCAGCGTTTGTGGGTGCGTCATGTTCTCACTGCGGGAACATGACCATCGCGATGTTGCGGTCGAGACTCAATGACCTCCGCAAGGAAAGAGAGTCCCCTCTGCCACACCCCAATCTACCGTCTCCGAGAGAGATGGTACTTTGGCTGGTGGCCAGGGTGACCTGAGGGTTACGGTGTGGCATAACCCCGACGATCATTCCTCGGGCCACACCCCCCTCTCGCACATCGCTACCTGCAAGTGATCGGACTGAAGCAGCGGGACCGTCTGCGGACGCCCCGTGTGTTTCGTTCGGCGCTCCAGTTGGCGATGAGATGTCGATCGCCGCATCTCAAGGTGGGCTGGAGTCCTCTGGGGATGAAGATTCGGCTATGCTGCTGCCTTCGGGCGTGCCAGCATTGCCCGAGTCCGACCCGGAGTTGACAGCCATGTCATCTCGGGGGATGTTTGGTCTTTGGGTGTGACGCGTCCTGACAGCTGTTGGGCCCCGCCCCCAATTACTTTCTCTCCCGGGATACATGAGGAGGTCACGTGGTCCTGGAAGTCCCCGTTGTCCCCGTTGCCCTCCTGCGGCTTCGACCCTCCCGCCGCCCTTTCCGGGCCGCGCCGTAGGGATGGTCGCAGGAAGGCGCCCCCGTCCGCTCCCAGCCCCGCAGCCCGCCTAACGCCAGGCTAGCGGCGCTCCTGACGCGGACAGCTCAGGGATGGGCAGTTCTTCCAAGGAGTTGGTAGCAGGGCCACTCCTTCCCCCGGTGGAGGGCCGGGGGAGAATCTTCTGTTCAGCTGCTGGCCCCCAGGTCAGCAGCACCCTATGTGGAAGAACTAACTCACCCATCCCTGAGCACCCAGAGACCGATAGCAGTGTGCGCCGCCCCCGGGCCACGCCACTCTCGTCCCTCTCTAACGCCAGTCTCCTCTCAGAGCAGACCCCAGTGGAACGCGCGTCCTTCCCTGGTCTCCTCTGTCAGGACGCGGCTGATGACCGTGCCCCCACACCGGGACGCTACGCCTCCCACGTCCGGGCCGGTCACGCCGCCTCGCTGCCCCACCCGGGGTACGTCTGTGGTCCGCACGACCCCGCTGGTGCAGTTTTTGGGAGCCTGGCTAGAGCTTCCCGGACTGTTCCGCTGGGTCGAGAAGACCATCAGGCTCGGCTATGCGATTCAGTTCGCTCAGGCTCCTCCCCGCTTCCGGGGAGTCCGCCACACCATGGGGGGCCCAACGTCCCTGTCATGCGTGCGGAGGTTGCTACCTTGCTGGCGAAGGGTGCGATCGAGCCTGTCCCTCCAGCCGAGATGAAGTCCGGCTTCTACAGCCCTTACTTCATTGTACCCAGGAAAACCGGTGGGTTACGACCGATCCTGGACCTGCGCGTCCTGAACCGATCCCTTCACAGGCTTCCGTTCAGGATGTTGACAGCGAAGCGCCTTTTCGAATGCGTTCGTCCAGTAGATTGGTTTGCAGCGATCGACCTGAAGGACGCCTACTTCCATATCAGTACACGGTCCTCCCATTCGGGCTAGCTCTGTCCCCTCGCGTCTTTATGAAGATTGTCGAGGCAGCCCTTGTGCCACTCAGGCAACACGGGGTTCGCATCCTGAACTACCTCGACGACTGGCTGTTCCTGAGTCACTCTCGAGAGCAGGTGTGCGAACACAGAGACCTGGTGCTCTAGCACTTAGCCCGTCTGGGCCTTCGGGTCAACTGGGAAAAGAGCAAACTCTGCCAGTGCAGAGGATCTCTTTTCTCAGTATCGACTCGGTCGCCAGGTGCGCGCAGCTTACAAGCGAGCGCGCGCAGTCACTGCTGACTTGCCTCCGTCAGATCAGGAGCAAGAGTGCGGTTCCACTGAAGTTATTTCAGAGGCTCCTGGGGCATATGGCATCTGCAGCCGCGGTAACGCCGCTCAGATTGCTTCATATGAGACCGCTTCAGCACTGGCTTCGCGATCGAGTCCCGAGATGGGCATGGCAGTCGGGCACGCTCCGGGTCCCAGTGACTCGGGCCTGCCTGCAGACCCTCACCCCGTGGTCGAACCTCAGTTCTACGGCCGGTGTGCCCTTAGAACGAGTTTCCAGGCAATTTTGTTGTGTCAACAGATGCCTTCACCACGGGCTGGGGTGCCATGTGCAATGGACATGCTGCCGCGGGCTCCTGGACAGGACCCCAGCGCCTTCTGCATGTCAATTGCCTCGAGTTGCTGGCAGTACGGTTTGCCCTGCACCGCTTCCGAGCGCTGCTCAAGGGTCAACACGTGCTAGTCCGGTCAGACAACACGGCCACAGTAGCGTGCATCAACCACCAGGGTGGTCTACGTTCCCGCCGCATGTCTCAACTCGCCCGCCATCTCGTCTTATGGAGTCAGAAGCACCTGAGGTCCCTTCGTGCCATCCACGTCCCGGGAGTCCTGAACCGTGCAGCCGACGAGCTCTCACGGCTTCAGCCACTTCCTGGAGAATGGAGACTCCATCCCCAGACGGTTCAGCTGATTTGGGAACAGTTCGGCGACGCACAGGTAGATCTGTTTGCCTCCCACGACTCTTCCCATTGCCGCCTGTTTTATTCCCTGACCGAGGGCTTCCTCGCCACGGATGCTCTGGCGCACAGCTGGCCGCGGGGCCTCCGCAAGTGAGCCTTCTGGCACAGGTTCTGTGCAAGATCAGGGAGGACAAGGAGCAGGTCCTTTTGGTCGCCCCGTATTGGCTCGGCCGGACCTGGTTCTCCGAACTCGTACTCCTTGCTACAGCCCCTCCCTGGTCGATTCCTCTGAGGAAGGACCTCCTTTCTCAGAGACGGGGCACCCTTTGGCACCCGCATCCCGACCTTTGGATCCTCCACGTGTGGCTCCTGGATGGGACGCGGCAGGTTTGAGTACCCTACCACCTCAGGTGGTGGCTACCATCACTTCCGCTAGGGCCCTGTCTACAGAAACGACACGCCTATGCGTTGAAGTGGAACCTCTTCGTCACTGGTGTTCTTCTCGCCAAGAAGACCCCTGGAAATGCCCGATCGGGTCCGTGCTCGCATTCCTCCAGAAGGGTTGGAACGAAGGCTGTCTCCTTCCACCCTCAAGGTTTATGTGGCCGCTATATCAGCCTACCACGACCTTGTGGAGACGAAAAAGGTAAGTCAGCACGACCTGGTCATCAGGTTCCTGAGGGGAGCGAGGAGACTGAATCCTCCTCGCGCTCCCCTCGTACCCTCTTGGGACCTCTCAGTAGTCTTAAGTGCTCTGCAGAGGGCTCCCTTCGAGCCATTGCGGTCAGTCGAGCTTAAGTTCCTGTCTATGAAGACAGCGCTCCTGATCGCCTTGGCCTCCATCAAGAGGGTAGGGGACCTGCAGGCATTTTCGGTTGACGAAGCGTGCCTGGAATTTGGGCCGGCCTACTCTCACGTGATCCTGAGACCCCGGGCTGGATATGTGCCCAAGGTTCCCACCACAGGTGGTGAACCTGCAAGCGCTGCCTTTGGAGGAGGCAGACCCAGCCTTGGCACTGCTCTGTCCAGTACGCGCCCTCCGTGCTTACGTAGACAGAACGCAGTGTTTCAGGACCTCAGACCAGCTCTTTGTCTGTTATGGTGGGAAGCTGAAGGGAAAGGCTCTCTCCAAGCAAGGTTGTCTCACTGGATAGTGGACGCCATTGTTTTGGCTTACCTGACGCAGCGGCGTCCATGCCCCCTAGGGGTCAGGGCTCACTCCACCCGGAGTGTGGCCTCCTCTTGGGCTCTAGCGCATGGCGCCTCGCTAACAGACATTGCAGAGCTGCAGGCTGGGCGACACCCAACACATTCGCCAGATTCTATAATCTCCGAGTGGAGCCAGTGTCCCCTCATGTACTCGCCTCTACTAGTGGCCGGTAATGGACTAGGCTCAGGTGTCTTCGCTTGCTCGCCATTCCACTCCACGGACTGGATACGTGCGATATTTTCCTCAGGTAGTTTCCCTGAAGCCCTGAGTTCCTCCAGCACTGTTGATGCCGACACCAGTACGTCTGCCCACTCGCTCAGGCCCTCGTGTTGGCTAGGTGCCACCGTGTGCATGGTTCCCCCGTTGGGTGACCCCCACATGTGTATTTCCACTGTAAGTCTCCCTGAGCATGTGTCTTTCCCTTGGCAAGCCCCTTGCCACCCCTGGGGGTAAAAATACCCCAGAGTTCTCCATATGTAGCCCTGAGCGGGTCATATGTGTTTCCTTAAGTCCTCCCTACGGGTAGGCGTTAGACGCATACTTCCACCTGGAATATGCTTCCCAGTGTACCTTGGTATTCCTGTGTTAAGTGGGAGTCCTTCGTCCGTACTAGCTTACGACAGGGAGCTCACGCTTACGCAGGGCACTGGATGACAGCCGAGTGGCGTGATTACATTGGGACCCCCATTCGTCAGTCACTGACGTTACTTGGAGTGACTGAACGAAAGGGAACGTCTCGGTTACGTATGTAACCCTCGTTCCCTGAGGAGGGAACGGAGACGTAACGTCCCTCTGCCACTTCCGCTGTACCGCTGGAACAGCCGGGAGTTCAGTCTTGGCTCCTCAGCAGGTAAACATAATGCGATGTTGCCAGCGTACTTCCTTATATACCCACACTGTGGGGCGGAGTTACGCTATGCAAATTCCGCATGCCCATGGCATTGGCACTGCCATTGGGCGTTTTCTAGATCTCGAAGATGATAGGCTTCTAGGCGAAACCCCCATTCGTCAGTCACTGACGTTACGTCTCCGTTCCCTCCTCAGGGAACGAGGGTTACATACGTAACCGAGACGTTTCTTGTTTGCATGACGTGCACTTAATAAATCCTTATCTTGAACAAAATAAGCAAGCTGACATTCAGTACAATCTATATATTTTATTTCAAATACATACAAATGTTATTTACGTCTTTTAAGTTTGTCAAGAGATTTAAAGCACCTTTTTTGAAGAGTGCGCATGTGCGGACGTGCTCTAGTAGGCCTACGTAAGAATGAGCCTATGACTGAATCTGGAAATAAAGCAAAATAACTGAGAAAAATAAGAATTCAACGTCAGGTACCATGGTTGAATCAACTTTGGATTACCTTTCGATTTTGCAAATTGGATCAACGTTAATATTGTGACGTTGTTTCAACGTTGAAATTGCAACGTTGTTTCACAGTTGATATCGCGACGTGGTTTCACCGTCTTGTGGTTGAATTAATGTTGAATTAGCTGTTGATTTTGCAAATTGAATCAACGTTGGTAATGCGACGTTGTTTCACCCTCTTACCTTCAACGTGGATGAATACACTATTTTACAATCTAGTTTGCGTTTGTACAAACATGACAATACTAAATAAGTGTTTTACTGTACATACACTAAAAAAAAGTTAATGAGTGGCAGCAAATTACAAACACCTTCAATAAATTACCACGTTCAAGACTGTAAAACAAAGTTTCATTTTAGAAATCTAAAAATACTGTATAAAACAAATAAAAAAACATCTCAAACTTCAACTTGCAATGTTTAGAGGCAATATTAAAAACCTGTAGAATACAATATGAAAATACAAGTTTTTTTTGTACAATTACAGCACAAAGCTTAAATCAGCTTTTCTAGCTCAAAATTACACAGAAGTAAAATCTTTATGTACCCACATACATGTGTACCGTACCTTCAACTAAAAACACTTTTTATAAGCACAAATTCTTAAGTATTTTAATCATTTGATTTTTTTTAATTATTTTGAGAACATCATATGCAATGTTTGACACAGTATTTTGTAAGACGGATAGACCTCAGTCCCTCTGGAGAGGCATGGCATTCCATAAGAACACTGTAAGTTTAAAGGTAAATCAAGAAATGCAGTAATCTGACAAAGTTGATGCTGTGGACCAGGGTCCTAGACTTGCGTTGACTGTGGTGGTTGTGAATGTGATGACTGGCGAGGGATGTCGAAGAGGGAGGGTATCGATATTTCCGACCTGGAACTGCCTTTTGTGCAGTGGAGGTGCGTGGAACAGTTTGAGAATGGACACAGGCCAGGAGCCTGCAACAGAACTGTGTTGGTGGAAAAGGGGTATCGGAGTTTTGTTAATAGCTGGAGACAGCATCAAATTTGACAGAGGCAGCCACCTTGTAATTCACTATGCAGGAAAAATAAAACCCTGTCTTACATGAAATCCATTTAATATGTAAAGGAGAAAAGCCTTGTTCAATGCTTGGACACATAGCGTAGTTGTGCTTTGGGTGATTCAAGACAGTCGCAGTTCAAGGTCCTTTCTGGTGCCGTCCCCTCATCTCTCTTCACTTGTCCACTCTCTTTACTACTGTGTATAAATAAAAACAAAAACATCAAAATATATTATAATTTAATACTTCCATTTTACAGTTCAATTACAGTGGGACTGGAAACAAACTATACAACAACACTATTCATTCTAAAACACTTATGTGATGTTATGTAAGTTTACAATGGCAAAATCAATTATTCAAAAGCAGAGCCCCCAGGAGGAATTGAAGAGAAAAAATGTCAATTATGGTTACAGTCATCATAAGATCATGATTTCATCTTTGAAACAGTCAACAAATTGTGTTGTTAAACAGGGGGCTGTGGTCTTTTTTTAGCATGTATCTTTCTAATGCAGGTTTATATTGTTTCATATATAATGAAATTGGGCTCCATATGTTACTAATTATATGGAGAAACATTACACTTTTAATACAGAATCCTAACTATTCTTTGTATTAAGTAAATCAATTAAAATCAACTTAAGTAAATTTGTATTCAATTAAGTAATCAAAAATCACAAAATGTTAATATATCAACTAGAAAAAGAAATAACAGTGAGGCAGAGAACAATCTCTTACAAAATTGCCAGTAATCAGCCAGATGTTTGGTGAATCTACAAAAGGGAAAAGAAATGGTTCACTGAAAAGTCCTTCAAATCAGGAATTTAACTTTTACTATTCCTTTAAAGAATCTTAATTCATTTAAACTGCACAGACATTTATCATTATATTCTAAAAACAAGAACAGAGTATTATCCTTTTTTGAAACTCAGTTAGTTATTATATAATTAAATGAATAATAAATAAATATTAAAAATGTAAAAAGACTTAATGCTTGGCAATTCCATCAGAAAATGTGAATCCCTAAAAGATAAACAAAATAAATACACAACAATGAACTCTTTTCATAGATGTAGCATAGAAAGTTTTACCTACTTAGTTATGACACATCTGAGGGTCTTCCATTCATGTTCTCTGGTCAATCATGGGTATAAATGTGTGTGTGTGTGTGTGTGTGTATGTGTGTGTATATATATATATATATATATATAAGGTGAATTCAGGTTGATTGGGACACTTTTTCCAAGTCATCTCAATGGCAAAGTGTCCCAATCACTCTGAATTCACCCTACATACACTAGGGGTGCAACGGTTCTCTGTAAAAAAATCGAACCGAATCGAACCGTACCGTACGGTTCGACACGCACTTGTACTGCGGTTCATCTCGAAGGACGACGCATCTATAGGCTAATATGGTTTGTTGAAAATAACAATGTGGAAAACAGACAGACAGAGTTCAGATAATGTATGTTTCGTCGATGGATGCGCATTCTGGCTTCCCAAAATGTTACAACAGCGATAATTAAAAAGCGTGGACAAAACTGTCACTCTTTGTAAACTTGGTTCACTGTGAGTGCCGTATGCTCTAATGTCCAGTCACTTACACCGCCATCACCCGGGTGCTGATATCACACAAGCTCAGGTGAGACCTGAACAGCACACGTTGCTATCTGTGTTTAAACTAAACTCATTTAAGCCTTACTAATTTAAACATTCAAGAGAAAGACGCAAAAGAGAACTCACGCGCGCTGTGAGAAGCTTCGGATGAGCGCACACACGCTTATTGAGTTTTCAGGTACAGAAAATGGATAAAGTAATCAAATATAAAATAAAATTATCTTCACTGTAAATAAAGATGAATCATTATTGAAGTTACAAAAGCTATTCGGTCAAGAGCAGTGAGTGATTTCTTTGTCATTTGTTGTTTGATTTAACAATAAAAACACAGGCAGCAGGAATAGTTTTTTTTCCCTTTAAAGCTGCTGTCCGTAACTTTTTTTGTGTTCAAGGTTTACAAAAATTATATAATGAGAATGTACAACATGAATCCGTTTTCCAAACCGTGTTTTTGTCTTACCCTGAATCATCATGGTACACTTATAATAAGTGTTTATATTGGGACTATTTCAGACCGTTCTGGTAGGAACCGCTGCGGAGGAGCACAGTCCCTGCGTGACTCGCCGTAGACATAAACAGAGAGAAGTAGCTCCGGCTGCAATGTTCTTCCGCAAGACGCATGCAAGTTCTGTTTATTAACCGCTACAGTGCAAAAAGTTATAGACTGCAGCTTTAAGATCCAGTACATATACTGTTACACATGAGTTGTCTTTCTCGACTATTATATGTTCACTTAGGACATAACCGACTTTGCTAGGATACTCTCCAAGACGGGCATGTTGACATAATTTTTGTATGAATTTGTCATCTGAAGCGCAAGACTTGTAAGAGAACGTCTCGGTTACGAATGTAACCCTCGTTCCCTGAAGGAAGGGAACGGAGACGTTACGTCAGTTACTGACGAAATGGGGGTTTCGCTTAGAAGCCAATCGCCTTTGAGCTCTACAAAACGAGCCAATGGCATGAAGATGCCATGGGTCTGCGGAATTTGCATAACGCAACCCCGCCCCACCGCGTGGGTATAAAGGGCGTTGCGTAGCAATCTCGCATTATGTTACCTGCTGAAGAGCCGAGGCATGAGCGTCCGGCCGTTCCAGCGGTACAGCGGAAGTGGCATGGGGACGTAACGTCTCCGTTCCCTTCCTTCAGGGAACGAGGGTTACATATGTAACCGAGACGTTCCCTTTCAGTCAGTACACTACGAGTTACGTCAGTTACTGACGAAATGGGGGTCCCAATACAATCTCGCCACGACGGCTATCTTCCAGCGTCCTGCGCTGACCAGGGCTCCCTGCCGTGTCTTAGTTCGTGCTAGTCTTAGCACGAACGAGGGGCTAGGCTCAACGCCAATACCAAGGTACACTGGGAAGCATATCCCACTTGGAGAAATGCAACACAATGCCTGCCCGAAGGGAGGACTTAAGAATACACATATGACCCCCGTAGGGACTGCATACAGAGCACTCTGGGGTATCTAGTCGCAGGTGGAAAATTTTTCAACCCCAGGTGTGGCAAGGGTGTCTTGCCAAGGGAAGACACGTGCTCAGAGAGACTTACCGTGGAAATACACATGAGGGGGTTGCCCAACGGGGAAACCATGCACACGGAGGCACCTAGCTGAACACGAGGGCTGATCAAGCGGGCATGCACTCTGGTGTCGACATCAGCAGTGCTGGAGGAGCTCAGGGCTTACTGGGAAGCTCACCTGAGAGAAAATGCGCACGCATCCAGTCCGTGGAGTGAAATGGCGCAGCAAGCGAAGACACCTGAGCCTGTCCAGTTACTGGCCACTTGGGGCGAGTACACGAGCGGACACAGGCTTCACTTGGAAATTATAAAATCTTGCAAATATGTTGGGTGTCGCCCAGCCTGCAGCTCTACAAATGTCTGTCAGCGAGGCGCCATGCGCTAAAGCCCAAGAGGAAGCAACACTCCTAGTGGAGTGTGCTCTAACCCCAAGGGGGCATGGCATGCCCTGAACCTGATATGCCAGGACAATGGCGTCCACTATCCAGTGAGACAACCTCTGCTTGGAGAGAGCCTTCCCTTTCTGCTGCCCTCCGTAACAGACAAAGAGCTGGTCTGAGGTCCTGAAACACTGCGTCCGGTCTACGTAAGCGCGAAGGGCGCCTACTGGACAGAGCAGTGCCAAGGCTGGGTCTGCCTCCTCCATAGGCAGCGCTTGCAGGTTCACCACCTGATCCCTGAAGGGAGTGGTGGGAACCTTGGGCACGTATCCAGGCCGGGGTCTCAGGATCACGTGAGAATTGGCCGGCCCGAATTCCAGGCACGCTTCGTCAACCGAAAATGCTTGCAGGTCCCCTACCCTCTTGATGGAACCCAGAGCAATCAAGAGCGCCACTTTCATTGAAAGGAACTTCAGCTCCACAGACTGCAGGGGCTCAAAGGGAGCTTTCTGCAGGGCAGATAAAACCACTGCAAGATCCCAAGAGGGTATTTGAGGAGGGCGAGGAGGATTTAATCTCCTAGTCCCTCTAAGGAACCTGCTGACCAGGTCGTGCTGACCTACCGTTTCTGAATCAACCAGGTCATGATGAGCCGAAATCGCGGCCACATAGACCTTCAGGGTGGAGGGAGACAGCCTTCGCTCTAGCCCTTCTTGGAGGAAGGAAAGCATGGACCCGATTGGGCATTTCGTGGGGTCTTCTCGGCGAGAAGAGCACCAGGTGACGAAGAGGTTCCACTTCAACGCATAGGCCTGTCTCGTGGACAAGGCCCTAGCGGAAGTGATGGTAGCCGCCACCTGAGGTGGCAGGGTACTCAAACCTACCGCGTCCCGTCCAGGTCCCACACGTGTAGGTTACAAAGGTCTGGATGTGGGTGCCATACGGTGCCCCGTCTCTGAGTAAGGAGGTCCTTCCTCAGAGGGATCGACCAGGGAGGGGCTGTTGCAAGGAGTATGAGTTCTGAGAACCAGGTCCGGCCGGGCCAATATGGGGTGACCAAAAGGACCTGCTCCCTGTCCTCCCTGATCTTGCACAGAACCTGTGCGAGAAGGATCACTGGGGGAAACGCATACTTGCGTGGGCCCCGTGGCCAGCTGTGCGCTAGTGCATCCGTTCATGCACTTCCGGGAAGAAGGGCACTGGGGGCTGACGGGCGCCTTCGGCACGGACCGCCCCCAGATACCAATCATCTAGCCGAGAGCGCTCGGGACATGGCGGAGGGTTCCACACAAGCCCGAGAGCCTCGGCCGCCCGGGAAAGCATAGCTGTGAGCTCTGGATCAGACTCGGGCAATGCTGGGACTCCCGAAAGGAGGCAACACAGCCGAATCGTCATCTCCGGAGGAATCCAGCCCACCTTGTGATGCGGCGATCGACATGGGATGGGAAACACCTGCGCCCTCATCTGGCAACACCACAGGTTGCAGTGTGCTAGAAGGGGGTGTGGCCCGAGGAGGATTCGTCGGGTTGGCCCACACCGTCACCCTCAAGTCACCCTGACCACCAGCCAAAGTATTCCCACTAGTGGAGGGAATAGATTGGGGTGTGGTAGAGGGGACTCTCCCTCCAGCACGGAGATCACGGAGTCTTGACCGCAACACTGCGATGGCCATGTTCCTGCAGCGGGAACATGACTCATCCATGAACGCGCGCTCAGCGTGCACGACGCCCAAGCACGCCAAACAGCGCTTCATGCCCGTCAAACGGAGGAACCAGCCGACCGCACCCAGGAATGGAGCACGGGCGAGACATCTTGAAACAGACGTGCCACGTGCAGCTCTTTTAGAGAAGAGTTTTTGCTCTGCAGAAATGCTGAAGCGCCTAGGGAGAACACACACGCTGTGCTAGATCACTGCACAGATCAGACAGGAATGCGGAACTCGCCAGAACGCGCCGTAACACCAACACTCTGGAGAGACACTCGTCTTGAAGAGAAAAAAATTTTGCAAATTCCGCAGACCCATGGCATCTTCATGCCATTGGCTCGTTTTGTAGAGCTCAAAGGCAATTGGCTTCTAAGTGAAACCCCCATTTCGTCAGTAACTGACGTAACTCGTAGTTGATACCTGAAAAACCTGAAAAGCACTGTTTATTTTATTTGCATATTTGCTCTATTGTATTTATTTATGCTGTTTCTTGTAGTTTGATTATTTGTAGTTTGATTATTTGTTCTTATAATCTTCATTTTTATATACAGTAGTCTTATTTTCCCTGAACATAGCACATACCGAACCGTACTGACACCGTGACACTAAAACCGTAATACAAACCGAACCGTGAGCAATTTGAACCGTTGCACCCCTAATATACACTGTATATATTGTGTGTGTGTGTATAAACAGATAACAGAGTACTGGTCAAAAGTTTGGAAACTTGCTGTGTTTAAACAAAAATACATAAACTATAACACTGACAAATGCTAACAAGTAGGTGAAAAGAAAAACCAAGTAAGTAAAACTAAGGAAATTAAATTTTTGGGAACTTCATTTCTAGAACTATACATTTTTCTAGTAACAGTCATTTATAAAAAAGGGTGGTCTTCAAGGAAGAGTCTTCTTATGGCCACCACCACCCATCCTCTCTGGTGCATATTTTAAGTACTTGGATATGGTCTCCAATATCTTTGTGTTTGTTGTGTTGTGTGTATTGATGACTGCGTCTAAAGAGAAAAATCAGAACAATTCAGATCAATTAAATTGCTATAAATTTATTGCTATAAATTTAAAATTAAATCGCTGCCTTCAGGATCTGCCTTGGGTCAACATCAATGATGTGATCCAGATACACTCAAAGGCTTCATCAAGCAAATGGGAGAAAGGTTTTAAGTTGTACATTTCTAGTTATATCCATAAACTAATCCAAAATTATCCCAGGATTTACTCACCCTCAAGCCATCCTAGGTGTATATGACTATCTTCTTTCAGACAAACACAATCGGGGATATATTAAAAAATATCCTTAGTCCTCCAAGGTTTATAACGATTGTGAATGGTAGGCCAAATTCTGAAGACAGAAAAAATGCATCCATCCATAAAAAAATTAATCCATACAAATCAGGAGGGTTAATAAAGGCCTTTTAAAGTGAAGAGATGCGTTTTTGTAATAAACATATCCATATTTTAAACTTTATAAATTCAAATAACGAGCTTTTGGTGGACGACCGTACACATACTGCGCATGTCAATTTGGACGGAAGAGCAACCTTTGACCTGACGCAATGACACAAGCGGAGGCGCAGAGGAGAGAGCAAAACAAAACATGAGGCACAAATTAGAAGTTTAAAATGAGAAATTTTAAAGAGAAATGTCAGAGGATTTCGATATAAGAGAAGAGGAGCTTGAATTTGTTGCCCAGCTGTATTCTGCATGCGGTATTTCGCTGGAAGCTAGTTGTTTGAATATATAAAGTTTTAAATATGGATATTTTTCTTACAAAAATGCATCTCTTCGCTTCAAAAGGCCTTTATTAACCCTTGGGAGTTGCATGGATTACATTTTTTATGGATGGATGTATTTTTTCTGTCTTCAGAATTTGGCCTACCATTCACAAGACCATTATAAACCTTGGAGGACTAAGCAGAGGTGGGTAGTAACGAAGTACATGTACTTTGTTACATTTACTTGAGTATTTTTTTGGAAAATTTTACTTTTAAGAGTACAGTGCATCCGGAAAGTATTCACAGCGCTTCACTTTTTCCACATTTTTTTATGTTACAACGTTATTCCAAAATGGATTAAATTCATATTCATAATCCATTTTGGAATAAGGCTGTAACATAACAAAATATGGAAAAAGTGAAGCGCTGTGAATACTTTCCGGATGCACTGTAGATTTAAACCAAAATGTGTGCGGCTGTACTGAATAGCCACTTACTATTAACACTCGTCGATGGAGCGCTAAGGCAGAAAAAGCTGGGAACCTGCCTTTATTCCTCTCCCAAAATGCCAGTGGTTCTGCAGATCTTGGGATGACATGCTCAGAGGTGAGAGTCTGACAGGCAGGATCTGTTCTTGCTTTTGATTATATTTAGACATGAAACTCCACTCTTGCATGCAGCATATAGGTTAGTAAGGTAGTAAATGTAGATTGAACTTTGTTAAAGCTTTTTTTTTCATTTTATTAACATTAATGCTGTCATGGAATTTTAAGCTGCTGTCACTTTAAGAACAAATGCACAGACCGAATATACTGACACACATCCGGTTTCTTTCTCAACTGTTCACTTATGACATAACCGAGAGAATACTTGCCGAGATGGGTATTTTGACATACGTTTGTGTGTGTGTGTCCGTTCAATCACAAGTAAACGTGAAAGAGGAATCAATTTCGTGTTCGAGCGCTGTCTGAAATGCGCCTCTCTCTCTCTCTGTGTGTGTGTGTGTGTGCACGCGCTTCGGGTGGGTGTGGCTGTGTGCACAGATAACAGCGTGCGAGTGCCAATTTTCCTGAGTCCCGATGTGTAAAGTGGCAAGACAAAACACGTCCAAATGATAAACTTTCACTCTATGATGGTTAAACTTAACATTGACATCACTGGACACACACAGTTGTTAAACTGATCGTGTGAAGTTGTTTATGTGGTTGTAGATGTTTTGACTCCGGTAGAGCTACATCGTTGAAGTATTTGCGCCCTGGCATGATATCGTGGTTCCAGATGTGCATTATCTTCATGATTATAGTTTTAGCTTCTCTTGCTGGTCAGTATGTACGGTTAGTTTTTTTTTTTCTCACCACGGCTGCAATCGATGGCTGAATGAGAGTCACATTACTAGTAGCGGTTGATTGTTTTGCATTCGCCAGTATTTCGTATTCGCCATATGTCTCACGGTGGCTCGCTCTTAAGTGCCAAATCAGGTTCGTCACATTAAATCCTTTGGCCAACGTTCCTACATTAGATATTTCCTTGGAACATACGTGGAAAATGGGTAAATTTTTTAATTTATTTTGATAAATACATTTTTTTTTTTGTTCAATAAACATACTGTCATTAAAATATGATCCCATAATGAATTAATATAGCTTTACAGTAGTAACAATAATTACATTTTATTATATTAAATGATTAATATCATATTTTTAAGAATGACGGTTTCATTATAAATATGGTGATTATAAGTGTAATGGGAAACCAGACTATGATTGTGTGAGAAGTGTGTTTAAATAGTGCTGCAGTGTCTTTCCAGATCACCAAACCAGTCTAAACTCCTGGACATTGCTTTTGTTGGCTGTACCTGCAGCACGGCTAAAACACAGCTACTACAAAGCCTTGAAAAACGAAAGCTGTGTGTCTACCACATTGTGGAGGATATGCCATCTTTCCTTTGTTGCATGATATAGAATGAAAAAAGATTCTTTCCCCCAGTGTTCTGATTTACTAAAGGCTTTAAGTTTATTTATCTCATTCTTCTGCACGCACACTGAGCGAAATGAACAGCAGATGCTGGCGTTTTCAGACAGTTCAAGTTAGCAAATAAAGACTAAACACCACATTAACTGATCTCTAACTTCTTTAACTTAAGCAAATGCTTAATACACATTTTAATGCTATAAAAGTGTGCACACTGAGAGAAATAAACAACAGATGCTGGCTATTTTCAGACAGTTCACGGTAGTCTACGGCTAATAATAAACACCACTTTAACATGATCTAAGGCAAATGCTTTTAATACACATTTAATTAACCAAACAAAACCATTTCCGTTTCAATGCTAGTAAAAGTGTGAGTACAAGGAAACGCATGCCTCTCAGCCATGGTGCCTTCATCTGTGCTGATCTGCGTCTGGAGCAGATGATGTAGAGGGAGGCGTGTCCATGTCCGCTGAACACGCCCCAGTTTCTTGACTCCACCCCCTATGCCAAAACAGTGCCATGTTGAGAAACGCACAAAAAAGTTAAGTGCAAAGGGAAAACAGTATCGCGAACTCACACTTGACTGAAACGCAGAATAAAAGGAGCGTTGCAAATGGAACCACTTTATTTTTCTTTCGCAATTCTTTATTTTTGTTTGCAAAACTTTTTTTTCTCCCAAAACTTTATTTTCTTTTGCAAACATACGGCATTATTTGACTCCATGTTTCAGTTTCACACTGGGTGTGTGAAAGCCTGCCTCACCAACTTCAGAGGGATGCTACATCATCGCTTTTAAGGTGTGTGATATAGCAAATATGAAATGCTAATTCAAATAGGATAATACTTTGCAGATCATTTTTTTCTTGTTACAAAATACCACCATTCTTCTCCAATGCGCCACAAGACAACGCGACTCAAGAAGGAGATTGCTTCTCTACTCCGCCAATCTGGTATGGCTTTTTAAACTCATGAATGTTATTAACGTGCTTTTTGATGTGCATCACTTTCATTAGTGTTGTACTGTACCTCATAGAGGACCGAAGTGACCTGTGCCACTTTTGTGGGGGGGCAGAAACATTTGAGAACACTGCAGATGTTCTTTGGTTAACTATGACTGAGCATTTTTGGTTACACAAATTAATAATGAATGGGCCATTGCTTTAAAACTGTTTTTGTTGTTACTCTTATTTTTACAGATTTCCTGCGATGACTGTGGGCGATGGTTCCACTTAGGGTGTACGGGCAATCCGTCCACAGAGGATGACTACAAATGCTTCTCTTGCAATAAATCACACTAAATTATGAAACCTTTGATGTTTTTTTTTCTCCGAGCGCTCACACTGTGGACAGGCCCAGCACCAGATTACCTCAGAATCTTCCTCCTTCACTTTACTTCACTACACTTGACTTGCGATCCGGTTAGCGCTGCTGTGAGGGTGTTACTAATACACCGGCTGTGGGAGTGATGGTATGACATCTTTCTGTCTTCTGACTGCCATTCAATCGCTCTCTATTTTTTTCCCAATAATGTTTTTGAAAACACTATTGTGGAGTTTTTCTTTTACTATTTGAGCAAATAGGAGCATAAAAATATATATTTAAAGTATTCTCTCATTCACTGCCATAAAAGTTTACCCAACTATGGTGACTTCTGCTTCTGAGAAACCCGGAAATGTGAAAAGGGTCTATAAACTGATCAAGGAAAATCAATCGTCATACAACAGGAAGATCTGGGTTAGCTCCTGACTACCTGAAGGTGACAATTTTTTTTCATGTTTCAAGTTGTGTTGTTTATTTCTGTTTATTTGTATTCATTTATTGCATGTTCAATTTCTATTGCTTTAGATGTTTTTGTGAATTACCTTTTCTTCTTTAGTAGACTATATCTGTTTAATTTATTGAAATGTACAAACCCGATTCCAAAAAAGTTGGGACACTGTACAAATTGTGAATAAAAACAGAATGCAATGATGTGGAAGTTTCAAATTTCAATATTTTATTCAGAATACAACATAGATGACATATCAAATGTTTCAACTGAGAAAATGTATCATTTTAAGGGAAAAATAAGTTGATTTTAAATTTCATGGCATCAACACATCTCAAAAAAGTTGGGACAAGGCCATGTTTACCACTGTGTGGCATCCCCTCTTCTTTTTATAACAGTCTGCAAACGTCTGGGGACTGAGGAGACAAGTTGCTCAAGTTTAGGAATAGGAATGTTGTCCCATTCTTGTCTAATACAGGCTTCTAGTTGCTCAACTGTCTCAGGTCTTCTTTGTCGCATCTTCCTCTTTATGATGCGCCAAATGTTTTCTATGGGTGAAAGATCTGGACTGCAGGCTGGCCATTTCAGTACCCGGATCCTTCTTCTACGCAGCCATGATGTTGTAATTGATGCAGTATGTGGTCTGGCATTGTCATGTTGGAAAATGCAAGGTCTTCCCTGAAAGAGACGACGTCTGGATGGGAGCATATGTTGTTCTAGAACTTGGATATACCTTTCAGCATTGATGGTGCCTTTCCAGATGTGTAAGCTGCCCATGCCACACGCACTCATGCAACCCCATACCATCAGAGATGTATATGTACATTTAACTTTTCCGGCCTCTTATTGCTACCTGTCCCAACTTTTTTGGAATGTGTAGCTCTCATGAAATCCAAAATGAGCCAATATTTGGCATGACATTTCAAAATGTCTCACTTTCAACATTTGATATGTTATCTATATTCTATTGTGAATAAAATATAAGTTTATGAGATTTGTAAATTATTGCATTCCTTTTTTATGCACAATTTGTACAGTGTCCCAACTTTTTTGGAATCGGGTTTGTACTTTATTGCCATGTACATATATCTTCTCTATTGCCTTTTACTACTTGTGTTTTTTGTGATATATGTATCCCCTGTAAGCTTTGTTCAATAAAAAAAAAATTCAGTCAGGTGGTACAAGTCAGAGTTTATCTTCTTTATTATTGTAATGTTATATGCTTTGAGACATGAGGTCATTTAATGCCGTTTCGTGACGCTTTGCAGACAGAAGGCGTGGCTTTGGAGGCGCTTTGAAGGGAGGGTGAGATCTCATGCTAGGTGCTCCGAATTTGTCTACCATAGCTGAATTGTAATAATTTCTCCAAAGTAAAACATGCAAAGTTGCTAAATGGTAATAAAAGCACACACGGCCCTAGAACTATACAAAGCAAAAATATGTTATGTCATATGCCAGAGCATACTGACAGAACAATAATAATAGTAATAATTTAAGTTGTTTTTAAAAATCAGAAACGCTCTGTTTATGTGCTGCTTTTAGCTGCAACAACCAAGTATTTTGGTTGTCGATGACAGAAAGTATGGAGATTTAATAATATGACCCTAAATTACCTTGAAATTGAAATAGGCTTCTAAGATCTTCTACAGATCAACTTTTGGATCAGTGTTTGATGTGACTTTGGATACATATAGTATATATAATTATTAATTTTACATCTTATTAATATATTGCTCTGCTTGACCCCCAGTCTAATGGTATGTTAATATTTGTAATTATAATATTGTAATTTTTTGTTTTAATCATGGAGAAGTAACCAAGTAAGACACAATAGCATGAACTCATTAGCATACACAGACTGCTTTTGTCTTGTATTTGCTACCGCCACACACAGTTTATGCAACGAACGCGTCCCAATCTTTATCTAAGCAAAAGATACGAACAACATTCATAATTTTTTATTCATGTATTGAGCAACAGATTTTGTGTGAAAATAAATCATAAAAGTGGTTTATTTTGTTTAAAAACGTATAAATGTATGAGGTGGTGAAGGGGCAAAAGGTACACATTATTTATATCAATACTTTAGTTAAAATAATCTTTTTAATAATGTCTCAGTTAATACTTGTTCAAAACCATGTTGAAAACAAACTTCAGGAGCTTGACAGAGGGCTCTTTAGAGGTACAGTCAATTGTGTAAAGAGGGAAAAAAGCAGTGAGGAGGAAACGCAACTTCAGATGTTAGGAGTTTTCCCAGCCTCACTAGCTGCTGCCTGTTTGTCAGGAAGTTGATGATCCACTGACAGATGGAGGAGGGCACAGAAAGCTGTGGGTATCCGTGATGATGGTGTTAAAAGAGGAGCTGAAGTCCAGGATCCTTACACAAGTCCCAGGATGTAGTGCAGTCCCATGTTGACAGCATCATCCACTGATAAGCAGCGGGCTAAAATCAGCCACGATACGTCATTTTCAGGGAGAAGGAAATCATCCGCCCTAAAAATGACGACTTCTTTCTGGGTTCTTGAGCTGCGCTTTCCTCAGTATCACCCTTGCTCTTCCTGTCCTTCTTAGATCTGAAGGGATTCTTCATCTGCAAACAAATGACACTCATGGTTAAAACAGAATTAATTTCAATAAGTAAGTATAGGTATTAGGTAGAACACTAAACATTTATACAGAGGAGAAATGACCTTTTTAAGGATGTTTGACTTCATCATCTTTAACTTGTTTCTGAAGGTCAGTTTTGGTAGATCCTCCTGAACCGACACAGCCTGACTGTGCACTTCAATCAGTGTTAACTGTTCAGTCGGTGGAAATTTCTTTGCCAGTAAGTCAAAAACTTGGCTGACCACCAACTCTGTCAGATGATCCACCACTGTCAGACCGAAATCTTCTTCATTGATGATTAAGGGCATCACTGGAGTATTTTCAGGGAGTTTCGCAGGTCGGGGGAATCTGGAGGACACAAATAGACGCTGCACGAGTTCCTCCACAAAATAATGGAGAAAATCTTTAGCTGTCGTTCTGACCTCCTCCGAGACTCTTTCTGCCTGCGGCATCTCGCATCTCAGGACGCAGTTCATTAAATCTGCAAACCTTTGATGCAGACGTTCTGAAGCTGCGTAACTGGTGTCCTGCCCGCTGAAGTGACCGTTGCATTTTGACATATAAAGAGCGGTCATCAGTGAGTCAAATAAGGTGGTGGTCTTTGGCCCGTCACTGCCTGAGGGTTGTTCTGACTCCAGCAGGACGAGTGACAGACCACCCTCATAAGACTCAAAAGTCGGCCGCAGAACTGGGACAGGCCCACTTTTCCATGTTCTGGACGCTGAAGTAGGATTCTTTGACCATGCCCGAATGACATCCTCCACAATGTAGTTGATTATATTGCTTGTGGCCTCAACCGTACGGCTCGTTCTGAGAGCGCACGGGAGTTTGCCTTCTATTGCCGCAAGGACCGTGCCGATGGCTGTTGTGGCCACTGCGCGGGTGATGTGGCAATGCAAATGACTCAGCTTTCGGATGACCTCACTAATCAGCAATTCCCCAATATTAGTGCAGGAATCATCCGGACAGAAGTAAACGAAACATGGTGACGAGGCTGCGTTGATCTTCAGAATGTTGTTGTGCATCACCACATTCACCCGATGACAAACTACCTCCACCACAATGCCAGCGAGTTCAGAGGAACGCCAATCACCCAGAGAGTCGCTGAAATCACATTCACCGCTGCTGAGGAGACCATCCACCGTGATCCCAAAAAGGGTTTCAAGTGGATACGCAAATGGAAGCTGTTCCGTCTTCAGGATCACTGGTCTTTCTGATGGGTCCTGCTGAAAATCCTCAATGGATGAGGATGTTGATGGCCTGTTTGAGTTCACAACTGCAGATGGATCCATGCCCACTATCCTAGATAGTTGTGGCATTAAATCAGCTGCAGTTGTGGTGGCTGACGTAGCAATGGAAGTCAGCATTTCATAGATTTGCTGTCTGGAGAACTGTGTGGGGGGAAAAAGCTACATTAGTTTGTTCTAATGATGTGAGCTGGTTTTTGTGTGAGCAGATCATTTGCTTTATTCCAAAACATGGACTTAGATTTTTATACTGTATTAATATGCAAAAGTAGACTTACCGGGTAGCTCAATGCCGCCTGTATCACTTCCAAATTCCTGAAAAATATACAAAACTGTTAATATAATATAAGACAAGTAAAGTTTGATGACGAAATTTGATGTTGGCTTGACAAAGCCTTGTCTGAATGTTTGAAATATCTTTGAAAAGTTTGAAGATTTTACTCAAAGTAAATAAAATATAAACATTCTAAGACATGTTAACATGTTTTAACACATTGCTAACATGTTTTTATCACGAATTAGCATATTTCTAGCATGTTTACCATGAATTATGTTGTTAGCATGTATTAAAATGTTTATAGCATGATCCTAGCATGAATTAGCATGTTGCTAGCATGTTCAAAACTTTTTTAAATAGTTTCTGTGTAATTGTGTTAATATTAGACATTTTGGTTGTACTTTATTTTGATGGTCCCCTTCAGACATTCTGTTGACTTTGAGTTGCTCCTACATGTCAACTACCAGTCATTAGAGTCACCAGACATTATTTACCTCAGAAAGACATTCAATGTATCTTGTTAGTTAGCTAGAAAAATAATAACTAGTATTTTGCTAAATATATCCACTCTATTACATATTCATTATATGTTTACTTAACCTGTTAGTGTTGTCTTCATTATTTAATGTGCATTTGAATAAATCTGTCAGGAAAACAAGTTATTACAGTCGTCATTTAAATGTTTATATTTAACCAACAAAATGGAGTAGAAACATAATTCTATTATTAAAAAGTTGAGATATAAACTACCTTATGTGCAATTTAAATGTTTGTATAACTCAGTTTTATTTGATTGATTATTTAATAAATGTGATTAATTAGTTGATTATTAAAAAACTTTATTTTCGTTTTTCGAAACATTTCTTGAAATTATTATTATTTTTTTAAAAGTCAGTAACACTTTATTTTGATGGTTCCCTCTGGACATTCTTTTAATGTTTTTAGTAGTGCTGTCAATTGATAAAAATAAAAAAAACACTAATTAATCACATTTGTTCTGTAATTAATTAACGTTGGCGATTTAAATAATTTTAGTTACTCTCCAAATGAATGTAGAAACAACTTAAAGACAGGATATTTTAAATATTTGTAATGGCATCTTTTTATGAATGAAGGCCAGTATCACTGATACTAAAACTGCTACTGATGTCTCTATGAAATTGATTTTTTTTAAACATTAATGATAGACATTCAACATGAATGAAAGCTATCATTTTTTTTTTAATTCATTTATTAGTCTTTAAAAATATAACAGCTTTTCATTTAAGTGCACTTAAAACAATCTTCACATAAACCCATTATAATAAGTGTCATATTTACCTGTGGTCTTCATATATAATCAATATACAGAAATTGAATAAAGTTATCAAACACTTTACAAGTCTTAACTGCATAAATTATAAATGACATATAGATTAATCCTTATTAAAGCTGTAGGAGCAACATTACTTGTAGTCAACAGAATGTCTAAAGGGGACCATCAAAATAAAGTATAACCAAAAAGTCTAATATTAACACAATTACACAAAAACTATATTAAAATAAGTTCCATCACCAGAATATAATAGAATTATACAAATAAAAAATAAAAATAGACATACTGCTCAGTCAGATTCCACAAGAAGTTGCCGATGATTGGTTGAAAAGTGACATCCTCCAGCTGTGGTACAGCGAGTTTTGCAGCTAAACGGGCCGCAAATGCCAGTTCTCTGTAATGGTCTGATTGATCTCTAGTATTACAAGCCATTGCAAACTATCATCAAACACCAAGTACAGTAGAAGAATGCTATGGATTCACTTTACACCAAGACTGCAGAAAGCGGTGGGCTCCAGGACTCCTGCAGCTTCAGTTCTAGTGTGTGCTCACTGTGACATCACAACAGGGAGATTAGCACTGTTGAACATTCTAATGGAATGCTGGAGGAATGTGGGCTGCACTACTGCAAATGCTTAAGAGTCTGTGATTGGATTATTATTATGTTATATGTTCTTCTAACCCTAATTGATGGAGTGTGTAGCATTTCATTTCTTAAACAACCATCATGGCCATATTCCAGGATGACCATGTCAAGATTCATCAGGCTCAAATTGTGAAAGAATGGTTGGGACTGAACTTGCACTTTAATACTATGTTATTGAACTTTGACAAATGCGTTCACAACACTGATCTATATAATGACTGGATTGCTCATTGCGTTCTAAACTGCCATCAGGCGGTGAAGCCACCGGAAGTGTTCGAGCGGCCATCTTACTATTCCCTACTGACAGAGGGCATCATTGACTTACAGCCAAAACATTGACCTAAAATCACCCGCTTTGCAGCATTTCGGTCTCACAGGATTCGTTTTTACGATATATGTATGTAGATAATAGTTACTTCAGATGTTATCTGTAATGTTTATGGTCTTTTCGGCGAGGATAAGTCCTATATTGAAATCGCTGATGTGGGTGTGTCTACCGCACACTGTCGACACAGGTAACTGACCAAACACAAAATATATTTCTTTATGTATATAATTATGGAAGAAATATTAAACATTAACATATATCTGTGTTTAGTTGCAGAAATTGATTGGAATAGCCTATACGATAAATATTAATACAAGTATTGGACTATATTGTATAAACCATGCATCATCTCGGAAATAAAGCAGTCAGAGTTATTTGTCTGAATAAGTTATGATGATGCGTGTATTTTATTTCCTGATTGAGCATCTATTTCAGACTCTTAAAGACAACGCAAGTTTATGCCGTTTACAGTTTCCATACGAGTAAAGTGTTATGTATATGCTGTTGAGTTAATTATTAATTGTTAAATCATTAACTGCTTCGGAATGCATGCTGTTAACGAAATCATTGTTGAAAGGTTTGCAGTTAGCCTACTGTATGAATAAAAACAATACTACAACACAACATAAATACATAAACACAACAGTACAAGGCCATTTCTGGAATCAAGGCATAAATCTTTATTCCGATTTCAGAATGCGCACTTTTGTAATACATATGCTGAAGTGTCTCGGCCGCCCGCCGAGCTGATGTTCACTACTATAATGAATATGAACATAACTTTTTAATAAGCAGGGGAAATTCCCGACTTTAAACAAACAACCATTTAAATGTTTAGGACCTTTGCGTTGTAAGAATATACAGGGAGACTTCAAATATAAAGACGCTGACTCGTTAGGCAATGTTTTCTAAGTAAAATCATATAATTTCCTATTAATTCAATGGAACGCGTGAGCTTACTAGGGAATACCAATATGGCGGCGCGGCGGCTTCACTTTCTATGATGTCATGAGCAATCCAGTTCTCTATATAGATCAGTGGTTCACAACCATGTTATTGAACTTTAATGTATAAAGTAATACATCCTTTCCATTCAACTTTTGGCCCTCAACAATACAATAATAACAAACAAATAAAAAAAATAGTTAAGCTTTTAACACCTTTTACATGACACTGTTCCTTTTCATGGCCATAGGTTAAAATAAAATAAAAAATCAGTTGGTCATCTTTGCAGGTCATTCTGCTTCACACGGATCCAGACCGAGATGAAAACACAGGAATTTTCTCTCCAAATCATCTGTGAATTTACATTTGCGTTTGGGCATTTTTTACGCTGTTCAGGAGCCATGTGCCACTGTTGACAAGCAAGCTGCTGCTCTGTCTCTTGACTTATGCCGTGGTGCTGAGGGTAATGATTGAGATGCAGTTTGACCAATGTTTGCGTACATGACCGACCAATGGTGGTGTGCGAGAAAGCGGGACATAAAGAGAAAGGTCAAAGCAATGCAAAAACGTACCCAATGAATGGCGACTGTAGAAAGCAAAAGCCGGATCCGACATTTTGTGCGATTTAGAAATCCTGTCTAATTAGCAAAAAATCTTTGACTAAGCTGATTCCTCCTGTGGAGCCCTGGGTTTTGTCCTTCTGGTTGAGGTCCTGCTTCATCTTCCTCTGCTACATCCACTTCTGCATATGTTGTGCAAGACGGACGTGGCTTTGATGAAAAGAGCAACCTTCTCTGGGCAAAACTGGAGGACATGACATCTCCATCTAAAAATTTACAAATAAGTCTTGTTCACTTTAGCCATCGTGAGTTGTCTGTTTAGGCTAACCCTTACACGCTGTTCGTTTAGGGTGTACACTGTTCATTGTTGAGATTGACCCCAATCTGCAAGGAGACCTCCAAATTTACGTAATATGCTGGTAAGGGCGGATCTATTTGTTCCTCAGCCAACACATTTTTGAGTAAAATACCTTTTGGTAATTATAAGTGGAGGTTGTCAACAATACAATTTGACGTATAAAACACAAACTTTTAAGTGTTTTAAGATCAGAGGAACGATTTCCTTTAAAACAGCGAATGTCATTTAAATGTTACGTTGCCCTTGTGGACTTTGTTACGTGGGAAAACAAGCAGACAGCTTAAAACTCATATCGCTGAACATCGAAGTGCTATCAGGCATCATGACCCTAAAAGTCCAGTAGCACAACACTTTTTTTTAAGTTGAGACATTCGGTTTGTACTTCAATATATTGGCATTGAAACAGTAAAATTACATCAAAGAGGTGATAGTATTAAGTTGCCTTTAAAACATGAAGCATATTGTATTTACACTTTGAACACATTATCACCTAATGGTCTTAACGAAGAGTTTGATATTCGCCCTTTTCTTTAATAATGGCATTGATTAGTATGTTTGGATTTATTGCACTATTTCTGATATTTATAAATAAAGTTATTATGTAATGTTTTTTGTCATGTGGTGGATCATGTGATGTACTTCTGTGGTGTATATATGAGCTTATCAGTGTATGTGTTCATTGTCTGATGAAGAGACATTGGGCTCGAAACGTCAGAAACGTTTTTTTTTTGTGTTGTTTTTTCCTTGTACTAGTTCGGAGCCCTGATCTTCATATTTAAAAAAAAAAAAAAAAAAATCTTCATTTGTGTTTGGAAAATGAATGAAAATCTTTTATGTTTGAAACGACATGAGGGTGAGTAAATGATGACAGAATTTATACTTTTGGGTTCATTATACTTTATAAATACATTAAGCTGAGTCTTGTATAAAACTAACTCTATATCGCAAATCATATCGTTAACTCAATACATATTGGCGCATTTTTATATTGCAATATCGTTAAATACCGCTTGATCAAGTTTGACGATAGAGTACAACGGGGCTAAAGGCACACCTTTAAATGTGCTTTTCACTTCTCCCATATGTGTATGGTTGCAGATTTTTTAAAATTATTATTATTGAATGGAGCAACAGATTTTGTGTGAAAATAAATGTGGTTTGTTTTGTTAAAATATCTTATAAACCCCACACACGGGGCAAAAGACACAAAGTATTTACTAGGGATGATCCAATCAGGATTTTTGCAGCCAATACCGATTACCGATCCCGATCCTTCAAGCTTTATATATCTGATATGTAAGCTCTCTGTTGACTGCCACTGTCAGAAAAAGTAATGCCACAGATGTTGCCTCGGTTATATTATTTACAGTAATTATGTATATTATTGTTTTAATAGAGAATCAAATAAATAAGCACAAAAAATAGTTTAATATGCCTTTAAAAACAGGGCTTAAAACACTAATGACACCAGACTCAATGTCAAACTGAACACTGCAACCCACGAGGCGTAATTAAACAATGTCCAATATATGACTGAGGACAATAAATTAAATAAAAACATTTCAACTCCTAAATGAACATATTTGAGTAGTCTGATGCAACTTATGAGGTGTAATTAAACATTGTACAATATGTGACTGAGGACACAAATGAATGGAAACATTTAAACTCTTAAAAGAACTAAATGGAGTAGTCAATACAAAAATGAACAGGAATATTGTTCAGCATGTGATCATCAAGCTGCTGAGTAGTTGTGTCCTTCACTCTCAGAAAAAATGGTACAAAAGCTATCACTGGGACTGTACCCTTTGAAAAGGTTCTTTAGGCTAATATGCACATGTTTGGAACCAGTATGTACCTTTGAGCTACTAATATGCACTCTTTGGGTACAAAGGTGTACCCTTTGAAAGGGTACCGCCCCAGTGACAGCTTTTGTACCTTTTTTTTGGTAGTGTTTGGTAGGTAAGGCCAGTTTTTCTTCATAAATATTTGTGTATTCCTCTTTTCATCCAAAATGTGTGTGGCTGTACTGAATAGCCACTTACTGTTAACACTTGTCGATGGAGCGCTAAGGCAGAAAAAGCTGGGAACCTGCCTTTATTCCTCTCCCAAAATGCCAGTGGTTCTGCAGATCTTGGGATGACATGCTCAGAGGTGAGAGTCTGACAGGCAGGATCTGTTCTTGCTTTTGATTATATTTAGACATGAAACTCCACTCTTGCATGCAGCATATAGGTTAGTAAGGTAGCAAATATAGGTTAAACTTTGTTAAAGCTCTATTTTATTTTTTTTCTTCATTTAATTAAAGGAATAGTTCACCCTGAAATGAAAATAAAGCCATCTTTTACTGACCCTGCTGTTGTTCCAATGCCATATCTTTTTCGGACCTCAAAAGCAGAAATTTTAAAAATAGTACTCTGTGCGCATTCCTGTGAGTGTGTCCGAGCCGTCATCAGCCACTCACGCAATGTTGTCATAACAACCGGTACACAACATTCACTTCAGGAGGTTTACGTATTATTAGTATTATTGTATTATTTTTGACCATATACCTTATAGAAAAGACGAGAGTCGTGTTTGTTTCTATTGAGCCTGATTTCTGAAAATGGTGCGTGTGTGTGCTTATCCTGGGTACCATGACAACAGTGCGAGTTATAGTAAGCATGAGCGCCGGCGGCTGCTGACGGCTCACACGCACTCACAGGAACGCGCGCAGTAGCGGCTGATCTCAGTATTATGACTGTATAATACGGTTTCTTTCTCACAAAACCTTATAGTATGCCTCCTGAACACTTTCCATATATGGCGCGCGTCTCACTGTATCATTGCGTGATACTTTTGTATCATTTTTGTAATGTTTTAGTCTGGTCGCCATTCACTGCCATTATATGGAGGATCGCATGCAGGACTATTTTTAAAATTACTGCTTTTGAGGCCCGAAAAAAATAGAAGGACATATGGCATTAGAACAACAGCAGGGTGAGTAAAAGATGGCTTTATTTTCATTTCAGGGTGAACTATCCCTTTAACATTAATGCTGTCATGGAATTTTAAGCTGCTGTCACTTTAAGAACAAACGCATGGACCGAATATACTGACACACATCCGGTTTCTTTCTCAACTGTTCACTTATGACATAACCGAGAGAATACTTGCCGAGATGGGTATTTTGACATACGTTTGTGTGTGTGTGTCCGTTCAATCACAAGTAAACCTGAAAGGAATCTATTTCGTGTTCGAGCGCTGTCTGAAATGCGTCTCTCTCTCTCTCTCTGTGTGTGCACGCGCTTCGCGTGTGTGCGGCTGTGCGCACAGATAACAGCGTCCGAATCCCAATTCCTGAGTTTTTTGTTCAATAAATATACTGTCATTGAAATATGATCCCATATGAATTAATATAGCTTTACAGTAGTAACAATAATTACATTTTATTATATTAAATGATTAATATCATATTTTTAAGAAATATTTATTCATTATAAATATGGTGATTATAAGTGTAATGGGAAACCAGACTATGATTGTGTGAGAAGTGTGTTTAGTCTAACACACTTAAAAACAACAGTCTTGAAATGAGAGTTATATTTCAGTACATTATTATTTTGGGTTAACTATTATTTTAAAGGATCATGTGCATGAACTGCCAGAACTGTACTCCGCCTCATGTATCAACTCCATTATATGGTTTCCCCTTTGTATACGGGAGAGTGCTGGTCGAATGCAGTTGAGGAAGCTGCTTAAATCATTATCTTTTTACAATCTTTATCTTTTTTTACAATGGATAATATTTCCTTTTATTTCATTTTGTAATAAAATTACCAATGCAGTATATCTGTTCAATACATTTATCTGGCTTGTCTGTGTAACAACAATGATGTGAAGAGTTATGGCTATGATGGCATTCGAAGATCAAGAACTATAGGCCCAATCCCAATATTATTTTAAACCCATACGCCTTAAAATATTGCCCTAAGTAATGGGACACCACTACTACACCGTTACATGTCGCCATAGCACACATGTGCACCTCAATAAGCTGACAGAAAGCAGGTTAATGCGTTTACATGCTGGGTGAAGTCGGCATAAGGGGCAAAAATCTAGCTGTGACGATCGGTTTGTGCTTAAGCTGTTTAACCTTACTCAGATAAAGGAAAACGGGTTAACGCGTTTACGTGATCACATGCACTGTCAAGTCACCGGGTATCACACATGAAAATATGTTGTGGGTGTCACATGTCTGTCTTGTCCTGCGTAAACACGTGGTGTGTTTGTCATGTTTTGGTCTTACGTCATGTCTATCTCATTATCTCATTATTGGTTTAATTGCCCCACCTGTTCTCCCTCAATAACTGTCTTTATAATCTTGTGTTTGCAGTCCTGTGCTGGATCGTTGTCTGATGTCTTCTGTTCCCTGTTGTGCTTCATGTTCCTGCTCCTCGTGTTTAGTTTATCAAGTTGGGTTTTCCCCCTCGTGGGTATTTGGTTTGTGTTTGTTTAATTTTATTATTTAATAAAGTCACCTTTCCTTCCTGCACTTGAGTCCTCACTCCTTTATACTTACCCGTTCCTGACAGCGGGACTATGATCGTGCAGTCAGTTAATGGTGTAATGTTAGTGAATTTTAGCAATTTTTGGCAAACGTTTCTTTGAAGAACATGACCACAAATATGAACATAAAACTGAATGTAACATAAAACATCAAAAAATATTATTTGTCATTAAAATCCTTATTAATATAATCTCAAGCATCATTACTCAACTATACATGGAGAACAGTATGAGGAGTACCAGGAAGACGAGAAAAAAATGAGCCCATGTAGTTGCAGAAAGTTAACGTCCCAGCAATGCCTTTTCTATAAAGCTAAAAAAGGATGCCGGTTATGTGTTGAGTTGATCCCTAAAGTAGGAAATCCATACACTGAAGGGCAGATGAAGGATTGCATGTTGAAAGTCGCTGATATTCTATGTCCAGAAAAGAAGAGCTTTTAATCGGCAAACACAGTGGCAGAGCGGATTAGCGAATTATCGAATGACATTTATGATCAATTATGCGACAAAGCTACTTTTCACTGCATATACAGACAATGCTGATGGTGTGCAGCTAATCATTTTCATTAGGGGTATTAATGACCAATTTATAAGTGACAGAAGAGTTGCTGAGTTTGTGTCCAATGCACAGCCATACCACAGGGACAAAACATGTTTTAGATGTTAGTTTTTATTATTTAATAATACATTATTATAACTTGAAATATCTGTAGACAAAGGTCTCAGCTAATGAACCATCTAAAGGAAACTGGTTTTTCTAAAAATGTACATTTAATGAAATAACTTAATTTGTGTCAACTCCGTCAGACACATTTGATCCAGCCAACAACAGTGCAAAGTCTTCATTTATGTAATAATAGATTACAACAACAGAAAGGCAGTAAAAACTGCTAGATCTGCTTATTTCTCGACTCTCTTAGAAGAAAACAAACACAACTCTAGGTATTTATTTGATACAGTGCCTAAATTAACAAGAAATAAAGCTTCAACTTCTGATGTTTCCAAACAGCACAGCAGTAATGACTTTATAAACTTCTTTACGTGCAAGATTGATAATATTAGGAAACAATTATAACTATACAACCATCTACTATAGTATCACTTCAGACAGTGCATTGTACTGTCACTGAGGAAAAATTCCACTCATTCACTGCTATAGGAGAAGAAGAATTGGCTAAACTCGTTAAATCATCAAAATCAACAACATGTATGCTCGACCCCATACCGACTAAACTACTAAAAGAGATGCTTCCAGAGGTCATAGATCCTCTTCTTAATATCATTAATTCATCCTTGTCATTAGGATATGTACCGAAAACTTTTAAGTTGGCTATTATTAAACCACTTATTAAAAAACCGCAACTTGATCCTACAGAATTAGTCAATTACAGGCCAATCTCAAATCTACCCTTTCTGTCAAAAATACTAGAAAAGGCAGTGTCCTCACAACTATGCTCCTTTTTAGAAAGAAATGGTATCTGTGAGGATTTCCAGTCAGGATTTAGACCGTATCATAGTACTGAGACTGGTCTCATCAGAGTAACAAATGATTTACTCTTATCATCCGATCGTGGTTGTATCTCTCTTACTCGATCTTAGCACTGCATTCGATACTATCGACCACAACATTCTTTTGAATAGACTCGAAAATTAAGTTGGCATTAGTGGAATTGCATTGGCATGGCTTAAATCATACTTATCTGACCGTTATCAGTTTGTAGCAGTAAATTAAGAGATGTCACACTGATCACAAGTTCAGTATGGAGTACCGCAGGGCTCAGTGCCAATACCGTTGCTTTTCACCCTGTACATGCTACCACTGGGAGATATCATTAGGAAGCATGGCGTTAGTTTTCATTGTTATGCTGACGATACTCAGCTCTATATTTCTTCACGCCCTGACTAAACTTACCAATTCACAAGATTAACGGAATGCATAGCTGATATAAAAAATTGGATGACTAGTAATTTCCTGCAACTTAATTCAGAAAAAAATGAATTTTTAATTATTGGACAAAAAAAACTCCACAAGTAGTAACCTAGAATACTGTCTAACACTCGATGGCTGCTCTGTCAAGTCCTCGTCGTCAGTTAGGAACCTGGGTGTGAGCTTTGATACCAATCTTTCATTTGAAAGCCACGTTTCTAGCATCTGTAAAACTGCATTCTTCCATCTTAAAAATATATCTAAATTACGGCATATGCTTTCAATGCAAAATGCTGAACAGTTAGTTAATGCGTTCATGACCTAAAGGATAGATTATTGTAATGCTCTACTGGGTGGTTGCCCTGCTCGCTTAATAAATAAATTGCAGCTGGTCCAAAACGCAGCTGCTCGAGTTCTTACTAGAACCAGGAAGTATGACCATATTAGCCCGGTTCTGTCAACACTGCACTGGCTCCCTATTAAACATCGTATACATTTTAAAATCTTGCTAATTATTTACAAAGCACTAAATGGTTTAGCTCCCCAGTACTTGAGCGAGCTTTTAACGCATTATAGTCCTTCACGTCTATTGCGGTCTCAAAATTCTGGCCAGTTGATAATACCTAGAATATCAAAATCAACTGCAGGCGGTCGATCCTTTTCCTATTTAGCACCTAAACTCTGGAACAGTCTTCCTAGCATTGTTCGGGAAGCAGACACACTCTGTCAGTTTAAATCTAGACTAAAAACACGTCTCTTTACTATGGCATACACATAAAGCATTTTTAATTTATATTATTCAAATCAGTTAAATGATTGTTTTAGGCTGCATTAACTAGGTCAGCCGGAAACGGGAACACTTCCCATAACACCTGATGTACTCGTTACATCATAAGAAGAATGGCATCTACGCTAATGTTAGTCTTTCTGTTTATCCCGAGGTTTACTGCAGTCAGCCGGATCCGGGCCGTATCCAGATCAGATGGTGGACCTGTACCTAGACATGACCAACGCATCCCTGAAATGTCTGCAGAGACCGTGTCAATTAAACTCCCCCCTGTAAATGCCGCATCGACATGACACCCTTATTAAACCCGTCTCCACCGTGACGACTCCGATCTTTCGAATAATCTTTCGATCTAATATGACTTCAGACCTGTAATGTGCCAGAATCATAATCATACACTGTTTGTTCGTTGGCCAGAGGAGAACTGGCACCCCGACTGAGCCTGGTTTCTCCCAAGGTTTTTTTCTCCATTCTGGCCCCTGAAGGAGTTTTGGTTCCTTGCCACTGTCGCCTTTGGCTTTTGGCTTGCTCAGTTGGGGACACTAAATTTTCAACTATATTACTGATCTGCCCGCATTGACACTATATGATAATTGAAATGAGCTGGATGACATCACCGTTTTCTCAAGAACAGCTTGTAGGAATTGTGGACGCACTAGACACAAATGAATCTTCCAGATGATTCGTTCGGGCATAATTCCACACAAAACTCAACTCAACAAATCAACAATTTATGGCCTTAATTGAAGTGGACGCCGGTCAGTCTGCCTCAGGCTGACAGAAACTCAGCTAAGTGCTTTACTGCCTTGCAAATTTTGGCAACTCTGAGCAACACCAAAGATAACAACAGATTTTGTTTGATCTCCACGATCACCGCTGTCTCAACGACCTTTAGATGAACTCTGAGGGACACCGTTACAATCCACAGGAAAACCCCACAGAAACTGTTATCACGTACAAACTGCATCAAATCACAAAAACATTCAAACAGCCTTCTACTGCATAATTTATATCATGTCTATAACCAATACACGTGACCATTATGCATATATATCACTCACAATTCATGTAATTGTTATAACTATTGAATGGTTAATTGAAAGTATGCCTTATCTGGTATGAGTGTAAATCTCTGTTCATAATTCAGAAGATGGCTTCAGTGAAATCTGTGTAGAATGTATCGTGTTCTTATAATAAGAAATCATGTCTAAATGCACTCTCTGCTTAGAGCGGGAAGTTAGGAGACCAGAGATAACAGATAACTTATGGGAGGGGTGGAGAAACAGTCACCTCGGAACCAACGATAATACCTAATTGGTTAGAATCCATCCAGGAGGATGGGCAGATTTTTGAGTTTTATAATCTCAGAACACGAACAAAGAGTTAGAGCAAGTTAAGTCAAGACAAAAGACAGACAACATGACGAATAGATGATCGGACGAAGACGGTCGGAGGCAGACCAAGATCTGAGAGAATGGGTTAACGATTTAATTTAAGGCATCTAGAACGCTCCTCTCACTTTCTTTTACTTAAGTTTATTTTCTTTCCGTTGAGTCTCATGTTCTAAGTTTCGCCGCAAAGTTTCTCTCGCCGAATCTACAGCAGAGCGCGCTTTGGCTTCAAACAATACCCACAAGACTTTCCATCCAGCCACCAACACGCCACGTGATTGGTTTCCCAAGACGTCGATCAAAAGACACGACAAGGCCGTCAGTGAATCACCGAACCTGGGAAACCCCTGCAGCCAAGACCGAAAAGGGAATCCCCAAGACGACAGGAGACACAAACGCAAGTAACCTCCAGATTCTAAACTGAACTGGTGCAATGATATCAAATTGAATAACCCCGCCTAAGCAACGATAGGAGGGTTAAGTTAATGATTGGTGGTTCATTCAGGTCATGTGTTATAAATGCATATGTTAGAAACTTGGGACTTCATAATTTCTCTCTCTTAAAACTCATTCTTTCCTCACTTTCTTCCTTTCTGCAACGCGTGTGAATGTGTGTGCGCGTGTGTGTGTTAGATATTAGTTTTACGTGTTAGAGTAATCAATAAAGTTTCATTTGTATTTAAAGATAAGTGTTCTTGTGTTATGTGCTTACGAATTTAATGTCTTAAACTGCTGATCTAAGTTACCTGGCTGTTAAATAGTGTTTCACTATTGTGTGGATACTAATATCCGCTGCAGAGTTGATAGTTACGGCCCGTTAAAATGGACACCGGACGAGTCATTTGCTCGGCCGTAAAATAGACTCTTTCAAAATTCCCTATGAATTAATTCATAAATTAATTTGAGCTAAATATACCTGTTTCCCTTGTACAGAGTCCCTACAGGCTGTACAGCCGAATCAAATTCTGTTGCATTATTTTCCTGTTTAACACTGTGAAGCTGCTTTGAAACAATCGGCATTGTAAAAAGCACTATATAAATAAAGGTGACTTGACCATTTAGCAGAAATTATTTTAATTCATTCATTTTCTATTCAGACAGTCAAAGTCATTTCATGTTAACCTACAATCAATCCTTTACAGTTATGGCCCTTTTAATATAATGCACTTTGTTCTTCCAAATATAGTTGAAATTTTGATTTGCACTTATATTTTGGCAAGAAACAAATGGATTAAGATGGATATAAGCATTGTGATAAGGATTCAGTTTTAGTGACAAGGATTCATTTTTTGAATAAAAATGCAATTCGTTCTGTCATAACACTTTTTTTATAAACCTTTTTCAATAAATCTATTTTGTACAATTCAATGAACAGTAACACACCTTCAAAAGGCAACAGCATTATGAACAAACTAAAATAACAGCAAACGTATAATAATTATCAGACAGTAAAGGGAAAGTAGAGAAAATAATTTAATTAAAGTTATAAATATCATCCTATGTATATTTACATATGTTTACATACTAGTTGTAATTAGTCATTGTTGCACATGTCACAGATAACTACTGTGTGTCTCTTGCAAATTGGGTGATTCCAAATGATGCTGGTTTTAATATCCCTTGGCAAGCACCTTTGGCATCTTTTTCTTTTGGCTGAGAGACCAGCCGTGGAGGAGACGGTTTCCTCATCAGATTCCTTCACTTTCTTCATAAGATGCAGAGAGGCTGGTGTGCAAGGAATGTGCCGCCTTGTTTTTATCAACCCTAGCTCTCCCTAGCTCCTCCAGAAAACACCTCCTCCTGTAGTCATCCCCCTGTTTCCAAGTGGGATATATTTCCCTCCAGATCACAAAAGCATTGTAGGCCGAGAAATCAATCATGTTTAATCCTCTGAAGTCTGAGCTGTTTTGGGGCCCTTTAGAAGTTTTGACATGCTGTGACATTTGTGCTTTTTCAGTTGCTTATAAACACATTAATGGCAAAAGTGTCATTACACTGTATTCAGCACAAACTGGGCTACCATAATATGTGAGCAACATGTATGTACATGTTTGTATTTTTGAGAGAATAACATTTATGCGTGGTTTTTGATTAAACTAAAAATGTAAGTCACTGAATTAAGGCCACAAAACACACAATAGATATGTGTCCACAAGACTTTTGACTAATGGGTGTTGTTGCCTAGAGTTTTTGCTTCAAACTGATGTGAGAATCATTGTGCCTGCTCATTCACATAAAAATATATATTGATTTACATTTTTTAAGACACTTTTTTTTCTTTACAAAGGCCGCATGCGAAGGGGTGTGAATGATCATGAATAATGCTGTGAATCACACCTGAGAGAACAAAAGAACCCATAATGAGCTGCATAATGAATGAGCCTCAGGTATGTGACTGAGAGAGCAAAGCAACAGGACAAAGGAAATATATTTTGATGTAGTTTATTTAGAATGTAGTCAACAAAGGCACATTACAAAGGCCTATTATATTTTAAATTATCAAAAGATTTGACATTACAATTTTTAATGTTTTTGAATGAAGTCTCATGCTAAAAAAACAATAATATTGTGACACTGAACACAATTCAGAATTCAGTAAATACAAATAACTGAATAATTGGTAATGATGAATGTTGTAAGTAAAATATTTGGGATTTAAAACAACATAATGCAATGAAATTATGATTTCAAAGAGTATAGGGTGAATTTTTCTGAATCATTTGATTTTGATCTGATACACACAATACTCAAATATCATTTCGAGTTTCTGTTCATTTATGAGACATGCGTGCAATGCATGATCACACCAGTGCTAAGGCTATTGTCTGCTTATTTAATAAGAAGCAAATATAGAAGCAAATATATTAAAAACATTGATTAAAATTAAGATACAATTTATACAAAACGAAATTCACTTTAAAGAAAGGCTTTCTACAAAACAAAACGTAATGAAGTGGTCAAAATCATTTCTGACAAACTCCATGTCTTCTGATATATTGCGCATCTGATGTGTCCTTTATTACTCGTGCTGTTCACTTTTCACAATCAACATATATTAAATTAAAAAATAACATTAGGCTATAATATTTAAACATCAATATGAAGCAAAATACATTTTAATGGCTACTGAACACAAAACGTTTGACTGGTAGCCTACTATATTTATAGCATCTGAGCAGAAATTTGCGAATAAAAGCTTTATTGATTTGACACTAGGCTATTTTACAAGAAATACTTCATAATCTGTCCAAAACAGGCCAAAGAAATCTTGTCTAAACAGTCTTACATCTATGACATTTTATGTTGCAGCAGGATTCATATTTAAACGGTCTTTTTGCGTTTAATATTCACAGACACTAACAGAATAAACTTACCTCACAATCGGCTGGCAGTTACTCTTAGAAATAAACAGCTTTTCTTCTTAGGTAAATTATTCCAGAATTATTCCTCAACGCGTCTCAAAACGATGTAGCTAAAGTATAGCACTACACTTGATGTGTTTATTCGAGTTGATGTGGGCGCTGACTCTGCTCTCATGGATCGCTTCAGTATTTGAATCTCAAAAGAACACATGCTCCGTGGGCGTGGCGCATTAGCGGATAATGAAGAGGCTCGCGAACGACTGACATCTCTCTCTTTTCAAACGGATTACATAAACAGAGAATGTTTGTTTTCATTTTGATTTACATTATTTAAAACCGGACATTTCAACGTTTCTTTAGACATATGTCTCATGTTTTTGAGACAAGTATTCACTAAGTTACAGTTCATTTTCTGAAGACTATCTGAATGAACGTCATTGAGAGAGAGGCTGCAGATTGCGCATCATGTTTGTTTTCTTTATTTTGCAAAAAGCACAACATTTTGTTTTTATTGTGACTGTACACAAATAAAAGTAGAAACTTAACAGATTATAATGATGTATAACACTTGCCTGAATGATAAAAATCGACAGAGTTATTTGAGTCTCTTTGGCACTGATAAGAAAAAAAGCGAGTTGATCGCGACGGCCGACTCGAAGGGGTTAAAAATACTGCCATGGGCCGGTGAGCCGTGTGAATCTTTTTTATTTTATAATTATATAAAATACTTTCTGATTATTGTAATTCCAATAATAATTGTTATTATCAGCAATAAAAAAACCCACAAAGTAGCAAAAACCTTTGTCAAGATTGTCCACTCCACTTTTGGTGCTGTTGTAATCAAAGATCATCTCTGGTTACTGTTGGTTCTATGTGCACAGTGCTCATGAGAAGCACATTTTAATTTTTTTTCCAGACAGTAGGACACAATGGCGTGTGTCTCTGTGTAGGCAAACAGAGATGAGAATCGAGCCCTGCCTCTTAGGTTTGTCAGTGCACTTGGCAGTTCTGGCTTGTTCTATCGGACCGTTCCAACCATTCTTATTTTTTTCTCTTGGAGCTCTGTGCCAAGATCATAAGAACTAAAAAAAAAAATTGTATATGCCCCTGAAAGCCATGCATTATTTCAAGCACTATTCGCTTGCCCAGGTTTCTCTCATGCTGTCCTCCTGCAGGTTTTCCGGTGTACACCTGCATGTTAAAACAGTAACCGGTGTTTGCATCACAGGCTGCCCAAATGTTGTATTTTGCAGGTTTGGTTGGCAAAAAAAGGGTTGTTTGAAAGGGCACCGGCCCCTGAATCCAACCAGGCACTCATCAACTGTGATGTTGAGATCAGGATGGTACATGGATGGAAGTCTCTCTACCCAGTGTTCCTAAATCTCACGGATGGGTGCCAGCTTATCGTTTTCCCTCCTTGCAGCTCTCGTCTCTCGTCATAGAAGCACACAACCCTTGATAGTCGTTTGAAATATTTCAGTGGCATGGTGGACCGAAAAAATGCCCTCCCCATCTCACTATCCCATAAGCTAAATACTGCTTCATGACACCGTGTCCTAACTACACGCGACGCGACGCCGCGAAACGCGATAAAAGGTACCTTTTCCATGTTAATTAATGTTTTTGTCCTAACGCGGCTGGAATAACAACACAAAACATGGCAATGATAATCTCAGGTAGTGTTTATGTGCTTTATTTAATGTTAAAAGCATGTAATGTGACTTTGAATATCATTTAGTGCTTCCAGCTTTGTTAGTCGTACTAAAAGCAACAAAGGATAATTCACCTCAGATCTTGAAATTAAACAAATTGAAACAAAAACGTTCAAACTGTGAACAGGTATATTCTATGACAAAGATTGTTTTAGCAACTCAGTATGTATTTTTAGTAATGTTTAAATTATGTAATATTTGTGAGTTTGATTATGTACTTATCCATTTCCTTGCGAGTGCCGTCAGATTAATCTCTGGTGGCGTAGCCTACACTTGCTATGAGAGCCCGCCCACGCGCTGTTCTGATTGGCTGTGGTTTTTGGATTGATTTGTTGCATCTCGCAGTCGCGTCGCGTCTGGTGTGGACAGACAAGTTGCTTGTCGCTGGAATCTTATCGCGTCGCGTGTAGTTAGGACACGGTGTGATACGACTTGAAAACCACAGCAAGTATCAGAAGGCCAGTAAATGCTTGCATGTCATTCCAATCAATATTGCTCAATTCTTCCGCAAACACTCATCGCCCCTCTAAATTAGTCATTTTAACCAGCATTTTTTGAATTGACCTTGGAAAAAATTGCTCAAAAGTTGACTTTATACCTTCTGGTCTGACACAGGCCTTGTAGGTCCAGGGGCATGTCTTCGGACCTCCTCTGCCCACTCTCTCCCTTGTGTCTGTGGAGGAGGAATTGAAGGTATGCAGGCTGTCACGTGTGATAATTCCCACTTCGTGATTATGAGCTTGTTGCATTCAAGTGCTTGTTGTCGGAATGAACAGTAACCATGGAGGACACCAGGTTTATTCTTGCCTATTAATTGGGAAAATCTTATTAAAACTAAAATGATATGTAGTGTCACATGCACTGACAACCATATAAACATTTACGATGCTATCCAGATCCTCTTTCTGCCGATTCTGTCATTTCGGTCAAATGCAGCCTATTTTCGCTGTGTATAAAACATACAGTACGCTTCAAATGATTACTCGTATATGTAATTATGCACTATATTAATGACAAAACAAGACGATCTAGCTGTTTTGGGGAAAAAAAAATAATAAATCATACCCGTCACAGCAGTAGTTCTCCCCGCCACCATGTTTAAAGTTTATGGCACGTCCATCTCAGGAATTTGGGTATCAAAATTATTTCCGAACTTCCCAGTGGTAAACACGACATCAGAGGGCGTTCATGTGCAATTTTTACTTAGGAAACTCGTATTTACGATAATTCTGCTAGCATGTGAAGGCAGCATTACTATCAGCCTTTGACCTTACTCTGTGTGTGTGTGTGTGTTCAAGAGAGAGACACAGTGTGTGACCTTTCTTATATTAATTTATTTTATTTCACATATTCTCAGTTTTCTCTGTTTGTGTGTCTATTTTGCAATCTTGATGGCTTACAGTCTCATTGCTGTGTGCTTTTTTCCTTACAGTGTGCATGAATTATTGATTTTATTTCACACATTTCCAAAAATGGGGGTGGGGGGTGTATGGGGGGTGTTTGGGGTTGGGCAGGGGGAGAGACATAAAGTCCCTTAAACTAGAAATAAACACACATTACAGTACTCATGCAAAATTTGGTACTTTCCACCCCTGAATGCCCTCCGCCTCCCTTCCTCCCCGGCACGTTTAAGATGTTCTGCAGCATGATGCTTGATTTCTATTTTAGCAAATACTAGATTTCTTGTAGATGAGTTTAGAAAGAGGTAAGACAGTGAAGTATCCAGCTCTAACACTATCGGTTCTGCTGTCGGTACTGGAGAAATTAAGAAAATGCACGTACTATTTATTAATGATATAGATGTTATCTTGCAAATTCTATCTTTGCCAGCCGTTTCTATATGAGATAATATTAAATCATCGGTCTATGATGCATTTTTGCTATTTGCAAAAAGAGAGAGAGAAACACAAAAATCCCCATTTAATGAGTGACGATGGCCAAGAGAACTAGTCTGGTTACACTTAAAGGCTGTGATATTAATTATATAGTATAGTATAGTATTACATAGTAATTTTATTTTCAATTTTGACTTCCTATTATTATAAAAAGATATGAGGTAAAACTATTATAAACTAGCCGTGTTCCGTTGAGCGCAACTTTCTTTCCTTCACAGCTGTGCGCTGTCATTTCTCCCTAAACCCAAATAGATTTAGCACAATCTGTGATTGTTGTAAAATGCAGTCTCTACTGTTGCTAAATTGCGGGACGTGTTTGAGAGTAAAAATAGCACAATAATCCGCACAAGAGACGCTGTTTCCAACTTCAAGGCGGCTTATCTGTGTGTGCACCGAAACAGACCGCAACTAGACAAGCAAATTATACTTTAAACCATCAAATACGCAACGTGTCAAAACGACCGGATTGGAGAGTATTCACTTAAACACAGTTCATATCTTAAATGGGTGTAAATAGTTTGGAGAAATGGGAGAATGATATTAGATCTGCATTCAGTCTAATAAACCTGCTGACGATTGCGCCATTAATGTGAATCAAACAAAAAACAAAGAGAAAATACTCACAGCTCTTGAATGAATAATTTTAGCTTTAATAAGCATTAATCTATCAACTGTGGCGACGGGACGTACGTCTCCGTTCCCTCCTTCAGGGAACGAGGGTTACATACGTAACCGAGACGTTCCCTTTCAGTTGGTCACGTTCGACGTACGTCGGACGTCACCGACGAATTGGGATCCCTATGGAAAACGCCACAGTTACTACCACTTCCAGCGCCCAGCGAAAGCCCCTCAGACCCCCGTCTGTTCGGGGCGGGGAACTTACGCAGGGAGAGTCACTGCTGATCCGCAAGACCCACTCAGCAGAGTATTGGATAACGCTGGGAAAGCGTGCCCCGGGGTGCCGCTGCGGAAGCCACATCCTACCCGTAGGGAGGTATCATGTGGAATATACATGTATGGACTGGCTGTGGGCAGTACAACATACGGAAGTCCCAGGGGTGGCCCCGGCCAATGCAGGCGGGAGACTACACCGCACAGAGACGGCAGAGCGAGCTCTGCCAAGGGAAAGACACGGGCTCGACGTAGGGAGCCGTACCGTGGAAGAATACACATATGGGACCGCCGTAGGGGTCACAACATATGGATACCCAGCCTAACACAAGTTCCACCAATGCATACGAGTGTTAGACCTGGCGTCGGACGCTCCGCCACGTCTGACTGCCACGGGTTGCGGAGGAGTCAACAGGGTTCGCCATGCTGGGGAACTCGACTGGAGCATATCAGCGCACGTATCCGGTCCATGAGGAGGGGAATGGCGCAGCAAGCCGACACTAGAACGGGCCCTTCGGTGTTACTGGCTATTTGAAGCGAGCACACGGGAAGAAACCGGCTCTACACGGAGGCTATAGAATCTAGCGAACGTGTTAGGTGTCGCCCAGCCCGCAGCTCTACATATATCTGTCAGCGAGGCGCCGTGCGCCAGCGCCCAGGAAGAGGCCACACTCCTAGTGGAGTGGGCCCTCAACCCAAGCGGGCAGGGCACGCCTTGGGTTTCATACGCCAAGGCGATGGCATCCACTATCCAGTGAGCCATCCTCTGCTTGGAGACAGCCTTTCCCTTCTGCTGGCCATCGTAACAGATGAAGAGCTGTTCTGAGGTCCTGAAGCTTTGCGTTCTGTCCACATAAGTCCGCAGAGCGCGAACGGGACAGAGAAAAGCCAGGGCTGGGTCTGCCTCCTCTGAAGGCAGCGCTTGCAGGTTCACCACCTGGTCCCGAAAGGGAGTGGTGGGAACCTTGGGCACATATCCGGGCCGGGGTCTCAGGATTACATGAGAGTTACCCGCCCCGAATTCCAGGCACGATTCGTCGACCGAAAATGCCTGCAGGTCCCCTACCCTCTTGATGGAAGCCAATGCAGTCAGGAGTACTGTCTTCCAAGACAGGATTTTTAACTCTGCTGACTGCAAAGGCTCAAAGGGAGCCCTCTGTAATGCGGTTAGCACCAGGGGCAAATCCCAAGAGGGTATAGAGTGAGGGCGAGGCGGATTTAATCTCCTCGCCCCCCTCAGGAACCTGACGACCAGATCGTGCTTTCCTAGGGACTTACCTTCGACCATGCTGTGATTTGCGGCGATAGCGGCAACATACACTTTGAGGGTGGAGGGAGACAGCCTTCGCTCCAACCCTTCTTGCAGGAAGGAAAGCACAGAGCCGATCGAACATCTTCGGGGGTCTTCTCGTCGAGAAGAACACCACTCGACAAACAGGTTCCACTTCAACGCGTAGAGGCGCCTCGTAGAGGGGGCTCTGGCGGAAGTGATGGTGTCTACCACAGTCTGTGGTAGGCCACCTAGAACCTCCGCGTCCCGTCCAGGGACCAGACATGGAGTTTCCAGAGGTCCGGACGCGGGTGCCACAGGGTGCCCCGTCTCTGAGTCAGGAGGTCCTTCCTCAGAGGAATGGGCCAAGGAGGTGCTGTCGCGAGGAGCACTAGTTCCGGGAACCAGGTCCGGTTGGGCCAGTATGGTGCAACTAGCAAGACCTGCTCCTCGTCCTCCCTGACCTTGCACAGTGTCTGCGCAAGAAGGCTCACTGGGGGAAACGCATATTTGCGTAGGCCCCGGGGCCAGCTGTGTGCCAGCGCATCCGAGCCGAGGGTCCCCCCGGTCAGGGAATAGAACAACTGGCAGTGAGACGTGTCCGGGGCGGCAAACAGGTCTACCTGTGCGGTCCCGAAGCGACTCCAGATCAGCTGGACCACCTGGGGATGGAGTCTCCACTCTCCTGGGAGCACTTGCTGTCGTGAGAGCTCGTCGGCTGCACGATTGAGCAGGCCCGGGATATGAATGGCACAAAGCGACCTCAGATGCTTCTGACTCCAGAGGAGGAGATGGCGGGCGAGTTGTGATATGCGGCGGGAGTGTAGACCACCCTGTTTGTTGATGTACGCAACGGCCGCAGTGTTGTCCGTACGGACCAGAACGTGCTTGCCTCGTAGCGGCCCTTTGAGGCGGCCCAGCGCAAGACAAACTGCTAACAACTCGAGGCAATTGATATGCCATTGCAGTTGAGGCCCCGTCCACAGATCCGAAACTGCAAGCCCGTTGTACGTGACCCCCCAGCCGGTGGATGAGGCATCCGTGGAGACCACAGCATGCCTGGACACTTGTTCTAGGGGAACTCCTGCCCGTAGGAACGAAGGGTCCAACCACGGACTGAAGGTTTGGCGACACTTCGGTGTTACTGAGACACGGAATGAGCCGCTCTGCCACGCCCATCTCGGGACTCGGTCGTGTAGCCAGTGTTGAAGCGGCCTCATATGAAGCAATCCGAGCGGCGTCACTGCGGCTGTGGATGCCATATGCCCCAGGAGCCTCTGAAAATGTTTCAGTGGTACCGCTGTCCTGCGTTTGAACGAATTCAAGCAGTTCAACACCGACTGGACGCGCTGCTCTGTGAATCGCGCTGTCAGATTGACCGAGTCCAACTCCATACCGAGAAAAGAGATCCTCTGCACGGGGCAGAGTTTGCTCTTTTCCCAGTTGACCTGAAGTCCCAACAGGCTGAGGTGACTGAGCACCATGTCCCTGTGTTCGCACAACTGCGCCTTCGACTGAGCCAGAATCAGCCAGTCGTCGAGGTAGTTGAGAATGCGAACACCACACTCTCTCATGGGAGCAATGGCCGCCTCTGCGACCTTCGTGAAGACGCGGGGCGACAGGGACAGCCCGAAGGGTAGGACTCTGTACTGATATGCCCGTCCCTCGAACGCAAAGCGTAGGAACGGTCTGTGTCGAGGGAGAATCGAGACATGAAAGTACGCGTCCTTCAGGTCGATCGCTGCAAACCAATCTTGGGGACGGATGCACCTGAAGATGCGTTTCTGCGTTAGCATTCTGAACGGCAGCCTGTGAAGGGACCGATTCAAGAATCGCAGGTCCAAGATTGGCCGTAACCCGCCACCTTTCTTGGGTACAATGAAGTACGGGCTGTAGAAGCCTGTCTTCATATCGGCTGGAGGGACCGGCTCTATCGCGTCCTTCGCCAGTAGGACTGCGATCTCCGCCCGTAGCACGGGGGCGCTCTCCTTCGACACGGAGGTGAAGTGAACGCCCCTGAACTTGGGGGGCCGCCGAGCGAACTGAATCGCATAGCCGAGTCTGATAGTACGGATGAGCCAGCGGGACGGGCTGGGGAGCGCTAGCCAGGCTCCCAGCGACCGAACCAGCGGGACCAACGGCACCACAGACGTACCCGCAGCGGGGCAGCGCAGCGGAGTGCAGGGACCCGACTCGGACGGCATCGCGGCCCGAAGTGGGGTCTGAGTGCGCAATGCAACACTTACCTGCTTCCGCTGAGGGGGCGCACGGGTGTGCGGAGGCCTCTTGTGTGCGTCCTGGACACAGCCAGCACCCCCTGCTGGCGATAAGAGAGGCACCGGAGGGTGACAAGGCATGGGAGCGTCGTACACCGCCAAGCGCGCTCTCTTGGCACCCAGAGATTTTAGAAACAGCTCTTTCTTTGAAGTTTTGGGTACCACTGGCCCGAAGGCCAGTGGCGGAACAGAAACAAAACAAGAACATAGAATTCTCTCCCGGCCCTCCAGCGGGAGAAGGAGCGGTGCTGTCACCACCTCCTGAAGAGCTGTCTCCTCCATCTCTGGGTGGCCCGTCTCAGGGTCTCTTACGACGGCGCTTGCCACCTGGCTTGGCAGCGGGCTGGACGGCCTTCCCGCGGCCGGCTCCATGCCGTTGCCCTGGTGGAGGCTGCTGCTGGGCTGGGGCGGGAGCGGGGGCGGCTGTGGGCGGCCGCCCTCGGCGACGAGCAGGCGGAGGAGCTGTGGCCGGCGGCTGGGCAGCAGCTGACCGCCGGGGCAGGATGTGTTTGATGGCCTCCGTCTGCTTCTGGACAGTCGAGAAGTGCTGGGCAAAGCTCTCGACCGCGTCGCCGAACAGCCCAACCTGGGAAATGGGGGAGTCCAGGAACCGATACTTATCAGTCTCCCTCATATCGGCCAGGTTGAGCCAGAGATGTCGCTCCTGGACCACAAGAGTGGACATCGCCTGACCAATGGAACGGGCGGGCGAGGTCCGTCGCCGTCCGGAGCTCCCGGAGGAGCTCTGGGTCAGGTCTACCCTCGTGCATGTCCATGAGTGCCTGGGCCTGGTGCACCTGGAGCAACGCCATGGCATGCAAGGCGGACGCAGCCTGTCCACAAGCCTTGTAAGCCTTCCCAGTTAGACTGGAGGAGAACTTACAGGCCTTGGATGGGTGGCGTGGGTCTCCGCGCCAGGTGGAAGCGGACGCCGGACACAGTTGCATCGCAACCGCCCGTTCCACCGGCGGGATCCCCACGTACCCCTTGGCTGGCCCGTCGTCGAGAGTAGTGAGGAGCCACTCGGCCGGTTTCTGGCAGAAAAAGGTGCCGTCCATGACCTCGTGAGCTCCTCATGCACTTCCGGGAAGAAGGGCACCGGGGTGGGACGCTGAGAACCAGCGCGAGCCGCCCCGAGAAACCAATCATCCAGCCTAGAAGGCTCGGGACACGGTGGAGGGTTCCACACGAGCCCGACCTTTTCGGCGGCCCGGGAAAGCATAGCCGTCAGCTCGGGGTCCGTCTCGGACAACGCCACTCTCCCAGAGGGAGGCAACGCAGCCGGGTCTTCATCCCCCGAGGACTGAAACTCCCCCTCCGATGCAGCGATCGACATCCTATCCTCTGCTGGAGCTCCAAAGGTCACCGTTGGACCACCTCGAGAGGGGCCAGCGACTTCCTCCGGAGCTGATAGGGACTCCCAGAAGTGATCCCAATTCGTCGGTGACGTCCGACGTACGTCGAACGTGACCGACTGAAAGGGAACGTATGATCTCTGTAATTGCAAACAAAGGTTTCTGTGCCAAATATTAAGTTCTGCTTTTCTGATGTATCAAATACTTATGTCATGCAATAAAATGCAAATTAATTACTTAAAAATCATACAATGTGATTTTCTGGATTTTTGTTTTAGATTCCGTCACTCACAGTTGAAGAGTACCTATGATAAAAATTACAGACTTCTACATGCTTTGAAAGTGGGCAAACCTACAAAATCGGCAGTGTATCAAATACTTGTTCTCCCCACTGTAGACCATCAAAGTGATAAAATGGCATGTCCTTTTATGGACGATCCTGTAGATGAAGAGGCTGCATTAATTTGTCGGGAGTTACATTTACGTCGGAAGAGGATTTTGAGGCCGCAAGTGGATTTTTTGTCATATCCCTATGCATTTGCAAATGGTAGTTTTCTGTATAACATCGGGGATGCAGAACATATTAGTAAGGCTGCTGTATGCAGAGCGGTAAGGAAAGTGTGCCTCGTTTTTAAGCACTTTCTGAGAATTTTTGTGTTGTTTCCTGGCCACAAACCCGTGAGAGTCATCAAAGAGGAGTTTCACAGGATGGCAGGTCAGTGGTGTAGAAATCGGTTTAAATGAGGCTAATCTGATAAATGATGTTCAGTTAAGGACATCTTGCTGCGACCTCTGGAAGTAACCTAATAATTAGAATTCCCTTTAGGTTTTCCCAATGTGGTTGGATGCATTGATGGCACACATATTCCCATCACTGCACCTTCCGAAAATGAAGCTATGTCAATAGGAAGTCCATCCACAGTATTAATGTGCAGGTATGCCTACTGTTTCTAATGGTCAAAGACTACATCACAATACTGTAACTAAAATGTCTCATTCTTTGCACTGTGAAGATCATATGTGATGTTGCACATATCACAAATGTGGAGGCCAAGTGGCCCGGCTCTGTTCATGATTCACGAATATATCGTGAGTCAACCCTGAGCAACAGGCTGCAAAGTGGTGAGTAAATGTATGCCCTATACACTTATTTCAATGTATGCACTACACACTTACAGGGGAACTTCTATGCAGCACTAAAGCAATGTGAACTTTCTTATAGGAGAGATTGATGGCTTTCTGCTGGGAGCTAGGGGTTACCCATGCCAACCAACACTAATTACCCCTTACCCAAAACCTGAACCAGGCCCCCAGCAGCGCTTCAATGTGGCACACTGCAGGACGAGCACGGGTGGAGATGACCATAGGCCTGTTGAAAGCACGTTTCCAGTGCCTACGTCACCTCAGGGTAACCCCTGAGAGGGCCTGCGACATTATTGTGGCATGTGTTGTTCTCCATAATATTGCCACAGTTAGAGGGGAGCAACACCCTGTCCTACAAATACAAGACCCTGAGGAAGACCTCATACACCCTGCAGATTTCCAGGATGGAAGGATAGTCCGAGATATTATATGCCACAATGTCTTCTCAGATTAATCCACATGATTTCCACCACAACCAACCACAAAATTAACTAAATGAATAAACACAAAATCACAATTTATTTGTTCTTCTTTATTTCCTACAAATCCAAAAACAACTGTTAGATTTTAATAATTCCAATACTTCCTACAATTCACCTGTGACCATACACTCACCTGTAGCTTATGTTTTAGGATCTTGATTTCCAGATCTGCCTTTTGGATCTGGCGGTCCAAGTATATCACTTCTTTGCTATTTTTTTCTATTTTTTTAATAAGATGAAGCCTATATAACTCCTTAACTGGCAACTGAAAATACAGTAGATTACAGTTACATCATGTAGTTGTAATCTACAGAATTAAACTGAAAGTTTTTACTGAACTTTTACATTTACTGAAAATCACTGAACTGTGTTCATCTGTGCTGTAGAAGTTGATGGACCTTCCTGCTGCTGTTCTTCCACACTCTGGGGGGTGGGGGGGAGAGATAAGAATGATATAAACTTCTATAGGCTACTCCACACAAAATGTGAAGAAATGTGAATGTGTAGATTGTTTGATGTGTACATTACCTCAGGCCTCTCTGTGGTAGCAGAAATTGTTTCTTCATCACCATTGTCCTGTGAAGATGAGCATTTGGTTGAGTACACTTTACAATACCATTTGTCATCATTTCTGGTGTATTAAGTAGGCTACTTACTACTGCCTGGGGTTCTGTTGGGATAGGAGGCTCCAAAAGACAGATATTCCCATCAGAATCTGTTGGGACCAACGAAAAACCCAACCAAAAGTAAAATAAATAGAAAAAAGGAAAAAAAAAAAAAAAAAAAAAAAACCTATATAAAAAAATAACATAGGTATGCCTCTTACATTTTATGAAGGCAAGAGTGACTGGCTCTGGTGAAGTCCCTCCAGGAATTCCCTCAGCCACTGGCCTTCCAGCATTAAGGCTCAGGGCCATCTCCACTGCATCTGTTAGAGGTGGTGGTGCTGGTCCTCCCCCCGTTTTGCGAGCCTCTGCCTTCTTTCTGTTGTCAAATGAGAAAGAACATTTAATTGTGTGAAAACATCTATTAGACCCATGTCAAAAATGCTACTGCACTGCTAGATATTGAATGCTGTTAAGTTATTTAATATGTCAAATGTTTGTAAAGTCAGGTAGCCTACACCCATGATATGCTCAAGCCTTACCTGATTGAACTATGTTTTTATATTTCATTTTCAGCTGCTGCCATGTCCTTTTTATGCCTGCAGGATTGCACCTAAAATTAGGTTGAATAACATACTGTTCTTCCAGTTTCTCCTCTGATATTACAACAGTTGGGTAAGATATTCTAAAATAGTTTTTAATTACTAGCTACAAATGACATCTTCAACAGTGTTATTAGATTAATGTAATAATTAATCATTCTAAAGAATTGGATTACTTATTACTAATTACTTTCTAAATCCCATATCAACCCCAACCACTTGAACAATACAAGGAGAGACATGAAACTGACCAAAGTGTGTAGAGGGAGATGGTTAAATTGAAAATATAACTTTTAACATTAAAAAATTATGTTAAATCCACTATTGTTTTAAACAGAATTGTTCTATAGTCTATGCAGTATTTAATGCAATTACTTCAGATGTAACTTTAAATTACAGAAGAATTAAGAGTAATCCCTTTTCAAGTGAAAAATAATTAATTAAATTTATTAGTAATTAATTACACACAACACTGTACACTCACCTAAAGGATTATTAGGAACACCTGTTCAATTTCTCATTAATGCAATTATCTAATCAACCAATCACATGGCAGTTGCTTCAATGCATTTAGGGGTGTGGTCCTGGTCAAGACAATCTCCTGAACTCCAAACTGAATGTCAGAATGGGAAAGAAAGGTGATTTAAGCAATTTTGAGCGTGGCATGGTTGTTGGTGCCAGACGGGCCGGTCTGAGTATTTCACAATCTGCTCAGTTACTGGGATTTTCACGCACAACCATTTCTAGAGTTTACAAAGAATGGTGTGAAAAGGGAAAAACATCCAGTATGCGGCAGTCCTGTGGGCGAAAATGCCTTGTTGATGCTAGAGGTCAGAGGAGAATGGGCCGACTGATTCAAGCTGATAGAAGAGCAACTTTGACTGAAATAACCACTCGTTACAACCGAGGTATGCAGCAAAGCATTTGTGAAGCCACAACACGCACAACCTTGAGGCGGATGGGCTACAACAGCAGAAGACCCCACCGGGTACCACTCATCTCCACTACAAATAGGAAAAAGAGGCTACAATTTGCACGAGCTCACCAAAATTGGACAGTTGAAGACTGGAAAAATGTTGCCTGGTCTGATGAGTCTCGATTTCTGTTGAGACATTCAGATGGTAGAGTCAGAATTTGGCGTAAACAGAATGAGAACATGGATCCATCATGCCTTGTTACCACTGTGCAGGCTGGTGGTGGTGGTGTAATGGTGTGGGGGATGTTTTCTTGGCACACTTTAGGCCCCTTAGTGCCAATTGGGCATCGTTTAAATGCCACGGCCTACCTGAGCATTGTTTCTGACCATGTCCATCCCTTTATGACCACCATGTACCCATCCTCTGATGGCTACTTCCAGCAGGATAATGCACCATGTCACAAAGCTCGAATCATTTCAAATTGGTTTCTTGAACATGACAATGAGTTCACTGTACTAAAATGGCCCCCACAGTCACCAGATCTCAACCCAATAGAGCATCTTTGGGATGTGGTGGAACGGGAGCTTCGTGCCCTGGATGTGCATCCCACAAATCTCCATCAACTGCAAGATGCTATCCTATCAATATGGGCCAACATTTCTAAAGAATGCTTTCAGCACCTTGTTGAATCAATGCCACGTAGAATTAAGGCAGTTCTGAAGGCGAAAGGGGGTCAAACACAGTATTAGTATGGTGTTCCTAATAATCCTTTAGGTGAGTGTATTATGATCAAACCCAAACTTTCAGTGCAGATTCAAGGTGGACTTTGCTGTAAAAACCACATCATCATTGGTGCTTGGACCCGTATGATTGTGGCTATTTTGTAGAAAATTCTCAAACGCCTCTGCTTTGGCCCAATATCCTTATCCTTGATATTTAGACATATATACAAAGTACTACTGCTGTCCACATGGAAATTTATAACTGTGTCAAAAAGTATTGTCTGGACCTCCACTGGAAATGAAATATGGAGGTGTGGTGGGTACAAATAAGCTTGAACCAAGCTGTGTAATAGAAAAAAGTTTGAACAAAGCAGAGAGTATTAAAGCAGAGAGTGTATTTGAATGTACTTTACAGTATGCATTACTCTTTCTAATGTATGATGATCGATTTTTCTGGCCCAGTTTATTGGAGCAGCTGATCACTCGATTGCTTTTGCCTTTTTCCCCTGATCGTTCACCTGAAGGGGGAGGGGCGCGCTGCACAGACATTACAGCAACTGAGGAAGCAGCAGCAGCAGCAGCATCCCCGTGTCCTGTGATTTATTTAAAGTCGGCATGAACTCACATTTTACAATTCGTATTTTTATATTTAATATTAGAGTGTTTACTATAAATGATTTATCTGTGCACTTCATTCATTTTTAAAAATTCATTCGATCGTAGCAATGGTGGTTAGGTGCATTTTTTTTCGGTACACACAATACCTTCTTCAGGAAGGACTTGAGTCAAAAAGAGAGAAATATATGAGAAATAAAAGCTTTTTTTAAGTAAAAAGTACTCAATATAGTCGGACGATCAGCTTGTCGTGACGGCTCGCACTTAGGAATGCAGCGTGTGAACGTGCTTACGGCGCGTCCCCCTTATATAGGGAGAGCTGAGTTTTTTATAGAAATAAAGCCATAAAAGGCTTAAAATTAGTGAAATATGCAGCATAAACCAGGGAAAAGTACGGAGAAATGCTCAGTAACATATGTAAAAAAGATTTAGAGAGAAAATACATTTATTTAAGAGATAGATCGAGTTTTTCTCGTTCTCATTGTCAGGCTCCTCGATAAAAAAAAATGCTGCATGGGAGGGTACCGGTGGTTAGTCCGGTGGAGAGTAATCCTCCACAACTGAGTGCAAACTGGCATTCAAGTCTGCCTCCATTTTCAACGATCCAATTTCCCGAAGGAGGAAATCAAGCCCCGCCCTACATTTTTTCTAATTTCAGAAGCCATTTCACTCGGATATACGTCACAATAAGGAGAAAAGGATGAGCTCAACTTCCGTTTCACGCTGACTTTAACGTAATTATTTCCACCACATCAGGTTATAAATGTGATGTTGAACATACTGTTGACATGTTGTAAAGTGTGAATATCATTGTTTAAAGCGTTAAGGAGTTTATGAACAGAGTTTTGAAAGTTCGGTTGGAGTTTGGCCTGTAAGTTATGCTAATGATGAAGACCATGCGGTCTCGGAAATAGCATGTTAACGCTAATTAGTTATTGTGTGTTTTTCTCAAATAATATAATTATTACATGTTAAATTACAGATGTCTGTGTTTTAGAAACTAATGTGTGTATTAGTGATGAAAAGTCCAATTCATTTCCGCGAACCGGTTCTTTTCGGACAGTTAGACTCAATGAACCGTTCAAAAAGCCCATTCATAGGTTCCTGACGTCATCATGTAATGATGTCACTATGCATTTCTCAGTGTCATGTTATATCAAGGAAACATTCAAATAAAGTAATCTGTGTCAATGCATATTGAAACAAACGAATAAAGTTATTTGCGTGAGTGCATTTTGCTGATTATTGCCTTTCATTCACTTAAGTTAATGGTGTTTGTGGTTACAGTTTCATTCACGGATCCTTTATGTCGGATACGACTGACCAATATTGAGTAGCCTAGACATACATAAACACGGATATGTTACATGTCTAAAGTAGCCTATATAGAAAGATATAGCTGTTATAAAGTTCAGCTGGTTGAACCGGCTCGTTCGGTTCCTTTTGAGCCCTCGGTAATCCTCGGCAAACTTCGACAGATGTTTGAACCGGCTCATTCGGTTCTTTTTTAGTCGGACGTGCTACTTCGGCTTTTGCGTCTTGCGTCATCAACCCGGAACTAAAGTTCGATTCAGTTCGATTAATGAACCGGCTCAACCGGCTACTTGCTTAGAACCGGCTCAAAAGAAAGATTCGTTCAAGAACCGAACATCACTAGTGTGTATGTGCATTTTCAGTGTTTGAGTTTTTATTTGTACTCACTCAGGACAATTAAATGTTTTGTATTTGGTGCAGCTTACATGTAAAATGTTATTTTTTTTATTCATCAAGTTTTTGTCACCATTTCTGAACAAACTTACAATTAGGCAATATACACAACAAGCTTACTTAATATCTTTAAGATTTTCATTCAGTTTAAAACATTAAACCGTATGTGCAAACAAAAATATTGGCCTAAAGAACAAAAGCATTATAAGCTCAAGCAGCGCGAGCGGGAAAAAACGCTAATAAAGCAGACCTCGCCAGTTATCATGCAGAACGTACACACACTCGAGTCAGTTTATGGTTATCATGTTTATATTGTTTCACATTTTCATGTTGAGAAAAACAATATGTGGATGATATGATTCTCTCGGGGGAGAAAACGCGCCCCGCTGACACCAGCATACCAGGGTAAAAAAGTCACCGCTCGCCACTTAATTTTATTTATATATATATATTAGTTTTGCTTCTCATTTTTGTTATTAGTAATCATTTAACATTATATCACTTGATGAAATATACAGTTATTAGTTGTAAAATATAATACCTGAAACAATGTCACCATATTTTTTATGGTACATTTTTGGAAACCACCACAGTTGTTAGATGAATACAAAAACATTTCATTTTTACAGTCACCATTAAATCAAAACGGACAATGCATGTTTTTTTTTATTTTTATGGAATATTGCAGTATTTGTTATAAATTATTTATTCATGAACATCTTTTTTGGCTCTGCCGGGACCCTCTTGCTGTGAGGGAACAGAACTACCCACTGAGCCTCCATGCCTGCCCACAATGATTATAAATAAACAAATAAATAAATAATTACATATAATTATAAATATTTTTTAAAGAAGCATGTAACATGTAATAGCTGCTTTGCAACTTGGAACTATATAACTATATAATTATGAATAAATGTCAAGTTACATATAAAAATAGATTTTTTGCTTAGTGCATACAAGCTGTGCTTGGACCTGTAATTGCATCTATGTACACACACACACACATATATATAATATAATAAAATATACACAAACACACACACTTTTTTCCTCGTACGTGGGGATTTTTTTTCTCATGACATGAATTCACACATGAATTTTCTTCTTTTTCTACCTCTCCTTACATTTTTCTTATAGGCACATAAGGTTCTTTTTTTAACCTACTCTCTGGGTTTCTTCTGTTTCTCGTTCTGCCTCTCATGATGACGATATCTTATTTTTGAACATTTTTAGGTTAGGATCAATACTTGGAACCAGTCATGGAGGATAATCTTTTCCAAATCAATCCGCTTGGCTGGATCACTTTCCATGCATGAAGAGATCAGATCACATTTATTTTAAGCAGTAATAAAAGTTTCTGCATGATCTGTCCACATGCCCTCACCTTTGGAATTTTTTCTGTGTACCAGGTCTCAGCAAAGATCTCAGGGAGAACAACAGTACGCCTAAAGACTACACTGTTGCAGGCTTAGCATGGTACCTTCTAGAGTGGACCCTCTCAGGGGGAGCATAAACTCTTGTGCCTGGAAAAAAGAACAAGATTTTGTTCATTGCAATGAATTTGTATTTTCACACATTTTTGTCAATTTATTCATTAGAACGCAGCAAGTGATCTGCTGCTGTTATTGGCACTGTCTGGAAGGCTCATTTTAACTTATCACCATAGATTTGTGGAATAATACATACCACTAAACGTCGAATAAGCAGACTTCTTCAAGCCTCTACTACAACCGAAGTCTATTAATTTGACCTACAAGATGTTTTGGTTGATGAGCAGGTTTTTCAGCTTGATGTCCCTGTGGAAGACAGCTCTTTCACAGCATATTTTTGCAGCAGTGACAACCTGACGCATTAAAACTCGTGCTGTCGATTCCTTGATTCTGCTACCATTCTGCAGTAAAAACCACTGCATATCCTCACATGGCGTGGGCCGCTCTAAGACCAGTGCATATTCATCTGGTGTCTCATACCAGTCCAGCAGCTTTATTATTTGAGGAACACTGGGGCCTTTGTTCAGAAGAACCATCATAGTGATCCTACAGGAGGGATAATAGTTATATGAAAGTGAAATAATTAGAGGACGTGGTTTAACTTAAATGAATTGCTACAACAGAATTATGAACTGCATTTGGGTAAGTAGGTTTGAAGACTTGTAATTTAAACAAATTCTACTGGAAATACTTCACATTTAGCGTTGATTAGCAAAATTGCAGGACAAAATTCAGTCATTTTAATGGGAATCCACAAGCTCTGGAGTTTTGCAAGAGGGTGAAAAAGTTCCGTTTGTTCATGTTATTCACACGAATTCGCCGTGCTGACCAACAGAAAGCTGCTTGGTTTGAAAGTTCATACGCTATTGATAACGAACCTTTTTTGCCCACAAAATTTTGTTAAAATATCCTATTGCTAATGTGACCGCACACTCTGAAGAAAATTAAGAGAGGAGCATATACTTAAGCATACTTACAATACAGACATTTTTTATGGATTCTGTCTTCACCACATATTTGAGTGCCACCTGTTTAACAAGGGAAGGGGTTCATGTTGGGGCTTGTGATTAGTAAACTGACCTGTCTTTCCCTTTAAACTTAAATGGATAATTTCTTCCGAGAAATGTAATCCGATGGCGAAGCGGAACTTTTGTTCTCCTCAGAGTCATGGATGGCATTCAGAGAAGTACTGTTGTTGTCAGTACTTGATGCCACCTTGCTCTTTCTTGGGAATGTCTTAATCAGCATCCTGCACAGTGGTGAGGGAAGACACAAAGTTTGTGCCAGCTGTATGCTGAATTGTTGTCAGTGATGTTCTGTTCAGCTTTGTCCAGTGAATGAACAATGCTGTTGTAGCAGTGAGTGTCGATGACTCCATTAACATCCTGCATAGAGGTGAGGAATGACACACAGCTGTACATTGAAGTGCTCTCGGTGTAGCTGTTCTGTTCAACTTCACCGTCAAAGCATCTCTCAGGCTGTTCTCATTTCTGCAGTGACTTTGTTGGGCTCCGATGGTAGTTTTCTTGGATTTCCGAGAAAAAGCCCATCTAAAGAACCTCCCTTTCTTCTTTTCTACACTCTCTGGGAAAGGCCTTGGTGACATACATGCAACAGCATCTTGCTCTGCTATGCACTGTCCCATTGCTCCAGGTGTCTCTCTGATGTTGTGTCACAAACTTTTATCACAAGTCAACTGAACTTTAATAGCACAGATCGAATGAAATTCTACAAATCAAGACATAAAGCAGATTGAGAGATATAAAACAATTTGAATGATTTTGTACTGAAATGCTAGTCAGACCGTTTGATCTACCAGAAACCAACTGAGCTACACCACAACCTGAGCGGAGTTCCACAGCCTTATATATGGGCGACTCGGGTTGTGACGTCACAAGTAGTGATGCTCGGTTACGTTGGCCGGTTTCCAAGGGATTTTTTCCCAGTGTTTTTGTCATGAGACTATACAGTGCAGATGCATACAAACTATAACTGCAATTTAAGTAAATATCTACAAAAATCAAAACGAGTCTTTCTATTAATGAACAATGGCTAATAAACACACACCATGGCATTGCACACCAACACAGACTAAATGATAAACATGATTTATTGGTTTCAATTTAAAGTAACCTGGTTGCCTTAAAATTTTGAGCCTTTCCAATGAGACCCTCCAAGAGCTGCGGGGCCGTGGCGTTGCCGAGATATTAATTTTTAAAGTTTCGCCAGAAAAAAGGCCGTAACTCCGGGACCCATAAAGCTACCCTAGCAGCACCGGTCTCGTTTGAACCGTCTAGTCGAGATCTACACAAGGACGATCCGCTTCGTCTCCGCGGAGATATTCGAACAAAACCATCCAGTGCTTTTCAAAATGGCCGCTCCCATAGAAAAGCTCTATTCTCGGCCAACTTTCGCTCATAACTCAGGAATGGAAAGCCCAATCGCGCTCAAACTTTGGTCAAAAACTCCCCTCTGGCCCACGACCTGAAAACATCCGTCGCGGGCCTCCGGGACGCCCCCTAGTGGATCACAGCTCCGCGGGGTCCCGAACTTGCGCGGGCTCTAGCTCCCGAACACAGAGGCCCGTCGAGACCTTTCCAACGTGACCCTCCCCGAACTCCGAGGCCGCCGCGTTCCCGAGATATAAGGCAAAAAAGCCAAACCTTTGACCCATATGCGGCCCAAATGTCAACTGTGGGTTGTGGAATTTCAGAAATGTTTCATTTAGGATGGCTACATCAATGCAGCATCAATGTGTCAAATTGTATTGTTGATGGCCAATTTTAGTCTATTTTCACCTTTTTAGAATGGTTGTTTGACTTTACATTAAGCCAAATTATATAAATTAATGTCCATAAAGTGGACGTTAACATTCCTGTTCCCTGAGACATGGTAAAAAAATGCATAGTACTTCAAACAGAATTAGCAAATATTTAATTTCGTCTGTACTCTTCCAACCAGCGTATCGACTTTTTAAAATTGAATCACCACATCTGCCACTCCAGTTTCTGCACTGCAGATTGCAGTGAGTGAAATGCCTCTTGAGTTAAGAAGACTTCAAATGATTCTGTCATATTTTGTGCATATTCAGGGTCATATGATCACCCAGCAAAAAGAGAAGAACAAGCAAAAAGTAAAAGAGATGGGAATGTGGTTGGAATGTGCAAGAAAAAGCAGGGGAAATTGGTATAGCAAACATGGAAATGATCAGTGGTCTATCCACCTCATCCTCCTTGGATGCCAGCCCCAGAGATAGATCTCTGTGAAAAAATTAAAAGTAACAAGGGAGCTAGTGGGCAGTTAGCTGTGATGTATGTGGATGGATATATTCAAATTTTCACAGATGGGATACAGGAAAATAGCCATAGCATTTGTAATACCAGAATTTGAGATAAAAATGCAACAAAAGCATCTTTCAGTATTCTCAGAAGAACTTAGCAATTACAATGGCACTATACAGCAAGTCAAGCCATTGAAGGTGGTACAGACTCACTATCAGCTTTAAAAAACTTGCAAACAGGTAACTTAAGTGAGAGGCTATGTGAAATAATAATGCTTTACAAAATTAATAATGTTAACCCATGTTAGATTTGTTTGGGTACCAGCTCATGTGGGAATGGTGGGGAATGAGCTGGCAAACAAAACAGGCTCTTACAGCACAAAATATTTCAATATACAGCAAAGTAGGAAAATCAGACGCTAAATCGATGATAAAAAAGTTATGAGAATGTGGCAGGACAAATGGAATAGAGAAAACAAGGGAAGGGAACTATTTATAAACTCTCAGGTTGTGGTAATGCGAAGGGGGTAGATGCAGAAAGGAGGAAACCATTGCGCGATTACGGTTAGGGCACACTGGACTAAACAAAACTCTGCACCTACAGGCAAGCATGATACTGGTTTATGTAATAATTGTAATGTACCTGATCAGCAGAGCATATTGTTATGATGTGTAATAAATATGATAGTCAAGAGGACAATTGAGAACACTTTGCGACCATGGAAATCACGTAAACGCTTCTGGATGTAATTGAGCCAATTCGTCCCAAATGTTGTGCTGGACTCGGCGTTGTTCATATGCTCAACAGAGTGTCTGTTGGTCAGGATTAATCCACACATGACACAGTATTTTACGTTGTTTTATTAATTATGCTGAAATCGTGATGCTTGCTCTCTCGCTCGCTCAGTGATGGGGAGTCCAAAAGAGTCGATTCCTTGACAGAGTTGGGTCGACTCCACACGAATCGACATTTAATCCATTTATAGTGCATTGCAGTTGAGTGCACTAAGCAAGGAGTGAAATGAAGCGAGGAATTCAAACACTGCACCGCGTCAGAGCTGCAGCAGAAACTTTATCACATACATTTACCCTAACTTGCATGTTTCCCTAAGCATCGTGTCGCATAGTCTAACAGACAAATAAGACTAAAGCTCGATTATAACTGCCAATGTATGCATAACTTAAAAGGCCCAGGTAAGCACATTGCATAATGCTCAGGAATTTAATTGAGCTATTTAAATCTTCACTGAAAAAAATATTTAACACAATTAATTTCTTATGCATATTATTGGTTAAGTAAATAAATAATTTTAAGGCGCTTTAATGTGAAGTGCTTTACATTTAAAATATAAAACACTTAACAGTTTCAATCTTCAAATGGTCTGGGGCCGTATTCACAAATCTTACCACTAAGAGTTCTCCTAAATAACAGTAAAAGTTCTTAGTTAAGAGCTTACTCTTAAAATCTATCCACAAAAGCTGCTGAGAGCAGGAACAGAGAGAAGTCTAGTAAGGGTGGGGTTGACCTCGTTGCTATGGATGATGTCATCACTCTCACTAACTTCACACAGTGATTGGCTGAGGGAGGGGTCCCTATCAGTGATAGAAATACTAAAGAATGAGGTATCATGTTGCCATATTCGAATAAAGATTTTAAAATAAAAATGCTGCTAAATTCAAATAAAGGTTTTAAAAAAAGAATGTTGCCATATTAAAATAAAGATTTTAAAAAGCAGGCTAGGTGTCACTAATTGGGTATATGTTCAGCTAATTCAGCTTCTCGAGAGGTTGCTGGATTCAAGCGACAAACAAGTTCAGGAGGAGCACCATCTAATCAGCTTGAGAGGAGGCACAGTATACACAGCCGACTCGACAGTTTTCTGCATCCCTCCTCCACCTCGACTCCTCACTCTCTGCCCAGCCGGGGATTCGGGGGAGTACTCAGGGTTTGGGCTAAATTCTGAGCTCGGAGCCCTCGGACAGCACACGGCTTATTTGACTCTTACTTTATCCGATCATTTGTAAGTGTGAACTTGTGAAACAACTGCAACAGGTAATCAGACATTATTTTCTTTTTTCTTTATTTATTCATTTATTAAATAATATTTATTATTTTTGGCATTTTTGCCTTTTTGTTATGATAGAACAGTGAGTAGACAAGAAGCGAAGTGGAAGAGAGAAAGGGGAGAAAAGTCCGCAACAGCCATTAGGATTGTTTGTGATTTGGTCTTAGTGACTCTTGACCAGGGGCGGCGTTTACGTATGGCAGAGTATGGCAGTTGCCATGCCCTGGCATTCAGACAAGCAGGGGAAATAAACAGCTCATGATGCCGCTCATTAGTTATGTTGCAGCTTTGAAAAGCAAATTTAAACGAACACAGTGTCCTAACCCGATGATACAACAAGATTTTCAGCGGCAAACCTGACTCGACCCGAGATCAATCAATCAAAAATCACAGCCAATCAGAAGAGCGTGTGGGTGGGCTCTCTCTGTAAGCGCACTGACTGCATTCGCAACGAAATGAATAAGTATCGAATTCCATTTTAGCATGATTAAAAATACATAGATTGAAACCTTTTTTTTAAATCATAAAATACACCCTGAGTTGACAGTTTGAACGTAGTAGTTACCTTTAATTTATTTTCAAGATCTGAGGTGAATTATCCATTGTTGCTTTCAGTAGGCTATGTCTATAAAGGTCACAAAAAATGATATCCAAACTCACTTTAAATTCTTTTTTACATTAAAGGTCCCATGATGTGGATTTTTTTATTATTTTATAATGTTTCCTGAGGTGTACTTATATTGTTAGTATGATTTTTACATCATAAAATGTCATAATTTAGAAATAAAAGGCATTTTTCTATCCTGATTTTAGCCTTCTAGCTTGAATGCTCTGTTTGAAGGGGCGTGTCTGCTGTGAGACTTCAGTGTAAACGCCCACTGTTGTGATTGGCTGACATCTTTGCATTTGAAATGCGTATGTGGAACCCCTCTCGAATACTTTTACTACGTTTTTTTACTATTACAGCTATTGAGAAGGAATTGTGAAAGTTTTGATTATAGCATTATTTTTTAGATCTTTTCCCATCACATGAAAGGCTGCAGTGATGAGCGTTGAGTAGACAGACAGTGTGTTGATCGCGTGAATGCAGTGATCTCGTCATTGCAATGCTATTTTTCTCACAAAATGCTTTCACCACAACTAACAGCAAACACAATATCGATATGAATACAGTAAGAGCTTTGTTGTGCAGCATAACAGCGTCATTCATTATAACGGGAGTTTGGGCAAGTGTGCAGATATACTCGTGACGTGCGATTGACAGCTTCGAACATTATAAAGAGAGTGTTCTTTGATCGCTCTCTGTAGTTTAATCACAATTTAAATAACAGATTTGTTTCATGCTAGTAAGAGAAACAATGTGAAGTTGATCGTTTAGTCACTGGCTTGATTCACTGATGCATAAACAGTATTAAACGATTTAGAAAGAAAGCCTGTGTGAACTTGAATAATTACACACATCAGAAATCACTGATCACAGATCAGGCATTAATGAACACTGTTACTTACTGTTTGTGGCGTTGCTGTCGAATCCATCGCGTAAAAGTCTGTTTGTAAAGCCTGTGCTGACATTGCGACTGAATTAAATGTAAAAAATAAACTGAATCCATTTTCTCCAAATTCTCTGGGCGGGCAAAGCAGAGAAAGGGGAGGTAACCTTTCCCCCGTATGACGACATACCAGGAATATTCCAGGATGGCCCATCTGAGCTTTCATTTTCTCAAAGGCAGAGCAGGATACCCAGAACTCGGTTTACACCTATCGCCATTTCTAGCCACTGGGGGACCATAGACAGGCTAGGGGAACTCATATTAATGTTAAAAAACCTCATAATGTGAAATTTTTATGGGACCTTTAAATAAAGCACATAATCTGCAATGGTCATACTTTGTATGTTGTTCCAGCCACAATGACGCAGAAAAAAAATAGTATCGTTGTGAATCACTGTTGCAGCTAGTTAGTAGCCTAGCCTACAAAAAATGTAATTTTCCTCACGTGTCGCGTTTGGTTAGGACACAGTGAAGGCTTATGGCTGTTTCAGTATTTGCATTAATTTTGTATTGTTAAGTTCTTTTAGTGGATTTTTGTCCACATTTTGTTTAGATATGTGTTTATTTGGGAATATCGTCGTTGTATGGCCAGAAGATGCCATACCCTAGGTTTTTGTGAAACGCCCAGACTGCTCTTGACTACACCTATCTTTTCACAGATTTAGGAGCTAGTTTTAGTGCTAAAATGCTTTGTGAAATACTCTTAGAGCAAAAATTTTGGAGTCCTAAAATTAGGACTGACACCCATTATTTTTAAGAGTTTCTCCTAAATCGGCAAGTTAGGAGCTACTTTTAGCCTTAAGATGTTTTGTTAATATGTCCCCTGATCGGTATATTTCTGTATATTATATAGTTTTGTAATTTGGAATATTCTTCTTTATCTCTTTCAGGTTTAAGCAATAACGATTTAAAAAAAAAAAAAAATTACGTTTCTGTTCAAGCAGAAAACCTTTTTTTATGTTGTTTCTCAAACTAAAATGAATGTACTAGGAACTAGTTTGGTTTGAGCACAAACCCCTCTTCATCATTACACCAAAAAGTACTGATGACATTTTTGTCTTTTAACTTTAACTTGACTTTAACTACGTCACATAAACCTTGACTAATGCATGACTCTTTCAGTGACATAGAGTCAGAGCTTTGAGAACTGTTGGCATACCAAAACATTGTATTGTGAGGAAGCACATTTCAGAATCAGATTCAGGATCAAACTATGTATTACAGATGGCTTATTTAAAAGCATGGCGCAAAAGGAAGGCAGAAATGGATCAGTTCCTGCATTCTGACAGTGATGATGACCATGAAAGTCAGAGATCAGTGACAGATAGATCAACCCGTGGGTTACATAACCAGGCTGAAAGTGCAAGCAGTTTTGAATGTATTCATTCAGAAACTGACAGTTTAACAACAGACGAATCAGACTTTGACACTGATGTGAAGTATGCGTCTTCTGACTCGGAAAAAGAAGTTCTAAATGATGATGCTAAATTGGATGTTCCCAATTTAGAAGAGAACTTCAGACAATGGTATACAAAGAACAAAATCACACAAAGATCCTTAAACGAATTATTGGCAATATTACGAAAGCAAGGACACCTGCTATCAAAGGATGCAAGAACACTCCTTGCTACACCACAAGCCGTAGGATCTGAGCCAAAATGTAGTGGGCAATACATTTATTATGGGTAAGAAAAAGGTATTTGTCATTTACTATGTCAGACGTTGTCTTTCAGACATGATCATGATTCAGTAAACCTCAGCATCAATACTGATGGTGTCCCACTCTTCAGAAGCAGCAAAGTCCAGTTCTGGCCAATACTGGCGAAGTTTCACAACTTTGAGCCATTTGTGGTAGCTCTCTTTTGTGGGGACAAGAAACCGTATCCTCTTGAGGAATATCTTGATGACTTTTTGATGGAGTGTGAACATCTTACAGAAAATGGGATGATTCATGAAGAGAAGACCTACACTGTTCATATTCAAGCATTGATCTGTGGTGCACTAGCAAGAGCTTATCTGAAGTGCATTAAAAATCATAATGCCTATAACAGTTGTAAGAGGTGCATCACCAAAAGTGCTTACGTCACAAGAAGAGTGGTATTCAACGAACATGGATGCACCTTGCGAACAGATGAAGCTTTCAGTGTAGTAGAGTACAAGAACCATCAAACTGGTGTCAACCCCTTCATTGCTGCAGGAATTTCTTGTGTTAGCTCATTTGTCTTAGACTATATGCATATGTCAACTTGGGAGTAGTTCGACGGTTGCTAATATTCTTGACTCAGGGCCCAACACTTGGCTGGTTAATCTGTAAAGCAAAAGGAAGAAACGTCGCAAAAGCTAAACGGTTTAAGAGGAAAAATGTCTAGTGAATTTGCTCGGCAGCCCCGCGGTCTAGAAGAGCTGGACAGGTGGAAGGCCACAGAATTTCGGCAGTTTTTGTTGTATGCAGGACCAGTTGTACTGAAGAATCTCCTGAAAGATACTACCATTTCCTGTCCTTGACAGTAGCCATGTCAATTATGTTGGAGTCAGATGAAAGCACTCGCAATGCATACTGTCAATATGCCCATGAACTCATCTCACACTTTGTCATCCGCTGTGCTGGCCTGTACGGAATTTTTTTTCAGTGTACAATAAGGGTGTAAACCTACACTGGTCTCACGGTTTGGTTCAATTACGATTATCATGTCATCGATTCAGTTCAATTCAATATCACGATGCATCACAATGCATTGACGATGCACTGCATCCTCAATTTTCAATTTTACTTCACATGTATGCAATTTTGTCAATAGATACAAGCAATCAGATATATGAACTGAACCTTTAATTTTACTTGCTCCAAGAAAACACGATTCTTGAATGTATCAAACATCAAACAAAACTCAGGTCTGGGCACAGAAGACAACAGGAGCATTTAGAACAAATACACAAAAGTAAATACTAAAAGCCACTTAAGGAGGTGGTCTGGGCCGCATTCCAGATGAAACTGAACAAGTCTAAATGCATCTGGCTGTTGAAGCCACCTATGTAAATTTTACTCCTCCCAACAATGCAAAAAAATAAACGTGTGAGAGCGTGTCATAGGCTATATGACATAGCCAAATATGACAGCGCTACTGTAGCACGCATCGCCGCAGCGGAGTATCTCTTAATTAAGCCAACGCACAAACTACCGCAAATAAAACCGAAAGCAAGTCGCAGATGCTCAAACCATAATCATCTTCATTAAAAGTAAAGAAACTGAATGATCTTACCAGTGCGGTTGCCGCGCTCTCTCTTATTGTGGTCTTTGATTTTGAAATTAGCTGATGATTAATAAAATGCAGCTCATATCTGTCATTTTCGATGATGTGAACTCCATTAAATCTGCATATAGCGCGGGAATTGGAGATCGGATTTATATCCGTTTTGCGGAGATACATTTATGTAAATGAAATCGTTTTGATAAATCAGATAGATATCTGATCTGTAAAAACGCATTAAGTGACCAGGTGTAAACAGGCCCTTTAAGAACATTACCGTTGATATCATTCTATTTTTGGTATTACCCCATGCATATTTTAATTGCGCGTGACATGATTTACACACAGCGTGTGTCTTCTCTAGGTCGTGCTTACCAGGTTGTTCATAAAAGCCGAAATGTCCTTCCGCTACGAACAGGAGCCGGAAACACATAGACATGCCACTTCCCATTTATGTAGTGGCTGCCAGATAACAGGATGCAGGACACAGTGTCTATGGATGATATTTCACATTTAATATCAATTTTTATGGATTAAACCACCCGTACCATGCTTGGTGCGCTCAGTTGGATGCATTCCACTAATTCTCAAGTCATTTGAAAGCACACAGTGAAAGCACACAGTGTTTATGCCATTTGTTTTGCAGCCAAAAAAAAGACATGACAGTAGGAACTTTTCAAACATTTATTAACATGAACGAACAAAATGGGGAACATGAGGTTAGAAAAATTGAGTCGGTTTCCTCTGCCGCTTCGCCAAGATCCTCAGTGTCTTTGTCTTCAGAGGAGACAGCACGACAAAAGGGGAACCCTTTCTTGGAGTTAGGACCCTCTTCCGCTTCGACGGGCTAGGTCCCTCCTGAAAAGAACGAGAAAGAAAGAGTCAGCAAACATGCCCACAAACGGTTAAACGAGCCCCCTGTGAGAATGACGGACTTACCAAAGCGGCGGATTCCCTCTTGCTTGTCCGCTTCCTCGGCCCAAGGGCCTTGGGGGACCCCGGGGTGGCGTCCTCACCCTCCACTATGTGTCGTGGCACATAAATTGGGACACCTTGTGCCAGTCCCCGGGGTTGTGCGTGTTCTTGGCCTGTGCGGATAGAGAGGAAAGCATAGTTAGAAACAAACACTCTCTCAACAAACACAGAAACTCATGAGGCAGAAAGCCGAGCGGGAATGCTTACGTGGGTGGCGATGGAGGTCCGTATGTCTGTGAAATTAGGAGTCCCCGAGAGGCCCATCCCAGCCCATGCCTCCTGAAAGTACTGGTTCAGGTTCTTGCATGAGTTGGGCTTGGAGGTAAAAAAGAAATAGTGGGGGTTGGACCCGCCCACCATATAGGGCCTCATGGCCAGGAACTCCCTCATCCAGCCGTATTCCTCCTCGCTCAATGCCATCTGGGCCCCTGGTTGGTTTTGTGGGATGAGATCTGCGGAAACAGAGACAAGCGAGCAGTGTAAGAGAGAGAAGAATAATGCAGAGAGAGAGAGAGAGAGAAATAAAACCACTCGCGTTTATGACATAACAGCCATCCCTGGAGGTTTCCTGCGCTGCCTCCACCTCCCGGATGGTCATGTTCTGGAACACCCCACCTGGGCCACGTTTTTAAGATAGTGGTGAACTGTCGGCTCCGCGATCTTGGCCTGGTTGAGGCTGTTAAGCCAAGATCGCATCCTCGCCGTCTGGTTGAGGAAGCCCAGGCTGGCCAGGTCAGTCTGCCCCGCCGCCATGTAGCCCACAAAGTTTTTGATGCGGTAAATCTTTGAGGCTACGTTATTGACTAGCCTCGGCCCGGGATCCGCGCCCTCTTGGTGGAGGACGTCTGCGGAAAGAAAACACACAAGAACAACGGGGTCAGAACAACGGCCGCAGAGCGAGACGGGGAGAAGCGACAGAGAGCGCGGTACTCACTCAGAGCCGGCACTTGGTCCGGAAAGGGGTGCCGAGGAGGGGAGGAGGTCGACGCCGGCGCCACCGCCGCCATCGACGGCTGGGGGGCCTGGTCCTCGGGGCCCTGGCAGGCTGGTTCGTCCAACGGCTGGGCCAGGGGCTCATCATCCTCCACCGCTCCCTTCTTGGGGGAGCGAAAGGAAGACAGGAGTCTGCCGGTTACCCGGGAGAGCTGGCTAGAGGGGGCGCCCTGCGACCTCCTCTTCAGCAGGTGGTAGTGGCGAGTCACTTGCCTGAGTGCATCCCTCAGCGTATCCACCTGCCTCCGGAGGTCGTCCCGCTCTTCCCGGTCCTTCCGGCAGCTGGGGTCCTCACAGAGGGGCCGCTCCTGCCCCGCCTCCTCCTACAGAGCACAGATGGGGTCGTCATCAACCTCGCCAGACTCCTGCAGGTCAAGCATTGAGGCCGAGGCCATGGCCACGTCTGGGTTGCTGGCCCGCAGCTTGGCGAGGTCCTGCAGTATCTTTCTTCTTTTCAGGGAGTCCACGGTCTGGTGGCGGGCTGCGGCCGTCAGCTCCGTGTGACCCCTGAGATGGCGGTCCATCCGGGAGGTGAACTTGCCGCAGGCGGGCACGGGGCAGGTACTCTTGCGGACGTCCACCCTCCCAGACGGGATGGCGAGGATGAGCTTTCGCTCTTCCTTGTTCTTCACACCATGGGTGACCCTCAGGTGCTGGCTCAGCTGGCTGTAGCCCCGGAAACAGATAGGGCAATCGACGATCATCTTTGCTTAAAGCTAAATACGAGTAAAGAAACAACAGCGAGAGATAAAAAAGAGTGGCGGAACGCGTCAAGAGCGATGTGGTGCAGGTGAATGGGTGAGAGAGTGAGGTGATGTGTGTGGTGTACAAAATTGTTTAGAAAATGTAAATGAGTGACAAAGATTGTCGGGGCAGGGGTCTTTTATAGCCTTTCGGGTCAAACTTCATTTCAAATGGGTGAGAAAGCGGATCGAGGAAAAGGCCGACCAATCGCCGGATGGGACATTGGATCCAACGTGGTTTCAAATGGATGACAGTGTTAATGGATGATTTTACACATTTAATATAAATTTTTATGGATGAAAACACCTCTGTACTAAGCACACCCAACCAAACACGTTCATCTAACTTTCGAGTCATTTGAGTGCTTAATCTGCATAGAAAAGGCAGTGTCCGTGGGCCGGTTATTTGGGGGCCACAACATAAATGGGAACTGGTATGCTTTCAGTTGCGTGCGCTCTAGCTCACGAACTGGGAGGCCGCGTTCGACCTAGACCTTTCCAACGGGACCCTCCACGTGCTCTGGGGCCGCTGCATTCCCGAGATATAAGGAAAAAAAGCCAAAACTTTAACCGCCTGTAACTCCCGAAGCCTGCTGCCCAGCTCAGGGCCTTTCCAACGAGACCCTCCCAAGAGCCTCGGGGCCGCGGCCTTCCTGAGATAGTAATTTTTAAAGTTTCGCCAGAAAAAAGGCGTAACTCTGGGACCCATTAAGTGTCTCCGCGGAAATCGCGCTCAAACTTTGGTCAAAAACTCCCGTCTACCCCACGACCTGAACACTACGGTTGCGGGCCTCCGGGGCGCCCCCTAGCGGATCGTGACTTTTGAAATTTTGCGGGCTCTAGCTCCCGAACCAGGAGGCCCCCGACCTCCATCGAGACCTTTCCAATGAGACCCTCCCCAAGCTCGTTCCAGAGATATAAGGCATAAAAGCCAAACCTTCAACCGCCCATAACTCACGGCCCCCGGGGCCCAGGAACTCAGGGGAGGGCACGTTCGGTAGAGGCCCCCAAGTTTCAGAATTTAGTCATTTGAGTGCTCTACCTCAAGGCCCTTCCACTAATACACAGACAGAGGCCTTTGAATGATTTTGGGGCGGGGGAGGGGAGGTTTTTCGGGAAGGTCGTAGAGTTTCACGCTTCCGGGCTGGGGGCCCCTAGAGAGTCGTAATCTACAAGCTCAAGATGCCACGACCTTTCGTCTCCGAACGGGGGGAATTTGTAAATTTAGTGGGTAATCGGGCAAATAACGGGTACGTGGAACGGGGGCATGGCCACCCGCCCTGGACCAATGGAAAGACGCACAAATAAAAACAATAGTAGGTAATTGGGCAAATAGTACGTTGGTCGGACGCTGACCACCCCCCTTGACTGACCACTCCACAAGACCGATAGTCAAACGGAGAAATAACGGCGTGACGGGCAGCGGTCAATGAAGACACCATTCATTTAATAGCAGATCGGTCGGATAATAGCATTTGGGAACGACTTACCCCTTTTACCTGTGTGGCAATGGGAAGTGGACATTTAATGGCCCTTTAGCTCAGTGTCGCCCCCTATGGTTGTCCATACGGCCGCTATCCCGGGGAATCAAGCTGTGGTCAGCGGAGGCGAGGGAATCACAAAAGGTCAGAACCTACGTTAAATAACAGGGCATTGAGATCCAAATCCACCCTACAATCCATTTGTGTGATTATCCGGCCAATGTCCTATTAATCGCATGGGCTTTTTCCCGCAAAGCCGCTATTTGTACTTCCTCAACATATTCCAGTGTCATTGTTAGCAAAAATCTCACTGTAGAAGGGAAAATGGTTTGGTAAATTTTTAGAATTTTGTCTGCTTGCTTGTTGAATGAGAATATTGGAATCAGTAAGTCAAGCAGCAAACTATATAATGCGTTATGATGTTTATCAGCCTTGGCCACTTGATATTAATGTTATAATGGTGTTAGTGTTGTGTTCGAGTCCACCTTAGTCGAGTCCGAGTCTACTATTCAAGTTAGTTGAGACGAGTCCAAAAAGCTGCGTGTTGCACTCAAGACCGAGTCCATATAATAGAGTCCGGCCAAAACCAGAAAAGGAATCTTGCCTTGAATCTGAATTTAAATGGCAAATGAATGTTCAAAAAAGCTTAACTAAGAGAAAAATTCTGTTAGTATTATTATAATAAAATTATGGAAGCCACGAAATAACTGCAAATAATACATATATCACTGGTAGGGATGGATATCGTTAAGGTTTTAATGGTATTACTACTTTTACTGATACTGCTTATCGATCCGGTACTTTAACTGTATTCTTATCGGTTCTTTTGTTATATATATTTATATATATATATATATATATATATATATATATATTTTTTTTTACAAAAAAACCTGATTAAGAACATAATTAACATTGCTTTATAATCTGATAAGTAAAATATATATAGCAAAGAAAAAGCAACGTTTGAAAAAAACAAATACGAAACATCTATTTGTAAATGGACCAGTGTGCAGGCGTTATTTGTGTTTTATATCCATAAGATAAAATACAATATAAGAACAAAGAAACAACATACACACAAATGGTAAAATAAAACAAAGATACAAATTAAATACATTGCATTAATCTCAGGAAGGTCTACTAATATTACTGTTCGGTAAGTAGTGTGGCCTACAAAAGAAATATAAAAAAGTTATGAAATGTAAAATAAATGCTTTCAAATGCTTATTAAAGCTAAAGTTATTCATTCAAGAGCTGTGAGTATTTTCTCTTTGTTTTTTGTTTGATTCACATTAATGGCGCAATCGTCAGCAGGTTTATTAGACTGAATGCAGATCAAATATCATTCTCCCATTTCTCCAAACTATTTACACCCATTTAAGATATGAACTGTGTTTAAGTGAATACTCTCCAATCCGGTCATTTTGACACATTGCGTATTTGATGGTTTAGACGCGCACACGAAGCATAAAGTATAATTTGCTTGTCTAGTTGCGGTCTGTTTCGGTGCACACACAGATAAGCCGCCTTGAAGTTGGAAACAGCGTCTCTTGTGCAGATTATTGTGCTATTTTTACTATCAAACACGTCCCGCAGTTTAGCAACAGTAGAGACTGCATTTTACAACAATCACAGATTGTGCTAAATCTGTTTGGGTTTAGGGAGAAATGACAGCGCACAGCTGTGAAGGAAAGAAAGTTGCGCTCAACGGAACATGGCTAGTTTATAATAGTTCCCCTTCAGTCGGTCACGTTCGACGTACGTCGGACGTCACCGACGAATTGGGATCACTTCTGGGAGCCCCTATCAGCTTCGAGTGTATAGAGAACGGGCCAATGGCCATTGGCGTGCGAGATTTGCATCTCGCGCTCCGCCCCGCATCGCGGGTATAAAGCGGAAGCGGATGCAGCGCACATTTGTCATTCACTTCGGAGCCAAACAAGCTTCATGGAAGACTGTTCCTGCGTCAGCAGAGAGAGAGAGAGAGAGCAGAGAAGAGGCTTTTGTGCTGGGGAGAAGGCACGTGCAGTGGCAACCGCGAGCTCACCGAAATCGGTGAAACAAACTGCTGTTTTTACAGCATCCCGGTTGGTTCGGTGGGGGCGTTCCACGGTGAGTGCAAACACAGGCTGCACTATCCCCTGTGTTTGCCGCGGTTGTTCCTGGGTGCTTCGGCACGTTAAGAGCTTCTTCTAAAAGAGCAACACGGGTGTGAAATTGCGTCTTTTTCAAGATGTCATTCCACCCGTGCGTTTCTGGATGCGGTCGTTCCCTGTCACCAGCTGACGGTCACAATCGCTGCCTGACATGTCTGGGTATTCAACATGCCGAGGCAGCGTTTGTGGATAGTTCGTGTTCCCATTGCGGGAACATGACTATCTCGGCGCTAAGGTCGAGACTCGCCTACCTTCGGGAGGGTGGAGTCCCCTTACCTATGCCCCGATCTAGTGCTATCCCTGCCCAGCAGGATAGACCTACTTCGGCGAATAGCCAGGGTGACCTGAGGATCACGTTTAGGGCACACCCGCCGAGCCAGCCTCCGTGGGCCCCTAAACCCTCTGTAGTGCCGCAGCCGGTTGAGCTTTCGGAGGAAGTCGCTGGCCCCTCTCGAGGTGGTCCAACGGTGACCTTTGGAGCTCCAGCAGAGGATAGGATGTCGATCGCTGCATCGGAGGGGGAGTTTCAGTCCTCGGGGGATGAAGACCCGGCTGCGTTGCCTCCCTCTGGGAGAGTGGCGTTGTCCGAGACGGACCCCGAGCTGACGGCTATGCTTTCCCGGGCCGCCGAAAAGGTCGGGCTCGTGTGGAACCCTCCACCGTGTCCCGAGCCTTCTAGGCTGGATGATTGGTTTCTCGGGGCGGCTCGCGCTGGTTCTCAGCGTCCCGCCCCGGTGCCCTTCTTCCCGGAAGTGCATGAGGAGCTCACGAGGTCGTGGACGGCACCTTTTTCTGCCAGAAACCGGCCGAGTAGCTCCTCCCTCCTCACTACTCTCGACGGCGGGCCAGCCAAGGGGAACGTGGGGATCCCGCCGGTGGAACGGGCGGTCGCGATGCAACTGTGTCCGGCGTCCGCTTCCACCTGGCGCGGAGACCCACGCCACCCATCCAAGGCCTGTAAGTTCTCCTCCAGTCTAACTGGGAAGGCTTACAAGGCTTGTGGACAGGCTGCGTCCGCCTTGCATGCCATGGCGTTGCTCCAGGTGCACCAGGCCCAGGCACTCATGGACATGCACGAGGGTAGACCTGACCCAGAGCTCCTCCGGGAGCTCCGGACGGCGACGGACCTCGCCCTCCGGGCGACGAAAGTCACCGCCCGTTCCATTGGTCAGGCGATGTCCACTCTTGTGGTCCAGGAGCGACATCTCTGGCTCAACCTGGCCGATATGAGGGAGACTGATAAGTATCGGTTCCTGGACTCCCCCATTTCCCAGGTTGGGCTGTTCGGCGACGCGGTCGAGAGCTTTGCCCAGCAGTTCTCGACTGTCCAGAAGCAGACGGAGGCCATCAAACACATCCTGCCCCGGCGGTCAGCTGCTGCCCAGCCGCCGGCCGCAGCTCCTCCGCCTGCTCGTCGCCGAGGGCGGCCGCCCGCCGCCGCCCCCGCTCCCGCCCCAGCCCAGCAGCAGCCTCCACCAGGGCAACGGCGTGGAGCCGGCCGCGGGAAGGCCGTCCAGCCCGCTCAGGCCGCTGCCAAGCCAGGTGGCAAGCGTCGTCGTAAGAGACCCTGAGACGGGCCACCCAGAGATGGAGGAGACAGCTCTTCAGGAGGTGGTGACAGCACCGCTCCTTCTCCCGCTGGAGGGCCGGGAGAGAATTTTATGTTCTTGTTTGGTTTCTGTTCCGCCACTGGCCTTCGGGCCAGTGGTACCCAAAACTTCAAAAAAAGAGCTGTTTCTAAAATCTCTGGGTGCCAAGAGAGCGCGCTTGGCGGTGTACGACGCTCCCATGCCTTGTCACCCTCCGGTGCCTCTCTTATCGCCAGCAGGGGGTGCTGGCTGTGTCCAGGACGCACACAAGAGGCCTCCGCACACTCGTGCACCCCCTCAGCGGAAGCAGGTAAGTGTTGCATTGCGCACTCAGACCCCACTTCGGGCCGCGATGCCGTCCGAGTCGGGTCCCTGCACTCCGCTGCGCTGCCCCGCTGCGGGTACGTCTGTGGTGCCGTTGGTCCCGCTGGTTCGGTCGCTGGGAGCCTGGTTAGCGCTCCCCAGCCCGTCCCGCTGGCTCATCCGTACTATCAGACTCGGCTATGCGATTCAGTTCGCTCGGCGGCCCCCCAAGTTCAGGGGCGTTCACTTCACCTCCGTGTCGAAGGAGGACGCCCCCGTGCTACGGGCGGAGATCGCAGTCCTACTGGCGAAGGACGCGATAGAGCCGGTCCCTCCAGCCGATATGAAGACAGGCTTCTACAGCCCGTACTTCATTGTACCCAAGAAAGGCGGCGGGTTACGGCCAATCTTGGACCTGCGGTTCTTGAATCGGTCCCTTCACAGGCTGCCGTTCAGAATGCTAACGCAGAAACGCATCTTCAGGTGCATCCGTCCCCAAGATTGGTTTGCAGCGATCGACCTGAAGGACGCGTACTTTCATGTCTCGATTCTCCCCCGACACAGACCGTTCCTACGCTTTGCGTTCGAGGGACGGGCATATCAGTACAGAGTCCTACCCTTCGGGCTGTCCCTGTCGCCCCGCGTCTTCACGAAGGTCGCGGAGGCGGCCATTGCTCCCATGAGAGAGCGTGGTGTTCGCATTCTCAACTACCTCGACGACTGGCTGATTCTGGCTCAGTCGAAGGCACAGTTGTGCGAACACAGGGACATGGTGCTCAGTCACCTCAGCCTGTTGGGACTTCAGGTCAACTGGGAAAAGAGCAAACTCTGCCCCGTGCAGAGGATCTCTTTTCTCGGTATGAAGTTGGACTCGGTCAATCTGACAGCGCGACTCACAGAGCAGCGCGTCCAGTCGGTGTTGAACTGCTTGAATTCGTTCAAATGCAGGACAGCGGTACCACTGAAACATTTTCAGAGGCTCCTGGGGCATATGGCATCCGCAGCCGCAGTGACGCCGCTCGGATTGCTTCATATGAGGCCGCTTCAACACTGGCTACACGACCGAGTCCCGAGATGGGCGTGGCAGAGCGGCTCATTCCGTGTCTCAGTAACACCGAAGTGTCGCCAAACCTTCAGTCCGTGGTTGGACCCTTCGTTCCTACGGGCAGGAGTTCCCCTAGAACAAGTGTCCAGGCATGCTGTGGTCTCCACGGATGCCTCATCCACCGGCTGGGGGGCCACGTACAACGGGCTTGCAGTTTCGGGTCTGTGGACGGGGCCTCAACTGCAATGGCATATCAATTGCCTCGAGTTGTTAGCAGTTCGTCTTGCGCTGGGCCGCCTCAAAGGGCCGCTACGAGGCAAGCACGTTCTGGTCCGTACGGACAACACTGCGGCCGTTGCGTACATCAACAAACAGGGTGGTCTACGCTCCCGCCGCATGTCACAACTCGCCCGCCATCTCCTCCTCTGGAGTCAGAAGCATCTGAGGTCGCTTCGTGCCATTCATATCCCGGGCCTGCTCAATCGTGCAGCCGACGAGCTCTCACGACAGCAAGTGCTCCCAGGAGAGTGGAGACTCCATCCCCAGGTGGTCCAGCTGATCTGGAGTCGCTTCGGGACCGCACAGGTAGACCTGTTTGCCGCCCCGGACACGTCTCACTGCCAGTTGTTCTATTCCCTGACCGGGGGGACCCTCGGCTCGGATGCGCTGGCACACAGCTGGCCCCGGGGCCTACGCAAATATGCGTTTCCCCCAGTGAGCCTTCTTGCGCAGACACTGTGCAAGGTCAGGGAGGACGAGGAGCAGGTCTTGCTAGTTGCGCCATACTGGCCCAACCGGACCTGGTTCCCGGAACTAGTGCTCCTCGCGACAGCACCTCCTTGGCCCATTCCTCTGAGGAAGGACCTCCTGACTCAGAGACGGGGCACCCTGTGGCACCCGCGTCCGGACCTCTGGAAACTCCATGTCTGGTCCCTGGATGGGACGCGGAGGTTCTAGGTGGCCTACCACAGGCTGTGGTAGACACCATCACTTCCGCCAGAGCCCCCTCTACGAGGCACCTCTACGTGTTGAAGTGGAACCTGTTCGTCGAGTGGTGTTCTTCTCGTCGAGAAGACCCCCGAAGATGTTCGATCGGCTCTGTGCTTTCCTTCCTGCAAGAAGGGTTGGAGCGAAGGCTGTCTCCCTCCACCCTCAAAGTGTATGTTGCCGCTATCGCCGCAAATCACAGCATGGTCGAAGGTAAGTCCCTAGGAAAGCACGATCTGGTCGTCAGGTTCCTGAGGGGGGCGAGGAGATTAAATCCGCCTCGCCCTCACTCTATACCCTCTTGGGACTTGCCCCTGGTGCTAACCGCATTACAGAGGGCTCCCTTTGAGCCTTTGCAGTCAGTAGAGTTAAAAATCCTGTCCTGGAAGACAGTACTCCTGACTGCATTGGCTTCCATCAAGAGGGTAGGGGACCTGCAGGCATTTTCGGTCGACGAATCGTGCCTGGAATTCGGGGCGGGTAACTCTCAGGTAATCCTGAGACCCCGGCCCGGATATGTGCCCAAGGTTCCCACCACTCCCTTTCGGGACCAGGTGGTGAACCTGCAAGCGCTGCCTTCGGAGGAGGCAGACCCAGCCCTGGCTTTTCTCTGTCCCGTTCGCGCTCTGCGGACTTACGTGGACAGAACGCAAAGCTTCAGGACCTCAGAACAGCTCTTCATCTGTTACGGAGGCCAGCAGAAGGGAAAGGCTGTCTCCAAGCAGAGGATGGCTCACTGGATAGTGGATGCCATCGCCTTGGCGTATGAAACCCAAGGCGTGCCCTGCCCGCTTGGGTTGAGGGCCCACTCCACTAGGAGTGTGGCCTCTTCCTGGGCGCTGGCACACGGCGCCTCGCTGACAGATATATGTAGAGCTGCGGGCTGGGCGACACCTAACACGTTCGCTAGATTCTATAGCCTCCGTGTAGAGCCGGTTTCTTCCCGTGTGCTCGCTTCAAATAGCCGGTAACACCGAAGGGCCCGTTCTAGTGTCGGCTTGCTGCGCCATTCCCCTCCTCATGGACCGGATACGTGCGCTGATATGCTCCAGTCGAGTTCCCCAGCACGGCGAACCCTGTTGAGTCCTCCGCAACCAGTGGCAGTCAGACGTGGCGGAGCGTCCGACGCCAGGTCTAACACTCGTATGCATTGGTGGAACTTGTGTTAGGCTGGGTATCCATATGTTGTGACCCCTACGGCGGTCCCATATGTGTATTCTTCCACGGTACGGCTCCCTACGGCGAGCCCGTGTCTTTCCCTTGGCAGAGCTCGCTCTGCCGTCTCTGTGCGGTGTAGTCTCCCGCCTGCATTGGCCGGGGCCACCCCTGGGACTTCCGTATGTTGTACTGCCCACGGCCAGTCCATACATGTATATTCCACATGATACCTCCCTACGGGTAGGATGTGGCTTCCGCAGCGGCCCCCCGGGGCACGCTTTCCCAGCGTTATCCAATACTCTGCTGAGTGGGTCTTGCGGAACAGCAGCAGTGACTCTCCCTGCGTAGGTTCCCCGCCCCGAACAGACGGGGGTCTGAGGGGCTTTCGCTGGGCGCTGGAAGTGGTAGTAACTGTGGCGTTTTCCATAGGGATCCCAATTCGTCGGTGACGTCCGACGTACGTCGAACGTGACCGACTGAAGGGGAACGTCTCGGTTACGTATGTAACCCTCGTTCCCTGAAGGAGGGAACGGAGACGTACGTCCCGTCGCCACAGTTGCTGTACCATCACTGCAGCGGCCGAGTCACTAGTTCGGCTCCTCAGTGAAAAACAAATGTGCGCTGCATCCGCTTCCGCTTTATACCCGCGATGCGGGGCGGAGCGCGAGATGCAAATCTCGCACGCCAATGGCCATTGGCCCGTTCTCTATACACTCGAAGCTGATAGGGGCTCCCAGAAGTGATCCCAATTCGTCGGTGACGTCCGACGTACGTCTCCGTTCCCTCCTTCAGGGAACGAGGGTTACATACGTAACCGAGACGTTTTACCTCATATCTTTTTATAATAATAGGAAGCCGAAATTGAAAATAAAATTAGTATGTAATGCTATACTATACTATATAATTAATATCACAGCCTTAAAGTGTAACCAGACTAGTTCTCTTGGCCATCGTCACTCATTAAATGGGGATTTTTGTGTTTCTCTCTCTCTTTTTACAAATAGCAAAAATGCATCATAGACCGATGATTTAATATTATCTCATATAGAAACGGCTGGCAAAGATAGAATTTGCAAGATAACATCTATATCATTAATAAATAGTAAGTGCATTTTCTTAATTTCTCCAGTACCGACAGCAGAACCGATAGTGTTAGAGCTGGATACTTCACTGTCTTACCTCTTTCTAAACTCATCTACAAGAAATCTAGTATTTGCTAAAATAGAAATCAAGCATCATGCTGCAGAACATCTTAAACGTGCCGGGGAGGAAGGGAGGTGGAGGGCATTCAGGGGTGGAAAGTACCAAATTTTGCGTGAGTACTGTAAATGTGTGTTTATTTCTAGTTTAAGGGACTTTATCTCTCTCCCCCTGCCCAACCCCATACACCCCCCACCCCCATTTTTGGAAATGTGTGAAATAAAATCAATAATTCATCCACACTGTAAGGAAAAAAGCACACAGCATGAGACTGTAAGCCATCAAGATTGCAAAATAGACACACAAACAGAGAAATGTGAGACTGTAACAGAGAAAACTGAGAATATGTGAAATAAAATAAATTAATATAAGGAAGGGGAGGGGGTCACACACTGTGTCTCTCTCTTGAACACACACACACACACAGAGTAAGGTCAAAGGCTGATAGTAATGCTGCCTTCACATGCTAGCAGAATTATCATAAATACGAGTTTCCTAAGTAAAAATTGCACATGAACGCCCTCTGATGTCGTGTTTACCACTGGGAAGTTCGGAAATAATTTTGATACCCAAATTCCTGAGATGGACGTGCCATAAACTTTAAACATGGTTGTGGGGAGAACTACTGCTGTGACGGGTATGATTTATTATTTTTTTCCCCCCAAAACAACTTGATCGTCTTGTCATTAATATAGTGCATAATTACATATACGAGTAATCATTTGAAGCATACTGTATGTTTTATACACAGCGAAAATAGGCTGCATTTGACCGAAATGACAGAATCGGCAGAAAGAGGATCTGGATAGCATCGTAAATGTTTATATGGTTGTCAGTGCATGTGACACTACATATCATTTTAGTTTTAATAAGATTTTCCCAATTAATAGGCAAGAATAAACCAGGTGTCCTCCATGGTTACTGTTCATTCCGACAACAAGCACTTGAATGCAACAAGCTCATAATCACGAAGTGGGAATTATCACATTTCCGACGTGACAGCCTGCATACCTGTCTGCTGTGTTGGCTTTGCTATTTTTGTGTTTCAGTAGCCGGGGCTGCAGTCCGAGTGTGGATGGAGGACACCTGGGTTTGGAGTCTTCCTTGAGTACAAAAGCTTCCTGCCTTTCCTCTAGATGAGAGAGAAAGAGAGAGCGCTTCTCTCTCCCGCGTGTCTTTTTCCTATGTTTTGTTTCTGCCGGCATTTTGTGTTTAGTTATGGTTTTGTTTGTTAAATAAAGTGGTTATATTCTGATTAAATCCTTTGAGCCGGGTTGTGACACCGATAGCCTGTGAAGGCAGCATAAGATCATAGGATGAGATTCTTCCCTAGTAACAACCTCCAGGCCAACCACACATCTGTTTATGACAACAAAAACTTTGGTATAAATATTGCCACTTTGAGCCCAGCCCACAGTTCATTCTGCACAATGGCAAAGAGATATACTGCCCAGGAGACCCTGGAGTACTTACTTCATTCTAGTGAAGAAGAAGAGAACGCTGAGCCAGATGACCCAGTTGATGAAACTTTTGAAGAGGAAGATTTTACGGAGGCTAACCCAAACTTTGAAACGGAAGAAGGTCCTGCCCCTGAGAGGGAAGGCCCTGAAACCTACCTCTCCAAGAACAGGGAAATACTGTGGAGTTCAATTCCTCCTCCACAGACACAAGGGAGAGAGCGGGCAGAGGAGGTCCGAAGACATGCCCCTGGACCTACAAGGCCTGTGTCAGACCAGAAGGTATAAAGTCAACTTTTGAGCAATTTTTTCCAAGGTCAATTCAACAAATGGTGGTTAAAATGACTAATTTAGAGGGGCGATGAGTGTTTGCGGAAGAATTGAGCAATATTGATTGGAATGACATGCAAGCATTTACTGGCCTTCTGATACTTGCTGGGGTTTTCAAGTCGTATCACACCGTGTCCTAACTACACGCGACACGATAAGATTCCAGCGACAAGCAACTTGTCTGTCCACACCAGACGCGACGCGACTGCGAGATGCAACAAATCAATCCAAAAACCACAGCCAATCAGAACAGCGCGTGGGCGGGCTCTCGCGGCAAGTGTAGGCTACGCCACCAGAGATTAATCTGACGGCACTCGCAAGGAAATGGATAAGTACATAATCAAACTCACAAATATTACATAATTTAAACATTACTAAAAATACATACTGAGTTGCTAAAACAATCTTTGTCATAGAATATACCTGTTCACAGTTTGAACGTTTTTGTTTCAATTTGTTTAATTTCAAGATCTGAGGTGAATTATCCTTTGTTGCTTTTAGTACGACTAACAAAGCTGGAAGCACTAAATGATATTCAAAGTCACATTACATGCTTTTAACATTAAATAAAGCACATAAACACTACCTGAGATTATCATTGCCATGTTTTGTGTTGTTATTCCAGCCGCGTTAGGACAAAAACATTAATTAACATGGAAAAGGTACCTTTTATCGCGTTTCGCGGCGTCGCGTCGCGTGTAGTTAGGACACGGTGTCATGAAGCAGTATTTAGCTTATGGGATAGTGAGATGGGGAGGGCATTTTTTCGGTCCACCATGCCACTGAAATATTTCAAACGACTATCAAGGGTTGTGTGCTTCTATGACGAGAGACGAGAGCTGCAAGGAGGGAAAACGATAAGCTGGCACCCATCCGTGAGATTTAGGAACACTGGGTAGAGAGACTTCCATCCATGTACCATCCTGATCTCAACATCACAGTTGATGAGTGCCTGGTTGGATTCAGGGGCCGGTGCCCTTTCAAACAACCCTTTTTTTGCCAACCAAACCTGCAAAATACAACATTTGGGCAGCCTGTGATGCAAACACAGGTTACTGTTTTAACATGCAGGTGTACACCGGAAAACCTGCAGGAGGACAGCATGAGAGAAACCTGGGCAAGCGAATAGTGCTTGAAATAATGCATGGCTTTCAGGGGCATATACAATTTTTTTTTTTAGTTCTTATGATCTTGGCACAGAGCTCCAACAGAAAAAAATAAGAATGGTTGGAACGGTCCGATAGAACAAGCCAGAACTGCCAAGTGCACTGACAAACCTAAGAGGCAGGGCTCGATTCTCATCTCTGTTTGCCTACACAGAGACACACGCCATTGTGTCCTACTGTCTGGAAAAAAAATTAAAATGTGCTTCTCATGAGCACTGTGCACATAGAACCAACAGTAACCAGAGATGATCTTTGATTACAACAGCACCAAAAGTGGAGTGGACAATCTTGACAAAGGTTTTTGCTACTTTGTGGTTTTTTTTATTGCTGATAATAACAATTATTATTGGAATTACAATAATCAGAAAGTATTTTATATAATTATAAAATAAAAAAGATTCACACGGCTCACCGGCCCATGGCAGTATTTTTAACCCCCTCGAGTCGGCCGTCGCGATCAACTCGCTTTTTTTCTTATCAGTGCCAAAGAGACTCAAATAACTCTGTCGATTTTTATAATTCAGGCAAGTGTTATACATCATTATAATCTGTTAAGTTTCTACTTTTATTTGTGTTCAGTCACAATAAAAACAAAATGTTGTGCTTTTTGCAAAATAAAGAAAACAAACATGATGCGCGATCTGCAGCCTGTCTCTCAATGACGTTCATTCAGATAGTCTTCAGAAAATGAACTGTAACTTAGTGAATACTTGTCTCACAAACATGAGACATATGTCTAAAGAAACGTTGAAATGTCCGGTTTTAAATAATGTGAATCAAAACGAAAACAAACATTCTCTGTTTATGTAATCCGTTTGAAAAGAGAGAGATGTCAGTCGTTCGCGAGCCTCTTCATTATCCGCTAATGCGCCACGCCCACGGAGCATGTGTTCTTTTGAGATTCAAATACTGAAGCGATCCATGAGAGCAGAGTCACCGCCCACATCAACTCGAATAAACACATCAAGTGTAGTGCTATACTTTAGCTACATCGTTTTGAGACGCGTTGAGGAATAATTCTGGAATAATTTACCTAAGAAGAAAAGCTGTTTATTTCTAAGAGTAACTGCCAGCCGATTGTGAGGTAAGTTTATTCTGTTAGTGTCTGTGAATATTAAACGCAAAAAGACCGTTTAAATATGAATCCTGCTGCAACATAAAATGTCATAGATGTAAGACTGTTTAGACAAGATTTCTTTGGCCTGTTTTGGACAGATTATTAAGTATTTATTGTAAAATAGCCTAGTGTCACATCAATAAAGCTTTTATTCGCAAATTTCTGCTCAGATGCTATAAATATAGTAGGCTACCAGTCAAACGTTTTGTGTTCAGTAGCCATTAAAACGTATTTTGTTTCATATTGATGTTTAAATATTATAGCCTAATGTTATTTTTTAATTTAATATATGTTGATTGTGAAAAGTGAACAGTACGAGTAATAAAGGACACATCAGATGCGCAATATATCAGAAGACATGGAGTTTGTCAGAAATGATTTTGACCACTTCATTAAGTTTTGTTTTGTAGAAAGCCTTTCTTTAAAGTGAATTTCGTTTTGTATAAACTGTATCTTAATTTTAATCAATGTTTTTAATATATTTGCTTCTATATTTGCTTCTTATTAAATAAGCAGACAATAGCCTTAGCACTGGTGTGATCATGCATTGCACGCATGTCTCATAAATGAACAGAAACTCGAAATGATATTTGAGTATTGTGTGTATCAGATAGTTTACAAAATCAAATGATTCAGAAAAATTCACCCTATACTCTTTGAAATCATAATTTCATTGCATTATGTTGTTTTAAATCCCAAATATTTTACTTACAACATTCATCATTACCAATTATTCAGTTATTTGTATTTACTGAATTCTGAATTGTGTTCAGTGTCACAATATTATTGTTTTTTTAGCATGAGACTTCATTCAAAAACATTAAAAATTGTAATGTCAAATCTTTTGATAATTTAAAATATAATAGGCCTTTGTAATGTGCCTTTGTTGACTACATTCTAAATAAACTACAACAAAATATATTTCCTTTGTCCTGTTGCTTTGCTCTCTCAGTCACATACCTGAGGCTCATTCATTATGCAGCTCATTATGGGTTCTTTTGTTCTCTCAGGTGTGATTCACAGCATTATTCATGATCATTCACACCCCTTCGCATGCGGCCTTTGTAAAGAAAAAAAAGTGTCTTAAAAAATGTAAATCAATATATATTTTTATGTGAATGAGCAGGCACAATGATTCTCACATCAGTTTGAAGCAAAAACTCTAGGCAACAACACCCATTAGTCAAAAGTCTTGTGGACACATATCTATTGTGTGTTTTGTGGCCTTAATTCAGTGACTTACATTTTTAGTTTAATCAAAAACCACGCATAAATGTTATTCTCTCAAAAATACAAACATGTACATACATGTTGCTCACATATTATGGTAGCCCAGTTTGTGCTGAATACAGTGTAATGACACTTTTGCCATTAATGTGTTTATAAGCAACTGAAAAAGCACAAATGTCACAGCATGTCAAAACTTCTAAAGGGCCCCAAAACAGCTCAGACTTCAGAGGATTAAACATGATTGATTTCTCGGCCTACAATGCTTTTGTGATCTGGAGGGAAATATATCCCACTTGGAAACGGGGATGACTACAGGAGGAGGTGTTTTCTGGTGGAGCTAGGGAGAGCTAGGGTTGAACAAGGCGGCACATTCCTTGCACACCAGCCTCTCTGCATCTTATGAGGAAAGTGAAGGAATCTGATGAGGAAACCGTCTCCTCCACGGCTGGTCTCTCAGCCAAAAGAAAAAGATGCCAAAGGTGCTTGCCAAGGGATATTAAAACCAGCATCATTTGGAATCACCCAATTTGCAAGAGACACACAGTAGTTATCTGTGACATGTGCAACAATGACTAATTACAACTAGTATGTAAACATATGTAAATATACATAGGATGATATTTATAACTTTAATTAAATTATTTTCTCTACTTTCCCTTTACTGTCTGATAATTATTATACGTTTGCTGTTATTTTAGTTTGTTCATAATGCTGTTGCCTTTTGAAGGTGTGTTACTGTTCATTGAATTGTACAAAATAGATTTATTGAAAAAGGTTTATAAAAAAAGTGTTATGACAGAACGAATTGCATTTTTATTCAAAAAATGAATCCTTGTCACTAAAACTGAATCCTTATCACAATGCTTATATCCATCTTAATCCATTTGTTTCTTGCCAAAATATAAGTGCAAATCAAAATTTCAACTATATTTGGAAGAACAAAGTGCATTATATTAAAAGGGCCATAACTGTAAAGGATTGATTGTAGGTTAACATGAAATGACTGACTGTCTGAATAGAAAATGAATGAATTAAAATAATTTCTGCTAAATGGTCAAGTCACCTTTATTTATATAGTGCTTTTTACAATGCCGATTGTTTCAAAGCAGCTTCACAGTGTTAAACAGGAAAATAATGCAACAGAATTTGATTCGGCTGTACAGCCTGTAGGGACTCTGTACAAGGGAAACAGGTATATTTAGCTCAAATTAATTTATGAATTAATTCATAGGGAATTTTGAAAGAGTCTATTTTACGGCCGAGCAAATGACTCGTCCGGTGTCCATTTTAACGGGCCGTAACTATCAACTCTGCAGCGGATATTAGTATCCACACAATAGTGAAACACTATTTAACAGCCAGGTAACTTAGATCAGCAGTTTAAGACATTAAATTCGTAAGCACATAACACAAGAACACTTATCTTTAAATACAAATGAAACTTTATTGATTACTCTAACACGTAAAACTAATATCTAACACACACACGCACACACATTCACACGCGTTGCAGAAAGGAAGAAAGTGAGGAAAGAATGAGTTTTAAGAGAGAAATGATGAAGTCCCAAGTTTCTAACATATGCATTTATAACACATGACCTGAATGAACCACCAATCATTAACTTAACCCTCCTATCGTTGCTTAGGCGGGGATATTCAATTTGATATCATTGCACCAGTTCAGTTTAGAATCTGGAGGTTACTTGCGTTTGTGTCTCCTGTCGTCTTGGGGATTCCCTTTTCGGTCTTGGCTGCAGGGGTTTCCCAGGTTCGGTGATTCACTGACGGCCTTGTCGTGTCTTTTGATCGACGTCTTGGGAAACCAATCACGTGGCGTGTTGGTGGCTGGATGGAAAGTCTTGTGGGTATTGTTTGAAGTCAAAGCGCGCTCTGCTGTAGATTCGGCGAGAGAAACTTTGCGGCGAAACTTAGAACATGAGACTCAACGGAAAGAAAATAAACTTAAGTAAAAGAAAGTGAGAGGAGCGTTCTAGATGGCTTAAATTAAATCGTTAACCCATTCTCTCAGATCTTGGTCTGCCTCCGACCGTCTTCGTCCGATCATCTATTCGTCATGTTGTCTGTCTTTTGTCTTGACTTAACTTGCTCTAACTCTTTGTTCGTGTTTTGAGATTATAAAACTCAAAAATCTGCCCATCCTCCTGGATGGATTCTAACCAATTAGGTATTATCGTTGGTTCCGAGGTGACTGTTTCTCCACCCCTCCCATAAGTTATCTGTTATCTCTGGTCCCGGTCTAAGCAGAGAGTGCATTTAGACATGATTTCTTATTATAAGTACACGATACATTCTACACAGATTTCACTGAAGCCATCTTCTGAATTACGAACAGAGATTTACACTCATACCAGATAAGGCATACTTTCAATTAACCATTCAATAGTTATAACAATTACATGAATTGTGAGTAATATATATGCATTATGGTCACGTGTATTGGTTATAGACATGATATAAATTATGCAGTAGAAGGCTGTTTGAATGTTTTTGTGATTTGATGCAGTTTGTACGTGATAACAGTTTCTGTGGGTTTTTCCTGTGGATTGTAACCGTGTCCCTCAGAGTTCATCTAAAGGTCGTTGAGACAGCGGTGATCGTGGAGATCAAACAAAGTCTGTTGTTATCTTTGGTGTTGCTCAGAGTTGCCAAAATTTGCAAGGCAGTAAAGCACTTAGCTGAGTTTCTGTCAGCCTGAGGCAGACTGACCGGCGTCCACTTCAATTAAGGCCATAAATTGTTGATTTGTTGAGTTGAGTTTTGTGTGGAATTATGCCCGAACGAATCATCTGGAAGATTCATTTGTGTCTGGTGCGTCCACAATTCCTACAAGCTGTTCTTGAGAAAACGGTGATGTCATCCAGCTCATTTCAATTATCATATAGTGTCAATGCGGGCAGATCAGTAATATAGTTGAAAATTTAGTGTCCCCAACTGAGCAAGCCAAAAGCCAAAGGCGACAGTGGCAAGGAACCAAAACTCCTTCAGGGGCCAGAATGGAGAAAAAAACCTTGGGAGAAACCAGGCTCAGTCGGGGTGCCAATTCTCCTCTGGCCAACGAACAAACAGTGTATGATTATGATTCTGGCAACATTACAGGTCTGAAGTCATATTAGATCGAAAGATTATTCGAAAGATCGGAGTCGTCACGGTGGAGACGGGTTTAATAAGGGTGTCATGTCGATGCGGCATTTACAGGGGGGAGTTTAATTGACACGGTCTCTGCAGACATTTCAGGGATGCGTTGGTCATGTCTAGGCACAGGTCCACCATCTGATCTGGATACGGCCCGGATCCGGCTGACTGCAGTAAACCTCGGGATAAACAGAAAGACTAACATTAGCGTAGATGCCATTCTTCTTATGATGTAACGAGTATATCTATGGGAAGTGTTCCCGGTTCCGGCTGACCTAGTTAATGCAGCCTAAAACAATCATTTAACTGATTTGAGTAATATAAATTAAAAATGTTTTATGTGTATGCCATAGTAAAGAGATGTGTTTTTAGTCTAGATTTAAACTGACAGAGTGTGTCTGATTCCCGAACAATGCTAGGAAGACTGTTCCAGAGTTTAGGTGCTAAATAGGAAAAGGATCGACCGCCTGCAGTTGATTTTGATATTCTAGGTATTATCGACTGGCCAGAATTTTGAGACTGCAATAGATGTGAAGGACTATAATGCGTTAAGAGCTCGCTCAAGTACTGGGGAGCTAAACCATTTAGTGCTTTGTAAGTAATTAGCAAGATTTTAAAATGTATACGATGTTTAATAGGGAGCCAGTGCAGTGTTGACAGAACCGGGCTAATATGGTCATACTTCCTGGTTCTAGTAAGAACTCGAGCAGCTGGTTTTGGACCAGCTGCAATTTATTTATTAAGCGAGCAGGGCAACCACCCAGCAGAGCATTACAATAATCTAGCCTCGAGGTCATGAACGCATGAACTAACTGTTCAGCATTTTGCATTGAAAGCATATGCCGTAATTTAGATATATTTTTAAGATGGAAGAATGCAGTTTTACAGATGCTAGAAACGTGGCTTTCAAATGAAAGATTGGTATCAAAGAGCACACCCAGGTTCCTAACTGACGACGAGGACTTGACAGAGCAGCCATCAAGTGTCAGACAGTATTCTAGGTTACTACTTGTGGAGTTTTTTTTGTCCAATAATTAAAAATTCAGTTTTTTTCTGAATTAAGTTGCAGGAAATTACTAGTCATCCAATTTTTTATATCAGCTATGCATTGCGTTAATCTTGTGAATTGGTAAATTTCGTCAGGGCGTGAAGAAATATAGAGCTGAGTATCGTCAGCATAACAATGAAAACTAACGCCATGCTTCCTAATGATATCTCCCAGTGGTAGCATGTACAGGGTGAAAAGCAACGGTATTGGCACTGAGCCTTGCGGTACTCCATACTGAACTTGTGTTCGGTGTGACATCTCTTCATTTACTGCTACAAACTGATAACAGTCAGATAAGTATGATTTAAGCCATGCCAATGCAATTCCGCTAATGCCAACTTAATTTTCGAGTCTATTCAAAAGAATGTTGTGGTCGATAGTGTCGAATGCAGCGCTAAGATCGAGTAACACTAACAGAGAGATACAACCACGATCGGATGATAAGAGTAAATCATTTGTAACTCTAATGAGAGCAGTCTCAGTACTATGATACGGTCTAAATCCTGACTGGAAATCCTCACAGATACCATTTCTTTCTAAAAAGGAGCATAGTTGTGAGGACACTGCCTTTTCTAGTATTTTTGACAGAAAGGGTAGATTTGAGATTGGCCTGTAATTAACTAATTCTGTAGGATCAAGTTGTGGTTTTTTAATAAATGGTTTAATAATAGCCAACTTAAAAGTTTTCAGTACATATCCTAATGACAAGGATGAATTAATGATATTAAGAAGAGGATCTATGACCTCTGGAAGCATCTCTTTTAGTAGTTTAGTCGGTATGGGGTCGAGCATACATGTTGTTGATTTTGATGATTTAACGAGTTTAGCCAATTCTTCTTCTCCTATAGCAGTGAATGAGTGGAATTTTTCCTCAGTGACACTACAATGCACTGTCTGAAGTGATACTATAGTAGATGGTTGTATAGTTATAATTGTTTCCTAATATTATCAATCTTGCACGTAAAGAAGTTAATAAAGTCATTACTGCTGTGCTGTTTGGAAACATCAGAAGTTGAAGCTTTATTTCTTGTTAATTTAGCCACTGTATCAAATAAATACCTAGAGTTGTGTTTGTTTTCTTCTAAGAGAGTCGAGAAATAAGCAGATCTAGCAGTTTTTACTGCCTTTCTGTTGTTGGAATCTATTATTACATAAATGAAGACTTTGCACTGTTGTTGGCTGGATCAAATGTGTCTGACGGAGTTGACACAAATTAAGTTATTTCATTAAATGTACATTTTTAGAAAAACCAGTTTCCTTTAGATGGTTCATTAGCTGAGACCTTTGTCTACAGATATTTCAAGTTATAATAATGTATTATTAAATACTAAAAACTAACATCTAAAACATGTTTTGTCCCTGTGGTATGGCTGTGCATTGGACACAAACTCAGCAACTCTTCTGTCACTTATAAATTGGTCATTAATACCCCTAATGAAAATGATTAGCTGCACACCATCAGCATTGTCTGTATATGCAGTGAAAAGTAGCTTTGTCGCATAACTGATCATAAATATCATTCGATAATTCGCTAATCCGCTCTGCCACTAATATTGATGTAATGATGTAATGATGCTTGAGATTATATTAATAAGGATTTTAATGACAAATAATATTTTTTGATGTTTTATGTTACATTCAGTTTTATGTTCATATTTATGGTCATGTTCTTCAAAGAAACGTTTGCCAAAAATTGCTAAAATTCACTAACATTACACCATTAACTGACTGCACGATCATAGTCCCGCTGTCAGGAACGGGTAAGTATAAAGGAGTGAGGACTCAAGTGCAGGAAGGAAAGGTGACTTTATTAAATAATAAAATTAAACAAACACAAACCAAATACCCACAAGGGGGAAAACCCAACTTGATAAACTAAACACGAGGAGCAGGAACATGAAGCACAACAGGGAACAGAAGACATCAGACAACGATCCAGCACAGGACTGCAAACACAAGGAGATTATAAAGACAGTTATTGAGGGAGAACAGGTGGGGCAATTAAACCAATAATGAGATAATGAGATAGACATGACGTAAGACCAAAACATGACAAACACACCACGTGTTTACGCAGGACAAGACAGACATGTGACACCCACAACATATTTTCATGTGTGATACCCGGTGACTTGACAGTGCATGTGATCACGTAAACGCGTTAACCCGTTTTCCTTTATCTGAGTAAGGTTAAACAGCTTAAGCACAAACCGATCGTCACAGCTAGATTTTTGCCCCTTATGCCGACTTCACCCAGCATGTAAACGCATTAACCTGCTTTCTGTCAGCTTATTGAGGTGCACGTGTGTGCTATGGCGACATTTCTTAAAAATATGATATTAATCATTTAATATAATAAAATGTAATTATTGTTACTACTGTAAAGCTATATTAATTCATATGGGATCATATTTCAATGACAGTATATTTATTGAACAAAAAAAAAATATTTCATTTATCAAAATGAATTGAAAAATTCACTCATTTTCCATGTATGTTCCAAGGAAATATCACGTGGAGGAACGTTGGCCAAAGGATTTAATGTGACGAACCTGATTTGAACCTGATATTTGGAGCTCCAGTGTGTCCAGTGATGTCAATGTTAAGTTTAACCATCATAGAGTGAAAGTTTATCATTTGGACGTGTTTTGTCTTGCCACTTTACACATCGGGACTCAGGAATTGGGATTCGGACGCTGTTATCTGTGCACACAGCCACACACACCCGAAGCGCGTGCACACACAGAGAGAGAGAGAGAGAGAGGCGCATTTCAGACAGCGCTCGAACACGAAATTGATTCCTTTCAGGTTTACTTGTGATTGAACAGACACACACACAAACGTATGTCAAAATACCCATCTCGGCAAGTATTCTCTCGGTTGTGTCATAAGTGAACAGTTGAGAAAGAAACCGGATGTGTGTCAGTATATTCGGTCCATGCGTTTGTTCTTAAAGTGACAGCAGCTTAAAATTCCATGACAGCATTAATGTTAAAGGGATAGTTCACCCTGAAATGAAAATAAAGCCATCTTTTACTCACCCTGCTGTTGTTCTAATGCCATATGTCCTTTTATTTTTTTTCGGGCCTCAAAAGCAGTAATTTTAAAAATAGTCCTGCACACGATCCTCCATATAATGGCAGTGAATGGCGACCAGACTAAAACATTACAAAAATGATACAAAAGTATCACGCAATGATACAGTGAGACGCGCGCCATATATGGAAAGTGTTCAGGAGGCATACTATAAGGTTTTGTGAGAAAGAAACCGTATTATATAGTCATAATACTGAGATCAGCCGCTACTGCGCGCGTTCCTGTGAGTGCGTGTGAGCCGTCAGCAGCCGCCGGCGCTCATGCTTACTATAACTCGCACTGTTGTCATGGTACCCAGGATAAGCACACACACGCACCATTTTGAGAAATCAGGCTCAATAGAAACAAACACGACTCTCGTCTCTTCTATAAGGTATATGATAAAAAATAATACAATAATACTAATAATAGGTAAACCTCCTGAAGTGAATGTTGTGTACCGGTTGTCATGACAACATTGCGTGAGTGGCTGATGACGGCTCGGACACACTCACAGGAACGCACACAGAGTACTATTTTTAAAATTTCTGCTTTTGAGGTCCGAAAAAGATAGGGCATTGGAACAACAGCAGGGTCAGTAAAAGATGGCTTTATTTTCATTTCAGGGTGAACTATTCCTTTAATTAAATGAAGAAAAAAAATAAAATAGAGCTTTAACAAAGATTAACCTATATTTGCTACCTTACTAACCTATATGCTGCATGCAAGAGTGGAGTTTCATGTCTAAATATAATCAAAAGCAAGAACAGATCCTGCCTGTCAGACTCTCACCTCTGAGCATGTCATCCCAAGATCTGCAGAACCACTGGCATTTTGGGAGAGGAATAAAGGCAGGTTCCCAGCTTTTTCTGCCTTAGCGCTCCATCGACAAGTGTTAACAGTAAGTGGCTATTCAGTACAGCCGCACACATTTTGGATGAAAAGAGGAATACACAAATATTTATGAAGAAAAACTGGCCTTACCTACCAAACACTACCAAAAAAAAGGTACAAAAGCTGTCACTGTGGCGGTACCCTTTCAAAGGGTACACCTTTGTACCCAAAGAGTGCATATTAGTACCTCAAAGGTACATACTGGTTCCAAACATGTGCATATTAGCCTAAAGAACCTACAGTCCCAGTGATAGCTTTTGTACCATTTTTTCTGAGAGTGAAGGACACAACTACTCAGCAGCTTGATGATCACATGCTGAACAATATTCCTGTTCATTTTTGTATTGACTACTCCATTTAGTTCTTTTAGGAGTTTAAATGTTTCCATTCATTTGTGTTCTCAGTCACATATTGGACAATGTTTAATTACACCTCATAAGCCCTGTTTTTAAAGGCATATTAAACAATTTTTTGTGCTTATTTATTTGATTCTCTATTAAAACAATAATATACATACTGTAAATAATATAACCGAGGCAACATCTGTGGCATTACTTTTTCTGACAGTGGCAGTCAACAGAGAGCTTACATATCAGATATATAAAGCTTGAAGGATCGGGATCGGTAATCGGTATTGGCTGCAAAAATCCTGATTGGATCATCCCTAGTAAATACTTTGTGTCTTTTGCCCCGTGTGTGGGGTTTATAAGATATTTTAACAAAACAAACCACATTTATTTTCACACAAAATCTGTTGCTCCATTCAATAATAATAATTTTAAAAAATCTGCAACCATACACATATGGGAGAAGTGAAAAGCACATTTAAAGGTGTGCCTTTAGCCCCGTTGTACTCTATTGTCGACTTGATCAAATGGTATATAACGATATTGCAATATAAGTTAACGATATGATTTGCGATATAGAGTTTGTTTTATGCAAGACTCAGATAAAGTATAATGAACCCAAAAGTGTAAATTCTGTCATCATTTACTCACCCTCATGTCATTTCAAACATAAAAGATTTTCATTCATTTTCACAAATGAAGATTTTTTTTTTTTTAAATATGAAGATCAGGGCTCCGAACTAGTTCAAGGAAAAAACAACACAAAAAAAAAACGTTTTTGACGTTTCGAGCCCAATGTCTCTTCATCAGACAATGAACACATACACTGATAAGCTCATATATACACCACAGAAGTACATCACATGATCCACCACATGACAAAAAACATTACATAATAACTTTATTTATAAATATCAGAAATAATGCAATAAATCCAAACGTACTAATAAATGCCATTATTAAAGAAAAGGGCGAATATCAAACTCTTCGTTAAGACCATTAGGTGATAATGTGTTCAAAGTGTAAATACAATATGCTTCATGTTTTAAAGGCAACTTAATACTATCACCTCTTTGATGTAATTTTACTGTTTCAATGCCAATATATTCAAGTAGAAACCGAATGTCTCAACTTAAAGTGTTGTGCTACTGGGCTTTTAGGGTCATGATGCCTGATAGCACTTCGATGTTCAGCGATATGAGTTTTAAGCTGTCTGCTTGTTTTCCCACGTAACAAAGTCCACAAGGGCAACGTAACATTTAAATGACATTAGCTGTTTTAAAGGAAATCGTTCCTCGGATCTTAAAACGCTTAAAAGTTTGTGTTTTATACGTCAAATTGTATTGTTGACAACCTCCACTTATAATTACCAAAAGGTATTTTACTCAAAAATGTGTTGGCTGAGGAACAAATAGATCCGCCCTTACCAGCATATTACATAAATTTGGAGGTCTCCTTGCAGATTGGGGTCAATCTCAACAATGACCCCAAACATCCTGAGTGTACACCCTAAACGAACAGCGTGTAAGGGTTAGCCTAAACAGACAACTCATGATGGCTAAAGTGAACAAGACTTATTTGTAAATTTTTAAATGGAGATGTCATGTCCTCCAGTTTTGCCCAGAGAAGGTTGCTCTTTTCATCAAAGCCACGGCTGTCTTGCACAACATATGTGTAACACAGGTCAAATAAAGGGAATTATTTAATTTATACACAATTTAGTGATATCATATTCCCTTAATAAAAGTTGATAAGAGATGTAAAAATTAAGAATATTAAAAAATATGCGAATTTATTCTAGATAAAAGCTCCGTGATCGACCAATGAGAGCTCTCTGTCATTCGCGCCATGCGTGTCGACGAGCATGCGCAATGACAGAAGAGACGAGCTTGATGGAGAAGAGCAGACGCAATCTAATCGTCGTGATCCATTTTATAAATCCTAAAAACCTTTGAAAAAAAGTATGAGAAAGTTTGAAATTCCATTATTTTGATGCATTCTGAATAAGAAGCTGACTGAATAGGGAGACACATTCTACTTGTTCACCGACGCCATTTTCTGATCACGCACGCCTGTAGTTGAGGTGCGCCTGTGTGAGAGCAAAAATCGATCACAAAGAGTTCACCGTCGCCATTGTTGGCCACGTGTCTGTATAAGAAAGAAAGCTATTGATTCAGAGGCCAGGTTTTTTTTCCTTCCTTGTTTTTTCCATTTTTTTTCTTTCTTTTTCTCTCTTTTCTCTCTCTTGATTTTGTGGAGACATGATGCCTGCACAACCTCCTGTGGCATCCTGTAGACTTCGGGTTTGATGGCGAGCCAACCAAATCTGTAGCAGAGGAGAAGACAACACGTTGTGGAGAGGAGGACGATATTCTTTCCTTGAGTTTTCCAGTGTTGCTCCGTGAAGCAAGACAATTTCAATCTAAAGAACTTTTAAGGGTGTATGGTCATCCAAAACCCAGATTGAGGAACATTGAAACCTTTACGAGAGTACTTGAGGTCTTTTGAGAGGGACATTATACTTTCTCTTTGTTATATTCTTTTATTTTATTGTTTTTGAGTATTGAACTGACGATCTGTGTATACATTTGAAAAAAGACAAGAGTGCACTCGGGAAATTTTCATAGTCAGTTTTATTGTATATTGTCCATGTAACATTGTAACTTACTTTCTTTTTACATTCATTGTGTACGTTTTTGCATTGCTTTGACCTTTCTCTTTATGTCCCACTTTCTCGCACACCACCATTGGTCGGTCATGTACGCAAACATTGGTCAAACTGCATCTCAATCATTACCCTCAGCACCACGGCATAAGTCAAGAGACAGAGCAGCAGCTTGCTTGTCAACAGTGGCACATGGCTCCTGAACAGCGTAAAAAATGCCCAAACGCAAATGTAAATTCACAGATGATTTGGAGAGAGAATTCCTGTGTTTTCATCTCGGTCTGGATCCGTGTGAAGCAGAATGACCTGCAAAGATGACCAACTGATTTTTTATTTTATTTTAACCTATGGCCATGAAAAGGAACAGTGTCATGTAAAAGGTGTTAAAAGCTATTTTTTTATTATTGTATTGTTGAGGGCCAAAAGTTGAATGGAAAGGATGTATTACTTTATGCATTAAAGTTCAATAACATGGTTGTGAACCACTGATCTATATAGAGAACTGGATTGCTCATGACGTCATAGAAAGTGAAGCCGCCGCGCCGCCATATTGGTATTCCCTAGTAAGCTCACGCGTTCCATTGAATTAATAGGAAATTATATGATTTTACTTAGAAAACATTGCCTAACGAGTCAGCGTCTTTATATTTGAAGTCTCCCTGTATATTCTTACAACACAAAGGTCCTAAACATTTAAATGGTTGTTCGTTTAAAGTCGGGAATTTCCCCTGCTTATTAAAAAGTTATGTTCATATTCATTATAGTAGTGAACATCAGCTCGGCGGGCGGCCGAGACACTTCAGCATATGTATTACAAAAGTGCGCATTCTGAAATCGGAATAAAGATTTATGCCTTGATTCCAGAAATGGCCTTGTACTGTTGTGTTTATGTATTTATGTTGTGTTGTAGTATTGTTTTTATTCATACAGTATGCTAACTGCAAACCTTTCAACAATGATTTCGTTAACAGTATGCATTCCGAAGTAATTAATGATTTAACAATTAATAATTAACTCAACAGCATATACATAACACTTTACTCGTATGGAAACTGTAAACGCCATAAACTTGCGTTGTCTTTAAGAGTCTGAAATAGATGCTCAATCAGGAAATAAAATACACGCATCATCATAACTTATTCAGACAAATAACTGACTGCTTTATTTCCGAGATGATGCATGGTTTATACAATATAGTGCAATACTTGTATTAATATTTATTGTATAGGCTATTCCAATCAATTTCTGCAACTAAACACAGATATATGTTAATGTTTAATATTTCTTCCATGATTATATACATAAAGAAATATATTTTGTGTTTGGTCGGTTACCTGTGTCGACAGTGTGCGGTAGACACACCCACATCAACGATTTCAATATAGGACTTATCCTCGCCGAAAAGACCATAAACATTACAGATAACATCTGAAGTAACTATTATCTACATACATATATCGTAAAAACGAATCCTGTGAGACCGAAATGCTGCAAAGCGGGTGATTTTAGGTCAATGTTTTGGCTGTAAGTCAATGATGCCCTCTGTCTATAGGGAATAGTAAGATGGCCGCTCGAACACTTCCGGTGGCTTCACCGCCTGATGGCAGTTTAGAACGCAATGAGCAATCCAGTCATTATATAGATCAGTGTTGTGAACGCATTTGTCAAAGTTCAATAACATAGTATTAAAGTGCAAGTTCAGTCCCAACCGTTCTTTCACAATTTGAGCCTGATGAATCTTGACATGGTCATCCTGGAATATGGCCATGATGGTTGTTTAAGAAATGAAATGCTACACACTCCATCAATTAGGGTTAGAAGAACATATAACATAATAATAATCCAATCACAGACTCTTAAGCATTTGCAGTAGTGCAGCCCACATTCCTCCAGCATTCCATTAGAATGTTCAACAGTGCTAATCTCCCTGTTGTGATGTCACAGTGAGCACACACTAGAACTGAAGCTGCAGGAGTCCTGGAGCCCACCGCTTTCTGCAGTCTTGGTGTAAAGTGAATCCATAGCATTCTTCTACTGTACTTGGTGTTTGATGATAGTTTGCAATGGCTTGTAATACTAGAGATCAATCAGACCATTACAGAGAACTGGCATTTGCGGCCCGTTTAGCTGCAAAACTCGCTGTACCACAGCTGGAGGATGTCACTTTTCAACCAATCATCGGCAACTTCTTGTGGAATCTGACTGAGCAGTATGTCAATTTTTTTTATTTATTTGTATAATTCTATTATATTCTAGTGATGAAACCTATTTTAATATAGTTTTTGTGTAATTGTGTTAATATTAGACTTTTTGGTTATACTTTATTTTGATGGTCCCCTTTAGACATTCTGTTGACTACAAGTAATGTTGCTCCTACAGCTTTAATAAGGATTAATCTATATGTCATTTATAATTTATGCAGTTAAGACTTGTAAAGTGTTTGATAACTTTATTTAATTTCTGTATATTGATTATATATGAAGACCACAGGTAAATATGACACTTATTATAATGGGTTTATGTGAAGATTGTTTTAAGTGCACTTAAACTAAAAGCTGTCATATTTTTAAAGACTAATAAATGAATACAAAAAACTGATAGCTTTCATTCAAGTTGAATGCCTATCATTAATGTTTAAAAAAATCATTTTCAGAGACATCAGTAGCAGTTTTAGTATCAGTGATACTGGCCTTCATTCATAAAAAGATGCCATTACAACAAATATTTAAAATATCCTGTCTTTAAGTTGTTTCTACATTCATTTGGAGAGTAACTAAAATTATTTAAATCGCCAACGTTAATTAATTACAGAACAAATGTGATTAATTAGTGTTTTTTTATTATTTTTATCAATTGACAGCACTACTAAAAACATTAAAAGAATGTCCAGAGGGAACCATCAAAATAAAGTGTTACTGACTTTAAAAAAAAATAATAATAATTTCAAGAAATGTTTCGAAAAACGAAAATAAAGTTTATTTAATAATCAACTAATTAATCACATTTATTAAATAATCAATCAAATAAAACTGAGTTATACAAACATTTAAATTGCACATAAGGTAGTTTATATCTCAACTTTTTAATAATAGAATTATGTTTCTACTCCATTTTGTTGGTTAAATATAAACATTTAAATGACGACTGTAATAACTTGTTTTCATGACAGATTTATTCAAATGCACATTAAATAATGAAGACAACACTAACAGGTTAAGTAAACATATAATGAATATGTAATAGAGTGGATATATTTAGCAAAATACTAGTTATTATTTTTCTAGCTAACTAACAAGATACATTGAATGTCTTTCTGAGGTAAATAATGTCTGGTGACTCTAATGACTGGTAGTTGACATATAGGAGCAACTCAAAGTCAACAGAATGTCTGAAGGGGACCATCAAAATAAAGTACAACCAAAATGTCTAATATTAACACAATTACACAGAAACTATTTAAAAAAGTTTTGAACATGCTAGCAACATGCTAATTCATGCTAGGATCATGCTATAAACATTTTAATACATGCTAACAACATAATTCATGGTAAACATGCTAGAAATATGCTAATTCATGATAAAAACATGTTAGCAATGTGTTAAAACATGTTAACATGTCTTAGAATGTTTATATTTTATTTACTTTGAGTAAAATCTTCAAACTTTTCAAAGATATTTCAAACATTCAGACAAGGCTTTGTCAAGCCAACATCAAATTTCGTCATCAAACTTTACTTGTCTTATATTATATTAACAGTTTTGTATATTTTTCAGGAATTTGGAAGTGATACAGGCGGCATTGAGCTACCCGGTAAGTCTACTTTTGCATATTAATACAGTATCAAAATCTAAGTCCATGTTTTGGAATAAAGCAAACGATCTGCTCACACAAAAACCAGCTCACATCATTAGAACAAACTAATGTAGCTTTTTCCCCCCACACAGTTCTCCAGACAGCAAATCTATGAAATGCTGACTTCCATTGCTACGTCAGCCACCACAACTGCAGCTGATTTAATGCCACAACTATCTAGGATAGTGGGCATGGATCCATCTGCAGTTGTGAACTCAAACAGGCCATCAACATCCTCATCCACTGAGGATTTTCAGCAGGACCCATCAGAAAGACCAGTGATCCTGAAGACGGAACAGCTTCCATTTGCGTATCCACTTGAAACCCTTTTTGGGATCACGGTGGATGGTCTCCTCAGCAGCGGTGAATGTGATTTCAGCGACTCTCTGGGTGATTGGCGTTCCTCTGAACTCGCTGGCATTGTGGTGGAGGTAGTTTGTCATCGGGTGAATGTGGTGATGCACAACAACATTCTGAAGATCAACGCAGCCTCGTCACCATGTTTCGTTTACTTCTGTCCGGATGATTCCTGCACTGATATTGGGGAATTACTGATTAGTGAGGTCATCCGAAAGCTGAGTCATTTGCATTGCCACATCACCCGCGCAGTGGCCACAACAGCCATCGGCACGGTCCTTGCGGCAATAGAAGGCAAACTCCCGTGCGCTCTCAGAACGAGCCGTACGGTTGAGGCCACAAGCAATTTAATCAACTTCATTGTGGAGGATGTCATTCGGGCATGGTCAAAGAATCCTACTTCAGCGTCCAGAACATGGAAAAGCGGGCCTGTCCCAGTTCTGCGGCCGACTTTTGAGTCTTATGAGGGTGGACTGTCACTCGTCCTGCTGGAGTCAGAACAACCCTCAGGCAGTGACGGGCCAAAGACCACCACCTTATTTGACTCATTGATGACCGCTCTTTATATGTCAAAATGCAACGGTCACTTCAGCGGGCAGGACACCAGTTACGCAGCTTCAGAACGTCTGCATCAAAGGTTTGCAGATTTAATGAACTGCGTCCTGAGATGCGAGATGCCGCAGGCAGAAAGAGTCTCGGAGGAGGTCAGAACGACAGCTAAAGATTTTCTCCATTATTTTGTGGAGGAACTCGTGCAGCGTCTATTTGTGTCCTCCAGATTCCCCCGACCTGCGAAACTCCCTGAAAATACTCCAGTGATGCCCTTAATCATCAATGAAGAAGATTTCGGTCTGACAGTGGTGGATCATCTGACAGAGTTGGTGGTCAGCCAAGTTTTTGACTTACTGGCAAAGAAATTTCCACCTACTGAACAGTTAACACTGATTGAAGTGCACAGTCAGGCTGTGTCGGTTCAGGAGGATCTACCACAACTGACCTTCAGAAACAAGTTAAAGATGATGAAGTCAAACATCCTTAAAAAGGTAATTTCTCCTCTGTATAAATGTTTAATGTTCTACCTAATACCTATACTTACTTATTGAAAATAATTCTGTTTTAATCATGAGTGTCATTTGTTTGCAGATGAAGAATCCCTTCAGATCTAAGAAGGACAGGAAGAGCAAGGGTGACACTGAGGAAAGCGCAGCTCAAGAACCCAGAAAGAAGTCGTCATTTTTAGGGCGGATGATTTCCTTCTCCCTGAAAATGACGTATCGTGGCTGATTTTAGCCCGCTGCTTATCAGTGGATGATGCTGTCAACATGGGACTGCACTACATCCTGGGACTTGTGTAAGGATCCTGGACTTCAGCTCCTCTTTTAACACCATCATCACAGATACCCACAGCTTTCTGTGCCCTCCTCCATCTGTCAGTGGATCATCAACTTCCTGACAAACAGGCAGCAGCTAGTGAGGCTGGGAAAACTCCTAACATCTGAAGTTGCGTTTCCTCCTCACTGCTTTTTTCCCTCTTTACACAATTGACTGTACCTCTAAAGAGCCCTCTGTCAAGCTCCTGAAGTTTGTTTTCAACATGGTTTTGAACAAGTATTAACTGAGACATTATTAAAAAGATTATTTTAACTAAAGTATTGATATAAATAATGTGTACCTTTTGCCCCTTCACCACCTCATACATTTATACGTTTTTAAACAAAATAAACCACTTTTGATTTATTTTCACACAAAATCTGTTGCTCAATACATGAATAAATTATGAATGCTGTTCGTATCTTTTGCTTAGATAAAGATTGGGACGTGTTCGTTGCATAAACTGTGTGTGGCGGTAGCAAGTACAAAACAAAAGCAGTCTGTGTATGCTAATGAGTTCATGCTGTTGTATCTTACTTGGTTACTTCTCCATGATTAAAACAAAAAATTACAATATTGTAATTACAAATATTAACATACCATTAGACTGGGGGTCAAGCAGAGCAATATATTAATAAGATGTAAAATTAATAATTATATATATACTGTATGTATCCAAAGTCACATCAAACACTGATCCAAAAGCTGATCTGTAGAAGAGCAGCCTTAGAAGCCTATTTCAATTTCAAGGTAATTTAGGGTCATATTATTAAATCTCCATACTTTCTGTCATCGACAACCAAAATACTTGGTTGTTGCAGCTAAAAGCAGCACATAAACAGAGCGTTTCTGATTTTTAATTATCCTCCTTGCATAAAAACAACTTAAATTATTACTACTATTATTGTTCTGTCAGTATGCTCTGGCATATGACATAACATATTTTTGCTTTGTATAGTTCTAGGGCCGTGTGTGCTTTTATTACCATTTAGCAACTTTGCATGTTTTACTTTGGAGAAATTATTACAATTCAGCTATGGTAGACAAATTCGGAGCACCTAGCATGAGATCTCACCCTCCCTTCAAAGCGCCTCCAAAGCCACGCCTTCTGTCTGCAAAGCGTCACGAAACGGCATTAAATGACCTCATGTCTCAAAGCATATAACATTACAATAATAAAGAAGATAAACTCTGACTTGTACCACCTGACTGCTGCAGATTCATTTCACCGTTGATAGTATTGACATAGAAATGCAACAGCTCCAGGTAGAATGTCATGGGTTGCAATCTCGTAACTACGGTTATGACGTGGTGTGAACGCAGCATAAGCTTGTTGTTTTGGTTTACGAGGAACTGTCCAATCATTGCATTCGGACCAAATGCAATGACTGGACGAAAATGATTTGGTCCAGAGACTTCCACAGAAGATATATGTACATGTTTTAATATTTACACCACTTCTATTATTGATTGCTATCAGGATGTGAAGAGAGTTTCAACCAGTATAACAAAAAGTGTTTATAAAAGAAATTGCCTACCCTATCTTTAATGGGTAGGCTAGCTTGCTTGTAAACGCTTTGATTGCTTGTGAACCGCAGCGCTGACAAGAGTACAAAACCAATAATGTCATTCAAACATTTTATAAGACCTCATATTATCCCTTTTCAACCATAATACAAAACTTTCCTCTGAGCCTCGATCCAAAAACTCTTCCATAGTGTAATCGTCAGGATGATGTCTGATCGCGTCCTCCAGGTGTCATAGAAACAGCCGTAAAGGAGGTTGGTGTCCTGAAACATTTGCCCCCTCCGGTCTCTTCGGATGTGCATGTCCATTAGCTCGGTCAACCTGAAAAATGCAGGTTTTCGTCATGATTTGAGCGTTTAGAAACACAGTTTATCAGATGGTTGTTGTCAGATTTCACTGGCGACTTTAAAAATGAAATTTAATCGTAAGCTTGGTGAACAGCTTTGGAGAATTTGATGTTTTCCCATACAAAAAGATAGGAGCTGCTTTCGCATGACTGAAATAGCTGCCCAAGGGCCGTTTCAAAGTTGGCTGCAGAGCAATTATTTTTTTATTGAACAAAGCTTACAGGGGATACATATATCACAAAAAACACAAGTAGTAAAAGGCAATAGAGAAGATACAGTATGTTGCATGTGCTACGAAAAAAATCGGTCTGTGCGATTAATAAATTTACCACAGTAAGCACATATGCGATACAGTTTTACATTTGTGAGGCAGAGCCGTTTTTTAGCATGAAGCGAGCGAGCGTGTTTTTGTTTGTATGTGAGGTTAATCTAGGACTGCACGATTAACCAAAATTAAATTGAAATTACAATTTGGCTTAGTGCGATTATTACAAAAATGGCAAAGTTTTAATTAATCAAGTATATGCGCAGCACTGAGATCAGAGCGGATGGACTGGTTCGCCAAAAAAATTGACTCCGGGCCGTGGAATTATTAGAAAAATAATGCATTATTTTTCTAATCATTTCTAATAATTCATCAATTATTCCTTACTTATTGTACAAGTAATATTCATATACAGATGATTAATAGATTAACAGATATGAATGAAGTTACAGATAAAGATACAGATATGACGTGACCGCTGATAATGCATGGGTAGATTCATTTGAAAAACTATCAAGTGTTCGTAACTGTACATAATTCTGTGGATTATGCTGATGAAATTACACATACAGTTATATTGCACTTTGTTTGTACTTCAGTAATGTTTTTTATCAAGTCTGGTGACCAAGTCTATGGCAATGAAATTAAACACAGTATGTGTTGCACAAAAAAATTTAGCCATTACTTAGAAATACTGTAGGTTCGTTCAAATTTACTTTTAGTATGATTGTTTTAAACATGTAAAACTGCAGCAATAACCCACCAAATCATTTTACAAATAGTCACATCAGTAACGGGCTAATATAGCATTACATTTCACATTCCTCGCAGCTAATTCATTACGGTGACATAAAATAGTAATACAAAAAATACAAAAACTAATGAATTACCTCACCCGTGAACATGATTCCATGAATTCCAGTAATTCTTGTTCACCAGAATTCAGTGGTCTACTTTGAGAAACAGCATGCTGTGCAGTTGGTGGATTTGGGTGTATACTGCATGACATATGAGGACCCAAGATTTGCATGTGTACTTCAAGAGGAGTTATTAGATTATTGCCCTCACTAACGATTATTTGGTAATTGAGTAGGGTTGTGAATCTTTGGGTAGGCAGCGAATCAGTTCGATTCACGATTCATAGGTTTTCGATTCGAGACGATTCACATTAAAATTCGATGCGATTCGAATAATTCGATTCGATTCTGCATTTTTTATATGCATTCATAGGATTATTAAACTGCTTCCCCCAATGTGTCTTAGTCAGGGTGTGAATTACACAGCGGCCTTCAGGGGTCAGAGAGTGGGCAAATTTTTTTTTTACATTAACAATTTTGTTCATGTTATTACTTTATTATTATTATTATTACACACTTTATTTTAATAGCCTATAAAAATTGGCATTTGTAGAAATTTACATAAGCCAAAATTTAAAAAGGCTTTAAAAGTATTGTTAGTTAATGCTAACTATTGTGTAGGATAATGTTAATGGCTACACAACCTTATTAAAGTGTTCCAGGTACATTAAACATGCAATGCTTCCATGGAGAGACTAGAATATCATGCACTTTTCCAACTAATCCTAAACTAACGTTAGGATTTCTAACGGAATAGAAAGAAAAGCCCTCTTTGTTTTCTTTGTACGGAACATTTTCCTTATGATTCTTAAAGAAACCACGCTGGGTGTCGACTGTTGCTATAGTAACGAACGCAACTTTAATGCGCATCTGATTGATAGATAAACCGCAAGCTCTTATTTCAGTGTTGTTAATGTTGTAGTTATTTCAGCAGTTTCCTTTGTACATTTAAACAACATTAAGTTCAATTTCGAATTTAGATAAAAACAAGACCAGACAGAGTCGGGTCTTATAGTTATTGCAAATGTGTTATACATTTGTTTATATGTAAAGAACCCTAGCTTGCAAAGCAGGAATCTCCAAGTTGTAGAATCTAATAAATGTGGACGGAGAGACCCAGCCTGCCGCCGCACAGAAGCCCATGACGAGGCCATGCCTCTAGTGGAATGAGCTCTGACACCTAAGAGGCAGCAGAGACCTTTTGACTCGAAAACCAGCGAGATAGCATCTACTATCCATCGCGATAATCTCTGCTTCGTAATCGCGCACCCTCTGGTGCGGCCGCCAAAGCATACGAAGAGCTGTTCCGACTGCCTAGATGCGGCGGAACGCCCTAGATAAACTCTAAGAGCCCTGACGGGACAGAGTAGATTTGCGTCTCTTTCGTCCTCATGGTGCATTAAGCGCGAGTGATTTACATGTTAAGTCAACGCAAAGACTTAAGAGGAAAGGCCTCATCTGCCACAAAGACATGGGGCTGGGGTTCTCTGTGGTCAGCTCCTGGGAGAGGACGGTCAGGTGGCAGATGGAGGGTGCCACCACAGAGTGCCTGGCCAAAGGCTGAGTTGGCAAGAGTCCCACCATCGCTCATCTGCCCATATCCCCCGACATCAATGACCTGGAAGCAATATCTTGCATCCACAACAGCAAGGAAAACTAAGGAAAAAGTTGTAGTTGTGGAACTGGGATCCGGTGTTGGGGGGTGCCTTTATCAGGACGTGCTTGCCGTCCAGTGCTCCACAGCAGAGTGGGAAGTTCCACCTGTCCTCAAAACCCTCTGCAATGGACCTCCATTCATCTGTGGAGGGCACAGCCATGAATTCATCCACTAAGCAGTCCCAGATTGCAGTCACCACGTCTGGGACAACCTTGCAGACTGTGGAGACACCAACACGGAAGCTGCTGGCAATGGTCCGGAAGGACTCTCCAGTGGCAAGATATCTGAAAGAGATAGAGAAAATAAAAAAATAAACGCAGATATAAATGTTATAAATGCAGATTGCAATTCCATATTAGCAAATATAAATTTATAATACTGGTGTTTGTGATATCATCATTTCTCTTTAGTTTTTTACAGTTAAACAACAACAAGCTTGATGAAATGCCCTTAATACTTTACCTTTATTTAGCACAGAATATTAAATGATTTACTGACCGGAGACAGATGGACAGGCGCTCTGCAGGTGGAATACAACGCCTGTAGTTGGTGTCCTGGAGGGAAATCCTCCCACTGACACGGGACAACAGGTCATCAAACTGGAACCAGCTCAGTCGGAAGTACCGCTAAAAGCAGCCGTCATTCAGGCGCAGCACCTGGAGGAGTTGGTGAAACTCACCAAGCTTGGTGTGCCTCTGAAGGATCTGATGGACCCAGACAAGGCGCCGAACGAGTCGTGTGCAGGGCTAAGTCAGTGGCGCTATGCAGGTCTTTGAATGCCTCAGGATCAGGGACAGACTCATCCAGAGAGTGGAGAAGTTTTGCCTGAAACACCTGAAGAACAGCCATAGTGTGAAGAGCCGAAGCAGCCTGGCCGGCGGAGGCGTACGCTCGACCAGCAAGAACTGACGTAGTGCGGCAGGGCTTTGAGGGGTGGGTCACTTTAGCCTGCCATCCCCTAGTGGAGGGCGGGCAAAGATGTGCGGCGACAGCTTCAAGAGGGGGCAGACTTTCATAACCTCTTAACTTATGCAGCATCGATTATCGAGAGCGCTGAAGAAGCACAGGATTTCGTCAGCTCGTCGTGAACTTCAGGGAAGAAGGGGGCGGGCCTTTGCAGAGGGGCCTGACGTACACACTGACAAGCAAGAAAAGCTAAAACTATAATCACGAAGCTAATGCACATCTGGAACCACGATATCATGCCAGGGCGCAAATACTTCAAAGATGTAGCTTTACCGGAGTCAAAACATCTACAACCACATAAACAACTTCACACGATCAGTTTAACAACTGTGTGTGTCCAGTGATGTCAATGTTAAGTTTAACCATCATAGAGTGAAAGTTTATCATTTGGACGTGTTTTGTCTTGCCACTTTACACATCGGGACTCGCACGCTGTTATCTGTGCGCACAGCTACACACACGCGAAGCACGTGCACACAGAGAGAGAGAGAGAGGCGCATTTCAGACAGCGCTCGAACACGAAATTGATTCCTCTTTCACGTTTACTTGTGATTGAACAGACACACACACAAAAATATGTCAAAATACCCATCTCGGCAAGTATTCTCTCGGTTATGTCATAAATGAACAGTTGAAAAAGAAACCGGATGTGTGTCAGTATATTCGGTCCGTGCATGTGTTCTTAAAGTGACAGCAGCTTAAAATTCCATGACACAGTAAAGGGGGGGGGGGGGGAAGCAGCTTTAACAAAGTTTAACCTATATTTACTACCTTACTAACCTATATGCTGCATGCAAATATGTCTAAATATAATCAAAAGGAATCTTTTGAAGAGCCAATCTACTTCGAGTGTAACTAAACAAGCCAATGCACATTGGCATGCAATGATTGCACCAGGTGCTCATGCCACGCAGCGCGGGTATAAATGAGACACAGGTGCTTGCATCAAATTAGCTTCTTTTGCTGAGGAGCCGAGTAGGTAACTGGCACCCCAGCAGGGTACAGAGGACGTGGCGTCTCCGTTCCCTCCTTCAGGGAACGAGGATAACATACGTAACTGAGACGTTCACATTCAGTCGGTCACTTCCGATGCCACATCGGAGACCGACGAATAGGAATTGGGCACATAGCCAGGCCGGGGTCTCAGTACCACGTGAGTGTCACCCAGCCCGAACTCTAGGCACGATTCGTCGACCGAAAATGCCTGCAGGTCCCCTACTCTCTTGATGGAGGCCAGTGCAGCCAACAGCAATGTCTTCATAGACAGAATCTTTAGCTCTTCCAACTGCAAAGGCTCAAATGGGGCATTCTGAAGTGCTCGGAGCACCTGAGCAAGATCCCAAGAGGGTATGGAGGGAGGTCGAGGAATGATTTAACCGTCTCGCCCCCCTAAGGAACCTGACGACCAGGTCGTGCTTCCCAACCGACTTACCTTCTACGTGATCGTGATAAGCAGATATTGCAGCAACATGGACTTTGAGGGTGGAGGGCGACAGCCTACACTCCAACTCCTGTTGCAGGAAGGAAAGCACAGACGCGATCGAACATCTTCGGGGGTCTTCTCGGCGAGAACACCACTTGACGAACAGGTTCCACTTCGAGGCATAAGCCTGTCTCGTAGACGGTGCTCGTGCCGAAGTGATGGTGTTAACTACCTCTTGGGGTAAGTCACCTAGAACCTCCGCGTCCCGTCCAGGGACCAGACATGAAGTTTCCAGAGGTCTGGACGCGGGTGCCAAAGGGTGCCCCGTCTCTGAGTCAGAAGGTGGAAACCAAGTCCGGTTGGGCCAGTACGGCGCCACCAACAGGACCTGCTCCTCATCCTCCCTGACCTTGCACAGTGTCTGTGCAAGTAGGCTCACTGGGGGAAACGCATATTTGCGCAGGGCCAGCTGTGCGCGAGTGCATCCGTGCCGAGTGTGCCCTCGGTCAGCGAATAAAACCACTGGCAGTGGGACGTTTCCGGAGAAGCAAACAGGTCGACCTGTGCCACCCCGAACTGTCTCCAGATCAGCTGGACCACATGAGAGTGGAGTTGCCATTCTCCCGGGAGTGCAGCTCGTGACAGCTCGTCGGCCACACGGTTGCGCACACCAGGGACATGAATGGCCCGAAGTGACCTCAGACACTTCTGACTCCAGAGGAGGAGATGGCGGGCGAGTTGCAACATGCGACGGGAGCGCAGACCACCTTGTCGGTTGATGTACGCAACGGTCGCAGTGTTGTCCGTACGGACCAATACATCTTTGCCCCGTAACAGCCTTTTGAGGCGGCTCAGTGCAAGATGTACTGTTAGCAACTCGAGGCAGTTGATGTGCCAATGCAGATGCGGGCCCGTCCAAACCCCTGACACTGTATGCCCGATGTACGTGGCCCCCCAGCCCATGGCAGAGGCATCCGTGAAAACCACAGCATGCCTGGACACCTGTTCCAAGGGCACCCCGGCCCGAAGGAACAAGGGGTCTGACCACGGGCTGAAGGTTTGGCGGCAGGCCGGTGAGATACTCACCTGGTGAGTGCCGCGTTCCCACGCCCATCTCGGGACCCGGCCGTGAAGCCAATGCTGAAGCGGTCTCATATGAAGCAGGCCGAGCGGTGTTACTGCTGCCGCGGCCGCCATATGCCCCAGGAGCCTCTGAAATTGTTTCAGTGGGACCACCATCCTGCCTTGAAACGTGTTTAGGCAGTTCAGCATCGACTGGACGTGCTCCTCTGTGAGGCGCGCCGTCCGTTCGACCGAATCCAGCTCCATACCGAGAAAAGAGATCCTCTGCACGGGGGCGAGTTTGCTCTTTTCCCAGTTGACCCGAAGACCCAACTGGCTGGCTGGCTGGCTCACCGTAACCCTCAAATCACCCGTGCTACTGCCTGAAGTAATCCTCTGTGGAGGGTTAGATCGAGGCAGAGGCACGGGGACTTCACCCCTTGCGAGATGGAGTCTCGACCGCAACTCCGAGATGGTCATGTTCCCGCAGTGAGAACATGAGTCATCCACCAGCGCTGGTGACCATCCCTCGGTGACAAGTAACCACCGCATCCAGAAACACACAGATAGAATGTCGTCTTGAAAAAGACGCAAGCTCTATCTGTGTAAGCTCTTTTAGAAGGACGCTCTCCTTGGTGCTGAAGCACACAGGGGGAAGGGTCGCGCTCTCTCCTGACGTGCGCGCTCTCTCTCACAAAGGCGCTCTCTTACCAGCCGTAAGAACGGCTTTTTAGCGCTCTCCACCTAGTGCACCGAACCAGCTGTGAGAACAGCCTTTGTTTGCTCTATCAAACAAAAAAGAGAGATGATCAAAGAACCACACGACCCGCTGCAGCGCTGTCACACTAACACCGACTGAAGAGATCGCTTCAAAAAAGCAGGCTTCAGTCAGTTCTACTGCGTAGAAGAGAGTGATATCTGGACGAACCATTTACCACTCGGCTCTGAAGCAAAAAGCTAATTTGATGCAAGCACCTGTGTCTCATTTATACCCGCGCTGCGTGGCATGAGCACCTGGTGCAATCATTGCATGCCAATGTGTATTGGCTCGTTTAGTTACACTCGAAGTAGATTGGCTCTTGCGAGCGAGATTCCTATTCGTCGGTCTCCGACGTGGCGTCGGAAGTGACTGACTGAATGGGAAACATAATTACTGTAAATAATATAACCGAGGCAACATCTGTGGCATTACTTTTTCTGACAGTGGCAGTCAACAGAGAGCTTACATATCAGATATATAAAGCTTGAAGGATCGGTAATCGGTATTGGCTGCAAAAATCCTGATTGGATCATCCCTAGTAAATACTTTGTCTTTTGCCCCGTGTGTGGGGTTTACCCCACCTCGTACATTTATAAGGTATTTTAACAAAACAAACCACATTTATTTTCACACAAAATCTGTTGCTCCATCTGTCTACAACCATACACATATGGGAGAAGTGAAAAGCACATTTAAAGGTGTGCCTTTAGCCCCGTTGTACTCTATTGTCGATTTGATCAAACGGCATATAACAATATTGCAATATAAAAATGCGCCAATGTGTATTGAGTTAATGATATGATTTGCGATATAGAGTTAGTTTTATACAAGACTCAGCTTAATGTATTTATAAAGTATAATGAACCCAAAAGTGTAAATTCTGTCATCATTTACTCCTCATCTCGTTTCAAATATAAAAGATTTTCATTCATTTTCCAAACACAAATGAAGATATTTTTTTTAAATATGAAGATCAGGGCTCCGAACTGGTTCAAGGAAAGGGGAAAAAAACGTTTTTGACGTTTCGAGCCCAATGTCTCTTCATCAGACAATGAACACATACACTGATAAGCTCATATATACACCACAGAAGTACATCACATGATCCACCACATGACAAAAAACATTACATAATAACTTTATTTATAAATATCAGAAATAATGCAATAAATCCAAACGTACTAATAAATGCCATTATTAAAGAAAAGGGTGAATATCAAACTCTTCATTAAGACCATTAGGTGATAATGTGTTCAAAGTGTAAATACAATATGCTTCATGTTTTAAAGGCAACTTAATACTATCACCTCTTTGATGTAATTTTACTGTTTCAATGCCAATATACTGAAGTACAAACCGAATGTCTCAACTTAAAAAAAGTGTTGTGCTACTGGACTTTTAGGGTCATGATGCCTGATAGCACTTCGATGTTCAGTTTTAAGCTGTCTGCTTGTTTTCCCACGTAACAAAGTCCACAAGGGCAACGTAACATTTAAATGACATTAGCTGTTTTAAAGGAAATCGTTCCTCGGATCTTAAAACGCTTAAAAGTTTGTTTATACGTCAAATTGTGTGGTTGGTTGTTGACAACCTCCACACTTATAATTACCAAAAGGTATTTTACTCAAAAAAGTGCTGGCTGAGGAACAAATAGATCCGCCCTTACCAGCATATTACGTAAATTTGGAGGTCTCCTTGCAGATTGGGGTCAATCTCAACAATGAACAGTGTACACCCTAAACGAACAGCGTGTAAGGGTTAGCCTAAACAGACAACTCATGATGGCTAAAGTGAACAAGACTTATTTGTAAATTTTCAGATGGAGATGTCGTGTCCTCCAGTTTTGCCCAGAGAAGGTTGCTCTTTTCATCAAAGCCACGGCTGTCTTGCACAACATATGCAGAAGTGGATGTAGCAGAGGAAGATGAAGCAGGACCTCAACCAGAAGGACAAAACCCAGGGCTCCACAGGAGGAATCAGCTTAGTCAAAGATTTTTTGCTAATTAGACAGGATTTCTAAATCGCACAAAATGTCGGATCCGGCTTTTGCTTTCTACAGTCACCATTCATTGGGTACGTTTTTGCATTGCTTTGACCTTTCTCTTTAGGTCCCGCTTTCTCGCACACCACCATTGGTCGGTCATGTTCGCAAACATTGGTCAAACTGCATCTCAATCATTACCCTCAGCACCACGGCATAAGTCAAGAGACAGAGCAGCAGCTTGCTTGTCAACAGTGGCACATGGCTCCTGAACAGCGTAAAAAATGCCCAAACGCAAATGTAAATTCACAGATGATTTGGAGAGAAAATTCCTGTGTTTTCATCTTGGTCTGGATCCGTGTGAAGCAGAATGACCTGCAAAGATGACCAACTGACTTTTTATTTTATTTTAACCTATGGCCATGAAAAGGAACAGTGTCATGTAAAAGGTGTTAAAAGCTTAACTATTTTTTTTATTTGTTTGTTATTATTGTATTGTTGAGGGCCAAAAGTTGAATGGAAAGGATGTATTACTTTATGCATTAAAGTTCAATAACATGGTTGTGAACCACTGATCTATATAGAGAACTGGATTGCTCATGACATCATAGAAAGTGAAGCCGCCGCGCCGCCATATTGGTATTCCCTAGTAAGCTCACGCGTTCCATTGAATTAATAGGAAATTATATGATTTTACTTAGAAAACATTGCCTAACGAGTCAGCGTCTTTATATTTGAAGTCTCCCTGTATATTCTTACAACACAAAGGTCCTAAACATTTAAATGGTTGTTCGTTTAAAGTCGGGAATTTCCCCTGCTTATTAAAAAGTTATGTTCATATTCATTATAGTAGTGAACATCAGCTCGGCGAGCGGCCGAGACACTTCAGCATATGTATTACAAAAGTGCGCATTCTGAAATCGGAATAAAGATTTATGCCTTGATTCCAGAAATGGCCTTGTACTGTTGTGTTTATGTATTTATGTTGTGTTGTAGTATTGTTTTTATTCATACAGTAGGCTAACTGCAAACCTTTCAACAATGATTTCGTTAACAGTATGCATTCCGAAGCAGTTAATGATTTAACAATTAATAATTAACTCAACAGCATATACATAACACTTTACTCGTATGGAAACTGTAAACGCCATAAACTTGCGTTGTCTTTAAGAGTCTGAAATAGATGCTCAATCAGGAAATAAAATACACGCATCATCATAACTTATTCAGACAAATAACTGACTGCTTTATTTCCGAGATGATGCATGGTTTATACAATATAGTGCAATACTTGTATTAATATTTATTGTATAGGCTATTCCAATCAATTTCTGCAACTAAACACAGATATATGTTAATGTTTAATATTTCTTCCATAATTATATACATAAAGAAATATATTTTGTGTTTGGTCGGTTACCTGTGTCGACAGTGTGCGGTAGACACACCCACATCAACGATTTCAATATAGGACTTATCCTCGCCGAAAAGACCATAAACATTACAGATAACATCTGAAGTAACTATTATTTACATACATATATCGTAAAAAACGAATCCTGTGAGACCGAAATGCTGCAAAGCGGGTGATTTTAGGTCAATGTTTTGGCTGTAAGTCAATGATGCCCTCTGTCAGTAGGGAATAGTAAGATGGCCGCTCGAACACTTCCGGTGGCTTCACCGCCTGATGGCAGTTTAGAACGCAATGAGCAATCCAGTCATTATATAGATCAGTGTTGTGAACGCATTTGTCAAAGTTCAATAACATAGTATTAAAGTGCAAGTTCAGTCCCAACCATTCTTTCACAATTTGAGCCTGATGAATCTTGACATGGTCATCCTGGAATATGGCCATGATGGTTGTTTAAGAAATGAAATGCTACACACTCCATCAATTAGGGTTAGAAGAACATATAACATAATAATAATCCAATCACAGACTCTTAAGCATTTGCAGTAGTGCAGCCCACATTCCTCCAGCATTCCATTAGAATGTTCAACAGTGCTAATCTCCCTGTTGTGATGTCACAGTGAGCACACACTAGAACTGAAGCTGCAGGAGTCCTGGAGCCCACCGCTTTCTGCAGTCTTGGTGTAAAGTGAATCCATAGCATTCTTCTACTGTACTTGGTGTTTGATGATAGTTTGCAATGGCTTGTAATACTAGAGATCAATCAGACCATTACAGAGAACTGGCATTTGCGGCCCGTTTAGCTGCAAAACTCGCTGTACCACAGCTGGAGGATGTCACTTTTCAACCAATCATCGGCAACTTCTTGTGGAATCTGACTGAGCAGTATGTCTATTTTTATTTTTTATTTGTATAATTCTATTATATTCTGGTGATGGAACTTATTTTAATATAGTTTTTGTGTAATTGTGTTAATATTAGACGTTTTGGTTATACTTTATTTTGATGGTCCCCTTTAGACATTCTGTTGACTACAAGTAATGTTGCTCCTACAGCTTTAATAAGGATTAATCTATATGTCATTTATAATTTATGCAGTTAAGACTTGTAAAGTGTTTGATAACTTTATTTAATTTCTGTATATTGATTATATATGAAGACCACAGGTAAATATGACACTTATTATAATGGGTTTATGTGAAGATTGCTTTAAGTGCACTTAAACTAAAAGCTGTCATATTTTTAAAGACTAATAAATGAATACAAAAAACTGATAGCTTTCATTCAAGTTGAATGTCTATCATTAATGTTTAAAAAAAATCAATTTCATAGAGACATCAGTAGCAGTTTTAGTATCAGTGATACTGGCCTTCATTCATAAAAAGATGCCATTACAACAAATATTTTAAATATCCTGTCTTTAAGTTGTTTCTACATTCATTTTGCGAGAAATATTACAACATAAAAATATTAAAATCTCCAACGTTAATTAATTACAGAACAAATGTGATTAATTAGTGTTTTTTTATTTTTATCAATTGACAGCACTACTAAAAACATTAAAAGAATGTCCAGAGGGAACCATCAAAAAAATAATAATAATTTCAAGAAATGTTTCAAAAAACGAAAATAAAGTTTTTTAATAATCAACTAATTAATCACATTTATTAAATAATCAATCAAATAAAACTGAGTTATACAAACATTTAAATTGCACATAAGGTAGTTTATATCTCAACTTTTTAATAATAGAATTATGTTTCTACTCCATTTTGTTGGTTAAATATAAACATTTAAATGACGACTGTAATAACTTGTTTTCATGACAGATTTATTCAAATGCACATTAAATAATGAAGACAACACTAACAGGTTAAGTAAACATATAATGAATATGTAATAGAGTGGATATATTTAGCAAAATACTAGTTATTATTTTTCTAGCTAACTAACAAGATACATTGAATGTCTTTCTGAGGTAAATAATGTCTGGTGACTCTAATGACTGGTAGTTGACATGTAGGAGCAACTCAAAGTCAACAGAATGTCTGAAGGGGACCATCAAAATAAAGTATAACCAAAATGTCTAATATTAACACAATTACACAAAAACTATTTAAAAAAGTTTTGAACATGCTAGCAACATGCTAATTCATGCTAGGATCATGCTATAAACATTTTAATACATGCTAACAACATAATTCATGGTAAACATGCTAGAAATATGCTAATTCATGATAAAAACATGTTAGCAATGTGTTAAAACATGTTAACATGTCTTAGAATGTTTATATTTTATTTACTTTGAGTAAAATCTTCAAACTTTTCAAAGATATTTCAAACATTCAGACAAGGCTTTGTCAAGCCAACATCAAATTTCGTCATCAAACTTTACTTGTCTTATATTATATTAACAGTTTTGTGTATTTTTCAGGAATTTGGAAGTGATACAGGCGGCATTGAGCTACCCGGTAAGTCTACTTTTGCATATTAATACAGTATAAAAATCTAAGTCCATGTTTTGGAATAAAGCAAACGATCTGCTCACACAAAAACCAGCTCACATCATTAGAACAAACTAATGTAGCTTTTTCCCCCCACACAGTTCTCCAGACAGCAAATCTATGAAATGCTGACTTCCATTGCTACGTCAGCCACCACAACTGCAGCTGATTTAATGCCACAACTATCTAGGATAGTGGGCATGGATCCATCTGCAGTTGTGAACTCAAACAGGCCATCAACATCCTCATCCACTGAGGATTTTCAGCAGGACCCATCAGAAAGACCAGTGATCCTGAAGACGGAACAGCTTCCATTTGCGTATCCACTTGAAACCCTTTTTGGGATCACGGTGGATGGTCTCCTCAGCAGCGGTGAATGTGATTTCAGCGACTCTCTGGGTGATTGGCGTTCCTCTGAACTCGCTGGCATTGTGGTGGAGGTAGTTTGTCATCGGGTGAATGTGGTGATGCACAACAACATTCTGAAGATCAACGCAGCCTCGTCACCATGTTTCGTTTACTTCTGTCCGGATGATTCCTGCACTAATATTGGGGAATTACTGATTAGTGAGGTCATCCGAAAGCTGAGTCATTTGCATTGCCACATCACCCGCGCAGTGGCCACAACAGCCATCGGCACGGTCCTTGCGGCAATAGAAGGCAAACTCCCGTGCGCTCTCAGAACGAGCCGTACGGTTGAGGCCACAAGCAATATAATCAACTACATTGTGGAGGATGTCATTCGGGCATGGTCAAAGAATCCTACTTCAGCGTCCAGAACATGGAAAAGTGGGCCTGTCCCAGTTCTGCGGCCGACTTTTGAGTCTTATGAGGGTGGTCTGTCACTCGTCCTGCTGGAGTCAGAACAACCCTCAGGCAGTGACGGGCCAAAGACCACCACCTTATTTGACTCACTGATGACCGCTCTTTATATGTCAAAATGCAACGGTCACTTCAGCGGGCAGGACACCAGTTACGCAGCTTCAGAACGTCTGCATCAAAGGTTTGCAGATTTAATGAACTGCGTCCTGAGATGCGAGATGCCGCAGGCAGAAAGAGTCTCGGAGGAGGTCAGAACGACAGCTAAAGATTTTCTCCATTATTTTGTGGAGGAACTCGTGCAGCGTCTATTTGTGTCCTCCAGATTCCCCCGACCTGCGAAACTCCCTGAAAATACTCCAGTGATGCCCTTAATCATCAATGAAGAAGATTTCGGTCTGACAGTGGTGGATCATCTGACAGAGTTGGTGGTCAGCCAAGTTTTTGACTTACTGGCAAAGAAATTTCCACCGACTGAACAGTTAACACTGATTGAAGTGCACAGTCAGGCTGTGTCGGTTCAGGAGGATCTACCACAACTGACCTTCAGAAACAAGTTAAAGATGATGAAGTCAAACATCCTTAAAAAGGTCATTTCTCCTCTGTATAAATGTTTAATGTTCTACCTAATACCTATACTTACTTATTGAAATGAATTCTGTTTTAACCATGAGTGTCATTTGTTTGCAGATGAAGAATCCCTTCAGATCTAAGAAGGACAGGAAGAGCAAGGGTGATACTGAGGAAAGCGCAGCTCAAGAACCCAGAAAGAAGTCGTCATTTTTAGGGCGGATGATTTCCTTCTCCCTGAAAATGACGTGTCGTGGCTGATTTTAGCCCGCTGCTTATCAGTGGATGATGCTGTCAACATGGGACTGCACTACATCCTGGGACTTGTGTAAGGATCCTGGACTTCAGCTCCGCTTTTAACACCATCATCACGGATACCCACAGCTTTCTGTGCCCTTCTCCATCTGTCAGTGGATCATCAACTTCCTGACAAACAGGCAGCAGCTAGTGAGGCTGGGAAAACTCCTAACCTCTGAAGTTGCGTTTCCTCCTCACTGCTTTTTTCCCTCTTTACACAATTGACTGTACCTCTAAAGAGCCCTCTGTCAAGCTCCTGAAGTTTGTTTTCAACATGGTTTTGAACAAGTATTAACTGAGACATTATTAAAAAGATTATTTTAACTAAAGTATTGATATAAATAATGTGTACCTTTTGCCCCTTCACCACCTCATACATTTATACGTTTTTAAACAAAATAAACCACTTTTATGATTTATTTTCACACAAAATCTGTTGCTCAATACATGAATAAAAAATTATGAATGTTGTTCGTATCTTTTGCTTAGATAAAGATTGGGACGTGTTCGTTGCATAAACTGTGTGTGGCGGTAGCAAATACAAGACAAAAGCAGTCTGTGTATGCTAATGAGTTCATGCTGTTGTATCTTACTTGGTTACTTCTCCATGATTAAAACAAAAAATTACAATATTATAATTACAAATATTAACATACCATTAGACTGGGGGTCAAGCAGAGCAATATATTAATAAGATGTAAAATTAACAATTATATATATACTGTATGTATCCAAAGTCACATCAAACACTGATCCAAAAGCTGATCTGTAGAAGAGCAGCCTTAGAAGCCTATTTCAATTTCAAGGTAATTTAGGGTCATATTATTAAATCTCCATACTTTCTGTCATCGACAACCAAAATACTTGGTTGTTGCAGCTAAAAGCAGCACATAAACAGAGCGTTTCTGATTTTTAAAAACAACTTAAATTATTACTATTATTATTGTTCTGTCAGTATGCTCTGGCATATGACATAACATATTTTTGCTTTGTATAGTTCTAGGGCCGTGTGTGCTTTTATTACCATTTAGCAACTTTGCATGTTTTACTTTGGAGAAATTATTACAATTCAGCTATGGTAGACAAATTCGGAGCACCTAGCATGAGATCTCACCCTCCCTTCAAAGCGCCTCCAAAGCCACGCCTTCTGTCTGCAAAGCGTCACGAAACGGCATTAAATGACCTCATGTCTCAAAGCATATAACATTACAATAATAAAGAAGATAAACTCTGACTTGTACCACCTGACTGAATTTTTTTTTTATTGAACAAAGCTTACAGGGGATACATATATCACAAAAAACACAAGTAGTAAAAGGCAATAGAGAAGATATATGTACATGGCAATAAAGTACAAACCCGATTCCAAAAAAGTTGGGACACTGTACAAATTGTGCATAAAAAAGGAATGCAATAATTTACAAATCTCATAAACTTATATTTTATTCACAATAGAATATAGATAACATATCAAATGTTGAAAGTGAGACATTTTGAAATGTCATGCCAAATATTGGCTCATTTTGGATTTCATGAGAGCTACACATTCCAAAAAAGTTGGGACAGGTAGCAATAAGAGGCCGGAAAAGTTAAATGTACATATACATCTCTGATGGTATGGGGTTGCATGAGTGCGTGTGGCATGGGCAGCTTACACATCTGGAAAGGCACCATCAATGCTGAAAGGTATATCCAAGTTCTAGAACAACATATGCTCCCATCCAGACGTCGTCTCTTTCAGGGAAGACCTTGCATTTTCCAACATGACAATGCCAGACCACATACTGCATCAATTACAACATCATGGCTGCGTAGAAGAAGGATCCGGGTACTGAAATGGCCAGCCTGCAGTCCAGATCTTTCACCCATAGAAAACATTTGGCGCATCATAAAGAGGAAGATGCGACAAAGAAGACCTGAGACAGTTGAGCAACTAGAAGCCTGTATTAGACAAGAATGGGACAACATTCCTATTCCTAAACTTGAGCAACTTGTCTCCTCAGTCCCCAGACGTTTGCAGACTGTTATAAAAAGAAGAGGGGATGCCACACAGTGGTAAACATGGCCTTGTCCCAACTTTTTTGAGATGTGTTGATGCCATGAAATTTAAAATCAACTTATTTTTCCCTTAAAATGATACATTTTCTCAGTTGAAACATTTGATATGTCATCTATGTTGTATTCTGAATAAAATATTGAAATTTGAAACTTCCACATCATTGCATTCTGTTTTTATTCACAATTTGTACAGTGTCCCAACTTTTTTGGAATCGGGTTTGTACATTTCAATAAATTAAACAGATATAGTCTACTAAAGAAGAAAAGGTAATTCACAAAAACATCTAAAGCAATAGAAATTGAACATGCAATAAATGAATACAAATAAACAGAAATAAACAACACAACTTGAAACATGAAAAAAAATTGTCACCTTCAGGTAGTCAGGAGCTAACCCAGATCTTCCTGTTGTATGACGATTGATTTTCCTGGATCAGTTTATAGACCCTTTTCACATTTCCGGGTTTCTCAGAAGCAGAAGTCATCATAGTTGGGTAAACTTTTATGGCGGTGAATGAGAGAATACTTTAAATATATATTTTTATGCTCCTATTTGCTCAAATAGTAAAAGAAAAACTCCACAATAGTGTTTTCAAAAACATTATTGGGAAAAAAAATAGAGAGCGATTGAATGGCAGTCAGAAGACAGAAAGATGTCATACCATCACTCCCACAGCCGGTGTATTAGTAACACCCTCACAGCAGCGCTAACCGGATCGCAAGTCAAGTGTAGTGAAGTAAAGTGAAGGAGGAAGATTCTGAGGTAATCTGGTGCTGGGCCTGTCCACAGTGTGAGCGCTCGGAGAAAAAAAAACATCAAAGGTTTCATAATTTAGTGTGATTTATTGCAAGAGAAGCATTTGTAGTCATCCTCTGTGGACGGATTGCCCGTACACCCTAAGTGGAACCATCGCCCACAGTCATCGCAGGAAATCTGTAAAAATAAGAGTAACAACAAAAACAGTTTTAAAGCAATGGCCCATTCATTATTAATTTGTGTAACCAAAAATGCTCAGTCACAGTTAACCAAAGAACATCTGCAGTGTTCTCAAATGTTTCTGCCCCCCCACAAAAGTGGCACAGGTCACTTCGGTCCTCTATGAGGTACAGTACAACACTAATGAAAGTGATGCACATCAAAAAGCACGTTAATAACATTCATGAGTTTAAAAAGCCATACCAGATTGGCGGAGTAGAGAAGCAATCTCCTTCTTGAGTCGCGTTGTCTTGTGGCGCATTGGAGAAGAATGGTGGTATTTTGTAACAAGAAAAAAATTATCTGCAAAGTATTATAGCAAATATGAAATGTTAATTCAAATAGGATATCACACACCTTAAAAGCGATGATGTAGCATCCCTCTGAAGTTGGTGAGGCAGGCTTTCACACACCCAGTGTGAAACTGAAACATGGAGTCAAATAATGCTGTATATGTTTGCAAAAGAAAATAAAGTTTTGGGAGAAAAAAAAATAAAGAATTGCGAAAGAAAAATAAAGTGGTTTCATTTGCAACGCTCCTTTTATTCTGCGTTTCAGTCAAGTGTGAGTTCGCGATACTGTTTTCCCTTTGCACTTAACTTTTTTGTGCGTTTCTCAACATGGCACTGTTTTGGCATAGGGGGTGGAGTCAAGAAACTGGGGCGTGTTCAGCGGACATGGTCACGCCTCCCTCTACATCATCTGCTCCAGACGCAGATCAGCACAGATGAAGGCATCATGGCTGAGAGGCATGCGTTTCCTTGTACTCACACTTTTACTAGCATTGAAACGGAAATGGTTTTGTTTTGTTAATTAAATGTGTATTAAAAGCATTTGCCTTAGATCATGTTAAAGTGGTGTTTATTATTAGCCGTAGACTACCGTGAACTGTCTGAAAATAGCCAGCATCTGTTGTTTATTTCTCTCAGTGTGCACACTTTTATAGCATTAAAATGTGTATTAAGCATTTGCTTAAGTTAAAGAAGTTAGAGATCAGTTAATGTGGTGTTTAGTCTTTATTTGCTAACTTGAACTGTCTGAAAACGCCAGCATCTGCTGTTCATTTCGCTCAGTGTGCGTGCAGAAGAATGAGATAAATAAACTTAAAGCCTTTAGTAAATCAGAACACTGGGGGAAAGAATCTTTTTTCATTCTATATCATGCAACAAAGGAAAGATGGCATATCCTCCACAATGTGGTAGACACACAGCTTTCGTTTTTCAAGGCTTTGTAGTAGCTGTGTTTTAGCCGTGCTGCAGGTACAGCCAACAAAAGCAATGTCCAGGAGTTTAGACTGGTTTGGTGATCTGGAAAGACACTGCAGCACTATTTAAACACACTTCTCACACAATCATAGTCTGGTTTCCCATTACACTTATAATCACCATATTTATAATGAAACCGTCATTCTTAAAAATATGATATTAATCATTTAATATAATAAAATGTAATTATTGTTACTACTGTAAAGCTATATTAATTCATTATGGGATCATATTTTAATGACAGTATATTTATTGAACAAAAAAAAAAATGTATTTATCAAAATAAATTAAAAAATTTACCCATTTTCCATGTATGTTCCAAGGAAATATCTAATGTAGGAACGTTGGCCAAAGGATTTAATGTGACGAACCTGATTTGGCACTTAAGAGCGAGCCACCGTGAGACATATGGCGAATACGAAATACTGGCGAATGCAAAACAATCAACCGCTACTAGTAATGTGACTCTCATTCAGCCATCGATTGCAGCCGTGGTGAGAAAAAAAAAAACTAACCGTACACACTGACCAGCAAGAGAAGCTAAAACTATAATCACGAACATAATGCACATCTGGAACCACGATATCATACCAGGGCGCAAATACTTCAACGATGTAGCTCTACCGGAGTCAAAACATCTACAACCACATAAACAACTTCACACGATCAGTTTAACAACTGTGTGTGTCCAGTGATGTCAATGTTAAGTTTAACCATCATAGAGTGAAAGTTTATCATTTGGACGTGTTTTGTCTTGCCACTTTACACATCGGGACTCAGGAAAATTGGCACTCGCACGCTGTTATCTGTGCACACAGCCACACACACCCGAAGCGTGTGCACACAGAGAGAGAGAGAGAGAGAGAGAGAGAGAGAGGCGCATTTCAGACAGCGCTCGAACACGAAATTGATTCCTCTTTCACGTTTACTTGTGATTGAACGGACACACACACACAAACGTATGTCAAAATACCCATCTCGGCAAGTATTCTCTCGGTTATGTCATAAGTGAACAGTTGAGAAAGAAACCGGATGTGTGTCAGTATATTCGGTCCGTGCATTTGTTCTTAAAGTGACAGCAGCTTAAAATTCCATGACAGCATTAATGTTAATAAAATGAAAAAAAAAGCTTTAACAAAGTTCAATCTACATTTACTACCTTACTAACCTCTATGCTGCATGCAAGAGTGGAGTTTCATGTCTAAATATAATCAAAAGCAAGAACAGATCCTGCCTGTCAGACTCTCACCTCTGAGCATGTCATCCCAAGATCTGCAGAACCACTGGCATTTTGGGAGAGGAATAAAGGCAGGTTCCCAGCTTTTTCTGCCTTAGCGCTCCATCGACGAGTGATAGTAAGTGGCTATTCAGTACAGCCGCACACATTTTGGATTAAATCTACAGTGCATCCGGAAAGTATTCACAGCGCTTCACTTTTTCCATATTTTGTTATGTTACAGCCTTATTCCAAAATGGATTATGAATATGAATTTAATCCATTTTGGAATAACGTTGTAACATAAAAAAATGTGGAAAAAGTGAAGCGCTGTGAATACTTTCCAGATGCACTGTACTCTTAAAAGTAAAATTTTCCAAAAAAATATTCAAGTAAATGTAACAAAGTACATGTACTTCGTTACTACCCACCTCTGCTTAGTCCTCCAAGGTTTATAATGGTCTTGTGAATGGTAGGCCAAATTCTGAAGACAGAAAAAATACATCCATCCATAAAAAATGTATTCCATGCAACTCCCAAGGGTTAATAAAGGCCTTTTGAAGCGAAGAGATGCATTTTTGTAAGAAAAATATCCATATTTAAAACTTTATATATTCAAACAACTAGCTTCCAGCGAAATACCGCATGCAGAATACAGCTGGGCAACAAATTCAAGCTCCTCTTCTCTTATATCGAAATCCTCTGACATTTCTCTTTAAAATTTCTCATTTTAAACTTCTAATTTGTGCCTCATGTTTTGTTTTGCTCTCTCCTCTGCGCCTCCGCTTGTGTCATTGCGTCAGGTCAAAGGTTGCTCTTCCGTCCAAATTGACATGCGCAGTATGTGTACGGTCGTCCACCAAAAGCTCGTTATTTGAATTTATAAAGTTTAAAATATGGATATGTTTATTACAAAAACGCATCTCTTCACTTTAAAAGGCCTTTATTAACCCTCCTGATTTGTATGGATTAATTTTTTTATGGATGGATGCATTTTTTCTGTCTTCAGAATTTGGCCTACCATTCACAATCGTTATAAACCTTGGAGGACTAAGGATATTTTTTAATATATCCCCGATTGTGTTTGTCTGAAAGAAGATAGTCATATACACCTAGGATGGCTTGAGGGTGAGTAAATCCTGGGATAATTTTGGATTAATTTATGGATATAACTAGAAATGTACAACTTAAAACCTTTCTCCCATTTGCTTGATGAAGCCTTTGAGTGTATCTGGATCACATCATTGATGTTGACCCAAGGCAGATCCTGAAGGCAGCGAGTGTAGAATGACATTCACATTAGCTAAAAGTTTAAATGACTGAGCTGGCTTATCGAAAACAAGGAAGTAACTGTGCCAGTTGTGATCCTAATAACTTTTACATCCTTGGAAAAGTTTTTCCATAAATTTATAGCAATTTAATTGATCTGAATTGTTTTGATTTTTCTCTTTAGACGCAGTCATCAATACACACAACACAACAAACACAAAGATATTGGAGACCATATCCAAGTACTTAAAATATGCACCAGAGAGGATGGGTGGTGGTGGCCGTAAGAAGACTCTTCCTTGAAGACCACCCTTTTTTATAAATGACTGTTACTAGAAAAATGTATAGTTCTAGAAATGAAGTTCCCAAAAATTTAATTTCCTTAGTTTTACTTACTTGGCTTTTCTTTTCACCTACTTGTTAGCATTTGTCAGTGTTATAGTTTATGTATTTTTGTTTAAACACAGCAAGTTTCCAAACTTTTGACCAGTACTCTGTTATCTGTTTATACACACACACACACACACAATATATACAGTGTATATTAGGGGTGCAACGGTTCAAATTGCTCACGGTTCGGTTTGTATTACGGTTTTAGTGTCACGGTGTCAGTACGGTTCGGTATGTGCTATGTTCAGGGAAAATAAGACTACTGTATATAAAAATGAAGATTATAAGAACAAATAATCAAACTACAAATAATCAAACTACAAGAAACAGCATAAATAAATACAATAGAGCAAATATGCAAATAAAATAAACAGTGCTTTTCAGGTTTTTCAGGTATCAACTACGAGTTACGTCAGTTACTGACGAAATGGGGGTTTCACTTAGAAGCCAATTGCCTATGAGCTCTACAAAACGAGCCAATGGCATGAAGATGCCATGGGTCTGCGGAATTTGCAAATTTTTTTTCTCTTCAAGACGAGTGTCTCTCCAGAGTGTTGGTGTTACGGCGCGTTCTGGCGAGTTCCGCATTCCTGTCTGATCTGTGCAGTGATCTAGCACAGCGTGTGTGTTCTCCCTAGGCGCTTCAGCATTTCTGCAGAGCAAAAACTCTTCTCTAAAAGAGCTGCACGCGGCATGTCTGTTTCAAGATGTCTCGCCCGTACTCCATTCCTGGGTGCGGTCGGCTGGTTCCTCCGTTTGACGGGCATGAAGCGCTGTTTGGCGTGCTTGGGCGTCGTGCACGCTGAGCGCGCGTTCATGGATGAGTCATGTTCCCGCTGCAGGAACATGGCCATCGCAGTGTTGCGGTCAAGACTCCGTGATCTCCGTGCTGGAGGGAGAGTCCCCTCTACCACACCCCAATCTATTCCCTCCACTAGTGGGAATACTTTGGCTGGTGGTCAGGGTGACTTGAGGGTGACGTGTGGGCCAACCCGACGAATCCTCCTCGGGCCACACCCCCTTCTAGCACACTGCAACCTGTGGTGTTGCCAGATGAGGGCGTAGGTGTTTCCCATCCCATGTCGATCGCCGCATCACAAGGTGGGCTGGATTCCTCCGGAGATGACGATTCGGCTGTGTTGCCTCCTTTCGGGAGTCCCAGCATTGCCCGAGTCTGATCCAGAGCTCACAGCCATGCTTTCCCGGGCGGCCGAGGCTCTCGGGCTTGTGTGGAACCCTCCGCCATGTCCCGAGCGCTTTCGGCTAGATGATTGGTATCTGGGGGCGGCCCGTGCCGAAGGCGCCCGTCAGCCCCCAGTGCCCTTCTTCCCGGAAGTGCATGAACGGATGCACTAGCGCACAGCTGGCCGCGGGGCCCACGCAAGTATGCGTTTCCCCCAGTGATCCTTCTCGCACAGGTTCTGTGCAAGATCAGGGAGGAAAGGGAGCACGTCCTTTTGGTCACCCCATATTGGCCCGGCAGGACCTGGTTCTCAGAACTCATACTCCTTGCAACAGCCCCTCCCTGGTCGATCCCTCTGAGGAAGGACCTCCTTACTCAGAGACGGGGCACCGTATGGCACCCACATCCAGACCTTTGTAACCTACACGTGTGGGACCTGGACGGGACGCGGTAGGTTTGAGTACCCTGCCACCTCAGGTGGCGGCTACCATCACTTCCGCTAGGGCCTTGTCCACGAGACAGGCCTATGCGTTGAAGTGGAACCTCTTCGTCACCTGGTGCTCTTCTCGCCGAGAAGACCCCACGAAATGCCCAATCGGGTCCATGCTTTCCTTCCTCCAAGAAGGGCTAGAGCGAAGGCTGTCTCCCTCCACCCTGAAGGTCTATGTGGCCGCGATTTCGGCTCATCATGACCTGGTTGATTCATAAACGGTAGGTCAGCACGACCTGGTCAGCAGGTTCCTTAGAGGGACTAGGAGATTAAATCCTCCTCGCCCTCCTTAAATACCCTCTTGGGATCTTGCAGTGGTTTTATCTGCCCTGCAGAAAGCTCCCTTTGAGCCCCTGCAGTCTGTGGAGCTGAAGTTCCTTTCAATGAAAGTGGCGCTCTTGATTGCTCTGGGTTCCATCAAGAGGGTAGGGGACCTGCAGGCATTTTCGGTTGACGAAGCGTGCCTGGAATTCGGGCCGGCCAATTCTCACGTCATCCTGAGACCCCGGCCTGGATACGTGCCCAAGGTTCCCACCACTCCCTTCAGGGATCAGGTGGTGAACCTGCAAGCGCTGCCTATGGAGGAGGCAGACCCAGCCTTGGCACTGCTCTGTCCAGTAGGCGCCCTTCGCGCTTACGTAGACCGGACGCAGTGTTTCAGGACCTCAGACCAGCTCTTTGTCTGTTACGGAGGGCAGCAGAAAGGGAAGGCTCTCTCCAAGCAGAGGTTGTCTCACTGGATAGTGGACGCCATTGTCCTGGCATATCAGGTTCAGGGCATGCCATGCCCCCTTGGGGTTAGAGCACACTCCACTAGGAGTGTTGCTTCCTCTTGGGCTTTAGCGCATGGCGCCTCGCTGACAGACATTTATAGAGCTGCAGGCTGGGCGACACCCAACATATTTGCAAGATTTTATAATTTCCAAGTGAAGCCTGTGTCCGCTCGTGTACTCGCCCCAAGTGGCCAGTAACTGGACAGGCTCAGGTGTCTTCGCTTGCTGCGCCATTCCACTCCACGGACTGGATGCGTGCGCATTTTCTCTCAGGTGAGCTTCCCAGTAAGCCCTGAGCTCCTCCAGCACTGCTGATGTCGACACCAGAGTGCATGCCCGCTTGATCAGCCCTCGTGTTCAGCTAGGTGCCTCCGTGTGCATGGTTTCCCCGTTGGGCAACCCCCTCATGTGTATTTCCACGGTAAGTCTCTCTGAGCACGTGTCTTCCCTTGGCAAGACACCCTTGCCACACCTGGGGTTGAAAAATTTTCCACCTGCGACTAGATACCCCAGAGTGCTCTGTATGCAGTCCCTACGGGGGTCATATGTGTATTCTTAAGTCCTCCCTTCGGGCAGGCATTGTGTTGCATTTCTCCAAGTGGGATATGCTTCCCAGTGTACCTTGGTATTGGCGTTGAGCCTAGCCCCTCGTTCGTGCTAAGACTAGCACGAACTAAGACACGGCAGGGAGCCCTGGTCAGTGCAGGACGCTGGAAGATAGCCGTCGTGGCGAGATTGTATTGGGACCCCAATTTCGTCAGTAACTGACGTAACTCGTAGTGTACTGACTGAAAGGGAACGTCTCGGTTACATATGTAACCCTCGTTCCCTGAAGGAAGGGAACGGAGACGTTACGTCCCCATGCCACTTCCGCTGTACCGCTGGAACGGCCGGACGCTCATGCCTCGGCTCTTCAGCAGGTAACATAATGCGAGATTGCTACGCAACGCCCTTTATACCCACGCGGTGGGGCGGGGTTGCGTTATGCAAATTCCGCAGACCCATGGCATCTTCATGCCATTGGCTCGTTTTGTAGAGCTCAAAGGCGATTGGCTTCTAAGCGAAACCCCCATTTCGTCAGTAACTGACGTAACGTCTCCGTTCCCTTCCTTCAGGGAACGAGGGTTACATTCGTAACCGAGACGTTCTCTTACAAGTCTTGCGCTTCAGATGACAAATTCATACAAAAATTATGTCAACATGCCCGTCTTGGAGAGTATCCTAGCAAAGTCGGTTATGTCCTAAGTGAACATATAATAGTCGAGAAAGACAACTCATGTGTAACAGTATATGTACTGGATCTTAAAGCTGCAGTCTATAACTTTTTGCACTCTAGCGGTTAATAAACAGAACTTGCATGCGTCTTGCGGAAGAACATTGCAGCCGGAGCTACTTCTCTCTGTTTATGTCTACGGCGAGTCACGCAGGGACTGTGCTCCTCCGCAGCGGTTCCTACCAGAACGGTCTGAAATAGTCCCAATATAAACATTTATTATAAGTGTACCATGATGATTCAGGGTAAGACAAAAACACGGTTTGGAAAACGGATTCATGTTGTACATTCTCATTATATAATTTTCTGTAAAAAAAGTTACGGACAGCAGCTTTAAAGGGAAAAAAAACTATTCCTGCTGCCTGTGTTTTTAATGTTAAATCAAACAACAAATGACAAAGAAATCACTCACTGCTCTTGACCGAATAGCTTTTGTAACTTCAGTAATGATTCATCTTTATTTACAGTGAAGATAATTTTATTTTATATTTGATTACTTTATCCATTTTCTGTACCTGAAAACTCAATAAGCGCGTGCACGCTTCGGATGAGCGCACACACAAAGCTTCTCACAGCGCGCGTGAGTTCTCTTTTGCGTCTTTCTCTTGAATGTTTAAATTAGTAAGGCTTAAATGAGTTTAGTTTAAACACAGATAGCAACGTGTGCTGTTCAGGTCTCACCTGAGCTTGTGTGATATCAGCACCCGGGTGATGACGGTGTAAGTGACTGGACATTAGAGCATACGGCACTCACAGTGAACCAAGTTTACAAAGAGTGACAGTTTTGTCCACGCTTTTTGATTATCGCTGTTGTAACATTTTGGGAAGCCAGAATGCGCATCCATCGACGAAACATACATTATCTGAACTCTGTCTGTCTGTTTTCCACATTGTTATTTTCAACAAACCATATTAGCCTATAGATGCGTCGTCCTTCGAGATGAACTGCAGTGCAAGTGCGCGTCGAACCGTTGCACCCCTAGTGTATATAGGGTGAATTCAGAGTAATTGGGACACTTTGCCATTGAGATGACTTGGAAAAAGTGTCCCAATCAACCTGAATTCACCTTATATATATACACACACATACACACACACATTTATACCCATGATTGACCAGAGAACATGAATGGAAGACCCTCAGATGTGTCATAACTAAGTAGGTAAAACTTTCTATGCTACATCTATGAAAAGAGTTCATTGTTGTGTATTTATTTTGTTTATCTTTTAAAGATTCACATTTTCTGATGGAATTGCCAAGCATTAAGTCTTTTTACATTTTTAATATTTATTTATTATTCATTTAATTATATAATAACTAATTGAGTTTCAAAGAGGATAATACTCTGTTCTTGTTTTTAGAATATAATGATAAATGTCTGTGCAGTTTAAATGAATTAAGATTCTTTAAAGGAATAGTAAAAATTAAATTCCTGATTTGAAGGACTTTTCAGTGAACCATTTCTTTTCCCTTTTGTAGATTCACCAAACATCTGGCTGATTACTGGCAATTTGGTAAGAGATTGTTCTCTGCCTCACTGTTATTTCTTTTTCTAGTTGATATATTAACATTTTGTGATTTTTGATTACTTAATTGAATACAAATTTACTTAAGTTGATTTTAATTGATTTACTTAATACAAAGAATAGTTAGGATTCTGTATTAAAAGTGTAATGTTTCTCCATATAATTAGTAACATATGGAGCCCAATTTCATTATATATGAAACAATATAAACCTGCATTAGAAAGATACATGCTAAAAAAAGACCACAGCCCCCTGTTTAACAACACAATTTGTTGACTGTTTCAAAGATGAAATCATGATCTTATGATGACTGTAACCATAATTGACATTTTTTCTCTTCAATTCCTCCTGGGGGCTCTGCTTTTGAATAATTGATTTTGCCATTGTAAACTTACATAACATCACATAAGTGTTTGTTTCCAGTCCCACTGTAATTGAACTGTAAAATGGAAGTATTAAATTATAATATATTTTGATGTTTTTGTTTTTATTTATACACAGTAGTAAAGAGAGTGGACAAGTGAAGAGAGATGAGGGGACGGCACCAGAAAGGACCTTGAGCTGCGACTGTCTTGAATCACCCAAAGCACAACTACGCTATGTGTCCAAGCATTGAACAAGGCTTTTCACCTTTACATATTAAATGGATTTCATGTAAGACAGGGTTTTATTTTTCCTGCATAGTGAATTACAAGGTGGCTGCCTCTGTCAAATTTGATGCTGTCTCCAGCTATTAACAAACCTCCGATACCCCTTTTCCACCAACACAGTTCTGTTGCAGGCTCCTGGCCTGTGTCCATTCTCAAACTGTTCCACGCACCTCCACTGCACAAAAGGCAGTTCCAGGTCGGAAATATCGGTACCCTCCCTCTTCGACATCCCTCGCCAGTCATCACATTCACAACCACCACAGTCAACGCAAGTCTAGGACCCTGGTCCACAGCATCAACTTTGTCAGATTACTGCACTTCTTGATTTACCTTTAAACTTACAGTGTTCTTATGGAATGCCATGCCTCTCCAGAGGGACTGAGGTCTATCCGTCTTACAAAATACTGTGTCAAACATTGCATATGATGTTCTCAAAATAATTTAAAAAAATCAAATGATTAAAATACTTAAGAATTTGTGCTTATAAAAAGTGTTTTTAGTTGAAGGTACGGTACACATGTATGTGGGTACATAAAGATTTTACTTCTGTGTAATTTTGAGCTAGAAAAGCTGATTTAAGCTTTGTGCTGTAATTGTACAAAAAAAACTTTTATTTTCATATTGTATTCTACAGGTTTTTAATATTGCCTCTAAACATTGCAAGTTGAAGTTTGAGATGTGTTTTTATTTGCTTTATACAGTATTTTTAGATTTCTAAAATAAAACTTTGTTTTACAGTCTTGAACGTGGTAATTTATTGAAGGTGTTTGTAATTTGCTGCCACTCATTAACTTTTTTTTAGTGTATGTACAGTAAAACACTTATTTAGTATTGTCATGTTTGTACAAACGCAAACTAGATTGTAAAATAGTGTATTCATCCACGTTGAAGGTAAGAGGGTGAAACAACGTCGCATTATCAACGTTGATTCAATTTGCAAAATCAACACCTAATTCAACATTAATTCAACCACAAGACGGTGAAACCACGTCGCGATATCAACTGTGAAACAACGTTGCAATTTCAACGGTGAAACAACGTCACAATATTAACGTTGATCCAATTTGCAAAATCGAAAGGTAATCCAACGTTGATTCAACCATGGTACCTGACGTTGAATCAACGTTGAAATGCCGGCTGGGTTAACTACCATAGTACGTTGCATCGTTGAAGAAATCAACTAGCTAGTCACAAACTGTTTCCCGAAACCGTATTGTCGCAAATCTGTCGTTCAACAACGTTGGTTAATGATGTCACGCAGGTGGTGGAGTAATAACTGCTTTTAATGAATTATTTTGAGATCGAATTCATGGTAGATTTTTTGCTATAAATTATGGACATGGCACCTGAGGACTAATTCTTATTTTTCTCAGTTATTTTGCTTTATTTCCAGATTCAATCATAGGCTCATTCTTACGTAGGCCTACTAGAGCACGTCCGCACATGCGCACTCTTCAGAAAAGGTGCTTTAAATCTCTCAACAAACTTAAAAGATGTAAATGACATTTGTATGTATTCAAAATAAAATATATAGATTATACTGAATGTCAGCTTGCTTATTTTGCTCAAGATAAGGATTTATTAAGTGCACATGTCATGCAAACAAGAAACTATGCTTCTAAGCACAGGTTGAGAGCTGTCGTTGCGACCACACAAGTTTGCGATGCTGTTTGCCAATGTTTGTTGGAACTATGGTTTCGGGAAACACTTGAACTATGTTGATAATGACGGAACTTGCGACCATAGTTGGCTGCACTCCTGTATAGTACGCTAGGGCTGGAACGATTTGTAGTAAAATCAAAATCTTGATTAATTGAACATTTTATCTCGATTACAATTAATGAACAATTTTGCTTTCCTTTTTTATCTTCATATTTCACTGATAAGGTTTGTAATGTAAATATGTTCAACTATTAAATGTGGGATTTTTTTCTATAATGAAAAAGTGCATTTCTTTGTGATTTTAAAATATTTGAAGGAAATAGCTCACTTTCAGCAGTTATTGTCTATGGGTCGTAACATTTTGACATATTTCTGTTTGTTGTACATCAGATACAGATAAATTAGCACAGTAGACCTAAATTACATTTATTTGCATGCATTAATGAGAGAGTAATTGTGTGTGTGAATTAGTCATATCGTCTCTATTAACTATGAAGCTGTGGTTTGTAGTTACTTCAACAAATCTATGCTATAATGGTTGAGTTTCTAAGCTACTTTAGTGATAAATCACAGGACAGCGTTGACAATGAGTTTCTGCGCGCGATCTTCACGTGATGTGCGAGCTACTGTTTGTATTTGTTCTTATGTCACAATATATCAGGCATTAGTTCAACATAATACACATCCGATTGTCTAAAATCGCTTCAATGTTCAAACGGGCAGGCCTTAAATCACATACAGTGGACAAAGTTTTGTAAGGACGCAATTAAGTGAAAGTGATCTGGCTTCAGGGCGCGAGTGTTCTCACAGAAAAATGCTCACGAGCACTGAACGCAGATGTTTGCCATATTGCTGTTCTTGAATAGTGTAAGATCGCTTGAATGTTCAAACTGGCAGGTGTTTAAACGCATTTAATTGACAAATTTCATGAGGACGCAAGTGCGCCGTCTGTGTGTGTGTGTGTGTGTCAGCGCATATAAAAACGGCGATTAACTTACATGTATAAATTGTGTAAAACATACAATTACCATAGTAATACTGAGCATCCAGATTGTATAAACAAAGATAACTGCTCCTGAATCTTTCCGTGTGTCTGCACACTGCACTTGATGTGACTGACGGGGAGGAGTCACGTGATTAAAACCGAAATAACTGACATGAGAAAATTCGATTACTTTCCGATTAATCGTCCAGCCCTACTGTATAACCATTTATATTAAATGTTGTTTATTTCTTAATTAGTGAGCAGTGTTTTAAAGCAAAAAAGTGTGTCCCCTTCACTAATGTGCACTTTTCTTGTTTATTGAGGCAGATTTGTAGATTGTATCGAATGAAGTCGATACATAGTGCCATAGTCAACGTAGAAATGTTATTTTGAATAGTTATTGAAATTTTTATAAGTATGTATAAGTAGCCTACCTATAAGTATGAATTTGAAATATTTTGAATAATTTGAAATGTATTGTTCATTTATATATGTTTGTAGGTGTGACAATGGAGACACCAAAGAAGTCATTGTGTTCGGAAGTTGAGGGATTTTTGCACAGTGTCTCACCGCTTCTTCAAGGAGGTAGCAGTGGATCCAAATATTTCTCTGCGGTGATGCAGTGATGCATTACATTTATATGTAATGTCAAAACATATAAATACAGTTGGTTATGTTTGAAATGAAAGTAAACAGTTGAGAGGGAAATGGATGGGTGCAGGTTTTAAATGAACAGTTTTAAACATGTTGCCGTTTGGAATAGTTTGTTTGAAAATTTAATTTTTGTCATTATTTACTCAGGCAAAACCCAGTTATTAATTTCTTTGTTGTGTTAAAAAAACACAACTAAAAGATGATATTTTCAAGAATGTAGTTTACCAAAAAGTAACTGGTACCTATTGACTTTGATAGTAGGCAGAAAAATGACTATGGAGGTCTCTGGCAAATAGTACCTGCTTGTTTACCCACATTGTTTAAAATATTTTTTTTTGTTGAACAACAGAAAGTAAGTAATTCAGGTTTAATATAAGTTGAGAGTGACTAAACGATGGTATAAAAATAAAACCCTGAGACAGAATGAAAGATTTTTTTGGTGAAGTGTCTTTTAATGTTAATAAAACAACAAAACACAGAAAAAAATCAGTCGGTGCTCTTGTCTGATGAACTTTAAACACAAATTTATATTTGATTCATGTATAATATATAGTGTTATATTTTTATATTTGTTCATTCAGTTCCTTAAATGTTATTGTTAAATTCTGTAACTGGAAAATAAAGCTGCAACAGGGTCTGTTATTTAGGGAAGGAGGAGGTGGGAATTGGAGAATGTTTAACACGTTTAATAATAAAATAACCCAACAACAAAACAAAAGTAAAACGGCAGCATCCTCGTGGATGACTGTTGTACACAGACATAAACAAAACATAACCAAGTGTCCAGGTTTGGTCCTCTTTGATCCTTTACTATTGTCAGTACTTGTTTTATGGTTCCGGTCCTCTATTAGAGATATGAGGCTGGTGTGCTCAGTTGATGCTCATTATAAATCCTGCCACCGGCCTTGTGCTGTCCTCTCATGGCCCTCAGCCCTGTCTTGCTGTACAAAACTTTTATTTTGCTTTATTGGTATATTATGTGTTTTTTTTAAAGATTTCTTATCTTTGTCTACTTTGGTCTAAATGTCAGCCATTGGTTTTTATTTTATATTTTGCTACTTTGAAAGGTGTTTTTATTATATAGGGAAATTATTTTGTGTGTACTGCTTAGATAACTTGCAAAATATTAAAACCAATATGACAAACAACTGTAATAAAATCGTGAATATCGATATATTTGAAAAAATGTAATATCATATATTTGTCATATTGCACGTCTATGTCAGATTGATACCTAAGTGAATTAATATTAAAAATATTTGGTAATATACGATTATTTAGTTTAAGTTATAGATGGTAATAGTGTTTTGTAGGAAAAGTCTTATTACAAGACATTACAATTAGATGTTTTTTTTTTTCAATTGTACAGGTCTAAGAAACAGTAGCATATAATCAATATATTGTATTTATGTAGATTTTACTATTTTACAGCTTGTGGTTTTTATTTTGTGTTTATAAATTTGATGTTTGTAAATCATTTATGTGATTGTATAAGTAATATCTGTTTATTTTTGGTTTTTGCAGAAGTCCTGTTAAGTTAAGTGGAGTGGGCTTAGCAAAATCGCGCCAGGGAAAGGACAAGTGCGACGTGCTATTCAATGCGCGGTCAAAATTGTCTATTGTGAAGACACTTCCTTTCTCATTTGAAGAAAACGTGTGTGAGGAGAATGTCGAGAAAACCCTGGAAGACATTTGCAAGGATGTGCGTGAATATCAGAGGGTAAGTCTCGTAAAATGGTTTATTTATTTTATTCGTTTTTCTGCAGTTTATATTGTAGAAAGATGTTAGGTAATTGAAGATGTTGTGAAATATATTGTGGTAAGTAAACTTTTTTGGTAGTCTAAAAAAGCTTATATTGAAAGTTATCTGTCAAAATGACAGCTTTTGCAATGTTTTACTCTTTGATTTAAAAGTGTGAATAAGCAATTCTTTTATTGAAGAAGATCTAAATCGCTGCCTGTTGTAGTCAAGGTGAACAAAAATAATAATACACATTTGCTTATGGTATGAATTGTGAATGGCTTTTACTGTGATTGTGTATTTTTTTCTTCCTTTTTATGTTTTTAAGGTAACTTTTTTTGTATATTTAATAAAAGTAGTACATATTTACATTAAGTGCAAATTGGAATAGTTGTTATTTATAGTAAATGTAGTAACTATTAGATGCTATTTTAACTAAGTGAAAACAAGATTTTTTAGTGGTAGATTCCATTTACAGTAAGTTATAAGACTAGCATTTTCTTAGATATATTTGATTTACATTAAGTAATAATAGCAGTATTATATTTAAAAGTATAAAAGTATTATAATTATATTATGTAAAAGTAACCGTTCTTTTCAAGAAGTAAAAATCATAATTAAGTGCCATGTATAATTTATATTAGCAGATCATTTTTATTTTATTATTTTTGTTTATTATTTGGGTGCCAAAAGTATAAATGATTGTATCCATTAAAATTATTAAATGGATTTGTTCTAATTGGGACAATAAAACAAGTGCAGTTTTCAAATAAATTTGTTTAAACTGTTTTTTCACATATTGGCTGAAGTTGTGTTTATAATTTGTTGTGTATGAATTTTAACAATGTATAGAGATGTTGTATTTTTATTGTACCTACATTATACCTTTATTGATTTGTTTGGTGTCTTAATTTTAGGGTTTCTGTGAAGGTCAAGATCTTGGAGCTGGTTCAAAAGAAGGACACTGTCACCAGAAGTCGTCGAAGACTTAAGCAAATGACATACACAGTAGCTGATTCTACGGCAAGCATGCATTTGTCAGTTTGGGGCGAAATACCTGTACAAATCGGAAAGTGGTATGAATTGGAAAATGTGTCTGTGAGGTTGTTCAATGAGCAACCTTGCCTCAACACAGGCAAGAGCAGAGCCGAGTGTCTATGATTGGAGATCTTGGTGCTTGTGTAGAAGTAGATGAAAGAGAAAGTGTAGAGGGAGATATTGTAGACACAGATGTTCGGGTGGAATATCTTTGTCCACAATTTCACACTTTGGCTTCTGTGAATCATGAAACTCAGATGACCAGATGCTTGGATTGCAAAGCATTCTGCAAAACGAGTAAAATTAGGTCAACAGTTCGGGGACACATCACCATTGATGTTGGTACAGGTAATCAAAAGTTTGTTTTGGATGACGATGTGTTTCATGAGCTTCTTCAATTGCAAAGAGGTGTGAAGTATGAGGGAGAAACCTTGGCTTCAAAGATTTTGAGCCACGACAAGTTAAGAGTTGAAATGTGTCGAGGACTAATTGTTAATGCTAAATTTTTAGACAGTTCTGAAACAGGGCAAAGCAGCATGGCTAGTTGCAGTGCAGTCTCTGAACAATGTAGTCCAGGAAATTTCAGTGCAGAGGATGTGTAATGTGTAATATATACAGTGGGGAGAACAAGTATTTGACACATTTTGCAGGTTTTCCTACTTACAAAGCATGTAGAGGTCTGTAATTTTTATCATAGGTACTCTTCAACTGTGAGAGACGGAATCTAAAACAAAAATCCAGAAAATCACATTGTATTATTTTTAAGTAATTAATTTGCATTTTATTGCATGACATAAGTATTTGATCACCTACCAACCAGTAAGAATTCCGGCTCTCACAGACCTGTTAGTTTTTCTTTAAGAAGCCCTCCTGTTCTCCACTCATTACCTGTATTAACTGCACCTGTTTGAACTCGTTACCTGTATAAAAGACACCTGTCCACACACTCAATCAAACAGACTCCAACCTCTCCACAATGGCCAAGACCAGAGAGCTGTGTAAGGACATCAGGGATAAAATTGTAGACCTGCACAAGGCTGGGATGGACTACAGGACAATAGGCAAGCAGCTGTGAGAAGGCAACAACTGTTGGCGCAGTTATTAAAAATGGAAGAAGTTCAAGATGACGGTCAGTCTCCCTCGGTCTGGGGCACCATGCAAGATCTCACCTCGTGGGGCATCAATGATCATGAGGAAGGTGAGGGATCAGCCCAGAACTACACGGCAGGACTTGGTCAATGACCTGAAGAGAGCTGGGACCACAGTCTCAAAGAAAACCATTAGTAACACACTACGCCATCATGGATTAAAATCCTGCAGCACACGCAAGGTCCCCCTGCTCAAGCCAGCGCATGTCCAGGCCTGTCTGAAGTTTGCCAATGACCATCTGGATGATCCAGAGGAGGAATGGGAGAAGGTCATGTGGTCTGATGAGACAAAAATAGAGCTTTTTGGTCTAAACTCCACTCGCCGTGTTTGGAGGAAGAAGAAGGATGAGTACAACCCCAAGAACAGCATCCCAACTGTGAAGCATGGAGGTGGAAACATCATTCTTTGGGGATGCTTTTCTGCAAAGAGGACAGGACGACTGCACTGTATTGAGGGGAGGATGGATGGGGCCATGTATCGCGAGATCTTGGCCAACAACCTCCTTCCCTCAGTAAGAGCATTGAAGATGGGTCGTGGCTGGGTCTTCCAGCATGACAACGACCTGAAACACACAGCCAGGGCAACTAAGGAGTGGCTCCGTAAGAAGCATCTCAAGGTCCTGGAGTGGCCTAGCTAGTCTCCAGACCTGGACCCAATAGAAAATCTTTGGAGGGAGCTGAAAGTCCGTATTGCCCAGCGACAGCCCCGAAACCTGAAGGATCTGGAGAAGGTCTGTATGGAGAAGTGGGCCAAAATCCCTGCTGCAGTGTGTGCAAACCTGGTCAAGAACTACAGGAAACGTATGATCTCTGTAATTGCAAACAAAGGTTTCTGTGCCAAATATTAAGTTCTGCTTTTCTGATGTATCAAATACTTATGTCATGCAATAAAATGCAAATTAATTACTTAAAAATCATACAATGTGATTTTCTGGATTTTTGTTTTAGATTCCGTCACTCACAGTTGAAGAGTACCTATGATAAAAATTACAGACTTCTACATGGTTTGTAAGTGGGCAAACCTACAAAATCGGCAGTGTATCAAATACTTGTTTTCCCCACTGTAGACCATCAAAGTGATAAAATGGCATGTCCTTTTATGGACGATCCTGTAGATGAAGAGGCTGCATTAATTTGTCGGGAGTTACATTTACGTCGGAAGAGGATTTTGAGGCCGCAAGTGGATTTTTTGTCATATCCCTATGCATTTGCAAATGGTAGTTTTCTGTATAACATCGGGGATGCAGAACATATTAGTAAGGCTGCTGTATGCAGAGCGGTAAGGAAAGTGTGCCTCGTTTTTAAGCGCTTTCTGAGAATTTTTGTGTTGTTTCCTGGCCACAAACCCGTGAGAGTCATCAAAGAGGAGTTTCACAGGATGGCAGGTCAGTGGTGTAGAAATCGGTTTAAATGAGGCTAATCTGATAAATGATGTTCAGTTAAGGACATCTTGCTGCGACCTCTGGAAGTAACCTAATAATTAGAATTCCCTTTAGGTTTTCCCAATGTGGTTGGATGCATTGATGGCACACATATTCCCATCATTGCACCTTCCGAAAATGAAGCTATGTCAATAGGAAGTCCATCCACAGTATTAATGTGCAGGTATGCCTACTGTTTCTAATGGTCAAAGACTACATCACAATACTGTAACTAAAATGTCTCATTCTTTGCACTGTGAAGATCATATGTGATGCTGCACATATCATCACAAATGTGGAGGCCAAGTGGCCCGGCTCTGTTCATGATTCACGAATATATCGTGAGTCAACCCTGAGCAACAGGCTGCAAAGTGGTGAGTAAATGTATGCCCTATACACTTATTTCAATGTATGCACTACACACTTACAGGGGAACTTCTATGCAGCACTAAAGCAATGTGAACTTTCTTATAGGAGAGATTGATGGCTTTCTGCTGGGAGCTAGGGGTTACCCATGCCAACCAACACTAATTACCCCTTACCCAGAACCTGAACCAGGCCCCCAGCAGCGCTTCAATGTGGCACACTGCAGGACGAGAGCACGGGTGGAGATGACCATAGGCCTGTTGAAAGCACGTTTCCAGTGCCTACGTCACCTCAGGGTAACCCCTGAGAGGGCCTGCGACATTATTGTGGCATGTGTTGTTCTCCATAATATTGCCACAGTTAGAGGGGAGCAACACCCTGCCCTACAAATACAAGACCCTGAGGAAGACCTCATACACCCTGCAGATTTCCAGGATGGAAGGATAGTCCGAGATATTATATGCCACAATGTCTTCTCAGATTAATCCACATGATTTCCACCACAACCAACCACAAAATTAACTAAATGAATAAACACAAAATCACAATTTATTTGTTCTTCTTTATTTCCTACAAATCCAAAAACAACTGTTAGATTTTAATAATTCCAATACTTCCTACAATTCACCTGTGACCATACACTCACCTGTAGCTTATGTTTTAGGATCTTGATTTCCAGATCTGCCTTTTGGATCTGGCGGTCCAAGTATATCACTTCTTTGCTATTTTTTTCTGTTTTTTTAATAAGATGAAGCCTATATAACTCCTTAACTGGCAACTGAAAATACAGTAGATTACAGTTACATCATGTAGTTGTAATCTACAGAATTAAACTGGCATTTACTGAAAATCACTGAACTGTGTTCATCTGTGCTGTAGAAGTTGATGGACCTTCCTGCTGCTGTTCTTCCACACTCTGGGGGGTGGGGGGAGAGATAAGAATGATATAAACTTCTATAGGCTACTCCACACAAAATGTGAAGAAATGTGAATGTGTAGATTGTTTGATGTGTACATTACCTCAGGCCTCTCTGTGGTAGCAGAAATTGTTTCTTCATCACCATTGTCCTGTGAAGATGAGCATTTGGTTGAGTACACTTTACAATACCATTTGTCATCATTTCTGGTGTATTAAGTAGGCTACTTACTACTGCCTGGGGTTCTGTTGGGATAGGAGGCTCCAAAAGACAGATATTCCCATCAGAATCTGTTGGGACCAATGAAAAACCCAACCAAAAGTAAAATAAACAGAAAAAAGGAAAAAAAAAAAAAAAAAAAACCTATATAAAAAAAATAACATAGGTATGCCTCTTACACTTTATGAAGGCAAGAGTGACTGGCTCTGATGAAGTCCCTCCCGGAATTCCCTCAGCCATTGGCCTTCCAGCATTAAGGCTTAGGGCCATCTCCTCTGCATCTGTTAGAGGTGGTGGTGCTGGTCCTCCCCCCGTTTTGCGAGCCTCTGCCTTCTTTCTGTTGTCAAATGAGAAAGAACATTTAATTGTGTGAAAACAGCTATTAGACCCATGTCAAAAATGCTACTGCACTGCTAGATATTGAATGCTATTAAGTTATTTAATATGTCAAATGTTTGTAAAGTCAGGTAGCCTACACCCATGATATGCTCAAGCCTTACCTGATTGAACTATGTTTTTATATTTCATTTTCAGCTGCTGCCATGTCCTTTTTATGCCTGCAGGATTGCACCTATGAAAATTAAAATTAGGTTGAATAACATACTGTTCTTCCAGTTTCTCCTCTGATATTACAACAGTTGGGTAAGATATTCTAAAATAGTTTTTAATTACTAGCTACAAATGACATCTTCAACAGTGTTATTAGATTAATGTAATAATTAATCACTCTAAAGAATTGGATTACTTATTACTAATTACTTTCTAAATCCCATATCAACCCCAACCACTTGAACAATACAAGGAGAGACATGAAACTGACCAAAGTGTGTAGAGGGAGATGGTTAAATTGAAAATATAACTTTTAACATTAAAAAATTATGTTAAATCCACTATTGTTTTAAACAGAATTGTTCTATAGTCTATGCAGTATTTAATGCAATTACTTCAGATGTAACTTTAAATTACAGAAGAATTAAGAGTAATCCCTTTTCAAGTGAAAAATAATTAAAGTACAATATTTAAATTTATTAGTAATTAATTACACACAACACTGTACTGTATTATGATCAAACCCAAACTTTCAGTGCAGATTCAAGGTGGACTTTGCTGTAAAAACCACATCATCATTGGTGCTTGGACCCGTATGATTGTGGCTATTTTGTAGAAAATTCTCAAACGCCTCTGCTTTGGCCCAATATCCTTATCCTTGATATTTAGACATATATACAAAGTACTACTGCTGTCCACATGGAAATTTATAACTGTGTCAAAAAGTATTGTCTGGACCTCCACTGGAAATGAAATATGGAGGTGTGGTGGGTACAAATAAGCTTGAACCAAGCTGTGTAATAGAAAAAAGTTTGAACAAAGCAGAGAGTATTAAAGCAGAGAGTGTATTTGAATGTACTTTACAGTATGCATTACTCTTTCTAATGTATGATGATCGATTTTTCTGGCCCAGTTTATTGGAGCAGCTGATCACTCGATTGCTTTTGCCTTTTTCCCCTGATCGTTCACCTGAAGGGGGAGGGGCGCGCTGCACAGACATTACAGCAACTGAGGAAGCAGCAGCAGCAGCAGCATCCCCGTGTCCTGTGATTTATTTAAAGTCGGCATGAACTCACATTTTACAATTCGTATTTTTATATTTAATATTAGAGTGTTTACTATAAATGATTTATCTGTGCACTTCATTCATTTTTAAAAATTCATTCGATCGTAGCAATGGTGGTTAGGTGCATTTTTTTTCGGTACACACAATACCTTCTTCAGGAAGGACTTGAGTCAAAAAGAGAGAAATATATGAGAAATAAAAGCTTTTTTTAAGTAAAAAGTACTCAATATAGTCGGACGATCAGCTTGTCGTGACGGCTCGCACTTAGGAATGCAGCGTGTGAACGTGCTTACGGCGCGTCCCCCTTATATAGGGAGAGCTGAGTTTTTTATAGAAATAAAGCCATAAAAGGCTTAAAATTAGTGAAATATGCAGCATAAACCAGGGAAAAGTACGGAGAAATGCTCAGTAACATATGTAAAAAAGATTTAGAGAGAAAATACATTTATTTAAGAGATAGATCGAGTTTTTCTCGTTCTCATTGTCAGGCTCCTCGATAAAAAAAAATGCTGCATGGGAGGGTACCGGTGGTTAGTCCGGTGGAGAGTAATCCTCCACAACTGAGTGCAAACTGGCATTCAAGTCTGCCTCCATTTTCAACGATCCAATTTCCCGAAGGAGGAAATCAAGCCCCGCCCTACATTTTTTCTAATTTCAGAAGCCATTTCACTCGGATATACGTCACAATAAGGAGAAAAGGATGAGCTCAACTTCCGTTTCACGCTGACTTTAACGTAATTATTTCCACCACATCAGGTTATAAATGTGATGTTGAACATACTGTTGACATGTTGTAAAGTGTGAATATCATTGTTTAAAGCGTTAAGGAGTTTATGAACAGAGTTTTGAAAGTTCGGTTGGAGTTTGGCCTGTAAGTTATGCTAATGATGAAGACCATGCGGTCTCGGAAATAGCATGTTAACGCTAATTAGTTATTGTGTGTTTTTCTCAAATAATATAATTATTACATGTTAAATTACAGATGTCTGTGTTTTAGAAACTAATGTGTGTATTAGTGATGAAAAGTCCAATTCATTTCCGCGAACCGGTTCTTTTCGGACAGTTAGACTCAATGAACCGTTCAAAAAGCCCATTCATAGGTTCCTGACGTCATCATGTAATGATGTCACTATGCATTTCTCAGTGTCATGTTATATCAAGGAAACATTCAAATAAAGTAATCTGTGTCAATGCATATTGAAACAAACGAATAAAGTTATTTGCGTGAGTGCATTTTGCTGATTATTGCCTTTCATTCACTTAAGTTAATGGTGTTTGTGGTTACAGTTTCATTCACGGATCCTTTATGTCGGATACGACTGACCAATATTGAGTAGCCTAGACATACATAAACACGGATATGTTACATGTCTAAAGTAGCCTATATAGAAAGATATAGCTGTTATAAAGTTCAGCTGGTTGAACCGGCTCGTTCGGTTCCTTTTGAGCCCTCGGTAATCCTCTGCAAACTTCGACAGATGTTTGAACCGGCTCATTCGGTTCTTTTTTAGTCGGACGTGCTACTTCGGCTTTTGCGTCTTGCGTCATCAACCCGGAACTAAAGTTCGATTCAGTTCGATTAATGAACCGGCTCAACCGGCTACTTGCTTAGAACCGGCTCAAAAGAAAGATTCGTTCAAGAACCGAACATCACTAGTGTGTATGTGCATTTTCAGTGTTTGAGTTTTTATTTGTACTCACTCAGGACAATTAAATGTTTTGTATTTGGTGCAGCTCCCATGTAAAATGTTATTTTTTTTATTCATCAAGTTTTTACAATTAGGCAATATACACAACAAGCTTACTTAATATCTTTAAGATTTTCATTCAGTTTAAAACATTAAACCGTATGTGCAAACAAAAATATTGGCCTAAAGAACAAAAGGATTATAAGCTCAAGCAGCGCGAGCGGGAAAAAACGCTAATAAAGCAGACCTCGCCAGTTATCGTGCAGAACGTACACACACTCGAGTCAGTATATGGTTATCATGTTTATATTGTTTCACATTTTCATGTTGAGAAAAACAATATGTGGATGATATGATTCTCTCGGGGGAGAAAACGCGCCCCGCTGACACCAGCATACCAGGGTAAAAAAGTCACCGCTCGCCACTTAATTTTATTTATATATATATATTAGTTTTGCTTCTCATTTTTGTTATTAGTAATCATTTAACATTATATCACTTGATGAAATATACAGTTATTAGTTGTAAAATATAATACCTGAAACAATGTCACCATATTTTTTATGGTACATTTTTGGAAACCACCACAGTTGTTAGATGAATACAAAAACATTTCATTTTTACAGTCACCATTAAATCAAAACGGACAATGCAATGCCTCCATGCCTGCCCACAATGATTATAAATAAATATATAAATAAATAATTACATATAATTATAAATATTTTTTAAAGAAGCATGTAACATGTAATAGCTGCTTTGCAACTTGGAACTATATAACGGTTAATTATGAATAAATGTCAAGTTACATATAAAAATAGATTTTTTGCTTAGTGCATGTAAGCTGTGCTTGGACCTGTAATTGCAACTATGTACACACACACACACACACACACACATATATCGATATCTTATTTTTGAACATTTTTAGGTTAGGATCAATACTTGGAACCAGTCATGAAGGATAATCTTTTCCAAATCAATCCGCTTGGCTGGATCACTTTCCATGCATGAAGAGATCAGATCACATTTATTTTAAGCAGTAATAAAAGTTTCTGCATGATCTGTCCACATGCCCTCACCTTTGGAATTTTTTCTGTGTAGCAGGTCTCAGCAAAGATCTCAGGGAGATCTTTGGGTATGTCCCAGACAGCATCTTGAACAACAGTACGCCTAAAGACTACACTGTTGCAGGCTTAGCATGGTACCTTCTAGAGTGGACCCTCTCAGGGGGAGCATAAACTCTTGTGCCTGGAAAAAAGAGCAAGATTTTGTTCATTGCAATGAATTTGTATTTTCACACATTTTTGTCCATTTATTCATTAGAACGCAGCAAGTGATCTGCTGCTGTTATTGGCACTGTCTGGAAGGCTCATTTTAACTTGTCCCCATAGATTTGTGGAATAATACATACCACTAAACGTCGAATAAGCAGACTTCTTCAAGCCTCTACTACAACCGAAGTCTATTAATTTGACCTGCAAGATGTTTTGGTTGATGAGCAGGTTTTTCAGCTTGATGTCCCTGTGGAAGACAGCTCTTTCTCGTTTGAACCGTCTAGTCGAGATCTACACAAGAACGATCTGCCGCGTCTCCGCGGACATATTCGAACGAAACGATCCGGCGCTTTTCAAAATGGCCGCCCCCATAGAAAAGCTCTATTCTCGGCCAATTTTCGCTCATAACTCAGGAATGGAAAGCCCAATCGCGCTCAAACTTTGGTCAAAAACTCCCCTCTGGCCCACGACCTGAAAACATCCGTCGCGGGCCTCCGGGACGCCCCCTAGCGGATCACAGAACTTGCGTGGGCTCTAGCTCCCGAACACAGAGGCCCGTTGAGACCTTTCCCTCCCCGAGCTCCGAGGCCGCCGCGTTCCCGAGATATAAGGCAAAAAAGCCAAACCTTTGACCCATATGCGGCCCAAATGTCAAATGTGGGTTGCGGAATTTCAGAAATGTTTCATTTAGGATGGCTACATCAATGCAGCATCAATGTGTCAAATTGTATTGTTGATGGCCAATTTGAGTCTATTTTCACCTTTTTAGAATGGTTGTTTGACTTTACATTAAGCCAAATTATATAAATTAATGTCCATAAAGTGGGCGTTAACATTCCTGTTCTCTGAGACATGGTAAAAAAATGCATAGTACTTCAAACAGAATTAGCAAATATTTAATTTCGTCTGTACTCTTCCAACCAGCGTATCGAGTTTTTAAAATTGAATCACCACATCTGCCACTCCAGTTTCTGCACTGCAGATTGCAGTGAGTGAAATGCCTCTTGAGTTAAGAAGACTTCAAATGATGCTGTCATATTTTGTGCATATTCAGGGTCATATGATCACCCAGCAAAAAGAGAAGAACAAGCAAAAAGTAAAAGAGATTGTTTTGGTGGGAATGTGCAAGAAAAAGCAGGGGAAACTGGTATAGCAAACATGGAAATGATCAGTGGTCTATCTACCTCATCCTCCTTGGATGCCAGCCCCAGAGATAGATCTCTGTGAAAAAATTAAAAGTAACAAGGGAGCTAGTGGGCAGTTAGCTGTGATGTATGTGGATGGATATATTCAAATTTTTACAGATGGGATACAGGAAAATAGCCATAGCATTTGTAATACCAGAATTTGAGAGAAAAATGCAACAAAAGCATCTTTCAGTATTCTCAGAAGAACTTAGCAATTACAATGGCACTATACAGCAAGTCAAGCCATTGAGGGTGGTACAGACTCACTATCAGCTTTAAAAAACTTGCAAACAGGTAACTTAAGTGAGAGCCTATGTGAAATAATAATGCTTTACAAAATTAATAATGTTAACCCATGTTAGATTTGTTTGGGTACCAGCTCATGTGGGAATGGTGGGGAATGAGCTGGCAGACAAAACAGGCTCTTAGAGCACAAAATATTTCAATATACAGCAAAGTAGGAAAATCAGACGCTAAATCGATGATAAAAAAGTTATGAGAATGTGGCAGGACAAATGGAATAGAGAAAACAAGGGAAGGGAACTATTTATAAACTCTCAGGTTGTGGTAATGCAAAGGGGGTAGATGCAGAAAGGAGGAAACCATTGCGCGATTACGGTTAGGGCACACTGGACTAAACAAAACTCTGCACCTACAGGCAAGCATGATACTGGTTTATGTAATAATTGTAATGTACCTGATCAGCAGAGCATATTGTTATGATGTGTAATAAATATGATAGTCAAGAGGACAATTGAGAACACTTTGCGACCATGGAAATCACGTAAACGCTTCTGGATGTAATTGAGCCAATTCGTCCCAAATGTTGTGCTGGACTCGGCGTTGTTCATATGCTCAACAGAGTGTCTGTTGGTCAGGATTAATCCACACATGACACAGTATTTTACATTGTTTTATTAATTATGCTGAAATCGTGCTGCTTGCTCTCTCGCTCACTTAGTGATGGGGAGTCCAAAAGAGTCGGGGTCGACTCTACACGAATCGGCATTTAATCCATTTATAGTGCATTGCAGTTGAGTGCACTAAGCAAGGAGTGAAATGAAGCGAGGAATTCAAACACTGCACCGCGTCAGAGCTGCAGCAGAAACTTTATCACATACATTTACCCTAACTTGCATGTTTCCCTAAGCATCGTGTCGCATAGTCTAACAGACAAATAAGACTAAAGCTCGATTATAACTGCCAATGTATGCATAATTTAAAAGGCCCAGGTAAGCACATTGCATAATGCTCAGGAATTTAATTGAGCTATTTAAATCTTCACTGAAAAAAATATTTAACACAATTCATTTCTTATGCATATTATTGGTTAAGTAAATAAATAATTTTAAGGCGCTTTAATGTGAAGTGCTTTACATTTAAAATATAAAACACTTAACAGTGTCAATCTTCAAATGGTCTGGGGCCGTATTCACAAATCTTACCACTAAGAGTTCTCCTAAATAACAGTAAAAGTTCTTAGTTAAGAGCTTACTCTTAAAATCTATCCACAAAAGCTGCTGAGAGCAGGAACAGAGAGAAGTCTAGTAAGGGTGGGGTTGACCTCGTTGCTATGGATGATGTCATCACTCTCACTAACTTCACACAGTGATTGGCTGAGGGAGGGGTCCCTATCAGTGATAGAAATACTAAAGAATGAGGTATCATGTTGCCATATTCGAATAAAGATTTTAAAATAAAAATGCTGCTAAATTCAAATAAAGGTTTTAAAAAAAGAATGTTGCCATATTAAAATAAAGATTTTAAAAAGTAGGCTAGGTGTCACTAATTGGGTATATGTTCAGCTAATTCAGCTTCTCGAGAGGTTGCTGGATTCAAGCGACAAACAAGTTCAGGAGGAGCACCATCTAATCAGCTTGAGAGGAGGCACAGTATACACAGCCGACTCGACAGTTTTCTGCATCCCTCCTCCACCTCGACTCCTCACTCTCTGCCCAGCCGGGGATTCGGGGGAGTACTCAGGGTTTGGGCTAAATTCTGAGCTCGGAGCCCTCGGACAGCACACGGCTTATTTGACTCTTACTTTATCCGATCATTTGTAAGTGTGAACTTGTGAAACAACTGCCACAGGTAATCAGACATTATTTTCTTTTTTCTTTATTTATTCATTTATTAAATAATATTTATTATTTTTGGCATTTTTGCCTTTTTGTTATGATAGAACAGTGAGTAGACAAGAAGCGAAGTGGAAGAGAGAAAGGGGAGAAAAGTCCGGAACAGCCATTAGGATTGTTTGTGATTTGGTCTTAGTGACTCTTGACCAGGGGCGGCGTTTACGTATGGCAGAGTATGGCAGTTGCCAGCAGGGGAAATAAACAGCTCATGATGCCGCTCATTCGTTATGTTGCAGCTTTGAAAAGCAAATTTAAACGAACACAGTGTCCTAACCAGATGATACAAGATTTTCAGCGGCAAACCTGACTCGACCCGAGATCAATCAAAAATCACAGCCAATCAGAAGAGCGTGTGGGTGGGCTCTCTCTGTAAGCGCACTGACTGCATTCGCAACGAAATGAATAAGTATCGAATTCCATTTTAGCATGAATAAAAATACATAGATTGAAACCTTTTTTTTAAATCATAAAATACACCTTGAGTTGACAGTTTGAACGTAGTAGTTACCTTTAATTTATTTTCAAGATCTGAGGTGAATTATCCATTGTTGCTTTCAGTAGGCTATGTCTATAAAGGTAACAAAAAATGATATCCAAACTCACTTTAAATTCTTTTTTACATTAAAGGTCCCATGATGTGGATTTTTTTATTATTTTATAATGTTTCCTGAGGTGTACTTATATTGTTAGTATGATTTTTACATCATAAAATGTCATAATTTAGAAATAAAAGGCATTTTTCTATCCTGATTTTAGCCTTCTAGCTTGAATGCTCTGTTTGAAGGGGCGTGTCTGCTGTGAGACTTCAGTGTAAACGCCCACTGTTGTGATTGGCTGACATCTTTGCATTTGAAATGCGTATGTGGAACCTCTCTCGAATACTTTTACTACGTTTTTTTACTATTACAGCTATTGAGAAGGAATCGTGAAAGTTTTGATTATAGCATTATTTTTTAGATCTTTTCCCATCACATGAAAGGCTGCAGTGATGAGCGTTGAGTAGACAGACAGTGTGTTGATCGCGTGAATGCAGTGATCTCGTCATTGCAATGCTATTTTTCTCACAAAATGCTTTCACCACAACTAACAGCAAACACAATATCGATATGAATACAGTAAGAGCTTTGTTGTGCAGCATAACAGCGTCATTCATTATAACGGGAGTTTGGGCAAGTGTGCAGATATACTCGTGACGTGTGATTGCCAGCTCGAACATTATAAAGAGAGTGTTCTTTGATCGCTCTCTGTAGTTTAATCACAATTTAAATAACAGATTTGTTTCATGCTAGTAAGAGAAACAATGTGAAGTTGATCGTTTAGTCACTGGCTTGATTCACTGATGCATAAACAGTATTAAACGATTTAGAAAGAAAGCCTGTGTGAACTTGAATAATTAGCTACACATCAGAAATCACTGATCACAGATCAGGCATTAATGAACACTGTTACGTACTGTTTGTGGCGGTGCTGTCGAATCCATAGCGTAAAAGTCTGTTTGTAAAGCCTGTGCTGACATTGCGACTGAATTAAATGTAAAAAATAAACTGAATCCATTTTCTCCAAATTCTCTGGGCGGGCAAAGCAGAGAAAGGGGAGGTAACCTTTCCCCCGTATGACGACATACCAGGAATATTCCAGAATGGCCCATCTGAGCTTTCATTTTCTCAAAGGCAGAGCAGGATACCCAGAACTCGGTTTACACCTATCGCCATTTCTAGCCACTGGGGGACCATAGACAGGCTAGGGGAACTCATATAAATGTTAAAAGAAAAAAAAATAGTATCGTTGTGAATCACTGTTGCGGCTAGTTAGTAGCCTAGCCTACAAAAAACTCTGATTAACATGGAAAATGTCATTTTCCTCACGTGTCGCGTTTGGTTAGGACACAGTGAAGGCTTATGGCTGTTTCAGTATTTACATTAATTTTGTATTGTTGTTAAGTTCTTTTAGTGGATTTTTGTCCACATTTTGTTTAGATATGTGTTTATTTGGGAATATCGTCGTTGTATGGCCAGAAGATGCCATACCCTAGGTTTTTGTGAAACGCCCACACTGCTCTTGACTACACCTATCTTTTCACAGATTTAGGAGCTAGTTTTAGTGCTAAAATGCTTTGTGAAATACTCTTAGAGCAAAAATTTCGGAGTCCTAAAATTAGGACTGACACACCCATTATTTTTTCTCCTAAATCGGCAAGTTAGGAGCTACTTTTAGCCTGAAGATGTTTTGTTAATACGGCCCCTGATCGGTATATTTCTGTATATTACATAGTTTTGTAATTTGGAATATTTTTCTCTATCTCTTTCAGGTTTAAGCAATAACGATTAAAAAAAAAAAAAGTACGTTTGTGTTCAAGCAGAAAACCTTTTTTTTTATGTTGTTTCTCAAACTAAAATGAATGTACTAGGAACTAGTTTGGTTTGAGCACAAACCCCTCTTCATCATTACACCAAAAAGTACTGATGACATTTTTGTCTTTTAACTTTAAATTGACTTTAACTACGTCATATAAATCTTGACTAATGCATGACTCTTTCAGTGACATAGAGTCAGAGCTTTGAGAACTGTTGGCATACCAAAACATTTTATTGTGAGGAAGCACATTTCAGAATCAGATTCAGGATCAAACTATGTATTACAGATGGCTTATTTAAAAGCATGGCGCAAAAGGAAGGCAGAAATGGATCAGTTCCTGCATTCTGACAGTGATGATGACCATGAAAGTCAGAGATCAGTGACAGATAGATCAACCCGTGGGTTACATAACCAGGCTGAAAGTGCGAGCAGTTTTGAATGTATTCATTCAGAAACTGACAGTTTAACAACAGACGAATCAGACTTTGACACTGATGTGAAGTATGCGTCTTCTGACTCGGAAAAAGAAGTTCTAAATGATGATGCTAAATTGGATGTTCCCGATTTAGAAGAGAACTTAAGACAATGGTATACAAAGAACAAAATCACACAAAGATCCTTAAACGAATTATTGGCAATATTACGAAAGCAAGGACACCTGCTATCAAAGGATGCAAGAACACTCCTTGCTACACCACAAGCCGTAGGATCTGAGCCAAAATGTAGTGGGCAATACATTTATTATGGGTAAGAAAAAGGTATTTGTCATTTACTATTTGTCAGACGTTGTCTTTCAGACATGATCATGATTCAATAAACCTCAGCATCAATATTGATGGTGTCCCACTCTTCAGAAGCAGCAAAGTCCAGTTCTGGCCAATACTGGCGAAGTTTCACAACTTTGAGCCATTTGTGGTAGCTCTCTTTTGTGGGGACAAGAAACCGTATCCTCTTGAGGAATATCTTGATGACTTTTTGATGGAGTGTGAACATCTTACAGAAAATGGGATGATTCATGAAGAGAAGACCTACACTGTTCATATTCAAGCATTGATCTGTGGTGCACTAGCAAGAGCTTATCTGAAGCGCATTAAAAATCATAATGCCTATAACAGTTGTAAGAAGTGCATCACCAAAAGTGCTTACGTCACAAGAAGAGTGGTATTCAACGAACATGGATGCATCTTGCGAACAGATGAAGCTTTCAGTGTAGTAGAGTACAAGAACCATCAAACTGGTGTCAACCCCTTCATTGCTGCAGGAATTTCTTGTGTTAGCTCATTTGTCTTAGACTATATGCATATGGTCAACTTGGGAGTAGTTCGACGGTTGCTAATATTCTTGACTCAGGGCCCAACACTTGGCCGCTTATCTGTAAGGCAAAAGGAAGAAACGTTGCAAAAGCTAAACGGTCTAAGAGGAAAAATGTCTAGTGAAGTTGCTCGGCAGCCCCGCGGTCTAGAAGAGCTGGACAGGTGGAAGGCCACAGAATTTCGGCAGTTTTTGTTGTATGCAGGACCAGTTGTACTGAAGAATCTCCTGAAAGATGCTGCCATTTCCTGTCCTTGACAGTAGCCATATCATTATGTTGGAGTCAGATGAAAGCACTCGCAATGCATACCTTCAATATGCCCATGAACTCATCTCACACTTTATCATCCGCTGTGCTGACCTGTACGGAATTTTTTTTCAGTGCAAAATACAGGTGTAAACCTACACTGGTCTCACGGTTCGGTTCGATTACGATTATCATGTCATCGATTCAGTTCAATTCAATATCACGATGCATTGATGATGCACTGCATCCTCAATTTTCAATTTTATTTCACATGTATACAATTTTGTCAATAAATACAAGCAGTCAGATATATGAACTGAACCTTTAATTTTACCTGCTCAAAGAAAACACGCTTCTTGAATGTATCAAACATCAAACAAAGCTCAAGTCTGGGCACAGAAGACAACAGGAGCATTTAGAACAAATACACAAAAGTAAATACTAAAAGCCACTTAAGGAGGTGGTCTGGGCTGCATTCCAGATGAAACTGAACAGGTCTAAATGCATCTGGTTGTTGAAACCACATATGTAAATTTTACTCCTCCCAACAATGCAAAAAAATAAACGTGTGAGAGCGTTATGGGCTATATGACATCATAGCCAAATATGACAGCGCTACTGTAGCACGCATCGCCGCAGCGGAGTATCTCTTCATCAAGCCAACGCACAAACTACCGCAAATAAAACCGAAAGCAAGTCGCAGATGCTCAAAACATAATCATCTTCATTAAAAATAAAGAAACTGAATGATCTTACCAGTGCGGTTGCTGCGCTCTCTCCTATTGTGGTCTTTGATTTTGAAATTAGCTGATGATTAATAAAATGCAGCTCATATCTGTTGTTTTCGGTGATGTGAACTCCATTAAATCTGCATATAGTGCGGGAATTGGAGATCGGATTTATATCCGTTTTGCAGGCATTAAGTGACCAGGTGTAAACAGGCCCTTTAAGAACACTACCATTGATATCATTCTATTTTTGGTATTACCCCATGCATATTTTATTTGCGCGTGACATGATTTACACACAGCGTGTGTCTTCTCCAGGTCGTGCTTACCAGGTTGTTCATAAAAGCCGAAATGTGCCCAGATGTCGACTTTTAAAGTAGTTGGAGCATTTTTAATTACTCGCACTCGCATCTCGCCTCCCTCTGCCATTGTATGCTACCGCGACAAAGCACCTACGTGACAAATGACGTCAGAAAATAATCAGTACATTATAATCGGTTATGGTCTATTACTGAACCGATACTGAATCATCCTCGTCTGCATTGCGATGCATCGTAGAAACGATTAATTTTGACACCCCTAGTGTACAATGTACATGGACTGATTCACCTTCATGAGTATGTCCACCACTTCAACTGCTCATTGAATTATATTTCCAGTTTTCCTTTTGAAAACCATCTCCAACAAATCAAGAAACATGTACGGAGTAGGAAAAATCCCCTAGCACAGCCTGAAGCACGACCCCGAATGTTTGTTTCTACAAAGGAAAAGGACAGTTGTTTTCTCCTGCGAGATGAAAGATTTGCTTTTAACTAAAACTTTTGAAGCAATTAAAGGTACACAGCATTCCTCCCCCCTGTACTAGGCACACTCAACCGAACACATTCATCTAACTTTCAAGTTAGATGAAAACAGAGACAAGCGAGCAGTGTAAGAGAGAGAAGAATGGTGCAGAGAGAGAGAGAGAGAGAAATAAAACCATTCACGTTTATGACATAACAGCCATCCCTGGAGGTTTCCTGCGCCGCCTCCACCTCCCGGATGGTCATGTTCTGGAACACCCCACCTGGGCCACGTTTTTAAGATAGTGGTGAACCGTCGGCTCCGCGATCTTGGCCTGGTTGAGGCTGTTAAGCCAAGATCGCATCCTCGCCGTCTGGTTGAGGAAGCCCAGGCTGGCCAGGTCAGTCTGCCCCGCCGCCATGTAGCCCACAAAGTTTTTGATGCGGTAAATCTTTGAGGCCACGTTATTGACTAGCCTCGGCCTGGGATCCTACAAAGGACAACTGTCCTTTTCCTCTTGGTGGCCCCGGAACTCCTCGAGGAGGATGTCTGCGGAAAGAAAACACACAAGAACAACGGGGTCAGAACAACTGCCGCAGAGCGAGACGGGGAGAAGCGACAGAGAGCGCGGTACTCACTCAGAGCCGGCACGTGGTCCGGAAAGGGGTGACGAGGAGGTCGCCATCGACGGCTGGGGGGCCCGGTCCTCGGGGCCCTGGCAGGCCGGTTCGTCCAACGGCTGGGCCAGGGGCTCATCATCCTCCACCGCTCCCTTCTCGGGGGAGCGAAAGGAAGACAGGAGTCGGCCGGTTACCCGGGAGAGCTGGCTGGAGGGGGCACCCCGCGACCTCTTCAGCAGGTGGTAGCGGCGAGTCACTTGCCTGACTGCATCGCTCAGCGTATCCACCTGCCTCCGGAGGTCGTTCCGCTCTTCCCGGTCCTTCCGGCAGCTGGGGTCCTCACAGAGGGGCTTCTCCTGCCCCGCCTCCTGAGGCCACGGCCGGGTTGCTGGCCCGCAGCTCGGCGAGGTCCTGCAATATCTTCCTGCTTTTCAGGGAGTCCACGGTCTGGTGGCGGGCTGCGGCCGTCAGCTCCGTGTGACCCCTGAGATGGCGGTCCATCCGGGAGGTGAACTTGCCGCAGGCGGGCACGGGGCAGGTACTCTTGCGGATGTCCACCCTCCCGGACGGGATGGCGAGGATGAGCTTTCGCTCTTCCTTGTTCTTCACACCATGGGTGACCCTCAGGTGCTGGCTCAGCTGGCTGTAGCCCCAGAAACAGATAGGGTAATCGATGATCATCTTTGCTTAAAGCTAAATACGAGTAAAGAAACAACAGCGAGAGATACAAAAGAGCGGCAAAACAAAAGTGCGGAACGCGTCAAGAACCGTGTGGTGCAGGTGAATGGGTGAGAGTGTGAGTTGATGTGTGTGGTGTACAAAATGGTTTAGAAAATGTAAATGAGTGACAAAGATTGTCGGGGCAGGGATCTTTTTATAGCCTTTCGGGTCAAACTTCATTTCAAATAGGTGAGAAAGCGGATCGAGGAAAAGGCCGACCAATCGCCGGATGGGACATTGGATCCAACGTGGTTTCAAATGGATGACCGTGTTAATGGATGATTTTACACATTTAATATCAATTTTTATGGATGAAAACACCTCTACTGTACTAAGCACACCCAACCGAACACGTTCATCTAACTTTAGTGTCATTTGAGTACTTAATCTGCATAGAAAAGGCAGTGTTCGTGGGCCGGTTATTTGGGGGCCACAACATAAATGGGAACTGGGATGCTTTCGGTTGCGTGCGCTCTAGCTCCCGAACCGGGAGGCCGTGTTCGACGGTGGGGCCCCGAGACCTTTCCAACAAGACCCTCCACATGCTCTGGGGCCGCTGCATTCCCGAGATATAAGGCAAAAAAGCCAAAACTTTAACCGCCCGTAACTCCCGAAGCCCGCAGCCCAGGAACTCGTGGGAGGGCCCGTTCGACAGGGCCCCTCGGGGCCTTTCTGAGATACTAATTTTTAAAGTTTCGCCAGAAAAAAGGCCGTAACTAAGAATGATGTTTCCACCTCCATGCTTCACGGTTGGGATGGTGTTCTTGGGGTTGTACTCATCTTTTTTCTTCTTCCAAACACGGCGAGTGGAGTTTAGACCAAAAAGCTCTATTTTTGTCTCATCAGAGCACATGACCTTCTCCCATTCCTCCTCTGGATCATCCAGATGGTCATTGGCAAACTTCAGACGGGCCTGGACATGCGCTGGCTTGAGCAGGGGGACCTTGCGTGCGCTGCAGGATTTTAATCCATGACGGCGTAGTGTGTTACTAATGGTTTTCTTTGAGACTGTGGTCCCAACTCTCGTCAGGTCATTGACCAGGTCCTGCCGTGTAGTTCTGGGCTGATCCCTCACCTTACTCATGATCATTGATGCCCCACGAGGTGAGATTTTGCATGGTGCCCCAGACCGAGGGAGATTGACCGTCATCTTGAACTTGTTCCATTTTCTAATAATTGCGCCAACAGTTGTTGCCTTCTCACCAAGCTGCTTGCCTATTGTCCTGTAGCCCATCCCAGCCTTGTGCAGGTCTACAATTTTATCCCTGATGTCCTTACACAGCTCTCTGGTCTTGGCCATTGTGGAGAGGTTGGAGTCTGTTTGATTGAGTGTTGGACAGGTGTCTTTTATACAGGTAACGAGTTCAAACTGGTGCAGTTAATACAGGCAATGAGTGGAGAACAGGAGGGCTTCTTAAAGAAAAACTAACAGGTCTGTGAGAGCTGGAATTATTACTGCTTGGTAGGTGATCAAATACTTATGTCATGCAATAAAATGCAAATTAATTATTTAAAAATCATACAATGTGATTTTCTGGATTTTTGTTTTAGATTCCGTCTCTCACAGTTGAAGTGTACCTATGATAAAAATTACAGACCTCTACATGCTTTGTAAGTAGGAAAACCTGCAAAATCGGCAGTGTATCAAATACTTGTTCTCCCCACTGTATAAGGCATAAAAGCCAAACCTTCAACCGCCCGTAACTCACGTCCCCCGGGGCCCAGGACCTCAGGGGAGGGCGCGTTCGGTAGAGGCCCCCGAGACCTTCCTTTGACCCGAGTTTCAGAATTTATAGTCATTTGAGTTTTTCGGGAAGGTCCTAGACTTTCACGCTTCCGGGCCGTGAGCCGGGGGCCCCAGAGAGTCGTAATCTACAAGCTCAAGATGCCGCAACCTTTCATCTCCGAACGGGGGCCGTCCGACATGGCGCACGGTCCCTTTTTTGACCTTTCGACCCCTGAAAGAGGCTGTAGGGCCACCAAACTTTTCCGCCCAACTCGGGGGATCGTGACGAGACGAAAAATGGTGCCCCCTAGCCGATCGGCCCTTTCGAAGCTATTTTTTTTTCTGCACTCTCCGCTCTCCTGTTATATAACGGGCGGGTTGGATTTTGCACGGTGGCTCATGGGGGCCCCCGAGCGACATACCAAAAGCGCCTGACTCTAGGGCACAGGGAAAGAATTTTGAATGTCGTAGAGTTTCACGCTTCGAGGCCCCTGGAGCCTCGGAATCTCAAGATGCCACGACCTTTCGTCTCCGAACGGGGGGAATTTGTAAATTTAGTGGGTAATTGGGCAAATAACGGGTCCGTGGAACGGGGGCGTGGCCACCCGCCCTGGACCAATGGAAAGACGCGCAAATAGTAAGTTGGTCGGGCGCTAACCACCCCCCTTGACTGACCACTCCACAAGACCGATAGTCAAATGGACAAATAACGGCGTGACGGGCAGCGATCAATGAAGACACCCTTTCAATGGGGGCACCCTTTAGCTCGGTGTCGCCCCCTATGGTTGTCCATACGGCCGCTATCCCGGGGGAATCAAGCTGTGATCAGCGGAGGCGAGGGAATCGCAAAAGGTCAGAACCTACGTTAAATAACAGGGCATTGAGATCCAAATCCTCCCTACGATCCATTCGTGTTATTACCCGCCCAATGTCCTATTAATCTCATGGGCTTTTCAACATATTCCAGTGTCATTGTTAGCAAAAATCTCACTGTAGAAGGGAAAATGGTTTGGTAAATTTTTAGAATTTTGTCTGCTTGCTTGTTGAATGAGAATATTGGAATCAGTAAGTCAAGCAGCAAACTATATAATGCGTTATGATGTTTATCAGCCTTGGCCACTTGATATTAATGTTATAATGGTGTTAGTGTTGTGTTCGAGTCCACCTTAGTCGAGTCCGAGTCTACTATTCAAGTCAGTTGAGACGAGTCCAAAAAGCTGCGAGTTGCACTCAAGACCGAGTCCATATAATAGAGTCTGAGACGAGTCCGGCCAAAACCAGAAAAGGTATCTTGCCTTGAATCTGAACTTAAATGGCAACTGAATGTTCAAAAAAGCTTAACTAAGAGAAAAATTCTGTTAGTATTATTATAATAAAATTATGGAAGCCACGAAATAACTGCAAATAATACATATATCACTGGTAGGGATGGATATTGTTAAGGTTTTAACGGTATTACTACTTTTACCGATACTGCTTATCGATCCGGTACTTTAACTGTATTTTTATCGGTTCTTTTGTTATTTTTATATATATATACAATTGTTTTGTTTTTTTTACAAAAAAAACCTGATTAAGAACATAATTAACATTGCTTTATAATCTGAAAAGTAAAATATATATAGCAAAGAAACGGCAACGTTTGAAAAAACAAATACGAAACATCTATTTGTAAATGGACCAGTGTGCAGGTGTTATTTGTGTTTTATATGCATAAGATAAAATACAATATAAGAACAAAGAAACAACGTACACACAAATGGTAAAATAAAACAAAGATACAAATTAAATACATTGCATTAATCTCAGGAAGGTCTACTAATATTACTGTTCGGTAAGTAATGTGACCTACAAAAGAAATCTAAAAAAGTAATGAAATGTAAAATAACACTGCATTGTTTTCACTGTATAAATTGATAGATTAATGCTTATTAAAGCTAAAGTCATTCATTCAAGAGCTGTGAGTATTTTCTCTTTGTTTTTTGTTTGATTCACATTAATGGCGCAATCGTCAGCAGGTTTATTAGACTGAATGCAGATCAAATATAATTCTTCCATTTCTCCAAACTATTTACACCCATTTAAGATATGAACTGTGTTTAAGTGAATACTCTCCAATCCGGTCATTTTGACACGTTGCGTATTTGATGGTTTAGAAGCGCACACGACGCATAAAGTATAATTTGCTTGTCTAGTTGCGGTCTGTTTCGGTGCACACACAGATAAGCCGCCTTGAAGTTGGAAACAGCGTCTCTTGTGTGGATTATTGTGCTATTTTTACTATCAAACACGTCCCGCAATTTAGCAACAGTAGAGACTGCATTTTACAACAATCACAGATTGTGCTAAATCTGTTTGGGTTTAGGGAGAAATGACAGCGCACAGCTGTGAAGGAAAGAAAGTTGCGCTCAACGGAACACGGCTAGTTTATAATAGTTTTACCTCATATCTTTTTATAATAATAGGAAGCCAAAATTGAAAATAAAATTACTATGTAATACTATACTATACTATATAATTAATATCACAGCCTTAAAGTGTAACCAGACTAGTTCTCTTGGCCATCGTCACTCATTAAATGGGGATTTTTGTGTTTCTCTCTCTCTTTTTGCAAATAGCAAAAATGCATCATAGACCGATGATTTAATATTATCTCATATAGAAACGGCTGGCAAAGATAGAATTTGCAAGATAACATCTATATCATTAATAAATAGTAAGTGCATTTTCTTAATTTCTCCAGTACCGACAGCAGAACCGATAGTGTTAGAGCTGGATACTTCACTGTCTTACCTCTTTCTAAACTCATCTACAAGAAATCTAGTATTTGCTAAAATAGAAATCAAGCATCATGCTGCAGAACATCTTAAACGTGCCGGAAAGCAAGGGAGGTGGAGGGCATTCAGGGGTGGAAAGTACCAAATTTTGTGTGAGTACTGTAATGTGTGTTTATTTCTAGTTTAAGGGACTTTATCTCTCTCCCCCTGCCCAACCCCAAACACCCCCCATACACCCCCCACCCCCAAACACGTTTTTTTTTTTTTCCCCAAAACAGCTAGATCGTCTTGTTTTGTCATTAATATAGTGCATAATTACATATACGAGTAATCATTTGAAGCGTACTGTATGTTTTATACACAGCGAAAATAGCCTGCATTTGACCGAAATGACAGAATCGGCAGAAAGAGGATCTGGATAGCATCGTAAATGTTTATATGGTTGTCAGTGCATGTGACACTACATATCATTTTGGTTTTAATAAGATTTTCCCAATTAATAGGCAAGAATAAACCTGGTGTCCTCCATGGTTACTGTTCATTCCGACAACAAGCACTTGAATGCAACAAGCTCATAATCACGAAGTGGGAATTATCACATTTCCGACGTGACAGCCTGCATACCTGTCTGCTGTGTTGGCTTTGCTATTTTTGTGTTTCAGTAGCCGGAGCTGCAGTCCGAGTGTGGATGGAGGACACCTGGGTTTGGAGTCTTCCTTGAGTACAAAAGCTTCCTGCCTTTCCTCTAGATGAGAGAGAAAGAGAGAGCGCTTCTCTCTCCCGCGTGTCTTTTTCCTATGTTTTGTTTCTGCCGGCATTTTGTGTTTAGTTATGGTTTTGTTTGTTAAATAAAGTGGTTATATTTTGATTAAATCCTTGCATCCCACTTTTTTGTCATAACCTTTGAGCCGGGTTGTGACACCGATAGCCTGTGAAGGCAGCATAAGATCATAGGATAAGATTCTTCCCTAGTAACAACCTCCAGGCCAACCACACATCTGTTTATGACAAACAAAATCTTTGGTATAAATATTGCCACTTTGAGCCCAGCCCACAGTTCATTCTGCACAATGGCAAAGAGATATACTGCCCAGGAGACCCTGGAGTACTTACTTCATTCTAGTGAAGAAGAAGAGAACGCTGAGCCAGATGACCCAGTTGATGAAACCTTTGAAGAGGAAGATTTTACGGAGGCTAACCCAAACTTTGAAACGGAAGAAGGTCCTGACCCTGAGAGGGAAGGCCCTGAAACCTACCTCTCCAAGAACAGGGAAATACTGTGGAGTTCAATTCCTCCTCCACAGACACAAGGGAGAGAGCGGGCAGAGGAGGTCCGAAGACATGCCCCTGGACCTACAAGGCCTGTGTCAGACCAGAAGGTATAAAGTCAACTTTTGAGCAATTTTTTCCAAGGTCAATTCAACAAATGGTGGTTAAAATGACTAATTTAGAGGGGCGATGAGTGTTTGCGGAAGAATTGAGCAATATTGATTGGAATGACATGCAAGCATTTACTGGCCTTCTGATACTTGCTGGGGTTTTCAAGTCGTATCACACCGTGTCCTAACTACACGCGACACGATAAGATTCCAGCGACAAGCAACTTGTCTGTCCACACCAGACGCGACGCGACTGCGAGATGCAACAAATCAATCCAAAAACCACAGCCAATCAGAACAGCGCGTGGGCGGGCTCTCGCGGCAAGTGTAGGCTACGCCACCAGAGATTAATCTGACGGCACTCGCAAGGAAATGGATAAGTACATAATCAAACTCACAAATATTACATAATTTAAACATTACTAAAAATACATACTGAGTTGCTAAAACAATCTTTGTCATAGAATATACCTGTTCACAGTTTGAACGTTTTTGTTTCAATTTGTTTAATTTCAAGATCTGAGGTGAATTATCCTTTGTTGCTTTTAGTACGACTAACAAAGCTAGAAGCACTAAATGATATTCAAAGTCACATTACATGCTTTTAACATTAAATAAAGCACATAAACACTACCTGAGATTATCATTGCCATGTTTTGTGTTGTTATTCCAGCCGCGTTAGGACAAAAACATTAATTAACATGGAAAAGGTACCTTTTATCGCGTTTCGCGGCGTCGCGTCGCGTGTAGTTAGGACACGGTGTCATGAAGCAGTATTTAGCTTATGGGATAGTGAGATGGGGAGGGCATTTTTTCGGTCCACCATGCCACTGAAATATTTCAAACGACTATCAAGGGTTGTGTGCTTCTATGACGAGAGACGAGAGCTGCAAGGAGGGAAAACGATAAGCTGGCACCCATCCGTGAGATTTAGGAACACTGGGTAGAGAGACTTCCATCCATGTACCATCCTGATCTCAACATCACAGTTGATGAGTGCCTGGTTGGATTCAGGGGCCGGTGCCCTTTCAAACAACCCTTTTTTTGCCAACCAAACCTGCAAAATACAACATTTGGGCAGCCTGTGATGCAAACACCGGTTACTGTTTTAACATGCAGGTGTACACCGGAAAACCTGCAGGAGGACAGCATGAGAGAAACCTGGGCAAGCGAATAGTGCTTGAAATAATGCATGGCTTTCAGGGGCATATACAATTTTTTTTTTTAGTTCTTATGATCTTGGCACAGAGCTCCAACAGAAGAAAATAAGAATGGTTGGAACGGTCCGATAGAACAAGCCAGAACTGCCAAGTGCACTGACAAACCTAAGAGGCAGGGCTCGATTCTCATCTCTGTTTGCCTACACAGAGACACACGCCATTGTGTCCTACTGTCTGGAAAAAAAATTAAAATGTGCTTCTCATGAGCACTGTGCACATAGAACCAACAGTAACCAGAGATGATCTTTGATTACAACAGCACCAAAAGTGGAGTGGACAATCTTGACAAAGGTTTTTGCTACTTTGTGGTTTTTTTTATTGCTGATAATAACAATTATTATTGGAATTACAATAATCAGAAAGTATTTTATATAATTATAAAATAAAAAAGATTCACACGACTCACCGGCCCATGGCAGTATTTTTAACCCCCTCGAGTCGGCCGTCGCGATCAACTCGCTTTTTTTCTTATCAGTGCCAAAGAGACTCAAATAACTCTTCAGAAAATGAACTGTAACTTAGTGAATACTTGTCTCACAAACATGAGACATATGTCTAAAGAAACGCTGAAATGTCCGGTTTTAAATAATGTAAATCAAAACGAAAACAAACATTCTCTGTTTATGTAATCCGTTTGAAAAGAGAGAGATGTCAGTCGTTCGCGAGTGTCTCATTATCGTCTCATTATCCGCTAATGCAGAGTCACCGCCCACATCAACTCGAATAAACACATCAAGTGTAGTGCTATACTTTAGCTACATCGTTTTGAGACGCGTTGAGGAATAATTCTGGAATAATTTACCTAAGAAGAAAAGCTGTTTATTTCTAAGAGTAACTGCCAGCCGATTGTGAGGTAAGTTTATTCTGTTAGTGTCTGTGAATATTAAACGCAAAAAGACCGTTTAAATATGAATCCTGCTGCAACATAAAATGTCATAGATGTAAGACTGTTTAGACAAGATTTCTTTGGCCTGTTTTGGACAGATTATTAAGTATTTATTGTAAAATAGCCTAGTGTCAAATCAATAAAGCTTTTATTCGCAAATTTCTGCTCAGATGCTATAAATATAGTAGGCTACCAGTCAAACGTTTTGTGTTCAGTAGCCATTAAAACGTGTTTTGTTTCATATTGATGTTTAAATATTATAGCCTAATGTTATTTTTTAATTTAATATATGTTGATTGTGAAAAGTGAACAGCACGAGTAATAAAGGACACATCAGATGCGCAATATATCAGAAGACATGGAGTTTGTCAGAAATGATTTTGACCACTTCATTAAGTTTTGTTTTGTAGAAAGCCTTTCTTTAAAGTGAATTTCGTTTTGTATAAATTGTATCTTAATTTTAATCAATGTTTTTAATATATTTGCTTCTATATTTGCTTCTTATTAAATAAGCAGACAATAGCCTTAGCACTGGTGTGATCATGCATTGCACGCATGTCTCATAAATGAACAGAAACTCGAAATGATATTTGAGTATTGTGTGTATCAGATAGTTTACAAAATCAAATGATTCAGAAAAATTCACCCTATACTCTTTGAAATCATAATTTCATTGCATTATGTTGTTTTAAATCCCAAATATTTTACTTATAACATTCATCATTACCAATTATTCAGTTATTTGTATTTACTGAATACTGAATTGTGTTCAGTGTCACAATATTGTTTTTTTAGCATGAGACTTCATTCAAAAACATTAAAAATTGTAATGTCAAATCTTTTGATAATTTAAAATATAATAGGCCTTTGTAATGTGCCTTTGTTGACTACATTCTAAATAAACTACAACAAAATATATTTCCTTTGTCCTGTTGCTTTGCTCTCTCAGTCACATACCTGAGGCTCATTCATTATGCAGCTCATTATGGGTTCTTTTGTTCTCTCAGGTGTGATTCACAGCATTATTCATGATCATTCACACCCCTTCGCATGCGGCCTTTGTAAAGAAAAAAAAGTGTCTTAAAAAATGTAAATCAATATATATTTTTATGTGAATGAGCAGGCACAATGATTCTCACATCAGTTTGAAGCAAAAACTCTAGGCAACAACACCCATTAGTCAAAAGTCTTGTGGACACATATCTATTGTGTGTTTTGTGGCCTTAATTCAGTGACTTACATTTTTAGTTTATTCAAAAACCACGCATAAACGTTATTCTCTCAAAAATACAAGCATGTACATACATGTTGCTCACATATTATGGTAGCCCAGTTTGTGCTGAATACAGTGTAATGACACTTTTGCCATTAATGTGTTTATAAGCAATTGAAAAAGCACAAATGTCACAGCATGTCAAAACTTCTAAAGGGCCCCAAAACAGCTCAGACTTCAGAGGATTAAACATGATTGATTTCTCGGCCTACAATGCTTTTGTGATCTGGAGGGAAATATATCCCACTTGGAAACAGGGGGATGACTACAGGAGGAGGTGTTTTCTGGAGGAGCTAGGGAGAGCTAGGGTTGATAAAAACAAGGCGGCACATTCCTTGCACACCAGCCTCTCTGCATCTTATGAAGAAAGTGAAGGAATCTGATGAGGAAACCGTCTCCTCCACGGCTGGTCTCTCAGCCAAAAGAAAAAGATGCCAAAGGTGCTTGCCAAGGGATATCAAAACCAGCATCATTTGGAATCACCCAATTTGCAAGAGACACACAGTAGTTATCTGTGACGTGCAACAATGACTAATTACAACTAGTATGTAAACATAATATGTAAACATACGTAGGATGATATTTATAACTTTAAATTATTTTATTTCTCTACTTTCCCTTTACTGTCTGATAATTATTATACGTTTGCTGTTATTTTAGTTTGTTCATAATGCTGTTGCCTTTTGAAGGTGTGTTACTGTTCATTGAATTGTACAAAATAGATTTATTGAAAAAGGTTTATAAAAAAAGTGATGACAGAACGAATTGCATTTTTATTCAATTTGAATTAAGATAATAGGTTAAAAAAAGCTTTCCATTTGTTCTCTTTCTAACCTATAATACAGTCAAACCTGAATATTAATGTAAAAACTGGCACTTAAAATCACCATTTTTAAAAAAAAAAAAAAAAAAATCTAATTAGATTTCAGGGGTTCGGTCACTTTTGACCGCAAAGATCCTGAGTGACTCCCAAATGAGGAACCCAAGAGGGTTAAAAGAATTGTCCTTTTTATTTTAGGAGTTGCTCCTCCTTCTGTTGTTGGGTTGTTCCTTCTTTGGCTCTTGTACCTTATTCTTAAACCGTTTCTGAACATCTTTGACAGTTCACAAGTTTTTCAGTTATTGTGGTCCAAGCCTTGTGTTTTTTCTGTTATTCGCATTGTAATCACTAAATTCATTCATTAAAATCGATTTGGCAGCATTGTATTCCTCTAATATGCAAATGTTTTCAGCGAAGAAAAACTGTGAAGAACAGCCACTGTCGGCCATTTTGTTTAAGTTGTTCAGCGTCTTATTTTCCCACAAAGCAATGCGATTTAGACTGTCTAATGCCGAGTTCACACGGCACGATTTTCAAACTGTTCAGATCACAGTTCTTTTCACACTGCATGACTATCTGGGGTAGCATTCAGCATTTCAAGAGGAAGAATCCCTGACAGCTCCGCAAACTACGTTTCACAACCAAACACGCACGAGACTGGAATTGTTATTAAAAATATAGACTGCAGAAAGTTTGCGATCCAAATTGTCTGTGCGCTGATTTGCAGTGAAAAGGAGAAAAAAAAAATATTATGGCGGAAGAAATGGTGGGGGAGACACAAGGAGCAAGGATAGTGTTCTGCAAAAAGAAATAAATAATTTTGCAATGTGCTGCTGTTGCAGCTGGTCAAGCAAATGTTTGTGCTTTGTTTCTGTTTGATATAATTGTAAATATATCTATTAAAATACTGATATTCTGGTAATATAACTCCTCCCCGAATTTCCCGCTGCCCTGTATCTTGCTCTCTCATTGGCTGTAGGTCATTGCCGATGTATTTTTCAGCCAGAACACATTTCACACAGCAGGATTTTGAATTGCCGACAGGTCCAGATATTTAGCATGCCAAATATCTCACAGGCATCGGCGAGGCTCTCAGATCGCGTCTTTGATAATTCACACTGCGTGATTGTCACGCACGAGCACCGATTTGCCTATGTTTTAGGGCATTTGTCTGCGATTTCGCAAAACCTGTCGGCGAGCAAAATCGGGCTAAAATCGGGCAGTGTGAACTCGGCATTACTAAAGATAGCTATGAGTTTATTTTATGCAACGGTCTTTCTTCAGTGACATTAGTTGATCAGAGTATTTCTTAGACATGGCCTTAAGATAATGGCTATGTTTATGCAACTGGCCCCAGGTGTTAGTAATATGTGCTTAATCTGTGTTTCAGAAAGCCGTTTTTTTTGTAAGACACGATAGTTAATCTAATCTAATTCTAGTTCCTGGCTTAATTTAAACCCTGTCCGGGAAACCGCCACATTAAGAATTTGATCCATAATTGGCCATAATTTACAAACTAAAACTGAATCCTTATCACAATGCTTATATCCATCTTAATCCATTTGTTTCTTGCCAAAATATAAGTGCAAATCAAAATTTCAACTATATTTGGAAGAACAAAGTGCATTATATTAAAAGGGCCATAACTGTAAAGGATTGATTGTAGGTTAACATGAAATGACTTTGACTGTCTGAATACAAAATGTAAATAAAAAATAAATGAATGAATTAAAATAATTTCTGCTAAATGGTCAAGTCACCTTTATTTATATAGTGCTTTTTACAATGCCGATTGTTTCAAAGCAGCTTCACAGTGTTAAACAGGAAAATAATGCAACAGAATTTGATTCGGCTGTACAGCCTGTAGGGACTCTGTACAAGGGAAACAGGTATATTTCGCTCAAATGAATTTATGAATTAATTCATAGGGAATTTTGAAAGAGTCTATTTTACGGCCGAGCAAATGACTCGTCCGGTGTCCATTTTAACGGGCCGTAACTATCAACTCTGCAGCGGATATTAGTATCCACACAATAGTGAAACACTATTTAACAGCCAGGTAACTTAGATCAGCAGCACAAGAACACTTATCTTTAAATACAAATGAAACTTTATTGATTACTCTAACACGTAAAACTAATATCTAACACACACACGCGCACACACATTCACACGCGAATGAAGTCCCAAGTTTCTAACATATGCATTTATAACACATGACCTGAATGATCCACCAATCATTAACTTAACCCTCCTATCGTTGCTTAGGCGGGGTTATTCAATTTGATATCACTGCACCAGTTCAGTTTAGAATCTGGAGGTTACTTGCGTTTGTGTCTCCTGTCGTCTTGGGGATTCCCTTTTCGGTCTTGGCTGCAGGGGTTTCCCAGGTTCGGTGATTCACTGACGGCCTTGTCGTGTCTTTTGATCGATGTCTTGGGAAACCAATCACGTGGCGTGTTGGCGGCTGGATGGAAAGTCTTGTGGGTATTGTTTGAAGTCGAAGCGCGCTCTGCTGTAAATTCGGCGAGAGAAACTTTGCGGCGAAACTTAGAACATGAGACTCAATGGAAAGAAAATAAACTTAAGTAAAAGAAAGTGAGAGGAGAGTTCTAGATGGCTTAAATTAAATCGTTAACCCATTCTCTCAGATCTTGGTCTGCCTCCGACCGTCTTCGTCCGATCATCTATTTTTTGTCTTGACTTAACTTGCTCTAACTCTTTGTTCGTGTTCTGAGATTATAAAACTCAAAAATCTGCCCATCCTCCTGGATGGATTCTAGCCAATTAGGTATTATCGTTGGTTCCGAGGTGACTGTTTCTCCACCCCTCCCATAAGTTATCTGTTATCTCTGGTCTCCTAACTTCCCGCTCTAAGCAGAGAGTGCATTTAGACATGATTTCTTATTATAAGAACACGATACATTCTACACAGATTTCACTGAAGCCATCTTCTGAATTATGAACAGAGATTTACACTCATACCAGATAAGGCATACTTTCGATTAACCATTCAATAGTTATAACAATTACATGAATTGTGAGTGATATATATGCATTATGGTCACGTGTATTGGTTATAGACATGATATAAATTATGCAGTAGAAGGCTGTTTGAATGTTTTTGTGATTTGATGCAGTTTGTACGTGATAACAGTTTCTGTGGGTTTTTCCTGTGGATTGTAACCGTGTCCCTCAGAGTTCATCTAAAGGTCGCTGAGACAGCGGTGATCGTGGAGATCAAACAAAGTCTGTTGTTATCTTTGGTGTTGCTCAGAGTTGCCAAAATTTGCAAGGCAGTAAAGCACTTAGCTGAGTTTCTGTCAGCCTGAGGCAGACTGACCGGCGTCCACTTCAATTAAGGCCATAAATTGTTGATTTGTTGAGTTTTGTGTGGAATTATGCCCGAACGAATCATCTGGAAGATTCATTTGTGTCTGGTGCGTCCACAATTCCTACAAGCTGTTCTTGAGAAAACGGTGATGTCATCCAGCTCATTTCAATTATCATATAGTGTCAATGCGGGCAGATCAGTAATATAGTTGAAAATTTAGTGTCCCCAACTGAGCAAGCCAAAAGCCAAAGGCGACAGTGGCAAGGAACCAAAACTCCTTCAGGGGCCAGAATGGAGAAAAAAACCTTGGGAGAAACCAGGCTCAGTCGGGGTGCCAGTTCTCCTCTGGCCAACGAACAAACAGTGTATGATTATGATTCTGGCAACATTACAGGTCTGAAGTCATATTAGATCGAAAGATATTCAAAAGATTATTCGAAAGATCAGAGTCGTCACGGTGGAGACGGGTTTAATAAGGGTGTCATGTCGATGCGGCATTTACAGGGGGGAGTTTAATTGACACGGTCTCTGCAGACATTTCAGGGATGCGTTGGTCATGTCTAGGCACAGGTCCACCATCTGATCTGGATACGGCCCGGATCCGGCTGACTGCAGTAAACCTCGGGATAAACAGAAAGACTAACATTAGCGTAGATGCCATTCTTCTTATGATGTAACGAGTACATCAGGTGTTATGGGAAGTGTTCCCGGTTCCGGCTGACCTAGTTAATGCAGCCTAAAACAATCATTTAACTGATTTGAGTAATATAAATTAAAAATGTTTTATGTGTATGCCATAGTAAAGAGATGTGTTTTTAGTCTAGATTTAAACTGACAGAGTGTGTCTGCTTCCCGAACAATGCTAGGAAGACTGTTCCAGAGTTTAGGTGCTAAATAGGAAAAGGATCGACCGCCTGCAGTTGATTTTGATATTCTAGGTATTATCAACTGGCCAGAATTTTGAGACCGCAATAGATGTGAAGGACTATAATGCGTTAAGAGCTCGCTCAAGTACTGGGGAGCTAAACCATTTAGTGCTTTGTAAGTAATTAGCAAGATTTTAAAATGTATACGATGTTTAATAGGGAGCCAGTGCAGTGTTGACAGAACCAGGCTAATATGGTCATACTTCCTGGTTCTAGTAAGAACTCGAGCAGCTGCGTTTTGGACCAGCTGCAATTTATTTATTAAGCGAGCAGGGCAACCACCCAGCAGAGCATTACAATAATCTAGCCTCGAGGTCATGAACGCATGAACTAACTGTTCAGCATTTTGCATTGAAAGTATATGCCGTAATTTAGATATATTTTTAAGATGGAAGAATGCAGTTTTACAGATGCTAGAAACGTGGCTTTCAAATGAAAGATTGGTATCAAAGAGCACACCCAGGTTCCTAACTGACGACGAGGACTTGACAGAGCAGCCATCAAGTGTCAGACAGTATTCTAGGTTACTACTTGTGGAGTTTTTTTTGTCCAATAATTAAAAATTCTGTTTTTTTCTGAATTAAGTTGCAGGAAATTACTAGTCATCCAATTTTTTATATCAGCTATGCATTCCGTTAATCTTGTGAATTGGTAAATTTCGTCAGGGCGTGAAGAAATATAGAGCTGAGTATCGTCAGCATAACAATGAAAACTAACGCCATGCTTCCTAATGATATCTCCCAGTGGTAGCATGTACAGGGTGAAAAGCAACGGTATTGGCACTGAGCCTTGCGGTACTCCATACTGAACTTGTGTTCGGTGTGACATCTCTTAATTTACTGCTACAAACTGATAACGGTCAGATAAGTATGATTTAAGCCATGCCAATGCAATTCCACTAATGCCAACTTAATTTTCGAGTCTATTCAAAAGAATGTTGTGGTCGATAGTATCGAATGCAGCGCTAAGATCGAGTAACACTAACAGAGAGATACAACCACGATTGGATGATAAGAGTAAATCATTTGTAACTCTAATGAGAGCAGTCTCAGTACTATGATACGGTCTAAATCCTGACTGGAAATCCTCACAGATAGCATTTCTTTCTAAAAAAGAGCATAGTTGTGAGGACACTGCCTTTTCTAGTATTTTTGACAGAAAGGGTAGATTTGAGATTGGCCTGTAATTGACTAATTCTGTAGGATCAAGTTGTGGTTTTTTAATAAGTGGTTTAATAATAGTCAACCTAAAAGTTTTCAGTACATATCCTAATGTCAAGGATGAATTAATGATATTAAGAAGAGGATCTATGACCTCTGGAAGCATCTCTTTTAGTAGTTTAGTCGGTATGGGGTCGAGCATACATGTTGTTGATTTTGATGATTTAACGAGTTTAGCCAATTCTTCTTCTCCTATAGCAGTAAATGAGTGGAATTTTTCCTCAGTGACACTACAATGCACTGTCTGAAGTGATACTGTAGTAGATGGTTGTATAGTTATAATTTTTTCCTAATATTATCAATCTTGCACGTAAAGAAGTTCATAAAGTCATTACTGCTGTGCTGTTTGGAAACATCAGAAGTTGAAGCTTTATTTCTTGTTAATTTAGCCACTAAATACCTAGAGTTGTGTTTGTTTTCTTCTAAGAGAGTCGAGAAATAAGCAGATCTAGCAGTTTTTACTGCCTTTCTGTTGTTGTAATCTATTATTACATAAATGAAGACTTTGCACTGTTGTTGGCTGGATCAAATGTGTCTGACGGAGTTGACACAAATTAAGTTATTTCATTAAATGTACATTTTTAGAAAAACCAGTTTCCTTTAGATGGTTCATTAGCTGAGACCTTTGTCTACAGATATTTCAAGTTATAATAATGTATTATTAAATAATAAAAACTAACATCTAAAACATGTTTTGTCCCTGTGGTATGGCTGTGCATTGGACACAAACTCAGCAACTCTTCTGTCACTTATAAATTGGTCATTAATACCCCTAATGAAAATGATTAGCTGCACACCATCAGCATTGTCTGTATATGCAGTGAAAAGTAGCTTTGTCGCATAATTGATCATAAATGTCATTCGATAATTCGCTAATCCGCTCTGCCACTGTGTTTGCCGATTAAAAGCTCTTCTTTTCTGGACATAGAATATCAGCGACTTTCAACATGCAATCCTTCATTAACTGCCCTTCAGTGTATGGATTTCCTACTTTAGGGATCAACTCAACACATAACCTGCTTCAACTGCAGCATCGGCATCCTTTTTTAGCTTTATAGAAAAGGCATTGCTGGGACGTTAACTTTCTGCAACTACATGGCTCATTTTTTTCTCGTCTTCCTGGTACTCCTCATACTGTTCTCCATGTATAGTTGAGTAATGATGCTTGAGATTATATTAATAAGGATTTTAATGACAAATAATATTTTTTGATGTTTTATGTTACATTCAGTTTTATGTTCATATTTATGGTCATGTTCTTCAAAGAAACGTTTGCCAAAAATTGCTAAAATTCACTAACATTACACCATTAACTGACTGCACGATCATAGTCCCGCTGTCAGGAACGGGTAAGTATAAAGGAGTGAGGACTCAAGTGCAGGAAGGAAAGGTGACTTTATTAAATAATAAAATTAAACAAACACAAACCAAATACCCACGAGGGGGAAAACCCAACTTGATAAACTAAACACGAGGAGCAGGAACATGAAGCACAACAGGGAACAGAAGACATCAGACAACGATCCAGCACAGGACTGCAAACACAAGGAGATTATAAAGACAGTTATTGAGGGAGAACAGGTGGGGCAATTAAACCAATAATGAGATAATGAGATAGACATGACGTAAGACCAAAACATGACAAACACACCACGTGTTTACGCAGGACAAGACAGACATGTGACACCCACAACATATTTTCATGTGTGATACCCGGTGACTTGACAGTGCATGTGATCACGTAAACGCGTTAACCCGTTTTCCTTTATCTGAGTAAGGTTAAACAGCTTAAGCACAAACCGATCGTCACAGCTAGATTTTTGCCCCTTATGCCGACTTCACCCAGCATGTAAACGCATTAACCTGCTTTCTGTCAGCTTATTGAGGTGCACATGTGTGCTATGGCGACATGTAACGGTGTAGTAGTGGTGTCCCATTACTTAGGGCAATATTTTAAGGCGTATGGGTTTAAAATAATATTGGGATTGGGCCTATAGTTCTTGATCTTCGAGAACTTGAACAAAAATGCCATCATAGCCATAACTCTTCACATCATTGTTGTTACACAGACAAGCCAGATAAATGTATTGAACAGATATACTGCATTGGTAATTTTATTACAAAATGAAATAAAAGGAAATATTATCCATTGTAAAAAATGATAAAGATTGTAAAAAGATAATGATTTAAGCAGCTTCCTCAACTGCATTCGACCAGCACTCTCCCGTATACAAAGGGGAAACCATATAATGGAGTTGATACATGAGGCGGAGTACAGTTCTGGCAGTTCATGCACACGATCCTTTAAAATAATAGTTAACCCAAAATAATAATGTACTGAAATATAACTCGTTCTCAGGCTATCCAAGATGTAGATTAGTTTGTTTCTTCATTGGAACAAATTTGGAGAAATTAAGCTGACTCGTGAATTATTATGATGTGTTTATCAACTGTTTGGACTCTCATTTCAAGACTGTTGTTTTTAAGTGCGTTAGACTAAACACACTTCTCACACAATCATAGTCTGGTCTCCCATTACACTTATAATCACCATATTTATAATGAATAAATATTTCTTAAAAATATGATATTAATCATTTAATATAATAAAATGTAATTATTGTTACTACTGTAAAGCTATATTAATTCATATGGGATCATATTTCAATGACAGTATATTTATTGAACAAAAAACTCAGGAATTGGGATTCGGACGCTGTTATCTGTGCGCACAGCCACACACACTCGAAGCGCGTGCACACAGAGAGAGAGAGAGAGGCGCATTTCAGACAGCGCTCGAACACGAAATTGATTCCTTTCAGGTTTACTTGTGATTGAACGGACACACACACACAAACGTATGTCAAAATACCCATCTCGGCAAGTATTCATAAGTGAACAGTTGAAAAAGAAACCGGATGTGTGTCAGTGTATTCGGTCCATGCGTTTGTTCTTAAAGTGACAGCAGCTTAAAATTCCATGACAGCATTAATGTTAAAGGGATAGTTCACCCTGAAATGAAAATAAAGCCATCTTTTACTCACGCTGTTGTTCTAATGCCATATGTCCTTCTATTTTTTTCGGGCCTCAAAAGCAGTAAATTTAAAAATAGTCCTGCATGCGATCCTCCATATAATGGCAGTGAATGGCGACCAGACTAAAACATTACAAAAATGATACAAAAGTATCACGCAATGATACAGTGAGACGCGCGCCATATATGGAAAGTGTTCAGGAGGCATACTATAAGGTTTTGTGAGAAAGAAACCGTATTATACAGTCATAATACTGAGATCAGCCGCTACTGCGCGCGTTCCTGTGAGTGCGTGTGAGCCGTCAGCAGCCGCCGGCGCTCATGCTTACTATAACTCGCACTGTTGTCATGGTACCCAGGATAAGCACACACACGCACCATTTTCAGAAATCAGGCTCAATAGAAACAAACACTACTCTCATCTTTTCTATAAGGTATATGGTCAAAAATAATACTAATAATAGGTAAACCTCCTGAAGTGAATGTTGTGTACCGGTTGTCATGACAACATTGCGTGAGTGGCTGATGACGGCTCGGACACACTCACGCGCACAGAGTACTATTTTTAAAATTTCTGCTTTTGAGGTCCGAAAAAGATAGGGCATTGGAACAACAGCAGGGTCAGTAAAAGATGGCTTTATTTTCATTTCAGGGTGAACTATTCCTTTAATTAAATGAAGAAAAAAAATAAAATAGAGCTTTAACAAAGTTTAACCTATATTTGCTACCTTACTAACCTATATGCTGCATGCAAGAGTGGAGTTTCATGTCTAAATATAATCAAAAGCAAGAACAGATCCTGCCTGTCAGACTCTCACCTCTGAGCATGTCATCCCAAGATCTGCAGAACCACTGGCATTTTGGGAGAGGAATAAAGGCAGGTTCCCAGCTTTTTCTGCCTTAGCGCTCCATCGACGAGTGTTAATAGTAAGTGGCTATTCAGTACAGCCGCACACATTTTGGATGAAAAGAGGAATACACAAATATTTATGAAGAAAAACTGGCCTTACCTACCAAACACTACCAAAAAAAAGGTACAAAAGCTGTCACTGGGGCGGTACCCTTTCAAAGGGTACACCTTTGTACCCAAAGAGTGCATATTAGTACCTCAAAGGTACATACTGGTTCCAAACATGTGCATATTAGCCTAAAGAACCTTTTCAAAGGGTACAGTCCCAGTGATAGCTTTTGTACCATTTTTTCTGAGAGTGAAGGACACTACTCAGCAGCTTGATGATCACATGGTGAACAATATTCCTGTTCATTTTTGTATTCACTACTCCATTTAGTTCTTTTAAGAGTTTAAATGTTTTTATTTAATTTATTGTCCTCAGTCATATATTGGACATTGTGTTCAGTTTGACATTGAGTCTGGTGTCATTAGTGTTTTAAGCCCTGTTTTTAAAGGCATATTTAACTATTTTTTGTGCTTATTTATTTAATTCTCTATTAAAACAATAATATACATAATTACTGAAAATAATATAACCGAGGCAACATCTGTGGCATTACTTTTTCTGATAGTGGCAGTCAACAGAGAGCTTACATATCAGATATATAAAGCTTGAAGGATCGGGATCGGTAATCGGTATTGGCTGCAAAAATCCTGATTGGATCATCCCTAGTAAATACTTTGTGTCTTTTGCCCCGTGTGTGGGGTTTATAAGATATTTTAACAAAACAAACCACATTTATTTTCACACAAAATCTGTTGCTCCATTCAATAATAATAATTTTAAAAAATCTGCAACCATACACATATGGGAGAAGTGAAAAGCACATTTAAAGGTGTGCCTTTAGCCCCGTTGTACTCTATCGTCAAACTTGATCAAGCGGTATATAACGATATTGCAATATAAAAATGCGCCAATATGTATTGAGTTAACGATATGATTTGCGATATAGAGTTAGTTTTATACAAGACTCAGCTTAATGTATTTATAAAGTATAATGAACCCAAAAGTGTAAATTCTGTCATCATTTACTCACCCTCATGTCGTTTCAAACATAAAAGATTTTCATTCATTTTCCAAACACAAATAAAGATTTTTTTTTTTTTTTTTTTAAATATGAAGATTTAAAAAAAAAAAAAAAACGTTTCTGACGTTTCGAGCCCAATGTCTCTTCATCAGACAATGAACACATACACTGATAAGCTCATATATACACCACAGAAGTACATCACATGATCCACCACATGACAAAAAACATTACATAATAACTTTATTTATAAATATCAGAAATAGTGCAATAAATCCAAACATACTAATCAATGCCATTATTAAAGAAAAGGGTGAATATCAAACTCTTCGTTAAGACCATTAGGTGATAATGTGTTCAAAGTGTAAATACAATATGCTTCATGTTTTAAAGGCAACTTAATACTATCACCTCTTTGATGTAATTTTACTGTTTCAATGCCAATATATTGAAGTACAAACCGAATGTCTCAACTTAAAAAAAGTGTTGTGCTACTGGACTTTTAGGGTCATGATGCCTGATAGCACTTCGATGTTCAGCGATATGAGTTTTAAGCTGTCTGCTTGTTTTCCCACGTAACAAAGTCCACAAGGGCAACGTAACATTTAAATGACATTAGCTGTTTTAAAGGAAATCGTTCCTCTGATCTTAAAACACTTAAAAGTTTGTGTTTTATACGTCAAATTGTATTGTTGACAACCTCCACTTATAATTACCAAAAGGTATTTTACTCAAAAATGTGCTGGCTGAGGAACAAATAGATCCGCCCTTACCAGCATATTACATAAATTTGGAGGTCTCCTTGCAGATTGGGGTCAATCTCAACAATGACCCCAAACATCCTGAGTGTACACCCTAAACGAACAGCGTGTAAGGGTTAGCCTAAACAGACAACTCACGATGGCTAAAGTGAACAAGACTTATTTGTACATTTTTAGATGGAGATGTCATGTCCTCCAGTTTTGCCCAGAGAAGGTTGCTCTTTTCATCAAAGCCACGGCTGTCTTGCACAACATATGCAGAAGTGGATGTAGCAGAGGAAGATGAAGCAGGACCTCAACCAGAAGGACAAAACCCAGGGCTCCACAGGAGGAATCAGCTTAGTCAAAGATTTTTTGCTAATTAGACAGGATTTCTAAATCGCACAAAATGTCGGATCCGGCTTTTGCTTTCTACAGTCGCCATTCATTGGGTACGTTTTTGCATTGCTTTGACCTTTCTCTTTATGTCCCGCTTTCTCGCACACCACCATTGGTCGGTCATGTACGCAAACATTGGTCAAACTGCATCTCAATCATTACCCTCAGCACCACGGCATAAGTCAAGAGACAGAGCAGCAGCTTGCTTGTCAACAGTGGAACATGGCTCCTGAACAGCGTAAAAAATGCCCAAACGCAAATGTAAATTCACAGATGATTTGGAGAGAAAATTCCTGTGTTTTCATCTCGGTCTGGATCCGTGTGAAGCAGAATGACCTGCAAAGATGACCAACTGATTTTTTATTTTATTTTAACCTATGGCCATGAAAAGGAACAGTGTCATGTAAAAGGTGTTAAAAGCTTAACTATTTTTTTATTATTGTATTGTTGAGGGCCAAAAGTTGAATGGAAAGGATGTATTACTTTATGCATTAAAGTTCAATAACATGGTTGTGAACCACTGATCTATATAGAGAACTGGATTGCTCATGACGTCATAGAAAGTGAAGCCGCCGCGCCGCCATATTGGTATTCCCTAGTAAGCTCACGCGTTCCATTGAATTAATAGGAAATTATATGATTTTACTTAGAAAACATTGCCTAACGAGTCAGCGTCTTTATATTTGAAGTCTCCCTGTATATTCTTACAACGCAAAGGTCCTAAACATTTAAATGGTTGTTTGTTTAAAGTCGGGAATTTCCCCTGCTTATTAAAAAGTTATGTTCATATTCATTATAGTAGTGAACATCAGCTCAGCGGGCGGCCGAGACACTTCAGCATATGTATTACAAAAGTGCGCATTCTGAAATCGGAATAAAGATTTATGCCTTGATTCCAGAAATGGCCTTGTACTGTTGTGTTTATGTATTTATGTTGTGTTGTAGTATTGTTTTTATTCATACAGTAGGCTAACTGCAAACCTTTCAACAATGATTTCGTTAACAGTATGCATTCCGAAGCAGTTAATGATTTAACAATTAATAATTAACTCAACAGCATATACATAACACTTTACTCGTATGGAAACTGTAAACGCCATAAACTTGCGTTGTCTTTAAGAGTCTGAAATAGATGCTCAATCAGGAAATAAAATACACGCATCATCATAACTTATTCAGACAAATAACTCTGACTGCTTTATTTCCGAGATGATGCATGGTTTATACAATATAGTAATCATTCTTCCATAATTATATACATAAAGAAATATATTTTGTGTTTGGTCAGTTACCTGTGTCGACAGTGTGCGGTAGACACACCCACGTCAACGATTTCAATATAGGACTTATCCTCTCCGAAAAGACCATAAACATTACAGATAACATCTGAAGTAACTATTATTTACATACATATATCGTAAAAACGAATCCTGTGAGACCGAAATGCTGCAAAGCGGGTGATTTTAGGTCAATGTTTTGGCTGTAAGTCAATGATGCCCTCTGTCAGTAGGGAATAGTAAGATGGCCGCTCGAACACTTCCGGTGGCTTCACCGCCTGATGGCAGTTTAGAACGCAATGAGCAATCCAGTCATTATATAGATCAGTGTTGTGAACGCATTTGTCAAAGTTCAATAACATAGTATTAAAGTGCAAGTTCAGTCCCAACCATTCTTTCACAATTTGAGCCTGATGAATCTTGACATGGTCATCCTGGAATATGGCCATGATGGTTGTTTAAGAAATGAAATGCTACACACTCCATCAATTAGGGTTAGAAGAACATATAACATAATAATAATCCAATCACAGACTCTTAAGCATTTGCAGTAGTGCAGCCCACATTCCTCCAGCATTCCATTAGAATGTTCAACAGTGCTAATCTCCCTGTTGTGATGTCACAGTGAGCACACACTAGAACTGAAGCTGCAGGAGTCCTGGAGCCCACCGCTTTCTGCAGTCTTGGTGTAAAGTGAATCCATAGCATTCTTCTACTGTACTTGGTGTTTGATGATAGTTTGCAATGGCTTGTAATACTAGAGATCAATCAGACCATTACAGAGAACTGGCATTTGCGGCCCGTTTAGCTGCAAAACTCGCTGTACCACAGCTGGAGGATGTCACTTTTCAACCAATCATCGGCAACTTCTTGTGGAATCTGACTGAGCAGTATGTCTATTTTTATTTTTTATTTGTATAATTCTATTATATTCTGGTGATGGAACTTATTTTAATATAGTTTTTGTGTAATTGTGTTAATATTAGACTTTTTGGTTATACTTTATTTTGATGGTCCCCTTTAGACATTCTGTTGACTACAAGTAATGTTGCTCCTACAGCTTTAATAAGGATTAATCTATATGTCATTTATAATTTATGCAGTTAAGACTTGTAAAGTGTTTGATAACTTTATTTAATTTCTGTATATTGATTATATATGAAGACCACAGGTAAATATGACACTTATTATAATTGGTTTATGTGAAGATTGTTTTAAGTTCACTTAAATGAAAAGCTGTTATATTTTTAAAGACTAATAAATGAATAAAAAAAAAAATGATAGCTTTCATTCATGTTGAATGTCTATCATTAATGTTTAAAAAAAATCAATTTCATAGAGACATCAGTAGCAGTTTTAGTATCAGTGATACTGGCCTTCATTCATAAAAAGATGCCATTACAACAAATATTTTAAATATCCTGTCTTTAAGTTGTTTCTACATTCATTTTGCGAGAAATATTACAACATAAAAATATTAAAATCTCCAACGTTAATTAATTACAGAACAAATGTGATTAATTAGTGTTTTTTTATTTTTATCAATTGACAGCACTACTAAAAACATTAAAAGAATGTCCAGAGGGAACCATCAAAAAAATAATAATAATTTCAAGAAATGTTTCGAAAAACGAAAATAAAGTTTTTTAATAATCAACTAATTAATCACATTTATTAAATAATCAATCAAATAAAACTGAGTTATACAAACATTTAAATTGCACATAAGGTAGTTTATATCTCAACTTTTTAATAATAGAATTAAGTTTCTACTCCATTTTGTTGGTTAAATGTAAACATTTAAATGACGACTGTAATAACTTGTTTTCATGACAGATTTATTCAAATGCACATTAAATAATGAAGACAACACTAACAGGTTAAGTAAACATATAATGAATATGTAATAGAGTGGATATATTTAGCAAAATACTAGTTATTATTTTTCTAGCTAACTAACAAGATACATTGAATGTCTTTCTGAGGTAAATAATGTCTGGTGACTCTAATGACTGGTAGTTGACATGTAGGAGCAACTCAAAGTCAACAGAATGTCTGAAGGGGACCATCAAAATAAAGTACAACCAAAATGTCTAATATTAACACAATTACACAAAAACTATTTAAAAAAGTTTTGAACATGCTAGCAACATGCTAATTCATGCTAGGATCATGCTATAAACATTTTAATACATGCTAACAACATAATTCATGGTAAACATGCTAGAAATATGCTAATTCATGATAAAAACATGTTAGCAATGTGTTAAAACATTTTATTTACTTTGAGTAAAATCTTCAAACTTTTCAAAGATATTTCAAACATTCAGACAAGGCTTTGTCAAGCCAACATCAAATTTCGTCATTAAACTTTACTTGTCTTATATTATATTAACAGTTTTGTATATTTTTCAGGAATTTGGAAGTGATACAGGCGGCATTGAGCTACCCGGTAAGTCTACTTTTGCATATTAATACAGTATAAAAATCTAAGTCCATGTTTTGGAATAAAGCAAACGATCTGCTCACACAAAAACCAGCTCACATCATTAGAACAAACTAATGTAGCTTTTTCCCCCCACACAGTTCTCCAGACAGCAAATCTATGAAATGCTGACTTCCATTGCTACGTCAGCCACCACAACTGCAGCTGATTTAATGCCACAACTATCTAGGATAGTGGGCATGGATCCATCTGCAGTTGTGAACTCAAACAGGCCATCAACATCCTCATCCACTGAGGATTTTCAGCAGGACCCATCAGAAAGACCAGTGATCCTGAAGACGGAACAGCTTCCATTTGCGTATCCACTTGAAACCCTTTTTGGGATCACGGTGGATGGTCTCCTCAGCAGCGGTGAATGTGATTTCAGCGACTCTCTGGGTGATTGGCGTTCCTCTGAACTCGCTGGCATTGTGGTGGAGGTAGTTTGTCATCGGGTGAATGTGGTGATGCACAACAACATTCTGAAGATCAACGCAGCCTCGTCACCATGTTTCGTTTACTTCTGTCCGGATGATTCCTGCACTAATATTGGGGAATTACTGATTAGTGAGGTCATCCGAAAGCTGAGTCATTTGCATTGCCACATCACCCGCGCAGTGGCCACAACAGCCATCGGCACGGTCCTTGCGGCAATAGAAGGCAAACTCCCGTGCGCTCTCAGAACGAGCCGTACGGTTGAGGCCACAAGCAATATAATCAACTACATTGTGGAGGATGTCATTCGGGCATGGTCAAAGAATCCTACTTCAGCGTCCAGAACATGGAAAAGTGGGCCTGTCCCAGTTCTGCGGCCGACTTTTGAGTCTTATGAGGGTGGTCTGTCACTCGTCCTGCTGGAGTCAGAACAACCCTCAGGCAGTGACGGGCCAAAGACCACCACCTTATTTGACTCACTGATGACCGCTCTTTATATGTCAAAATGCAACGGTCACTTCAGCGGGCAGGACACCAGTTACGCAGCTTCAGAACGTCTGCATCAAAGGTTTGCAGATTTAATGAACTGTGTCCTGAGATGCGAGATGCCGCAGGCAGAAAGAGTCTCGGAGGAGGTCAGAACGACAGCTAAAGATTTTCTCCATTATTTTGTGGAGGAACTCGTGCAGCGTCTATTTGTGTCCTCCAGATTCCCCCGACCTGCGAAACTCCCTGAAAATACTCCAGTGATGCCCTTAGTCATCAATGAAGAAGATTTCGGTCTGACAGTGGTGGATCATCTGACAGAGTTGGTGGTCAGCCAAGTTTTTGACTTACTGGCAAAGAAATTTCCACCGACTGAACAGTTAACACTGATTGAAGTGCACAGTCAGGCTGTGTCGGTTCAGGAGGATCTACCACAACTGACCTTCAGAAACAAGTTAAAGATGATGAAGTCAAACATCCTTAAAAAGGTCATTTCTCCTCTGTATAAATGTTTAATGTTCTACCTAATACCTATACTTACTTATTGAAATGAATTCTGTTTTAACCATGAGTGTCATTTGTTTGCAGATGAAGAATCCCTTCAGATCTAAGAAGGACAGGAAGAGCAAGGGTGATACTGAGGAAAGCGCAGCTCAAGAACCCAGAAAGAAGTCGTCATTTTTAGGGCGGATGATTTCCTTCTCCCTGAAAATGACGTGTCGTGGCTGATTTTAGCCCGCTGCTTATCAGTGGATGATGCTGTCAACATGGGACTGCACTACATCCTGGGACTTGTGTAAGGATCCTGGACTTCAGCTCCGCTTTTAACACCATCATCACGGATACCCACAGCTTTCTGTGCCCTTCTCCATCTGTCAGTGGATCATCAACTTCCTGACAAACAGGCAGCAGCTAGTGAGGCTGGGAAAACTCCTAACCTCTGAAGTTGCGTTTCCTCCTCACTGCTTTTTTCCCTCTTTACACAATTGACTGTACCTCTAAAGAGCCCTCTGTCAAGCTCCTGAAGTTTGTTTTCAACATGGTTTTGAACAAGTATTAACTGAGACATTATTAAAAAGATTATTTTAACTAAAGTATTGATATAAATAATGTGTACCTTTTGCCCCTTCACCACCTCATACATTTATACGTTTTTAAACAAAATAAACCACTTTTATGATTTATTTTCACACAAAATCTGTTGCTCAATACATGAATAAAAAATTATGAATGTTGTTCGTATCTTTTGCTTAGATAAAGATTGGGACGTGTTCGTTGCATAAACTGTGTGTGGCGGTAGCAAATACAAGACAAAAGCAGTCTGTGTATGCTAATGAGTTCATGCTGTTGTATCTTACTTGGTTACTTCTCCATGATTAAAACAAAAAATTACAATATTATAATTACAAATATTAACATACCATTAGACTGGGGGTCAAGCAGAGCAATATATTAATAAGATGTAAAATTAACAATTATATATATACTGTATGTATCCAAAGTCACATCAAACACTGATCCAAAAGCTGATCTGTAGAAGAGCAGCCTTAGAAGCCTATTTCAATTTCAAGGTAATTTAGGGTCATATTATTAAATCTCCATACTTTCTGTCATCGACAACCAAAATACTTGGTTGTTGCAGCTAAAAGCAGCACATAAACAGAGCGTTTCTGATTTTTAATTATCCTCCTTGCATAAAAACAACTTAAATTATTACTATTATTATTGTTCTGTCAGTATGCTCTGGCATATGACATAACATATTTTTGCTTTGTATAGTTCTAGGGCCGTGTGTGCTTTTATTACCATTTAGCAACTTTGCATGTTTTACTTTGGAGAAATTATTACAATTCAGCTATGGTAGACAAATTCAGAGCACCTAGCATGAGATCTCACCCTCCCTTCAAAGCGCCTCCAAAGCCATGCCTTCTGTCTGCAAAGCGTCACGAAACGGCATTAAATGACCTCATGTCTCAAAGCATATAACATTACAATAATAAAGAAGATAAACTCTGACTTGTACCACCTGACTGAATTTTTTTTTTATTGAACAAAGCTTACAGGGGATACATATATCACAAAAAACACAAGTAGTAAAAGGCAATAGAGAAGATATATGTACATGGCAATAAAGTACAAACCCGATTCCAAAAAAGTTGGGACACTGTACAAATTGTGCATAAAAAAGGAATGCAATAATTTACAAATCTCATAAACTTATATTTTATTCACAATAGAATATAGATAACATATCAAATGTTGAAAGTGAGACATTTTGAAATGTCATGCCAAATATTGGCTCATTTTGGATTTCATGAGAGCTACACATTCCAAAAAAGTTGGGACAGGTAGCAATAAGAGGCCGGAAAAGTTAAATGTACATATACATCTCTGATGGTATGGGGTTGCATGAGTGCGTGTGGCATGGGCAGCTTACACATCTGGAAAGGCACCATCAATGCTGAAAGGTATATCCAAGTTCTAGAACAACATATGCTCCCATCCAGACGTCGTCTCTTTCAGGGAAGACCTTGCATTTTCCAACATGACAATGCCAGACCACATACTGCATCAATTACAACATCATGGCTGCGTAGAAGAAGGATCCGGGTACTGAAATGGCCAGCCTGCAGTCCAGATCTTTCACCCATAGAAAACATTTGGCACATCATAAAGAGGAAGATGCGACAAAGAAGACCTGAGACAGTTGAGCAACTAGAAGCCTGTATTAGACAAGAATGGGACAACATTCCTATTCCTAAACTTGAGCAACTTGTCTCCTCAGTCCCCAGACGTTTGCAGACTGTTATAAAAAGAAGAGGGGATGCCACACAGTGGTAAACATGGCCTTGTCCCAACTTTTTTGAGATGTGTTGATGCCATGAAATTTAAAATCAACTTATTTTTCCCTTAAAATGATACATTTTCTCAGTTTAAACATTTGATATGTCATCTATGTTGTATTCTGAATAAAATATTGAAATTTGAAACTTCCACATCATTGCATTCTGTTTTTATTCACAATTTGTAGTGTCCCAACTTTTTTGGAATCGGGTTTGTACATTTCAATAAATTAAACAGATATAGTCTACTAAAGAAGAAAAGGTAATTCACAAAAACATCTAAAGCAATAGAAATTGAACATGCAATAAATTAATACAAATAAACAGAAATAAACAACACAACTTGAAACATGAAAAAAAATTGTCACCTTCAGGTAGTCAGGAGCTAACCCAGATCTTCCTGTTGTATGACGATTGATTTTCCTGGATCAGTTTATAGACCCTTTTCACATTTCCGGGTTTCTCAGAAGCAGAAGTCACCATAGTTGGGTAAACTTTTATGGCGGTGAATGAGAGAATACTTTAAATATATATTTTTATGCTCCTATTTGCTCAAATAGTAAAAGAAAAACTCCACAATAGTGTTTTCGAAAATATTATTGGGAAAAAAATAGAGAGCGATTGAATGGCAGTCAGAAGACAGAAAGATGTCATACCATCACTCCCACAGCCGGTGTATTAGTAACACCCTCACAGCAGCGCTAACCGGATCGCAAGTCAAGTGTAGTGAAGTAAAGTGAAGGAGGAAGATTCTGAGGTAATCTGGTGCTGGGCCTGTCCACAGTGTGAGCGCTCGGAGAAAAAAAAACATCAGAGGTTTCATAATTTAGTGTGATTTATTGCAAGAGAAGCATTTGTAGTCATCCTCTGTGGACGGATTGCCCGTACACCCTAAGTGGAACCATCACCCACAGTCATCGCAGGAAATCTGTAAAAATAAGAGTAACAACAAAAACAGTTTTAAAGCAATGGCCCATTCATTATTAATTTGTGTAACCAAAAATGCTCAGTCACAGTTAACCAAAGAACATCTGCAGTGTTCTCAAATGTTTCTGCCCCCCCACAAAAGTGGCACAGGTCACTTCGGTCCTCTATGAGGTACAGTACAACACTAATGAAAGTGATGCACATCAAAAAGCACGTTAATAACATTCATGAGTTTAAAAAGCCATACCAGATTGGCGGAGTAGAGAAGCAATCTCCTTCTTGAGTCGCGTTGTCTTGTGGCGCATTGGAGAAGAATGGTGGTATTTTGTAACAAGAAAAAAAATTATCCGCAAAGTATTATCCTATTTGAATTAACATTTCATATTTGCTATATCACACACCTTAAAAGCGATGATGTAGCATCCCTCTGAAGTTGGTGAGGCAGGCTTTCACACACCCAGTGTGAAACTGAAACATGGAGTCAAATAATGCCGTATATGTTTGCAAAAGAAAATAAAGTTTTGGGAGAAAAAAAAAGTTTTGCAAACAAAAATAAAGAATTGCGAAAGAAAAATAAAGTGGTTTCATTTGCAACGCTCCTTTTATTCAGCGTTTCAGTCAAGTGTGAGTTCGCGATACTGTTTTCCCTTTGCACTTAACTTTTTTGTGCGTTTCTCAACATGGCACTGTTTTGGCATAGGGGGTGGAGTCAAGAAACTGGGGCGTGTTCAGCGGACATGGTCACGCCTCCCTCTACATCATCTGCTCCAGACGCAGATCAGCACAGATGAAGGCACCATGGCTGAGAGGCATGCGTTTCCTTGTACTCACACTTTTACTAGCATTGAAACGGAAATGGTTTTGTTTTGTTAATTAAATGTGTATTAAAAGCATTTGCCTTAGATCATGTTAAAGTGGTGTTTATTATTAGCCGTAGACTACCGTGAACTGTCTGAAAATAGCCAGCATCTGTTGTTTATTTCTCTCAGTGTGCACACTTTTATAGCATTAAAATGTGTATTAAGCATTTGCTTAAGTTAAAGAAGTTAGAGATCAGTTAATGTGGTGTTTAGTCTTTATTTGCTAACTTGAACTGTCTGAAAACGCCAGCATCTGCTGTTCATTTCGCTCAGTGTGCGTGCAGAAGAATGAGATAAATAAACTTAAAGCCTTTAGTAAATCAGAACACTGGGGGAAAGAATCTTTTTTCATTCTATATCATGCAACAAAGGAAAGATGGCATATCCTCCACAATGTGGTAGACACACAGCTTTCGTTTTTCAAGGCTTTGTAGTAGCTGTGTTTTAGCCGTGCTGCAGGTACAGCCAACAAAAGCAATGTCCAGGAGTTTAGACTGGTTTGGTGATCTGGAAAGACACTGCAGCACTATTTAAACACACTTCTCACACAATCATAGTCTGGTTTCCCATTACACTTATAATCACCATATTTATAATGAAACCGTCATTCTTAAAAATATGATATTAATCATTTAATATAATAAAATGTAATTATTGTTACTACTGTAAAGCTATATTAATTCATTATGGGATCATATTTTAATGACAGTATATTTATTGAACAAAAAAAAAAATGTATTTATCAAAATAAATTAAAAAATTTACCCATTTTCCATGTATGTTCCAAGGAAATATCTCATGTAGGAACGTTGGCCAAAGGATTTAATGTGACGAACCTGATTTGGCACTTAAGAGCGAGCCACCGTGAGACATATGGCGAATACGAAATACTGGCGAATGCAAAACAATCAACCGCTACTAGTAATGTGACTCTCATTCAGCCATCGATTGCAGCCGTGGTGAGAAAAAAAAAAACTAACCGTACACACTGACCAGCAAGAGAAGCTAAAACTATAATCACGAACATAATGCACATCTGGAACCACGATATCATGCCAGGGCGCAAATACTTCAACGATGTAGCTCTACCGGAGTCAAAACATCTACAACCACATAAACAACTTCACACGATCAGTTTAACAACTGTGTGTGTCCAGTGATGTCAATGTTAAGTTTAACCATCATAGAGTGAAAGTTTATCATTTGGACGTGTTTTGTCTTGCCACTTTACACATCGGGACTCAGGAAAATTGGCACTCGCACGCTGTTATCTGTGCACACAGCCACACCCACCCGAAGCGCGTGCACACACACACACACACAGAGAGAGAGAGAGGCGCATTTCAGACAGCGCTCGAACACGAAATTGATTCCTCTTTCACGTTTACTTGTGATTGAACGGACACACACACACAGAAGTATGTCAAAATACCCATCTCGGCAAGTATTCTCTCGGTTATGTCATAAGTGAACAGTTGAGAAAGAAACCGGATGTGTGTCAGTATATTCGGTCTGTGCATTTGTTCTTAAAGTGACAGCAGCTTAAAATTCCATGACAGCATTAATGTTAATAAAATGAAAAAAAAAGCTTTAACAAAGTTCAATCTACATTTACTACCTTACTAACCTATATGCTGCATGCAAGAGTGGAGTTTCATGTCTAAATATAATCAAAAGCAAGAACAGATCCTGCCTGTCAGACTCTCACCTCTGAGCATGTCATCCCAAGATCTGCAGAACCACTGGCATTTTGGGAGAGGAATAAAGGCAGGTTCCCAGCTTTTTCTGCCTTAGCGCTCCATCGACGAGTGATAGTAAGTGGCTATTCAGTACAGCCGCACACATTTTGGATTAAATCTACAGTGCATCCGGAAAGTATTCACAGCGCTTCACTTTTTCCATATTTTGTTATGTTACAGCCTTATTCCAAAATGGATTATGAATATGAATTTAATCCATTTTGGAATAACGTTGTAACATAAAAAAATGTGGAAAAAGTGAAGCGCTGTGAATACTTTCCGGATGCACTGTACTCTTAAAAGTAAAATTTTCCAAAAAAATACTCAAGTAAATGTAACAAAGTACATGTACTTCGTTACTACCCACCTCTGCTTAGTCCTCCAAGGTTTATAATGGTCTTGTGAATGGTAGGCCAAATTCTGAAGACAGAAAAAATACATCCATCCATAAAAAATGTAATCCATGCAACTCCCAAGGGTTAATAAAGGCCTTTTGAAGCAAAGAGATGCATTTTTGTAAGAAAAATATCCATATTTAAAACTTTATATATTCAAACAACTAGCTTCCAGCGAAATACCGCATGCAGAATACAGCTGGGCAACAAATTCAAGCTCCTCTTCTCTTATATCGAAATCCTCTGACATTTCTCTTTAAAATTTCTCATTTTAAACTTCTAATTTGTGCCTCATGTTTTGTTTCGCTCTCTCCTCTGCGCCTCCGCTTGTGTCATTGCGTCAGGTCAAAGGTTGCTCTTCCGTCCAAATTGACATGCGCAGTATGTGTACGGTCGTCCACCAAAAGCTCGTTATTTGAATTTATAAAGTTTAAAATATGGATATGTTTATTACAAAAACGCATCTCTTCACTTTAAAAGGCCTTTATTAACCCTCCTGATTTGTATGGATTAATTTTTTTATGGATGGATGCATTTTTTCTGTCTTCAGAATTTGGCCTACCATTCACAATCGTTATAAACCTTGGAGGACTAAGGATATTTTTTTATATATCCCCGATTGTGTTTGTCTGAAAGAAGATAGTCATATACACCTAGGATGGCTTGAGGGTGAGTAAATCCTGGGATAATTTTGGATTAGTTTATGGATATAACTAGAAATGTACAACTTAAAACCTTTCTCCCATTTGCTTGATGAAGCCTTTGAGTGTATCTGGATCACATCATTGATGTTGACCCAAGGCAGATCCTGAAGGCAGCGAGTGTAGAATGACATTCACATTAGCTGACAGTTTAAATGACTGAGCTGGCTTATCGAAAACAAGGAAGTAACTGTGCCAGTTGTGATCCTAATAACTTTTACATCCTTGGAAAAGTTTTTCCATAAATTTATAGCAATTTAATTGATCTGAATTGTTTTGATTTTTCTCTTTAGACGCAGTCATCAATACACACAACACAACAAACACAAAGATATTGGAGACCATATCCAAGTACTTAAAATATGCACCAGAGAGGATGGGTGGTGGTGGCCATAAGAAGACTCTTCCTTGAAGACCACCCTTTTTTATAAATGACTGTTACTAGAAAAATGTATAGTTCTAGAAATGAAGTTCCCAAAAATTTAATTTCCTTAGTTTTACTTACTTGGTTTTTCTTTTCACCTACTTGTTAGCATTTGTCAGTGTTATAGTTTATGTATTTTTGTTTAAACACAGCAAGTTTCCAAACTTTTGACCAGTACTCTGTTATCTGTTTATACACACACACACAATATATACAGTGTATATTAGGGGTGCAACGGTTCAAATTGCTCACGGTTCGGTTTGTATTACGGTTTTAGTGTCACGGTGTCAGTACGGTTCGGTATGTGCTATGTTCAGGGAAAATAAGACTACTGTATATAAAAATGAAGATTATAAGAACAAATAATCAAACTACAAATAATCAAACTACAAGAAACAGCATAAATAAATACAATAGAGCAAATATGCAAATAAAATAAACAGTGCTTTTCAGGTTTTTCAGGTATCAACTACGAGTTACGTCAGTTACTGACGAAATGGGGGTTTCACTTAGAAGCCAATTGCCTATGAGCTCTACAAAACGAGCCAATGGCATGAAGATGCCATGGGTCTGCGGAATTTGCAAATTTTTTTTCTCTTCAAGACGAGTGTCTCTCCAGAGTATTGGTGTTACGGCGCGTTCTGGCGAGTTCCGCATTCCTGTCTGATCTGTGCAGTGATCTAGCACAGCGTGTGTGTTCTCCCTAGGCGCTTCAGCATTTCTGCAGAGCAAAAACTCTTCTCTAAAAGAGCTGCACGCGGCACGTCTGTTTCAAGATGTCTCGCCCGTGCTCCATTCCTGGGTGCGGTCGGCTGGTTCCTCCGTTTGACGGGCATGAAGCGCTGTTTGGCGTGCTTGGGCGTCGTGCACGCTGAGCGCGCGTTCATGGATGAGTCATGTTCCCGCTGCAGGAACATGGCCATCGCAGTGTTGCGGTCAAGACTCCGTGATCTCCGTGCTGGAGGGAGAGTCCCCTCTACCACACCCCAATCTATTCCCTCCACTAGTGGGAATACTTTGGCTGGTGGTCAGGGTGACTTGAGGGTGACGGTGTGGGCCAACCCGACGAATCCTCCTCGGGCCACACCCCCTTCTAGCACACTGCAACCTGTGGTGTTGCCAGATGAGGGCGTAGGTGTTTCCCATCCCATGTCGATCGCCGCATCACAAGGTGGGCTGGATTCCTCCGGAGATGACGATTCGGCTGTGTTGCCTCCTTTCGGGAGTCCCAGCATTGCCCGAGTCTGATCCAGAGCTCACAGCCATGCTTTCCCGGGCGGCCGAGGCTCTCGGGCTTGTGTGGAACCCTCCGCCATGTCCCGAGCGCTCTCGGCTAGATGATTGGTATCTGGGGGCGGCCCGTGCCGAAGGCGCCCGTCAGCCCCCAGTGCCCTTCTTCCCGGAAGTGCATGAACGGATGCACTAGCGCACAGCTGGCCGCGGGGCCCACGCAAGTATGCGTTTCCCCCAGTGATCCTTCTCGCACAGGTTCTGTGCAAGATCAGGGAGGACAGGGAGCAGGTCCTTTTGGTCACCCCATATTGGCCCGGCAGGACCTGGTTCTCAGAACTCATACTCCTTGCAACAGCCCCTCCCTGGTCGATCCCTCTGAGGAAGGACCTCCTTACTCAGAGACGGGGCACCGTATGGCACCCACATCCAGACCTTTGTAACCTACACGTGTGGGACCTGGACGGGACGCGGTAGGTTTGAGTACCCTGCCACCTCAGGTGGCGGCTACCATCACTTCCGCTAGGGCCTTGTCCACGAGACAGGCCTATGCGTTGAAGTGGAACCTCTTCGTCACCTGGTGCTCTTCTCGCCGAGAAGACCCCACAAAATGCCCAATCGGGTCCATGCTTTCCTTCCTCCAAGAAGGGCTAGAGCGAAGGCTGTCTCCCTCCACCCTGAAGGTCTATGTGGCCGCGATTTCGGCTCATCATGACCTGGTTGATTCAGAAACGGTAGGTCAGCACGACCTGGTCAGCAGGTTCCTTAGAGGGACTAGGAGATTAAATCCTCCTCGCCCTCCTTAAATACCCTCTTGGGATCTTGCAGTGGTTTTATCTGCCCTGCAGAAAGCTCCCTTTGAGCCCCTGCAGTCTGTGGAGCTGAAGTTCCTTTCAATGAAAGTGGCGCTCTTGATTGCTCTGGGTTCCATCAAGAGGGTAGGGGACCTGCAGGCATTTTCGGTTGACGAAGCGTGCCTGGAATTCGGGCCGGCCAATTCTCACGTGATCCTGAGACCCCGGCCTGGATACGTGCCCAAGGTTCCCACCACTCCCTTCAGGGATCAGGTGGTGAACCTGCAAGCGCTGCCTATGGAGGAGGCAGACCCAGCCTTGGCACTGCTCTGTCCAGTAGGCGCCCTTCGCGCTTACGTAGACCGGACGCAGTGATTCAGGACCTCAGACCAGCTCTTTGTCTGTTACGGAGGGCAGCAGAAAGGGAAGGCTCTCTCCAAGCAGAGGTTGTCTCACTGGATAGTGGACGCCATTGTCCTGGCATATCAGGTTCAGGGCATGCCATGCCCCCTTGGGGTTAGAGCACACTCCACTAGGAGTGTTGCTTCCTCTTGGGCTTTAGCGCATGGCGCCTCGCTGACAGACATTTGTAGAGCTGCAGGCTGGGCGACACCCAACATATTTGCAAGATTTTATAATTTCCAAGTGAAGCCTGTGTCCGCTCGTGTACTCGCCCCAAGTGGCCAGTAACTGGACAGGCTCAGGTGTCTTCGCTTGCTGCGCCATTCCACTCCACGGACTGGATGCGTGCGCATTTTCTCTCAGGTGAGCTTCCCAGTAAGCCCTGAGCTCCTCCAGCACTGCTGATGTCGACACCAGAGTGCATGCCCGCTTGATCAGCCCTCGTGTTCAGCTAGGTGCCTCCGTGTGCATGGTTTCCCCGTTGGGCAACCCCCTCATGTGTATTTCCACGGTAAGTCTCTCTGAGCACGTGTCTTCCCTTGGCAAGACACCCTTGCCACACCTGGTGTTGAAAAATTTTCCACCTGCGACTAGATACCCCAGAGTGCTCTGTATGCAGTCCCTACGGGGGTCATATGTGTATTCTTAAGTCCTCCCTTCGGGCAGGCATTGTGTTGCATTTCTCCAAGTGGGATATGCTTCCCAGTGTACCTTGGTATTGGCGTTGAGCCTAGCCCCTCGTTCGTGCTAAGACTAGCACGAACTAAGACACGGCAGGGAGCCCTGGTCAGCGCAGGACGCTGGAAGATAGCCGTCGTGGCGAGATTGTATTGGGACCCCCATTTCGTCAGTAACTGACGTAACTCGTAGTGTACTGACTGAAAGGGAACGTCTCGGTTACATATGTAACCCTCGTTCCCTGAAGATGGGGACGTAACGTCTCCGTTCCCTTCGCCACTTCCGCTGTACCGCTGGAACGGCCGGACGCTCATGCCTCGGCTCTTCAGCAGGTAACATAATGCGAGATTGCTACGCAACGCCCTTTATACCCACGCGGTGGGGCGGGGTTGCGTTATGCAAATTCCGCAGACCCATGGCATCTTCATGCCATTGGCTCGTTTTGTAGAGCTCAAAGGCGATTGGCTTCTAAGCGAAACCCCCATTTCGTCAGTAACTGACGTAACGTCTCCGTTCCCTTCCTTCAGGGAACGAGGGTTACATTCGTAACCGAGACGTTCTCTTACAAGTCTTGCGCTTCAGATGACAAATTCATACAAAAATTATGTCAACATGCCCGTCTTGGAGAGTATCCTAGCAAAGTCGGTTATGTCCTAAGTGAACATATAATAGTCGAGAAAGACAACTCATGTGTAACAGTATATGTACTGGATCTTAAATCTGCAGTCTATAACTTTTTGCACTCTAGCGGTTAATAAACAGAACTTGCATGCGTCTTGCGGAAGAACATTGCAGCCGGAGCTACTTCTCTCTGTTTATGTCTACGGCGAGTCACGCAGGGACTGTGCTCCTCCGCAGCGGTTCCTACCAGAACGGTCTGAAATAGTCCCAATATAAACACTTATTATAAGTGTACCATGATGATTCAGGGTAAGACAAAAACACGGTTTGGAAAACGGATTCATGTTGTACATTCTCATTATATAATTTTTGTAAACCTTGAACACAAAAAAAGTTACGGACAGCAGCTTTAAAGGGAAAAAAAACTATTCCTGCTGCCTGTGTTTTTAATGTTAAATCAAACAACAAATGACAAAGAAATCACTCACTGCTCTTGACCGAATAGCTTTTGTAACTTCAGTAATGATTCATCTTTATTTACAGTGAAGATAATTTTATTTTATATTTGATTACTTTATCCATTTTCTGTACCTGAAAACTCAATAAGCGCGTGCACGCTTCGGATGAGCGCACACACAAAGCTTCTCACAGCGCGCGTGAGTTCTCTTTTGCGTCTTTCTCTTGAATGTTTAAATTAGTAAGGCTTAAATGAGTTTAGTTTAAACACAGATAGCAACGTGTGCTGTTCAGGTCTCACCTGAGCTTGTGTGATATCAGCACCCGGGTGATGACGGTGTAAGTGACTGGACATTAGAGCATACGGCACTCACAGTGAACCAAGTTTACAAAGAGTGACAGTTTTGTCCACGCTTTTTGATTATCGCTGTTGTAACATTTTGGGAAGCCAGAATGCGCATCCATCGACGAAACATACATTATCTGAACTCTGTCTGTCTGTTTTCCACATTGTTATTTTCAACAAACCATATTAGCCTATAGATGCGTCGTCCTTCGAGATGAACTGCAGTGCAAGTGCGCGTCGAACCATACGGTACGGTACGGTTCGGTTCGATTTTTTTACAGAGAACCGTTGCACCCCTAGTGTATATAGGGTGAATTCAGAGTAATTGGGACACTTTGCCATTGAGATGACTTGGAAAAAGTGTCCCAATCAACCTGAATTCACCTTATATATATACACACACATACACACACACATTTATACCCATGATTGACCAGAGAACATGAATGGAAGACCCTCAGATGTGTCATAACTAAGTAGGTAAAACTTTCTATGCTACATCTATGAAAAGAGTTCATTGTTGTGTATTTATTTTGTTTATCTTTTAAAGATTCACATTTTCTGATGGAATTGCCAAGCATTAAGTCTTTTTACATTTTTAATATTTATTTATTATTCATTTAATTATATAATAACTAATTGAGTTTCAAAGAGGATAATACTCTGTTCTTGTTTTTAGAATATAATGATAAATGTCTGTGCAGTTTAAATGAATTAAGATTCTTTAAAGGAATAGTAAAAATTAAATTCCTGATTTGAAGGACTTTTCAGTGAACCATTTCTTTTCCCTTTTGTAGATTCACCAAACATCTGGCTGATTACTGGCAATTTGGTAAGAGATTGTTCTCTGCCTCACTGTTATTTCTTTTTCTAGTTGATATATTAACATTTTGTGATTTTTGATTACTTAATTGAATACAAATTTACTTAAGTTGATTTTAATTGATTTACTTAATACAAAGAATAGTTAGGATTCTGTATTAAAAGTGTAATGTTTCTCCATATAATTAGTAACATATGGAGCCCAATTTCATTATATATGAAACAATATAAACCTGCATTAGAAAGATACATGCTAAAAAAAGACCACAGCCCCCTGTTTAACAACACAATTTGTTGACTGTTTCAAAGATGAAATCATGATCTTATGATGACTGTAACCATAATTGACATTTTTTCTCTTCAATTCCTCCTGGGGGCTCTGCTTTTGAATAATTGATTTTGCCATTGTAAACTTACATAACATCACATAAGTGTTTGTTTCCAGTCCCACTGTAATTGAACTGTAAAATGGAAGTATTAAATTATAATATATTTTGATGTTTTTGTTTTTATTTATACACAGTAGTAAAGAGAGTGGACAAGTGAAGAGAGATGAGGGGACGGCACCAGAAAGGACCTTGAGCTGCGACTGTCTTGAATCACCCAAAGCACAACTACGCTATGTGTCCAAGCATTGAACAAGGCTTTTCACCTTTACATATTAAATGGATTTCATGTAAGACAGGGTTTTATTTTTCCTGCATAGTGAATTACAAGGTGGCTGCCTCTGTCAAATTTGATGCTGTCTCCAGCTATTAACAAACCTCCGATACCCCTTTTCCACCAACACAGTTCTGTTGCAGGCTCCTGGCCTGTGTCCATTCTCAAACTGTTCCACGCACCTCCACTGCACAAAAGGCAGTTCCAGGTCGGAAATATCGATACCCTCCCTCTTCGACATCCCTCGCCAGTCATCACATTCACAACCACCACAGTCAACGCAAGTCTAGGACCCTGGTCCACAGCATCAACTTTGTCAGATTACTGCATTTCTTGATTTACCTTTAAACTTACAGTGTTCTTATGGAATGCCATGCCTCTCCAGAGGGACTGAGGTCTATCCGTCTTACAAAATACTATGTCAAACATTGCATATGATGTTCTCAAAATAATTTAAAAAAATCAAATGATTAAAATACTTAAGAATTTGTGCTTATAAAAAGTGTTTTTAGTTGAAGGTACGGTACACATGTATGTGGGTACATAAAGATTTTACTTCTGCATAATTTTGAGCTAGAAAAGCTGATTTAAGCTTTGTGCTGTAATTGTACAAAAAAACCTTGTATTTTCATATTGTATTCTACAGGTTTTTAATATTGCCTCTAAACATTGCAAGTTGAAGTTTGAGATGTTTTTTTATTTGCTTTATACAGTATTTTTAGATTTCTAAAATAAAACTTTGTTTTACAGTCTTGAACGTGGTAATTTATTGAAGGTGTTTGTAATTTGCTGCCACTCATTAACTTTTTTTTAGTGTATGTACAGTAAAACACTTATTTAGTATTGTCATGTTTGTACAAACGCAAACTAGATTGTAAAATAGTGTATTCATCCACGTTGAAGGTAAGAGGGTGAAACAACGTGCACATTATCAACGTTGATTCAATTTGCAAAATCAACACCTAATTCAACATTAATTCAACCACAAGACGGTGAAACCACGTCACGATATCAACTGTGAAATAACGTTCCAATTTCAACGGTGAAACAACGTCACAATATTAACGTTGATCCAATTTGCAAAATCGAAAGGTAATCCAAAGTTGATTCAACCATGGTACCTGACGTTGATTCTCCGGTGAATCAACGTTGAAATGCCGGCTGGGTTAACTACCATAGTACGTTGCATCGTTGAAGAAATCAACTAGCTAGTCACAACTGTTTCCCGTATTGTCGCAAATCTGTCGTTCAACAACGTTGGCTAATGATGTCACGCAGGTGGTGGAGTAATAACTGCTTTTAATCAATTATTTTGAGATCGAATTCATGGTAGATTTTTTGCTATAAATTATGGACATGGCACCTGAGGACTAATTCTTATTTTTCTCAGTTATTTTGCTTTATTTCCAGATTCAATCATAGGCTCATTCTTACGTAGGCCTACTAGAGCACGTCCGCACATGCGCACTCTTCAGAAAAGGTGCTTTAAATCTCTTGACAAACTTAAAAGACGTAAATGACATTTGTATGTATTCGAAATAAAATATATAGATTGTACTGAATGTCAGCTTGCTTATTTTGTTCAAGATAAGGATTTATTAAGTGCACGTCATGCAAACAAGAAACTATGCTTCTAAGCACAGGTCGAGAGCTGTCGTTGCGACCACACAAGTTTGCGATGCTGTTTGCGAATGTTTGTTGGAACTATGGTTTCGGGAAACACCGACTAGTTGAACTATGTTGATAACGACGGAACTTGCGACCATAGTTGGCTGCACTCCTGTATAGTACGCTAGGGCTGGAACGATTTGAAGTAAAATCAAAATCTCGATTAATTGAACATTTTATCTCGATTACAATTAATGAACGATTTTGCTTTCCTTTTTTATCTTCATATTTCACTGATAAGGTTTGTAATGTAAATATGTTCAACTATTAAATGTGGGATTTTTTTCTATAATGAAAAAGTGCATTTCTTTGTGATTTTAAAATATTTGAAGGAAATAGCTCACTTTCAGCAGTTATTGTCTATGGGTCGTAACATTTTGACATATTTCTGTTTGTTGTACATCAGATACAGATAAATTAGCACAGTAGACCTAAATTACATTTATTTGAATGCATTAATGAGAGAGTAATTGTGTGTGTGAATTAGTCATATCGTCTCTATTAACTATGAAGCTGTGGTTTGTAGTTACTTCAACAAATCTATGCTATAATGGTTGAGTTTCTAAGCTACTTTAGTGATAAATCACAGGACAGCGTTGACAATGAGTTTCTGCGCGCGATCTTCACGTGATGTGCGAGCTACTGTTTGTATTTGTTCTTGTGTCACAATATATCAGGCATTAGTTCAACATAATACACATCCGATTGTCTAAAATCGCTTCAATGTTCAAACGGGCAGGCCTTAAATCACATACAGTGGACAAAGTTTTGTAAGGACGCAATTAAGTGAAAGTGATCTGGCTTCAGGGCGCGAGTGTTCTCACAGAAAAATGCTCACGAGCACTGAACGCAGATGTTTGCCATATTGCTGTTCTTGAATAGTGTAAGATCGCTTGAATCTTCAAACTGGCAGGTGTTTAAACGCATTTAATTGACAAATTTCATGAGGACGCAAGTGCGCCGTCTGTGTGTGTGTGTGTGTGTGTAAGCGCATATAAAAACGGCGATTAACTTACATGTATAAATTGTGTAAAACATACAATTACCATAGTAATACTGAGCATCCAGATTGTATAAACAAAGATAACTGCTCCTGAATCTTTCCGTGTGTCTGCACACTGCACTTGATGTGACTGACGGGGAGGAGTCACGTGATTAAAACCGAAATAACTGACATGAGAAAATTATGTCTGAATTTCGGTTTCGATTACTTTCCGATTAATCGTCCAGCCCTACTGTATAACCATTTATATTAAATGTTGTTTATTTCTTAATTAGTGAGCAGTGTTTTAAAGCAAAAAACTGTGTCCCCTTCACTAATGTGCACTTTTCTTGTTTATTGAGGCAGATTTGTAGATTGTATCGAATGAAGTCCATGATTTTTTGTGGGCGTGCCATAGTCAATGTAGAAATGTTATTTTGAATAGTTATTGAAATTTTTATAAGTATGTATAAGTAGCCTACCTATAAGTATGAATTTGAAATATTTTGAATAATTTTAAATGTATTGTTCATTTATATATGTTTGTAGGTGTGACAATGGAGACACCAAAGAAGTCATTGTGTTCGGAAGTTGAGGGATTTTTGCACAGTGTCTCACCGCTTCTTCAAGGAGGTAGCAGTGGATCCAAATATTTCACTGCGGTGATGCAGTGATGCATTACATTTATATGTAATGTCAAAACATATAAATACAGTTGGTTATGTGTGAAATGAAAGTAAACAGTTGAGAGGGAAATGGATGGGTGCAGGTTTTAAATGAACAGTTTTAAACATGTTGCCGTTTGGAATAGTTTGTTTGAAAATTTTATTTTTGTCATTATTTACTCAGGCAAAACCCAGTTATTAATTTCTTTGTTGTGTTAAAAAAACACAACTAAAAGATGATATTTTCAAGAATGTAGTTTACCAAAAAGTAACTGGTACCTATTGACTTTGATAGTAGGCAGAAAAATTACTATGGAGGTCTCTGGCAAATAGTACCTGCTTGTTTACCCACATTGTTTAAAATATTTTTTTTTTGTTGAACAACAGAAAGTAAGTAATTCAGGTTTAATATAAGTTGAGAGTGACTAAACGATGGTATAAAAATAAAACCCTGAGACAGAATGAAAGATTTTTTTGGTGAAGTGTCTTTTAATGTTAATAAAACAACAAAACACAGAAAAAAATCAGTCGGTGCTCTTGTCTGATGAACTTTAAACACAAATTTATATTTGATTCATGTATAATATATAGTGTTATATTTTTATATTTGTTCATTCAGTTCCTTAAATGTTATTGTTAAATTCTGTAACTGGAAAATAAAGCTGCAACAGGGTCTGTTATTTAGGGAAGGAGGAGGTGGGAATTGGAGAATGTTTAACACGTTTAATAATAAAATAAACCAACAGCAAAACAAAAGTAAAACGGCAGCATCCTCGTGGATGACTGTTGTACACAGACATAAACAAAACATAACCAAGTGTCCAGGTTTGGTCCTCTTTGATCCTTTACTATTGTCAGTACTTGTTTTATGGTTCCGGTCCTCTATTAGAGATATGAGGCTGGTGTGCTCAGTTGATGCTCATTATAAATCCTGCCACCGGCCTTGTGCTGTCCTCTCATGGCCCTCAGCCCTGTCTTGCTGTACAAAACTTTTATTTTGCTTTATTGGTATATTATGTTTTTTTTTTTAAAGATTTTTATCTTTGTCTACTTTGGTCTAAATGTCAGCCATTGGTTTTTATTTTATATTTTGCTACTTTGAAAGGTGTTTTTTTTTTTTTTTTTTACAATAGGGAAATTATTTTGTGTGTACTGCTTAGATAACTTGCAAAATATTAAAACCAATATGACAAACAATTGTAATAAAATCGTGAATATCGATATATTTGAAAAAATGTAATATATATTTGTCATATTGCACATGTCTATGTCAGACTGATACCTAAGTGAATTAATATTAAAAATATTTGGTAATATACGATTATTTAGTTGAAGTTATAGATGGTAATAGTGTTTTGTAGAAAAAGTCTTATTACAAGACATTACAATTAGATGTTTTTTTTCAATTGTACAGGTCTAAGAAACAGTAGCATATAATCAATATACTGTATTTATGTGGATTTATGTAAATTTTACTATTTTACAGCTTGTGGTTTTTATTTTGTGTTTATAAATTTGATGAGGTTGTTTGCATGTTGTATTATATACATTTATGTGATTGTATAAGTAATATCTGTTTATTTTTGGTTTTTGCAGAAGTCCTGTTAAGTTAAGTGGAGTGGGCTTAGCAAAATCGCGCCAGGGAAAGGACAAGTGCGACGTGCTATTCAATGCGCGGTCAAAATTGTCTATTGTGAAGACACTTCCTTTCTCATTTGAAGAAAACTTGTGTGAGGAGACTGTCGAGAAAACCCTGGAAGACATTTGCAAGGATGTGCGTGAATATCAGAGGGTAAGTCTCGTAGAAAGATGTTAGGTAATTGAAGATGTTGTGAAATATATTGTGGTAAGTAAACTTTTTTGTTAGTCTAAAAAAGCTTATATTGAAAGTTATCTGTCAAAATGACAGCTTTTGCAATGTTTTACTCTTTGATTTAAAAGTGTGAATAAGCAATTCTTTTATTGAAGAAGATCTAAATCGCTGCCTGTTGTAGTCAAGGTGAACAAAAATAATAATACACATTTGCTTATGGTATGAATTGTGAATGGCTTTTACTGTGATTGTGTATTTTTTTCTTCCTTTTTATGTTTTTAAGGTAGCTTTTTTGTATATTTAATAAAAGTAGTACATATTTACATTAAGTGCAAATTGGAATAGTTGTTATTTATAGTAAATGTAGTAACTATTAGATGCTATTTTAACTAAGTGAAAACAAGATTTTTTAGTGGTAGATTCCATTTACAGTAAGTTATAAGACTAGCATTTTCTTAGATATATTTGATTTACATTAAGTAATAATAGCAGTATTATATTTAAAAGTATAAAAGTATTATATTTATATTATGTAAAAGTAACCGTTCTTTTCAAGAAGTAAAAATCATAATTAAGTGCCATGTATAATTTATATCAGATCATTTTTATTTTATTATTTTTGTTTATTATTTGGGTGCCAAAAGTGTAAATGATTGTATCCATTAAAATTATTAAATGGATTTGTTCTAATTGGGACAACAAAACAAGTGTAGTTTTCAAATAAATTTGTTTAAACTGTTTTTTCACATTTTCACATATTGGCTGAAGTTGTGTTTATAATTTGTTGTGTATGAATTTTAACAATGTATAGAGATGTTGTATTTTTATTGTACCTACATTATACCTTTATTGATTTGTTTGGTGTCTTAATTTTAGGGTTTCTGTGAAGGTCAAGATCTTGGAGCTGGTTCAAAAGAAGGACACTGTCACCAGAAGTCGTCGAAGACTTAAGCAAATGACATACACAGTAGCTGATTCTACAGCAAGCATGCATTTGTCAGTTTGGGGCGAAATACCTGTACAAATCGGAAAGTGGTATGAATTGGAAAATGTGTCTGTGAGGTTGTTCAATGAGCAACCTTGCCTCAACACAACTGTGCAGAGCCGAGTGTCTATGATTGGAGATCTTGGTGCTTGTGTAGAAGTAGATGAAAGAGAAAGTGTAGAGGGAGATATTGTAGACAGATGTTCGGGTGGAATATCTTTGTCCACAATTTCACACTTTGGCTTCTGTGAATCATGAAACTCAGATGACCAGATGCTTGGATTGCAAAGCATTCTGCAAAACGAGTAAAATTAGGTCAACAGTTCGGGGACACATCACCATTGATGTTGGTACAGGTAATCAAAAGTTTGTTTTGGATGACGATGTGTTTCATGAGCTTCTTCAGTTGCAAAGAGGTGTGAAGTATGAGGGAGAAACCTTGGCTTCAAAGATTTTGAGCCACGACAAGTTAAGAGTTGAAATGTGTCGAGGACTAATTGTTAATGCTAAATTTTTAGACAGTTCTGAAACAGGGCAAAGCAGCATGGCTAGTTGCAGTGCAGTCTCTGAACAATGTAGTCCAGCAAATTTCAGTGCAGAGGATGTGTAATGTGTAATATATACAGTGGGGAGAACAAGTATTTGATACATTTTGCAGGTTTTCCTACTTACAAAGCATGTAGAGGTCTGTAATTTTTATCATAGGTACTCTTCAACTGTGAGAGACGGAATCTAAAACAAAAATCCAGAAAATCACATTGTATGATTTTTAAGTAATTAATTTGCATTTTATTGCATGACATAAGTATTTGATCACCTACCAACCAGTAAGAATTCCGGCTCTCACAGACCTGTTAGTTTTTCTTTAAGAAGCCCTCCTGTTCTCCACTCATTACCTGTATTAACTGCACCTGTTTGAACTCGTTACCTGTATAAAAGACACCTGTCCACACACTCAATCAAACAGACTCCAACCTCTCCACAATGGCCAAGACCAGAGAGCTGTGTAAGGACATCAGGGATAAAATTGTAGACCTGCACAAGGCTGGGATGGGCTACAGGACAATAGGCAAGCAGCTGTGAGAAGGCAACAACTGTTGGCGCAATTATTAAAAATGGAAGAAGTTCAAGATGACGGTCAGTCTCCCTCGGTCTGGGGCACCATGCAAGATCTCACCTCGTGGGGCATCAATGATCATGAGGAAGGTGAGGGATCAGCCCAGAACTACACGGCAGGACTTGGTCAATGACCTGAAGAGAGCTGGGACCACAGTCTCAAAGAAAACCATTAGTAACACACTACGCCGTCATGGATTAAAATCCTGCAGCACACGCAAGGTCCCCCTGCTCAAGCCAGCGCATGTCCAGGCCTGTCTGAAGTTTGCCAATGACCATCTGGATGATCCAGAGGAGGAATGGGAGAAGGTCATGTGGTCTGATGAGACAAAAATAGAGCTTTTTGGTCTAAACTCCACTCGCCGTGTTTGGAGGAAGAAGAAGGATGAGTACAACCCCAAGAACACCATCCCAACTGTGAAGCATGGAGGTGGAAACATCATTCTTTGGGGATGCTTTTCTGCAAAGAGGACAGGACGACTGCACTGTATTGAGGGGAGGATGGATGGGGCCATGTATCGCAAGATCTTGGCCAACAACCTCCTTCCCTCAGTAAGAGCATTGAAGATGGGTCGTGGCTGGGTCTTCCAGCATGACAACGACCTGAAACACACAGCCAGGGCAACTAAGGAGTGGCTCCGTAAGAAGCATCTCAAGGTCCTGGAGTGGCCTAGCCAGTCTCCAGACCTGGACCCAATAGAAAATCTTTGGAGGGAGCTGAAAGTCCGTATTGCCCAGCGACAGCCCCGAAACCTGAAGGATCTGGAGAAGGTCTGTATGGAGAAGTGGGCCAAAATCCCTGCTGCAGTGTGTGCAAACCTGGTCAAGAACTACAGGAAACGTCTCGGTTACGTATGTAACCCTCGTTCCCTGAAGGAGGGAACGGAGACGTACGTCGGACGTCACCGACGAATTGGGATCACTTCTGGGAGCCCCTATCAGCTTCGAGTGTATAGAGAACGGGCCAATGGCCATTGGCGTGCAAGATTTGCATCTCGCGCTCCGCCCCGCATCGCGGGTATAAAGCGGAACCGGATGCAGCGCACATTTGTTTTTCACTGAGGAGCCGAACTAGTGACTCGGCCGCTGCAGTGATGGTACAGCAACTGTGGCGACGGGACGTACGTCTCCGTTCCCTCCTTCAGGGAACGAGGGTTACATACGTAACCGAGACGTTCCCTTTCAGTCGGTCACGTTCGACGTACGCCGGACGTCACCGACGAATTGGGATCCCTATGGAAAACGCCACAGTTACTACCACTTCCAGCGCCCAGCGAAAGCCCCTCAGACCCCCGTCTGTTCGGGGCGGGGAACTTACGCAGGGAGAGTCACTGCTGCTGTTCCGCAAGACCCACTCAGCAGAGTATTGGATAACGCTGGGAAAGCGTGCCCCGGGGTGCCGCTGCGGAAGCCACATCCTACCCGTAGGGAGGTATCATGTGGAATATACATGTATGGACTGGCTGTGGGCAGTACAACATACGGAAGTCCCAGGGGTGGCCCCGGCCAATGCAGGCGGGAGACTACACCGCACAGAGACGGCAGAGCGAGCTCTGCCAAGGGAAAGACACGGGCTCGACGTAGGGAGCCGTACCGTGGAAGAATACACATATGGGACCGCCGTAGGGGTCACAACATATGGATACCCAGCCTAACACAAGTTCCACCAATGCATACGAGTGTTAGACCTGGCGTCGGACGCTCCGCCACGTCTGACTGCCACGGGTTGCGGAGGACTCAACAGGGTTCGCCATGCTGGGGAACTCGACTGGAGCATATCAGCGCACGTATCCGGTCCATGAGGAGGGGAATGGCGCAGCAAGCCGACACTAGAACGGGCCCTTCGGTGTTACTGGCTATTTGAAGCGAGCACACGGGAAGAAACCGGCTCTACACGGAGGCTATAGAATCTAGCGAACGTGTTAGGTGTCGCCCAGCCCGCAGCTCTACATATATCTGTCAGCGAGGCGCCGTGCGCCAGCGCCCAGGAAGAGGCCACACTCCTAGTGGAGTGGGCCCTCAACCCAAGCGGGCAGGGCACGCCTTGGGTTTCATACGCCAAGGCGATGGCATCCACTATCCAGTGAGCCATCCTCTGCTTGGAGACAGCCTTTCCCTTCTGCTGGCCATCGTAACAGATGAAGAGCTGTTCTGAGGTCCTGAAGCTTTGCGTTCTGTGCACGTAAGTCCGCAGAGCGCGAACGGGACAGAGAAAAGCCAGGGCTGGGTCTGCCTCCTCCGAAGGCAGCGCTTGCAGGTTCACCACCTGGTCCCAAAAGGGAGTGGTGGGAACCTTGGGCACATATCCGGGCCGGGGTCTCAGGATTACATGAGAGTTACCCGCCCCGAATTCCAGGCACGATTCGTCGACCGAAAATGCCTACCCTCTTGATGGAAGCCAATGCAGTCAGGAGTACTGTCTTCCAAGACAGGATTTTTAACTCTGCTGACTGCAAAGGCTCAAAGGGAGCCCTCTGTAATGCGGTTAGCACCAGGGGCAAATCCCAAGAGGGTATAGAGTGAGGGCGAGGCGGATTTAATCTCCTCGCCCCCCTCAGGAACCTGACGACCAGATCGTGCTTTCCTAGGGACTTACCTTCGACCATGCTGTGATTTGCGGCGATAGCGGCAACATACACTTTGAGGGTGGAGGGAGACAGCCTTCGCTCCAACCCTTCTTGCAGGAAGGAAAGCACAGAGCCGATCGAACATCTTCGGGGGTCTTCTCGTCGAGAAGAACACCACTCGACGAACAGGTTCCACTTCAACGCGTAGAGGCGCCTCGTAGAGGGGGCTCTGGCGGAAGTGATGGTGTCTACCACAGCCAGCTGTGTGCCAGCGCATCCGAGCCGAGGGTCCCCCCGGTCAGGGAATAGAACAACTGGCAGTGAGACGTGTCCGGGGCGGCAAACAGGTCTACCTGTGCGGTCCCGAAGCGACTCCAGATCAGCTGGACCACCTGGGGATGGAGTCTCCACTCTCCTGGGAGCACTTGCTGTCGTGAGAGCTCGTCGGCTGCACGATTGAGCAGGCCCGGGATATGAATGGCACAAAGCGACCTCAGATGCTTCTGACTCCAGAGGAGGAGATGGCGGGCGAGTTGTGACATGCGGCGGGAGCGTAGACCACCCTGTTTGTTGATGTACGCAACGGCCGCAGTGTTGTCCGTACGGACCAGAACGTGCTTGCCTCGTAGCGGCCCTTTGAGGCAGCCCAGCGCAAGACAAACTGCTAACAACTCGAGGCAATTGATATGCCATTGCAGTTGAGGCCCCGTCCACAGATCCGAAACTGCAAGCCCGTTGTACGTGACCCCCCAGCCGGTGGATGAGGCATCCGTGGAGACCACAGCATGCCTGGACACTTGTTCTAGGGGAACTCCTGCCCGTAGGAACGAAGGGTCCAACCACGGACTGAAGGTTTGGCGACACTTCGGTGTTACTGAGACACGGAATGAGCCGCTCTGCCACGCCCATCTCGGGACTCGGTCGTGTAGCCAGTGTTGAAGCGGCCTCATATGAAGCAATCCGAGCGGCGTCACTGCGGCTGCGGATGCCATATGCCCCAGGAGCCTCTGAAAATGTTTCAGTGGTACCGCTGTCCTGCGTTTGAACGAATTCAAGCAGTTCAACACCGACTGGACGCACTGCTCTGTGAATCGCGCTGTCAGATTGACCGAGTCCAACTCCATACCGAGAAAAGAGATCCTCTGCACGGGGCAGAGTTTGCTCTTTTCCCAGTTGACCTGAAGTCCCAACAGGCTGAGGTGACTGAGCACCATGTCCCTGTGTTCGCACAACTGCGCCTTCGACTGAGCCAGAATCAGCCAGTCGTCGAGGTAGTTGAGAATGCGAACACCACGCTCTCTCATGGGAGCAATGGCCGCCTCCGCGACCTTCGTGAAGACGCGGGGCGACAGGGACAGCCCGAAGGGTAGGACTCTGTACTGATATGCCCGTCCCTCGAACGCAAAGCGTAGGAATGGTCTGTGTCGAGGGAGAATCGAGACATGAAAGTACGCGTCCTTCAGGTCGATCGCTGCAAACCAATCTTGGGGACGGATGCACCTGAAGATGCGTTTCTGCGTTAGCATTCTGAACGGCAGCCTGTGAAGGGACCGATTCAAGAATCGCAGGTCCAAGATTGGCCGTAACCCGCCGCCTTTCTTGGGTACAATGAAGTACGGGCTGTAGAAGCCTGTCTTCATATCGGCTGGAGGGACCGGCTCTATCGTGTCCTTCGCCAGTAGGACTGCGATCTCCGCCCGTAGCACGGGGGCGCTCTCCTTCGACACGGAGGTGAAGTGAACGCCCCTGAACTTGGGGGGCCGCCGAGCGAACTGAATCGCATAGCCGAGTCTGATAGTACGGATGAGCCAGCGGGACGGGCTGGGGAGCGCTAGCCAGGCTCCCAGCGACCGAACCAGCGGGACCAACGGCACCACAGACGTACCCGCAGCGGGGCAGCGCAGCGGAGTGCAGGGACCCGACTCGGACGGCATCGCGGCCCGAAGTGGGGTCTGAGTGCGCAATGCAACACTTACCTGCTTCCGCTGAGGGGGCGCACGGGTGTGCGGAGGCCTCTTGTGTGCGTCCTGGACACAGCCAGCACCCCCTGCTGGCGATAAGAGAGGCACCGGAGGGTGACAAGGCATGGGAGCGTCGTACACCGCCAAGCGCGCTCTCTTGGCACCCAGAGATTTTAGAAACAGCTCTTTCTTTGAAGTTTTGGGTACCACTGGCCCGAAGGCCAGTGGCGGAACAGAAACAAAACAAGAACATAGAATTCTCTCCCGGCCCTCCAGCGGGAGAAGGAGCGGTGCTGTCACCACCTCCTGAAGAGCTGTCTCCTCCATCTCTGGGTGGCCCGTCTCAGGGTCTCTTACGACGGCGCTTGCCACCTGGCTTGGCAGCGGGCTGGACGGCCTTCCCGCGGCCGGCTCCACGCCGTTGCCCTGGTGGAGGCTGCTGCTGGGCTGGGGCGGGAGCGGGGGCGGCGGTGGGCGGCCGCCCTCGGCGACGAGCAGGCGGAGGAGCTGCGGCCGGCGGCTGGGCAGCAGCTGACCGCCGGGGCAGGATGTGTTTGATGGCCTCCGTCTGCTTCTGGACAGTCGAGAACTGCTGGGCAAAGCTCTCGACCGCGTCGCCGAACAGCCCAACCTGGGAAATGGGGGAGTCCAGGAACCGATACTTATCAGTCTCCCTCATATCGGCCAGGTTGAGCCAGAGATGTCGCTCCTGGACCACAAGAGTGGACATCGCCTGACCAATGGAACGGGCGGTGACTTTCGTCGCCCGGAGGGCGAGGTCCGTCGCCGTCCGGAGCTCCCGGAGGAGCTCTGGGTCAGGTCTACCCTCGTGCATGTCCATGAGTGCCTGGGCCTGGTGCACCTGGAGCAACGCCATGGCATGCAAGGCGGACGCAGCCTGTCCACAAGCCTTGTAAGCCTTCCCAGTTAGACTGGAGGAGAACTTACAGGCCTTGGATGGGTGGCGTGGGTCTTCGCGCCAGGTGGAAGCGGACGCCGGACACAGTTGCATCGCAACCGCCCGTTCCACCGGCGGGATCCCCACGTACCCCTTGGCTGGCCCGCCGTCGAGAGTAGTGAGGAGCCACTCGGCCGGTTTCTGGCAGAAAAAGGTGCCGTCCACGACCTCGTGAGCTCCTCATGCACTTCCGGGAAGAAGGGCACCGGGGTGGGACGCTGAGAACCAGCGCGAGCCGCCCCGAGAAACCAATCATCCAGCCTAGAAGGCTCGGGACACGGTGGAGGGTTTCACACGAGCCCGACCTTTTCGGCGGCCCGGGAAAGCATAGCCGTCAGCTCGGGGTCCGTCTCGGACAACGCCACTCTCCCAGAGGGAGGCAACGCAGCCGGGTCTTCATCCCCCGAGGACTGAAACTCCCCCTCCGATGCAGCGATCGACATCCTATCCTCTGCTGGAGCTCCAAAGGTCACCGTTGGACCACCTCGAGAGGGGCCAGCGACTTCCTCCGGAAGCTCAACCGGCTGCGGCACTACAGAGGGTTTATGGGCCCACGGAGGCTGGCTCGGCGGGTGTGCCCTAAACGTGATCCTCAGGTCACCCTGGCTATTCGCCGAAGTAGGTCTATCCTGCTGGGCAGGGATAGCACTAGATCGGGGCATAGGTAAGGGGACTCCACCCTCCCGAAGGTAGGCGAGTCTCGACCTTAGCGCCGAGATAGTCATGTTCCCGCAATGGGAACACGAGCTATCCACAAACGCTGCCTCGGCATGTTGAATACCCAGACATGTCAGGCAGCGATTGTGACCGTCAGCTGGTGACAGGGAACGACCGCATCCAGAAACGCACGGGTGGAATGACATCTTGAAAAAGACGCAATTTCACACCCGTGTTGCTCTTTTAGAAGAAGCTCTTTAACGTGCTGAAGCACCCAGGAACAACCGCGGCAAACACAGGGGATAGTGCAGCCTGTGTTTGCACTCACCGTGGAACGCCCCCACCGAACCAACCGGGATGCTGTAAAAACAGCAGTTTGTTTCACCGATTTCGGTGAGCTCGCGGTTGTCACTGCACGTGCCTTCTCCCCAGCACAAAAGCCTCCTCTCTCGCTCTCTCTCTTTCTCTCTGCTGAGCAGGAAGTCTTTCATGAGCTTGTTTGGCTCCGAAGTGAATGACAAATGTGCGCTGCATCCACTTCCGCTTTATACCCGCGATGCGGGGCGGAGCGCGAGATGCAAATCTCGCACGCCAATGGCCATTGGCCCGTTCTCTATACACTCGAAGCTGATAGGGACTCCCAGAAGTGATCCCAATTCGTCGGTGACGTCCGACGTACGTCGAACGTGACCGACTGAAAGGGAACGTATGATCTCTGTAATTGCAAACAAAGGTTTCTGTGCCAAATATTAAGTTCTGCTTTTCTGATGTATCAAATACTTATGTCATGCAATAAAATGCAAATTAATTACTTAAAAATCATACAATGTGATTTTCTGGATTTTTGTTTTAGATTCCGTCACTCACAGTTGAAGAGTACCTATGATAAAAATTACAGACTTCTACATGCTTTGTAAGTGGGCAAACCTACAAGATCGGCAGTGTATCAAATACTTGTTCTCCCCACTGTAGACCATCAAAGTGATAAAATGGCATGTCCTTTTATGGACGATCCTGTAGATGAAGAGGCTGCATTAATTTGTCGGGAGTTACATTTACGTCGGAAGAGGATTTTGAGGCCGCAAGTGGATTTTTTGTCATATCCCTATGCATTTGCAAATGGTAGTTTTCTGTATAACATCGGGGATGCAGAACATATTAGTAAGGCTGCTGTATGCAGAGCGGTAAGGAAAGTGTGCCTCGTTTTTAAGCACTTTCTGAGAATTTTTGTGTTGTTTCCTGGCCACAAACCCGTGAGAGTCATCAAAGAGGAGTTTCACAGGATGGCAGGTCAGTGGTGTAGAAATCGGTTTAAATGAGGCTAATCTGATAAATGATGTTCAGTTAAGGACATCTTGCTGCGACCTCTGGAAGTAACCTAATAATTAGAATTCCCTTTAGGTTTTCCCAATGTGGTTGGATGCATTGATGGCACACATATTCCCATCACTGCACCTTCCGAAAATGAAGCTATGTCAATAGGAAGTCCATCCACAGTATTAATGTGCAGGTATGCCTACTGTTTCTAATGGTCAAAGACTACATCACAATACTGTAACTAAAATGTCTCATTCTTTGCACTGTGAAGATCATATGTGATGTTGCACATATCACAAATGTGGAGGCCAAGTGGCCCGGCTCTGTTCATGATTCACGAATATATCGTGAGTCAACCCTGAGCAACAGGCTGCAAAGTGGTGAGTAAATGTATCCCCTATACACTTATTTCAATGTATGCACTACACACTTACAGGGGAACTTCTATGCAGCACTAAAGCAATGTGAACTTTCTTATAGGAGAGATTGATGGCTTTCTGCTGGGAGCTAGGGGTTACCCATGCCAACCAACACTAATTACCCCTTACCCAAAACCTGAACCAGGCCCCCAGCAGCGCTTCAATGTGGCACACTGCAGGACGAGAGCACGGGTGGAGATGACCATAGGCCTGTTGAAAGCACGTTTCCAGTGCCTACGTCACCTCAGGGTAACCCCTGAGAGGGCCTGCGACATTATTGTGGCATGTGTTGTTCTCCATAATATTGCCACAGTTAGAGGGGAGCAACACCCTGCCCTACAAATACAAGACCCTGAGGAAGACCTCATACACCCTGCAGATTTCCAGGATGGAAGGATAGTCCGAGATATTATATGCCACAATGTCTTCTCAGATTAATCCACATGATTTCCACCACAACCAACCACAAAATTAACTAAATGAATAAACACAAAATCACAATTTATTTGTTCTTCTTTATTTCCTACAAATCCAAAAACAACTGTTAGATTTTAATAATTCCAATACTTCCTACAATTCACCTGTGACCATACACTCACCTGTAGCTTATGTTTTAGGATCTTGATTTCCAGATCTGCCTTTTGGATCTGGCGGTCCAAGTATATCACTTCTTTGCTATTTTTTTCTATTTTTTTAATAAGATGAAGCCTATATAACTCCTTAACTGGCAACTGAAAATACAGTAGATTACAGTTACATCATGTAGTTGTAATCTACAGAATTAAACTGAAAGTTTTTACTGAACTTTTACATTTACTGAAAATCACTGAACTGTGTTCATCTGTGCTGTAGAAGTTGATGGACCTTCCTGCTGCTGTTCTTCCACACTCTGGGGGGTGGGGGGAGAGATAAGAATGATATAAACTTCTATAGGCTACTCCACACAAAATGTGAAGAAATGTGAATGTGTAGATTGTTTGATGTGTACATTACCTCAGGCCTCTCTGTGGTAGCAGAAATTGTTTCTTCATCACCATTGTCCTGTGAAGATGAGCATTTGGTTGAGTACACTTTACAATACCATTTGTCATCATTTCTGGTGTATTAAGTAGGCTACTTACTACTGCCTGGGGTTCTGTTGGGATAGGAGGCTCCAAAAGACAGATATTCCCATCAGAATCTGTTGGGACCAACGAAAAACCCAACCAAAAGTAAAATAAATAGAAAAAAGGAAAAAAAAAAAGAAAAAAAAAACCTATATAAAAAAATAACATAGGTATGCCTCTTACATTTTATGAAGGCAAGAGTGACTGGCTCTGGTGAAGTCCCTCCAGGAATTCCCTCAGCCATTGGCCTTCCAGCATTAAGGCTCAGGGCCATCTCCTCTGCATCTGTTAGAGGTGGTGGTGCTGGTCCTCCCCCCGTTTTGCGAGCCTCTGCCTTCTTTCTGTTGTCAAATGAGAAAGAACATTTAATTGTGTGAAAACAGCTATTAGACCCATGTCAAAAATGCTACTGCACTGCTAGATATTGAATGCTATTAAGTTATTTAATATGTCAAATGTTTGTAAAGTCAGGTAGCCTACACCCATGATATGCTCAAGCCTTACCTGATTGAACTATGTTTTTATATTTCATTTTCAGCTGCTGCCATGTCCTTTTTATGCCTGCAGGATTGCACCTATGAAAATTAAAATTAGGTTGAATAACATACTGTTCTTCCAGTTTCTCCTCTGATATTACAACAGTTGGGTAAGATATTCTAAAATAGTTTTTAATTACTAGCTACAAATGACATCTTCAACAGTGTTATTAGATTAATGTAATAATTAATCACTCTAAAGAATTGGATTACTTATTACTAATTACTTTCTAAATCCCATATCAACCCCAACCACTTGAACAATACAAGGAGAGACATGAAACTGACCAAAGTGTGTAGAGGGAGATGGTTAAATTGAAAATATAACTTTTAACATTAAAAAATTATGTTAAATCCACTATTGTTTTAAACAGAATTGTTCTATAGTCTATGCAGTATTTAATGCAATTACTTCAGATGTAACTTTAAATTACAGAAGAATTAAGACTAATCCCTTTTCAAGTGAAAAATAATTAATTAAATTTATTAGTAATTAATTACACACAACACTGTATATATATATATATATATAAAAATAACAAAAGAACCGATAAGAATACAGTTAAAGTACCGGATCGATAAGCAGTATCGGTAAGAGTAGTAATACCGTTAAAACCTTAACGATATCCATCCCTACCAGTGATATATGTATTATTTGCAGTTATTTCGTGGCTTCCATAATTTTATTATAATAATACTAACAGAATTTTTCTCTTAGTTAAGCTTTTTTGAACATTCAGTTGCCATTTAAATTCAGATTCAAGGCAAGATTCCTTTTCTGGTTTTGGCCGGACTCGTCTCAGACTCTATTATATGGACTCGGTCTTGAGTGCAACGCGCAGCTTTTTGGACTCGTCTCAAATGACTTGAATAGTAGACTCGGACTCGACTAAGGTGGACTCGAACACAACACTAACACCATTATAATATTAATATCAAGTGGCCAAGGCTGATAAACATCATAACGCATTATATAGTTTGCTGCTTGACTTACTGATTCCAATATTCTCATTCAACAAGCAAGCAGACAAAATTCTAAAAATTTAATATGGGTGATTACCCACTAAATTTACAAATTCCCCCCGTTCGGAGACGAAAGGTCGTGGCATCTTGAGATTCCGAGGCTCCAGGGGCCCCGAAGCGTGAAACTCTACGACATTCAAAATTCTTTCCCTGTGCCCTAGAGTCAGGCGCTTTTGGTATGTCGCTTGGGGGCCCCCATGAGCCACCGTGCAAAATCCAACCCGCCCGTTATATAACAGGAGAGTGGAGAGTGTAGAAAAAAAAAAATAGCTTCGAAAGGGCCGATCGGCTAGGGGGCACAATTTTTCGTCTCGTCACGATCCCCCGAGTCGGGCGGAAAAGTTTGGTGGCCCTACGGCCTCTTTCAGGGGTCGAAAGGTCAAAAAAGGGACCGTGCGCCCGCCAAGGCGGTACGTGCGTAAATTCGACGTCGGACGGCCCCCGTTCGGAGACGAAAGGTTGCGGCATCTTGAGCTTGTAGATTACGACTCTCTTCGGGCCCCCGGCTCACGGCCCGGAAGCGTGAAAGTCTAGGACCTTCCCGAAAAACTCAAATGACTATAAATTCTGAAACTCGGGTCAAAGGAAGGTCTCGGGGGCCTCTACCGAACGCGCCCTCCCCTGAGGTCCTGGGCCATGAGTTACGGGCGGTTGAAGGTTTGGCTTTTATGACTTATACAGTGGGGAGAACAAGAATTTGATACACTGCCGATTTTGCAGGTTTTCCTACTTACAAAGCATGTAGAGGTCTGTAATTTTTATCATAGGTACACTTCAACTGTGAGAGACGGAATCTAAAACAAAAATCCAGAAAATCACATTGTATGATTTTTAAATAATTAATTTGCATTTTATTGCATGATATAAGTATTTGATCACTTACCAACCAGTAAGAATTCCAGCTCTCACAGACCTGTTAGTTTTTCTTTAAGAAGCCCTCCTGTTCTCCACTCATTGCCTGTATTAACTGCACCTGTTTGAACTCGTTACCTGTATAAAAGACACCTGTCCACACACTCAATCAAACAGACTCCAACCTCTCCACAATGGCCAAGACCAGAGAGCTGTGTAAGGACACCAGGGATAAAATTGTAGACCTGCACAAGGCTGGGATGGCCTACAGGACAATAGGCAAGCAGCTTAGTGAGAGGGCAACAACTGTTGGCACAATTATTAGAAAATGGAAGAAGTTCAAGATGACGGTCAGTCTCCCTCGGTCTGGGGCACCATGCAAGATCTCACCTCGTGGGGCATCAATGATCATGAGGAAGGTGAGGGATCAGCCCAGAACTACACGGCAGGACCTGGTCAATGACTGGGACCACAGTCTCAAAGAAAACCATTAGTAACACACTACGCCGTCACGGATTAAAATCCTGCAGCGCACGCAAGGTCCCCCTGCTCAAGCCAGCGCATGTCCAGGCCCGTCTGAAGTTTGCCAATGACCATCTGGATGATCCAGAGGAGGAATGGGAGAAGGTCATGTGGTCTGATGAGACAAAAATAGAGCCACTCGCCGTGTTTGGAGGAAGAAGAAGGATGAGTACAACCCCAAGAACACCATCCCAACCGTAAAGCATGGAGGTGGAAACATCATTCTTTGGGGATGCTTTTCTGCGAAGGGGACAGGACGACTGCACCGTATTGAGGGGAGGATGGATGCTCTGTAAGAAGCATCTCAAGGTCCTGGAGTGGCCTAGCCAGTCTCCAGACCTGAACCCAATAGAAAATCTTTGGAGGGAGTTGAAAGTCCGTATTGCCCAGCGACAGCCCAAAACCTGAAGGATCTGGAGAAGGTCTGTATGGAGGAGTGGGCCAAAATCCCTGCTGCAGTGTGTGCAAACCTGGTCAAGAACTACAGGAAACGTATGATCTCTGTAATTGCAAACAAAGGTTTCTGTACCAAATATTAAGTTCTGCTTTTCTGATGTATCAAATACTTATGTCATGCAATAAAATGCAAATTAATTACTTAAAAATCATACAATGTGATTTTCTGGATTTTTGTTTTAGATTCCGTCACTCACAGTTGAAGAGTACCTATGATAAAAATGACAGACTTCTACATCTTTGTAAGTGGGCAAACCTGCAAAATCGGCAGTGTATCAAATACTTGTTCTCCCCACTGTATCTCTGGAACGAGCTCGGGGAGGGTCTCGTTGGAAAGGTCTCGATGGGCCCTGTCAAACGGGCCCAACCCCGAGGTCGGGGGCCTCCTGCTTCGGGAGCTAGAGCCCGCGAAATTTCGAAAGTCGCGATCCGCTAGGGGGCGCCCCGGAGGCCCGCGACGGTAGCGTTCAGGTCGTGGGGTAGACGGGAGTTTTTGACCAAAGTTTGAGCGCGATTGGGCTTTACGTTCCCGAGTTATGAGCGAAAGTTGGCCGCCATTTTGAAACGCACTGGATCGTTTTTGTCGAATATCTCCGTGGAGACACTTAATGGGTCCCAGAGTTACGGCCTTTTTTCTGGCGAAACTTTAAAAATTAATATCTCAGAAAGGCCCCGAGGGGCCCTGTCGAACAAGCCCTCCCACGAGTTCCTGGGCAGCGGGCTTCGGGAGTTACGGGCGGTTAAAGTTTTGGCTTTTTTGCCTTATATCTCGGGAATGCAGCGGCCCCAGAGCATGTGGAGGGTCTCGTTGGAAAGGTCTCGGGGGTCCACCGTCGAACACGGCCTCCCGGTTCGGGAGCTAGAGCGCACGCAACCGAAAGCATCCCAGTTCCCATTTATGTTGTGGCCCCCAAATAACCGGCCCACGGACACTACATTTTCTATGCAGATTAAGTACTCAAATGACTCGAAAGTTAGATGAACGTGTTCGGTTGGGTGTGCTTAGTACAGTAGAGGTGTTTTCATCCATAAAAATTGATATTAAATGTGTAAAATCATCCATTAACACTGTCATCCATTTGAAACCATGTTGGATCCAATGTCCCATCCGGCGATTGGTCGGCCTTTTCCTCGATCCGCTTTCTCACCTATTTGAAATGAAGTTTGACCCGAAAGGCTATAAAAAGATCCCTGCCCCGACAATCTTTGTCACTCATTTACATTTTCTAAACCATTTTGTACACCACACACATCACCTCACACTCTCACCCATTCACCTGCACCACACGGTTCTTGACGCGTTCCGCACTTTTGTTTTGCCGCTCTTTTGTATCTCTCGCTGTTGTTTCTTTACTCGTATTTAGCTTTAAGCAAAGATGATCATCGATTACCCTATCTGTTTCTGGGGCTACAGCCAGCTGAGCCAGCACCTGAGGGTCACCCATGGTGTGAAGAACAAGGAAGAGCGAAAGCTCATCCTCGCCATCCCGTCCGGGAGGGTGGACATCCGCAAGAGTACCTGCCCCGTGCCCGCCTGCGGCAAGTTCACCTCCCGGATGGACCGCCATCTCAGGGGTCACACGGAACTGACGGCCGCAGCCCGCCACCAGACCGTGGACTCCCTGAAAAGAAGGAAGATACTGCAGGACCTCGCCAAGCTGCAGGCCAGCAACCCGGCCGTGGCCTCAATGCTTGACCTGCAGGAGTCTGGCGAGGTTGATGACGACCCCATCTGTGCTCTGGAGGAGGAGGCGGGGCAGGAGCAGCCCCTCTGTGAGGACCCCAGCTGCCGGAAGGACCGGGACAACCTCCGGAGGCAGGTGGATACGCTGAGCGATGCACTCAGGCAAGTGACTCGCTGCTACCACCTGCTGAAGAGGAGGTCGCGGGGTGCCCCCTCCAGCCAGCTCTCCCGGGTAACCGGCCGACTCCTGTCTTCCTTTCGCTCCCCCAAGAAGGGAGCAGTGGAGGATGATGAGCCCCTGGCCCAGCCGTCGACCTCCTCGTCACCCCTTTCCGTGCCGGCTCTGAGTGAGTACCGCGCTCTCTGTCGCTTCTCCCCGTCTCGCTCTGCTGCCGTTGTTCTGACCCCGTTGTTCTTGTGTGTTTTCTTTCCGCAGACGTCCTCCTCGAGGAGTTCCGGGGCCACCAAGAGGGCGCGGATCCCGGGCCGAGGCTAGTCAATAACGTGGCCTCAAAGATTTACCGCATCAAAAACTTTGTGGGCTACATGGCGGCGGGGCAGACTGACCTGGCCAGTCTGGGCTTCCTCAACCAGACGGGGAGGATGCGATCTTGGCTTAACAGCCTCAACCAAGCCAAGATCGCGGAGCCGACGGTTCACCACTATCTTAAAAACGTGGCCCAGGTGGGGTGTTCCAGAACATGACCATCCGGGAGGTGGAGGCGGCGCAGGAAACCTCCAGGGATGGCTGTTATGTCATAAACGTGAATGGTTTTATTTCTCTCTCTCTCTCTCTGCACCATTCTTCTCTCTCTTACACTGCTCGCTTGTCTCTGTTTCCGCAGATCTCATCCCACAAAACCAACCAGGCCTTTGGGGCGGCCCAGCTGGCATTGAGCAAGGAGGAATACGGCTGGATGAGGGAGTTCCTGGCCATGAGGCCCTATATGGTGGGCGGGTCCAACCCCCACTATTTCTTTTTTACCTCCAAGCCCAACTTATGCAAGAACCTGAACCAGTACTTTCAGGAGGCATGGGCTGGGATGGGCCTCTCGGGGACTCCCAATTTCACAGACATACGGACCTCCATCGCCACCCACGTAAGCATTCCCGCGCAGCTTTGTGCCACATGAGTTTCTGTGTTTGTTGAGAGAGTGTTTGTTTCTAACTATGCTTTCCTCTCTATCCGCACAGGCCAAGAACACGCACAACCCCGGGGACCGGCACAAGGTGTCCCAATTTATGTGCCACGACACATAGTGGAGGGTGAGGACGCCACCCCGGGGTCCCCGAAGGCCCTTGGGCCAAGGAAGCGGACACGCAAGAGGCCGGCCAGGCCGCCCACCGCCAGCCCTCTGCAGACGGGAGAGGAGCAAGAGGCCAGGGAATCCACCGCTTCGGTAAGTCCGTCATTCTTACAGGGGGCTCGTTTAACCGTTTGTGGGCATGTTTTGCTGACTCTTTTTTTCTTTCTCGTTCTTTTCAGAAGGGACCTAGCCCGTCGAAGCGGCAGAGGGTCCTAATGCCAAGAAAGGGTTCCCCTTTTGTCGTGCTGTCTCCTCTGAAGACGAAGACACGGAGGATCTTGGCGAAGCGGCAGAGGAAACCGACTCAATTTTTCTAACCTCATGTTCCCCATTTTGTTTGTTAATGTTAAATGTTTGAAAAGTTCCTACTGTCATGTCTTTTTTTGGCTGCAAAACAAATGGCATAAACACTGTGTGCTTTCACTGTGTGCTTTCAAATGACTTGAGAATTAGTGGAATGCATCTGACTGAGCGCACCAAGCATGGTACGAGTGGTTTAATCCATAAAAATTGATATTAAATGTGAAATATCATCCATAGACACTGTGTCCTGCATCCTGTTATCTGGCAGCCACTACATAAATGTGAAGTGGCATGTCTATGTGTTTCCGGCTCCTGTTCGTTGCGGAAGGCCCCGAATCACTTGAAAGTTAGATGAATGTGTTCGGTTGAGTGTGCCTAGCACAGGGGGGAGGAATGCTGTGTACCTTTAATTGCTTCAAAAGTTTTAGTTAAAAGCAAATCTTTCATCTCGCAGGAGAAAGCAACTGTCCTTTTCCTTTGTAGAAACAAACATTCGGGGTCGTGCTTCAGGCTGTGCTAGGGGATTTTTCCCACTCCGTACATGTTTCTTGATTTGTTGGAGATGGTTTTCAAAAGGAAAACTGGAAATATAATTCAATGAGCAGTTGAAGTGGTGGACATACTCATGAAGGTGAATCAGTCCATGTACATTGTACACTAGGGGTGTCAAAATTAATCGTTTCTACGATGCATGGCAATGCAGACGAGGATGAGGATGTATCGGTTCAGTAATAGACCATAACCGATTATAATGTACTGATTATTTTCTGACGTCATTTGTCACGTAGGTGCTTTGTCGCGGTAGCATACAATGGCAGAGGGAGGCGAGACGCGAGTGCGAGTAATTAAAAATGCTCCAACTACTTTAAAAGTCGACATCTGGGCACATTTCGGCTTTTATGAACAACCTGGTAAGCACGACCTGGAGAAGACACACGCTGTGTGTAAATCATGTCACGTACAAATAAAATATGCATGGGGTAATACCAAAAATAGAATGATATCAACAGTAGTGTTCTTAAAGGGCCTGTTTACACCTGGTCACTTAATGCCTGCAAAACGGATATAAATCCGATCTCCAATTCCCGCACTATATGCAGATTTAATGGAGTTCACATCACCGAAAACGACAGATATGAGCTGCATTTTAGTAATCATCAGCTAATTTCAAAATCAAAGACCACAATAGGAGAGAGCGCAGCAACCACACTGGTAAGATCATTCAGTTTCTTTACTTTTAATGAAGATGATTATGTTTTGAGCATCTGCGACTTGCTTTCGGTTTTATTTGCGGTAGTTTGTGCGTTGGCTTGATGAAGAGATACTCCGCTGCGGCGATGCGTGCTACAGTAGCGCTGTCATATTTGGCTATAATGTCATATAGCCCATAACGCTCTCACACGTTTATTTTTTTGCATTGTTGGGAGGAGTAAAATTTACATATGTGGTTTCAACAACCAGATGCATTTAGACCTGTTCAGTTTCATCTGGAATGCGGCCCAGACCACCTCCTTAAGTGGCTTTTAGTATTTACTTTTGTGTATTTGTTCTAAATGCTCCTGTTGTCTTCTGTGCCCAGACTTGAGTTTTGTTTGATGTTTGATACATTCAAGAAGCGTGTTTTCTTTGAGCAGGTAAAATTAAAGGTTCAGTTCATATATCTGACTGCTTGTATTTATTGACAAAATTGTATACATGTGAAATAAAATTGAAAATTGAGGATGCAGTGCATCATCAATGCATCGTGATATTGAATTGAACTGAATCGATGACATGATAATCGTAATCGAACCGAACCGTGAGACCAGTGTAGGTTTACACCCGTATTTTGCACTGAAAAAAAATTCCGTACAGGTCAGCACAGCGGATGACAAAGTGTGAGATGAGTTCATGGGCATATTGAAGGTATGCATTGCGAGTGCTTTCATCTGACTCCAATATAATTGACATGGCTACTGTCAAGGACAGGAAATGGTAGTATCTTTCAGGAGATTCTTCAGTACAACTGGTCCTGCATACAACAAAAACTGAAATTCTGTGGCCTTCCACCTGTCCAGCTCTTCTAGACCGCGGGGCTGCCGAGCAAATTCACTAGACATTTTTCCTCTTAGACAGTTTAGCTTTTGCGACGTTTCTTCCTTTTGCCTTACAGATAAGCGGCCAAGTGTTGGGCCCTGAGTCAAGAATATTAGCAACCGTCGAACTACTCCCAAGTTGACATATGCATATAGTCTAAGACAAATGAGCTAACACAAGAAATTCCTGCAGCAATGAAGGGGTTGACACCAGTGTGATGGTTCTTGTACTCTACTACACTGAAAGCTTCATCTGTTTGCAAGGTGCATCCATGTTCGTTGAATATCACTCTTCTTGTGACGTAAGCACCTTTGGTGATGCACCTCTTACAACTGTTATAGGCATTATGATTTTTAATGCGCTTCAGATAAGCTCTTGCTAGTGCACCACAGATCAATGCTTGAATATGAACAGTGTAGGTCTTCTCTTCATGAATCATCCCATTTTCTGTGAGATGTTCACACTCCATCAAAAAGTCATCAAGATATTCCTCAAGAGGATACGGTTTCTTGTCCCCACAAAAGAGAGCTACCACAAATGGCTCAAAGTTGTGAAACTTCGCCAGTATTGGCCAGAACTGGACTTTGCTGCTTCTGAAGAGTGGGACACCATCAATATTGATGCTGAGGTTTATTGAATCATGATCATGTCTGAAAGACAACGTCTGACATAGTAAATGACAAATACCTTTTTCTTACCCATAATAAAAGTATTGCCCACTACATTTTGGCTCAGATCCTACGGCTTGTGGTGTAGCAAGGAGTGTTCTTGCATCCTTTGATAGCAGGTGTCCTTGCTTTCGTAATATTGCCAATAATTCGTTTAAGGATCTTTGATTTTGTTCTTTGTATACCATTGTCTTAAGTTCTCTTCTAAATCGGGAACATCCAATTTAGTCAGAAGACGCATACTTCACATCAGTGTCAAAGTCTGATTCGTCTGTTGTTAAACTGTCAGTTTCTGAATGAATACATTCAAAACTGCTTGCACTTTCAGCCTGGTTATGTAACCCACGGGTTGATCTATCTGTCACTGATCTCTGACTTTCATGGTCATCATCACTGTCAGAATGCAGGAACTGATCCATTTCTGCCTTCCTTTTGCGCCATGCTTTTAAATAAGCCATCTGTAATACATAGTTTGATCCTGAATCTGATTCTGAAATGTGCTTCCTCACAATAAAATGTTTTGGTATGCCAACAGTTCTCAAAGCTCTGACTCTATGTCACTGAAAGAGTCATGCATTAGTCAAGATTTATATGACGTAGTTAAAGTCAAGTTAAAGTTAAAAGACAAAAATGTCATCAGTACTTTTTGGTGTAATGATGAAGAGGGGTTTGTGCTCAAACCAAACTAGTTCCTAGTACATTCATTTTAGTTTGAGAAACAACATAAAAAAAAAAGGTTTTCTGCTTGAACAGAAACGTAATTTTTTTTTTTTTTTAAATCGTTATTGCTTAAACCTGAAAGAGATAAAGAAGAATATTCCAAATTACAAAACTATGTAATATACAGAAATATACCGATCAGGGGCCATATTAACAAAACATCTTAAGGCTAAAAGTAGCTCCTAACTTGCCGATTTAGGAGAAACTCTTAAAAATAATGGGTGTCAGTCCTAATTTTAGGACTCCAAAATTTTTGCTCTAAGAGTATTTCACAAAGCATTTTAGCACTAAAACTAGCTCCTAAATCTGTGAAAAGATAGGTGTAGTCAAGAGCAGTGTGGGCGTTTCACAAAAACCTAGGGTATGGCATCTTCTGGCCATACAACGACGATATTCCCAAATAAACACATATCTAAACAAAATGTGGACAAAAATCCACTAAAAGAACTTAACAACAATACAAAATTAATGCAAATACTGAAACAGCCATAAGCCTTCACTGTGTCCTAACCAAACGCGACACGTGAGGAAAATTACATTTTTTGTAGGCTAGGCTACTAACTAGCTGCAACAGTGATTCACAACGATACTATTTTTTTTCTGCGTCATTGTGGCTGGAACAACATACAAAGTATGACCATTGCAGATTATGTGCTTTATTTAAAGGTCCCATAAAAATTTCACATTATGAGGTTTTTTAACATTAATATGAGTTCCCCTAGCCTGTCTATGGTCCCCCAGTGGCTAGAAATGGCGATAGGTGTAAACCGAGTTCTGGGTATCCTGCTCTGCCTTTGAGAAAATGAAAGCTCAGATGGGCCATCCTGGAATATTCCTGGTATGTCGTCATACGGGGGAAAGGTTACCTCCCCTTTCTCTGCTTTGCCCGCCCAGAGAATTTGGAGAAAATGGATTCAGTTTATTTTTTTAATTTAATTTAATTTAACATTTAATTCAGTCGCAATGTCAGCACAGGCTTTACAAACAGACTTTTACGCACCGCCACAAACAGTAAGTAACAGTGTTCATTAATGCCTGATCTGTGATCAGTGATTTCTGATGTGTAGCTAATTATTCAAGTTCACACAGGCTTTCTTTCTAAATCGTTTAATACTGTTTATGCATCAGTGAATCAAGCCAGTGACTAAACGATCAACTTCACATTGTTTCTCTTACTAGCATGAAACAAATCTGTTATTTAAATTGTGATTAAACTACAGAGAGCGATCAAAGAACACTCTCTTTATAATGTTCGAAGCTGTCAATCGCACGTCACGAGTATATCTGCACACTTGCCCAAACTCCCGTTATAATGAATGACGCTGTTATGCTGCACAACAAAGCTCTTACTGTATTCATATCGATATTGTGTTTGCTGTTAGTTGTAGTGAAAGCATTTTGTGAGAAAAATAGCGTTGCAATGACGAGATCACTGCATTCACGCGATCAACACACTGTCTGTCTACTCAACGCTCATCACTGCAGCCTTTCATGTGATGGGAAAAGATCTAAAAAATAATGCTATAATCAAAACTTTCACGATTCCTTCTCAATAGCTGTAATAGTAAAAAAACGTAGTAAAAGTATTCGAGAGGGGTTCCACACGCATTTCAAATGCAAAGATGTCAGCCAATCACAACAGTGGGCGTTTACACTGAAGTCTCACAGCAGACACGCCCCTTCAAACAGAGCATTCAAGCTAGAAGGCTAAAATCAGGATAGAAAAATGCCTTTTATTTCTAAATTATGACATTTTATGATGTAAAAATCATACTAACAATATAAGTACACCTCAGGAAACATTATAAAATAATAAAAAAATCCACATCATGGGACCTTTAATGTAAAAAAGAATTTAAAGTGAGTTTGGATATCATTTTTTGTGACCTTTATAGACATAGCCTACTGAAAGCAACAATTGATAATTCACCTCAGATCTTGAAAATAAATTAAAGGAAACTACTACGTTCAAACTGTCAACTCAAGGTGTATTCTATGGTTAAAAAAAAGGTTTCAATCTATGTATTTTTAATCATGCTAAAATGGAATTCGATACTTATTCATTTCGTTGCGAATGCAGTCAGTGCGCTTACAGAGAGAGCCCACCCACACGCTCTTCTGATTGGCTGTGATTTTTGATTGATTGAGCTCGGGTCGAGTCAGGTTTGCCGCTGAAAATCTTGTTGTATCATCTGGTTAGGACACTGTGTTCGTTTAAATTTGCTTTTCAAAGCTGCAACATAACTAATGAGCGGCATCATGAGCTGTTTATTTCCCCTGCTGGCAATTGCCATACTCTGCCATACGTAAACGCCGCCCCTGGTCAAGAGTCACTAAGACCAAATCACAAACAATCCTAATGGCTGTTGCGGACTTTTCTCCCCTTTCTCTCTTCCACTTCGCTTCTTGTCTACTCACTGTTCTATCATAAGAAAAAGGCAAAAATGCCAAAAATAATAAATATTATTTAATAAATGAATAAATAAAGAAAAAAGAAAATAATGTCTGATTACCTGTGGCAGTTGTTTCACAAGTTCACACTTACAAATGATCGGATAAAGTAAGAGTCAAATAAGCCGTGTGCTGTCCGAGGGCTCCGAGCTCAGAATTTAGCCCAAACCCTGAGTACTCCCCCGAATCCCCGGCTGGGCAGAGAGTGAGGAGTCGAGGTGGAGGAGGGATGCAGAAAACTGTCGAGTCGGCTGTGTATACTGTGCCTCCTCTCAAGCTGATTAGATGGTGCTCCTCCTGAACTTGTTTGTCGCTTGAATCCAGCAACCTCTCGAGAAGCTGAATTAGCTGAACATATACCCAATTAGTGACACCTAGCCTACTTTTTAAAATCTTTATTTTAATATGGCAACATTCTTTTTTTAAAACCTTTATTTGAATTTAGCAGCATTTTTATTTTAAAATCTTTATTCGAATATGGCAACATGATACCTCATTCTTTAGTATTTCTATCACTGATAGGGACCCCTCCCTCAGCCAATCACTGTGTGAAGTTAGTGAGAGTGATGACATCATCCATAGCAACGAGGTCAACCCCACCCTTACTAGACTTCTCTCTGTTCCTGCTCTCAGCAGCTTTTGTGGATAGATTTTAAGAGTAAGCTCTTAACTAAGAACTTTTACTGTTATTTAGGAGAACTCTTAGTGGTAAGATTTGTGAATACGGCCCCAGACCATTTGAAGATTGACACTGTTAAGTGTTTTATATTTTAAATGTAAAGCACTTCACATTAAAGCGCCTTAAAATTATTTATTTACTTAACCAATAATATGCATAAAAAATGAATTGTCGATTCAATGTCGATTCGTGTGGAGTCAACCCCAACTCTGTCGAGGAATCGACTCTTTTGGACTCCCCATCACTGAGTGAGCGAGAGAGCAAGCAGCACGATTTCAGCATAATTAATAAAACAACGTAAAATACTGTGTCATGTGTGGATTAATCCTGACCAACAGACACTCTGTTGAGCATATGAACAACGCCGAGTCCAGCACAACATTTGGGACGAATTGGCTCAATTACATCCAGAAGCGTTTACGTGATTTCCATGGTCGCAAAGTGTTCTCAATTGTCCTCTTGACTATCATATTTATTACACATCATAACAATATGCTCTGCTGATCAGGTACATTACAATTATTACATAAACCAGTATCATGCTTGCCTGTAGGTGCAGAGTTTTGTTTAGTCCAGTGTGCCCTAACCGTAATCGCGCAATGGTTTCCTCCTTTCTGCATCTACCCCCTTTGCATTACCACAACCTGAGAGTTTATAAATAGTTCCCTTCCCTTGTTTTCTCTATTCCATTTGTCCTGCCACATTCTCATAACTTTTTTATCATCGATTTAGCGTCTGATTTTCCTACTTTGCTGTATATTGAAATATTTTGTGCTCTAAGAGCCTGTTTTGTCTGCCAGCTCATTCCCCACCATTCCCACATGAGCTGGTACCCAAACAAATCTAACATGGGTTAACATTATTAATTTTGTAAAGCATTATTATTTCACATAGCCTCTCACTTAAGTTACCTGTTTGCAAGTTTTTTTAAAGCTGATAGCGAGTCTGTACCACCCTCAATGGCTTGACTTGCTGTATAGTGCCATTGTAATTGCTAAGTTCTTCTGAGAATACTGAAAGATGCTTTTGTTGCATTTTTATCTCAAATTCTGGTATTACAAATGCTATGGCTATTTTCCTGTATCCCATCTGTGAAAATTTGAATATATCCATCCACATACATCACAGCTAACTGCCCACTAGCTCCCTTGTTACTTTTAATTTTTTCACAGAGATCTATCTCTGGGGCTGGCATCCAAGGAGGATGAGGTGGATAGACCACTGATCATTCCCATGTTTGCTATACCAATTTCCCCTGCTTTTTCTTGCACATTCCCACCAAAACAATCTCTTTTACTTTTTGCTTGTTCTTCTCTTTTTGCTGGGTGATCATATGACCCTGAATATGCACAAAATATGACAGCATCATTTGAAGTCTTCTTAACTCAAGCGGCATTTCACTCTGGAGTGGCAGATGTGGTGATTCAATTTTAAAAAGTCGATACGCTGGTTGGAAAAGTATAGACGAAATTAAATATTTGCTAATTCTGTTTGAAGTACTATGCATTTTTTTACCATGTCTCAGGGAACAGGAATGTTAACGCCCACTTTATGGACATTAATTTATATAATTTGGCTTAATGTAAAGTCAAACAACCATTCTAAAAAGGTGAAAATAGACTAAAATTGGCCATCAACAATACAATCTGACACATTGATGCTGCATTGATGTAGCCATCCTAAATGAAACATTTCTGAAATTCCGCAACCCACAGTTGACATTTGGGCCGCATATGGGTCAAAGGTTTGGCTTTTTTTGCCTTATATCTCGGGAACGCGGCAGCCTCGGAGCTTGGGGAGGGTCTCGTTGGAAAGGTCTCGACGGGCTTCTGTGTTCGGGAGCTAGAGCCCGCGCAAGTTCGGGACCCCGCGGAGCTGTGATCCGCTAGGGGGCGTCCCGGAGGCCCGCAACGGATGTTTTCAGGTCGTGGGCCAGAGGAGTTTTTGACCAAAGTTTGAGCGCGATTGGGCTTTCCATTCCTGAGTTATGAGCGAAAGTTGGCCGAGAATAGAGCTTTTCTATGGGGGTGGCCATTTTGAAAAGCGCCGGATCGTTTCGTTCGAATATCTCCGCAGAGACGCGGCGGATCGTCCTTGTGTAGATCTCGACTAGACGGTTCAAACGAGACCGGTGCTGCTAGGGTAGCTTTATGGGTCCCAGAGTTACGGCCTTTTTTCTGGCGAAACTTAAAAAATAATATCTCGGGAACGCCACGGCCCCGCAGCTCTTGGAGGGTCTCATTGGAAAGGCTCAAAATTTTAAGGCAACCAAGTTACTTTAAATTGAAACCAATAAATCATGTTTATCGTTTAGTCTGTGTTGGTGTGCAATGCCATGGTGTGTGTTTATTAGCCATTGTTCATTAATAGAAAGACTCGTTTTGATTTTTGTAGATATTTACTTAAATTGCAGTTATAGTTTGTATGCATCTGCACTGTATAGTCTCATGACAAAAACACTGGGAAAAAATCCCTTGGAAACCGGCCAACGTAACCGAGCATCACTACTTGTGACGTCACAACCCGAGTCGCCCATATATAAGGCTGTGGAACTCCGCTCAGGTTGTGGTGTAGCTCAGTTGTTTTCTGGTAGATCAAACGGTCTGACTAGCATTTCAGTACAAAATCATTCAAATTGTTTTATATCCCTCAATCTGCTTTATGTCTTGATTTGTAGAATTTCATTCGATCTGTGCTATTAAAGTTCAGTTGACTTGTGATAAAAGTTTGTGACACAACATCAGAGAGACACCTGGAGCAATGGGACAGTGCATAGCAGAGCAAGATGCTGTTGCATGTATGTCACCAAGCCCTTTCCCAGAGAGTGTAGAAAAGAAGAAAGGGAGGTTCTTTAGATGGGCTTTTTCTCGGAAATCCAAGAAAACTACCATCGGAGCCCAACAAAGTCACTGCAGAAATGAGAACAGCCTGAGAGATGCTTTGACGGTGAAGTTGAACAGAACAGCTACACCGAGAGCACTTCAATGTACAGCTGTGTGTCATTCCTCACCTCTATGCAGGATGTTAATGGAGTCATCGACACTCACTGCTACAACAGCATTGTTCATTCACTGGACAAAGCTGAACAGAACATCACTGACAACAATTCAGCATACAGCTGGCGCAAACTTTGTGTCTTCCCTCACCACTGTGCAGGATGCTGATTAAGACATTCCCAAGAAAGAGCAAGGTGGCATCAAGTACTGACAACAACAGTACTTCTCTGAATGCCATCCATGACTCTGAGGAGAACAAAAGTTCCGCTTCGCCATCGGATTACATTTCTCGGAAGAAATTATCCATTTAAGTTTAAAGGGAAAGACAGGTCAGTTTACTAATCACAAGCCCCAACATGAACCCCTTCCCTTGTTAAACAGGTGGCACTCAAATATGTGGTGAAGACAGAATCCATAGAAAATGTCTGTATTGTAAGTATGCTTAAGTATATGCTCCTCTCTTAATTTTCTTCAGAGTGTGCGGTCACATTAGCAATAGGATATTTTAACAAAATTTTGTGGGCAAAAAAGGTTCGTTATCAATAGCGTATGAACTTTCAAACCAAGCAGCTTTCTGTTGGTCAGCACGGCGAATTCGTGTGAATAACATGAACAAACGGAATGTATGTGGAACTTTTTCGCCCTCTTGCAAAACTCCAGAGCTTGTGGATTCCCATTAAAATGACTGAATTTTGTCCTGCAATTTTGCTAATCAACGCTAAATGTGAAGTATTTCCAGTAGAATTTGTTTAAATTACAAGTCTTCAAACCTACTTACCCAAATGCAGTTCATAATTCTGTTGTAGCAATTCATTTAAGTTAAACCACGTCCTCTAATTATTTCACTTTCATATAACTATTATCCCTCCTGTAGGATCACTATGATGGTTCTTCTGAACAAAGGCCCCAGTGTTCCTCAAATAATAAAGCTGCTGGACTGGTATGAGACACCAGATGAATATGCACTGGTCTTAGAGCGGCCCACGCCATGTGAGGATATGCAGTGGTTTTTACTGCAGAATGGTAGCAGAATCAAGGAATCGACAGCACGAGTTTTAATGCGTCAGGTTGTCACTGCTGCAAAAATATGCTGTGAAAGAGCTGTCTTCCACAGGGACATCAAGCTGAAAAACCTGCTCATCAACCAAAACATCTTGTAGGTCAAATTAATAGACTTCGGTTGTAGTAGAGGCTTGAAGAAGTCTGCTTATTCGACGTTTAGTGGTATGTATTATTCCACAAATCTATGGTGATAAGTTAAAATGAGCCTTCCAGACAGTGCCAATAACAGCAGCAGATCACTTGCTGCGTTCTAATGAATAAATTGACAAAAATGTGTGAAAATACAAATTCATTGCAATGAACAAAATCTTGTTCTTTTTTCCAGGCACAAGAGTTTATGCTCACCCTGAGAGGGTCCACTCTAGAAGGTACCATGCTAAGCCTGCAACAGTGTAGTCTTTAGGCGTACTGTTGTTCTCCCTGAGATCTTTGCTGAGACCTGGTACACAGAAAAAATTCCAAAGGTGAGGGCATGTGGACAGATCATGCAGAAACTTTTATTACTGCTTAAAATAAATGTGATCTGATCTCTTCATGCATGGAAAGTGATCCAGCCAAGCGGATTGATTTGGAAAAGATTATCCTCCATGACTGGTTCCAAGTATTGATCCTAACCTAAAAATGTTCAAAAATAAGATATCGTCATCATGAGAGGCAGAACGAGAAACAGAAGAAACCCAGAGAGTAGGTTAAAAAAAGAACCTTATGTGCCTATAAGAAAAATGTAAGGAGAGGTAGAAAAAGAAGAAAATTCATGTGTGAATTCATGTCATGAGAAAAAAAATCCCCACATACGAGGAAAAAAGTGTGTGTGTTTGTGTATATTTTATTGTATTATATATATGTGTGTGTGTGTACATAGATGCAATTACAGGTCCAAGCACAGCTTGCATGCACTAAGCAAAAAATCTATTTTTATATGTAACTTGACATTTATTCATAATTATATAGTTATATAGTTCCAAGTTGCAAAGCAGCTATTACATGTTACATGCTTCTTTAAAAAATATTTATAATTATATGTAATTATTTATTTATTTGTTTATTTATAATCATTGTGGGCAGGCATGGAGGCTCAGTGGGTAGTTCTGTTGCCTCACAGCAAGAGGGTCCCGGCAGAGCCAAAAAAGATGTTCATGAATAAATAATTTATAACAAATACTGCAATATTCCATAAAAAAAAAAAAAACATGCATTGTCCGTTTTGATTTCATGGTGACTGTAAAAATGAAATGTTTTTGTATTCATCTAACAATTGTGGTGGTTTCCAAAAATGTACCATAAAAATATGGTGACATTGTTTCAGGTATTATATTTTACAACTAATAACTGTATATTTCATCAAGTGATATAATGTTAAATGATTACTAATAACAAAAATGAGAAGCAAAACTAATATATATATATATATATATATATATATATATATATATATATAAAATTAAGTGGCGAGCGGTGACTTTTTTACCCTGGTATGGTGGTGTCAGCGGGGCGCGTTTTCTCCCCCGAGAGAATCATATCATCCACATAATGTTTTTCTCAACATGAAAATGTGAAACAATATAAACATGATAACCATAAACTGACTGGAGTGTGTGTACGTTCTGCACGATAACTGGCGAGGTCTGCTTTATTAGCGTTTTTTCCCGCTCGCGCTGCTTGAGCTTATAATGCTTTTGTTCTTTAGGCCAATATTTTTGTTTGCACATACGGTTTAATGTTTTAAACTGAATGAAAATCTTAAGATATTAAGTAAGCTTGTTGTGTATATTGCCTAATTGTAAGTTTGTTCAGAAATGGTCACAAAAACTTGATGAATAAAAAAAATAACAATTTAAATAAACAAATATTCGTTGTTTTTTTGTGATGTGGAACATCACATCAGGCAGACTTCTTTTGGGAATGTCTTTTTACTGTTTTTCATTGTGAATTATATGGTAATGCATTTCTTTTACTAGTATATAATTCAATGTTAAATCATTTACAGTGTTTCACGCTATATCAGGGGTATTCGATTAAAGTTCCAAAAGGTCCAGTCTCTGTAATAGCCTCACCCTCACCGCCTGATGAGGGGGAAATAACTGTTAAATAAAATCACAGGACATGGGGACGCTGCTGCTGCTTCATCCGTCTCTGTAATGTCTGTGTAACAGCTCAAATAGTTAAAACATTTAAATTTAAGATGAAACAGTGAGTGAAACTAGAGTGACAGATGCAACAACTCAGTCACATTTTACATGGGAGCTGCTCCAAATACAAAACATTTAATTGTCCTGAGTGAGTACCAATAAAAACTCAAACACTGAAAATGCACATACACACTAGTGATGTTCGGTTCTTGAACGAATCGTTCTTTTGAGCAGGTTCTAAGCAAGTAGCCGGTTGAGCCGGTTCATTAATCGAACTGAATTGAACTTTAGTTCCCTTTCAGTCAGTACACTACGAGTTACGTCAGTTACTGACGAAATGGGGGTTTCGCTTAGAAGCCAATCGCCTTTGAGCTCTACAAAACGAGCCAATGGCATGAAAATGCCATGGGTCTGCGGAATTTGCATAACGCAACCCCGCCCCACCGTGTGGGTATAAAGGGCGTTGCGTGGCAATCTCGCATTATGTTTCTGCTTCAGAGCCGAGTGTTACCGCCTGAGCGTTTTTCTCTTCAAGACGAATCCTCCTCGGGCCACACCCCCTTCTAGCACACTGCAACCTGTGGTGTTGCCAGATGAGGGCGCAGGTGTTTCCCGTCCTGGGCCCTGCGTTTCATTTGGCGCACCGGCGGATGATTCTATGTCGATCGCCGCATCACAAGGTGGGCTGGATTCCTCCGGAGATGACGATTCGGCTGTGTTGCCTCCTTCGGGAGTCCCAGCATTGTCCGAGTCCGATCCGGAGCTCACAGCCATGCTTTCCCGGGCGGCCGAGGCTCTTGGGCTTGTGTGGAACCCTCCGCCATGTCCCGAGCGCTCTCGGCTAGATGATTGGTATCTGGGGGCGGCCTGTGCCGAAGGCGCCCGTCAGCCCCCAGTGCCCTTCTTCCCGGAAGTGCATGAAGAGGTGTCGAAGTCGTGGAAGTCTCCCTTGACTTTTCACGATCGTTCGGCAGCCACTTCCGCCTTCACTGCCCTTGACGGCGGCGCGGTGAAAGGGTACACTGGGGTTCCCCCTGTTGAGCGCTCTGTTGCGATGCAACTGTGTCCGCAGAGCGCTGTGACATGGCGTGGTGACCCAAAGCACCCGTCCAAGGCCTGTGGGTTTACGTCTACTTTGGTGGCGAAGACCCACAGAGCTGCGGGCCAGGCCGCGTCCGCCCTGCATGCGATGGCCACCCTTCAGGTCTACCAGGCCAGGGTGCTCAGAGACATGCACGAGGGCAATGCTGACCCCGCATTAATGCAGGAGCTGCGGGTGGCCACCGACCTCGCTCTACGAGCAACGAAGGTGACCGCTCGCTCTCTCGGTCAGGTGATGTCCACTTCTGTGGTCCAGGAGCGCCACTTATGGCTCAACCTGGTTGATGTGGGACAATCTGAGCAAACCCGTTTCCTCAATTCTCCCATTTCCCAGGATGGGCTATTCGGCGGGGCGGTCCAGGACTTCGCCCAACGGTTCTCGACCGCTCAGAGACAGACTGAGGTGCATATTCTGCCCCGGTGGCCTGCTGCTGCCTCCACCCAGCCGCCGGCTCAGAGGCCTCAGTCTGCTCCCCGCCGAGGCCGCCCTCCTGCGGCCCTCGTTCCTCCCGCTCAGCCCCAGCAGCAGCCTTCACCCGGGCCGAGGCGTGGAGGACGCCGCAGGAAGGCAGTCTAAGCGGCGGTCCTGGGATGGGCGGCTCGGAGGTGAACTCGGTTCTTTCTCAGGAGATGGTAGCAGGGCCACTCCTTCCCCCGCTGGAGGGCCGGGGGAGAATCCTTGTAAAGAAAGAACTGACATTTTCACCTCCGAGCCTCAAGAGGGCGCGGCTGGCAGTGTGCAACGCCAAGCAGCTTCGCCACTCTCGGCCCCCTCTGTCGCCAGCCCCCTGGCAGACGAGACCCCCGTGGAACGCTGGTCCTTCCCTGGTCCCCTTTGTCAGGACGCGGAATTCGACCCCGCCCACACCCCGGGACGCTCCCACGCCTCCCATGTCTGGGCCGGTCATTCCGCCTCGCTGCCCCATCAGGGGTACGCCTGTGGTCCGCATGACCCCGCTGGTTCAGTTTCTGGAAGCCTGGCTAGTGCTTCCCAATCTGTCCAGCTGGCTCGCTCGCACCATCAGGTTCGGCTATGCGATTCAGTTCGCACGGTCTCCTCCCCGCTTTTGGGGAGTCCGCTATACCATGGTGGGTGGCAATGCCCGTCATGCGTGCGGAGGTCGCCACCCTACTGGCGAAGGATGCGGTCGAGATCGTCCCTCCAGCTGAGATGGAGTCCGGCTTCTACAGCCCTTGCTTCATTGTACCCAAGAAAACCGGTGGGTTACGGCCAATCCTGGACCTGTGCATCTTGAACCGAACCCTTCACAGGCTTCCATTCAGGATGTTGACAGCCAAACGCATTTTCGAATGCGTTCGTCCATTGGATTGGTTTGCAGCGATCGACCTGAAGGACGCGTACTTTCATGTCGCCATTCTTCCTCGACACAGACCGTTTCTACGGTTTGCCTTCGAGGGGCAGGCATATCAGTACACGGTTCTCCCATTCAGGCTAGCCCTGTCCCCTCGCGCCTTTACGAAGGTCGACGAGGCAGCCCTTGTGCCGCTCAGGCAACACGGGGTTCGCATCCTGAACTATCTCGACGACTGGCTGATTCTAGGCCACTCTCGGGATCAGGTTTGCGAACACAGGGACCTGGTGCTTCAGCACCTCGCCCGTCTTGGCCTTCGGGTCAACTGGGAAAAGAGCAAACTCTCCCCAGTGCAGAGGATCTCTTTTCCCGGTATGGAAATCGACTCGGTCGCCATGTACGCGCAGCTTACGAGCGAGCGCACGTTACGAGCGAGCGCACGCAGTCACTGCTGACTTGTCTTCGCCAGTTCGAGGGCAAGAGTGCGGTTCCACTGAAATATTTTCAGAGGCTCCTGGGGCATATGGCATCCGCGTTAACGCTGCTCGGTTTGCTTCACATGAGACCGCTTCAGCACTGGCTTCGCGATCGAGTCCCGAGATGGGCATGGCAACACGGCACGCTCCGGGTCCCAGTTATTCGGGCCTGCCGTCAGACCTTCACCCCGTGGGCGAACCTCAGTTTTCTACGGGCAGGTGTTCCCCTACAACGAGTTTCCAGGCATGTTGTTGTAACAACAGATGCCTATGCCACGGGCTGGGGCGCCATGTGCAATGGACATGCTGTCGCGGGCTCCTGGAAAGGACCCCAGCGCCTATGGCATGTCAATTGCCTCGAGTTGCTGACCGTACGTCTTGCCCTGCACCGCTTCCGAGCCCTGCTCAAGGACAAGCACGTACTGGTCCGTTCAGACAGCACGGCGACAGTAGCGTACATCAGCCGACAAGGTGGTCTGCGCTCCCGCCGGATGTCGCAACTCGCCCGCCATCTCCTCCTATGGAGTCAGAAGCATCTGAGGTCCCTTCGTGCTGTTCACATCCCGGGAGAACTGAATCGTGCAGCCGACGAGCTGTCACGGTTCCAGCCGCTTCCAGGGGAATGGAGACTCCATCCCCAGACGGTTCAGCTGATTTGGGAACAGTTTGGCGACGCACAGATAGATCTGTTTGCCTCCCACGACTCTTCCCATTGCCGCTGGTATTATTCCCTGACCGAGGGGACCCTCGGCACGGATGCACTAGCGCACAGCTGGCCGCGGGGCCCACGCAAGTATGCGTTTCCCCCAGTGAGCCTTCTCGCACAGGTTCTGTGCAAGATCAGGGAGGACAGGGAGCAGGTCCTCTTGGTCGCCCCATATTGGCCCGGCCGGACCTGGTTCTCAGAACTCGTACTCCTTGCGACAGCCCCTCCCTGGTCGATCCCTCTGAGGAAGGACCTCCTTACTCAGAGACGGGGCACCGTATGGCACCCACGTCCCAACCTTTGGAACCTACACGTGTGGGACCTGGACGGGACGCGGTAGGTTTGAGTACCCTGCCACCTCAGGTGGCGGCTACCATCACTTCCGCTAGGGCCTTGTCCACGAGACACGCCTATGCGTTGAAGTGGAACCTCTTCGTCACCTGGTGCTCTTCTCGCCGAGAAGACCCCACGAAATGCTCAATCGGGTCTGTGCTTTCCTTCCTCCAAGAAGGGTTGGAGCGAAGGCTGTCTCCCTCCACCCTGAAGGTCTATGTGGCCGCGATTTCGGCCCATCATGACCTGGTGGATTCTAAAACGGTAGGTCAGCACGACCTGGTCAGCAGGTTCCTTAGAGGAGCGAGGAGATTAAATCCTCCTCGTCCTCCTCAGATACCCTCTTGGGATCTTGCAGTGGTTTTATCTGCCCTGCAGAAAGCTCCCTTTGAGCCCCTGCAGTCTGTGGAGCTGAAGTTCCTTTCATTGAAAGTGGCGCTCTTGATTGCTCTGGCTTCCATCAAGAGGGTAGGGGACCTGCAGGCATTTTCGGTTGACGAAGCGTGCCTGGAATTCGGGCCGGCCAATTCTCATGTGATCCTGAGACCCCGGCCTGGATATGTGCCCAAGGTTCCCACCACTCCCTTCAGGGATCAGGTGGTGAACCTGCAAGCGCTGCCTGTGGAGGAGGCAGACCCAGCCTTAGCACTGCTCTGTCCAGTACGCGCCCTTCGCGCTTACGTAGACCGGACGCAGTGTTTCAGGACCTCAGACCAGCTCTTTGTCTGTTACAGAGGGCAGCAGAAAGGGAAGGCTCTCTCCAAGCAGAGGTTGTCTCACTGGATAGTGGACGCCATTGTCCTGGCATATCAGGTTCAGGGCATGCCATGCCCCCTTGGGGTTAGAGCACACTCCACTAGGAGTGTTGCTTCCTCTTGGGCTTTAGCGCGTGGCGCCTCGCTGACAGACATTTGTAGAGCTGCAGGCTGGGCGACACCTAACACATTCGCAAGATTTTATAATCTCCGAGTGGAGCCTGTGTCCGCTCGTGTACTCGCCCCAAGTGGCCAGTAACTGGACAGGCTCAGGTGTCTTCGCTTGCTGCGCCATTCCACTCCACGGACTGGATGCGTGCGCATTTTCTCTCAGGTGAGCTTCCCAGTAAGCCCTGAGCTCCTCCAGCACTGCTGATGTCGACACCAGGGTGCATGCCCGCTTGGCCAGCCCTCGTGTTCGGCTAGGTGCCTCCGTGTGCATGGTTCCCCCGTTGGGCAACCCCCACATGTGTATTTCCACGGTAAGTCTCTCTGAGCACGTGTCTTCCCTTGGCAAGACACCTTGCCACCCCTGGGGTTGAAAAATTCTCCACCTGCGGCTGGATACCCCAGAGTTCTCCATATGCAGTCCCTACGGGGGTCATATGTGTATTCTAAAGTCCTCCCTTCGGGCAGGCATTGTGTTGCATTTCTCCATGTGGGATATGCTTCCCAGTGTACCTTGGTATCAGCGTTGAGCCTACCCCCTCGTTCGTGCTAAGACTCACGGCAGGGAGCCCTGGTCAGCGCAGGACGCTGGAAGACAGCTGTCGTGGCGAGATTGTATTGGGACCCCCATTTCGTCAGTAACTGACGTAACTCGTAGTGTACTGACTGAAAGGGAACGTCTCGGTTACGTATGTAACCCTCGTTCCCTGAAGGAAGGGAACGGAGACGTTACGTCCCCATGCCACTTCCGCTGTACCGCTGGAACGGCCGGACGCTCATGCCTCGGCTCTTCAGCAGGTAACATAATGCGAGATTGCCACGCAACGCCCTTTATACCCACACGGTGGGGCGGGGTTGCGTTATGCAAATTCCGCAGACCCATGGCATTTTCATGCCATTGGCTTGTTTTGTAGAGCTCAAAGGCGATTGGCTTCTAAGCGAAACCCCCATTTTGTCAGTAACTGACGTAACGTCTCCGTTCCCTTCCTTCAGGGAACGAGGGTTACATACGTAACCGAGACGTTCCGGGTTGATGACGCAAGACGCAAAAGCCGAAGTAGCACGTCCGACTAAAAAAGAACCGAATGAGCCGGTTCAAACATCTGTCGAAGTTTGCCGAGGATTACCGAGGGCTCAAAAGGAACCGAACGAGCCGGTTCAACCAGCTGAACTTTATAACAGCTATATCTTTCTATATAGGCTACTTTAGACATGTAACATATCCGTGTTTATGTATGTCTAGGCTACTCAATATTGGTCAGTCGTATCCGACATAAAGGATCCGTGAATGAAACTGTAACCACAAACACCATTAACTTAAGTGAATGAAAGGCAATAATCAGCAAAATGCACTCACGCAAATAACTTTATTCGTTTGTTTTAATATGCATTGACACAGATTACTTTATTTGAATGTTTCCTTGATATAACATGACACTGAGAAATGCATAAAAAAGCATAAAAGAAATGCATAGTGACATCATTACATGATGACGTCAGGAACCTATGAATCAGCTTTTTGAACCGGTTCATTGAGTCTAACTGTCCGAAAAGAACCGGTTCGCGGAAATGAATCGGACTTTTCATCACTAATACACACATTAGTTTTTAAAACACAGACATCTGTAATGTAACATGTTATGTTATATTATATTATTTGAGAGAAACACACATTAACTAATTAGTGTTACCATGCTATTTCCGAGACCGCATTGTCTTCATCATTAGCATAACTTACAGGCCAAACTCCAACCGAACTTTCAAAACTCTGTTCATAAACTCCTTAACGCTTTAAACAATGACATTCACACTTTACAGCATGTCAACAGTATGTTCAACATCACATTTATAACCTGATGAGGTGGAAATAATTACGTTAAAGTCGGCGTGAAACGGAAGTTGAGCTCATCCTTTTCTCGTTATTGTGACGTATATCCGAGTGAAATGGCTTCTGAAATTAGAAAAAATGTAGGGCGGGGCTTGATTTCCTCCTTCGGGAAATTGGATCGTTGGAAGTTGAGCGTTGCTAACAAAATGGAGGCAGACTTGAATGCCAGTTTGCACTCAGTTGTGGAGGATTACTCTCCACCGGACTAACCACCGGTACCCTCCCATGCAGCATTTTTTTTTATCGAGGAGCCTGACAATGAGAATGAGAAAAACTCGATCTATCTCTTAAATAAATGTATTTTCTCTCTAAATCTTTTCTACATATGTTACTGAGCATATTTCCTCACTTTTCCCTGGTTTATGCTACATATTTCACTAATTTTAAGCCTTTTATGGCTTTATTTCTATAAAAAACTCAGCGCTCCCTATATAAGGGGGACGCGCCGTAAGCACGTTCACACACGCTGCATTTCTAAGTGCGAGCCGTCACAACAAGCTGATCGTCCGACTATATTGAGTACTTTTTACTTAAAAAAAGCTTTTATTTCTCATATATTTCTCTCTTTTTGACTCAAGTCCTTCCTGAAGAAGGTATTGTGTGTACCGAAAAAAATGCACCTAACCACCATTGCTACGACCGAATGAATTTTTAAAAATGAATGAAGTGCACAGATAAATCATTTATAGTAAACACTCTAATATTAAATATAAAAATACGAATTGTAAAATGTGATTTCATGCCGACTTTAAATAAATCACAGGACACGGGGATGCTGCTGCTGCTGCTGCTTCCTCAGTTGCTGTAATGTCTGTGCAGCGCGCCCCTCCCCCTTCAGGTGAACGATCAGGGGAAAAAGGCAAAAGCAATCGAGTGATCAGCTGCTCCAATAAACTGGGCCAGAAAAATCGATCATCATACATTAGAAAGAGTAATGCATACTGTAAAGTACATTCAAATACACTCTCTGCTTTAATACTCTCTGCTTTGTTCAAACTTTTTTCTATTACACAGCTTGGTTCAAGCTTATTTGTACCCACCACACCTCCATATTTCATTTCCAGTGGAGGTCCAGACAATACTTTTTGACACAGTTACAAATTTCCATGTGGACAGCAGTAGTACTTTGTATATATGTCTAAATATCAAGGATAAGGATATTGGGCCAAAGCAGAGGCGTTTGAGAATTTTCTACAAAATAGCCACAATCATACGGGTCCAAGCACCAACGATGATGTGGTTTTTACAGCAAAGTCCACCTTGAATCTGCACTGAAAGTTTGGGTTTGATCATAATATATGTTGTGTATATGTGGACACATTCAACATTTAAATTTAGATGAATCCCTTGCCATAGGATGTTACAGGATCATTTCAAATAAATATGATGTAATTTATGTCATTTGCAGCTCAAGACTATTTATCTGAAGTATTTATCTTTTAACCCATTTTTATTATTTATTTAAATAAAATGTGTAGCCTTTTAATATTTTAAACTGTATTTGTGTGGACTGTTGTGTTTTAACTCTAATGCAAAATATTTTGTACAACTAAAACCAATTTAATAATTTAATAAATCAAACAATCATGTAATATGTTTTTTGTAGAAATTGCAATATAATGGAATGCAGAAACACAGAACAAACTGTCATATTACTCAAGACAGCATTTTAGAAAAAGTTAATAAATCAAATAATTCTTAGGTGTGCGTGAGCTTCTGAGCTGGTGTCAGGTTCCAGTCCACAGGGAGACTACACATGGAATGCCTCGATTGAAATAACCCTATACCAGGGGTCGGCAACCCACGGCTCTTTCATCCCTGTGCAGCGGCTCCCCCTAGCTTTGAAAAATATATATGGGAATCAATAAATAAAAGCTTTTTTCAATGGTATACCTCTTATTATCAAGATTGAAGTGATCTTGTTACATTAAAAGGTTTTTTTTTTTTTGTCGATCAAAATATGCGTCACATCCCACATGCACCACAGGACTCGCCGCACGCTGCTGCATGTCATCACGTGCCACAATAATTGTGATTTTTCGATTCCCGGTAAGCTAACAATGGATAAATGTAAAAAAAGAAAAGTTTCTGAAGAAAATAGAACATTTAATGCTTCATGGACAGATTCATTTGCCTTCACTGCTGACGATGCTGGCTTACCCGTGTGCTTGATATGTGGCGAGAAATTCGCAAACAACAAAAAATGTAATGTAGAAAGACATTTCCAGAACAAACACATAGCATTTGCTGAAAAGTACAAAGCTGGAGATGAACGAAAAAGAGCAATTTCGGAACTGCTGCGGAAAGCTGAGCAGAGCAAACACACTTTCAAGAAGTGGATCAAGTCTACAAACTCTACTGCTGCTAGTTTTGTGGCTGCTCAGGAGATAGTCAGGCGTGGAAAGCCATTTACAGACGGAGAATATTTCAAAGAATCATTCATTAAAGTATCAGCACATCTATTCTCTGACTTCAAAAACAAACATGAAATTGTTCAGAAAATTAAAGACATGCCTCTCTCTGAAGAACCATAAAGATGACAGCAAACATCACCAGTCAACAAATTAGGGACATTAATTCGGCTCCAGCGTACTCAATCGCCTGAAGATGTAAACGATATTGAGCAAATTGCATTGTTCTGCAGATATGTGAACTCTGCTGGGCCACAGGAAGAAATCATTGAGCTGATACCGTTAAAAGGCCAAACACGGGGCGAGGACATCTGCGAGGCTGTGGTGAATAGCTTAAAAGCAAAAGAAATAAACACTACCCACATGGTATCAGTGGCTACTGATGGAGCACCGAGTATGACAGGAGGACAAAAGGGCTGGAAAAAAAAGCTGCTGACGTTTCACTGCATTCTGCATCATGTGCGCTCAAACATTTCCCCCGGAATGCACAGAGGTGATGAACCTTGTCATTCAGATAGTGAACAAAATAATGGCAAAAGGGTTAAACCACCGACAGTTCTGTTCATTATTACAAGAAGTCGACAGTGAATATTCGGATCTCCTGCTGCATAACAAAGTCCGGTGGCTGTCCAGGGGAGAAGTGCTGAAGCGCTTTCTCATTTCCCCTCTTTAAGAGAGTTCAAAGAAGCACACAATCAGATAAAATACAATTATTTACACCGTGCAATAATCGCAATACCAACTGCATTTGGGAAAAGATTCTGTGAGTTCAGAGAGGAAAAAAACACATTATCCTTTCCTGTCACTCCCCTGAACATCGATCCATCCCTGTTGAACATGGCTGCATTTACAGGCGTAAGTCAACCTGATCTTGAAATTGAACTGGCTGACATAGCTGATAAAGACATATGGGTGTCTAAATTCAAAAGACTGACAGCTGATCTTGAAGATGTTGCTCATCAGAAGGCCATTCTTGCTCAGAATCACAAATGGAGCGATATTGAAAACCTCTCAAAACCCGACCAACTTGTGTTTGAAACATGGAATGCCATTCCCGACACTTATATGAACATGAAAAAGTATGCATTTGGAGTCCTGTCGATCTTTGGATCCACATACTTATGTGAGCAGCTTTTTTCCAGCATGAACTACATAAAAAGCAAACATCGCTCGCGCCTCATGGATGACAGCTTGCAGTCCTGTGTGAAGGAACAGAAATCACATTAATCAGGTGAGAAAGCTATAATTTAATACGCTATTATTTTGCTAAATATATATTTGTATCTTGGACCCTGAACTGATGTAGTTGTTTTATGTTCAGGCTCAACAGTTGATTGCTGTACACTCAAAAAAATGTTTTTTCGATACTGTTCAGTTTATTTAAAAAATAATTTTCATTTAACACCATTATATTAGGTTTCTCATTCAAACACAATTGCATTGTGTTAAACTGACTTGAAACAGTTGCGTTTTAGCTCAACTCAATATTTTTATTTTGAAAGAACATGTTTCAGTTAAGTAGGCCGAAAATAACATTTGATGCTTGTTCAATTTACGCAAGTAAATTAAATTAATCCAACACAATTCTTTTCTCCACTTTACTTAATCCATTTGAGTTGAGAGTACATAAATGATTTTAGTTTTTTTAAAACTGCATTATATAAACCAGGGACAGGATTTCCCCTCCCCATCATGCTTTGCACAGGACTGGATACGGAGAGTAAATGTTGAAATAAAATGTTATTGTATGCGTTTTTTCATCAAGATGAAAAAATTGGGAGACTTGTTAATGTTTAATGTTATTTTATTTTTATATTTAAAAAAGAGATTCTGGTATGTTAGTGTTTTTGGAGGTTACCATTGTGGTGAAGTGTAGAGCATGTGCTTGGGGTGAGGACCTGCTAATAACAATTAAAGTTGTTTTAATAATAAAAAATAACTACTTTGGGTATGCCATGGATGTAACAAAACCATCTTCTGGCTAGCCAATAAGATTTTGTAAAAGGTTTTCTTGTTAGATAACATTTATAAATGTTGTAAAAATTGTATTTCACTAAATAAAAATAATTAATTAAACTGGATTACTTGTTTTGGTTTTTATTTGATATTAATTTTAGAATAATTGAACTTAATAGTTTTGGACAAAATTAAGAATGTTAACCTGATTCAACTAAATGGCATTGAATTAACCTTATGTAAAAAACTTAAGTTTACTGAAATAAACAATGTTAATTAAATTCAACATAAACTAGTTACGTGGAACCTGTTGACATAAAAAAAAGTTAAGTAAATCCAACATATAATTTTTTTTGAGTGTAGCTACGTGACTGAGAAAAAAAAAGGATGACAACTGACAACTTCGGTCATAATTAAACCATAAACTGGCAGAATTTTATGCTTGCTCTTTCTAATATGCTGCTGCTATGTTGTATTATTTTTTTTAAAGTGGGCTGCTCTTTATTTTATTTATTTTTCACAAAAAAGGGAAGGACTCAAACAGCCATGCATTATGCATTTAGCTTGAAAGTAACCCTACACGTGCCAGTGTTTTTTTAATGTTCATAAGAGTTTGATTTTTCCATTGTCATGAACAGCAATAAAATGTCAATAGTTTTATTTTTGTAGTTCTGTAATTTCATAAATGCAACACACTTTAGTTATTTTATGTATTGCAAACTGATTATAAAACTTTATATGCAGCGTTATTTTAATTTTAGGGATCACATAGGGTTTGTGGCTCCTGTGAATTTTATTCGGTGGTAAAGAGGCCAAAATGGCTCTTTTGATTTTGAAGGTTGCAGACCCCTGCCCTATACCAACAATGTTTGCATGTTCTCACGCAGAGGACATCTTGAATTATTTTGCATTGTTTTTGCATGATACAATTCAAAGGATTGATTGAAATGACCAGTTTAGAGGGCAAACATGTACTAAAATACATGTTCGAGCTCTTACAACTGAAAGCAATTAAAATATATCAGTGCCATTGTTTTGTCTCAAGATGCACACCAGTAATTTTTTTTCTAAGGCACATTTATTAAAGCTCCTTAAATATCCTAACTGAACTAATACAGGGCTTAGATTAAGCCTGAATTTTGTTGGAGGCAATGTGGAACATCAATGGCTAATAAAATACCACCTTTTGGGCCAGAAGTAGCGGCTGAAATGATAATAGGAGAAAAGTTTGAATAATCACTCATTACATTACATTACATCTAGGGAAAATACCAGAAACTGTTTTAGAAGAGGATAAATACATAATAAAGATATTTTTAACAAGCAGTAGGACAGCCATTTCTCATAAATTGTTGCAGGTAGGAATTGTAAATGACATTTATTGTATTTATTGTAAAGGCTCAATTTAGAAAATTGAAACAAGTATTGGGGGAAATAGTGACTTATTTACACTGATAAAGAGTTGGACGTATTTCTGTGCCAAATGCACTCTTTCAGGATTTGAATAACTTTCGGAAAGTTTTTTTTCCCCGAGTATGGCTCTGTATGACCTCATAAAGGGCAGAATTGCTTGTATGGGCACTTCTCCCGGATGAGCGCATGCGCACATCAACCAGAGCGAGAGCAAGAGCACGTCCATCAATGAGCTTTGTTCGGGTTACTGGAGCCGTCTGCAGTGCTGTCATTTTGTTTTTAGACCACAAAATCAACAATGTCACTAAAGAAGTGTGAGTGAAACTGCATCAAATGTCTGTGTTTTGTTGGCAGTCGGCGCGTAAGTGCATTTAATGTGAACAGCACGAATGTATAGTGAATCGAAAGTTATCCATTGAGTGTATGTGTGTGCTCGAGATTCTTTAGCTCCGTCCACTGCACGCCTTCACGAGTTCGGCTGTTTTCGGAAAAGAATCGGTGCGGTGTATCTGTCTTTTATAAATCTGATAAAACTAAAGACTCTTTGGACATATGAAGGGTGCAATACCACTCTATAGGCACTCAAGATTAACATGAGATTGGCAGAAACTGTGTGTGTTATGCCACCTTTAAATTGCTCCATTATCTAAACCTTTAGTCTCACTGAGAAACAGTGTAATTTCTTTTAAGCATGACGTTGCACATGACGTTTCAGGTCTGTGTAGTATATGAAACTCTCTTCACACTGAAGATACTTGTATGGCTTCTGCCCAGTGTGAACATCATGTGAACATTCAGGTTTCCTTTAATTGCAAAACTCTTTCCACACTGAGGACAGATGAAAGGCTTCTCTCCAGTGTGAATTCTCATGTGGAGATCAAGGTTTCTTTTCTGTTTAAAACTCTTTCCACACTAAAAGCATATGAATGGCCTCTCTCCAGTGTGAATTCTCATGTGAATCTTGATTTCCTTTTACCGAGATGCTCTTCCCACAAAGTTTGCATGGGTACGGGGTCTCTCCAGTGTGAGTTCTCAAGTGGGCATTAAGGGCAAGAAGAATCAAGTTTTAAATAGGAAAAATATTGAAAGTCTTTGGTCATTTTTGATAGAGATGCTAACGGTCTAATCAGATTCAATGATCTATGCTAAGCTATGCTAAAAGTTCTACCGCCAGATCCGGAGATCGGCTGAATGGATTTGAAAACGGTAAAACTCAACTGTTTAACTGTAGGGGAGTTGGAAAATGAGCCTAAAAGTGGAGTGTTCCTTTAAACTAAAGCACTATTGCAAAAAGCAACGTGCAGTATCTACAAACTAAATGTTCATCCAACTTTCTTGTTGTGTCTTACAACATGTTGAATGTTTTTAATAACTTTAATAGTTTTATTGATGTTTGCATGTTGTGAATGTTAAAATTAGAAGTAAGCCTCAAGAATAAGAGTGGCCTTATCGCAATGCTCCTTTCACCTCATTTTATTTAAAAAGTAATTCATTACAGGCCAAGGTTGCTTTAAAAACAGTAGTTAAAAATTTACACAATTTAAACAAATAGAAGAGCAACAGACAAGTAGTGTGTGTGTGTTTGTCCCAAAGGCAGTTTTTTAATTCTTTCCGTTTCTGCAGACCAAGAATACTTTAAAAGCATTTGTTTTAAGAACATTATTTTTAACCATTCATTTTAATGTAGGTATACAACATGTGTGTGAGTGGTTGTGTGTTTGTGGTTTGTTCAGTTCTCTCAAATGTTCACTCCTCCCTCCTCCTCAGCCAGGTTCTCCCAAAACTGACGGCAGTTGAGGGGCATCATTGCGCAGAGCTTGGAAATGATGTCCGATGACAGACAGATTTGGAGCCTTCTTTAGCTTAGCCAGTGAGTGGCCAGCCAGTCATGCCAAGATGAGCACCTCCAGGCTGCCTCCTCATCTCTTTCTCCACCCCATGGTGGAAACTGTCTGCGCTCATGAAGGTGTGCCCTGGTTCAAAATACTTTAAGGTTATAACCTCAAGTGGGGTCGTAGGGTCATTTACCACAGTGACTTAAGTTGTAAGGAGGCACAAGTTTTTGTTCTGTGCGGTGCAGTTGTCATCCAGTAAATTACGTTTCACATCCCGCTCATCATTAAAGGCCGGCGTACACTGTGCGACACTCGGGAGGTCGTGAGATATTGCACACGCTACGAGTCAGTTAACTTGATAATCGTGTCAAAGCAGCTGGTACACGACTGTACTGCACGGCGAGCCGGCGGCAATCACGTGAGCTTTCGCGCGAAACACAGTGACTGGAGCTTTCGATATTGCAGCTATCTTCTGATAGGAAAAAGAAAGAAAAAATGATTTGTGTGCAAATGATTTGTTGAAAAGCAGAGAACAGCAGCCATTCCTTTCAACAGGAACAACCAGAGACAAAGAAAAAGCCAGGTTCTCCCAAAACAGTAATCGTGTGTGTGTGTGTGTGTGTGAGACAGTGTATGCACACGCTGTATGGTTGCAGCCACTGAGCTATAGGCTAATAATACTTGATTTAGTCTATGTGATGTGGTTGTGTATGATTTGGCAATAGGGAACAGCCTGTACACTGTTGAAAATCGGACAGACTCCCCATATTTTTTAAACATGTTAAAAAATGATCGGAAAACCACTTATTTTGAATCTTTCTTTAGAAAATGGTATAGTCCCATCTGACATGAAAATAGCAAAGATCATTCCATTGTACAAGAAAGGTAATCGATATGATCCTGGTAATTACCGTCCAGTCTCGATTCTTAGTGTAGCTTCGGAAATTCTAGAAAAGATTGTGTATAAACAGATGTATCAATATGTGTGCAATAACAGTTTAATTTATGATTTTCAATCAGGTTTTAGAAGATCTTATTCGACTGATACTACTTTACTTTATTTAACAGATTTTATAAGAAAGCAAATTGATGGAGGTAAAATGTGTGGAATGGTACTCTTGGATCTTCAAAAAGCTTTTGACACAGTGAATCATTCGATATTGCTAGATAAATTAAGTGTCATGGGTTTTTCAAGTATGGTCATAGCCTGGTTGAACTCTTATTTAACTGGGAGAGTTCAAAGGGTAGAAATTGATGGGATAATCTCTGAGGAAACAATTATTAATAATAGAGTTCCTCAGGGAAGTGTCTTAGGCCCCCTTTTATTTCTCTTATACATAAATGACATGCAAGCTGTTTGTGACTGTAATTTGTTTTTATGTGCTGATGACTCTGCTTTACTGGTTTCAGACAAGGATGTTGGCAAAATACAAGAGATATTAGCTGAGGAGCTTTGTAAAGTAAGAGACTGGCTCTCGGAAAACAAACTCTTATTGCATTTAGGTAAAACTGAATCAATACTATTTGGATCTAAAAGTAAACTGAACAAAGCTCCTCACTTATCTATCAAGGTAGGGGACTGTGTATTATCAAATATAACCACTGTTGATTATCTTGGATGTGTTCTTGACAATGATTTAAGTGGTGCAAGTATGGCTATGAAAATTTTAGGGAAGGTCAATGCTAGGACAACATTTCTTGCAAGATGTGGTAGTTTTTTGGATAAGCAAAATTTAAAATTACTTGCATCATGTCTAGTGCAATGCCATTCAGAGTCTGCTTGTATTTCTTGGATGTCTGATTTGTCTCGTGCATGGCTGGACAAGTTACAGAAATCTCAAAATAAATTGATACGGTTGGTTTTAGGTTTAAGTAGTTTTACACATAGTAATGTTTCCCATTTTAGACATGTTAAGTGGTTACCTATAGAAAGCAGAGTTGTAAATCTTAAAATTAAAGATGTTACACAAGATAATTAATGAAAGAGCTCCTACATACTTTAATATGTATTTTTTTAGGGTATGTGAAAAACATTGTTATAATACTAGGGAGAGTCTAATGGATATCACATTATGTCGTTTTAAAACAATGTACGGTCGTAGGTCTTTCGAATACTCAGGGGCCCAAGACTGTAATAAGTTGCCTCTAGATGTAAACAGTATGTCAAATATGGTTGGATTTAGTATGAAAGTTAAAAGTTGGCTATTAGATAGGTTGTTTTAATGATGAATTTGTATTAGTGTTTTTGGGTGGATGATTAATTGTGATGTAAATTTTAGTAATGTTGTGTTGTAATCATAATAGTATGCAATGCCTTTATAACCTGTCACCAGGTTTCCTGTTTCACCCGTTTCAATAAGGAGGTTCAACCAACTCTGAGTTTAAACTTGAACTCTGAGTTGACTTACCCTGAGATGGGAAACTCTGAGTTTTGGGTTTCAGAACAGCTGAATTGAGGTAGTTCAATCAACTCTGAGTAGACTGACTCTGAGTTGAACGCGTGCGCCACGACTATGAAAAGCCACGAACAATGGAGCTCCGAAATTACGATTCACCATGGCAACAGCACCCAACAAAAAGACATCCGCATACTTCCGGGTCAAACGTAAGTTTAAATCATTGTTATAATATCAGAGGTGAAAACTGGCAGAACGGCAAGTTATTGAACTAATATTCATTTTCATGGTATCCCACGGGCAAAAAAAGAAGAAAAAAGAATGTGTTAGCAGCTAAAAATGAAGTATAAAAATTTAATCAGGTAAAGCTTTAAGCATAAAAGGTTCATGTTTGTAGGTTTCATGACTTTACAAACATTTGACATATTAAATAAATATCATTCGCACATCTTTTTCAATGTGCAGCAGCTTTTTCCACATAGTCAAGTCAAGTCACCTTTATTTATATAGCGCTTTTTACAATGCCGATTGTTTCAAAGCAGCTTCACAGTGTTAACCGGAAAATAATGCAACATAATTTGATTCAGCTGTACAGCCGCTCAGGAGAAAACGGTGATGTCATCCAGCTCATTTCAATTATCATATAGTGTCAATGCGGGCGGATTAGTAATATAGTTGAATATTTAGTGTCCCTAACTGAGCAAGACAAAAGCCAAAGGTGGCAGACATAGTCTAATGCTCTTTTCACACAATGTTCAACAATCCAACCTGTTACATTTCTGAATTAGGGCAATGAAATTAACATTTAACTTCTATTCAGGCCAACAGCAAGAAGGCAGAGGCTCGCAAAATGATGGGAGGACCTGCACCACCACCATTGACAGAAGAAGAGGAAGAATATTAAAATCCAACAGGAAAAAAAAAGAACTGTTGCTTTTGTATTTAGCAAATAAAGATGACCAAATAAATTGTGAATAATTTGTGTTTATTTAACACCTGTGGTGTATGGCATATATTTCAGACTACCCTTCCATCCGGTATTCTTCCATTTCATATAGTAATCTGTTTCATTTTCGGAAGGTGCAATGAGAATATGGGAAAAAATGCTTTTCTTTTGTCTTGTAATTTCCAGTCAAAATATCTAAAGATTCTTAAGTCAATGTGCATTTTCTAGGCCTACATAAGAAAAATTACATAAGTATTTAGTCTTGTTTCCTGGGGGACAAAAAAAAAAGCAAATTTAAGTGCATTTTTCTTATTTTGCAAATTATATGCCAGTAGGGTAAGAAAAAAAATACTCAGTATGAAAAGCATTTGTGTAGCATGAATGAAAAGGGGGAGGAGACCGAAAGAAACTCTGGGTTTACCGAAGAAAACCTGCTCCCGACCAGGTTAGGTTCACAGAGTAAGTTACTCTCTTTCAGAAATTGGCTTGACTTACCCTGCTTTCTCTGGTTTAACATACCTCCCATTCTGAAACAGAAAACCCAGAGTTTCCCTCATTTCAGGGTTAACATACTCAGAGTTTTCACTTAACCTCCAGGCCCCAGGAGTGAAGTTGTGCTTTACAGCAAGGACCACAATGGAAACAAGTTTTGTTTAAACTTTATTGTGCTATCCTTGACAAAGGAGTGTATTTTCACTATTATGCTGTCTAATAAATCAAATCAGAATCAAAAAATTGGGAGGTTGTTTGGTGCTCGCAACGTACTCGGCTCGTCTCACACCCTGCGAGCCACGACTATGCGAGCATCAACGATTTCCACACGAATGAAAAAAATCTCCTCTGCCTTCCTTCCAGCAAATCTTCGTGCCATATTACTGAAATGCTATTTTTCTTGGAAGATGACTTTTACCCCACAAGGTTTCATGGAAGGCCGAGATGCGTTTAGTAAAGACTGCAGTCTTCACTCCAGGCATTCGGGGCAGCATGATGACTTTCTGGAGGTCAACACTGCGGATTGAGAGGTCATCAAGCTCTTCCCTTTCTGCATCCAACCTGCAGTGATGCCTTCCTCTCTCTGCTCTCCTCTTGTGCTCCTCCCACTTTTGACAGGGGTGACATTCCTGGGGCCCGTTTCAATAAGGAGGTTCAACCAACTCTGAGTTTAAACTTGAACTCTGAGTTGACTTACTCTGAGATTGGAAACTCTGAGTTTTCGGTTACAGAACAGCTGAAATTAGTTAATCAACTCTAAGTAGACTGATTCTGAGTTAAGCGCGTGCACCATGACTATAAAAAGTCATCAATGCAGCGCAGATATTATGAGTCACCATGGAAACAGCGCCAGACAAAAAGAGGTCTGCATATTTCTCCCCAGCAGAACTGGATGTGCTTCTACAAGCTTACGGACTATATAAACACATATTTTAAAAATAAAAGCAACATGGCTGCAGCGGCGAAGGACAGGGAGGTTGCTTGGGAGAAAATAGCTGCTCGAGTCAATGCGTAAGTTTAAATTTGAATTACTGTTATACAGTGTTGTGTGTAATTAATTACTAATAAATTTAAATATTGTACTTTAATTATTTTTCACTTGAAAAGGGATTACTCTTAATTCTTCTGTAATTTAAAGTTACATCTGAAGTAATTGCATTAAATACTGCATAGACTATAGAACAATTCTGTTTAAAACAATAGTGGATTTAACATAATTTTTTAATGTTAAAAGTTATATTTTCAATTTGACCATCTCCCTCTACACACTTTGGTCAGTTTCATGTCTCTCCTTGTATTGTTCAAGTGGTTGGGGTTGATATGGGATTTAGAAAGTAATTAGTAATAAGTAATCCAATTCTTTAGAGTGATTAATTATTACATTAATCTAATAACACTGTTGAAGATGTCATTTGTAGCTAGTAATTAAAAACTATTTTAGAATATCTTACCCAACTGTTGTAATATCAGAGGAGAAACTGGAAGAACAGTATGTTATTCAACCTAATTTTAGGTGCAATCCTGCAGGCATAAAAAGGACATGGCAGCAGCTGAAAATGAAATATAAAAACATAGTTCAATCAGGTAAGGCTTGAGCATATCATGGGTGTAGGCTACCTGACTTTACAAACATTTGACATATTAAATAACTTAATAGCATTCAATATCTAGCAGTGCAGTAGCGTTTTTGACATGGGTCTAATAGCTGTTTTCACACAATTAAATGTTCTTTCTCATTTGACAACAGAAAGAAGGCAGAGGCTCGCAAAACGGGGGGGAGGACCAGCACCACCACCTCTAACAGATGCAGAGGAGATGGCCCTGAGCCTTAATGCTGAAAGGCCAATGGCTGAGGGAATTCCTGGAGGGACTTCACCAGAGCCAGTCACTCTTGCCTTCATTAAGTGTAAGAGGCATACCTATGTTATTTTTTTATATAGGTTTTTTTTTCTTTCCTTTTTTCTATTTATTTTACTTTTGGTTGGGTTTTTCGTTGTCCCAACAGATTCTGATGGGAATATCTGTCTTTTGGAGCCTCCTATCCCAACAGAACCACAGGCAGTAGTAAGTAGCCTACTTAATACACCAGAAATTATGACAAATGGTATTGTAAAGTGTACTCAACCAAATGCTCATCTTCACAGGACAATGGTGATGAAGAAACAATTTCTGCTGCCACAGAGAGGCCTGAGGTAATGTACACATCAAACAATCTACACATTCACATTTCTTCACATTTTGTGTGGAGTAGCCTATAGAAGTTTATATCATTCTTATCTCTCCCCCCACCCCCCAGAGTGTGGAAGAACAGCAGCAGGAAGGTCCATCAACCTCTACAGCACAGATGAACACAGTTCAGTGATTTTCAGTAAATGCCAGAGTTTAATTCTGTAGATTACAACTACATGATGTAACTGTAATCTACTGTATTTTCAGTTGCCAGTTAAGGAGTTATATAGGCTTCATCTTATTAAAAAAAATAGAAAAAAATAGCAAAGAAGTGATATACTTGGACCGCCAGATCCAAAAGGCAGATCTGGAAATCGAGATCCTAAAACATAAGCTACAGGTGAGTGTATGGTCACAGGTGAATTGTAGGAAGTATTGGAATTATTAAAATCTAACAGTTGTTTTTGGATTTGTAGGAAATAAAGAAGAACAAATAAATTGTGATTTTGTGTTTATTCATTTAGTTAATTTTGTGGTTGGTTGTGGTGGAAATCATGTGGATTAATCTGAGAAGACATTGTGGCATATAATATCTCAGACTACCCTTCCATCCTGGAAATCTGCAGGGTGTATGAGGTCTTCCTCAGGGTCTTATATTTGTAGGGCAGGGTGTTGCTCCCCTCTAATTGTGGCAATATTATGGAGAACAACACATGCCACAATAATGTCGCAGGCCCTCTCAGGGGTTACCCTGAGGTGACGTAGGCACTGGAAACGTGCTTTCAACAGGCCTATGTTCATCTCCACCCGGGCTCTCGTCCTGCAGTGTGCCACATTGAAGCGCTGCTGGGGGCCTGGTTCAGGTTCTGGGTAAGGGGTAATTAGTGTTGGTTGGCATGGGTAACCCCTATCTCCCAGCAGAAAGCCATCAATCTCTCCTATAAGGAAGTTCACATTGCTTTAGTGCTGCATAGAAGTTCCCCTGTAAGTGTGTAGTGCATACATTGAAATAAGTGTATATGGCATACATTTACTCACCACTTTGCAGCCTGTTGTTCAGGGTTGACTCACGATATATTCGTGAATCATGAACAGAGCCGGGCCACTTGGCCTCCACATTTGTGATGATATGTGCAGCATCACATATGATCTTCACAGTGCAAAGAATGAGACATTTTAGTTACAGTATTGTGATGAAGCTCTATTTTTGTCTCATCAGACCACATGACCTTCTCCCATTCCTCCTCTGGATCATCCAGATGGTCATTGGCAAACTTCAGACGGGCCTGGACATGCGCTGGCTTGAGCAGGGGGACCTTGCGTGCGCTGCAGGATTTTAATCCATGACGGTGTAGTGTGTTACTAATGGTTTTCTTTGAGACTGTGGTCCCAGCTCTCTTCAGGTCATTGACCAGGTCCTGCCGTGTAGTTCTGGGCTGATCCCTCACCTTCCTCATGATCATTGATGCCCCACGAGGTGAGATCTTGCATGGTGTCCCAGACCGAGGGAGATTGACCGTCATCTTGAACTTCTTCCATTTTTAATAATTGCGCCAACAGTTGTTGCCTTCTCACCAAGCTGCTTGCCTATTGTCCTGTAGCCCATCCCATCCCTGTGCAGGTCTACAATTTTATCCCTGATGTCCTTACACAGCTCTCTGGTCTTGGCCATTGTGGAGAGGTTGGAGTCTGTTTGATTGAGTGTGTGGACTCAAGGTGTCTTTTATACAGGTAACAAGTTCAAACAGGTGCAGTTAATACAGGTAATGAGTGGAGAACAGGAGGGCTTCTTAAAGAAAAACTAACAGGTCTGTGAGAGCCGGAATTCTTACTGGTTGGTAGGTGATCAAATACTTATGTCATGCAATAAAATGCAAATTAATTACAAACCCGATTCCATAAAAGTTGGGACACTGTACAAATTGTGAATAAAAAAGGAATGCAATAATTTACAAATCTCATAAATTTTCTATTTTATTCACAATAGAATATAGATAGCATATCAAATGTTGAAAGTGAGACATTTTGAAATGTCATGCCAAATATTGGCTCATTTTGGATTTCATGAGAGCTACACATTCCAAAAAAGTTGGGACAGGTAGCAATAAGAGGCTGAAAAAGTTAAATGTAGATATAAGGAACAGCTGGAGGACCAATTTGCAACTTATTAGGTCAATTGGCAACATGATTGGGTATAAAAAGAGCCTCTCAGAGTGGCAGTGTCTCTCAGAAGTCAAGATGGGCAGAGGATCACCAATTCCCCCAATGCTGCAGCGAAAAATAGTGGAGCAATATCAGAAAGGCGTTTCTCAGAGAAAAATTGCAAAGAGTTTGAAGTTATCATCATCTACAGTGCATAATATCATCCAAAGATTCAGAGAATCTGGAACAATCTCTGTGCGTAAGGGTCAAGGCCGGAAAACCATACTGGATGCCCGTGATCTTCGGGCCCTTAGACGGCACTGCATCACATACAGGAATGCTACTGTAATGGAAATCACAACATGGGCTCAGGAATACTTCCAGAAAACATTGTCGGTGAACACAATCCACCGTGCCATTCGCCATTGCCGGCTAAAACTCTATAGGTCAAAAAAGAAGCCATATCTAAACATGATCCAGAAGTGCAGGCGTTTTCTCTGGGCCAAGGCTCATTTAAAATGGACTATGGCAAAGTCGAAAACTGTTCTGTGGTCAGACGAATCAAAATTTGAAGTTCTTTTTGGAAAACTGGGACGCCATGTCATCCGGACTAAAGAGGACAAGGACAACCCAAGTTGTTATCAGCGCTCAGTTCAGAAGCCTGCATCTCTGATGGTATGGGGTTGCATGAGTGCGTGTGGCATGGGCAGCTCACACATCTGGAAAGGCACCATCAATGCTGAAAGGTATATCCAAGTTCTAGAACAACATATGCGTTTGCAGACTGTTATAAAAAGAAGAGGGGATGCCACACAGTGGTAAACATGGCCTTGTCCCAACTTTTTTGAGATGTGTTGATGCCATGAAATTTAAAATCAACTTATTTTTCCCAAAAAATTATTTTTTTTTCTTAGTTTCAACATTTGATATGTCATCTATGTTGTATTCTGAATAAAATATTGAAATTTGAAACTTCCATATCATTGCATTTCTATTTTTATTCACAATTTGTACAGTGTCCCAACTTTTTTGGAATCGGGTTTGTACTTAAAAATCATACAATGTGATTTTCTGGATTTTTGTTTTAGATTCCGTCTCTCACAGTTGAAGTGTACCTATGATAAAAATTACAGACCTCTACATGCTTTGTAAGTAGGAAAACCTGCAAAATCGGCAGTGTATCAAATACTTGTTCTCCCCACTGTATATATTACACATTACACATCCTCTGCACTGAAATTTGCTAGACTACATTGTTCAGAGACTGCACTGCAACTAGCCATGCTGCTTTGCCCTGTTTCAGAACTGTCTACAAATTTAGCATTAACAATTAGTCCTCGACACATTTCAACTCTTAACTTGTCGTGGCTCAAAATCTTTGAAGCCAAGGTTTCTCCCTCATACTTCACACCTCTTTGCAATTGAAGAAGCTCATGAAACACATCGTCATCCAAAACAAACTTTTGATTACCTGTACCAACATCAATGGTGATGTGTCCCCGAACTGTTGACCTAATTTTACTCGTTTTGCAGAATGCTTTGCAATCCAAGCATCTGGTCATCTGAGTTTCATGATTCACAGAAGCCAAAGTGTGAAATTGTGGACAAAGATATTCCACCCGAACATCTGTGTCTACAATATCTCCCTCTACACTTTCTCTTTCATCTACTTCTACACAAGCACCAAGATCTCCAATCATAGACACTCGGCTCTGCACAGTTGTGTTGAGGCAAGGTTGCTCATTGAACAACCTCACAGACACATTTTCCAATTCATACCACTTTCCGATTTGTACAGGTATTTCGCCCCAAACTGACAAATGCATGCTTGCTGTAGAATCAGCTACTGTGTATGTCATTTGCTTAAGTCTTCGACGACTTCTGGTGACAGTGTCCTTCTTTTGAACCAGCTCCAAGATCTTGACCTTCACAGAAACCCTAAAATTAAGACACCAAACAAATCAATAAAGGTATAATGTAGGTACAATAAAAATACAACATCTCTATACATTGTTAAAATTCATACACAACAAAATTATAAACACAACTTCAGCCAATATGTGAAAATGTGAAAAAACAGTTTAAACAAATTTATTTGAAAACTGCACCCAATTAGAACAAATCCATTTAATAATTTTAATGGATACAATCATTTACACTTTTGGCACCCAAATAATAAACAAAAATAATAAAATAAAAATTATCTGCTAATATAAATTATACATGGCACTTATGATTTTTACTTCTTGAAAAGAACGGTTACTTTTACATAATATAAATATAATACTGCTATTATTACTTAATGTAAATCAAATATATCTAAGAAAATGCTAGTCTTATAACTTACTGTAAATGGAATCTACCACTAAAAAAATCTTGTTTTCAAGTTAAAATAGCATCTAATAGTTACTACATTTACTATAAATAACAACTATTCCAATTTGCACTTAATGTAAATATGTACTACTTTTATTAAATATACAAAAAAGTTACCTTAAAAACATAAAAAGGAAGAAAAAAATACACAATCACAGTAAAAGCCATTCACAATTCATACCATAAGCAAATGTGTATTATTATTTTCGTTCACCTTGACTACAACAGGCAGCGATTTAGATCTTCTTCAATAAAAGAATTGCTTATTCACACTTTTAAATCAAAGAGTAAAACATTGCAAAAGCTGTCATTTTGACAGATAACTTTCAATATAAGCTTTTTTAGACTAAAAAAAAAGTTTACTTACCACAATATATTTCACAACATCTTCAATTACCTAACATCTTTCTACAATATAAACTGCAGAAAAACGAATAAAATAAATAAACCATTTTACGAGACTTACCCTCTGATATTCACGCACATCCTTGCAAATGTCTTCCAGGTTTTTCTCGACATTCTCCTCACACAAGTTTTCTTCAAATGAGAAAGGAAGTGTCTTCACAATAGACAATTTTGACCGCGCATTGAATAGCACGTCGCACTTGTCCTTTCCCTGGCGCGATTTTGCTAAGCCCACTCCACTTAACTTAACAGGACTTCTGCAAAAACCAAAAATAAACAGATATTACTTATACAATCACATAAATGTATATAATACAACATGCAAACAACCTCATCAAATTTATAAACACAAAATAAAAACCACAAGCTGTAAAATAGTAAAATCTACATAAATCTACATAAATACAATATATTGATTATATGCAACTGTTTCTTAGACCTGTACAATTGAAAAAAAAAACACATCTAATTGTAATGTCTTGTAATAAGACTTTTCCTACAAAACACTATTACCATCTATAACTTAAACTAAATAATCGTATATTACCAAATATTTTTAATATTAATTCACTTAGGTATCAATCTGACATAGACATGTGCAATATGACAAATATATATTACATTTTTTCAAATATATCAATATTCACGATTTTATTACAATTGTTTGTCATATTGGTTTTAATATTTTGCAAGTTATCTAAGCAGTACACACAAAATAATTTCCCTACTGTAAAAAAAAAAAAAAAAAACACCTTTCAAAGTAGCAAAATATAAAATAAAAACCAATGGCTGACATTTAGACCAAAGAAGACAAAGATAAAAATCTTAAAAAAAAAAACATAATATACCAATAAAGCAAAATAAAAGTTTTGTACAGCAAGACAGGGCTGAGGGCCATGAGAGGACAGCACAAGGCCGGTGGCAGGATTTATAATGAGCATCAACTGAGCACACCAGCCTCATATCTCTAATAGAGGACCGGAACCATAAAACAAGTACTGACAATAGTAAAGGATCAAAGAGGACCAAACCTGGACACTTGGTTATGTTTTGTTTATGTCTGTGTACAACAGTCATCCACGAGGATGCTGCCGTTTTACTTTTGTTTTGTTGTTGGTTTATTTTATTATTAAACGTGTTAAACATTCTCCAATTCCCACCTCCTCCTTCCCTAAATAACAGACCCTGTTGCAGCTTTATTTTCCAGTTACAGAATTTAACAATAACATTTAAGGAACTGAATGAACAAATATAAAATATAACATTATATATTATACATGAATCAAATATAAATTTGTGTTAAACATATGCATTAAAGTTCATCAGACAAGAGCAGCGACTGATTTTTTTCTGTTTTGTTGTTTTATTAACATTAAAAGACACTTCACCAAAAAAATCTTTCATTCTGTCTCAGGGTTTTATTTTTATACCATCGTTTAGTCACTCTCAACTTATATTAAACCTGAATTACTTACTTTCTGTTGTTCAACAAAAAAAAAATATAAATGCCAGAGACCTCCATAGTAATTTTTCTGCCTACTATCAAAGTCAATAGGTACCAGTTACTTTTTGGTAAACTACATTCTTGAAAATATCATCTTTTAGTTGTGTTTTTTTAACACAACAAAGAAATTAATAACTGGGTTTTGCCTGAGTAAATAATGACAAAAATAAAATTTTCAAACAAACTATTCCAAACGGCAACATGTTTAAAACTGTTCATTTAAAACCTGCACCCATCCATTTCCCTCTCAACTGTTCACTTTCATTTCACACATAACCAACTGTATTTATATGTTTTGACATTACATATAAATGTAATGCATCACTGCATCACCGCAGTGAAATATTTGGATCCACTGCTACCTCCTTGAAGAAGCGGTGAGACACTGTGCAAAAATCCCTCAACTTCCGAACACAATGACTTCTTTGGTGTCTCCATTGTCACACCTACAAACATATATAAATGAACAATACATTTAAAATTATTCAAAATATTTCAAATTCATACTTATAGGTAGGCTACTTATACATACTTATAAAAATTTCAATAACTATTCAAAATAACATTTCTACATTGACTATGGCACGCCCACAAAAAATCATGGACTTCGTTCGATACAATCTACAAATCTGCCTCAATAAACAAGAAAAGTGCACATTAGTGAAGGGGACACACTTTTTTGCTTTAAAACACTGCTCACTAATTAAGAAATAAACAACATTTAATATAAATGGTTATACAGTAGGGCTGGACGATTAATCGGAAAGTAATCGAATTTTCTCATGTCAGTTATTTCGGTTTTAATCACGTGACTCCTCCCCGTCAGTCACATCAAGTGCAGTGTGCAGACACACGGAAAGATTCAGGAGCAGTTATCTTTGTTTATACAATCTGGATGCTCAGTATTACTATGGTAATTGTATGTTTTACACAATTTATACATGTAAGTTAATCGCCGTTTTTATATGCGCTTACACACACACACACACAGACGGCGCACTTGCGTCCTCATGAAATTTGTCAATTAAATGCGTTTAAACACCTGCCAGTTTGAAGATTCAAGCGATCTTACACTATTCAAGAACAGCAATATGGCAAACATCTGCGTTCAGTGCTCGTGAGCATTTTTCTGTGAGAACACTCGCGCCCTGAAGCCAGATCACTTTCACTTAATTGCGTCCTTGCAAAACTTTGTCCACTGTATGTGATTTAAGGCCTGCCCGTTTGAACATTGAAGCGATTTTAGACAATCGGATGTGTATTATGTTGAACTAATGCCTGATATATTGTGACACAAGAACAAATACAAACAGTAGCTCGCACATCACGTGAAGATCGCGCGCAGAAACTCATTGTCAACGCTGTCCTGTGATTTATCACTAAAGTAGCTTAGAAACTCAACCATTATAGCATAGATTTGTTGAAGTAACTACAAAGCACAGCTTCATAGTTAATAGAGACGATATGACTAATTCACACACACAATTACTCTCTCATTAATGCATGCAAATAAATGTAATTTAGGTCTACTGTGCTAATTTATCTGTATCTGATGTACAACAAACAGAAATATGAAACATATCAAAATGTTACGACCCATAGACAATAACTGCTGAAAGTGAGCTATTTCCTTCAAATATTTTAAAATCACAAAGAAATGCACTTTTTCATTATAGAAAAAAATCCCACATTTAATAGTTGAACATATTTACATTACAAACCTTATCAGTGAAATATGAAGATAAAAAAGGAAAGCAAAAAAAAAAGAGCAAAATAATCGTTCATTAATTGTAATCGAGATAAAATGTTCAATTAATCGAGATTTTGATTTTACTTCAAATCGTTCCAGCCCTAGCGTACTATACAGGAGTGCAGCCAACTATGGTCGCAAGTTCCGTCGTTATCAACATAGTTCAACTAGTCGGTGTTTCCCGAAACCATAGTTCCAACAAACATTCGCAAACAGCATCGCAAACTTGTGTGGTCGCAACGACAGCTCTCGACCTGTGCTTAGAAGCATAGTTCCCTTCGTTCAGTCACTCCGAGTAACGTCAGTGACTGACGAATGGGGGTTTCGCCTAGAAGCCTATCATCTTCGAGATCTAGAAAACGCCCAATGGCAGTGCCAATGCCATGGGCATGCGGAATTTGCATAGCGTAACTCCGCCCCACAGTGTGGGTATATAAGGAAGTACGCTGGCAACATCGCATTATGTTTCTGCTTCGGAGCCAAGAGCATCTATCTCTTCACTCCTTAAGCCTTTTTGAGTATATCGTCAAGCTTCTTCGAGACGAACAGCTTTCCAGTCGGTGTTGGTGTTACGGCGCGTTCCAGCGAGTGTTTACTTCCTGCCTGCTGATCTGTGCAGTGATCTGCATCCAGCTGGTATTCGTTCCCTGGGCGCTTCGGCATCGCTGTGAAGCTCCCTCTCACAAAAGAACTCGCATGTGGCACGTCTTTTTAAAGACGGTTTGCCCGTGCACTTCTGGGTGCGGTCGATCTCTGTTGCCATCTGATGGGCACAATCGCTGCGTGACGTGTTTGGGCTTCAGCACGTTCAAGCAGCGTTTGTGGGTGCGTCATGTTCTCACTGCGGGAACATGACCATCGCGATGTTGCGGTCGAGACTCAATGACCTCCGCAAGGAAAGAGAGTCCCCGTACTTTGGCTGGTGGCCAGGGTGACCTGAGGGTTACGGTGTGGCATAACCCCGACGATCATTCCTCGGGCCACACCCCCCTCTCGCACATCGCTACCTGCGAGTGATCGGACTGAAGCAGCGGGACCGTCTGCGGACGCCCCGTGTGTTTCGTTCGGCGCTCCAGTTGGCGATGAGATGTCGATCGCCGCATCTCAAGGTGGGCTGGAGTCCTCTGGGGATGAAGATTCGGCTATGCTGCTGCCTTCGGGCGTGCCAGCATTGCCCAAGTCCGACCCGGAGTTGACAGCCATGTCATCTCGGGGGATGTTTGGTCTTTGGGTGTGACGCGTCCTGACAGCTGTTGGGCCCCGCCCCCAATTACTTTCTCTCCCGGGATACATGAGGAGGTCACGTGGTCCTGGAAGTCCCCGTTGTCCCCGTTGCCCTCCTGCGGCTTCGACCCTCCCGCCGCCCTTTCCGGGCCGCGCCGTAGGGATGGTCGCAGGAAGGCGCCCCCGTCCGCTCCCAGCCCCGCAGCCCGCCTAACGCCAGGCTAGCGGCGCTCCTGACGCGGACAGCTCAGGGATGGGCAGTTCTTCCAAGGAGTTGGTAGCAGGGCCACTCCTTCCCCCGGTGGAGGGCCGGGGGAGAATCTTCTGTTCAGCTGCTGGCCCCCAGGTCAGCAGCACCCTATGTGGAAGAACTAACTCACCCATCCCTGAGCACCCAGAGACCGATAGCAGTGTGCGCCGCCCCCGGGCCACGCCACTCTCGTCCCTCTCTAACGCCAGTCTCCTCTCAGAGCAGACCCCAGTGGAACGCGCGTCCTTCCCTGGTCTCCTCTGTCAGGACGCGGCTGATGACCGTGCCCCCACACCGGGACGCTACGCCTCCCACGTCCGGGCCGGTCATGCCGCCTCGCTGCCCCACCCGGGGTACGTCTGTGATCCGCACGACCCCGCTGGTGCAGTTTTTGGGAGCCTGGCTAGAGCTTCCCGGACTGTTCCGCTGGGTCGAGAAGACCATCAGGCTCGGCTATGCGATTCAGTTCGCTCAGGCTCCTCCCCGCTTCCGGGGAGTCCGCCACACCATGGGGGGCCCAACGTCCCTGTCATGCGTGCGGAGGTTGCTACCTTGCTGGCGAAGGGTGCGATCGAGCCTGTCCCTCCAGCCGAGATGAAGTCCGGCTTCTACAGCCCTTACTTCATTGTACCCAGGAAAACCGGTGGGTTACGACCGATCCTGGACCTGCGCGTCCTGAACCGATCCCTTCACAGGCTTCCGTTCAGGATGTTGACAGCGAAGCGCCTTTTCGAATGCGTTCGTCCAGTAGATTGGTTTGCAGCGATCGACCTGAAGGACGCCTACTTCCATATCAGTACACGGTCCTCCCATTCGGGCTAGCTCTGTCCCCTCGCGTCTTTATGAAGATTGTCGAGGCAGCCCTTGTGCCACTCAGGCAACACGGGGTTCGCATCCTGAACTACCTCGACGACTGGCTGTTCCTGAGTCACTCTCGAGAGCAGGTGTGCGAACACAGAGACCTGGTGCTCCAGCACTTAGCCCGTCTGGGCCTTCGGGTCAACTGGGAAAAGAGCAAACTCTGCCAGTGCAGAGGATCTCTTTTCTCAGTATCGACTCGGTCGCCAGGTGCGCGCAGCTTACGAGCGAGCGCGCGCAGTCACTGCTGACTTGCCTCCGTCAGATCAGGAGCAAGAGTGCGGTTCCACTGAAGTTATTTCAGAGGCTCCTGGGGCATATGGCATCTGCAGCCGCGGTAACGCCGCTCAGATTGCTTCATATGAGACCGCTTCAGCACTGGCTTCGCGATCGAGTCCCGAGATGGGCATGGCAGTCGGGCACGCTCCGGGTCCCAGTGACTCGGGCCTGCCTGCAGACCCTCACCACGTGGTCGAACCTCAGTTCTACGGCCGGTGTGCCCTTAGAACGAGTTTCCAGGCAATTTTGTTGTGTCAACAGATGCCTTCACCACGGGCTGGGGTGCCATGTGCAATGGACATGCTGCCGCGGGCTCCTGGACAGGACCCCAGCGCCTTCTGCATGTCAATTGCCTCGAGTTGCTGGCAGTACGGTTTGCCCTGCACCGCTTCCGAGCGCTGCTCAAGGGTCAACACGTGCTAGTCCGGTCAGACAACACGGCCACAGTAGCGTGCATCAGCCACCAGGGTGGTCTACGTTCCCGCCGCATGTCTCAACTCGCCCGCCATCTCGTCTTATGGAGTCAGAAGCACCTGAGGTCCCTTCGTGCCATCCACGTCCCGGGAGTCTTGAACCGTGCAGCCGACGAGCTCTCACGGCTTCAGCCACTTCCTGGAGAATGGAGACTCCATCCCCAGACGGTTCAGCTGATTTGGGAACAGTTCGGCGACGCACAGGTAGATCTGTTTGCCTCCCACGACTCTTCCCATTGCCGCCTGTTTTATTCCCTGACCGAGGGCTTCCTCGCCACGGATGCTCTGGCGCACAGCTGGCCGCGGGGCCTCCGCAAGTGAGCCTTCTGGCACAGGTTCTGTGCAAGATCAGGGAGGACAAGGAGCAGGTCCTTTTGGTCGCCCCGTATTGGCTCGGCCGGACCTGGTTCTCCGAACTCGTACTCCTTGCTACAGCCCCTCCCTGGTCGATTCCTCTGAGGAAGGACCTCCTTTCTCAGAGACGGGGCACCCTTTGGCACCCGCATCCCGACCTTTGGATCCTCCACGTGTGGCTCCTGGATGGGACGCGGCAGGTTTGAGTACCCTACCACCTCAGGTGGTGGCTACCATCACTTCCGCTAGGGCCCTGTCTACAGAAACGACACGCCTATGCGTTGAAGTGGAACCTCTTCGTCACTGGTGTTCTTCTCGCCAAGAAGACCCCTGGAAATGCCCGATCGGGTCCGTGCTCGCATTCCTCCAGAAGGGTTGGAACGAAGGCTGTCTCCTTCCACCCTCAAGGTTTATGTGGCCGCTATATCAGCCTACCACGACCTTGTGGAGACGAAAAAGGTAAGTCAGCACGACCTGGTCATCAGGTTCCTGAGGGGAGCGAGGAGACTGAATCCTCCTCGCGCTCCCCTCGTACCCTCTTGGGACCTCTCAGTAGTCTTAAGTGCTCTGCAGAGGGCTCCCTTCGAGCCATTGCGGTCAGTCGAGCTTAAGTTCCTGTCTATGAAGACAGCGCTCCTGATCGCCTTGGCCTCCATCAAGAGGGTAGGGGACCTGCAGGCATTTTCGGTTGACGAAGCGTGCCTGGAATTCGGGCCGGCCTACTCTCACGTGATCCTGAGACCCCGGGCTGGATATGTGCCCAAGGTTCCCACCACAGGTGGTGAACCTGCAAGCGCTGCCTTTGGAGGAGGCAGACCCAGCCTTGGCACTGCTCTGTCCAGTACGCGCCCTCCGTGCTTACGTAGACAGAACGCAGTGTTTCAGGACCTCAGACCAGCTCTTTGTCTGTTATGGTGGGAAGCTGAAGGGAAAGGCTCTCTCCAAGCAAGGTTGTCTCACTGGATAGTGGACGCCATTGTTTTGGCTTACCTGGCGCAGGGGCGTCCATGCCCCCTAGGGGTCAGGGCTCACTCCACCCGGAGTGTGGCCTCCTCTTGGGCTCTAGCGCATGGCGCCTCGCTAACAGACATTGCAGAGCTGCAGGCTGGGCGACACCCAACACATTCGCCAGATTCTATAATCTCCGAGTGGAGCCAGTGTCCCCTCATGTACTCGCCTCTACTAGTGGCCGGTAATGGACTAGGCTCAGGTGTCTTCGCTTGCTCGCCATTCCGCTCCACGGACTGGATACGTGCGATATTTTCCTCAGGTAGTTTCCCTGAAGCCCTGAGTTCCTCCAGCACTGTTGATGCCGACACCAGTACGTCTGCCCACTCGCTCAGGCCCTCGTGTTGGCTAGGTGCCACCGTGTGCATGGTTCCCCCGTTGGGTGACCCCCACATGTGTATTTCCACTGTAAGTCTCCCTGAGCATGTGTCTTTCCCTTGGCAAGCCCCTTGCCACCCCTGGGGGTAAAAATACCCCAGAGTTCTCCATATGTAGCCCTGAGCGGGTCATATGTGTTTCCTTAAGTCCTCCCTACGGGTAGGCGTTAGACGCATACTTCCACCTGGAATATGCTTCCCAGTGTACCTTGGTATTCCTGTGTTAAGTGGGAGTCCTTCGTCCGTACTAGCTTACGACAGGGAGCTCACGCTTACGCAGGGCACTGGATGACAGCCGAGTGGCGTGATTACATTGGGACCCCCATTCGTCAGTCACTGACGTTACTCGGAGTGACTGAACGAAAGGGAACGTCTCGGTTACGTATGTAACCCTCGTTCCCTGAGGAGGGAACGGAGACGTAACGTCCCTCTGCCACTTCCGCTGTACCGCTGGAACAGCCGGGAGTTCAGTCTTGGCTCCTCAGCAGGTAAACATAATGCGATGTTGCCAGCGTACTTCCTTATATACCCACACTGTGGGGCGGAGTTACGCTATGCAAATTCCGCATGCCCATGGCATTGGCACTGCCATTGGGCGTTTTCTAGATCTCGAAGATGATAGGCTTCTAGGCGAAACCCCCATTCGTCAGTCACTGACGTTACGTCTCCGTTCCCTCCTCAGGGAACGAGGGTTACATACGTAACCGAGACGTTTCTTGTTTGCATGACGTGCACTTAATAAATCCTTATCTTGAACAAAATAAGCAAGCTGACATTCAGTACAATCTATATATTTTATTTCAAATACATACAAATGTTATTTACGTCTTTTAAGTTTGTCAAGAGATTTAAAGCACCTTTTTTGAAGAGTGCGCATGTGCGGACGTGCTCTAGTAGGCCTACGTAAGAATGAGCCTATGACTGAATCTGGAAATAAAGCAAAATAACTGAGAAAAATAAGAATTCAACGTCAGGTACCATGGTTGAATCAACTTTGGATTACCTTTCGATTTTGCAAATTGGATCAACGTTAATATTGTGACGTTGTTTCAACGTTGAAATTGCAACGTTGTTTCACAGTTGATATCGCGACGTGGTTTCACCGTCTTGTGGTTGAATTAATGTTGAATTAGGTGTTGATTTTGCAAATTGAATCAACGTTGATAATGCGACGTTGTTTCACCCTCTTACCTTCAACGTGGATGAATACACTATTTTACAATCTAGTTTGCGTTTGTACAAACATGACAATACTAAATAAGTGTTTTACTGTACATACACTAAAAAAAAGTTAATGAGTGGCAGCAAATTACAAACACCTTCAATAAATTACCACGTTCAAGACTGTAAAACAAAGTTTCATTTTAGAAATCTAAAAATACTGTATAAAACAAATAAAAAAACATCTCAAACTTCAACTTGCAATGTTTAGAGGCAATATTAAAAACCTGTAGAATACAATATGAAAATACAAGTTTTTTTTGTACAATTACAGCACAAAGCTTAAATCAGCTTTTCTAGCTCAAAATTACACAGAAGTAAAATCTTTATGTACCCACATACATGTGTACCGTACCTTCAACTAAAAACACTTTTTATAAGCACAAATTCTTAAGTATTTTAATCATTTGATTTTTTTTAATTATTTTGAGAACATCATATGCAATGTTTGACACAGTATTTTGTAAGACGGATAGACCTCAGTCCCTCTGGAGAGGCATGGCATTCCATAAGAACACTGTAAGTTTAAAGGTAAATCAAGAAATGCAGTAATCTGACAAAGTTGATGCTGTGGACCAGGGTCCTAGACTTGCGTTGACTGTGGTGGTTGTGAATGTGATGACTGGCGAGGGATGTCGAAGAGGGAGGGTACCGATATTTCCGACCTGGAACTGCCTTTTGTGCAGTGGAGGTGCGTGGAACAGTTTGAGAATGGACACAGGCCAGGAGCCTGCAACACAACTGTGTTGGTGGAAAAGGGGTATCGGAGTTTTGTTAATAGCTGGAGACAGCATCAAATTTGACAGAGGCAGCCACCTTGTAATTCACTATGCAGGAAAAATAAAACCCTGTCTTACATGAAATCCATTTAATATGTAAAGGTGAAAAGCCTTGTTCAATGCTTGGACACATAGCGTAGTTGTGCTTTGGGTGATTCAAGACAGTCGCAGTTCAAGGTCCTTTCTGGTGCCGTCCCCTCATCTCTCTTCACTTGTCCACTATCTTTACTACTGTGTATAAATAAAAACAAAAACATCAAAATATATTATAATTTAATACTTCCATTTTACAGTTCAATTACAGTGGGACTGGAAACAAACACTTATGTGATGTTATGTAAGTTTACAATGGCAAAATCAATTATTCAAAAGCAGAGCCCCCAGGAGGAATTGAAGAGAAAAAATGTCAATTATGGTTACAGTCATCATAAGATCATGATTTCATCTTTGAAACAGTCAACAAATTGTGTTGTTAAACAGGGGGCTGTGGTCTTTTTTTAGCATGTATCTTTCTAATGCAGGTTTATATTGTTTCATATATAATGAAATTGGGCTCCATATGTTACTAATTATATGGAGAAACATTACACTTTTAATACAGAATCCTAACTATTCTTTGTATTAAGTAAATCAATTAAAATCAACTTAAGTAAATTTGTATTCAATTAAGTAATCAAAAATCACAAAATGTTAATATATCAACTAGAAAAAGAAATAACAGTGAGGCAGAGAACAATCTCTTACCAAATTGCCAGTAATCAGCCAGATGTTTGGTGAATCTACAAAAGGGAAAAGAAATGGTTCACTGAAAAGTCCTTCAAATCAGGAATTTAATTTTTACTATTCCTTTAAAGGATCTTAATTCATTTAAACTGCACAGACATTTATCATTATATTCTAAAAACAAGAACAGAGTATTATCCTCTTTGAAACTCAATTAGTTATTATATAATTAAATGAATAATAAATAAATATTAAAAATGTAAAAAGACTTAATGCTTGGCAATTCCATCAGAAAATATGAATCCTTAAAAGATAAACAAAATAAATACACAACAATGAACTCTTTTCATAGATGTAGCATAGAAAGTTTTACCTACTTAGTTATGACACATCTGAGGGTCTTCCATTCATGTTCTCTGGTCAATCATGGGTATAAATGTGTGTGTGTGTGTGTGTGTGTGTATGTGTGTGTATATATATATATAAGGTGAATTCAGGTTGATTGGGACACTTTTTCCAAGTCATCTCAATGGCAAAGTGTCCCAATCACTCTGAATTCACCCTATATACACTAGGGGTGCAACGGTTCTCTGTAAAAAAATCGAACCGAACCGAACCGTACCGTACGGTTCGACACGCACTTGTACTGCGGTTCATCTCGAAGGACGACGCATCTATAGGCTAATATGGTTTGTTGAAAATAACAATGTGGAAAACAGACAGACAGAGTTCAGATAATGTATGTTTCGTCGATGGATGCGCATTCTGGCTTCCCAAAATGTTACAACAGCGATAATCAAAAAGCGTGGACAAAACTGTCACTCTTTGTAAACTTGGTTCACTGTGAGTGCCGTATGCTCTAATGTCCAGTCACTTACACCGCCATCACCCGGGTGCTGATATCACACAAGCTCAGGTGAGACCTGAACAGCACACGTTGCTATCTGTGTTTAAACTAAACTCATTTAAGCCTTACTAATTTAAACATTCAAGAGAAAGACGCAAAAGAGAACTCACGCGCGCTGTGAGAAGCTTTGTGTGTGCGCTCATCCGAAGCGTGCACGCGCTTATTGAGTTTTCAGGTACAGAAAATGGATAAAGTAATCAAATATAAAATAAAATTATCTTCACTGTAAATAAAGATGAATCATTATTGAAGTTACAAAAGCTATTCGGTCAAGAGCAGTGAGTGATTTCTTTGTCATTTGTTGTTTGATTTAACATTAAAAACACAGGCAGCAGGAATAGTTTTTTTTCCCTTTAAAGCTGCTGTCCGTAACTTTTTTTGTGTTCAAGGTTTACAAAAATTATATAATGAGAATGTACAACATGAATCCGTTTTCCAAACCGTGTTTTTGTCTTACCCTGAATCATCATGGTACACTTATAATAAGTGTTTATATTGGGACTATTTCAGACCGTTCTGGTAGGAACCGCTGCGGAGGAGCACAGTCCCTGCGTGACTCGCCGTAGACATAAACAGAGAGAAGTAGCTCCGGCTGCAATGTTCTTCCGCAAGACGCATGCAAGTTCTGTTTATTAACCGCTACAGTGCAAAAAGTTATAGACTGCAGCTTTAAGATCCAGTACATACACTGTTACACATGAGTTGTCTTTCTCGACTATTATATGTTCACTTAGGACATAACCGACTTTGCTAGGATACTCTCCAAGACGGGCATGTTGACATAATTTTTGTATGAATTTGTCATCTGAAGCGCAAGACTTGTAAGAGAACGTCTCGGTTACGAATGTAACCCTCGTTCCCTGAAGGAAGGGAACGGAGACGTTACGTCAGTTACTGACGAAATGGGGGTTTCGCTTAGAAGCCAATCGCCTTTGAGCTCTACAAAACGAGCCAATGGCATGAAGATGCCATGGGTCTGCGGAATTTGCATAACGCAACCCCGCCCCACCGCGTGGGTATAAAGGGCGTTGCGTAGCAATCTCGCATTATGTTACCTGCTGAAGAGCCGAGGCATGAGCGTCCGGCCGTTCCAGCGGTACAGCGGAAGTGGCATGGGGACGTAACGTCTCCGTTCCCTTCCTTCAGGGAACGAGGGTTACATATGTAACCGAGACGTTCCCTTTCAGTCAGTACACTACGAGTTACGTCAGTTACTGACGAAATGGGGGTCCCAATACAATCTCGCCACGACGGCTATCTTCCAGCGTCCTGCACTGACCAGGGCTCCCTGCCGTGTCTTAGTTCGTGCTAGTCTTAGCACGAACGAGGGGCTAGGCTCAACGCCAATACCAAGGTACACTGGGAAGCATATCCCACTTGGAGAAATGCAACACAATGCCTGCCCGAAGGGAGGACTTAAGAATACACATATGACCCCCGTAGGGACTGCATACAGAGCACTCTGGGGTATCTAGTCGCAGGTGGAAAATTTTTCAACCCCAGGTGTGGCAAGGGTGTCTTGCCAAGGGAAGACACGTGCTCAGAGAGACTTACCGTGGAAATACACATGAGGGGGTTGCCCAACGGGGAAACCATGCACACGGAGGCACCTAGCCGAACACGAGGGCTGATCAAGCGGGCATGCACTCTGGTGTCGACATCAGCAGTGCTGGAGGAGCTCAGGGCTTACTGGGAAGCTCACCTGAGAGAAAATGCGCACGCATCCAGTCCGTGGAGTGGAATGGCGCAGCAAGCGAAGACACCTGAGCCTGTCCAGTTACTGGCCACTTGGGGCGAGTACACGAGCGGACACAGGCTTCACTTGGAAATTATAAAATCTTGCAAATATGTTGGGTGTCGCCCAGCCTGCAGCTCTACAAATGTCTGTCAGCGAGGCGCCATGCGCTAAAGCCCAAGAGGAAGCAACACTCCTAGTGGAGTGTGCTCTAACCCCAAGGGGGCATGGCATGCCCTGAACCTGATATGCCAGGACAATGGCGTCCACTATCCAGTGAGACAACCTCTGCTTGGAGAGAGCCTTCCCTTTCTGCTGCCCTCCGTAACAGACAAAGAGCTGGTCTGAGGTCCTGAAACACTGCGTCCGGTCTACGTAAGCGCGAAGGGCGCCTACTGGACAGAGCAGTGCCAAGGCTGGGTCTGCCTCCTCCATAGGCAGCGCTTGCAGGTTCGCCACCTGATCCCTGAAGGGAGTGGTGGGAACCTTGGGCACGTATCCAGGCCGGGGTCTCAGGATCACGTGAGAATTGGCCGGCCCGAATTCTAGGCACGCTTCGTCAACCGAAAATGCCTGCAGGTCCCCTACCCTCTTGATGGAACCCAGAGCAATCAAGAGCGCCACTTTCATTGAAAGGAACTTCAGCTCCACAGACTGCAGGGGCTCAAAGGGAGCTTTCTGCAGGGCAGATAAAACCACTGCAAGATCCCAAGAGGGTATTTGAGGAGGGCGAGGAGGATTTAATCTCCTAGTCCCTCTAAGGAACCTGCTGACCAGGTCGTGCTGACCTACCGTTTCTGAATCAACCAGGTCATGATGAGCCGAAATCGCGGCCACATAGACCTTCAGGGTGGAGGGAGAGAGCCTTCGCTCTAGCCCTTCTTGGAGGAAGGAAAGCATGGACCCGATTGGGCATTTCGTGGGGTCTTCTCGGCGAGAAGAGCACCAGGTGACGAAGAGGTTCCACTTCAACGCATAGGCCTGTCTCGTGGACAAGGCCCTAGCGGAAGTGATGGTAGCCGCCACCTGAGGTGGCAGGGTACTCAAACCTACCGTGTCCCGTCCAGGTCCCACACGTGTAGGTTACAAAGGTCTGGATGTGGGTGCCATACGGTGCCCCGTCTCTGAGTAAGGAGGTCCTTCCTCAGAGGGATCGACCAGGGAGGGGCTGTTGCAAGGAGTATGAGTTCTGAGAACCAGGTCCGGCCGGGCCAATATGGGGTGACCAAAAGGACCTGCTCCCTGTCCTCCCTGATCTTGCACAGAACCTGTGCGAGAAGGATCACTGGGGGAAACGCATACTTGCGTGGGCCCCGCGGCCAGATGTGCGCTAGTGCATCCGTTCATGCACTTCCGGGAAGAAGGGCACTGGGGGCTGACGGGCGCCTTCGGCACGGACCGCCCCCAGATACCAATCATCTAGCCGAGAGCGCTCGGGACATGGCGGAGGGTTCCACACAAGCCCGAGAGCCTCGGCCGCCCGGGAAAGCATAGCTGTGAGCTCTGGATCAGACTCGGGCAATGCTGGGACTCCCGAAAGGAGGCAACACAGCCGAATCGTTATCTCCGGAGGAATCCAGCCCACCTTGTGATGCGGCGATCGACATGGGATGGGAAACACCTGCGCCCTCATCTGGCAACACCACAGGTTGCAGTGTGCTAGAAGGGGGTGTGGCCCGAGGAGGATTCGTCGGGTTGGCCCACACCGTCACCCTCAAGTCACCCTGACCACCAGCCAAAGTATTCCCACTAGTGGAGGGAATAGATTGGGGTGTGGTAGAGGGGACTCTCTCTCCAGCACGGAGATCACGGAGTCTTGACCGCAACACTGCGATGGCCATGTTCCTGCAGCGGGAACATGACTCATCCATGAACGCGCGCTCAGCGTGCACGACGCCCAAGCACGCCAAACAGCGCTTCATGCCCGTCAAACGGAGGAACCAGCCGACCGCACCCAGGAATGGAGCACGGGCGAGACATCTTGAAACAGACGTGCCACGTGCAGCTCTTTTAGAGAAGAGTTTTTGCTCTGCAGAAATGCTGAAGCGCCTAGGGAGAACACACACGCTGTGCTAGATCACTGCACAGATCAGACAGGAATGCGGAACTCGCCAGAACGCGCCGTAACACCAACACTCTGGAGAGACACTCGTCTTGAAGAGAAAAAAATTTTGCAAATTCCGCAGACCCATGGCATCTTCATGCCATTGGCTCGTTTTGTAGAGCTCAAAGGCAATTGGCTTCTAAGTGAAACCCCCATTTCGTCAGTAACTGACGTAACTCGTAGTTGATACCTGAAAAACCTGAAAAGCACTGTTTATTTTATTTGCATATTTGCTCTATTGTATTTATTTATGCTGTTTCTTGTAGTTTGATTATTTGTAGTTTGATTATTTGTTCTTATAATCTTCATTTTTATATACAGTAGTCTTATTTTCCCTGAACATAGCACATACCGAACCGTACTGACACCGTGACACTAAAACCGTAATACAAACCGAACCGTGAGCAATTTGAACCGTTGCACCCCTAATATACACTGTATATATTGTGTGTGTGTGTATAAACAGATAACAGAGTACTGGTCAAAAGTTTGGAAACTTGCTGTGTTTAAACAAAAATACATAAACTATAACACTGACAAATGCTAACAAGTAGGTGAAAAGAAAAACCAAGTAAGTAAAACTAAGGAAATTAAATTTTTGGGAACTTCATTTCTAGAACTATACATTTTTCTAGTAACAGTCATTTATAAAAAAGGGTGGTCTTCAAGGAAGAGTCTTCTTATGGCCACCACCACCCATCCTCTCTGGTGCATATTTTAAGTACTTGGATATGGTCTCCAATATCTTTGTGTTTGTTGTGTTGTGTGTATTGATGACTGCGTCTAAAGAGAAAAATCAAAACAATTCAGATCAATTAAATTGCTATAAATTTATGGAAAAACTTTTCCAAGGATGTAAAAGGCCTTTAAAGGATGTAAAAGGCCTCTTCGCTTCAAAAGGCCTTTATTAACCCTTGGGAGTTGCATGGATTACATTTTTTATGGATGGATGTATTTTTTCTGTCTTCAGAATTTGGCCTACCATTCACAAGACCATTATAAACCTTGGAGGACTAAGCAGAGGTGGGTAGTAACGAAGTACATGTACTTTGTTACATTTACTTGAGTATTTTTTTGGAAAATTTTACTTTTAAGAGTACAGTGCATCCGGAAAGTATTCACAGCGCTTCACTTTTTCCACATTTTTTTATGTTACAACGTTATTCCAAAATGGATTAAATTCATATTCATAATCCATTTTGGAATAAGGCTGTAACATAACAAAATATGGAAAAAGTGAAGCGCTGTGAATACTTTTCGGATGCACTGTAGATTTAAACCAAAATGTGTGCGGCTGTACTGAATAGCCACTTACTATCACTCGTCGATGGAGCGCTAAGGCAGAAAAAGCTGGGAACCTGCCTTTATTCCTCTCCCAAAATGCCAGTGGTTCTGCAGATCTTGGGATGACATGCTCAGAGGTGAGAGTCTGACAGGCAGGATCTATTCTTGCTTTTGATTATATTTAGACATGAAACTCCACTCTTGCATGCAGCATAGAGGTTAGTAAGGTAGTAAATGTAGATTGAACTTTGTTAAAGCTTTTTTTTTCATTTTATTAACATTAATGCTGTCATGGAATTTTAAGCTGCTGTCACTTTAAGAACAAATGCACGGACCGAATATACTGACACACATCCGGTTTCTTTCTCAACTGTTCACTTATGACATAACCGAGAGAATACTTGCCGAGATGGGTATTTTGACATACGTTTGTGTGTGTGTGTCCGTTCAATCACAAGTAAACGTGAAAGAGGAATCAATTTCGTGTTCGAGCGCTGTCTGAAATGCGCCTCTCTCTCTCTCTGTGTGCACACGCTTCGGGTGTGTGTGGCTGTGTGCACAGATAACAGCGTGCGAGTGCCAATTTTCCTGAGTCCCGATGTGTAAAGTGGCAAGACAAAACACGTCCAAATGATAAACTTTCACTCTATGATGGTTAAACTTAACATTGACATCACTGGACACACACAGTTGTTAAACTGATCGTGTGAAGTTGTTTATGTGGTTGTAGATGTTTTGACTCCGGTAGAGCTACATAGTTGAAGTATTTGCGCCCTGGCATGATATCGTGGTTCCAGATGTGCATTATGTTCGTGATTATAGTTTTAGCTTCTCTTGCTGGTCAGTGTGTACGGTTAGTTTTTTTTTTTCTCACCACGGCTGCAATCGATGGCTGAATGAGAGTCACATTACTAGTAGCGGTTGATTGTTTTGCATTCGCCAGTATTTCGTATTCGCCATATGTCTCACGGTGGCTCGCTCTTAAGTGCCAAATCAGGTTCGTCACATTAAATCCTTTGGCCAACGTTCCTACATGAGATATTTCCTTGGAACATACATGGAAAATGGGTAAATTTTTTAATTTATTTTGATAAATACATTTTTTTTTTTGTTCAATAAATATACTGTCATTAAAATATGATCCCATAATGAATTAATATAGCTTTACAGTAGTAACAATAATTACATTTTATTATATTAAATGATTAATATCATATTTTTAAGAATGACGGTTTCATTATAAATATGGTGATTATAAGTGTAATGGGAAACCAGACTATGATTGTGTGAGAAGTGTGTTTAAATAGTGCTGCAGTGTCTTTCCAGATCACCAAACCAGTCTAAACTCCTGGACATTGCTTTTGTTGGCTGTACCTGCAGCACGGCTAAAACACAGCTACTACAAAGCCTTGAAAAACGAAAGCTGTGTGTCTACCACATTGTGGAGGATATGCCATCTTTCCTTTGTTGCATGATATAGAATGAAAAAAGATTCTTTCCCCCAGTGTTCTGATTTACTAAAGGCTTTAAGTTTATTTATCTCATTCTTCTGCACGCACACTGAGCGAAATGAACAGCAGATGCTGGCGTTTTCAGACAGTTCAAGTTAGCAAATAAAGACTAAACACCACATTAACTGATCTCTAACTTCTTTAACTTAAGCAAATGCTTAATACACATTTTAATGCTATAAAAGTGTGCACACTGAGAGAAATAAACAACAGATGCTGGCTATTTTCAGACAGTTCACGGTAGTCTACGGCTAATAATAAACACCACTTTAACATGATCTAAGGCAAATGCTTTTAATACACATTTAATTAACAAAACAAAACCATTTCCGTTTCAATGCTAGTAAAAGTGTGAGTACAAGGAAACGCATGCCTCTCAGCCATGGTGCCTTCATCTGTGCTGATCTGCGTCTGGAGCAGATGATGTAGAGGGAGGCGTGACCATGTCCGCTGAACACGCCCCAGTTTCTTGACTCCACCCCCTATGCCAAAACAGTGCCATGTTGAGAAACGCACAAAAAAGTTAAGTGCAAAGGGAAAACAGTATCGCGAACTCACACTTGACTGAAACGCAGAATAAAAGGAGCGTTGCAAATGAAACCACTTTATTTTTCTTTCGCAATTCTTTATTTTTGTTTGCAAAACTTTTTTTTCTCCCAAAACTTTATTTTCTTTTGCAAACATATACAGCATTATTTGACTCCATGTTTCAGTTTCACACTGGGTGTGTGAAAGCCTGCCTCACCAACTTCAGAGGAATGCTACATCATCACTTTTAAGGTGTGTGATATAGCAAATATGAAATGTTAATTCAAATAGGATAATACTTTGCAGATAATTTTTTTTCTTGTTACAAAATACCACCATTCTTCTCCAATGCGCCACAAGACAACGCGACTCAAGAAGGAGATTGCTTCTCTACTCCGCCAATCTGGTATGGCTTTTTAAACTCATGAATGTTATTAACGTGCTTTTTGATGTGCATCACTTTCATTAGTGTTGTACTGTACCTCATAGAGGACCGAAGTGACCTGTGCCACTTTTGTGGGGGGGCAGAAACATTTGAGGACACTGCAGATGTTCTTTGGTTAACTATGACTGAGCATTTTTGGTTACACAAATTAATAATGAATGGGCCATTGCTTTAAAACTGTTTTTGTTGTTACTCTTATTTTTACAGATTTCCTGCGATGACTGTGGGCGATGGTTCCACTTAGGGTGTACGGGCAATCCGTCCACAGAGGATGACTACAAATGCTTCTCTTGCAATAAATCACACTAAATTATGAAACCTTTGATGTTTTTTTTTCTCCGAGCGCTCACACTGTGGACAGGCCCAGCACCAGATTACCTCAGAATCTTCCTCCTTCACTTTACTTCACTACACTTGACTTGCGATCCGGTTAGCGCTGCTGTGAGGGTGTTACTAATACACCGGCTGTGGGAGTGATGGTATGACATCTTTCTGTCTTCTGACTGCCATTCAATCGCTCTCTATTTTTTTCCCAATAATGTTTTCGAAAGCACTATTGTGGAGTTTTTCTTTTACTATTTGAGCAAATAGGAGCATAAAAATATATATTTAAAGTATTCTCTCATTCACCGCCATAAAAGTTTACCCAACTATGATGACTTCTGCTTCTGAGAAACCCGGAAATGTGAAAAGGGTCTATAAACTGATCCAGGAAAATCAATCGTCATACAACAGGAAGATCTGGGTTAGCTCCTGACTACCTGAAGGTGACAATTTTTTTTCATGTTTCAAGTTGTGTTGTTTATTTCTGTTTATTTGTATTAATTTATTGCATGTTCAATTTCTATTGCTTTAGATGTTTTTGTGAATTACCTTTTCTTCTTTAGTAGACTATATCTGTTTAATTTATTGAAATGTACAAACCCGATTCCAAAAAAGTTGGGATACTACAAATTGTGAATAAAAACAGAATGCAATGATGTGGAAGTTTCAAATTTCAATATTTTATTCAGAATACAACATAGATGACATATCAAATGTTTAAACTGAGAAAATGTATCATTTTAAGGGAAAAATAAGTTGATTTTAAATTTCATGGCATCAACACATCTCAAAAAAGTTGGGACAAGGCCATGTTTACCACTGTGTGGCATCCCCTCTTCTTTTTATAACAGTCTGCAAACGTCTGGGGACTGAGGAGACAAGTTGCTCAAGTTTAGGAATAGGAATGTTGTCCCATTCTTGTCTAATACAGGCTTCTAGTTGCTCAACTGTCTTAGGTCTTCTTTGTCGCATCTTCCTCTTTATGATGTGCCAAATGTTTTCTATGGGTGAAAGATCTGGACTGCAGGCTGGCCATTTCAGTACCCGGATCCTTCTTCTACGCAGCCATGATGTTGTAATTGATGCAGTATGTGGTCTGGCATTGTCATGTTGGAAAATGCAAGGTCTTCCCTGAAAGAGACGACGTCTGGATGGGAGCATATGTTGTTCTAGAACTTGGATATACCTTTCAGCATTGATGGTGCCTTTCCAGATGTGTAAGCTGCCCATGCCACACGCACTCATGCAACCCCATACCATCAGAGATGTATATGTACATTTAACTTTTCCGGCCTCTTATTGCTACCTGTCCCAACTTTTTTGGAATGTGTAGCTCTCATGAAATCCAAAATGAGCCAATATTTGGCATGACATTTCAAAATGTCTCACTTTCAACATTTGATATGTTATCTATATTCTATTGTGAATAAAATATGTTTATGAGATTTGTAAATTATTGCATTCCTTTTTTATGCACAATTTGTACAGTGTCCCAACTTTTTTGGAATCGGGTTTGTACTTTATTGCCATGTACATATATCTTCTCTATTGCCTTTTACTACTTGTGTTTTTTGTGATATATGTATCCCCTGTAAGCTTTGTTCAATAAAAAAAAAATTCAGTCAGGTGGTACAAGTCAGAGTTTATCTTCTTTATTATTGTAATGTTATATGCTTTGAGACATGAGGTCATTTAATGCCGTTTCGTGACGCTTTGCAGACAGAAGGCATGGCTTTGGAGGCGCTTTGAAGGGAGGGTGAGATCTCATGCTAGGTGCTCTGAATTTGTCTACCATAGCTGAATTGTAATAATTTCTCCAAAGTAAAACATGCAAAGTTGCTAAATGGTAATAAAAGCACACACGGCCCTAGAACTATACAAAGCAAAAATATGTTATGTCATATGCCAGAGCATACTGACAGAACAATAATAATAGTAATAATTTAAGTTGTTTTTATGCAAGGAGGATAATTAAAAATCAGAAACGCTCTGTTTATGTGCTGCTTTTAGCTGCAACAACCAAGTATTTTGGTTGTCGATGACAGAAAGTATGGAGATTTAATAATATGACCCTAAATTACCTTGAAATTGAAATAGGCTTCTAAGGCTGCTCTTCTACAGATCAGCTTTTGGATCAGTGTTTGATGTGACTTTGGATACATATAGTATATATAATTATTAATTTTACATCTTATTAACATATTGCTCTGCTTGACCCCCAGTCTAATGGTATGTTAATATTTGTAATTATAATATTGTAATTTTTTGTTTTAATCATGGAGAAGTAACCAAGTAAGATACAATAGCATGAACTCATTAGCATACACAGACTGCTTTTGTCTTGTATTTGCTACAGCCACACACAGTTTATGCAACGAACGCGTCCCAATCTTTATCTAAGCAAAAGATACGAACAACATTCATAATTTTTTATTCATGTATTGAGCAACAGATTTTGTGTGAAAATAAATCATAAAAGTGGTTTATTTTGTTTAAAAACGTATAAATGTATGAGGTGGTGAAGGGGCAAAAGGTACACATTATTTATATCAATACTTTAGTTAAAATAATCTTTTTAATAATGTCTCAGTTAATACTTGTTCAAAACCATGTTGAAAACAAACTTCAGGAGCTTGACAGAGGGCTCTTTAGAGGTACAGTCAATTGTGTAAAGAGGGAAAAAAGCAGTGAGGAGGAAACGCAACTTCAGATGTTAGGAGTTTTCCCAGCCTCACTAGCTGCTGCCTGTTTGTCAGGAAGTTGATGATCCACTGACAGATGGAGGAGGGCACAGAAAGCTGTGGGTATCCGTGATGATGGTGTTAAAAGAGGAGCTGAAGTCCAGGATCCTTACACAAGTCCCAGGATGTAGTGCAGTCCCATGTTGACAGCATCATCCACTGATAAGCAGCGGGCTAAAATCAGCCACGACACGTCATTTTCAGGGAGAAGGAAATCATCCGCCCTAAAAATGACGACTTCTTTTTGGGTTCTTGAGCTGCGCTTTCCTCAGTATCACCCTTGCTCTTCCTGTCCTTCTTAGATCTGAAGGGATTCTTCATCTGCAAACAAATGACACTCATGGTTAAAACAGAATTAATTTCAATAAGTAAGTATAGGTATTAGGTAGAACACTAAACATTTATACAGAGGAGAAATGACCTTTTTAAGGATGTTTGACTTCATCATCTTTAACTTGTTTCTGAAGGTCAGTTGTGGTAGATCCTCCTGAACCGACACAGCCTGACTGTGCACTTCAATCAGTGTTAACTGTTCAGTCGGTGGAAATTTCTTTGCCAGTAAGTCAAAAACTTGGCTGACCACCAACTCTGTCAGATGATCCACCACTGTCAGACCGAAATCTTCTTCATTGATGATTAAGGGCATCACTGGAGTATTTTCAGGGAGTTTCGCAGGTCGGGGGAATCTGGAGGACACAAATAGACGCTGCACGAGTTCCTCCACAAAATAATGGAGAAAATCTTTAGCTGTCGTTCTGACCTCCTCCGAGACTCTTTCTGCCTGCGGCATCTCGCATCTCAGGACACAGTTCATTAAATCTGCAAACCTTTGATGCAGACGTTCTGAAGCTGCGTAACTGGTGTCCTGCCCGCTGAAGTGACCGTTGCATTTTGACATATAAAGAGCGGTCATCAGTGAGTCAAATAAGGTGGTGGTCTTTGGCCCGTCACTGCCTGAGGGTTGTTCTGACTCCAGCAGGACGAGTGACAGACCACCCTCATAAGACTCAAAAGTCGGCCGCAGAACTGGGACAGGCCCACTTTTCCATGTTCTGGACGCTGAAGTAGGATTCTTTGACCATGCCCGAATGACATCCTCCACAATGTAGTTGATTATATTGCTTGTGGCCTCAACCGTACGGCTCGTTCTGAGAGCGCACGGGAGTTTGCCTTCTATTGCCGCAAGGACCGTGCCGATGGCTGTTGTGGCCACTGCGCGGGTGATGTGGCAATGCAAATGACTCAGCTTTCGGATGACCTCACTAATCAGTAATTCCCCAATATTAGTGCAGGAATCATCCGGACAGAAGTAAACGAAACATGGTGACGAGGCTGCGTTGATCTTCAGAATGTTGTTGTGCATCACCACATTCACCCGATGACAAACTACCTCCACCACAATGCCAGCGAGTTCAGAGGAACGCCAATCACCCAGAGAGTCGCTGAAATCACATTCACCGCTGCTGAGGAGACCATCCACTGTGATACCAAAAAGGGTTTCAAGTGGATACGCAAATGGAAGCTGTTCCGTCTTCAGGATCACTGGTCTTTCTGATGGGTCCTGCTGAAAATCCTCAGTGGATGAGGATGTTGATGGCCTGTTTGAGTTCACAACTGCAGATGGATCCATGCCCACTATCCTAGATAGTTGTGGCATTAAATCAGCTGCAGTTGTGGTGGCTGACGTAGCAATGGAAGTCAGCATTTCATAGATTTGCTGTCTGGAGAACTGTGTGGGGGGGAAAAAGCTACATTAGTTTGTTCTAATGATGTGAGCTGGTTTTTGTGTGAGCAGATCGTTTGCTTTATTCCAAAACATGGACTTAGATTTTTATACTGTATTAATATGCAAAAGTAGACTTACCGGGTAGCTCAATGCCGCCTGTATCACTTCCAAATTCCTGAAAAATATACAAAACTGTTAATATAATATAAGACAAGTAAAGTTTGATGACGAAATTTGATGTTGGCTTGACAAAGCCTTGTCTGAATGTTTGAAATATCTTTGAAAAGTTTGAAGATTTTACTCAAAGTAAATAAAATATAAACATTCTAAGACATGTTAACATGTTTTAACACATTGCTAACATGTTTTTATCATGAATTAGCATATATCTAGCATGTTTACCATGAATTATGTTGTTAGCATGTATTAAAATGTTTATAGCATGATCCTAGCATGAATTAGCATGTTGCTAGCATGTTCAAAACTTTTTTAAATAGTTTCTGTGTAATTGTGTTAATATTAGACATTTTGGTTGTACTTTATTTTGATGGTCCCCTTCAGACATTCTGTTGACTTTGAGTTGCTCCTACATGTCAACTACCAGTCATTAGAGTCACCAGACATTATTTACCTCAGAAAGACATTCAATGTATCTTGTTAGTTAGCTAGAAAAATAATAACTAGTATTTTGCTAAATATATCCACTCTATTACATATTCATTATATGTTTACTTAACCTGTTAGTGTTGTCTTCATTATTTAATGTGCATTTGAATAAATCTGTCAGGAAAACAAGTTATTACAGTCGTCATTTAAATGTTTATATTTAACCAACAAAATGGAGTAGAAACATAATTCTATTATTAAAAAGTTGAGATATAAACTACCTTATGTGCAATTTAAATGTTTGTATAACTCAGTTTTATTTGATTGATTATTTAATAAATGTGATTAATTAGTTGATTATTAAAAAACTTTATTTTCGCTCTTCGAAACATTTCTTGAAATTATTTTTTATTTTTTTTAAAAGTCAGTAACACTTTATTTTGATGGTTCCCTCTGGACATTCTTTTAATGTTTTTAGTAGTGCTGTCAATTGATAAAAATAAAAAAAAACACTAATTAATCACATTTGTTCTGTAATTAATTAACGTTGGCGATTTAAATAATTTTAGTTACTCTCCAAATGAATGTAGAAACAACTTAAAGACAGGATATTTTAAATATTTGTTGTAATGGCATCTTTTTATGAATGAAGGCCAGTATCACTGATACTAAAACTGCTACTGATGTCTCTGAAAATGATTTTTTTAAACATTAATGATAGACATTCAACTTGAATGAAAGCTATCAGTTTTTTGTATTCATTTATTAGTCTTTAAAAATATGACAGCTTTTAGTTTAAGTGCACTTAAAACAATCTTCACATAAACCCATTATAATAAGTGTCATATTTACCTGTGGTCTTCATATATAATCAATATACAGAAATTAAATAAAGTTATCAAACACTTTACAAGTCTTAACTGCATAAATTATAAATGACATATAGATTAATCCTTATTAAAGCTGTAGGAGCAACATTACTTGTAGTCAACAGAATGTCTAAAGGGGACCATCAAAATAAAGTATAACCAAAAAGTCTAATATTAACACAATTACACAAAAACTATATTAAAATAAGTTCCATCACCAGAATATAATAGAATTATACAAATAAAAAATAAAAATAGACTCATACTGCTCAGTCAGATTCCACAAGAAGTTGCCGATGATTGGTTGAAAAGTGACATCCTCCAGCTGTGGTACAGCGAGTTTTGCAGCTAAACGGGCCGCAAATGCCAGTTCTCTGTAATGGTCTGATTGATCTCTAGTATTACAAGCCATTGCAAACTATCATCAAACACCAAGTACAGTAGAAGAATGCTATGGATTCACTTTACACCAAGACTGCAGAAAGCGGTGGGCTCCAGGACTCCTGCAGCTTCAGTTCTAGTGTGTGCTCACTGTGACATCACAACAGGGAGATTAGCACTGTTGAACATTCTAATGGAATGCTGGAGGAATGTGGGCTGCACTACTGCAAATGCTTAAGAGTCTGTGATTGGATTATTATTATGTTATATGTTCTTCTAACCCTAATTGATGGAGTGTGTAGCATTTCATTTCTTAAACAACCATCATGGCCATATTCCAGGATGACCATGTCAAGATTCATCAGGCTCAAATTGTGAAAGAACGGTTGGGACTGAACTTGCACTTTAATACTATGTTATTGAACTTTGACAAATGCGTTCACAACACTGATCTATATAATGACTGGATTGCTCATTGCGTTCTAAACTGCCATCAGGCGGTGAAGCCACCGGAAGTGTTCGAGCGGCCATCTTACTATTCCCTACTGACAGAGGGCATCATTGACTTACAGCCAAAACATTGACCTAAAATCACCCGCTTTGCAGCATTTCGGTCTCACAGGATTCGTTTTTACGATATATGTATGTAAATAATAGTTACTTCAGATGTTATCTGTAATGTTTATGGTCTTTTCGGAGAGGATAAGTCCTATATTGAAATCGTTGACGTGGGTGTGTCTACCGCACACTGTCGACACAGGTAACTGACCAAACACAAAATATATTTCTTTATGTATATAATTATGGAAGAATGATTACTATATTGTATAAACCATGCATCATCTCGGAAATAAAGCAGTCAGAGTTATTTGTCTGAATAAGTTATGATGATGCGTGTATTTTATTTCCTGATTGAGCATCTATTTCAGACTCTTAAAGACAACGCAAGTTTATGGCGTTTACAGTTTCCATACGAGTAAAGTGTTATGTATATGCTGTTGAGTTAATTATTAATTGTTAAATCATTAACTGCTTCGGAATGCATGCTGTTAACGAAATCATTGTTGAAAGGTTTGCAGTTAGCCTACTGTATGAATAAAAACAATACTACAACACAACATAAATACATAAACACAACAGTACAAGGCCATTTCTGGAATCAAGGCATAAATCTTTATTCCGATTTCAGAATGCGCACTTTTGTAATACATATGCTGAAGTGTCTCGTCCGCCCGCCGAGCTGATGTTCACTACTATAATGAATATGAACATAACTTTTTAATAAGCAGGGGAAATTCCCGACTTTAAACGAACAACCATTTAAATGTTTAGGACCTTTGCGTTGTAAGAATATACAGGGAGACTTCAAATATAAAGACGCTGACTCGTTAGGCAATGTTTTCTAAGTAAAATCATATAATTTCCTATTAATTCAATGGAACGCGTGAGCTTACTAGGGAATACCAATATGGCGGCGCGGCGGCTTCACTTTCTATGACGTCATGAGCAATCCAGTTCTCTATATAGATCAGTGGTTCACAACCATGTTATTGAACTTTAATGCATAAAGTAATACATCCTTTCCATTCAACTTTTGGCCCTCAACAATACAATAATAAAAAAATAGTTAAGCTTTTAACACCTTTTACATGACACTGTTCCTTTTCATGGCCATAGGTTAAAATAAAATAAAAAATCAGTTGGTCATCTTTGCAGGTCATTCTGCTTCACACGGATCCAGACCGAGATGAAAACACAGGAATTCTCTCTCCAAATCATCTGTGAATTTACATTTGCGTTTGGGCATTTTTTACGCTGTTCAGGAGCCATGTGCCACTGTTGACAAGCAAGCTGCTGCTCTGTCTCTTGACTTATGCCGTGGTGCTGAGGGTAATGATTGAGATGCAGTTTGACCAATGTTTGCGTACATGACCGACCAATGGTGGTGTGCGAGAAAGCGGGACATAAAGAGAAAGGTCAAACCAATGCAAAAACGTACCCAATGAATGGCGACTGTAGAAAGCAAAAGCCGGATCCGACATTTTGTGCGATTTAGAAATCCTGTCTAATTAGCAAAAAATCTTTGACTAAGCTGATTCCTCCTGTGGAGCCCTGGGTTTTGTCCTTCTGGTTGAGGTCCTGCTTCATCTTCCTCTGCTACATCCACTTCTGCGTATGTTGTGCAAGACAGCCGTGGCTTTGATGAAAAGAGCAACCTTCTCTGGGCAAAACTGGAGGACACGACATCTCCATCTGAAAATTTACAAATAAGTCTTGTTCACTTTAGCCATCATGAGTTGTCTGTTTAGGCTAACCCTTACACGCTGTTCGTTTAGGGTGTACACTCAGGATGTTTGGGGTCATTGTTGAGATTGACCCCAATCTGCAAGGAGACCTCCAAATTTACGCAATATGCTGGTAAGGGCGGATCTATTTGTTCCTCAGCCAACACATTTTTGAGTAAAATACCTTTTGGTAATTATAAGTGGAGGTTGTCAACAATACAATTTGACGTATAAAACACAAATTTTTAAGTGTTTTAAGATCAGAGGAACGATTTCCTTTAAAACAGCGAATGTCATTTAAATGTTACGTTGCCCTTGTGGACTTTGTTACGTGGGAAAACAAGCAGACAGCTTAAAACTCATATCGCTGAACATCGAAGTGCTATCAGGCATCATGACCCTAAAAGTCCAGTAGCACAACACTTTTTTTTAAGTTGAGACATTCGGTTTGTACTTCAATATATTGGCATTGAAACAGTAAAATTACATCAAAGAGGTGATAGTATTAAGTTGCCTTTAAAACATGAAGCATATTGTATTTACACTTTGAACACATTATCACCTAATGGTCTTAACGAAGAGTTTGATATTCGCCCTTTTCTTTAATAATGGCATTGATTAGTATGTTTGGATTTATTGCACTATTTCTGATATTTATAAATAAAGTTATTATGTAATGTTTTTTGTCATGTGGTGGATCATGTGATGTACTTCTGTGGTGTATATATGAGCTTATCAGTGTATGTGTTCATTGTCTGATGAAGAGACATTGGGCTCGAAACGTCAGAAACGTTTTTTTTTGTGTTGTTTTTTCCTTGAATTAGTTCGGAGCCCTGATCTTCATATTTAAAAAAAAAAAAAAAAAAATCTTCATTTGTGTTTGGAAAATGAATGAAAATCTTTTATGTTTGAAACGACATGAGGGTGAGTAAATGATGACAGAATTTACACTTTTGGGTTCATTATACTTTATAAATACATTAAGCTGAGTCTTGTATAAAACTAACTCTATATCGCAAATCATATCGTTAACTCAATACATATTGGCGCATTTTTATATTGCAATATCGTTAAATACCGCTTGATCAAGTTGACGATAGAGTACAACGGGGCTAAAGGCACACCTTTAAATGTGCTTTTCACTTCTCCCATATGTGTATGGTTGCAGATTTTTTAAAATTATTATTATTGAATGGAGCAACAGATTTTGTGTGAAAATAAATGTGGTTTGTTTTGTTAAAATATCTTATAAACCCCACACACGGGGCAAAAGACACAAAGTATTTACTAGGGATGATCCAATCAGGATTTTTGCAGCCAATACCGATTACCGATCCCGATCCTTCAAGCTTTATATATCTGATATGTAAGCTCTCTGTTGACTGCCACTGTCAGAAAAAGTAATGCCACAGATGTTGCCTCGGTTATATTATTTACAGTAATTATGTATATTATTGTTTTAATAGAGAATCAAATAAATAAGCACAAAAAATAGTTTAATATGCCTTTAAAAACAGGGCTTAAAACACTAATGACACCAGACTCAATGTCAAACTGAACACTGCAACCCACGAGGCATAATTAAACAATGTCCAATATACGACTGAGGACAATAAATTAAATAAAAACATTTCAACTCCTAAATGAACATATTTGAGTAGTCTGATGCAACTTATGAGGTGTAATTAAACATTGTACAATATGTGACTGAGGACACAAATGAATGGAAACATTTAAACTCTTAAAAGAACTAAATGGAGTAGTCAATACAAAAATGAACAGGAATATTGTTCACCATGTGATCATCAAGCTGCTGAGTAGTTGTGTCCTTCACTCTCAGAAAAAATGGTACAAAAGCTATCACTGGGACTGTAGGTTCTTTAGGCTAATATGCACATGTTTGGAACCAGTATGTACCTTTGAGCTACTAATATGCACTCTTTGGGTACAAAGGTGTACCCTTTGAAAGGGTACCGCCCCAGTGACAGCTTTTGTACCTTTTTTTTGGTAGTGTTTGGTAGGTAAGGCCAGTTTTTCTTCATAAATATTTGTGTATTCCTCTTTTCATCCAAAATGTGTGTGGCTGTACTGAATAGCCACTTACTATTAACACTCGTCAATGGAGCGCTAAGGGCAGAAAAAGCTGGGAACCTGCCTTTATTCCTCTCCCAAAATGCCAGTGGTTCTGCAGATCTTGGGATGACATGCTCAGAGGTGAGAGTCTGACAGGCAGGATCTGTTCTTGCTTTTGATTATATTTAGACATGAAACTCCACTCTTGCATGCAGCATATAGGTTAGTAAGGTAGCAAATATAGGTTAAACTTTGTTAAAGCTCTATTTTATTTTTTTTCTTCATTTAATTAAAGGAATAGTTCACCCTGAAATGAAAATAAAGCCATCTTTTACTGACCCTGCTGTTGTTCCAATGCCATATCTTTTTCGGACCTCAAAAGCAGAAATTTTAAAAATAGTACTCTGTGCGCGTTCCTGTGAGTGTGTCCGAGCCGTCATCAGCCACTCACGCAATGTTGTCATAACAACCGGTACACAACATTCACTTCAGGAGGTTTACGTATTATTAGTATTATTGTATTATTTTTGACCATATACCTTATAGAAAAGACGAGAGTCGTGTTTGTTCCTATTGAGCCTGATTTCTGAAAATGGTGCGTGTGTGTGCTTATCCTGGGTACCATGACAACAGTGCGAGTTATAGTAAGCATGAGCGCCGGCGGCTGCTGACGGCTCACACGCACTCACAGGAACGCGCGCAGTAGCGGCTGATCTCAGTATTATGACTGTATAATACGGTTTCTTTCTCACAAAACCTTATAGTATGCCTCCTGAACACTTTCCATATATGGCGCGCGTCTCACTGTATCATTGCGTGATACTTTTGTATCATTTTTGTAATGTTTTAGTCTGGTCGCCATTCACTGCCATTATATGGAGGATCGCATGCAGGACTATTTTTAAATTTACTGCTTTTGAGGCCCGAAAAAAATAGAAGGACATATGGCATTAGAACAACAGCGTGAGTAAAAGATGGCTTTATTTTCATTTCAGGGTGAACTATCCCTTTAACATTAATGCTGTCATGGAATTTTAAGCTGCTGTCACTTTAAGAACAAACGCATGGACCGAATACACTGACACACATCCGGTTTCTTTTTCAACTGTTCACTTATGAATACTTGCCGAGATGGGTATTTTGACATACGTTTGTGTGTGTGTGTCCGTTCAATCACAAGTAAACCTGAAAGGAATCAATTTCGTGTTCGAGCGCTGTCTGAAATGCGCCTCTCTCTCTCTCTCTGTGTGCACGCGCTTCGAGTGTGTGTGGCTGTGCGCACAGATAACAGCGTCCGAATCCCAATTCCTGAGTTTTTTGTTCAATAAATATACTGTCATTGAAATATGATCCCATATGAATTAATATAGCTTTACAGTAGTAACAATAATTACATTTTATTATATTAAATGATTAATATCATATTTTTAAGAAATATTTATTCATTATAAATATGGTGATTATAAGTGTAATGGGAAACCAGACTATGATTGTGTGAGAAGTGTGTTTAGTCTAACACACTTAAAAACAACAGTCTTGAAATGAGAGCTATATTTCAGTACATTATTATTTTGGGTTAACTATTATTTTAAAGGATCATGTGCATGAACTGCCAGAACTGTACTCCGCCTCATGTATCAACTCCATTATATGGTTTCCCCTTTGTATACGGGAGAGTGCTGGTCGAATGCAGTTGAGGAAGCTGCTTAAATCATTATCTTTTTACAATCTTTATCTTTTTTTACAATGGATAATATTTCCTTTTATTTCATTTTGTAATAAAATTACCAATGCAGTATATCTGTTCAATACATTTATCTGGCTTGTCTGTGTAACAACAATGATGTGAAGAGTTATGGCTATGATGGCATTCGAAGATCAAGAACTATAGGCCCAATCCCAATATTATTTTAAACCCATACGCCTTGAAATATTACCCTAAGTAATGGGACACCACTACTACACCGTTACATGTCGCCATAGCACACACGTGCACCTCAATAAGCTGACAGAAAGCAGGTTAATGTGTTTACATGCTGGGTGAAGTCGGCATAAGGTGACGATCGGTTTGTGCTTAAGCTGTTTAACCTTACTCAGATAAAGGAAAACGGGTTAACGCGTTTACGTGATCACATGCACTGTCAAGTCACCGGGTATCACACATGAAAATATGTTGTGGGTGTCACATGTCTGTCTTGTCCTGCGTAAACACGTGGTGTGTTTGTCATGTTTTGGTCTTACGTCATGTCTATCTCATTATCTCATTATTGGTTTAATTGCCCCACCTGTTCTCCCTCAATAACTGTCTTTATAATCTCCTTGTGTTTGCAGTCCTGTGCTGGATCGTTGTCTGATGTCTTCTGTTCCCTGTTGTGCTTCATGTTCCTGCTCCTCGTGTTTAGTTTATCAAGTTGGGTTTTCCCCCTCGTGGGTATTTGGTTTGTGTTTGTTTAATTTTATTATTTAATAAAGTCACCTTTCCTTCCTGCACTTGAGTCCTCCCTCCTTTATACTTACCCGTTCCTGACAGCGGGACTATGATCGTGCAGTCAGTTAATGGTGTAATGTTAGTGAATTTTAGCAATTTTTGGCAAACGTTTCTTTGAAGAACATGACCATAAATATGAACATAAAACTGAATGTAACATAAAACATCAAAAAATATTATTTGTCATTAAAATCCTTATTAATATAATCTCAAGCATCATTACTCAACTATACATGGAGAACAGTATGAGGAGTACCAGGAAGACGAGAAAAAAATGAGCCCATGTAGTTGCAGAAAGTTAACGTCCCAGCAATGCCTTTTCTATAAAGCTAAAAAAGGATGCCGGTTATGTGTTGAGTTGATCCCTAAAGTAGGAAATCCATACACTGAAGGGCAGTTAATGAAGGATTGCATGTTGAAAGTCGCTGATATTCTATGTCCAGAAAAGAAGAGCTTTTAATCGGCAAACACAGTGGCAGAGCGGATTAGCGAATTATCGAATGACATTTATGATCAATTATGCGACAAAGCTACTTTTCACTGCATATACAGACAATGCTGATGGTGTGCAGCTAATCATTTTCATTAGGGGTATTAATGACCAATTTATAAGTGACAGAAGAGTTGCTGAGTTTGTGTCCAATGCACAGCCATACCACAGGGACAAAACATGTTTTAGATGTTAGTTTTTATTATTTAATAATACATTATTATAACTTGAAATATCTGTAGACAAAGGTCTCAGCTAATGAACCATCTAAAGGAAACTGGTTTTTCTAAAAATGTACATTTAATGAAATAACTTAATTTGTGTCAACTCCGTCAGACACATTTGATCCAGCCAACAACAGTGCAAAGTCTTCATTTATGTAATAATAGATTACAACAACAGAAAGGCAGTAAAAACTGCTAGATCTGCTTATTTCTCGACTCTCTTAGAAGAAAACAAACACAACTCTAGGTATTTAGTGGCTAAATTAACAAGAAATAAAGCTTCAACTTCTGATGTTTCCAAACAGCACAGCAGTAATGACTTTATAAACTTCTTTACGTGCAAGATTGATAATATTAGGAAAAAATTATAACTATACAACCATCTACTATAGTATCACTTCAGACAGTGCATTGTAGTGTCACTGAGGAAAAATTCCACTCATTTACTGCTATAGGAGAAGAAGAATTGGCTAAACTCGTTAAATCATCAAAATCAACAACATGTATGCTCGACCCCATACCGACTAAACTACTAAAAGAGATGCTTCCAGAGGTCATAGATCCTCTTCTTAATATCATTAATTCATCCTTGTCATTAGGATATGTACCGAAAACTTTTAAGTTGGCTATTATTAAACCACTTATTAAAAAACCGCAACTTGATCCTACAGAATTAGTCAATTACAGGCCAATCTCAAATCTACCCTTTCTGTCAAAAATACTAGAAAAGGCAGTGTCCTCACAACTATGCTCCTTTTTAGAAAGAAATGGTATCTGTGAGGATTTCCAGTCAGGATTTAGACCGTATCATAGTACTGAGACTGGTCTCATCAGAGTAACAAATGATTTACTCTTATCATCCGATCGTGGTTGTATCTCTCTTACTCGATCTTAGCACTGCATTCGATACTATCGACCACAACATTCTTTTGAATAGACTCGAAAATTAAGTTGGCATTAGTGGAATTGCATTGGCATGGCTTAAATCATACTTATCTGACCGTTATCAGTTTGTAGCAGTAAATTAAGAGATGTCACACTGATCACAAGTTCAGTATGGAGTACCGCAGGGCTCAGTGCCAATACCGTTGCTTTTCACCCTGTACATGCTACCACTGGGAGATATCATTAGGAAGCATGGCGTTAGTTTTCATTGTTATGCTGACGATACTCAGCTCTATATTTCTTCACGCCCTGACTAAACTTACCAATTCACAAGATTAACGCAATGCATAGCTGATATAAAAAATTGGATGACTAGTAATTTCCTGCAACTTAATTCAGAAAAAAATGAATTTTTAATTATTGGACAAAAAAAACTCCACAAGTAGTAACCTAGAATACTGTCTAACACTCGATGGCCGCTCTGTTAAGTCCTCGTCGTCAGTTAGGAACCTGGGTGTGAGCTTTGATACCAATCTTTCATTTGAAAGCCACGTTTCTAGCATCTGTAAAACTGCATTCTTCCATCTTAAAAATATATCTAAATTACGGCATATGCTTTCAATGCAAAATGCTGAACAGTTAGTTAATGCGTTCATGACCTAAAGGATAGATTATTGTAATGCTCTACTGGGTGGTTGCCCTGCTCGCTTAATAAATAAATTGCAGCTGGTCCAAAACGCAGCTGCTCGAGTTCTTACTAGAACCAGGAAGTATGACCATATTAGCCCGGTTCTGTCAACACTGCACTGGCTCCCTATTAAACATCGTATACATTTTAAAATCTTGCTAATTATTTACAAAGCACTAAATGGTTTAGCTCCCCAGTACTTGAGCGAGCTTTTAACGCATTATAGTCCTTCACGTCTATTGCGGTCTCAAAATTCTGGCCAGTTGATAATACCTAGAATATCAAAATCAACTGCAGGCGGTCGATCCTTTTCCTATTTAGCACCTAAACTCTGGAACAGTCTTCCTAGCATTGTTCGGGAAGCAGACACACTCTGTCAGTTTAAATCTAGACTAAAAACACGTCTCTTTACTATGGCATACACATAAAGCATTTTTAATTTATATTATTCAAATCAGTTAAATGATTGTTTTAGGCTGCATTAACTAGGTCAGCCGGAAACGGGAACACTTCCCATAACACCTGATGTACTCGTTACATCATAAGAAGAATGGCATCTACGCTAATGTTAGTCTTTCTGTTTATCCCGAGGTTTACTGCAGTCAGCCGGATCCGGGCCGTATCCAGATCAGATGGTGGACCTGTACCTAGACATGACCAACGCATCCCTGAAATGTCTGCAGAGACCGTGTCAATTAAACTCCCCCCTGTAAATGCCGCATCGACATGACACCCTTATTAAACCCGTCTCCACCGTGACGACTCCGATCTTTCGAATAATCTTTCGATCTAATATGACTTCAGACCTGTAATGTGCCAGAATCATAATCATACACTGTTTGTTCGTTGGCCAGAGGAGAACTGGCACCCCGACTGAGCCTGGTTTCTCCCAAGGTTTTTTTCTCCATTCTGGCCCCTGAAGGAGTTTTGGTTCCTTGCCACTGTCGCCTTTGGCTTGCTCAGTTGGGGACACTAAATTTTCAACTATATTACTGATCTGCCCGCATTGACACTATATGATAATTGAAATGAATTGGATGACATCACCGTTTTCTCAAGAACAGCTTGTAGGAATTGTGGACGCACCAGACACAAATGAATCTTCCAGATGATTCGTTCGGGCATAATTCCACACAAAACTCAACTCAACAAATCAACAATTTATGGCCTTAATTGAAGTGGACGCCGGTCAGTCTGCCTCAGGCTGACAGAAACTCAGCTAAGTGCTTTACTGCCTTGCAAATTTTGGCAACTCTGAGCAACACCAAAGATAACAACAGACTTTTTTTGATCTCCACGATCACCGCTGTCTCAACGACCTTTAGATGAACTCTGAGGGACACGGTTACAATCCACAGGAAAAACCCACAGAAACTGTTATCACGTACAAACTGCATCAAATCACAAAAACATTCAAACAGCCTTCTACTGCATAATTTATATCATGTCTATAACCAATACACGTGACCATAATGCATATATATTACTCACAATTCATGTAATTGTTATAACTATTGAATCGTTAATTGAAAGTATGCCTTATCTGGTATGTGTGTAAATCTCTGTTCGTAATTCAGAAGATGGCTTCAGTGAAATCTGTGTAGAATGTATCGTGTTCTTATAATAAGAAATCATGTCTAAATGCACTCTCTGCTTAGAGCGGGAAGTTAGGAGACCAGAGATAACAGATAACTTATGGGAGGGGTGGAGAAACAGTCACCTCGGAACCAACGATAATACCTAATTGGTTAGAATCCATCCAGGAGGATGGGCAGATTTTTGAGTTTTATAATCTCAGAACACGAACAAAGAGTTAGAGCAAGTTAAGTCAAGACAAAAGACAGACAACATGACGAATAGATGATCGGACGAAGACGGTCGGAGGCAGACCAAGATCTGAGAGAATGGGTTAACGATTTAATTTAAGCCATCTAGAACTCTCCTCTCACTTTCTTTTACTTAAGTTTATTTTCTTTCCGTTGAGTCTCGTGTTCTAAGTTAAGTTTCGCCGCAAAGTTTCTCTCGCCGAATCTACAGCAGAGCGCGCTTCGACTTCAAACAATACCCACAAGACTTTCCATCCAGCCGCCAACACGCCACGTGATTGGTTTCCCAAGACGTCGATCAAAAGACAAGGCCGTCAGTGAATCACCGAACCTGGGAAACCCCTGCAGCCAAGACCGAAAAGGGAATCCCCAAGACGACAGGAGACACAAACGCAAGTAACCTCCAGATTCTAAACTGAACTGGTGCAGTGATATCAAATTGAATAACCCCGCCTAAGCAACGATAGGAGGCTTAAGTTAATGATTGGTGGTTCATTCAGGTCATGTTTTAAATGCATATGTTAGAAACTTGGGACTTCATCATTTCTCTCTTAAAACTCATTCTTTCCTCACTTTCTTCCTTTCTGCAACGCGTGTGAATGTGTGTGCGCGTGTGTGTGTTAGATATTAGTTTTACGTGTTAGTAATCAATAAAGTTTCATTTGTATTTAAAGATAAGTGTTCTTGTGTTATGTGCTTACGAATTTAATGTCTTAAACTGCTGATCTAAGTTACCTGGCTGTTAAATAGTGTTTCACTATTGTGTGGATACTAATATCCACTGCAGAGTTGATAGTTACGGCCCGTTAAAATGGACACCGGACGAGTCATTTGCTCAGCCGTAAAATAGACTCTTTCAAAATTCCCTATGAATTAATTCATAAATTAATTTGAGCTAAATATACCTGTTTCCCTTGTACAGAGTCCCTACAGGCTGTACAGCCGAATCAAATTCTGTTGCATTATTTTCCTGTTTAACACTGTGAAGCTGCTTTGAAACAATCGGCATTGTAAAAAGCACTATATAAATAAAGGTGACTTGACCATTTAGCAGAAATTATTTTAATTCATTCATTTTTTATTTACATTTTCTATTCAGACAGTCAAAGTCATTTCATGTTAACCTACAATCAATCCTTTACAGTTTTAATATGATGCACTTTGTTCTTCCAAATATAGTTGAAATTTTGATTTGCACTTATATTTTGGCAAGAAACAAATGGATTAAGATGGATATAAGCATTGTGATAAGGATTCAGTTTCAGTGACAAGGATTCATTTTTTGAATAAAAATGCAATTCGTTGTCATCACTTTTTTTATAAACCTTTTTCAATAAATCTATTTTGTACAATTCAATGAACAGTAACACACCTTCAAAAGGCAACAGCATTATGAACAAACTAAAATAACAGCAAACGTATAATAATTATCAGACAGTAAAGGGAAAGTAGAGAAATAAAATAATTTAATTAAAGTTATAAATATCATCCTATGTATATTTACATATGTTTACATACTAGTTGTAATTAGTCATTGTTGCACGTCACAGATAACTACTGTGTGTCTCTTGCAAATTGGGTGATTCCAAATGATGCTGGTTTTGATATCCCTTGGCAAGCACCTTTGGCATCTTTTTCTTTTGGCTGAGAGACCAGCCGTGGAGGAGACGGTTTCCTCATCAGATTCCTTCACTTTCCTCATAAGATGCAGAGAGGCTGGTGTGCAAGGAATGTGCCGCCTTGTTTTTATCAACCCTAGCTCTCCCTAGCTCCTCCAGAAAACACCTCCTCCTGTAGTCATCCCCCTGTTTCCAAGTGGGATATATTTCCCTCCAGATCACAAAAGCATTGTAGGCCGAGAAATCAATCATGTTTAACCCTCTGAAGTCTGAGCTGTTTTGGGGCCCTTTAGAAGTTTTGACATGCTGTGACATTTGTGCTTTTTCAATTGCTTATAAACACATTAATGGCAAAAGTGTCATTACACTGTATTCAGCACAAACTGGGCTACCATAATATGTGAGCAACATGTATGTACATGTTTGTATTTTTGAGAGAATAACGTTTATGCGTGGTTTTTGATTAAACTAAAAATGTAAGTCACTGAATTAAGGCCACAAAACACACAATAGATATGTGTCCACAAGACTTTTGACTAATGGGTGTTGTTGCCTAGAGTTTTTGCTTCAAACTGATGTGAGAATCATTGTGCCTGCTCATTCACATAAAAATATATATTGATTTACATTTTTTAAGACACTTTTTTTTCTTTACAAAGGCCGCATGCGAAGGGGTGTGAATGATCATGAATAATGCTGTGAATCACACCTGAGAGAACAAAAGAACCCATAATGAGCTGCATAATGAATGAGCCTCAGGTATGTGACTGAGAGAGCAAAGCAACAGGACAAAGGAAATATATTTTGTTGTAGTTTATTTAGAATGTAGTCAACAAAGGCACATTACAAAGGCCTATTATATTTTAAATTATCAAAAGATTTGACATTACAATTTTTAATGTTTTTGAATGAAGTCTCATGCTAAAAAAACAATAATATTGTGACACTGAACACAATTCAGTATTCAGTAAATACAAATAACTGAATAATTGGTAATGATGAATGTTGTAAGTAAAATATTTGGGATTTAAAACAACATAATGCAATGAAATTATGATTTCAAAGAGTATAGGGTGAATTTTTCTGAATCATTTGATTTTGATCTGATACACACAATACTCAAATATCATTTCGAGTTTCTGTTCATTTATGAGACATGCGTGCAATGCATGATCACACCAGTGCTAAGGCTATTGTCTGCTTATTTAATAAGAAGCAAATATAGAAGCAAATATATTAAAAACATTGATTAAAATTAAGATACAGTTTATACAAAACGAAATTCACTTTAAAGAAAGGCTTTCTACAAAACAAAACTTAATGAAGTGGTCAAAATCATTTCTGACAAACTCCATGTCTTCTGATATATTGCGCATCTGATGTGTCCTTTATTACTCGTGCTGTTCACTTTTCACAATCAACATATATTAAATTAAAAAATAACATTAGGCTATAATATTTAAACATCAATATGAAACAAAATACATTTTAATGGCTACTGAACACAAAACGTTTGACTGGTAGCCTACTATATTTATAGCATCTGAGCAGAAATTTGCGAATAAAAGCTTTATTGATTTGACACTAGGCTATTTTACAAGAAATACTTCATAATCTGTCCAAAACAGGCCAAAGAAATCTTGTCTAAACAGTCTTACATCTATGACATTTTATGTTGCAGCAGGATTCATATTTAAACGGTCTTTTTGCGTTTAATATTCACAGACACTAACAGAATAAACTTACCTCACAATCGGCTGGCAGTTACTCTTAGAAATAAACAGCTTTTCTTCTTAGGTAAATTATTCCAGAATTATTCCTCAATGCGTCTCAAAACGATGTAGCTAAAGTATAGCACTACACTTGATGTGTTTATTCGAGTTGATGTGGGCGGTGACTCTGCTCTCATGGATCGCTTCAGTATTTGAATCTCAAAAGAACACATGCTCCGTGGGCGTGGCGCATTAGCGGATAATGAAGAGGCTCGCGAACGACTGACATCTCTCTCTTTTCAAACGGATTACATAAACAGAGAATGTTTGTTTTCGTTTTGATTCACATTATTTAAAACCGGATATTTCAACGTTTCTTTAGACATATGTCTCATGTTTGTGAGACAAGTATTCACTAAGTTACAGTTCATTTTCTGAAGACTATCTGAATGAACGTCATTGAGAGACAGGCTGCAGATCGCGCATCATGTTTGTTTTCTTTATTTTGCAAAAAGCACAACATTTTGTTTTTATTGTGACTGAACACAAATAAAAGTAGAAACTTAACAGATTATAATGATGTATAACACTTGCCTGAATTATAAAAATCGACAGAGTTATTTGAGTCTCTTTGGCACTGATAAGAAAAAAAGCGAGTTGATCGCGACGGCCGACTCGAGGGGGTTAAAAATACTGCCATGGGCCGGTGAGCCGTGTGAATCTTTTTTATTTTGTAATTATATAAAATACTTTCTGATTATTGTAATTCCAATAATAATTGTTATTATCAGCAATAAAAAAAAAAAAACACAAAGTAGCAAATACCTTTGTCAAGATTGTCCACTCCACTTTTGGTGCTGTTGTAATCAAAGATCATCTCTGGTTACTGTTGGTTCTATGTGCACAGTGCTCATGAGAAGCACATTTTAATTTTTTTTCCAGACAGTAGGACACAATGGCGTGTGTCTCTGTGTAGGCAAACAGAGATGAGAATCGAGCCCTGCCTCTTAGGTTTGTCAGTGCACTTGGCAGTTCTGGCTTGTTCTATCGGACCGTTCCAACCATTCTTATTTTTTTCTCTTGGAGCTCTGTGCCAAGATCATAAGAACTAAAAAAAAAAATTGTATATGCCCCTGAAAGCCATGCATTATTTCAAGCACTATTCGCTTGCCCAGGTTTCTCTCATGCTGTCCTCCTGCAGGTTTTCCGGTGTACACCTGCATGTTAAAACAGTAACCGGTGTTTGCATCACAGGCTGCCCAAATGTTGTATTTTGCAGGTTTGGTTGGCAAAAAAAGGGTTGTTTGAAAGGGCACCGGCCCCTGAATCCAACCAGGCACTCATCAACTGTGATGTTGAGATCAGGATGGTACATGGATGGAAGTCTCTCTACCCAGTGTTCCTAAATCTCACGGATGGGTGCCAGCTTATCGTTTTCCCTCCTTGCAGCTCTCGTCTCTCGTCATAGAAGCACACAACCCTTGATAGTCGTTTGAAATATTTCAGTGGCATGGTGGACCGATAAAATGCCCTCCCCATCTCACTATCCCATAAGCTAAATACTGCTTCATGACACCGTGTCCTAACTACACGCGACGCCGCGAAACGCGATAAAAGGTATCTTTTCCATGTTAATTAATGTTTTTGTCCTAACGTGGCTGGAATAACAACACAAAACATGGCAATGATAATCTCAGGTAGTGTTTATGTGCTTTATTTAATGTTAAAAGCATGTAATGTGACTTTGAATATCATTTAGTGCTTCCAGCTTTGTTAGTCGTACTAAAAGCAACAAAGGATAATTCACCTCAGATCTTGAAATTAAACAAATTGAAACAAAAACGTTCAAACTGTGAACAGGTATATTCTATGACAAAGATTGTTTTAGCAACTCAGTATGAATTTTTAGTAATGTTTAAATGATGTAATATTTGTGAGTTTGATTATGTACTTATCCATTTCCTTGCGAGTGCCGTCAGATTAATCTCTGGTGGCGTAGCCTACACTTGCTATGAGAGCCCGCCCACGCGCTGTTCTGATTGGCTGTGGTTTTTGGATTGATTTGTTGCATCTCGCAGTCGCGTCGCGTCTGGTGTGGACAGACAAGTTGCTTGTCGCTGGAATCTTATCGCGTCGCGTGTAGTTAGGACACGGTGTGATACGACTTGAAAACCCCAGCAAGTATCAGAAGGCCAGTAAATGCTTGCATGTCATTCCAATCAATATTGCTCAATTCTTCCGCAAACACTCATCGCCCCTCTAAATTAGTCATTTTAACCACCATTTGTTGAATTGACCTTGGAAAAAATTGCTCAAAAGTTGACTTTATACCTTCTGGTCTGACACAGGCCTTGTAGGTCCAGGGGCATGTCTTCGGACCTCCTCTGCCCACTCTCTCCCTTGTGTCTGTGGAGGAGGAATTGAAGGTATGCAGGCTGTCACGTCGGAAATGTGATAATTCCCACTTCGTGATTATGAGCTTGTTGCATTCAAGTGCTTGTTGTCGGAATGAACAGTAACCATGGAGGACACCTGGTTTATTCTTGCCTATTAATTGGGAAAATCTTATTAAAACTAAAATGATATGTAGTGTCACATGCACTGACAACCATATAAACATTTACGATGCTATCCAGATCCTCTTTCTGCCGATTCTGTCATTTCGGTCAAATGCAGCCTATTTTCGCTGTGTATAAAACATACAGTACGCTTCAAATGATTACTCGTATATGTAATTATGCACTATATTAATGACAAAACAAGACGATCTAGCTGTTTTGGGGAAAAAAAAATAATAAATCATACCCGTCACAGCAGTAGTTCTCCCCGCCACCATGTTTAAAGTTTATGGCACGTCCATCTCAGGAATTTGGGTATCAAAATTATTTCCGAACTTCCCAGTGGTAAACACGACATCAGAGGGCGTTCATGTGCAATTTTTACTTAGGAAACTCGTATTTACGATAATTCTACTAGCATGTGAAGGCAGCATTACTATCAGCCTTTGACCTTACTCTGTGTGTGTGTGTGTGTGTGTGTGTGTTCAAGAGAGAGACACAGTGTGTGACCTTTCTTATATTAATTTATTTTATTTCACATATTCTCAGTTTTCTCTGTTAGTGTGTCTATTTTGCAATCTTGATGGCTTACAGTCTCATGCTGTGTGCTTTTTTCCTTACAGTGTGGATGAATTATTGATTTTATTTCACACATTTCCAAAAACGGGGGTGGGGGGTGTATGGGGGGTGTTTGGGGTTGGGCAGGGGGAGAGAGATAAAGTCCCTTAAACTAGAAATAAACACACATTACAGTACTCATGCAAAATTTGGTACTTTCCACCCCTGAATGCCCTCCACCTCCCTTCCTCCCCGGCACGTTTAAGATGTTCTGCAGCATGATGCTTGATTTCTATTTTAGCAAATACTAGATTTCTTGTAGATGAGTTTAGAAAGAGGTAAGACAGTGAAGTATCCAGCTCTAACACTATCGGTTCTGCTGTCGGTACTGGAGAAATTAAGAAAATGCACGTACTATTTATTAATGATATAGATGTTATCTTGCAAATTCTATCTTTGCCAGCCGTTTCTATATGAGATAATATTAAATCATCGGTCTATGATGCATTTTTGCTATTTGCAAAAAGAGAGAGAGAAACACAAAAATCCCCATTTAATGAGTGACGATGGCCAAGAGAACTAGTCTGGTTACACTTTAAGGCTGTGATATTAATTACATAGTATAGTATAGTATTACATAGTAATGTTATTTTCAATTTTGGCTTCCTATTATTATAAAAAGATATGAGGTAAAACTATTATAAACTAGCCATGTTCCGTTGAGCGCAACTTTCTTTCCTTCACAGCTGTGCGCTGTCATTTCTCCCTAAACCCAAACAGATTTAGCACAATCTGTGATTGTTGTAAAATGCAGTCTCTACTGTTGCTAAATTGCGGGACGTGTTTGATAGTAAAAATAGCACAATAATCTGCACAAGAGACGCTGTTTCCAACTTCAAGGCGGCTTATCTGTGTGTGCACCGAAACAGACCGCAACTAGACAAGCAAATTATACTTTATGCTTCGTGTGCGCGTCTAAACCATCAAATACGCAACGTGTCAAAATGACCGGATTGGAGAGTATTCACTTAAACACAGTTCATATCTTAAATGGGTGTAAATAGTTTGGAGAAATGGAAGAATGATATTTGATCTGCATTCAGTCTAATAAACCTGCTGACGATTGCGCCATTAATGTGAATCAAACAAAAAACAAAGAGAAAATACTCACAGCTCTTGAATGAATAATTTTAGCTTTAATAAGCATTAATCTATCAATTTATACAGTGAAAACAATGCAGTGTTATTTTACATTTCATTACTTTTTTAGATTTCTTTTGTAGGCCACATTACTTACCGAACAGTAATATTAGTAGACCTTCCTGAGATTAATGCAATGTATTTAATTTGTATCTTTGTTTTATTTTACCATTTGTGTGTACGTTGTATCTTTGTTCTTATATTGTATTTTATCTTATGCATATAAAACACAAATAACGCCTGCACACTGGTCCATTTACAAATAGATGTTTCGTATTTGTTTTTTTCAAACGTTGCCGTTTCTTTGCTATATACACTCACCTAAAGGATTATTAGGAACACCTGTTCAATTTCTCATTAATGCAATTATCTAATCAACCAATCACATGGCAGTTGCTTCAATGCATTTAGGGGTGTGGTCCTGGTCAAGACAATCTCCTGAACTCCAAACTGAATGTCAGAATGGGAAAGAAAGGTGATTTAAGCAATTTTGAGCGTGGCATGGTTGTTGGTGCCAGACGGGCCGGTCTGAGTATTTCACAATCTGCTCAGTTACTGGGATTTTCACGCACAACCATTTCTAGAGTTTACAAAGAATGGTGTGAAAAGGGAAAAACATCCAGTATGCGGCAGTCCTGTGGGCGAAAATGCCTTGTTGATGCTAGAGGTCAGAGGAGAATGGGCCGACTGATTCAAGCTGATAGAAGAGCAACTTTGACTGAAATAACCACTCGTTACAACCGAGGTATGCAGCAAAGCATTTGTGAAGCCACAACACGCACAACCTTGAGGCGGATGGGCTACAACAGCAGAAGACCCCACCGGGTACCACTCATCTCCACTACAAATAGGAAAAAGAGGCTACAATTTGCACGAGCTCACCAAAATTGGACAGTTGAAGACTGAAAAATGTTGCCTGGTCTGATGAGTCTCGATTTCTGTTGAGACATTCAGATGGTAGAGTCAGAATTTGGCGTAAACAGAATGAGAACATGGATCCATCATGCCTTGTTACCACTGTGCAGGCTGGTGGTGGTGATGTAATGGTGTGGGGGATGTTTTCTTGGCACACTTTAGGCCCCTTAGTGCCAATTGGGCATCGTTTAAATGCCACGGCCTACCTGAGCATTGTTTCTGACCATGTCCATCCCTTTATGACCACCATGTACCCATCCTCTGATGGCTACTTCCAGCAGGATAATGCACCATGTCACAAAGCTCGAATCATTTCAAATTGGTTTCTTGAACATGACAATGAGTTCACTGTACTAAAATGGCCCCCACAGTCACCAGATCTCAACCCAATAGAGCATCTTTGGGATGTGGTGGAACGGGAGTTTCGTGCCCTGGATGTGCATCCCACAAATCTCCATCAACTGCAAGATGCTATCCTATCAATATGGGCCAACATTTCTAAAGAATGCTTTCAGCACCTTGTTGAATCAATGACACGTAGAATTAAGGCAGTTCTGAAGGCGAAAGGGGGTCAAACACAGTATTAGTATGGTGTTTCTAATAATCCTTTAGGTGAGTGTATATTTTACTTTTCAGATTATAAAGCAATGTTAATTATGTTCTTAATCAGGTTTTTTCTGTAAAAAAAAAAAAAATTATATATATATATATATATATATATATACACTCACCTAAAGGATTATTAGGAACACCTGTTCAATTTCTCATTAATGCAATTATCTAATCAACCAATCACATGGCAGTTGCTTCAATGCATTTAGGGGTGTGGTCCTGGTCAAGACAATCTCCTGAACTCCAAACTGAATGTCAGAATGGGAAAGAAAGGTGATTTAAGCAATTTTGAGCGTGGCATGGTTGTTGGTGCCAGACGGGCCGGTCTGAGTATTTCACAATCTGCTCAGTTACTGGGATTTTCACGCACAACCATTTCTAGAGTTTACAAAGAATGGTGTGAAAAGGGAAAAACATCCAGTATGCGGCAGTCCTGTGGGCGAAAATGCCTTGTTGATGCTAGAGGTCAGAGGAGAATGGGCCGACTGATTCAAGCTGATAGAAGAGCAACTTTGACTGAAATAACCACTCGTTACAACTGAGGTATGCAGCAAAGCATTTGTGAAGCCCCAACACGCACAACCTTGAGGCGGATGGGCTACAACAGCAGAAGACCCCACCGGGTACCACTCATCTCCACTACAAATAGGAAAAAGAGGCTACAATTTGCACGAGCTCACCAAAATTGGACAGTTGAAGACTGGAAAAATGTTGCCTGGTCTGATGAGTCTCGATTTCTGTTGAGACATTCAGATGGTAGAGTCAGAATTTGGCGTAAACAGAATGAGAACATGGATCCATCATGCCTTGTTACCACTGTGCAGGCTGGTGGTGGTGGTGTAATGGTGTGGGGGATGTTTTCTTGGCACACTTTAGGCCCCTTAGTGCCAATTGGGCATCGTTTAAATGCCACGGCCTACCTGAGCATTGTTTCTGACCATGTCCATCCCTTTATGACCACCATGTACCCATCCTCTGATGGCTACTTCCAGCAGGATAACGCACCATGTCACAAAGCTCGAATCATTTCAAATTGGTTTCTTGAACATGACAATGAGTTCACTTTACTAAAATGGCCCCCACAGTCACCAGATCTCAACCCAATAGAGCATCTTTGGGATGTGGTGGAACGGGAGCTTCGTGCCCTGGATGTGCATCCCACAAATCTCCATCAACTGCAAGATGCTATCCTATCAATATGGGCCAACATTTCTAAAGAATGCTTTCAGCACCTTGTTGAATCAATGCCACGTAGAATTAAGGCAGTTCTGAAGGTGAAAGGGGGTCAAACACAGTATTAGTATGGTGTTCCTAATAATCCTTTAGGTGAGTGTATATATATATATAAAAATAACAAAAGAACCCATAAGAATACAGTTAAAGTACCGAATCGATAAGCAGTATCGGTAAGAGTAGTAATACCGTTAAAACCTTAACGATATCCATCCCTACCAGTGATATATGTATTATTTGCAGTTATTTCGTGGCTTCCATAATTTTATTATAATAATACTAACAGAATTTTTCTCTTAGTTAAGCTTTTTTGAACATTCAGTTGCCATTTAAATTCAGATTCAAGGCAAGATTCCTTTTCTGGTTTTGGCCGGACTCGTCTCAGACTCTATTATATGGACTCGGTCTTGAGTGCAACTCGCAGCTTTTTGGACTCGTCTCAACTGACTTGAATAGTAGACTCGAACGCAACACTAACACCATTATAACATTAATATTAAGTGGCCAAGGCTGATAAACATCATAACGCATTATATAGTTTGCTGCTTGACTTACTGATTCCAATATTCTCATTCAACAAGCAAGCAAACAAAATTCAAAAAATTCACCAAACCATTTTCCCTTCTACAGTGAGATTTTTGCTAACAATGACACTGGAATATGTTGAGGAAGTACAAATAGGAGCTTTGCGGGAAAAAGCCCATGCGATTAATAGGGCGGATAATCACACGAATGGATCGTAGGGTGGATTTGGATCTCAATGCCCTGTTATTTAACGTAGGTTCTGACCTTTTGCGATTCCCTCGCCTCCGCTGACCACAGCTTGATTCCCCCGGGATAGCGGCCGTATGGACAACCATAGGGGGCGACACTGAGCTAAAGGGTGCCCCCATTGAAAGGGTGTCTTCATTGACCGCTGCCCGTCACGCCGTTATTTGTCCGTTTGACTATCGGTCTTGTGGAGTGGTCAGTCAAGGGGGGTGGTCAGCGCCCGACCAACTTACTATTTGCCCAATTACCTACTATTGTTTTTATTTGTGCGTCTTTCTATTGGTCCAGGGCGGGTGGCCACGCCCCCGTTCCACGGATCCGTTATTTGCCCGATTACCCACTAAATTTACAAATTCCCCCCGTTCGGAGACGAAAGATCGTGGCATCTTGAGATTCCGAGGCTCCAGGGGCCCCGAAGCGTGAAACACCGTGAGCCACCGTGCAAAATTTGGGGCCCCCGGGACCTTTGCAGCAAAATCCGACCCGCAGAAAAGAGTGCAGAAAAAAAGAATAGCTTCGAAAGGGCCGATCGGCTAGGGGGCACCATTTTTCGTCTCGTCACGATCCCCCGAGTTGGGTGGAAAAGTTTGGTGGCCCTACAACCTCTTTCAGGGGTCGAAAGGTCAAAAAAGGGACCGTGCGCCCGCCAGGGCGGTACGTGCGTAAATTCAACGTCAGATGCCCCCCGTTCGGAGACGAAAGGTTGCGGCATCTTGAGCTTGTAGATTACGACTCTCTAGGGGCCCCCGGCCTGGAAGCGTGAAAACTCTAGGACCTTCCCGAAAAACCGCCCCTCCCCCGCCCCGAAATCATTCAAAGGCCTCTGTCTGTGTATTAGTGGAAGGGCCTTGAGGTAGAGCACTCAAATGACTATAAATTCTGAAACTCGGGTCAAAGGAAGGTCTCCTCTACCGAACGCGCCCTCCCCTGAGGTTCTGGGCCCCCGGGGGCCGTGAGTTACGGGCGGTTGAAGGTTTGGCTTTTATGCCTTATATCTCTGGAACGAGCTCAGGGAGGGTCTCATTGGAAAGGTCTCGATGGGCCCTGTCGAACGGGCCCAACCCCGAGGTCGGGGGCTTCCTGGTTCGGGAGCTAGAGCCCGCAAAATTTCGAAAGTCGCGATCCGCTAGGGGGTGCCCCGGAGGCCCGCGACCGTAGTGTTCAGGTCGTGGGGTAGACAGGAGTTTTTGACCAAAGTTTGAGCGCGATTTCCGCGGAGACGCTTAATGGGTCCCAGAGTTACGCCTTTTTTCTGGCGAAACTTTAAAAATTACTATCTCAGGAAGGCCGCGGCCCCGAGGCTCTTGGGAGGGTCTCGTTGGAAAGGCCCCGAGCTGGGCAGCGGGCTTCGGGAGTTACAGGCGGTTAAAGTTTTGGCTTTTTTTCCTTATATCTCGGGAATGCAGCGGCCCCAGAGCACGTGGAGGGTCCCGTTGGAAAGGTCTCGGGCACCGTTGAACGCATAAGCATACCAGTTCCCATTTATGTTGTGGCCCCCAAATAACCGGCCCACGGACACTGCCTTTTCTATGCAGATTAAGGACTCAAATGACTCGAAAGTTAGATGAACGTGTTCGGTTGGGTGTGCTTAGTACAGAGGTGTTTTCATCCATAAAAATTGATATTAAATGTGTAAAATCATCCATTAACACTGTCATCCATTTGAAACCACGTTGGATCCAATGTCCCATCCGGCGATTGGTCGCCTCACACTCTCACCCATTCGCCTGCACCACATGGTTCTTGACGCATTCCGCCACTCTTTTGTATCTCTTGCTGTTGTTTCTTTACTAGTATTTAGCTTTAAGCAAAGATGATCGTCGATTGCCCTATCTGTTTCCGGGGCTACAGCCAGCACCTAAGGGTCACCCATGGTGTGAAGAACAAGGAAGAGCGAAAGCTCATCCTCGCCATCCCGTCCGGGAGGGTGGACATCCGCAAGAGTACCTGCCCCGTGCCCGCCTGCGGCAAGTTCACCTCCCGGATGGACCGCCATCCCAGGGGTCACACGGAGCTGACGGCCGCAGCCCGCCACCAGACCGTGGACTCCCTGAAAAGAAGAAAGATACTGCAGGACCTCGCCAAGCTGCGGGCCAGCAACCCAGCCGTGGCCATGGCCATGGCCTCAATGCTTGACCTGCAGGAGTCTGGCGAGGTTGATGATGACCCCATCTGTGCTCTGGAGGAGGAGGCGGGGCAGGAGCAGCCCCTCTGTGAGGACCCCAGCTGCCGGAAGAACCGGGAAGAGCGGGACGACCTCCGGAGGCAGATGGATACGCTGAGCGATGCACTCAGGCAAGTGACTCACCACTACCACCTGCTGAAGAGGAGGTCGCGGGGCGCCCCCTCTAGGCAGCTCTCCCGGGTAACCGGCAGAGTCCTGTCTTCCTTTCGCTCCCCCGAGAAGGGAGCGGTGGAGGATGATGAGCCCCTGGCCCAGCCGTTGGATAAACCAGCCTGCCAGGGCCCTGAGGACCAGGCCCCCCAGCCGTCGATGGTGGCGACGGCGTCGACCTCCTCCCCTCCTCGCCACCCCTTTCCGGACCAAGTGCCGGCTCTGAATGAGTACCGCGCTCTCTGTCGCTTCTCCCCGTCTCTATCTGCGGCCGTTGTTCTGACCCCGTTGTTCTTGTGTGTTTTCTTTCGGCAGACGTCCTCCACCAAGAGGGCGCGGATCCCTGGCCGAGGCTAGTCAATAACGTAGCCTCAAAGATTTACTGCATCAAAAACTTTGTGGGCTACATGGCAGCGGGGCAGACTGACCTGGCCAGCCTGGGCTTCCTCAACCAGACGGCGAGGATGTGATCTTGGCTTAACAGCCTCAACCAGGCCAAGATCGCGGAGCCGACGGTTCACCACTATCTTAAAAACGTGGCCCAGGTGGGTTGTTCCAGAACATGACCATCCGGGAGGTGGAGGCGGCGCAGGAAACCTCCAGGGATGGCTGTTATGTCATAAACGCGAGTGGTTTTATTTCTCTCTCTCTCTCTCTCTCTCTCTCCGCACCGTTCTTCTCTCTCTTACACTGCTCGCTTGTCTCTGTTTCCGCAGATCTCATCCCACAAAACCAACCAGGGGCCCAGCTGGCATTGAGCGAGGAGGAATACGGCTGGATGAGGGAGTTCCTGGCCATGAGGCCCTATATGGTGGGCCGGTCCCCGAAGGCCCTTGGGCCGAGGAAGCGGACACACAAGAGCCCGGCCAGGCCGCCCTCCGCCAGCCCGTCGCCCACCGCCAGCCCTCTGCAGACGGGAGAGGAGCAAGAGGCCAGGGAATCCACCGCTTCGGTAAGTCCGTCATTCTCACAGGGGGCTTGTTTAACCGTTTGTGGGCATGTTTGCTGACTCTTTTTTTCTTTCTCGTTCTTTTCAGGAGGGACCTAGCCCGTCGAAGCGGCAGAGGGTCCTAACGCCAAGAAAGGGTTCCCCTTTTGTCGTGCTGTCTCCTCTGAAGACGAAGACACGGAGGATCTTGGCGAAGCGGCAGAGGAAACCGACTCAGTTTTTCTAACCTCATGTTCCCCATTTTGTTCGTTAAAGTTAAATGTTTGAAAAGTTCCTACTGTCATGTCTTTTTTTGGCTGCAAAACAAATGGCATAAACACTGTGTGCTTTCACTGTGTGCTTTCAAATGACTTGAGAATTAGTGGAATGTATCCGACTGAGCGCACCAAGCATGGTACGGGTGGTTTAATCCATAAAAATTGATATTAAATGTGAAACATCATCCATAGACACCATGTGTCCTGTGACATCCATCCATGTGTCCTGCATCCTGTTATCTGGCAGCCACTACATAAATGGGAAGTGGCATGTCTATGTGTTTCCGGCTCCTGTTCATAGCGGAAGGCACCAAATCACTTGAAAGTTAGATGAATGTTTTCGGTTGAGTGTGCCTAGTACAGGGGGGAGGAATGCTGTGTACTTTTAATTGCTTCAAAAGTTTTAGTTAAAAGCAAATCTTTCATCTCACAGGAGAAAACAACTGTCCTTTTCCTTTGTAGAAACAAACATTCGGGGTTGTGCTTCAGGCTGTGCTAGGGGATTTTTCCCACTCCGTACATGTTTCTTGATTTGTTGGAGATGGTTTTCAAAAGGAAAACTGAAAATATAATTCAATGAGCAGTTGAAGTGGTGGACATACTCATGAAGGTGAATCAGTCCATGTACATTGTACACTAGGGGTGTCAAAATTAATCGTTTCTACAATGCATCGCAATGCAGACGAGGATGATTCAGTATCGGTTCAGTAATAGACCATAACCGATTATAATGTACTGATTATTTTCTGACGTCATTTGTCACGTAGGTGCTTTGTCGCGGTAGCATACAATGGCAGAGGGAGGCGAGACGCGAGTGCGAGTAATTAAAAATGCTCCAACTACTTTAAAAGTCGACATCTGGGCACATTTCGGCTTTTATGAACAACCTGGTAAGCACGACCTGGAGAAGACACACGCTGTGTGTAAATCATGTCACGCGCAAATAAAATATGCATGGGGTAATACCAAAAATATAATGATATCAACGGTAGTGTTCTTAAAGGGCCTGTTTACACCTGGTCACTTAATGCGTTTTTACATATCAGATATCTATCTGATTTATCAAAACGATTTCATTTACATAAATGTATCTCCGCAAAACTGATATAAATCCGATCTCCAATTCCCGTGCTACATGCAGATTTAATGGAGTTCACATCACCGAAAACGACAGATATGAGCTGCATTTTATTAATCATCAGCTAATTTCAAAATCAAAGACCACAATAGGAGAAAGCGCAGCAACCGCACTGGTAAGATCATTCAGTTTCTTTACTTTTAATGATGATTATGTTTTGAGCATCTGCGACTTGCTTTTGGTTTTAATTGCGGTAGTTTGTGCGTTGGCTTGATGAAGAGATACTCCGCTGCGGCGATGCGTGCTACAGTAGCGCTGTCATATTTGGCTATGTCATATAGCCTATAACACGCTCTCACACGTTTATTTTTTTGCATTGTTGGGAGGAGTAAAATTTACATATGTGGCTTCAACAACCAGATGCATTTAGACCTGTTCAGTTTCATCTGGAATGCGGCCCAGACCACCTCCTTAAGTGGCTTTTAGTATTTACTTTTGTGTATTTGTTCTAAATGCTCCTGTTGTCTTCTGTGCCCAGACTTGAGTTTTGTTTGATGTTTGATACATTCAAGAATCATGTTTTCTTGGAGCAAGTACAAACCCGATTCCAAAAAAGTTGGGACACTGTACAAATTGTGAATGAAAAAGGAATGCAATAATTTACAAATCTCATAAACTTATATTTTATTCACAATATAATATAGATAACATATCAAATGTTGAAAGTGAGACATTTTGAAATGTCATGCCAAATATTGGCTCATTTTGGATTTCATGAGAGCTACACATTCCAAAAAAGTTGGGACAGGTAGCAATAAGAGGCCGGAAAAGTTAAATGTACATATAAGGAACTGCTGGAGGACCAATTTGCAACTTATTAGGTCAATTGGCAACATGATTGGGTATAAAAAGAGCCTCTCAGAGTGGCAGTGTCTCTCAGAAGTCAAGATGGGCAGAGGATCACCAATTCCCCCAATGCTGCGGCGAAAAATAGTGGAGCAATATCAGAAAGGAGTTTCTCAGAGAAAAATTGCAAAGAGTTTGAAGTTATCATCATCTACAGTGCATAATATCATCCAAAGATTCAGAGAATCTGGAACAATCTCTGTGCGTAAGGGTCAAGGCCGGAAAACCATACTGGATGACCGTGATCTCCGGGCCCTTAGACGGCACTGCATCACATACAGGAATGCTACTGTAATGGAAATCACAACATGGGCTCAGGAATACTTCCAGAAAACATTGCACAATCCACCGTGCCATTCGCCGTTGCCAGCTAAAACTCTATAGGTCAAAAAAGAAGCCATATCTAAACATGATCCAGAAGCGCAGGCGTTTTCTCTGGGCCAAGGCTCATTTAAAATGGACTGTGGCAAAGTGGAAAACTGTTCTGTGGTCAGACGAATCAAAATCTGAAGTTCTTTTTGGAAAACTGGGACGCCATGTCATCCGGACTAAAGAGGACAAGGACAACCCAAGTTGTTATCAGCGCTCAGTTCAGAAGCCTGCATCTCTGATGGTATGGGGTTGCATGAGTGCGTGTGGCATGGGCAGCTTACACATCTGGAAAGGCACCATCAATGCTGAAAGGTATATCCAAGTTCTAGAACAACATATGCTCCTATCCAGACGTCGTCTCTTTTAGGGAAGACCTTGCATTTTCCAACATGACAATGCCAGACCACATACTGCATCAATTACAACATCATGGCTGCGTAGAAGAAGGTTCCGGGTACTGAAATGACCAGCCTGCAGTCCAGATCTTTCACCCATAGAAAACATTTGGCGCATCATAAAGAGGAAGATGCGACAAAGAAGACCTAAGACAGTTGAGCAACTAGAAGCCTGTATTAGACAAGAATGGGACAACATTCCTATTCCTAAACTTGAGCAACTTGTCTCCTCAGTCCCCAGACGTTTGCAGACTGTTATAAAAAGAAGAGGGGATGCCACACAGTGGTAAACATGGCCTTGTCCCAACTTTTTTGAGATGTGTTGATGCCATGAAATTTAAAATCAACTTATTTTTCCCTTAAAATGATACATTTTCTCAGTTTAAACATTTGATATGTCATCTATGTTGTATTCTGAATAAAATATTGAAATTTGAAACTTCCACATCATTGCATTCTGTTTTTATTCACAATTTGTACAGTGTCCCAACTTTTTTGGAATCGGGTTTGTAAAATTAAAGGTTCAGTTCATATATCTGATTGCTTGTATTTATTGACAAAATTGTATACATGTGAAGTAAAATTGAAAATTGAGGATGCAGTGCATTGTGATGCATCGTGATATTGAATTGAACTGAATCGATGACATGATAATCGTAATCGAACCGAACCGTGAGACCAGTGTAAGTTTACACCCTTATTGTACACTGAAAAAAAATTCCGTACAGGTCAGCACAGCGGATGACAAAGTGTGAGATGAGTTCATGGGCATATTGAAGGTATGCATTGCGAGTGCTTTCATCTGACTCCAACATAATTGACATGGCTACTGTCAAGGACAGGAAATGGTAGTATCTTTCAGGAGATTCTTCAGTACAACTGGTCCTGCATACAACAAAAACTGACGAAATTCTGTGGCCTTCCACCTGTCCAGCTCTTCTAGACCGCGGGGCTGCCGAGCAAATTCACTAGACATTTTTCCTCTTAGTCCGTTTAGCTTTTGTGACGTTTCTTCCTTTTGCCTTACAGATAAGCGGCCAAGTGTTGGGCCCTGAGTCAAGAATATTAGCAACCGTCGAACTACTCCCACGTTGACCATATGCATATAGTCTAAGACAAATGAGCTAACACAAGAAATTCCTGCAGCAATGAAGGGGCTGACACCAGTTTGATGGTTCTTGTACTCTACTACACTGAAAGCTTCATCTGTTCGCAAGATGCATCCATGTTCATTGAATACCACTCTTCTTGTGACGTAAGCACCTTTGGTGATGCACTTCTTACAACTGTTATAGGCATTATGATTTTTAATGCGCTTCAGATAAGCTCTTGCTAGTGCACCACAGATCAATGCTTGAATATGAACAGTGTAGGTCTTCTCTTCATGAATCATCCCATTTTCTGTGAGATGTTCACACTTAATCAAAAAGTCATCAAGATATTCCTCAAGAGGATACGGTTTCTTGTCCCCACAAAAGAGAGCTACCACAAATGGCTCAAAGTTGTGAAACTTCGCCAGTATTGGCCAGAACTGGACTTTGCTGCTTCTGAAGAGTGGAACACCATCAATATTGATGCTGAGGTTTATTGAATCATGATCATGTCTGAAAGACAACGTCTGACATAGTAAATGACAAATACCTTTTTCTTACCCATAATAAATGTATTGCCCACTACATTTTGGCTCAGATCCTACGGCTTGTGGTGTAGCAAGGAGTGTTCTTGCATCCTTTGATAGCAGGTGTCCTTGCTTTCGTAATATTGCCAATAATTCGTTTAAGGATCTTTGTGTGATTTTGTTCTTTGTATACCATTGTCTGAAGTTCTCTTCTAAATTGGGAACATCCAATTTAGCATCATCATTTAGAACTTCTTTTTCCGAGTCAGAAGACGCATACTTCACATCAGTGTCAAAGTCTGATTCGTCTGTTGTTAAACTGTCAGTTTCTGAATGAATACATTCAAAACTGCTTGCACTTTCAGCCTGGTTATGTAACCCACGGGTTGATCTATCTGTCACTGATCTCTGACTTTCATGGTCATCATCACTGTCAGAATGCAGGAACTGATCCATTTCTGCCTTCCTTTTGCGCCATGCTTTTAAATAAGCCATCTGTAATACATAGTTTGATCCTGAATCTGATTCTGAAATGTGCTTCCTCACAATAAAATGTTTTGGTATGCCAACAGTTCTCAAAGCTCTGACTCTATGTCACTGAAAGAGTCATGCATTAGTCAAGGTTTATATGATGTAGTTAAAGTCAAGTTAAAGTTAAAAGACAAAAATGTCATCAGTACTTTTTGGTGTAATGATGAAGAGGGGTTTGTGCTCAAACCAAACTAGTTCCTAGTACATTCATTTTAGTTTGAGAAACAACATAAAAAAAAAGGTTTTCTGCTTGAACAGAAACTTAATTTTTTTTTTTTTTAAATCGTTATTGCTTAAACCTGAAAGAGATAAAGAAGAATATTCCAAATTACAAAACTATGTAAAATACAGAAATATACCGATCAGGGGCCGTATTAACAAAACATCTTAATGCTAAAAGTAGCTCCTAACTTGCCGATTTAGGAGAAACTCTTAAAAATAATGGGTGTGTCAGTCCTAATTTTAGGACTCCGAAATTTTTGCTCTAAGAGTATTTCACAAAGCATTTTAGCACTAAAACTAGCTCCTAAATCTGTGAAAAGATAGGTGTAGTCAAGAGCAGTGTGGGCGTTTCACAAAAACCTAGGGTATGGCATCTTCTGGCCATACAACGACGATATTCCCAAATAAACACATATCTAAACAAAATGTGGACAAAAATCCACTAAAAGAACTTAACAACAATACAAAATTAATGCAAATACTGAAACAGCCATAAGCCTTCACTGTGTCCTAACCAAACGCGACACGTGAGGAAAATGACATTTTCCATGTTAATCAGAGTTTTTTGTAGGCTAGGCTACTAACTAGCCGCAACAGTGATTCACAACGATACTATTTTTTTTTCTGCGTCATTGTGGCTGGAACAACATACAAAGTATGACCATTGCAGATTATGTGCTTTATTTAAAGGTCCCATGACATGAAAATTTCACTTTATGAGGTTTTTTAACATTAATATGAGTTCCCCTAGCCTGTCTATGGTCCCCCAGTGGCTAGAAATGGCGATAGGTGTAAACCGAGTTCTGGGTATCCTGCTCTGCCTTTGAGAAAATGAAAGCTCAGATGGGCCAATCTGGAATATTCCTGGTATGTCGTCATACGGGGGAAAGGTTACCTCCCCTTTCTCTGCTTTGCCCGCCCAGAGAATTTGGAGAAAATGGATTCAGTTTATTTTTTACATTTAATTCAGTCGCAATGTCAGCACAGGCTTTACAAACAGACTTTTACGCTATGGATTCGACAGCACCGCCACAAACAGTAAGTAAAAGTGTTCATTAATGCCTGATCTGTGATCAGTGATTTCTGATGTGTAGCTAATTATTCAAGTTCACACAGACTTTCTTTCTAAATCGTTTCATACTGTTTATGCATCAGTGAATCAAGCCAGTGACTAAACGATCAACTTCACATTGTTTCTCTTACTAGCATGAAACAAATCTGTTATTTAAACTGTGATTAAACTACAGAGAGCGATCAAAGAACACTCTTTATAATGTTCGAAGCTGTCAATCACACGTCACGAGTATATCTGCACACTTGCCCAAACTCCCGTTATAATGAATGACGCTGTTATGCTGCACAACAAAGCTCTTACTGTTTTCATATCGGTATTGTGTTTGCTGTTAGTTGTGGTGAAAGCATTTTGTGAGAAAAATAGCATTGCAATGACGAGATCACTGCATTCACGCGATCAACACACTGTCTGTCTACTCAACGCTCATCACTGCAGCCTTTCATGTGATAGGAAAAGATCTAAAAAATAATGCTATAATCAAAACTTTCATGATTCCTTCTCAATAGCTGTAATAGTAAAAAAACGTAGTAAAAGTATTCGAGAGGGGTTCCACATACGCATTTCAAATGCAAAGATGTCAGCCAATCACAACAGTGGGCGTTTACACTTAAGTCTCACAGCAGACACGTCCCTTCAAACAGAGCATTCAAGCTAGAAGGCTAAAATCAGGATAGAAAAATGCCTTTTATTTCTAAATTATGACATTTTATGATGTAAAAATCATACTAACAATATAAGTACACCTCAGGAAACATTATAAAATAATAAAAAAATCCACATCATGGGACCTTTAATGTAAAAAAGAATTTAAAGTGAGTTTGGATATCATTTTTTGTGACCTTTATAGACATAGCCTACTGAAAGCAACAATGGATAATTCACCTCAGATCTTGAAAATAAATTAAAGGAAACTACTACGTTCAAACTGTCAACTCAAGGTGTATTCTATGGTTAAAAAAAAGGTTTCAATCTATGTATTTTTAATCATGCTAAAATGGAATTCGATACTTATTCATTTCGTTGCGAATGCAGTCAGTGCGCTTACAGAGAGAGCCCACCCACACGCTCTTCTGATTGGCTGTGATTTTTGATTGATTGAGCTCGGGTCGAGTCAGGTTTGCCGCTGAAAATCTTGTTGTATCATCTGGTTAGGACACTGTGTTCGTTTAAATTTGCTTTTCAAAGCTGCAACATAACTAATGAGCGGCATCATGAGCTGTTTATTTCCCCTGCTGGCAATTGCCATACTCTGCCATACGTAAACGCCGCCCCTGGTCAAGAGTCACTAAGACCAAATCACAAACAATCCTAATGGCTGTTGCGGACTTTTCTCCCCTTTCTCTCTTCCACTTCGCTTCTTGTCTACTCACTGTTCTATCATAACAAAAAGGCAAAAATGCCAAAAATAATAAATATTATTTAATAAATGAATAAATAAAGAAAAAAGAAAATAATGTCTGATTACCTGTGGCAGTTGTTTCACAAGTTCACACTTACAAATGATCGGATAAAGTAAGAGTCAAATAAGCCGTGTGCTGTCCGAGGGCTCCGAGCTCAGAATTTAGCCCAAACCCTGAGTACTCCCCCGAATCCCCGGCTGGGCAGAGAGTGAGGAGTCGAGGTGGAGGAGGGATGCAGAAAACTGTCGAGTCGGCTGTGTATACTGTGCCTCCTCTCAAGCTGATTAGATGGTGCTCCTCCTGAACTTGTTTGTCGCTTGAATCCAGCAACCTCTCGAGAAGCTGAATTAGCTGAACATATACCCAATTAGTGACACCTAGCCTACTTTTTATTTTAATATGGCAACATTCTTTTTTTAAAACCTTTATTTGAATTTAGCAGCATTTTTATTTTAAAATCTTTATTCGAATATGGCAACATGATACCTCATTCTTTAGTATTTCTATCACTGATAGGGACCCCTCCCTCAGCCAATCACTGTGTGAAGTTAGTGAGAGTGATGACATCATCCATAGCAACGAGGTCAACCCCACCCTTACTAGACTTCTCTCTGTTCCTGCTCTCAGCAGCTTTTGTGGATAGATTTTAAGAGTAAGCTCTTAACTAAGAACTTTTACTGTTATTTAGGAGAACTCTTAGTGGTAAGATTTGTGAATACGGCCCCAGACCATTTGAAGATTGAAACTGTTAAGTGTTTTATATTTTAAATGTAAAGCACTTCACATTAAAGCGCCTTAAAATTATTTATTTACTTAACCAATAATATGCATAAAAAATGAATTGTCGATTCGTGTGGAGTCAACCCCAACTCTGTCGAGGAATCGACTCTTTTGGACTCCCCATCACTGAGCGAGCGAGAGAGCAAGCAGCACGATTTCAGCATAATTAATAAAACAACGTAAAATACTGTGTCATGTGTGGATTAATCCTGACCAACAGACACTCTGTTGAGCATATGAACAACGCCGAGTCCAGCACAACATTTGGGACGAATTGGCTCAATTACATCCAGAAGCGTTTACGTGATTTCCATGGTCGCAAAGTGTTCTCAATTGTCCTCTTGACTATCATATTTATTACACATCATAACAATATGCTCTGCTGATCAGGTACATTACAATTATTACATAAACCAGTATCATGCTTGCCTGTAGGTGCAGAGTTTTGTTTAGTCCAGTGTGCCCTAACCGTAATCGCGCAATGGTTTCCTCCTTTCTGCATCTACCCCCTTTGCATTACCACAACCTGAGAGTTTATAAATAGTTCCCTTCCCTTGTTTTCTCTATTCCATTTGTCCTGCCACATTCTCATAACTTTTTTATCATCGATTTAGCGTCTGATTTTCCTACTTTGCTGTATATTGAAATATTTTGTGCTCTAAGAGCCTGTTTTGTCTGCCAGCTCATTCCCCACCATTCCCACATGAGCTGGTACCCAAACAAATCTAACATGGGTTAACATTATTAATTTTGTAAAGCATTATTATTTCACATAGCCTCTCACTTAAGTTACCTGTTTGCAAGTTTTTTAAAGCTGATAGCGAGTCTGTACCACCCTCAATGGCTTGACTTGCTGTATAGTGCCATTGTAATTGCTAAGTTCTTCTGAGAATACTGAAAGATGCTTTTGTTGCATTTTTCTCTCAAATTCTGGTATTACAAATCCTATGGCTATTTTCCTGTATCCCATCTGTGAAAATTTGAATATATCCATCCACATACATCACAGCTAACTGCCCACTAGCTCCCTTGTTACTTTTAATTTTTTCACAGAGATCTATCTCTGGGGCTGGCATCCAAGGAGGATGAGGTGGATAGACCACTGATCATTCCCATGTTTGCTATACCAATTTCCCCTGCTTTTTCTTGCACATTCCCACCAAAACAATCTCTTTTACTTTTTGCTTGTTCTTCTCTTTTTGCTGGGTGATCATATGACCCTGAATATGGACAAAATATGACAGCATCATTTGAAGTCTTCTTAACTCAAGAGGCATTTCACTCACTGCAATCTGCAGTGCAGAAACTGGAGTGGCAGATGTGGTGATTCAATTTTAAAAAGTCGATACGCTGGTTGGAAAAGTATAGACGAAATTAAATATTTGCTAATTCTGTTTGAAGTACTATGCATTTTTTTACCATGTCTCAGGGAACAGGAATGTTAACGCCCACTTTATGGACATTAATTTATATAATTTGGCTTAATGTAAAGTCAAACAACCATTCTAAAAAGGTGAAAATAGACTAAAATTGGCCATCAACAATACAATTTGACACATTGATGCTGCAATGATGTAGCCATCCTAAATGAAACATTTCTGAAATTCCGCAACCCACATTTGACATTTGGGCCGCATATGGGTCAAAGGTTTGGCTTTTTTGCCTTATATCTCGGGAACGCGGCGGCCTCGGAGCTCGGGGAGGGAAAGGTCTCGACGGGCCTCTGTGTTCGGGAGCTAGACCCCGCGCAAGTTCTGTGATCCGCTAGGGGGGCGCGATTGGGCTTTCCATTCCTGAGTTATGAGCGAAAATTGGCCGAGAATAGAGCTTTTCTATGGGGGCGGCCATTTTGAAAAGCGCCGGATCGTTTTGTTCGAATATGTCCGCGGAGACGCGGCGGATCGTCCTTGTGTAGATCTCGACTAGACGGTTCAAACGAGACCGGTGCTGCTAGGGTAGCTTTATGGGTCCCGGAGTTACGGCCTTTTTTCTGGCGAAACTTTAAAAATTAATATCTCGGGAACGCCACGGCCCCACAGCTTTTGGAGGGTCTCATTGGAAAGGCTTAAAATTTTAAGGCAACCAAGTTACTTTAAATTGAAACCAATAAATCATGTTTATCGTTTAGTCTGTGTTGGTGTGCAATGCCATGGTGTGTGTTTATTAGCCATTGTTCATTAATAGAAAGACTCGTTTTGATTTTTGTAGATATTTCCTTAAATTGCAGTTATAGTTTGCATGCATCTGCACTGTATAGTCTCATGACAAAAACACTGGGAAAAAATCCCTTGGAAACCGGCCAACGTAACCGAGCATCACTACTTGTGACGTCACAACCCGAGTCGCCCATATATAAGGCTGTGGAACTCCGCTCAGGTTGTGGTGTAGCTCAGTTGGTTTCTGGTAGATCAAACGGTCTGACTAGCATTTCAGTACAAAATCATTCAAATTGTTTTATATCTCTCAATCTGTTTTATGTCTTGATTTGTAGAATTTCATTCGATCTGTGCTATTAAAGTTCAGTTGACTTGTGATAAAAGTTTGTGACAGAACATCAGAGAGACACCTGGAGCAATGGGACAGTGCATAGCAGAGCAAGATGCTGTTGCATGTATGTCACCAAGGCCTTTCCCAGAGAGTGTAGAAAAGAAGAAAGGGAGGTTCTTTAGATGGGCTTTTTCTCGGAAATCCAAGAAAACTACCATCGGAGCCCAACAAAGTCACTGCAGAAATGACAACAGCCTGAGAGATGCTTTGACGGTGAAGTTGAACAGAACAGCTACACCGAGAGCACTTCAATGTACAGCTGTGTGTCATTCCTCACCTCTATGCAGGATGTTAATGGAGTCATCGACACTCACTGGTACAACAGCATTGTTCATTCACTGGACAAAGCTGAACAGAACATCACTGACAACAATTCAGCATACAGCTGGCACAAACTTTGTGTCTTCCCTCACCACTGTGCAGGATGCCGATTAAGACATTCCCAAGAAAGAGCAAGGTGGCATCAAGTACTGACAACAACAGTACTTCTCTGAATGCCATCCATGACTCTGAGGAGAACAAAAGTTCCGCTTCGCCATCGGATTACATTTCTCGGAAGAAATTATCCATTTAAGTTTAAAGGGAAAGACAGGTCAGTTTACTAATCACAAGCCCCAACATGAACCCCTTCCCTTGTTAAACAGGTGACACTCAAATATGTGGTGAAGACAGAATCCATAGAAAATGTCTGTATTGTAAGTATGCTTAAGTATATGCTCCTCTCTTAATTTTCTTCAGAGTGTGCGGTCACATTAGCAATAGGATATTTTAACAACATTTTGTGGGCAAAAAAGGTTCGTTATCAATAGCGTATGAACTTTCAAACCAAGCAGCTTTCTGTTGGTCAGCACGGCGAATTCGTATGAATAACATGAACAAACGGAACTTTTTCACCCTCTTGCAAAACTCCAGAGCTTGTGGATTCCCATTAAAATGACTGAATTTTGTCCTGCAATTTTGCTAATCAACGCTAAATGTGAAGTATTTCCAGTAGAATTTGTTTAAATTACAAGTCTTCAAACCTACTTACCCAAATGCAGTTCATAATTCTGTTGTAGCAATTCATTTAAGTTAAACCACGTCCTCTAATTATTTCACTTTCATATAACTATTATCCCTCCTGTAGGGTCACTATGATGGTTCTTCTGAACAAAGGCCCCAGTGTTCCTCAAATAATAAAGCTGCTGGACTGGTATGAGACACCAGATGAATATGTACTGGTCTTAGAGCGGCCCACGCCATGTGAGGATATGCAGCGGTTTTTACTGCAGAATGGTAGCAGAATCAAGGAATCGACAGCACGAGTTTTGATGCGTCAGGTTGTCACTGCTGCAAAAATATGCTGTGAAAGAGCTGTCTTCCACAGGGACATCAAGCTGAAAAACCTGCTCATCAACCAAAACATCTTGCAGGTCAAATTAATAGACTTCGGTTGTAGTAGAGGCTTGAAGAAGTCTGCTTATTCGACGTTTAGTGGTATGTATTATTCCACAAATCTATGGGGACAAGTTAAAATGAGCCTTCCAGACAGTGCCAATAACAGCAGCAGATCACTTTCTGCGTTCTAATGAATAAATGGACAAAAATGTGTGAAAATACAAATTCATTGCAATGAACAAAATCTTGTTCTTTTTTCCAGGCACAAGAGTTTTTATGCTCCCCCTGAGAGGGTCCACTCTAGAAGGTACCATGCTAAGCCTGCAACAGTGTAGTCTTTAGGCGTACTGTTGTTCAAGATGCTGTCTGGGACATACCCAAAGATCTCCCTGAGATCTTTGCTGAGACCTGCTACACAGAAAAAAATCCAAAGGTGAGGGCATGTGGACAGATCATGCAGAAACTTTTATTACTGCTTAAAATAAATGTGATCTGATCTCTTCATGCATGGAAAGTGATCCAGCCAAGCGGATTGATTTGGAAAAGATTATCCTTCATGACTGGTTTCAAGTATTGATCCTAACCTAAAAATGTTCAAAAATAAGATATCGTCATCATGAGAGGCAGAACGAGAAACAGAAGAAACCCAGAGAGTAGGTTAAAAAAAGAACCTTATGTGCCTATAAGAAAAATGTAAGGAGAGGTAGAAAAAGAAGAAAATTCATGTGTGAATTCATGTCATGAGAAAAAAAATCCCCAAATACGAGAAAAAAAGTGTGTGTGTATATATTTCATAATATATACTGTATATATTTATATATATGTGTGTGTGTGTGTGTACATAGATGCAATTACAGGTCCAAGCACAGCTTACATGCACTAAGCAAAAAATCTATTTTTATATGTAACTTGACATTTATTCATAATTAACCGTTATATAGTTCCAAGTTGCAAAGCAGCTATTACATGTTACATGCTTCTTTAAAATATATTTATAATTATATGTAATTATTTATTTATATATTTATTTATAATCATTGTGGGCAGGCATGGAGGCTCAGTGGGTAGTTCTGTTGCCTCACAGCAAGAGGGTCCCGGCAGAGCCAAAAAAGATGTTCATGAATAAATAATTTATAACAAATACTGCAATATTCCATAAAAAAAAAAAAAACATGCATTGTCCGTTTTGATTTAATGGTGACTGTAAAAATGAAATGTTTTTGTATTCATCTAACAACTGTGGTGGTTTCCAAAAATGTACCATAAAAAATATGGTGACATTGTTTCAGGTATTATATTTTACAACTTATAGCTGTATATTTCATCAAGTGATATAATGTTAAATGATTACTAATAACAAAAATGAGAAGCAAAACTAATTTATATATATATATATATAAAATTAAGTGGCGAGCGGTGACTTTTTTACCCTGGTATGGTGGTGTCAGCGGGGCGCGTTTTCTCCCCCGAGAGAATCATATCATCCACATATTGTTTTTCTCAACATGAAAATGTGAAACAATATAAACATGATAACCATAAACTGACTCGAGTGTGTGTACGTTCTGCACGATAACTGGCGAGGTCTGCTTTATTAGCGTTTTTTCCCGCTCGCGCTGCTTGAGCTTATAATGCTTTTGTTCTTTAGGCCAATATTTTTGTTTGCACATACGGTTTAATGTTTTAAACTGAATGAAAATCTTAAGATATTAAGTAAGCTTGTTGTGTATATTTTGTTCAGAAATGGTCACAAAAACTTGATGAATAAAAAAAATAACATAATTTAAATAAACAAATATTCGTTGTTTTTTTGTGATGTGGAACATCACATCAGGCAGACTTCTTTTGGGAATGTCTTTTTACTGTTTTTCATTGTGAATTATATGGTAATGCATTGCTTTTACTAGTATATAATTCAATGTTAAATCATTTACAGTGTTTCACGCTATATCAGGGGTATTCGATTAAAGTTCCAAAAGGTCCAGTCTCTGTAATAGCCTCACCCTCACCGCCTGATGAGGGGGAAATAACTGTTAAATAAAATCACAGGACATGGGGACGCTGCTGCTGCTTCATCCGTCTCTGTAATGTCTGTGTAACAGCTCAAATAGTTCAAACATTTAAATTTAAGATGAAACAGTGAGTGAAACTAGAGTGACAGATGCAACAACTCAGTCACATTTTACATGGGAGCTGCACCAAATACAAAACATTTAATTGTCCTGAGTGAGTACCAATAAAAACTCAAACACTGAAAATGCACATACACACTAGTGATGTTCGGTTCTTGAACGAATCGTTCTTTTGAGCCGGTTCTAAGCAAGTAGCCGGTTGAGCCGGTTCATTAATCGAACTGAATTGAACTTTAGTTCCCTTTCAGTCAGTACACTACGAGTTACGTCAGTTACTGACGAAATGGGGGTTTCGCTTAGAAGCCAATCGCCTTTGAGCTCTACAAAACGAGCCAATGGCATGAAAATGCCATGGGTCTGCGGAATTTGCATAACGCAACCCCGCCCCACCGTGTGGGTATAAAGGGCGTTGCGTGGCAATCTCGCATTATGTTTCTGCTTCAGAGCCGAGTGTTACCGCCTGAGCGTTTTTCTCTTCAAGACGAGTGTCTCTCCAGAGTGTTGGTGTTACGGCGCGTTCTAGCGAGTTCCGCATTCCTGTCTGATCTGTGCAGTGATCTAGCACAGCGTGTGTGTTCTCCCTAGGCGCTTCGGCATTCTGCAGAGCAAAGACTCCTCTCTAAAAGAGCTGCACGTGGCACGTCTTTTTCAAGATGTCTCGCCCGTGCTCCGTTTCTGGGTGCGGTCGGCTGGTTCCTCTGTTTGACGGGCATGATCGCTGTTTGGCGTGCTTGGGCCTCGTGCACGCCGAGCGCGCGTTCATGGATGAGTCATGTTCCCACTGCGGGAACATGGCCATCGCAGTGTTGCGGTCAAGACTCCATGATCTCCGTGCTGGAGGGAGAGTCCCCTCTACCACACCCCAATCTATTCCCACCACGAGTGAGAATACTTTGGCTGGTGGTCAGGGTGACTTGAGGGTGACGGTGTGGAACAACCCGACGAATCCTCCTCGGGCCACACCCCCTTCTAGCACATTGCAACCTGTGGTGTTGCCAGATGAGGGCGCAGGTGTTTCCCGTCCTGGGCTCTGCGTTTCATTTGGCGCACCGGCGGATGATTCTATGTCGATCGCCGCATCACAAGGTGGGCTGGATTCCTCCGGAGATGACGATTCGGCTGTGTTGCCTCCTTCAGGAGTCCCAGCATTGTCCGAGTCCGATCCGGAGCTCACAGCCATGCTTTCCCGGGCGGCCGAGGCTCTTGGGCTTGTGTGGAACCCTCCGCCATGTCCCGAGCGCTCTCGGCTAGATGATTGGTATCTGGAGGCGGCCTGTGCCGAAGGCGCCCGTCAGCCCCCAGTGCCCTTCTTCCCAGAAGTGCATGAAGAGGTGTCGAAGTCGTGGAAGTCTCCCTTGACTTTTCGCGATCGTTCGGCAGCCACTTCCGCCTTCACTGCCCTTGACGGCGGCGCGGTGAAAGGGTACACTGGAGTTCCCCCTGTTGAGCGCTCTGTTGCGATGCAACTGTGTCCGCAGAGCGCTGCGACATGGCGTGGTGACCCAAAGCACCCGTCCAAGGCCTGTGGGTTTACGTCTACTTTGGTGGCGAAGACCCACAGAGCTGCGGGCCAGGCCGCGTCCGCCCTGCATGCGATGGCCACCCTTCAGGTCTACCAGGCCAGGGTGCTCAGAGACATGCACGAGGGCAATGCTGACCCCGCATTAATGCAGGAGCTGCGGGTGGCCACCGACCTCGCTCTACGAGCGACGAAGGTGACCGCTCGCTCTCTCGGTCAGGTGATGTCCACTTCTGTGGTCCAGGAGCGCCACTTATGGCTCAACCTGGTTGATGTGGGAGAATCTGAGCGAACCCGTTTCCTGCGCTCCCGCCGGATGTCGCAACTCGCCCGCCATCTCCTCCTATGGAGTCAGAAGCATCTGAGGTCCCTTCGTGCTGTTCACATCCCGGGAGAACTGAATCGTGCAGCCGACGAGCTGTCACGGTTCCAGCCGCTTCCGGGGGAATGGAGACTCCATCCCCAGACGGTTCAGCTGATTTGGGAACAGTTTGGCGACGCACAGATAGATCTGTTTGCCTCCCACGACTCTTCCCATTGCCGCTGGTATTATTCCCTGACCGAGGGGACCCTCGGCACGGATGCACTAGCGCACAGCTGGCCGCGGGGCCCACGCAAGTATGCGTTCCCCCAGTGAGCCTTCTCGCACAGGTTCTGTGCAAGATCAGGGAGGACAGGGAGCAGGTCCTCTTGGTTGCCCCATATTGGCCCGGCTGGACCTGGTTCTCAGAACTCGTACTCCTTGCGACAGCCCCTCCCTGGTCGATCCCTCTGAGGAAGGACCTCCTTACTCAGAGACGGGGCACCGTATGGCACCCACGTCCCGACCTTTGGAACCTACACGTGTGGGACCTGGACGGGACGCGGTAGGTTTGAGTACCCTGCCACCTCAGGTGGCGGCTACCATCACTTCCGCTAGGGCCTTGTCCACGAGACACGCCTATGCATTGAAGTGGAACCTCTTCGTCACCTGGTGCTCTTCTCGCCGAGAAGACCCCACGAAATGCTCAATCGGGTCTGTGCTTTCCTTCCTCCAAGAAGGGTTGGAGCGAAGGCTGTCTCCCTCCACCCTGAAGGTCTATGTGGCCGCGATTTCGGCCCATCATGACCTGGTGGATTCTAAAACGGTAGGTCAGCACGACCTGGTCAGCAGGTTCCTTAGAGGAGCGAGGAGATTAAATCCTCCTCGTCCTCCTCAGATACCCTCTTGGGATCTTGCAGTGGTTTTATCTGCCCTGCAGAAAGCTCCCTTTGAGCCCCTGCAGTCTGTGGAGCTGAAGTTCCTTTCATTGAAAGTGGCGCTCTTGATTGCTCTGGCTTCCATCAAGAGGGTAGGGGACCTGCAGGCATTTTCGGTTGACGAAGCGTGCCTGGAATTTGGGCCGGTCAATTCTCACGTGATCCTGAGACCCCGGCCTGGATATGTGCCCAAGGTTCCCACCACTCCCTTCAGGGATCAGGTGGTGAACCTGCAAGCGCTGCCTGTGGAGGAGCCAGACCCAGCCTTAGCACTGCTCTGTCCAGTACACGCCCTTCGTGCTTACGTAGACCGGACGCAGTGTTTCAGGACCTCAGACCAGCTCTTTGTCTGTTACGGAGGGCAGCAGAAAGGGAAGGCTCTCTCCAAGCAGAGGTTGTCTCACTGGATAGTGGACGCCATTGTCCTGGCATATCAGGTTCAGGGCATGCCATGCCCCCTTGGGGTTAGAGCACACTCCACTAGGAGTGTTGCTTCCTCTTGGGCTTTAGCGCGTGGCGCCTCGCTGACAGACATTTGTAGAGCTGCAGGCTGGGCGACACCTAACACATTCGCAAGATTTTATAATCTCCGAGTGGAGCCTGTGTCCGCTCGTGTACTCGCCCCAAGTGGCCAGTAACTGGACAGGCTCAGGTGTCTTCGCTTGCTGCGCCATTCCACTCCACGGACTGGATGCGTGCGCATTTTCTCTCAGGTGAGCTTCCCAGTAAGCCCTGAGCTCCTCCAGCACTGCTGATGTCGACACCAGAGTGCATGCTCGCTTGGTCAGCCCTCGTGTTCGGCTAGGTGCCTCCGTGTGCATGGTTCCCCCGTTGGGCAACCCCCACATGTGTATTTCCACGGTAAGTCTCTCTGAGCATGTGTCTTCCCTTGGCAAGACACCTTGCCACCCCTGGGGTTGAAAAATTCTCCACCTGCGGCTGTATACCCCAGAGTTCTCCATATGCAGTCCCTACGGGGGTCATATGTGTATTCTTAAGTCCTCCCTTCGGGCAGGCATTGTGTTGCATTTCTCCACGTGGGATATGCTTCCCAGTGTACCTTGGTATCAGCGTTGAGCCTACCTCCTCGTTCGTGCTAAGACTCACGGCAGGGAGCCCTGGTCAGTGCAGGACGCTGGAAGACAGCTGTCGTGGCGAGATTGTATTGGGACCCCCATTTCGTCAGTAACTGACGTAACTCGTAGTGTACTGATTGAAAGGGAACGTCTCGGTTACGTATGTAACCCTCGTTCTCTTCAGAAGGTAACATAATGCGAGATTGCCACGCAACGCCCTTTATACCCACACGGTGGGGCGGGGTTGCGTTATGCAAATTCCGCAGACCCATGGCATTTTCATGCCATTGGCTCGTTTTGTAGAGCTCAAAGGCGATTGGCTTCTAAGCGAAACCCCCATTTCGTCAGTAACTGACGTAACGTCTCCGTTCCCTTCCTTCAGGGAACGAGGGTTGCATACGTAACCGAGACGTTTGTTTTGTTAAAATATCTTATAAACCCCACACACGGGGCAAAAGACACAAAGTATTTACTAGGGATGATCCAATCAGGATTTTTGCAGCAAATACCGATTACCGATCCCGATCCTTCAAGCTTTATATATCTGATATGTAAGCTCTCTGTTGACTGCCACTGTCAGAAAAAGTAATGCCACAGAATGCCTCGGTTATATTATTTACAGTAATTATGTATATTATTGTTTTAATAGAGAATCAAATAAATAAGCACAACAAATAGTTTAATATGCCTTTAAAAACAGGGCTTAAAACACTAATGACACCAGACTCAATGTCAAACTGAACACTGCAACCCACGAGGCATAATTAAACAATGTCCAATATATGACTGAGGACAATAAATTAAATAAAAACATTTCAACTCCTAAATGAACATATTTGAGTAGTCTGTTGTAATTGAACATTGTCCAGTATGTGACTGAGGACACAAATTAATGGAAACATTTAAACTCTTAAAAGAACTAAATGGAGTAGTCAATACAAAAATGAACAGGAATATTGTTCAGCATGTGATCATCAAGCTGCTGAGTAGTTGTGTCCTTCACTCTCAGAAAAAATGGTACAAAAGCTATCACTGGGACTGTAGGTTCTTTAGGCTAATATGCACATGTTTGGAACCAGTATGTACCTTTGAGCTCCTAATATGTACTCTTTAAAAGGGTACCGCCCCAGTGACAGCTTTTGTACCTTTTTTCCCCCTGAGAGTGTTTGGTAGGTAAGGCCAGTTTTTCTTCATAAATATTTGTGTATTCCTCTTTTCATCCAAAATGTGTGCGGCTGTACTGAATAGCCACTTACTATCAACACTCGTCGATGGAGCGCTAAGGCAGAAAAAGCTGGGAACCTGCCTTTATTCCTCTCCCAAAATGCCAGTGGTTCTGCAGATCTTGGGATGACATGCTCAGAGGTGAGAGTCTGACAGGCAGGATCTGTTCTTGCTTTTGATTATATTTAGACATGAAACTCTTGCATGCGGCATATAGGTTAGTAAGGTAGTAAATATAGGTTAAACTTTGTTAAAGCTTTTTTTTTCATTTTATTAACATTAATGCTGTCATGGAATTTTAAGCTGCTGTCACTTTAAGAACAAATGCACGACCGAATACACTGACACACATCCGGTTTCTTTTTCAACTGTTCACTTATGACATAACTGAGAGAATACTTGCCGAGATGGGTATTTTGACATACTTTTGTGTGTGTGTGTCCGTTCAATCACAAGTAAACGTGAAAGAGGAATCAGTTTCGTGTTCGAGCGCTGTCTGAAATGCGCCTCTCTCTCTCTCTCTCTCTCTCTGTGTGCACGCGCTTCGGGTGTGTGTGGCTGTGTGCACAGATAACAGCGTGCGAGTGCCAATTTTCCTGAGTCCCGATGTGTAAAGTGGCAAGACAAAACACGTCCAAATGATAAACTTTCACTCTATGATGGTTAAACTTAACATTGACACACTGGACACACACAGTTGTTAAACTGATCGTGTGAAGTTGTTTATGTGGTTGTAGATGTTTTGACTCTGGTAGAGCTACATCGTTGAAGTATTTGCGCCCTGGCATGATATCGTGGTTCCAGATGTGCATTATGTTCGTTATTATAGTTTTAGCTTCTCTTGCTGGTCAGTGTGTACGGTTAGTTTTTTTTTTTTTCTCACCACGGCTGCAATTGATGGCTGAATGAGAGTCACATTACTAGTAGCGGTTGATTGTTTGCATTTGGCAGTTTTTCGTATTTGCCATATGTCTCACGGTGGCTCGCTCTTAAGTGCCAAATCAGGTTCGTCACATTAAATCCTTTGGCCAACGTTCCTACACATGATATTTCCTTGGAACATACATGGAAAATGGGTACATTTTTCAATTTATTTTGATAAATAAAATATTTTCTATAATTAATATAGCTTTACAGTAGTAACAATAAACACATTTTATTATATTAAATGATTAATATCATATTTTTAAGAATGACGGTTTCATTATAAATATGGTGATTATAAGTGTAATGGGAAACCAGACTATGATTGTGTGAGAAGTGTGTTTAAATAGTGCTGCAGTGTCTTTCCAGATCACCAAACCAGTCTAAACTCCTGGACATTGCTTTTGTTGGCTGTACCTGCAGCACGGCTAAAACACAGCTACTACAAAGCCTTGAAAAACGAAAGCTGTGTGTCTACCACATTGTGGAGGATATGCCATCTTTCCTTTGTTGCATGATATAGAATGAAAAAAGATTCTTTCCCCCAGTGTTCTGATTTACTAAAGGCTTTAAGTTTATTTATCTCATTCTTCTGCACGCACACTGAGCGAAATGAACAGCAGATGCTGGCGTTTTCAGACAGTTCAAGTTAGCAAATAAAGACTAAACACCACATTAACTGATCTCTAACTTCTTTAACTTAAGCAAATGCTTAATACACATTTTAATGCTATAAAAGTGTGCACACTGAGAGAAATAAACAACAGATGCTGGCTATTTTCAGACAGTTCACGGTAGTCTACGGCTAATAATAAACACCACTTTAACATGATCTAAGGCAAATGCTTTTAATACACATTTAATTAACAAAACAAAACCATTTCCGTTTCAATGCTAGTAAAAGTGTGAGTACAAGGAAACGCATGCCTCTCAGCCATGGTGCCTTCATCTGTGCTGATCTGCGTCTGGAGCAGATGATGTAGAGGGAGGCGTGACCATGTCCGCTGAACACGCCCCAGTTTCTTGACTCCACCCCCTATGCCAAAACAGTGCCATGTTGAGAAACGCACAAAAAAGTTAAGTGCAAAGGGAAAACAGTATCGCGAACTCACACTTGACTGAAACGCAGAATAAAAGGAGCGTTGCAAATGAAACCACTTTATTTTTCTTTCGCAATTCTTTATTTTTTTTTCTCCCAAAACTTTATTTTCTTTTGCAAACATACGGCATTATTTGACTCCATGTTTCAGTTTCACACTGGGTGTGTGAAAGCCTGCCTCACCAACTTCAGAGGGATGCTACATCATCGCTTTTAAGGTGTGTGATATAGCAAATATGAAATGTTAATTCAAATAGGATAATACTTTGCAGATAATTTTTTTCGTTACAAAATACCACCATTCTTCTCCAATGCGCCACAAGACAACGCGACTCAAGAAGGAGATTGCTTCTCTACTCCGCCAATCTGGTATGGCTTTTTAAACTCATGAATGTTATTAACGTGCTTTTTGATGTGCATCACTTTCATTAGTGTTGTACTGTACCTCATAGAGGACGGAAGTGACCTGTGCCACTTTTGTGGGGGGGCAGAAACATTTGAGAACACTGCAGATGTTCTTTGGTTAACTGTGACTGAGCATTTTTGGTTACACAAATTAATAATGAATGGGCCATTGCTTTAAAACTGTTTTTGTTGTTACTCTTATTTTTACAGATTTCCTGCGATGACTGTGGGCGATGGTTCCACTTAGGGCGTACGGGCAATCCGTCCACAGAGGATGACTACAAATGCTTCTCTTGCAATAAATCACACTAAATTATGAATCCTTTGATGTTTTTTTTTCTCCGAGCGCTCACACTGTGGACAGGCCCAGCACCAGATTACCTCAGAATCTTCCTCCTTCACTTTACTTCACTACACTTGACTTGCGATCCGGTTAGCGCTGCTGTGAGGGTGTTACTAATACACCGGCTGTGGGAGTGATGGTATGACATCTTTCTGTCTTCTGACTGCCATTCAATCGCTCTCTATTTTTTTCCCAATAATGTTTTTGAAAACACTATTGTGGAGTTTTTTTTTACTATTTGAGCAAATAGGAGCATAAAAATATATATTTAAAGTATTCTCTCATTCACTGCCATAAAAGTTTACCCAACTATGATGACTTCTGCTTCTGAGAAACCCGGAAATGTGAAAAGGGTCTATAAACTGATCCAGGAAAATCAATCGTCATACAACAGGAAGATCTGGGTTAGCTCCTGACGATTGATCAAAAAATGATCGACAGTTTTTTCATGTTTCAAGTTTTTGTGTTGTTTATTTCTGTTTATTTGTATTAATTTATTGCATGTTCAATTTTTATTGCTTTAGATGTTTTTGTGAATTACCTTTTCTTCTTTAGTAGACTATATCTGTTTAATTTATTGAAATGTACAAACCCGATTCCAAAAAAGTTGGGACACTGTACAAATTGTGAATGAAAACAGAATGCAATGATGTGGAAGTTTCAAATTTCAATATTTTATTCAGAATACAACATAGATGACATATCAAATGTTTAAACTGAGAAAATGTATCATTTTAAGGGAAAAATAAGTTGATTTTAAATTTCATGGCATCAACACATCTCAAAAAAGTTGGGACAAGGCCATGTTTACCACTGTGTGGCATCCCCTCTTCTTTTTATAACAGTCTGCAAACGTCTGGGGACTGAGGAGACAAGTTGCTCAAGTTTAGGAATAGGAATGTTGTCCCATTCTTGTGTAATACAGGCTTCTAGTTGCTCAACTGTCTTAGGTCTTCTTTGTCGCATCTTCCTCTTTATGATGCGCCAAATGTTTTCTATGGGTGAAAGATCTGGACTGCAGGCTGGCCATTTCAGTACCCGGATCCTTCTTACACGCACTCATGCAACCCCATACCATCAGAGATGCAGGCTTCTGAACTGAGCGCTGATAACAACTTGGGTTGTCCTTGTCCTCTTTAGTCCGGATGACATGGCATCCCAGTTTTCCAAAAAGAACTTCAAATTTTGATTCGTCTGACCACAGAACAGTTTTTCACTTTGCCACAGTCCATTTTAAATGAGCCTTGGCCCAGAGAAAACACCTGCGCTTCTGGATCATGTTTAGATATGGCTTCTTTTTTGACCTATAGAGTTTTAGCCGGCAACGGCAAATGGCACGGTGGATTGTGTTCACCGACAATGTTTTCTGGAAGTATTCCTGAGCCCATGTTGTGATTTCCATTACAGTAGCATTCCTGTATGTGATGCAGTGCCGTCTAAGGGCCCGAAGATCACGGGCATCCAGTATGGTTTTCCGGCCTTGACCCTTACGCACAGAGATTGTTCCAGATTCTCTGAATCTTTGGATGATATTATGCACTGTAGATGATGATAACTTCAAACTCTTTGCAATTTTTCTCTGAGAAACTCCTTTCTGATATTGCTCCACTATTTTTCGCCGCAGCATTGGGGGAATTGGTGATCCTCTGCCCATCTTGACTTCTGAGAGACACTGCCACTCTGAGAGGCTCTTTTTATACCAAATCATGTTGCCAATTGACCTAATAAATTGAAAATCGGTCCTCCAGCTGTTCCTTATATGTACATTTAACTTTTCCGGCCTCTTATTGCTACCTGTCCCAACTTTTTTGGAATGTGTAGCTCTCATGAAATCCAAAATGAGCCAATATTTGGCATGACATTTCAAAATGTCTCACTTTCAACATTTGATATGTTATCTATATTCTATTGTGAATAAAATATAAGTTTATGAGATTTGTAAATTATTGCATTCCTTTTTTATGCACAATTTGTACAGTGTCCCAACTTTTTTGGAATCGGGTTTGTACTTTATTGCCATGTACATATATCTTCTCTATTGCCTTTTACTACTTGTGTTTTTTGTGATATATGTATCCCCTGTAAGCTTTGTTCAATAAAAAAAAATTGCTCTGCAGCCAACTTTGAAACGGCCCTTGGGCAGCTATTTCAGTCATGCGAAAGCAGCTCCTATCTTTTTGTATGGGAAAACATCACATTCTCCAAAGCTGTTCACCAAGCTTACGATTAAATTTCATTTTTGAAGTCGCCAGTGAAATCTGACAACAACCATCTGATAAACTGTGTTTCTAAACGCTCAAATCATGACGAAAACCTGCATTTTTCAGGTTGACCGAGCTAATGGACATGTACATCCGAAGAGACCGGAGGGGGCAAATGTCTCACGACACCAACCTCCTTTACGGCTGTTTCTATGACATCTGGAGGACGCGATCAGACATCATCCTGACGATTACACTATGGAAGAGTTTTTGGATCGAGGCTCAGAGGAAAGTTTTGTATTATGGTTGAAAAGGGATAATATGAGGTCTTATAAAATGTTTGAATGACATTATTGGTTTTGTACTCTTGTCAGCGCTGCGGTTCACAAGCAATCAAAGCGTTTACAAGCAAGCTAGCCTACCCATTAAAGATAGGGTAGGCAATTTCTTTTATAAACACTTTTTGTTATACTGGTTGAAACTCTCTTCACATCCTGATAGCAATCAATAATAGAAGTGGTCTAAATATTAAAACATGTACATATATCTTCTGTGGAAGTCTCTGGACCAAATAATTTTCGTCCAGTCATTGCATTTGGTCCGAATGCAATGATTGGACAGTTCCTCGTGAACCAAAACAACAAGCTTATGCTGCATTCACGCCATGTCATAACCGTAGTTACGAGATTGCAACCCATGACATTCTACCTGGAGCTGTTGCATTTCTATGTCAATACTATCAACGGTGAAATGAATCTGCAGCAGTCAGGTGGTACAAGTCAGAGTTTATCTTCTTTATTATTGTAATGTTATATGCTTTGAGACATGAGGTCATTTAATGCCGTTTCGTGACGCTTTGCAGACAGAAGGCGTGGCTTTGGAGGCGCTTTGAAGGGAGGGTGAGATCTCATGCTAGGTGCTCCGAATTTGTCTACCATAGCTGAATTGTAATAATTTCTCCAAAGTAAAACATGCAAAGTTGCTAAATGGTAATAAAAGCACACACGGCCCTAGAACTATACAAAGCAAAAATATGTTATGTCATATGCCAGAGCATACTGACAGAAAAAGGTACAATAATAATAGTAATAATTTAAGTTGTTTTTATGCAAGGAGGATAATTAAAAATCAGAAACGCTCTGTTTATGTGCTGCTTTTAGCTGCAACAACCAAGTATTTTGGTTGTCGATGACAGAAAGTATGGAGATTTAACAATATGACCCTAAATTACCTTGAAATTGAAATAGGCTTCTAAGGCTGCTCTTCTACAGATCAGCTTTTGGATCAGTGTTTGATGTGACTTTGGATACATACAGTATATATATAATTATTAATTTTACATCTTATTAATATATTGCTCTGCTTGACCCCCAGTCTAATGTTATGTTAATATTTGTAATTATAATATTGTAATTTTTTGTTTTAATCATGGAGAAGTAACCAAGTAAGATACAATAGCATGAACTCATTAGCATACACAGACTGCTTTTGTTTTGTATTTGCTACCGCCACACACAGTTTATGCAACGAACACGTCCCAATCTTTATCTAAGCAAAAGATACGAACAACATTCATAATTTTTTATTCATGTATTGAGCAACAGATTTTGTGTGAAAATAAATCATAAAAGTGGTTTATTTTGTTTAAAAACGTATAAATGTATGAGGTGGTGAAGGGGCAAAAGGTACACATTATTTATATCAATACTTTAGTTAAAATAATCTTTTTAATAATGTCTCAGTTAATACTTGTTCAAAACCATGTTGAAAACAAACTTCAGGAGCTTGACAGAGGGCTCTTTAGAGGTACAGTCAATTGTGTAAAGAGGGAAAAAAGCAGTGAGGAGGAAACGCAACTTCAGATGTTAGGAGTTTTCCCAGCCTCACTAGCTGCTGCCTGTTTGTCAGGAAGTTGATGATCCACTGACAGATGGAGGAGGGCACAGAAAGCTGTGTGTATCCGTGATGATGGTGTTAAAAGAGAGTCCAGGATCCTTACACAAGTCCCAGGATGTAGTGCAGTCCCATGTTGACAGCATCATCCACTGATAAGCAGCGGGCTAAAATCAGCCACGATATGTCATTTTCAGGGAGAAGGAAATCATCCGCCCTAAAAATGACGACTTCTTTCTGGGTTCTTGAGCTGCGCTTTCCTCAGTATCGCCCTTGCTCTTCCTGTCCTTCTTAGATCTGAAGGGATTCTTCATCTGCAAACAAATGACACTCATGATTAAAACAGAATTCATTTCAATAAGTATAGGTATTAGGTAGAACATTAAACATTTATACAGAGGAGAAATGACCTTTTTAAGGATGTTTGACTTCATCATCTTTAACTTGTTTCTGAAGGTCAGTTGTGGTAGATCCTCCTGAACCGACACAGCCTGACTGTGCACTTCAATCAGTGTTAACTGTTCAGTCGGTGGAAATTTCTTTGCCAGTAAGTCAAAAACTTGGCTGACCACCAACTCTGTCAGATGATCCACCACTGTCAGACCGAAATCTTCTTCATTGATGACTAAGGGCATCACTGGAGTATTTTCAGGGAGTTTCGCAGGTCGGGGGAATCTGGAGGACACAAATAGACGCTGCACGAGTTCCTCCACAAAATAATGGAGAAAATCTTTAGCTGTCGTTCTGACCTCCTCCGAGACTCTTTCTGCCTGCGGCATCTCGCATCTCAGGACGCAGTTCATTAAATCTGCAAACCTTTGATGCAGACGTTCTGAAGCTGCGTAACAGGTGTCCTGCCCGCTGAAGTGGCCGTTGCATTTTGACATATAAAGAGCGGTCATCAATGAGTCAAATAAGGTGGTGGTCTTTGGCCCGTCACTGCCTGAGGGTTGATCTGACTCCAGCAGGACGAGTGACAGTCCACCCTCATAAGACTCAAAAGTCGGCCGCAGAACTGGGACAGGCCCGCTTTTCCATGTTCTGGACGCTGCAGTAGGATTCTTTGACCATGCCCGAATGACATCCTCCACAATGTAGTTGATTATATTGCTTGTGGCCTCAACCGTACGGCTCGTTCTGAGAGCGCACGGGAGTTTGCCTTCTATTGCCGCAAGGACCGTGCCGATGGCTGTTGTGGCCACTGCGCGGGTGATGTGGCAATGCAAATGACTCAGCTTTCGGATGACCTCACTAATCAGTAATTCCCCAATATTAGTGCAGGAATCATCCGGACAGAAGTAAACGAAACATGGTGACGAGGCTGCGTTGATCTTCAGAATGTTGTTGTGCATCACCACATTCACCCGATGACAAACTACCTCCACCACAATGCCAGCGAGTTCAGAGGAACGCCAATCACCCAGAGAGTCGCTGAAATCACATTCACCGCTGCTGAGGAGACCATCCACCGTGATCCCAAAAAGGGTTTCAAGTGGATACGCAAATGGAAGCTGTTCCGTCTTCAGGATCACTGGTCTTTCTGATGGGTCCTGCTGAAAATCCTCAATGGATGAGGATGTTGATGGCCTGTTTGAGTTCACAACTGCAGATGGATCCATGCCCACTATCCTAGATAGTTGTGGCATTAAATCAGCTGCAGTTGTGGTGGCTGACGTAGCAATGGAAGTCAGCATTTCATAGATTTGCTGTCTGGAGAACTGTGTGGGGGGAAAAAGCTACATTAGTTTGTTCTAATGATGTGAGCTGGTTTTTGTGTGAGCAGATCGTTTGCTTTATTCCAAAACATGGACTTAGATTTTTATATTGTATTAATATGCAAAAGTAGACTTACCGGGTAGCTCAATGCCGCCTGTATCACTTCCAAATTCCTGAAAAATATACAAAACTGTTAATATAATATAAGACAAGTAAAGTTTGATGACGAAATTTGATGTTGGCTTGACAAAGCCTTGTGTGAATGTTTGAAATATCTTTGAAAAGTTTGAAGATTTTACTCAAAGTAAATAAAATATAAACATTCTAAGACATGTTAACATGTTTTAACACATATTTCTAACATGTTTTTATCATGAATTAGCATATTTCTAGCATGTTTACCATGAATTATGTTGTTAGCATGTATTAAAATGTTTATAGCATGATCCTAGCATGAATTAGCATGTTGCTAGCATGTTCAAAACTTTTTTAAATAGTTTCTGTGTAATTGTGTTAATATTAGACATTTTGGTTGTACTTTATTTTGATGGTCCCCTTCAGACATTCTGTTGACTTTGAGTTGCTCCTACATGTCAACTACCAGTCATTAGAGTCACCAGACATTATTTACCTCAGAAAGACATTCAATGTATCTTGTTAGTTAGCTAGAAAAATAATAACTAGTATTTTGCTAAATATATCCACTCTATTACATATTCATTATATGTTTACTTAACCTGTTAGTGTTGTCTTCATTATTTAATGTGCATTTGAATAAATCTGTCATGAAAATAAGTTATTACAGTCGTCATTTAAATGTTTATATTTAACCAACAAAATGGAGTAGAAACATAATTTTATTATTAAAAAGTTGAGATATAAACTACCTTATGTGCAATTCAAATGTTTGTATAACTCAGTTTTATTTGATTGATTATTTAATAAATGTGATTAATTAGTTGATTATTAAAAAACTTTATTTTCGTTTTTTGAAACATTTCTTGAAATTATAATTTTTTTTTTTTAAAAGTCAGTAACACTTTATTTTGATGGTTCCCTCTGGACATTCTTTTAATGTTTTTAGTAGTGCTGTCAATTGATAAAAATAAAAAAAACACTAATTAATCACATTTGTTCTGTAATTAATTAACGTTGGAGATTTTAATATTTTTATGTTGTAATATTTCTCGCAAAATGAATGTAGAAACAACTTAAAGACAGGATATTTAAAATATTTGTTGTAATGGCATCTTTTTATGAATGAAGGCCAGTATCACTGATACTAAAACTGCTACTGATGTCTCTATGAAATTGATTTTTTTTAAACATTAATGATAGACATTCAACATGAATGAAAGCTATCATTTTTTTTTAAATTCATTTATTAGTCTTTAAAAATATAACAGCTTTTCATTTAAGTGAACTTAAAACAATCTTCACATAAACCAGTTATAATAAGTGTCATATTTACCTGTGGTCTTCATATATAATCAATATACAGAAATTGAATAAAGTTATCAAACACTTTACAAGTCTTAACTGCATAAATTATAAATGACATATAGATTAATCCTTATTAAAGCTGTAGGAGCAACATTACTTGTAGTCAACAGAATGTCTAAAGGGGACCATCAAAATAAAGTATAACCAAAAAGTCTAATATTAACACAATTACACAAAAACTATATTAAAATAGGTTTCATCACTAGAATATAATAGAATTATACAAATAAATAAAAAAAATTGACATACTGCTCAGTCAGATTCCACAAGAAGTTGCCGATGATTGGTTGAAAAGTGACATCCTCCAGCTGTGGTACAGCGAGTTTTGCAGCTAAACGGGCCGCAAATGCCAGTTCTCTGTAATGGTCTGATTGATCTCTAGTATTACAAGCCATTGCAAACTATCATCAAACACCAAGTACAGTAGAAGAATGCTATGGATTCACTTTACACCAAGACTGCAGAAAGCGGTGGGCTCCAGGACTCCTGCAGCTTCAGTTCTAGTGTGTGCTCACTGTGACATCACAACAGGGAGATTAGCACTGTTGAACATTCTAATGGAATGCTGGAGGAATGTGGGCTGCACTACTGCAAATGCTTAAGAGTCTGTGATTGGATTATTATTATGTTATATGTTCTTCTAACCCTAATTGATGGAGTGTGTGTGAGACACATCATGGCCATATTCCAGGATGACCATGTCAAGATTCATCAGGCTCAAATTGTGAAAGAATGGTTGGGACTGAACTTGCACTTTAATACTATGTTATTGAACTTTGACAAATGCGTTCACAACACTGATCTATATAATGACTGGATTGCTCATTGCGTTCTAAACTGCCATCAGGCGGTGAAGCCACCGGAAGTGTTCGAGCGGCCATCTTACTATTCCCTACTGACAGAGGGCATCATTGACTTACAGCCAAAACATTGACCTAAAATCACCCGCTTTGCAGCATTTCGGTCTCACAGGATTCGTTTTTACGATATATGTATGTAAATAATAGTTACTTCAGATGTTATCTGTAATGTTTATGGTCTTTTCGGAGAGGGTAAGTCCTATATTGAAATCGTTGACGTGGGTGTGTCTACCGCACACTGTCGACACAGGTAACTGACCAAGCACAAAATATATTTCTTTATTGAATATATAATTGTATATAATTATGGAAGAATGATTACTATATTGTATAAACCATGCATCATCTCGGAATTAAAGCAGTCAGAGTTATTTGTCTGAATAAGTTATGATGATGCGTGTATTTTATTTCCTGATTGAGCATCTATTTCAGACTCTTAAAGACAACGCAAGTTTATGGCGTTTACAGTTTCCATACGAGTAAAGTGTTATGTATATGCTGTTGAGTTAATTATTAATTGTTAAATCATTAACTGCTTCGGAATGCATGCTGTTAACGAAATCATTGTTGAAAGGTTTGCAGTTAGCCTACTGTATGAATAAAAACAATACTACAACACAACATAAATACATAAACACAACAGTACAAGGCCATTTCTGGAATCAAGGCATAAATCTTTATTCCAATTTCAGAATGCGCACTTTTGTAATACATATGCTGAAGTGTCTCGGCCGCCCGCCGAGCTGATGTTCACTACTATAATGAATATGAACATAACTTTTTAATAAGCAGGGGAAATTCCCGACTTTAAACGAACAACCATTTAAATGTTTAGGACCTTTGCGTTATAAGAATATACAGGGAGACTTCAGATATAAAGACGCTGACTCATTAGGCAATGTTTTCTAAGTAAAATCATATAATTTCCTATTAATTCAATGGAACGCGTGAGCTTACTAGGAAATACCAATATGGCGGCGCGGCGGCTTCACTTTCTATGACGTCATGAGCAATCCAGTTCTCTATATAGATCAGTGGTTCACAACCATGTTATTGAACTTTAATGCATAAAGTAATACATCCTTTCCATTCAACTTTTGGCCCTCAACAATACAATAATAACAAACAAATAAAAAAAATAGTTAAGCTTTTAACACCTTTTACATGACACTGTTCCTTTTCATGGCCATAGGTTAAAATAAAATAAAAAATCAGTTGGTCATCTTTGCGGGTCATTCTGCTTCACACGGATCCAGACCGAGATGAAAACACAGGAATTTTCTCTCCAAATCATCTGTGAATTTACATTTGCGTTTGGGCATTTTTTACGCTGTTCAGGAGCCATGTGCCACTGTTGACAAGCAAGCTGCTGCTCTGTCTCTTGACTTATGCCGTGGTGCTGAGGGTAATGATTGAGATGCAGTTTGACCAATGTTTGCATACATTACAGACCAATGGTGGTGTGCGAGAAAGCGGGACCTAAAGAGAAAGGTCAAACCAATGCAAAAACGTACACAATGAATGTAAAAAGAAAGTAAGTTACAATGTTATATGGACAATATACAATAAAACTGACTATGAAAATTTCCCGAGTGCATTCTTGTCTTTCTTCAAATGTATACACAGATTGTCAGTTCAATACTCAAAAACAATAAAATAAAAGAATATAACAAAGAGAAAGTATAATGTCCCTCTCAAAAGACCTCAAGTACTCTCGTAAAGGTTTCAATGTCCCTCAATCTGGGTTTTGGATGACCATACACCTTACAAGTTCTTTAGATCGAAATTGTCTTGCTTCACGGAGCAACACTGGAAAACTCAAGGAAAGAATATCATCCTCCTCTCCACGACGTGTTGTCTTCTCCTCTGCTACAGATTTGGTTGGCTCGCCATCAAACCCGAAGTCTACAGGATGCCACAGGAGGTTGTGCAGGCATCATGTCTCCACAAAATCAAGAGAGAGAAGAGAGAGATCTATTTTCAGCCAACACATTTTTGAGTAAAATACCTTTTGGTAATTATAAGTGGAGGTTGTCAACAATACAATTTGACGTATAAAACACAAACTTTTAAGTGTTTTAAGATCAGAGGAACGATTTCCTTTAAAACAGCTAATGTCATTTAAATGTTACGTTGCCCTTGTGGACTTTGTTACGTGGAAAAACAAGCAGACAGCTTAAAACTCATATCGCTGAACATCGAAGTGCTATCAGGCATCATGACCCTAAAAGTCCAGTAGCACAACACTTTTTTTAAGTTGAGACATTCGGTTTGTACTTCAGTATATTGGCATTGAAACAGTAAAATTACATCAAAGAGGTGATAGTATTAAGTTGCCTTTAAAACATGAAGCATATTGTATTTACACTTTGAACACATTATCACCTAATGGTCTTAACGAAGAGTTTGATATTCGCCCTTTTCTTTAATAATGGCATTTATTAGTATGTTTGGATTTATTGCATTATTTCTGATATTTATAAATAAAGTTATTATGTAATGTTTTTTGTCATGTGGTGGATCATGTGATGTACTTCTGTGGTGTATATATGAGCTTATCAGTGTATGTGTTCATTGTCTGATGAAGAGACATTGGGCTCGAAACGTCAAAAACTTTTTTTTTTTTTCTGTTGTTTTTTTCTTGAACTAGTTTCTGAGCCCTGATCTTAATATTTTAAAAAAATATCTTCATTTGTGTTTGGAAAATGAATGAAAATCTTTTATGTTTGAAACGACATGAGGGTGAGTAAATGATGACAGAATTTACACTTTTGGGTTCATTATACTTTATAAATACATTAAGCTGAGTCTTGTATAAAACTAACTCTATATCGCAAATCATATCGTTAACTCAATACATATTGGCGCATTTTTATATTGCAATATCGTTATATACCGCTTGATCAAGTTTGACGATAGAGTACAACGGGGCTAAAGGCACACCTTTAAATGTGCTTTTCACTTCTCCCATATGTGTATGGTTGCAGATTTTTTAAAATTATTATTATTGAATGGAGCAACAGATTTTGTGTGAAAATAAATGTGGTTTGTTTTGTTAAAATATCTTATAAACCCCACACACGGGGCAAAAGACACAAAGTATTTACTAGGGATGATCCAATCAGGATTTTTGCAGCCAATACCGATTACCGATCCCGATCCTTCAAGCTTTATATATCTGATATGTAAGCTCTCTGTTGACTGCCACTGTCAGAAAAAGTAATGCCACAGATGTTGCCTCGGTTATATTATTTACAGTAATTATGTATATTATTGTTTTAATAGAGAATCAAATAAATAAGCACAAAAAATAGTTTAATATGCCTTTAAAAACAGGGCTTAAAACACTAATGACACCAGACTCAATGTCAAACTGAACACTGCAACCCACGAGGCGTAATTAAACAATGTCCAATATATGACTGAGGACAATAAATTAAATAAAAACATTTCAACTCTTAAAAGAACTAAATGGAGTAGTGAATACAAAAATGAACAGGAATATTGTTCAGCATGTGATCATCAAGCTGCTGAGTAGTTGTGTCCTTCACTCTCAGAAAAAATGGTACAAAAGCTATCACTGGGACTGTACCCTTTGAAAAGGTTCTAATATGTACCATTTAAATACTAATATGCACATGTTTGGAACCAGTATGTACCTTTGAGGTACTAATATGCACAGGTACAAAGGTGTACCCTTTGAAAGGGTACCGCCCCAGTGACAGCTTTTGTACCTTTTTCCCCTGAGAGTGTTTGGTAGGTAAGGCCAGTTTTTCTTCATAAATATTTGTGTATTCCTCTTTTCATCCAAAATGTGTGCGGCTGTACTGAATAGCCACTTACTATCAACACTCGTCGATGGAGCGCTAAGGCAGAAAAAGCTGGGAACCTGCCTTTATTCCTCTCCCAAAATGCCAGTGGTTCTGCAGATTTTGGGATGACATGCTCAGAGGTGAGAGTCTGACAGGCAGGATCTGTTCTTGCTTTTGATTATATTTAGACATGAAACTCCACTCTTGCATGCAGCATATAGGTTAGTAAGGTAGCAAATATAGGTTAATCTTTGTTAAAGCTCTATTTTATTTTTTTTCTTCATTTAATTAAAGGAATAGTTCACCCTGAAATGAAAATAAAGCCATCTTTTACTGACCCTGCTGTTGTTCCAATGCCATATCTTTTTCGGACCTCAAAAGCAGAAATTTTAAAAATAGTACTCTGTGCGCGTTCCTGTGAGTGTGTCCGAGCCGTCATCAGCCACTCACGCAATGTTGTCATGACAACCGGTACACAACATTCACTTCAGGAGGTTTACCTATTATTAGTATTATTTTTTATCATATACCTTATAGAAGAGACGAGAGTCGTGTTTGTTTCTATTGAGCCTGATTTCTGAAAATGGTGCGTGTGTGTGCTTATCCTGGGTACCATGACAACAGTGCAAGTTATAGTAAGCATGAGCGCCGGCGGCTGCTGACAGCTCACACGCACTCACAGGAACGCGCGCAGTAGCGGCTGATCTCAGTATTATGACTGTATAATACAGTTTCTTTCTCACAAAACCTTATAGTATGCCTCCTGAACACTTTCCATATATGGCGCGCGTCTCACTGTATCATTGCGTGATACTTTTGTATCATTTTTGTAATGTTTTAGTCTGGTCACCATTCACTGCCATTATATGGAGGATCGCATGCAGGACTATTTTTAAAATTACTGCTTTTGAGGCCCGAAAAAAATAGAAGGACATATGGCATTAGAACAACAGCAGGGTGAGTAAAAGATGGCTTTATTTTCATTTCAGGGTGAACTATCCCTTTAACATTAATGCTGTCATGGAATTTTAAGCTGCTGTCACTTTAAGAACAAACGCATGGACCGAATATACTGACACACATCCGGTTTCTTTCTCAACTGTTCACTTATGACATAACCGAGAGAATACTTGCCGAGATGGGTATTTTGACATACGTTTGTGTGTGTGTGTTCAATCACAAGTAAACCTGAAAGGAATCAATTTCGTGTTCGAGCGCTGTCTGAAATGCGCCTCTCTCTCTCTCTCTGTGTGCATGCGCTTCGGGTGTGTGCGGCTGTGTGCACAGATAACAGCGTTCGAATCCCAATTCCTGAGTCCCGATGTGTAAAGTGGCAAGACAAAACACGTCCAAATGATAAACTTTCACTCTATGATGGTTAAACTTAACATTGACATCACTGGACACACTGGAGCTCCAAATATCAGGTTCAAATCAGGTTCGTCATATTAAATCCTTTGGCCAACGTTCCTCCACGTGATATTTCCTTGGAACATACATGGAAAATGAGTGAATTTTTCAATTTATTTTGATAAATGAAATATTTTTTTTTTGTTCAATAAATATACTGTCAATATGATCCCATATGAATTAATATAGCTTTACAGTAGTAACAATAATTACATTTTATTATATTAAATGATTAATATCATATTTTTAAGAAATGTCGCCATAGCACACGTGCACCTCAATAAGCTGACAGAAAGCAGGTTAATGCGTTTACATGCTGGGTGAAGTCGGCATAAGGGGCAAAAATCTAGCTGTGACGATCGGTTTGTGCTTAAGCTGTTTAACCTTACTCAGATAAAGGAAAACGGGTTAACGCGTTTACGTGATCACATGCACTGTCAAGTCACCGGGTATCACACATGAAAATATGTTGTGGGTGTCACATGTCTGTCTTGTCCTGCATAAACACGTGGTGTGTTTGTCATGTTTTGGTCTTACGTCATGTCTATCTCATTATCTCATTATTGGTTTAATTGCCCCACCTGTTCTCCCTCAATAACTGTCTTTATAATCTCCTTGTGTTTGCAGTCCTGTGCTGGATCGTTGTCTGATGTCTTCTGTTCCCTGTTGTGCTTCATGTTCCTGCTCCTCATGTTTAGTTTATCAAGTTGGGTTTTCCCCCTTGTGGGTATTTGGTTTGTGTTTGTTTAATTTTATTATTTAATAAAGTCACCTTTCCTTCCTGCACTTGAGTCCTCACTCCTTTATACTTACCCGTTCCTGACAGTGGGACTATGATCGTGCAGTCAGTTAATGGTGTAATGTTAGTGAATTTTAGCAATTTTTGGCAAACGTTTCTTTGAAGAACATGACCATAAGTATGAACATAAAACTGAATGTAACATAAAACATCAAAAAATATTATTTGTCATTAAAATCCTTATTAATATAATCTCAAGCATCATTACTCAACTATACATGGAGAACAGTATGAGGAGTACCAGGAAGACGAGAAAAAAATGAGCCATGTAGTTGCAGAAAGTTAACGTCCCAGCAATGCCTTTTCTATAAAGCTAAAAAAGGATGCCGATGCTGCAGTTGAAGCAGGTTATGTGTTGAGTTGATCCCTAAAGTAGGAAATCCATACACTGAAGGGCAGATGAAGGATTGCATGTTGAAAGTCGCTGATATTCTATGTCCAGAAAAGAAGAGCTTTTAATCGGCAAACACAGTGGCAGAGCGGATTAGCGAATTATCGAATGACATTTATGATCAGTTATGCGACAAAGCTACTTTTCACTGCATATACAGACAATACTGATGGTGTGCAGCTAATCATTTTCATTAGGGGTATTAATGACCAATTTATAAGTGACAGAAGAGTTGCTGAGTTTGTGTCCAATGCACAGCCATACCACAGGGACAAAACATGTTTTAGATGTTAGTTTTTATTATTTAATAATACATTATTATAACTTGAAATATCTGTAGACAAAGGCCTCAGCTAATGAACCATCTAAAGGAAACTGGTTTTTCTAAAAATCTACATTTAATGAAATAACTTAATTTGTGTCAACTCCGTCAGACACATTTGATCCAGCCAACAACAGTGCAAAGTCTTCATTTATGTAATAATAGATTACAACAACAGAAAGGCAGTAAAAACTGCTAGATCTGCTTATTTCTCGACTCGCTTAGAAGAAAACAAACACAACTCTAGGTATTTATTCGATACAGTGGTTAAATTAACAAGAAATAAAGCTTCAACTTCTGATGTTTCCAAACAGCACAGCAGTAATGACTTTATGAACTTCTTTACGTGCAAGATTGATAATATTAGGAAAAAATTATAACTATACAACCATCTACTACAGTATCACTTCAGACAGTGCATTGTAGTGTCACTGAGGAAAAATTCCACTCATTCACTGCTATAGGAGAAGAAGAATTGGCTAAAGTCGTTAAATCATCAAAATCAACAACATGTATGCTCGACCCCATACCGACTAAACTACTAAAAGAGATGCTTCCAGAGGTCATAGATCCTCTTCTTAATATCATTAATTCATCCTTGTCATTAGGATATGTACCGAAAACTTTTAAGTTGGCTATTATTAAACCACTTATTAAAAAAACGCAACTTGATCCTACAAAATTAGTCAATTACAGGCCAATCTCAAATCTACCCTTTCTGTCAAAAATACTAGAAAAGGCAGTGTCCTCACAACTATGCTCCTTTTTAGAAAGAAATGGTATCTGTGAGGATTTCCAGTCAGGATTTAGACCGTATCATAGTACTGAGACTGCTGTCATTAGAGTTACAAATGATTTACTCTTATCATCCGATCATGGTTGTATCTCTCTGTTAGTGTTACTCGATCTTAGCACTGCATTCGATACTATCGACCACAACATTCTTTTGAATAGACTCGAAAATTACGTTGGCATTAGTGGAATTGCATTGGCATGGCTTAAATCATACTTATCTGACCATTATCAGTTTGTAGCAGTAAATTAAGAGATGTCACACTGATCACAAGTTCAGTATGGAGTACCGCAGGGCTCAGTGCCAATACCGTTGCTTTTCACCCTGTACATGCTACCACTGGGAGATATCATTAGGAAGCATGGCGTTAGTTTTCATTGTTATGCTGACGATACTCAGCTCTATATTTCTTCACGCCCTGACGAAACTTACCAATTCACAAGATTAACGCAATGCATAGCTGATATAAAAAATTGGATGACTAGTAATTTCCTGCAACTTAATTCAGAAAAAAACTGAATTTTTAATTATTGGACAAAAAAAACTCCACAAGTAGTAACCTAGAATACTGTCTGACACTTGATGGCTGCTCTGTCAAGTCCTCGTCGTCAGTTAGGAACCTGGGTGTGCTCTTTGATACCAATCTTTCATTTGAAAGCCACGTTTCTAGCATCTGTAAAACTGCATTCTTCCATCTTAAAAATATATCTAAATTATGGCATATGCTTTCAATGCAAAATGCTGAACAGTTAGTTCATGCGTTCATGACCTCGAGGCTAGATTATTGTAATGCTCTGCTGGGTGGTTGCCCTGCTCGCTTAATAAATAAATTGCAGCTGGTCCAAAACGCAGCTGCTCGAGTTCTTACTAGAACCAGGAAGTATGACCATATTAGCCCGGTTCTGTCAACACTGCACTGGCTCCCTATTAAACATCGTATACATTTTAAAATCTTGCTAATTACTTACAAAGCACTAAATGGTTTAGCTCCCCAGTACTTGAGCGAGCTCTTAACGCATTATAGTCCTTCACATCTATTGCAGTCTCAAAATTCTGGCCAGTTGATAATACCTAGAATATCAAAATCAACTGCAGGCGGTCGATCCTTTTCCTATTTAGCACCTAAACTCTGGAACAGTCTTCCTAGCATTGTTCGGGAAGCAGACACACTCTGTCAGTTTAAATCTAGACTAAAAACACATCTCTTTACTATGGCATACACATAAAACATTTTTAATTTATATTACTCAAATCAGTTAAATGATTGTTTTAGGCTGTATTAACTAGGTCAGCCGGAACCGGGAACACTTCCCATAACACCTGATGTACTCGTTACATCATAAGAAGAATGGCATCTACGCTAATGTTAGTCTTCCTGTTTATCCCGAGGTTTACTGCAGTCAGCCGGATCCGGGCCGTATCCAGATCAGATGGTGGACCTGTGCCTAGACATGACCAACGCATCCCTGAAATGTCTGCAGAGACCGTGTCAATTAAACTCCCCCCTGTAAATGCCGCATCGACATGACACCCTTATTAAACCCGTCTCCACCGTGACGACTCCGATCTTTCGAATAATCTTTCGAATATCTTTCGATCTAATATGACTTCAGACCTGTAATGTTGCCAGAATCATAATCATACACTGTTTGTTCGTTGGCCAGAGGAGAACTGGCACCCCGACTGAGCCTGGTTTCTCCCAAGGTTTTTTTCTCCATTCTGGCCCCTGAAGGAGTTTTGGTTCCTTGCCACTGTCGCCTTTGGCTTTTGGCTTGCTCAGTTGGGGACACTAAATTTTCAACTATATTACTGATCTGCCCGCATTGACACTATATGATAATTGAAATGAGCTGGATGACATCACCGTTTTCTCAAGAACAGCTTGTAGGAATTGTGGACGCACCAGACACAAATGAATCTTCCAGATGATTCGTTCGGGCATAATTCCACACAAAAACTCAACTCAACAAATCAACAATTTATGGCCTTAATTGAAGTGGACGCCGGTCAGTCTGCCTCAGGCTGACAGAAACTCAGCTAAGTGCTTTACTGCCTTGCAAATTTTGGCAACTCTGAGCAACACCAAAGATAACAACAGACTTTTTTTGATCTCCACGATCACCGCTGTCTCAACGACCTTTAGATGAACTCTGAGGGACACGGTTACAATCCACAGGAAAAACCCACAGAAACTGTTATCACGTACAAACTGCATCAAATCACAAAAACATTCAAACAGCCTTCTACTGCATAATTTATATCATGTCTATAACCAATACACGTGACCATAATGCATATATATTACTCACAATTCATGTAATTGTTATAACTATTGAATCGTTAATTGAAAGTATGCCTTATCTGGTATGTGTGTAAATCTCTGTTCGTAATTCAGAAGATGGCTTCAGTGAAATCTGTGTAGAATGTATCGTGTTCTTATAATAAGAAATCATGTCTAAATGCACTCTCTGCTTAGAGCGGGAAGTTAGGAGACCAGAGATAACAGATAACTTATGGGAGGGGTGGAGAAACAGTCACCTCGGAACCAACGATAATACCTAATTGGTTAGAATCCATCCAGGAGGATGGGCAGATTTTTGAGTTTTATAATCTCAAAACACGAACAAAGAGTTAGAGCAAGTTAAGTCAAGACAAAAGACAGACAACATGACGAATAGATGATCGGACGAAGACGGTCGGAGGCAGACCAAGATCTGAGAGAATGGGTTAACGATTTAATTTAAGGCATCTAGAACGCTCCTCTCACTTTCTTTTACTTAAGTTTATTTTCTTTCCGTTGAGTCTCATGTTCTAAGTTTCGCCGCAAAGTTTCTCTCGCCGAATCTACAGCAGAGCGCGCTTCGACTTCAAACAATACCCACAAGACTTTCCATCCAGCCGCCAACACGCCACGTGATTGTTTTCCCAAGACGTCGATCAAAAGACACAACAAGGCCGTCAGTGAATCACCGAACCTGGGAAACCCCTGCAGCCAAGACCGAAAAGGGAATCCCCAAGACGACAGGAGACACAAACGCAAGTAACCTCCAGATTCTAAACTGAACTGGTGCAATGATATCAAATTGAATAACCCTGCCTAAGCAACGATAGGAGGGTTAAGTTAATGATTGGTGGTTCATTCAGGTCATGTGTTATAAATGCATATGTTAGAAACTTGGGACTTCATAATTTCTCTCTCTTAAAACTCATTCTTTCCTCACTTTCTTCCTTTCTGCAACGCGTGTGAATGTGTGTGCGCGTGTGTGTGTTAGATATTAGTTTTACGTGTTAGAGTAATCAATAAAGTTTCATTTGTATTTAAAGATAAGTGTTCTTGTGTTATGTGCTTACGAATTTAATGTCTTAAACTGCTGATCTAAGTTACCTGGCTGTTAAATAGTGTTTCACTATTGTGTGGATACTAATATCCGCTGCAGAGTTGATAGTTACGGCCCGTTAAAATGGACACCGGACGAGTCATTTGCTCGGCCGTAAAATAGACTCTTTCAAAATTCCCTATGAATTAATTCATAAATTCATTTGAGCTAAATATACCTGTTCCCTTTCGTTCAGTCACTCCGAGTAACGTCAGTGACTGACGAATGGGGGTTTCGCTTAGAAGCCTATCATCTTCGAGATCTAAAAAACGCCCAATGGCAGCGCCAATGCCATGGGCATGCGGAATTTGCATAGCGTAACTCCGCCCCACAGCGTGGGTATATAAGGAAGTACGCTGGCAACATCGCATTATGTTTCTGCTTCGGAGCCAAGAGTATCTCTTCACTCCTCAAGCCTTCTGAGTATCGTCAGCTTCTTCGAGACGAACAGCTTTCCAGTTGGTGTTGGTGTGACGGCGTGTTCCAGCGATCGTTTACTGCCTGCCTGCTGATCTGTGCAGTGGTCTGCATTCAGCCGGTATTCGGTCCCTGGGCGCTTCGGCATCACTGCGAAGCTTCCTCTCTTAAAAGAGCTCACACTTGGCACGTCTTTTTCAAGATGTCTCGCCAGTGTGCTTCTGGGTGCGGTCGATATCTGCCGCCCTCTGATGGGCACAATCACTGCCTGATGTGCTTGGGCTTTCAGCATGCTCAGGCAGCGTTTGTGGATGAGACATGTTCCCACTGCGGGGACATGCCCATCTCGGTGCTGCGGTCGAGACTCAATGAGCTCCGTAATAGAGTGAGAGTCCCCTCTGCCACACCCCAATCTGCGGTCTCTACGCGAGGCAGCACTTTGGCTGGTGGCCAGGGTGACCTGAGGGTGACGGTGTGGAACAAAGCCCCGACGCTCATGCCTCGGACCACACCCCCCTCTAGCGCACCGTTCCCGCCGTGCGCTCAGACTGAGACACCGGAGCCGGCTCCTGCTGTTCCGAGTGTGTCGTTTGGCGCCGCAGAGGACGAGCGAATGTCGATCGCCGCATCACAAGGTGGGCTGGAGTCCTCCGAGGATGATGATTCGGCTGTGCTGCCGCCTTCCGGTGTGCCAGCATTGTCCGAGTCGGACCCGGAGTTGACAGCCATGCTTTCCCGGGCAGCCGCGAGTCTCGGGTTGGAGTGGAACCCTCCACCCCGTCCTGAACGCTCGCGGTTGGACGATTGGTTTTTGGGGGCGCCGCGTTCTGACACCCGTCAGACCACGCCCCCAATACCTTTTTTCCCGGAGGTGCATGAGGAGGTCACGCGGTCCTGGAAGTCCCCGTTGTCTTCCCGTGACCGATCGGCGGCCTCCTCCACCTTCTCTGCCCTCGATGGGGCCGCGGCCAAAGGGTACACTGGGGTTCCCCCGGTTGAACGCTCTGTTGTGATGCAACTGTGTCCGCAGAGTGCTTCAACGTGGCGTGGCGACCCTAAGCACCCCTCCAAAGCCTGTAGTTTCACATCAACCTTGGTGGCGAAATCCTACAGAGCTGCGGGGCAGGCTGCCGCCTCTTTGCATGCCATGGCCATCCTTCAGGCCTACCAGGCCCGGATGCTCAAGGACATGCACGAGGGTAGAGCTGACCCAGGGCTCAGAAATGAGCTGCGTGCCGCCACCGACCTCGCCCTCCGGGCGACGAAGGTGACCGCACGCTCCCTGGGCCAGGTGATGTCCACAGCAGTGGTCCAGGAGAGACACCTATGGCTCAACCTGGCTGATATGCGGGACGCCGAGCGGACTCGTCTCCTCGACGCTCCCATATCCCAGGATGGGCTATTCGGCGGCGCGGTTGAGAACTTCGCCCAACAGTTCTCAGCCGCCCAAAAGCAGACTGAGGCCATCAAGCACGTACTGCCCCGGCGGCCAGCTGCTGCTTCCACCCAGCCGCCGGCACAGTTGCCTCAGTCTGCTCGCCGCCGAGGGCGCCCTCCCGCGGCTCCCGCCCCTCCCGCGCCACCCAAGCAGCAGCCTTCACCTGGGCCGCGCCGTGGAGGACGCCGTAGGAAGGCGCCCCAGTCCGCTCCAGCCCCGCAGCCCGCCAAGCGCCAGGCTAAGCGGCGCTCCTGACGCGGACAGCTCAGGGATGGGCAGTTCTTTCCAGGAGATGGTAGCAGGACCACTCCTTCCCCCGGTGGAGGGCCGGGGGAGAATCCTTTGTTCCGCTGCTGGCCCCCGGGTCAGCAGCACCCCTTTATGGTTAAAGAAAGAACTGACTTACCCATCCCTGAGCGACCAGAGACCGATGGCAGTGTGCGCCGCCCCCGGGCCACGCCACTCTCGTCCCTCTCTGACGCCAGTCTCCTCTCAGAGCAGACCCCAGTGGAACGCGCGTCCTTCCCTGGTCTCCTCTGTCAGGACGCGGCTGATGACCGTGCCCCCACACCGGGACGCTACGCCTCCCACGTCTGGGCCGGTCACGCCGCCTCGCTGCCCCACCCGGGGTACGTCTATGGTTCGCATGACCCCGCTGGTGCAGTTTCTGGGAGCCTGGCTTCAGCTCCCTGGACTGTCCCGCTGGGTCGCGAAGACCATCAGGCTCGGCTATGCGATTCAGTTCGCTCAGGCTCCTCCTCGTTTCCGGGGAGTCCGATTCACCATAGTGGGGCCCAATGCCCCCCTCATGCGTGCGGAGGTTGCTACCTTGCTGGCGAAGGGTGCGATCGAGCCTGTCCCTCCAGCCGAAATGGAGTCCGGCTTCTACAGCCCTTACTTCATTGTACCCAAGAAAACCGGTGGGTTACGACCGATCCTGGACCTGCGCGTCCTGAACCGATCCCTTCACAGGCTTCCGTTCAGGATGTTGACAGCGAAACGCCTTTTCGAATGCGTTCGTCCAGCAGATTGGTTTGCAGCGATCGACCTGAAGGACGCCTACTTCCATGTCTCCATTCTTCCTCGACACAGACCGTTCCTACGGTTTGCTTTCGAGGGGCGGGCATACCAGTACGCGGTCCTCCCATTCGGGCTAGCTCTGTCCCCTCGCGTCTTCACGAAGATTGTCGAGGCAGCCCTTGTGCCACTCAGGCAACACGGGGTTCGCATCCTGAACTACCTCGACGACTGGCTGATCCTCAGCCACTCTCGAGAGCAGGTGTGCGAACACAGAGACCTGGTGCTCCAGCACCTAGCCCGTCTGGGCCTTCGGGTCAACTGGGAGAAGAGCAAACTCTGCCCAGTGCAGAGGATCTCTTTTCTCGGTATGGAAATCGACTCGGTCGCCATGTGTGCGCAGCTTACGAGCGAGCGCGCGCAGTCACTGCTGACTTGCCTTCGTCAATTCGAGAGCAAGAGTGCGGTTCCACTGAAGTTATTTCAGAGGCTCCTGGGGCATATGGCATCTGCAGCCGCGGTAACGCCGCTCGGTTTGCTTCATATGAGACCGCTTCAGCACTGGCTTCGCGATCGAGTCCCGAGATGGGCATGGCAGTCGGGCACGCTCCGGGTCCCAGTGACTCGGGCCTGCCTGCAGACCCTCACCCCGTGGTCGAACCTCAGTTTTCTACGGGCCGGTGTGTCCTTAGAACGAGTTTCCAGGCATATTGTTGTGTCAACAGATGCCTCCACCACGGGCTGGGGTGCCATGTGCAATGGACATGCTGCCGCGGGCTCCTGGACAGGACCCCAGCGCCTCCTGCATGTCAATTGCCTCGAGTTGCTGGCAGTACGGTTCGCCCTGCACCGCTTCCGAGCGCTGCTCAAGGGTCAACACGTGCTAGTCCGGTCAGACAACACGGCCACAGTAGCGTACATCAACCACCAGGGTGGTCTGCGTTCCCGCCGCATGTCTCAACTCGCCCGCCATCTCGTCTTATGGAGTCAGAAGCACCTGAGGTCCCTTCGTGCCATCCATATCCCGGGAGTCCTGAACCGTGCAGCCGACGAGCTCTCACGGCTTCAGCCACTTCCTGGAGAATGGAGACTCCATCCCCAGACGGTTCAGCTGATTTGGGAACAGTTCGGCGACGCACAGGTAGATCTGTTTGCCTCCCACGACTCTTCCCATTGCCGCCTGTTTTATTCCCTGACCGAGGGCCCCCTCGGCACGGACGCTCTGGCGCACAGCTGGCCGCGGGGCCTCCGCAAGTATGCGTTTCCCCCAGTGAGCCTTCTTGCACAGCTTCTGTGCAAGATCAGGGAGGACAAGGAGCAGGTCATTTTGGTCGCCCCGTATTGGCCCGGCCGGACCTGGTTCTCCGAACTCGTACTCCTTGCGACAGCCCCTCCCTGGTCGATTCCTCTGAGGAAGGACCTCCTTTCTCAGAGACGGGGCACCCTTTGGCACCCGCGTCCCGATCTTTGGAACCTCCACGTGTGGCTCCTGGATGGGACGCGGCAGGTTTGAGTACCCTACCACCTCAGGTGGTGGCTACCATCACTTCCGCTAGGGCCTTGTCTACTCGACACGCCTATGCGTTGAAGTGGAACCTCTTCGTCACCTGGTGTTCTTCTCGCCAAGAAGACCCCTGGAAATGCCCGATCGGGTCCGTGCTCTCATTCCTCCAGGAAGGGTTGGAACGAAGGCTGTCTCCTTCCACCCTCAAGGTTTATGTGGCCGCTATTTCTGCCTACCACGACCTTGTGGAGACGAAAAAGGTAAGTCAGCACGACCTGGTCATCAGGTTCCTGAGGGGAGCGAGGAGACTGAATCCTCCTCGCTCTCCCCTCGTACCCTCTTGGGACCTCGCAGTAGTCCTAAGCGCTCTGCAGAGGGCTCCCTTTGAGCCATTGCGGTCAGTCGAGCTTAAGTTCCTGTCTATGAAGACAGCGCTCCTGACCGCCTTGGCCTCCATCAAGAGGGTAGGGGACCTGCAGGCATTTTCGGTTGACGAAGCGTGCCTGGAATTCGGGCCGGCCTACTCTCACGTGATCCTGAGACCCCGGCCTGGATATGTGCCCAAGGTTCCCACCACTCCCTTCAGGGACCAGGTGGTGAACCTGCAAGCGCTGCCTTTGGAGGAGGCAGACCCAGCCTTGGCACTGCTCTGTCCAGTACGCGCCCTCCGTGCTTACGTAGACAGAACGCAGTGTTTCAGGACCTCAGACCAGCTCTTTGTCTGTTATGGTGGGAAGCTGAAGGGAAAGGCTCTCTCCAAGCAAAGGTTGTCTCACTGGATAGTGGACGCCATTGTTTTGGCTTACCAAACGCAGGGGCGCCCATGCCCCCTTGGGGTCAGGGCTCACTCCACCCGGAGTGTGGCCTCCTCTTGGGCTCTAGCGCATGGCGCCTCGCTGACAGACATTTGCAGAGCTGCAGGCTGGGCGACACCCAACACATTCGCCAGATTCTATAATCTCCGAGTGGAGCCAGTGTCCTCTCTTGTACTCGCCTCTACTAGTGGCCGGTAATGGACTAGGCTCAGGTGTCTTCGCTTGCTCGCCATTCCACTCCGCGGACTGGATACGTGCGATATTTTCCTCAGGTAGTTTCCCTGAAGCCCTGAGTTCCTCCAGCACTGTTGATGCCGACACCAGTACGTCTGCCCACTCGCTCAGGCCCTCGTGTTGGCTAGGTGCCACCGTGTGCATGGTTCCCCCGTTGGGCGACCCCCACATGTGTATTCCCACTGTAAGTCTCCCTGAGCAGGTGTCTTTCCCTTGGCAAGCCCCTTGCCACCCCTGGGGGTAAAATTCTTCCACCTTCGGCTGGTTACCCCAGAGTTTCCCATATGTAGCCCTGAGCGGGTCATATGTGTTCTTAAGTCCTCCCTACGGGTAGGCATTTGGCGCATACTTCCACCTGGAATATGCTTCCCAGTGTACCTTGGTATTCCTGTGTTAAGTGGGAGTCCTTCGTCCGTACTAGCTTACGACAGGGAGCTCACGCTTACGCAGGGCACTGGATGACAGCCGAGTGGCGTGATTATATTGGGACCCCCATTCGTCAGTCACTGACGTTACTCGGAGTGACTGAACGAAAGGGAACGTCTCGGTTACGTATGTAACCCTCGTTCCCTGAGGAGGGAACGGAGACGTAACGTCCCTCTGCCACTTCCGCTGTACCGCTGGAACAGCCGGGAGTTCAGTCTTGGCTCCTCAGCAGGTAAACATAATGCGATGTTGCCAGCGTACTTCCTTATATACCCACGCTGTGGGGCGGAGTTACGCTATGCAAATTCCGCATGCCCATGGCATTGGCGCTGCCATTGGGCGTTTTTTAGATCTCGAAGATGATAGGCTTCTAAGCGAAACCCCCATTCGTCAGTCACTGACGTTACGTCTCCGTTCCCTCCTCAGGGAACGAGGGTTACATACGTAACCGAGACGTTTCCCTTGTACAGAGTCCCTACAGGCTGTACAGCCGAATCAAATTCTGTTGCATTATTTTCCTGTTTAACACTGTGAAGCTGCTTTGAAACAATCGGCATTGTAAAAAGCACTATATAAATAAAGGTGACTTGACCATTTAGCAGAAATTATTTTAATTCATTCATTTATTTTTTATTTACATTTTGTATTCAGACAGTCAAAGTCATTTCATGTTAACCTACAATCAATCCTTTACAGTTATGGCCCTTTTAATATAATGCACTTTGTTCTTCCAAATATAGTTGAAATTTTGATTTGCACTTATATTTTGGCAAGAAACAAATGGATTAAGATGGATATAAGCATTGTGATAAGGATTCAGTTTTAGTTTGTAAATTATGGCCAATTATGGATCAAATTCTTAATGTGGCGGTTTCCCGGACAGGGTTTAAATTAAGCCAGGAACTAGAATTAGATTAGATTAACTATCGTGTCTTACAAAAAAAACGGCTTTCTGAAACACAGATTAAGCACATATTACTAACACCTGGGGCCAGTTGCATAAACATAGCCATTATCTTAAGGCCATGTCTAAGAAATACTCTGATCAACTAATGTCACTGAAGAAAGACCGTTGCATAAAATAAACTCATAGCTATCTTTAGTAATGCCGAGTTCACACTGCCCGATTTTAGCCCGATTTTGACTCGCCGATAGGTTTTGCGAAATCGCAGACAAATGCCCTAAAACATAGGCAAATCGGTGCTCGTGCACGTGAGTGACAATCACGCAGTGTGAATTATCAAAGACGCGATCTGAGAGCCTCGCCGATGCCTGTGAGATATTTGGCATGCTAAATATCTGGACCTGTCGGCAATTCAAAATCCTGCTGTGTGAAATGTGTTCTGGCTGAAAAATACATCGGCAATGACCTACAGCCAATGAGAGAGCAAGATACAGGGCAGCGGGAAATTCGGGGAGGAGTTATAGACCAGAATATCAGTATTTTAATAGATATATTTACAATTATATCAAACAGAAACAAAGCACAAACATTTTCTTGACCAGCTGCAACAGCAGCACATTGCAAAATTATTTATTTCTTTTTGCAGAACACTATCCTTGCTCTTTGTGTCTCCCCCACCATTTCCTCTGCCAAAATATTTTTTTCTTTTTCTCCTTTTCGTTGCACAGACAATTTGGATCGCAAGCTTTCTGCAGTCTATATTTTTAATAACAATTCCAGTCTCGCGCGTGAGCTCGCATTGTTTCTTTGTCACTTCTTACGTGTGTTTGGTTGTGAAACGTAGTTTGCGGAGCTGTCAGGGATTCTTCCTCTTGAAATGCTGAATGCTACCCCAGATAGTCATGCAGTGTGAAAAGAACTGTGATCTGAACAGTTTGAAAATCGTGCAGTGTGAACTCAGCATTAGACAGTCTAAATCGCATTGCTTTGTGGGAAAATAAGACGCTGAACAACTTAAACAAAATGGCCGACAGTGGCTGTTCTTCAGTTTTTCTTCGCTGAAAAAATTTGCATATTAGAGGAATACAATGCTGCCAAATCGATTTTAATGAATGAATTTAGTGATTACAATGCGAATAACAGAAAAAACACAAAGCTTGGACCACAATAACTGAAAAACTTGTGAACTGTCAAAGAGAGAACTGCCAAAGATGTTCAGAAACGGTTTAAGAATAAGGTACAAGAGGCAAAGAAGGAACAACCCAGCAACAGAAGGAGGAGCAACTCCTAAAATAAAAAGGACAAGTGCTGTTCACTTTTCACAATCAACATATATTAAATTAAAAAATAACATTAGGCTATAATATTTAAACATCAATATGAAACAAAACACGTTTTAATGGCTACTGAACACAAAACGTTTGACTGGTAGCCTACTATATTTATAGCATCTGAGCATAAATTTGCGAATAAAAGCTTTATTGATTTGACACTAAGCTATTTTACAATAAATACTTAATAATCTGTCCAAAACAGGCCAAAGAAATCTTGTCTAAACAGTGTTGCAGCAGGATTCATATTTAAACGGTCTTTTTGCGTTTAATATTCACAGACACTAACAGAATAAACTTACCTCACAATCGGCTGGCAGTTACTCTTAGAAATAAACAGCTTTTCTTCTTAGGTAAATTATTCCAGAATTATTCCTCAACGCGTCTCAAAACGATGTAGCTAAAGTATAGCACTACACTTGATGTGTTTATTCGAGTTGATGTGGGCGTTGACTCTGCGAACGCGCGCTCCATGGGCGTGGCGCATTAGCGGATAATGAGACGATAATGAGACACTCGCGAACGACTGACATCTCTCTCTTTTCAAACGGATTACATAAACAGAGAATGTTTGTTTTCATTTTGATTTACATTATTTAAAACCGGACATTTCAACGTTTCTTTACACATATGTCTCATGTTTGTGAGACAAGTATTCACTAAGTTACAGTTCATTTTCTGAAGAGTTATTTGAGTCTCTTTGGCACTGATAAGAAAAAAAGCGAGTTGATCGCGACGGCCGACTCGAGGGGGTTAAAAATACTGCCATGGGCCGGTGAGCCGTGTGAATCTTTTTTATTTTATAATTATATAAAATACTTTCTGATTATTGTAATTCCAATAATAATTGTTATTATCAGCAATAAAAAAAACCACAAAGTAGCAAAAACCTTTGTCAAGATTGTCCACTCCACTTTTGGTGCTGTTGTAATCAAAGATCATCTCTGGTTACTGTTGGTTCTATGTGCACAGTGCTCATGAGAAGCACATTTTAATTTTTTTTCCAGACAGTAGGACACAATGGCGTGTGTCTCTGTGTAGGCAAACAGAGATGAGAATCGAGCCCTGCCTCTTAGGTTTGTCAGTGCACTTGGCAGTTCTGGCTTGTTCTATCGGACCGTTCCAACCATTCTTATTTTTTTCTGTTGGAGCTCTGTGCCAAGATCATAAGAACTAAAAAAAAAAATTGTATATGCCCCTGAAAGCCATGCATTATTTCAAGCACTATTCGCTTGCCCAGGTTTCTCTCATGCTGTCCTCCTGCAGGTTTTCCGGTGTACACCTGCATGTTAAAACAGTAACCGGTGTTTGCATCACAGGCTGCCCAAATGTTGTATTTTGCAGGTTTGGTTGGCAAAAAAAGGGTTGTTTGAAAGGGCACCGGCCCCTGAATCCAACCAGGCACTCATCAACTGTGATGTTGAGATCAGGATGGTACATGGATGGAAGTCTCTCTACCCAGTGTTCCTAAATCTCACGGATGGGTGCCAGCTTATCGTTTTCCCTCCTTGCAGCTCTCGTCTCTCGTCATAGAAGCACACAACCCTTGATAGTCGTTTGAAATATTTCAGTGGCATGGTGGACCGAAAAAATGCCCTCCCCATCTCACTATCCCATAAGCTAAATACTGCTTCATGACACCGTGTCCTAACTACACGCGACGCGACGCCGCGAAACGCGATAAAAGGTACCTTTTCCATGTTAATTAATGTTTTTGTCCTAACGCGGCTGGAATAACAACACAAAACATGGCAATAATAATCTCAGGTAGTGTTTATGTGCTTTATTTAATGTTAAAAGCATGTAATGTGACTTTGAATATCATTTAGTGCTTCCAGCTTTGTTAGTCGTACTAAAAGCAACAAAGGATAATTGACCTCAGATCTTGAAATTAAACAAATTGAAACAAAAACGTTCAAACTGTGAACAGGTATATTCTATGACAAAGATTGTTTTAGCAACTCAGTATGTATTTTTAGTAATGTTTAAATGATGTAATATTTGTGAGTTTGATTATGTACTTATCCATTTCCTTGAGAGTGCCGTCAGATTAATCTCTGGTGGCGTAGCCTACACTTGCCGCGAGAGCCCGCCCACGCGCTGTTCTGATTGGCTGTGGTTTTTGGATTGATTTGTTGCATCTCGCAGTCACGTCGCGTCTGGTGTGGACAGACAAGTTGCTTGTCGCTGGAATCTTATCGCGTCGCGTGTAGTTAGGACACGGTGTGATACGACTTGAAAACCCCAGCAAGTATCAGAAGGCCAGTAAATGCTTGCATGTCATTCCAATCAATATTGCTCAATTCTTCGGCAAACACTCATCGCCCCTCTAAATTAGTCATTTTAACCACCATTTGTTGAATCGACCTTGGAAAAAATTGCTCAAAAGTTGACTTTATACCTTCTGGTCTGACACAGGCCTTGTAGGTCCAGGGGCATGTCTTCGGACCTCCTCTGCCCGCTCTCTCCCTTGTGTCTGTGGAGGAGGAATTGAACTCCACAGTATTTCCCTGTTCTTGGAGAGGTAGGTTTCAGGGCCTTCCCTCTCAGGGTCAGGACCTTCTTCCGTTTCAAAGTTTGGGTTAGCCTCCGTAAAATCTTCCTCTTCAAAGGTTTCATCAACTGGGTCATCTGGCTCAGCGTTCTCTTCTTCTTCACTAGAATGAAGTAAGTACTCCAGGGTCTCCTGGGCAGTATATCTCTTTGCCATTGTGCAGAATGAACTGTGGGCTGGGCTCAAAGTGGCAATATTTATACCAAAGTTTTTGTTGTCATAAACAGATGTGTGGTTGGATTGGAGGTTGTTACTAGGGAAGAATCTCATCCTATGATCTTATGCTGCCTTCACAGGCTATCGGTGTCACAACCCGGCTCAAAGGATTTAATCAGAATATAACCACTTTATTTAACAAACAAAACCATAACTAAACACAAAATGCCGGCAGAAACAAAACATAGGAAAAAGACACGCGGGAGAGAGAAGCGCTCTCTCTTTCTCTCTCATCTAGAGGAAAGGCAGGAAGCTTTTGTACTCAAGGAAGACTCCAAACCCAGGTGTCCTCCATCCACACTCGGACTGCAGCTCCGGCTACTGAAACACAAAAATAGCAAAGCCAACACAGCAGACAGGTATGCAGGCTGTCACGTCGGAAATGTGATAATTCCCACTTCGTGATTATGAGCTTGTTGCATTCAAGTGCTTGTTGTCGGAATGAACAGTAACCATGGAGGACACCTGGTTTATTCTTGCCTATTAATTGGGAAAATCTTAATAAAACTAAAATGATATGTAGTGTCACATGCACTGACAACCATATAAACATTTACGATGCTATCCAGATCCTCTTTCTGCCGATTCTGTCATTTCGGTCAAATGCAGCCTATTTTCGCTGTGTATAAAACATACAGTACGCTTCAAATGATTACTCGTATATGTAATTATGCACTATATTAATGACAAGACAAGACGATCTAGCTGTTTTGGGGAAAAAAAATAAATAAATCATACCTGTCACAGCAGTAGTTCTCCCCGCCACCATGTTTAAAGTTTATGGCACGTCCATCTCAGGAATTTGGGTATCAAAATTATTTCCGAACTTCCCAGTGGTAAACACGACATCAAAGGGCGTTCATGTGCAATTTTTACTTAGGAAACTCGTATTTACGATAATTCTGCTAGCATGTGAAGGCAGCATTACTATCAGCCTTTGACCTTACTCTGTGTGTGTGTGTGTGTTCAAGAGAGAGACACAGTGTGTGACCCCCTCCCCTTTCTTATATTAATTTATTTTATTTCACATATTCTCAGTTTTCTCTGTTTGTGTGTCTATTTTGCAATCTTGATGGCTTACAGTCTCATTGCTGTGTGCTTTTTTCCTTACAGTGTGCATGAATTATTGATTTTATTTCACACATTTCCAAAAATGGGGGTGGGGGGTGTATGGGGGGTGTTTGGGGTTGGGCAGGGGGAGAGACATAAAGTCCCTTAAACTAGAAATAAACACACATTACAGTACTCATGCAAAATTTGGTACTTTCCACCCCTGAATGCCCTCCGCCTCCCTTCCTCCCCGGCACGTTTAAGATGTTCTGCAGCATGATGCTTGATTTCTATTTTAGCAAATACTAGATTTCTTGTAGATGAGTTTAGAAAGAGGTAAGACAGTGAAGTATCCAGCTCTAACACTATCGGTTCTGCTGTCGGTACTGGAGAAATTAAGAAAATGCACGTACTATTTATTAATGATATAGATGTTATCTTGCAAATTCTATCTTTGCCAGCCGTTTCTATATGAGATAATATTAAATCATCGGTCTATGATGCATTTTTGCTATTTGCAAAAAGAGAGAGAGAAACACAAAAATCCCCATTTAATGAGTGACGATGGCCAAGAGAACTAGTCTGGTTACACTTAAAGGCTGTGATATTAATTATATAGTATAGTATAGTATTACATAGTAATTTTATTTTCAATTTTGACTTCCTATTATTATAAAAAGATATGAGGTAAAACTATTATAAACTAGCCGTGTTCCGTTGAGTGCAACTTTCTTTCCTTCACAGCTGTGCGCTGTCATTTCTCCCTAAACCCAAATAGATTTAGCACAATCTGTGATTGTTGTAAAATGCAGTCTCTACTGTTGCTAAATTGCGGGACGTGTTTGATAGTAAAAATAGCACAATAATCCGCACAAGAGACGCTGTTTCCAACTTCAAGGTGGCTTATCTGTGTGTGCACCGAAACAGACCGCAACTAGACAAGCAAATTATACTTTATGCTTCGTGTGCGTCTAAACCATCAAATACGCAACGTGTCAAAACGACCGGATTGGAGAGTATTCACTTAAACACAGTTCATATCTTAAATGGGTGTAAATAGTTTAGAGAAATGGGAGAATGATATTAGATCTGCATTCAGTCTAATAAACCTGCTGACGATTGCGCCATTAATGTGAATCAAACAAAAAACAAAGAGAAAATACTCACAGCTCTTGAATGAATAATTTTAGCTTTAATAAGCATTAATCTATCAACTGTGGCGACGGGACGTACGTCTCCGTTCCCTCCTTCAGGGAACGAGGGTTACATACGTAACCGAGACGTTCCCTTTCAGTTGGTCACGTTCGACGTACGTCGGACGTCACCGACGAATTGGGATCCCTATGGAAAACGCCACAGTTACTACCACTTCCAGCGCCCAGCGAAAGCCCCTCAGACCCCCGTCTGTTCGGGGCGGGGAACTTACGCAGGGAGAGTCACTGCTGCTGTTCCGCAAGATCCACTCAGCAGAGTATTGGATAACGCTGGGAAAGCGTGCCCCGGGGTGCCGCTGCGGAAGCCACATCCTACCCGTAGGGAGGTATCATGTGGAATATACATGTATGGACTGGCTGTGGGCAGTACAACATACGGAAGTCCCAGGGGTGGCCCCGGCCAATGCAGGCGGGAGACTACACCGCACAGAGACGGCAGAGCGAGCTCTGCCAAGGGAAAGACACGGGCTCGACGTAGGGAGCCGTACCGTGGAAGAATACACATATGGGACCGCCGTAGGGGTCACAACATATGGATACCCAGCCTAACACAAGTTCCACCAATGCATACGAGTGTTAGACCTGGCGTCGGACGCTCCGCCACGTCTGACTGCCACGGGTTGCGGAGGACTCAACAGGGTTCGCCATGCTGGGGAACTCGACTGGAGCATATGAGCGCACGTATCCGGTCCATGAGGAGGGGAATGGCGCAGCAAGCCGACACTAGAACGGGCCCTTCGGTGTTACTGGCTATTTGAAGCGAGCACACGGGAAGAAACCGGCTCTACACGGAGGCTATAGAATCTAGCGAACGTGTTAGGTGTCGCCCAGCCCGCAGCTCTACATATATCTGTCAGCGAGGCGCCGTGCGCCAGCGCCCAGGAAGAGGCCACACTCCTAGTGGAGTGGGCCCTCAACCCAAGCGGGCAGGGCACGCCTTGGGTTTCATACGCCAAGGCGATGGCATCCACTATCCAGTGAGCCATCCTCTGCTTGGAGACAGCCTTTCCCTTCTGCTGGCCATCGTAACAGATGAAGAGCTGTTCTGAGGTCCTGAAGCTTTGCGTTCTGTCCACGTAAGTCCGCAGAGCGCGAACGGGACAGAGAAAAGCCAGGGCTGGGTCTGCCTCCTCTGAAGGCAGCGCTTGCAGGTTCACCACCTGGTCCCGAAAGGGAGTGGTGGGAACCTTGGGCACATATCCGGGCCGGGGTCTCAGGATTACATGAGAGTTACCCGCCCCGAATTCCAGGCACGATTCGTCGACCGAAAATGCCTGCAGGTCTCCTACCCTCTTGATGGAAGCCAATGCAGTCAGGAGTACTGTCTTCCAAGACAGGATTTTTAACTCTGCTGACTGCAAAGGCTCAAAGGGAGCCCTCTGTAATGCGGTTAGCACCAGGGGCAAATCCCAAGAGGGTATAGAGTGAGGGCGAGGCGGATTTAATCTCCTCGCCCCCCTCAGGAACCTGACGACCAGATCGTGCTTTCCTAGGGACTTACCTTCGACCATGCTGTGATTTGCGGCGATAGCGGCAACATACACTTTGAGGGTGGAGGGAGACAGCCTTCGCTCCAACCCTTCTTGCAGGAAGGAAAGCACAGAGCCGATCGAACATCTTCGGGGGTCTTCTCGTCGAGAAGAACACCACTCGACGAACAGGTTCCACTTCAACGCGTAGAGGCGCCTCGTAGAGGGGGCTCTGGCGGAAGTGATGGTGTCTACCACAGTCTGTGGTAGGCCACCTAGAACCTCCGCGTCCCGTCCAGGGACCAGACATGGAGTTTCCAGAGGTCCGGACGCGGGTGCCACAGGGTGCCCCGTCTCTGAGTCAGGAGGTCCTTCCTCAGAGGAATGGGCCAAGGAGGTGCTGTCGCGAGGAGCACTAGTTCCGGGAACCAGGTCCGGTTGGGCCAGTATGGTGCAACTAGCAAGACCTGCTCCTCGTCCTCCCTGACCTTGCACAGTGTCTGCGCAAGAAGGCTCACTGGGGGAAACGCATATTTGCGTAGGCCCCGGGGCCAGCTGTGTGCCAGCGCATCCAAGCCGAGGGTCCCCCCGGTCAGGGAATAGAACAACTGGCAGTGAGACGTGTCCGGGGCGGCAAACAGGTCTACCTGTGCGGTCCCGAAGCGACTCCAGATCAGCTGGACCACCTGGGGATGGAGTCTCCACTCTCCTGGGAGCACTTGCTGTCGTGAGAGCTCGTCGGCTGCACGATTGAGCAGGCCCGGGATATGAATGGCACAAAGCGACCTCAGATGCTTCTGACTCCAGAGGAGGAGATGGCGGGCGAGTTGTGATATGCGGCGGGAGTGTAGACCACCCTGTTTGTTGATGTACGCAACGGCCGCAGTGTTGTCCGTACGGACCAGAACGTGCTTGCCTCGTAGCGGCCCTTTGAGGCGGCCCAGCGCAAGACAAACTGCTAACAACTCGAGGCAATTGATATGCCATTGCAGTTGAGGCCCCGTCCACAGATCCGAAACTGCAAGCCCGTTGTACGTGACCCCCCAGCCGGTGGATGAGGCATCCGTGGAGACCACAGCATGCCTGGACACTTGTTCTAGGGGAACTCCTGCCCGTAGGAACTGAGACATGGAATGAGCCGCTCTGCCACGCCCATCTCGGGACTCGGTCGTGTAGCCAGTGTTGAAGCGGCCTCATATGAAGCAATCCGAGCGGCGTCACTGCGACTGCGGATGCCATATGCCCCAGGAGCCTCTGAAAATGTTTCAGTGGTACCGCTGTCCTGCGTTTGAACGAATTCAAGCAGTTCAACACCGACTGGACGCGCTGCTCTGTGAATCGCGCTGTCAGATTGACCGAGTCCAACTCCATACCGAGAAAAGAGATCCTCTGCACGGGGCAGAGTTTGCTCTTTTCCCAGTTGACCTGAAGTCCCAACAGGCTGAGTTGACTGAGCACCATGTCCCTGTGTTCGCACAACTGCGCCTTCGACTGAGCCAGAACGCAAAGCGTAGGAACGGTCTGTGTCGAGGGAGAATCGAGACATGAAAGTACGCGTCCTTCAGGTCGATCGCTGCAAACCAATCTTGGGGACGGATGCACCTGAAGATGCGTTTCTGCGTTAGCATTCTGAACGGCAGCCTGTGAAGGGACCGATTCAAGAATCGCAGGTCCAAGATTGGCCGTAACCCGCCGCCTTTCTTGGGTACAATGAAGTACGGGCTGTAGAAGCCTGTCTTCATATCGGCTGGAGGGACCGGCTCTATCGCGTCCTTCGCCAGTAGGACTGCGATCTCCGCCCGTAGCACGGGGGCGCTCTCCTTCGACACGGAGGTGAAGTGAACGCCCCTGAACTTGGGGGGCCGCCGAGCGAACTGAATCGCATAGCCGAGTCTGATAGTACGGATGAGCCAGCGGGACGGGCTGGGGAGCGCTAGCCAGGCTCCCAGCGACCGAACCAGCGGGACCAACGGCACCACAGACGTACCCGCAGCGGGGCAGCGCAGCGGAGTGCAGGGACCCGACTCGGACGGCATCGCGGCCCGAAGTGGGGTCTGAGTGCGCAATGCAACACTTACCTGCTTCCGCTGAGGGGGCGCACGGGTGTGCGGAGGCCTCTTGTGTGCGTCCTGGACACAGCCAGCACCCCCTGCTGGCGATAAGAGAGGCACCGGAGGGTGACAAGGCATGGGAGCGTCGTACACCGCCAAGCGCGCTCTCTTGGCACCCAGAGATTTTAGAAACAGCTCTTTCTTTGAAGTTTTGGGTACCACTGGCCCGAAGGCCAGTGGCGGAACAGAAACAAAACAAGAACATAGAATTCTCTCCCGGCCCTCCAGCGGGAGAAGGAGCGGTGCTGTCACCACCTCCTGAAGAGCTGTCTCCTCCATCTCTGGGTGGCCCGTCTCAGGGTCTCTTACGACGGCGCTTGCCACCTGGCTTGGCAGCGGGCTGGACGGCCTTCGCGCGGCCGGCTCCACGCCGTTGCCCTGGTGGAGGCTGCTGCTGGGCTGGGGCGGGAGCGGGGGCGGCGGTGGGCGGCCGCCCTCGGCGACGAGCAGGCGGAGGAGCTGCGGCCGGCGGCTGGGCAGCAGCTGACCGCCGGGGCAGGATGTGTTTGATGGCCTCCGTCTGCTTCTGGACAGTCGAGAACTGCTGGGCAAAGCTCTCGACCGCGTCGCCGAACAGCCCAACCTGGGAAATGGGGGAGTCCAGGAACCGATACTTATCAGTCTCCCTCATATCGGCCAGGTTGAGCCAGAGATGTCGCTCCTGGACCACAAGAGTGGACATCGCCTGACCAATGGAACGGGCGGTGACTTTCGTCGCCCGGAGGGCGAGGTCCGTCGCCGTCCGGAGCTCCCGGAGGAGCTCTGGGTCAGGTCTACCCTCGTGCATGTCCATGAGTGCCTGGGCCTGGTGCACCTGGAGCAACGCCATGGCATGCAAGGCGGACGCAGCCTGTCCACAAGCCTTGTAAGCCTTCCCAGTTAGACTGGAAGAGAACTTACAGGCCTTGGATGGGTGGCGTGGGTCTCCGCGCCAGGTGGAAGCGGACGCCGGACACAGTTGCATCGCAACCGCCCGTTCCACCGGCGGGATCCCCACGTACCCCTTGGCTGGCCCGCCGTCGAGAGTAGTGAGGAGCCACTCGGCCGGTTTCTGGCAGAAAAAGGTGCCGTCCACGACCTCGTGAGCTCCTCATGCACTTCCGGGAAGAAGGGCACCGGGGTGGGACACTGAGAACCAGCGCGAGCCGCCCCGAGAAACCAATCATCCAGCCTAGAAGGCTCGGGACACGGTGGAGGGTTCCACACGAGCCCGACCTTTTCGGCGGCCCGGGAAAGCATAGCCGTCAGCTCGGGGTCCGTCTCGGACAACGCCACTCTCCCAGAGGGAGGCAACGCAGCCGGGTCTTCATCCCCCGAGGACTGAAACTCCCCCTCCGATGCAGCGATCGACATCCTATCCTCTGCTGGAGCTCCAAAGGTCACCGTTGGACCACCTCGAGAGGGGCCAGCGACTTCCTCCGGAGCTGATAGGGACTCCCAGAAGTGATCCCAATTCGTCGGTGACGTCCGACGTACGTCGAACGTGACCGACTGAAAGGGAACGTATGATCTCTGTAATTGCAAACAAAGGTTTCTGTGCCAAATATTAAGTTCTGCTTTTCTGATGTATCAAATACTTATGTCATGCAATAAAATGCAAATTAATTACTTAAAAATCATACAATGTGATTTTCTGGATTTTTGTTTTAGATTCCGTCACTCACAGTTGAAGAGTACCTATGATAAAAATTACAGACTTCTACATGCTTTGTAAGTGGGCAAACCTACAAAATCGGCAGTGTATCAAATACTTGTTCTCCCCACTGTAGACCATCAAAGTGATAAAATGGCATGTCCTTTTATGGACGATCCTGTAGATGAAGAGGCTGCATTAATTTGTCGGGAGTTACATTTACGTCGGAAGAGGATTTTGAGGCCGCAAGTGGATTTTTTGTCATATCCCTATGCATTTGCAAATGGTAGTTTTCTGTATAACATCGGGGATGCAGAACATATTAGTAAGGCTGCTGTATGCAGAGCGGTAAGGAAAGTGTGCCTCGTTTTTAAGCACTTTCTGAGAATTTTTGTGTTGTTTCCTGGCCACAAACCCGTGAGAGTCATCAAAGAGGAGTTTCACAGGATGGCAGGTCAGTGGTGTAGAAATCGGTTTAAATGAGGCTAATCTGATAAATGATGTTCAGTTAAGGACATCTTGCTGCGACCTCTGGAAGTAACCTAATAATTAGAATTCCCTTTAGGTTTTCCCAATGTGGTTGGATGCATTGATGGCACACATATTCCCATCACTGCACCTTCCGAAAATGAAGCTATGTCAATAGGAAGTCCATCCACAGTATTAATGTGCAGGTATGCCTACTGTTTCTAATGGTCAAAGACTACATCACAATACTGTAACTAAAATGTCTCATTCTTTGCACTGTGAAGATCATATGTGATGTTGCACATATCACAAATGTGGAGGCCAAGTGGCCCGGCTCTGTTCATGATTCACGAATATATCGTGAGTCAACCCTGAGCAACAGGCTGCAAAGTGGTGAGTAAATGTATGCCCTATACACTTATTTCAATGTATGCACTACACACTTACAGGGGAACTTCTATGCAGCACTAAAGCAATGTGAACTTTCTTATAGGAGAGATTGATGGCTTTCTGCTGGGAGCTAGGGGTTACCCATGCCAACCAACACTAATTACCCCTTACCCAAAACCTGAACCAGGCCCCCAGCAGCGCTTCAATGTGGCACACTGCAGGACGAGAGCACGGGTGGAGATGACCATAGGCCTGTTGAAAGCACGTTTCCAGTGCCTACGTCACCTCAGGGTAACCCCTGAGAGGGCCTGCGACATTATTGTGGCATGTGTTGTTCTCCATAATATTGCCACAGTTAGAGGGGAGCAACACCCTGCCCTACAAATACAAGACCCTGAGGAAGACCTCATACACCCTGCAGATTTCCAGGATGGAAGGATAGTCCGAGATATTATATGCCACAATGTCTTCTCAGATTAATCCACATGATTTCCACCACAACCAACCACAAAATTAACTAAATGAATAAACACAAAATCACAATTTATTTGTTCTTCTTTATTTCCTACAAATCCAAAAACAACTGTTAGATTTTAATAATTCCAATACTTCCTACAATTCACCTGTGACCATACACTCACCTGTAGCTTATGTTTTAGGATCTTGATTTCCAGATCTGCCTTTTGGATCTGGCGGTCCAAGTATATCACTTCTTTGCTATTTTTTTCTATTTTTTTAATAAGATGAAGCCTATATAACTCCTTAACTGGCAACTGAAAATACAGTAGATTACAGTTACATCATGTAGTTGTAATCTACAGAATTAAACTGAAAGTTTTTACTGAACTTTTACATTTACTGAAAATCACTGAACTGTGTTCATCTGTGCTGTAGAAGTTGATGGACCTTCCTGCTGCTGTTCTTCCACACTCTGGGGGGTGGGGGGAGAGATAAGAATGATATAAACTTCTATAGGCTACTCCACACAAAATGTGAAGAAATGTGAATGTGTAGATTGTTTGATGTGTACATTACCTCAGGCCTCTCTGTGGTAGCAGAAATTGTTTCTTCATCACCATTGTCCTGTGAAGATGAGCATTTGGTTGAGTACACTTTACAATACCATTTGTCATCATTTCTGGTGTATTAAGTAGGCTACTTACTACTGCCTGGGGTTCTGTTGGGATAGGAGGCTCCAAAAGACAGATATTCCCATCAGAATCTGTTGGGACCAACGAAAAACCCAACCAAAAGTAAAATAAATAGAAAAAAGGAAAAAAAAAAAAAAAAAAAAAAAACCTATATAAAAAAATAACATAGGTATGCCTCTTACATTTTATGAAGGCAAGAGTGACTGGCTCTGGTGAAGTCCCTCCAGGAATTCCCTCAGCCATTGGCCTTCCAGCATTAAGGCTCAGGGCCATCTCCTCTGCATCTGTTAGAGGTGGTGGTGCTGGTCCTCCCCCCGTTTTGCGAGCCTCTGCCTTCTTTCTGTTGTCAAATGAGAAAGAACATTTAATTGTGTGAAAACAGCTATTAGACCCATGTCAAAAACGCTACTGCACTGCTAGATATTGAATGCTATTAAGTTATTTAATATGTCAAATGTTTGTAAAGTCAGGTAGCCTACACCCATGATATGCTCAAGCCTTACCTGATTGAACTATGTTTTTATATTTCATTTTCAGCTGCTGCCATGTCCTTTTTATGCCTGCAGGATTGCACCTATGAAAATTAAAATTAGGTTGAATAACATACTGTTCTTCCAGTTTCTCCTCTGATATTACAACAGTTGGGTAAGATATTCTAAAATAGTTTTTAATTACTAGCTACAAATGACATCTTCAACAGTGTTATTAGATTAATGTAATAATTAATCACTCTAAAGAATTGGATTACTTATTACTAATTACTTTCTAAATCCCATATCAACCCCAACCACTTGAACAATACAAGGAGAGACATGAAACTGACCAAAGTGTGTAGAGGGAGATGGTTAAATTGAAAATATAACTTTTAACATTAAAAAATTATGTTAAATCCACTATTGTTTTAAACAGAATTGTTCTATAGTCTATGCAGTATTTAATGCAATTACTTCAGATGTAACTTTAAATTACAGAAGAATTAAGAGTAATCCCTTTTCAAGTGAAAAATAATTAATTAAATTTATTAGTAATTAATTACACACAACACTGTACACTCACCTAAAGGATTATTAGGAACACCTGTTCAATTTCTCATTAATGCAATTATCTAATCAACCAATCACATGGCAGTTGCTTCAATGCATTTAGGGGTGTGGTCCTGGTCAAGACAATCTCCTGAACTCCAAACTGAATGTCAGAATGGGAAAGAAAGGTGATTTAAGCAATTTTGAGCGTGGCATGGTTGTTGGTGCCAGACGGGCCGGTCTGAGTATTTCACAATCTGCTCAGTTACTGGGATTTTCACGCACAACCATTTCTAGAGTTTACAAAGAATGGTGTGAAAAGGGAAAAACATCCAGTATGCGGCAGTCCTGTGGGCGAAAATGCCTTGTTGATGCTAGAGGTCAGAGGAGAATGGGCCGACTGATTCAAGCTGATAGAAGAGCAACTTTGACTGAAATAACCACTCGTTACAACCGAGGTATGCAGCAAAGCATTTGTGAAGCCACAACACGCACAACCTTGAGGCGGATGGGCTACAACAGCAGAAGACCCCACCGGGTACCACTCATCTCCACTACAAATAGGAAAAAGAGGCTACAATTTGCACGAGCTCACCAAAATTGGACAGTTGAAGACTGGAAAAATGTTGCCTGGTCTGATGAGTCTCGATTTCTGTTGAGACATTCAGATGGCAGAGTCAGAATTTGGCGTAAACAGAATGAGAACATGGATCCATCATGCCTTGTTACCACTGTGCAGGCTGGTGGTGGTGGTGTAATGGTGTGGGGGATGTTTTCTTGGCACACTTTAGGCCCCTTAGTGCCAATTGGGCATCGTTTAAATGCCACGGCCTACCTGAGCATTGTTTCTGACCATGTCCATCCCTTTATGACCACCATGTACCCATCCTCTGATGGCTACTTCCAGCAGGATAATGCACCATGTCACAAAGCTCGAATCATTTCAAATTGGTTTCTTGAACATGACAATGAGTTCACTGTACTAAAATGGCCCCCACAGTCACCAGATCTCAACCCAATAGAGCATCTTTGGGATGTGGTGGAACGGGAGCTTCGTGCCCTGGATGTGCATCCCACAAATCTCCATCAACTGCAAGATGCTATCCTATCAATATGGGCCAACATTTCTAAAGAATGCTTTCAGCACCTTGTTGAATCAATGCCACGTAGAATTAAGGCAGTTCTGAAGGCGAAAGGGGGTCAAACACAGTATTAGTATGGTGTTCCTAATAATCCTTTAGGTGAGTGTATTATGATCAAACCCAAACTTTCAGTGCAGATTCAAGGTGGACTTTGCTGTAAAAACCACATCATCGTTGGTGCTTGGACCCGTATGATTGTGGCTATTTTGTAGAAAATTCTCAAACGCCTCTGCTTTGGCCCAATATCCTTATCCTTGATATTTAGACATATATACAAAGTACTACTGCTGTCCACATGGAAATTTATAACTGTGTCAAAAAGTATTGTCTGGACCTCCACTGGAAATGAAATATGGAGGTGTGGTGGGTACAAATAAGCTTGAACCAAGCTGTGTAATAGAAAAAAGTTTGAACAAAGCAGAGAGTATTAAAGCAGAGAGTGTATTTGAATGTACTTTACAGTATGCATTACTCTTTCTAATGTATGATGATCGATTTTTCTGGCCCAGTTTATTGGAGCAGCTGATCACTCGATTGCTTTTGCCTTTTTCCCCTGATCGTTCACCTGAAGGGGGAGGGGCGCGCTGCACAGACATTACAGCAACTGAGGAAGCAGCAGCAGCAGCAGCATCCCCGTGTCCTGTGATTTATTTAAAGTCGGCATGAACTCACATTTTACAATTCGTATTTTTATATTTAATATTAGAGTGTTTACTATAAATGATTTATCTGTGCACTTCATTCATTTTTAAAAATTCATTCGATCGTAGCAATGGTGGTTAGGTGCATTTTTTTTCGGTACACACAATACCTTCTTCAGGAAGGACTTGAGTCAAAAAGAGAGAAATATATGAGAAATAAAAGCTTTTTTTAAGTAAAAAGTACTCAATATAGTCGGACGATCAGCTTGTTGTGACGGCTCGCACTTAGGAATGCAGCGTGTGAACGTGCTTACGGCGCGTCCCCCTTATATAGGGAGAGCTGAGTTTTTTATAGAAATAAAGCCATAAAAGGCTTAAAATTAGTGAAATATGCAGCATAAACCAGGGAAAAGTGAGGAGAAATGCTCAGTAACATATGTAAAAAAGATTTAGAGAGAAAATACATTTATTTAAGAGATAGATCGAGTTTTTCTCGTTCTCATTGTCAGGCTCCTCGATAAAAAAAAAAAATGCTGCGTGGGAGGGTACCGGTGGTTAGTCCGGTGGAGAGTAATCCTCCACAACTGAGTGCAAACTGGCATTCAAGTCTGCCTCCATTTTCAACGATCCAATTTCCCGAAGGAGGAAATCAAGCCCCGCCCTACATTTTTTCTAATTTCAGAAGCCATTTCACTCGGATATACGTCACAATAAGGAGAAAAGGATGAGCTCAACTTCCGTTTCACGCTGACTTTAACGTAATTATTTCCACCATATCAGGTTATAAATGTGATGTTGAACATACTGTTGACATGTTGTAAAGTGTGAATGTCATTGTTTAAAGCGTTAAGGAGTTTATGAACAGAGTTTTGAAAGTTCGGTTGGAGTTTGGCCTGTAAGTTATGCTAATGATGAAGACCATGCGGTCTCGGAAATAGCATGTTAACGCTAATTAGTTATTGTGTGTTTTTCTCAAATAATATAATTATTACATGTTAAATTACAGATGTCTGTGTTTTAGAAACTAATGTGTGTATTAGTGATGAAAAGTCCAATTCATTTCCGCGAACCGGTTCTTTTCGGACAGTTAGGCTCAATGAACCGATCAAAAAGCCCATTCATAGGTTCCTGACGTCATCATGTAATGATGTCACTATGCATTTCTCAGTGTCATGTTATATCAAGGAAACATTCAAATAAAGTAATCTGTGTCAATGCATATTGAAACAAACGAATAAAGTTATTTGCGTGAGAGTGCATTTTGCTGATTATTGCCTTTCATTCACTTAAGTTAATGGTGTTTGTGGTTACAGTTTCATTCACGGATCCTTTATGTCGGATACGACTGACCAATATTGAGTAGCCTAGACATACATAAACACGGATATGTTACATGTCTAAAGTAGCCTATATAGAAAGATATAGCTGTTATAAAGTTCAGCTGGTTGAACCGGCTCGTTCGGTTCCTTTTGAGCCCTCGGTAATCCTCGGCAAACTTCGACAGATGTTTGAACCGGCTCATTCGGTTCTTTTTTAGTCGGACGTGCTACTTCGGCTTTTGCGTCTTGCGTCATCAACCCGGAACTAAAGTTCGATTAATGAACCGGCTCAACCGGCTACTTGCTTAGAACCGGCTCAAAAGAACGATTCGTTCAAGAACCAAACATCACTAGTGTGTATGTGCATTTTCAGTGTTTGAGTTTTTATTTGTACTCACTCAGGACAATTAAATGTTTTGTATTTGGTGCAGCTCCCATGTAAAATGTTATTTTTTTTATTCATCAAGTTTTTGTCACCATTTCTGAACAAACTTACAATTAGGCAATATACACAACAAGCTTACTTAATATCTTTAAGATTTTCATTCAGTTTAAAACATTAAACCGTATGTGCAAACAAAAATATTGGCCTAAAGAACAAAAGCATTATAAGCTCAAGCAGCGCGAGCGGGAAAAAAACGCTAATAAAGCAGACCTCGCCAGTTATCGTGCAGAACGTACACACACTCGAGTCAGTATATGGTTATCATGTTTATATTGTTTCACATTTTCATGTTGAGAAAAACAATATGTGGATGATATGATTCTCTCGGGGGAGAAAACGCGCCCCGCTGACACCAGCATACCAGGGTAAAAAAGTCACCGCTCGCCACTTAATTTTATTTATATATATATATATATATATATATATATATATATATATATATTAGTTTTGCTTCTCATTTTTGTTATTAGTAATCATTTAACATTATATCACTTGATGAAATATACAGTTATTAGTTGTAAAATATAATACCTGAAACAATGTCACCATATTTTTTATGGTACATTTTTGGAAACCACCACAGTTGTTAGATGAATACAAAAACATTTCATTTTTACAGTCACCATTAAATCAAAACGGACAATGCATGTTTTTTTTTTTTTTTATGGAATATTGCAGTATTTGTTATAAATTATTTATTCATGAACATCTTTTTTGGCTCTGCCGGGACCCTCTTGCTGTGAGGCAACAGAACTACCCACTGAGCCTCCATGCCTGCCCACAATGATTATAAATAAACAAATAAATAAATAATTACATATAATTATAAATATATTTTAAAGAAGCATGTAACATGTAATAGCTGCTTTGCAACTTGGAACTATATAACTATATAATTATGAATAAATGTCAAGTTACATATAAAAATAGATTTTTTGCTTAGTGCATGCAAGCTGTGCTTGGACCTGTAATTGCATCTATGTACACACACACACACATATATATAATACAATAAAATATACACAAACACACACACTTTTTTCCTCGTACGTGGGGATTTTTTTTCTCATGACATGAATTCACACATGAATTTTCTTCTTTTTCTACCTCTCCTTACATTTTTCTTATAGGCACATAAGGTTCTTTTTTTAACCTACTCTCTGGGTTTCTTCTGTTTCTCGTTCTGCCTCTCATGATGACGATATCTTATTTTTGAACATTTTTAGGTTAGGATCAATACTTGGAACCAGTCATGGAGGATAATCTTTTCCAAATCAATCCGCTTGGCTGGATCACTTTCCATGCATGAAGAGATCAGATCACATTTATTTTAAGCAGTAATAAAAGTTTCTGCATGATCTGTCCACATGCCCTCACCTTTGGAATTTTTTCTGTGTACCAGGTCTCAGCAAAGATCTCAGGGAGATCTTTGGGTATGTCCCAGACAGCATCTTGAACAACAGTACGCCTAAAGACTACACTGTTGCAGGCTTAGCATGGTACCTTCTAGAGTGGACCCTCTCAGGGGGAGCATAAACTCTTGTGCCTGGAAAAAAGAACAAGATTTTGTTCATTGCAATGAATTTGTATTTTCACACATTTTTGTCCATTTGTTCATTAGAACGCAGCAAGTGATCTGCTGCTGTTATTGGCACTGTCTGGAAGGCTCATTTTAACTTGTCCCCATAGATTTGTGGAATAATACATACCACTAAACGTCGAATAAGCAGACTTCTTCAAGCCTCTACTACAACCGAAGTCTATTCATTTGACCTGCAAGATGTTTTGGTTGATGAGCAGGTTTTTCAGCTTGATGTCCCTGTGGAAGACAGCTCTTTCACAGCATATTTTTGCAGCAGTGACAAGCTGACGCATCAAAACTCGTGCTGTCGATTCCTTGATTCTGATACCATTCTGCAGTAAAAACCGCTGCATATCCTCACATGGCGTGGGCCGCTCTAAGACCAGTACATATTCATCTGGTGTCTCATACCAGTCCAGCAGCTTTATTATTTGAGGAACACTGGGGCCTTTGTTCAGAAGAACCATCATAGTGATCCTACAGGAGGGATAATAGTTATATGAAAGTGAAATAATTAGAGGACGTGGTTTAACTTAAATTAATTGCTACAACAGAATTATGAACTGCATTTGGGTAAGTAGGTTTGAAGACTTGTAATTTAAACAAATTCTACTGGAAATACTTCACATTTAGCGTTGATTAGCAAAATTGCAGGACAAAATTCAGTCATTTTAATGGGAATCCACAAGCTCTGGAGTTTTGCAAGAGGGCGAAAAAGTTCCACATACATTCCGTTTGTTCATGTTATTCACACGAATTCGCCGTGCTGACCAACAGAAAGCTGCTTGGTTTGAAAGTTCATACGCTATTGATAACGAACCTTTTTTGCCCACAAAATTTTGTTAAAATATCCTATTGCTAATGTGACCGCACACTCTGAAGAAAATTAAGAGAGGAGCATATACTTAAGCATACTTACAATACAGACATTTTCTATGGATTCTGTCTTCACCACATATTTGAGTGCCACCTGTTTAACAAGGGAAAGGGTTCATGTTGGGGCTTGTGATTAGTAAACTGACCTGTCTTTCCCTTTAAACTTAAATGGATAATTTCTTCCGAGAAATGTAATCCGATGGCGAAGCGGAACTTTTGTTCTCCTCAGAGTCATGGATGGCATTCAGAGAAGTACTGTTGTTGTCAGTACTTGATGCCACCTTGCTCTTTCTTGGGAATGTCTTAATCAGCATCCTGCACAGTGGTGAGGGAAGACACAAAGTTTGTGCCAGCTGTATGCTGAATTGTTGTCAGTGATGTTCTGTTCAGCTTTGTCCAGTGAATGAACAATGCTGTTGTAGCAGTGAGTGTCGATGACTCCATTAACATCCTGCATAGAGGTGAGGAATGACACACAGCTGTACATTGAAGTGCTCTCGGTGTAGCTGTTCTGTTCAACTTCACCGTCAAAGCATCTCTCAGGCTGTTCTCATTTCTGCAGTGACTTTGTTGGGCTCCGATGGTAGTTTTCTTGGATTTCCGAGAAAAAGCCCATCTAAAGAACCTCCCTTTCTTCTTTTCTACACTCTCTGGGAAAGGCCTTGGTGACATACATGCAACAGCATCTTGCTCTGCTATGCACTGTCCCATTGCTCCAGGTGTCTCTCTGATGTTCTGTCACAAACTTTTATCACAAGTCAACTGAACTTTAATAGCACAGATCGAATGAAATTCTACAAATCAAGACATAAAACAGATTGAGAGATATAAAACAATTTGAATGATTTTGTACTGAAATGCTAGTCAGACCGTTTGATGTACCAGAAACCAACTGAGCTACACCACAACCTGAGCGGAGTTCCACAGCCTTATATATGGGCGACTCGGGTTGTGACGTCACAAGTAGTGATGCTCGGTTACGTTGGCCGGTTTCCAAGGGATTTTTTCCCAGTGTTTTTGTCATGAGACTATACAGTGCAGATGCATGCAAACTATAACTGCAATTTAAGGAAATATCTACAAAAATCAAAACGAGTCTTTCTATTAATGAACAATGGCTAATAAACACACACCATGGCATTGCACACCAACACAGACTAAACGATAAACATGATTTATTGGTTTCAATTTAAAGTAACCTGGTTGCCTTAAAATTTTGAGCCTTTCCAATGAGACCCTCCAAGAGCTGCGGGGTCGTGGCGTTCCCGAGATATTAATTTTTAAAGTTTCGCCAGAAAAAAGGCCGTAACTCCGGGACCCATAAAGCTACCCTAGTAGCACCGGTCTCGTTTGAACCGTCTAGTCGAGATCTACACAAGGACGATCCGCCGTGTCTCCGCGGAGATATTCGAACAAAACGATCCGGCGCTTTTCAAAATGGCCGCCCCCATAGAAAAGCTCTATTCTCGGCCAACTTTCGCTCATAACTCAGGAATGGAAAGCCCAATCGCGCTCAAACTTTGGTCAAAAACTCCCCTCTGGCCCACGACCTGAAAACATCCGTCGCGGGCCTCCGGGACGCCCCCTAGCGGATCACAGCTCCGCGGGGTCCCGAACTTGCACGGGCTCTAGCTCCCGAACACAGAGGCCCGTCGAGACCTTTCCAACGAGACCCTCCCCGAGCTCCGAGGCCGCCGCGTTCCCGAGATATAAGGCAAAAAAGCCAAACCTTTGACCCATATGCGGCCCAAATGTCAACTGTGGGTTGCGGAATTTCAGAAATGTTTCATTTAGGATGGCTACATCAATGCAGCATCAATGTGTCAAATTGTATTGTTGATAGCCAATTTTAGTCTATTTTCACCTTTTTAGAATGGTTGTTTGACTTTACATTAAGCCAAATTATATAAATTAATGTCCATAAAGTGGGCGTTAACATTCCTGTTCCCTGAGACATGGTAAAAAAATGCATAGTACTTCAAACAGAATTAGCAAATATTTAATTTCGTCTGTACTCTTCCAACCAGCGTATCGACTTTTTAAAATTGAATCACCACATCTGCCACTCCAGTTTCTGCACTGCAGATTGCAGTGAGTGAAATGCCTCTTGAGTTAAGAAGACTTCAAATGATGCTGTCATATTTTGTGCATATTCAGTGTCATATGATCGCCCAGCAAAAAGAGAAGAACAAGCAGTAAAAAAGTAAAAGAGATTGTTTTGGTGGGAATGTGCAAGAAAAAGCAGGGGAAATTGGTATAGCAAACATGGAAATGATCAGTGGTCTATCCACCTCATCCTCCTTGGATGCCAGCCCCAGAGATAGATCTCTGTGAAAAAATTAAAAGTAACAAGGGAGCTAGTGGGCAGTTAGCTGTGATGTATGTGGATGGATATATTCAAATTTTCACAGATGGGATACAGGAAAATAGCCATAGCATTTGTAATACCAGAATTTGAGATAAAAATGCAACAAAAGCATCTTTCAGTATTCTCAGAAGAACTTAGCAATTACAATGGCACTATACAGCAAGTCAAGCCATTGAGGGTGGTACAGACTCGCTATCAGCTTTAAAAAACTTGCAAACAGGTAACTTAAGTGAGAGGCTATGTGAAATAATAATTCTTTACAAAATTAATAATGTTAACCCATGTTAGATTTGTTTGGGTACCAGCTCATGTGGGAATGGTGGGGAATGAGCTGGCAGACAAAACAGGCTCTTGGAGCACAAAATATTTCAATATACAGCAAAGTAGGAAAATCAGACGCTAAATCGATGATAAAAAAGTTATGAGAATGTGGCAGGACAAATGGAATAGAGAAAACAAGGGAAGGGAGCTATTTATAAACTCTCAGGTTGTGGTAATGCGAATGGGGTAGATGCAGAAAGGAGGAAACCATTGCGCGATTACGGTTAGGGCACACTGGACTAAACAAAACTCTGCACCTACAGGCAAGCATGATACTGGTTTATGTAATAATTGTAATGTACCTGATCAGCAGAGCATATTGTTATGATGTGTAATAAATATGATAGTCAAGAGGACAATTGAGAACACTTTGCGACCATGGAAATCACGTAAACGCTTCTGGATGTAATTGAGCCAATTCGTCCCAAATGTTGTGCTGGACTCGGCGTTGTTCATATGCTCAACAGAGTGTCTGTTGGTCAGGATTAATCCACACATGACACAGTATTTTACGTTGTTTTATTAATTATGCTGAAATCGTGCTGCTTGCTCTCTCGCTCGCTCAGTGATGGGGAGTCCAAAAGAGTCGGGGTCGACTCCACACGAATCGACATTTAATCCATTTATAGTGCATTGCAGTTGAGTGCACTAAGCAAGGAGTGAAATGAAGCGAGGAATTCAAACACTGCACCGCGTCAGAGCTGCAGCAGAAACGTCTCGGTTACGTATGTAACCCTCGTTCCCTGAGGAGGGAACGGAGACGTAACGTCAGTGACTGACGAATGGGGGTTTCGCTTAGAAGCCTATCATCTTCAAGATCTAGAAAACGCCCAATGGCAGCGCCAATGCCATGGGCATGCGGAATTTGCATAGCGTAACTCCGCCCCACAGCGTGGGTATATAAGGAAGTACGCTGGCAACATCGCATTATGTTTACCTGCTGAGGAGCCAAGACTGAACTCCCGGCTGTTCCAGCGGTACAGCGGAAGTGGCAGAGGGACGTTACGTCTCCGTTCCCTCCTCAGGGAACGAGGGTTACATACGTAACCGAGACGTTCCCTTTCGTTCAGTCACTCCGAGTAACGTCAGTGACTGACGAATGGGGGTCCCAATATAATCACGCCACTCGGCTGTCATCCAGTGCCCTGCGTAAGCGTGAGCTCCCTGTCGTAAGCTAGTACGGACGAAGGACTCCCACTTAACACAGGAATACCAAGGTACACTGGGAAGCATATTCCAGGTGGAAGTATGCGCCAAATGCCTACCCATAGGGAGGACTTAAGAACACATATGACCCGCTCAGGGCTACATATGGGAAACTCTGGGGTAACCAGCCGAAGGTGGAAGAATTTTACCCCCAGGGGTGGCAAGGGGCTTGCCAAGGGAAAGACACCTGCTCAGGGAGACTTGCAGTGGGAATACACATGTGGGGGTCGCCCAACGGGGGAACCATGCACACGGTGGCACCTAGCCAACACGAGGGCCTGAGCGAGTGGGCAGACGTACTGGTGTCGGCATCAACAGTGCTGGAGGAACTCAGGGCTTCAGGGAAACTACCTGAGGAAAATATCGCACGTATCCAGTCCGTGGAGTGGAATGGCGAGCAAGCGAAGACACCTGAGCCTAGTCCATTACCGGCCACTAGTAGAGGCGAGTACAAGAGAGGACACTGGCTCCACTCGGAGATTATAGAATCTGGCGAATGTGTTGGGTGTCGCCCAGCCTGCATCTCTGCAAATGTCTGTTAGCGAGGCGCCATGCTCTAGAGCCCAAGAGGAGGCCACACTCCGGGTGGAGTGAGCCCTGACCCCTAGGGGGCATGGGCGCCCCTGCGTTTGGTAAGCCAAAACAATGGCGTCCACTATCCAGTGAGACAACCTTTGCTTGGAGAGAGCCTTTCCCTTCAGCTTCCCACCATAACAGACAAAGAGCTGGTCTGAGGTCCTGAAACACTGCGTTCTGTCTACGTAAGCACGGAGGGCGCGTACTGGACAGAGCAGTGCCAAGGCTGGGTCTGCCTCCTCCAAAGGCAGCGCTTGCAGGTTCACCACCTGGTCCCTGAAGGGAGTGGTGGGAACCTTGGGCACATATCCAGGCCGGGGTCTCAGGATCACGTGAGAGTTGGCCGGCCCGAATTCCAGGCACGCTTCGTCAACCGAAAATGCCTGCAGGTCCCCTACCCTCTTGATGGAGGCCAAGGCACTGTCTTCGTAGACAGGAACTTAAGCTCTACTGACCGCAATGGCTCGAAGGGAGCCCTCTGCAGAGCGCTTAGGACTACTGCAAGGTCCCAAGAGGGTATGAGGGGAGAGCGAGGAGGATTCAGTCTCCTCGCTCCCCTCAGGAACCTGATGACCAGGTCGTGCTGACTTACCTTTTTCGTCTCCACAAGGTCGTGGTAGGCAGAAATAGCGGCCACATAAACCTTGAGGGTGGAAGGAGACAGCCTTCGTTCCAACCCTTCCTGGAGGAATGAGAGCACGGACCCGATCGGGCATTTCCAGGGGTCTTCTTGGCGAGAAGAACACCAGGTGACGAAGAGGTTCCACTTCAACGCATAGGCGTGTCGAGTAGACAAGGCCCTAGCGGAAGTGATGGTAGCCACCACCTGAGGTGGTAGGGTACTCAAAACCTGCCGCGTCCCATCCAGGAGCCACACGTGGAGGTTCCAAAGATCGGGACGCGGGTGCCAAAGGGTGCCCCGTCTCTGAGAAAGGAGGTCCTTCCTCAGAGGAATCGAGCAGGGAGGGGCTGTCGCAAGGAGTACGAGTTCGGAGAACCAGGTCCGGCCGGGCCAATACGGGGCGACCAAAAGGACCTGCTCCTTGTCCTCCCTGATCTTGCACAGAAGCTGTGCAAGAAGGCTCACTGGGGGAAACGCATACTTGCGGAGGCCCCGCAGCCAGCTGTGCGCCAGAGCGTCCGTGCCGAGGGGGCCCTCGGTCAGGGAATAAAACAGGCGGCAATGGGAAGAGTCGTGGGAGGCAAACAGATCTACCTGTGCGTCGCCGAACTGTTCCCAAATCAGCTGAACCGTCTGGGGATTCTCCATTCTCCAGGAAGTGGCTGAAGCCGTGAGAGCTCGTCGGCTGCACGGTTCAGGACTCCCGGGATATGGATGGCACGAAGGGACCTCAGGTGCTTCTGACTCCATAAGACGAGATGGCGGGCGAGTTGAGACATGCGGCGGGAACGCAGACCACCCTGGTGGTTGATGTACGCTACTGTGGCCGTGTTGTCTGACCGGACTAGCACGTGTTGACCCTTGAGCAGCGCTCGGAAGCGGTGCAGGGCGAACCGTACTGCCAGCAACTCGAGGCAATTGACATGCAGGAGGCGCTGGGGTCCTGTCCAGGAGCCCGCGGCAGCATGTCCATTGCACATGGCACCCCAGCCCGTGGTGGAGGCATCTGTTGACACAACAATATGCCTGGAAACTCGTTCTAAGGACACACCGGCCCGTAGAAAACTGAGGTTCGACCACGGGGTGAGGGTCTGCAGGCAGGCCCGAGTCACTGGGACCCGGAGCGTGCCCGACTGCCATGCCCATCTCGGGACTTGATCGCGAAGCCAGTGCTGAAGCGGTCTCATATGAAGCAAACCGAGCGGGCGTTACCGCGGCTGCAGATGCCATATGCCCCAGGAGCCTCTGAAATAACTTCAGTGGAACCGCACTCTTGCTCTCGATTTGACGAAGGCAAGTCAGCAGTGACTGCGCGCGCTCGCTCGTAAGCTGCGCACACATGGCGACCGAGTCGATTTCCATACCGAGAAAAGAGATCCTCTGCACTGGGCAGAGTTTGCTCTTCTCCCAGTTGACCCGAAGGCCCAGACGGGCTAGGTGCTGGAGCACCAGGTCTCTGTGTTCGCACACCTGCTCTCGAGAGTGGCTGAGGATCAGCCAGTCGTCAAGGTAGTTCAGGATGCGAACCCCGTGTTGCCTGAGTGGCACAAGGGCTGCCTCGACAATCTTCGTGAAGACGCGAGGGGACAGAGCTAGCCCGAATGGGAGGACCGCGTACTGGTATGCCCGCCCCTCGAAAGCAAACCGTAGGAACGGTCTGTGTCGAGGAAGAATGGAGACATGGAAGTAGGCGTCCTTCAGGTCGATCGCTGCAAACCAATCTGCTGGACGAACGCATTCGAAAAGGCGTTTCGCTGTCAACATCCTGAACGGAAGCCTGTGAAGGGATCGGTTCAGGACGCGCAGGTCCAGGATCGGTCGTAACCCACCGGTTTTCTTGGGTACAATGAAGTAAGGGCTGTAGAAGCCGGACTCCATTTCGGCTGGAGGGACAGGCTCGATCGCACCCTTCGCCAGCAAGGTAGCAACCTCCGCACGCATGAGGGGGGCATTGGGCCCCACTATGGTGAATCGGACTCCCCGGAAACGAGGAGGAGCCTGAGCGAACTGAATCGCATAGCCGAGCCTGATGGTCTTCGCGACCCAGCGGGACAGTCCAGGGAGCTGAAGCCAGGCTCCCAGAGGGTCATGCGAACCATAGACGTACCCCGGGTGGGGCAGCGAGGCGGCGTGACCGGCCCAGACGTGGGAGGCGTAGCGTCCCGGTGTGGGGGCACGGTCATCAGCCGCGTCCTGACAGAGGAGACCAGGGAAGGACGCGCGTTCCACTGGGGTCTGCTCTGAGAGGAGACTGGCGTCAGAGAGGGACGAGAGTGGCGTGGCCCGGGGGCGGCGCACACTGCCATCGGTCTCTGGTCGCTCAGGGATGGGTATGTCAGTTCTTTCTTTAACCATAAAAGGGTGCTGCTGACCCGGGGGCCAGCAGCGGAACAAAGGATTCTCCCCCGGCCCTCCACCGGGGGAAGGAGTGGTCCTGCTACCATCTCCTGGAAAGAACTGCCCATCCCTGAGCTGTCCGCGTCAGGAGCGCCGCTTAGCCTGGCGCTTGGCGGGCTGCGGGGCTGGAGCGGACTGGGGCCCCTTCCTACGGCGTCCTCCACGGCGCGGCCCAGAGCAGAGAGAACAGAGAGAAGTCTAGTAAGGGTGGGGTTGACCTCGTTGCTATGGATGATGTCATCACTCTCACTAACTTCACACAGTGATTGGCTGAGGGAGGGGTCCCTATCAGTGATAGAAATACTAAAGAATGAGGTATCATGTTGCCATATTTGAATAAAGATTTTAAAATAAAAATGCTGCTAAATTCAAATAAAGGTTTTAAAAAAAGAATGTTGCCATATTAAAATAAAAAGTAGGCTAGGTGTCACTAATTGGGTATATGTTCAGCTAATTCAGCTTCTCGAGAGGTTGCTGGATTCAAGCGACAAACAAGTTCAGGAGGAGCACCATCTAATCAGCTTGAGAGGAGGCACAGTATACACAGCCGACTCGACAGTTTTCTGCATCCCTCCTCCACCTCGACTCCTCACTCTCTGCCCAGCCGGGGATTCGGGGGAGTACTCAGGGTTTGGGCTAAATTCTGAGCTCGGAGCCCTCGGACAGCACACGGCTTATTTGACTCTTACTTTATCCGATCATTTGTAAGTGTGAACTTGTGAAACAACTGCCACAGGTAATCAGACATTATTTTCTTTTTTCTTTATTTATTCATTTATTAAATAATATTTATTATTTTTGGCATTTTTGCCTTTTTCTTATGATAGAACAGTGAGTAGACAAGAAGCGAAGTGGAAGAGAGAAAGGGGAGAAAAGTCCGCAACAGCCATTAGGATTGTTTGTGATTTGGTCTTAGTGACTCTTGACCAGGGGCGGCGTTTACGTATGGCAGAGTATGGCAGTTGCCAGCAGGGGAAATAAACAGCTCATGATGCCGCTCATTCGTTATGTTGCAGCTTTGAAAAGCAAATTTAAACGAACACAGTGTCCTAACCCGATGATACAACAAGATTTTCAGCGGCAAACCTGACTCGACCCGAGATCAATCAATCAAAAATCACAGCCAATCAGAAGAGCGTGTGGGTGGGCTCTCTCTGTAAGCGCACTGATTGCATTCGCAACGAAATGAATAAGTATCGAATTCCATTTTAGCATGATTAAAAATACATAGATTGAAACCTTTTTTTTAAATCATAAAATACACCTTGAGTTGACAGTTTGAACGTAGTAGTTACCTTTAATTTATTTTCAAGATCTGAGGTGAATTATCCATTGTTGCTTTCAGTAGACTATGTCTATAAAGGTCACAAAAAATGATATCCAAACTCACTTTAAATTCTTTTTTACATTAAAGGTCCCATGATGTGGATTTTTTTATTATTTTATAATGTTTCCTGAGGTGTACTTATATTGTTAGTATGATTTTTACATCATAAAATGTCATAATTTAGAAATAAAAGGCATTTTTCTATCCTGATTTTAGCCTTCTAGCTTGAATGCTCTGTTTGAAGGGGCGTGTCTGCTGTGAGACTTCAGTGTAAACGCCCACTGTTGTGATTGGCTGACATCTTTGCATTTGAAATGCGTATGTGGAACCTCTCTCGAATACTTTTACTACGTTTTTTTACTATTACAGCTATTGAGAAGGAATCGTGAAAGTTTTGATTATAGCATTATTTTTTAGATCTTTTCCCATCACATGAAAGGCTGCAGTGATGAGCGTTGAGTAGACAGACAGTGTGTTGATCGCGTGAATGCAGTGATCTCGTCATTGCAATGCTATTTTTCTCACAAAATGCTTTCACCACAACTAACAGCAAACACAATATCGATATGAATACAGTAAGAGCTTTGTTGTGCAGCATAACAGCGTCATTCATTATAACGGGAGTTTGGGCAAGTGTGCAGATATACTCGTGACGTGTGATTGCCAGCTCGAACATTATAAAGAGAGTGTTCTTTGATCGCTCTCTGTAGTTTAATCACAATTTAAATAACAGATTTGTTTCATGCTAGTAAGAGAAACAATGTGAAGTTGATCGTTTAGTCACTGGCTTGATTCACTGATGCATAAACAGTATTAAACGATTTAGAAAGAAAGCCTGTGTGAACTTGAATAATTAGCTACACATCAGAAATCACTGATCACAGATCAGGCATTAATGAACACTGTTACTTACTGTTTGTGGCATTGCTGTCGAATCCATTGCGTAAAAGTCTGTTTGTAAAGCCTGTGCTGACATTGCGACTGAATTAAATGTTAAATTAAATTAAAAAAATAAACTGAATCCATTTTCTCCAAATTCTCTGGGCGGGCAAAGCAGAGAAAGGGGAGGTAATCTTTCCCCCGTATGACGACATACCGGGAATATTCCAGGATGGCCCATCTGAGCTTTCATTTTCTCAAAGGCAGAGCAGGATACCCAGAACTCGGTTTACACCTATCGCCATTTCTAGCCACTGGGGGACCATAGACAGGCTAGGGGAACTCATATTAATGTTAAAAAACCTCATAATGTGAAATTTTTATGGGACCTTTAAATAAAGCACATAATCTGCAATGGTCATACTTTGTATGTTGTTCCAGCCACAATGACGCAGAAAAAAAAATAGTATCGTTGTGAATCACTGTTGCGGCTAGTTAGTAGCCTAGCCTACAAAAAATGTAATTTTCCTCACGTGTCGCGTTTGGTTAGGACACAGTGAAGGCTTATGGCTGTTTCAGTATTTGCATTAATTTTGTATTGTTGTTAAGTTCTTTTAGTGGATTTTTGTCCACATTTTGTTTAGATATGTGTTTATTTGGGAATATCGTCGTTGTATGGCCAGAAGATGCCATACCCTAGGTTTTTGTGAAACGCCCACACTGCTCTTGACTACACCTATCTTTTCACAGATTTAGGAGCTAGTTTTAGTGCTAAAATGCTTTGTGAAATACTCTTAGAGCAAAAATTTCGGAGTCCTAAAATTAGGACTGACACACCCATTATTTTTAAGAGTTTCTCCTAAATCGGCAAGTTAGGAGCTACTTTTAGCCTGAAGATGTTTTGTTAATACGGCCCCTGATCGGTATATTTCTGTATATTACATAGTTTTGTAATTTGGAATATTCTTCTCTATCTCTTTCAGGTTTAAGCAATAACGATTAAAAAAAAAAAAAAGTACGTTTGTGTTCAAGCAGAAAACCTTTTTTTTTATGTTGTTTCTCAAACTAAAATGAATGTACTAGGAACTAGTTTGGTTTGAGCACAAACCCCTCTTCATCATTACACCAAAAAGTACTGATGACATTTTTGTCTTTTAACTTTAACTTGACTTTAACTACGTCATATAAATCTTGACTAATGCATGACTCTTTCAGTGACATAGAGTCAGAGCTTTGAGAACTGTTGGCATACCAAAACATTTTATTGTGAGGAAGCACATTTCAGAATCAGATTCAGGATCAAACTATGTATTACAGATGGCTTATTTAAAAGCATGGCGCAAAAGGAAGGCAGAAATGGATCAGTTCCTGCATTCTGACAGTGATGATGACCATGAAAGTCAGAGATCAGTGACAGATAGATCAACCCGTGGGTTACATAACCAGGCTGAAAGTGCAAGCAGTTTTGAATGTATTCATTCAGAAACTGACAGTTTAACAACAGACGAATCAGACTTTGACACTGATGTGAAGTATGCGTCTTCTGAATCGGAAAAAGAAGTTCTAAATGATGATGCTAAATTGGATGTTCCCGATTTAGAAGAGAACTTAAGACAATGGTATACAAAGAACAAAATCACACAAAGATCCTTAAACGAATTATTGGCAATATTACGAAAGCAAGGACACCTGCTATCAAAGGATGCAAGAACACTCCTTGCTACACCACAAGCTGTAGGATCTGAGCCAAAATGTAGTGGGCAATACATTTATTATGGGTAAGAAAAAGGTATTTGTCATTTACTATGTCAGACGTTGTCTTTCAGACATGATCATGATTCAATAAACCTCAGCATCAATATTGATGGTGTTCCACTCTTCAGAAGCAGCAAAGTCCAGTTCTGGCCAATACTGGCGAAGTTTCACAACTTTGAGCCATTTGTGGTAGCTCTCTTTTGTGGGGACAAGAAACCGTATCCTCTTGAGGAATATCTTGATGACTTTTTGATGGAGTGTGAACATCTCACAGAAAATGGGATGATTCATGAAGAGAAGACCTACACTGTTCATATTCAAGCATTGATCTGTGGTGCACTAGCAAGAGCTTATCTGAAGCGCATTAAAAATCATAATGCCTATAACAGTTGTAAGAAGTGCATCACCAAAAGTGCTTACGTCACAAGAAGAGTGGTATTCAACGAACATGGATGCATCTCGTGAACAGATGAAGCTTTCAGTGTAGTAGAGTACAAGAACCATCAAACTGGTGTCAACCCCTTCATTGCTGCAGGAATTTCTTGTGTTAGCTCATTTGTCTTAGACTATATGCATATGTCAACTTGGGAGTAGTTCGACGGTTGCTAATATTCTTGACTCAGGGCCCAACACTTGGCCGCTTATCTGTAAGGCAAAAGGAAGAAACGTTGCAAAAGCTAAACGGTCTAAGAGGAAAAATGTCTAGTGAAGTTGCTCGGCAGCCCCGCTGTCTAGAAGAGCTGGACAGGTGGAAGGCCACAGAATTTCGGCAGTTTTTGTTGTATGCAGGACCAGTTGTACTGAAGAATCTCCTGAAAGATACTACCATTTCCTATCCTTAACAGTAGCCATATCATTATGTTGGAGTCAGATGAAAGCACTCGCAATGCATACCTTCAATATGCCCATGAACTCATCTCACACTTTATCATCCGCTGTGCTGACCTGTACGGAATTTTTTTTCAGTGCAAAATACAGGTGTAAACCTACACTGGTCTCACGGTTCGGTTCGATTACGATTATCATGTCATCGATTCAGTTCAATTCAATATCACGATGCATTGATGATGCACTGCATCCTCAATTTTCAATTTTATTTCAATTTTCAATTTTCAATTTTATTTCACATGTATACAATTTTGTCAATAAATACAAGCAGTCAGATATATGAACTGAACCTTTAATTTTACCTGCTCAAAGAAAACACGCTTCTTGAATGTATCAAACATCAAACAAAGCTCAAGTCTGGGCACAGAAGACAACAGGAGCATTTAGAACAAATACACAAAAGTAAATACTAAAAGCCACTTGAGGTGGTCTGGGCTGCATTCCAGATGAAACTGAACAGGTCTAAATGCATCTGGTTGTTGAAACCACATATGTAAATTTTACTCCTCCCAACAATGCAAAAAAATAAACGTGTGAGAGCGTTATGGGCTATATGACATCATAGCCAAATATGACAGCGCTACTGTAACACGCATCGCCGCAGCGGAGTATCTCTTCATCAAGCCAACGCACAAACTACCGCAAATAAAACCGAAAGCAAGTCGCAGATGCTCAAAACATAATCATCTTCATTAAAAATAAAGAAACTGAATGATCTTACCAGTGCGGTTGCTGCGCTCTCTCCTATTGTGGTCTTTGATTTTGAAATTAGCTGATGATTAATAAAATGCAGCTCATATCTGTTGTTTTCGGTGATGTGAACTCCATTAAATCTGCATATAGTGCGGGAATTGGAGATTGGATTTATATCCGTTTTGCAGGCATTAAGTGACCAGGTGTAAACAGGCCCTTTAAGAACACTACCATTGATATCATTCTATTTTTGGTATTACCCCATGCATATTTTATTTGCGCGTGACATGATTTACACACAGCGTGTGTCTTCTCCAGGTCGTGCTTACCAGGTTGTTCATAAAAGCCGAAATGTGCCCAGATGTCGACTTTTAAAGTAGTTGGAGCATTTTTAATTACTCGCACTCGCATCTCGCCTCCCTCTGCCATTGTATGCTACCGCGACAAAGCACCTACGTGACAAATGACGTCAGAAAATAATCAGTACATTATAATCGGTTATGGTCTATTACTGAACCGATACTGAATCATCCTCGTCTGCATTGCGATGCATCGTAGAAACGATTAATTTTGACACCCCTAGTGTACAATGTACATGGACTGATTCATCTTCATGAGTATGTCCACCACTTCAACTGCTCATTGAATTATATTTCTAGTTTTCCTTTTGAAAACCATCTCCAACAAATCAAGAAACATGTACTGAGTAGGAAAAATCCCGTAGCACAGCCTGAAGCACGACCCCGAATGTTTGTTTCTACAAAGGAAAAGGACAGTTGTTTTCTCCTGCGAGATGAAAGATTTGCTTTTAACTAAAACTTTTGAAGCAATTAAAGGTACACAGCATTCCTCCCCCCTGTACTAGGCACACTCAACCGAACACATTCATCTAACTTTCAAGTTAGATGAAAACAGAGACAAGCGAGCAGTGTAAGAGAGAGAAGAATGGTGCAGAGAGAGAGAGAGAGAAATAAAACCATTCACGTTTATGACATAACAGCCATCCCTGGAGGTTTCCTGCGCCGCCTCCACCTCCCGGATGGTCATGTTCTGGAACACCCCACCTGGGCCACGTTTTTAAGATAGTGGTGAACCGTCGGCTCCGCGATCTTGGCCTGGTTGAGGCTGTTAAGCCAAGATCGCATCCTCGCCATCTGGTTGAGGAAGCCCAGGCTGGCCAGGTCAGTCTGCCCCGCCGCCATGTAGCCCACAAAGTTTTTGATGCGGTAAATCTTTGAGGCCACATTATTGACTAGCCTCGGCCTGGGATCCTACAAAGGACAACTGTCCTTTTCCTCTTGGTGGCCCCGGAACTCCTCGAGGAGGATGTCTGCGGAAAGAAAACACACAAGAACAACGGGGTCAGAACAACGGCCGCAGAGCGAGACGGGGAGAAGCGACAGAGAGCGCGGTACTCACTCAGAGCCGGCACGTGGTCCGGAAAGGGGTGACGAGGAGGTCGCCATCGACTGCTGGGGGGCCCGGTCCTCGGGGCCCTGGCAGGCCGGTTCATCCAACGGCTGGGCCAGGGGCTCATCATCCTCCACCGCTCCCTTCTCGGGGGAGCGAAAGGAAGACAGGAGTCGGCCGGTTACCCGGGAGAGCTGGCTGGAGGGGGCACCCCGCGACCTCTTCAGCAGGTGGTAGCGGCGAGTCACTTGCCTGAGTGCATCGCTCAGCGTATCCACCTGCCTCCGGAGGTCGTTCCACTCTTCCCGGTCCTTCCGGCAGCTGGGGTCCTCACAGAGGGGCTTCTCCTGCCCCGCCTCCTGAGGCCACGGCCGGGTTGCTGGCCCGCAGCTCGGCGAGGTCCTGCAGTATCTTCCTTCTTTTCAGGGAGTCCACGGTCTGGTGGCGGGCTGCGGCCGTCAGCTCCGTGTGACCCCTGAGATGGCGGTCCATCCGGGAGGTGAACTTGCCGCAGGCGGGCACACGGGGCAGGTACTCTTGCGGATGTCCACCCTCCCGGACGGGATGGCGAGGATGAGCTTTCGCTCTTCCTTGTTCTTCACACCATGGGTGACCCTCAGGTGCTGGCTGTAGCCCCAGAAACAGATAGGGTAATCAATGATCATCTTTGCTTAAAGCTAAATACGAGTAAAGAAACAACAGCGAGAGATACAAAAGAGCGGCAAAACAAAAGTGCGGAACGCGTCAAGAACCGTGTGGTGCAGGTGAATGGGTGAGAGTGTGAGTTGATGTGTGTGGTGTACAAAATGGTTTAGAAAATGTAAATGAGTGACAAAGATTGTCGGGGCAGGGATCTTTTTATAGCCTTTCGGGTCAAACTTCATTTCAAATAGGTGAGAAAGCGGATCGAGGAAAAGGCCGACCAATCGCCGGATGGGACATTGGATCCAACGTGGTTTCAAATGGATGACCGTGTTAATGGATGATTTTACACATTTAATATCAATTTTTATGGATGAAAACACCTCTACTGTACTAAGCACACCCAACCGAACACGTTCATCTAACTTTAGTGTCATTTGAGTACTTAATCTGCATAGAAAAGGCAGTGTCCGTGGGCCGGTTATTTGGGGGCCACAACATAAATGGGAACTGGGATGCTTTCGGTTGCGTGCGCTCTAGCTCCCGAACCGGGAGGCCGTGTTCGACGGTGGGCCCCCGAGACCTTTCCAACAAGACCCTCCACATGCTCTGGGGCCGCTGCATTCCCGAGATATAAGGCAAAAAAGCCAAAACTTTAACCGCCCGTAACTCCCGAAGCCCGCTGCCCAGGAACTCGTGGGAGGGCCCGTTCGACAGGGCCCCTCGGGGCCTTTCTGAGATATTAATTTTTAAAGTTTCGCCAGAAAAAAGGCCGTAACTAAGAATGATGTTTCCACCTCCATGCTTCACGGTTGGGATGGTGTTCTTGGGGTTGTACTCATCTTTTTTCTTCCTCCAAAGACGGCGAGTGGAGTTTAGACCAAAAAGCTCTATTTTTGTCTCATCAGAGCACATGACCTTCTCCCATTCCTCCTCTGGATCATCCAGATGGTCATTGGCAAACTTCAGACGGGCCTGGACATGCGCTGGCTTGAGCAGGGGGACCTTGCGTGCGCTGCAGGATTTTAATCCATGACGGCGTAGTGTGTTACTAATGGTTTTCTTTGAGACTGTGGTCCCAACTCTCGTCAGGTCATTGACCAGGTCCTGCCGTGTAGTTCTGGGCTGATCCCTCACCTTACTCATGATCATTGATGCCCCACGAGGTGAGATTTTGCATGGTGCCCCAGACCGAGGGAGATTGACCGTCATCTTGAACTTCTTCCATTTTCTAATAATTGCGCCAACAGTTGTTGCTTTCTCACCAAGCTGCTTGCCTATTGTCCTGTAGCCCATCCCAGCCTTGTGCAGGTCTACAATTTTATCCCTGATGTCCTTACACAGCTCTCTGGTCTTGGCCATTGTGGAGAGGTTGGAGTCTGTTTGATTGAGTGTTGGACAGGTGTCTTTTATACAGGTAACGAGTTCAAACTGGTGCAGTTAATACAGGCAATGAGTGGAGAACAGGAGGGCTTCTTAAAGAAAAACTAACAGGTCTGTGAGAGCTGGAATTCTTACTGCTTGGTAGGTGATCAAATACTTATGTCATGCAATAAAATGCAAATTAATTATTTAAAAATCATACAATGTGATTTTCTGGATTTTTGTTTTAGATTCCGTCTCTCACAGTTGAAGTGTACCTATGATAAAAATTACAGACCTCTACATGCTTTGTAAGTAGGAAAACCTGCAAAATCGGCAGTGTATCAAATACTTGTTCTCCCCACTGTATAAGGCATAAAAGCCAAACCTTCAACCGCCCGTAACTCACGTCCCCCGGGTCCCAGGACCTCAGGGGAGGGCGCGTTCGGTAGAGGCCCCCGAGACCTTCCTTTGACCCGAGTTTCAGAATTTATAGTCCTTTGAGTTTTTCGGGAAGGTCCTAGACTTTCACGCTTCCGGGCTGTGAGCCGGGGGCCCCAGAGAGTCGTAATCTACAAGCTCAAGATGCCGCAACCTTTCATCTCCGAACGGGGGCCGTCCGACATGGCGCACGGTAAAGGGAAAGAATTTTGAATGTCGTAGAGTTTCACGCTTCGAGGCCCCTGGAGCCTCGGAATCTCAAGATGCCACGACCTTTCGTCTCCGAACGGGGGGAATTTGTAAATTTAGTGGGTAATTGGGCAAATAACGGGTCCGTGGAACGGGGGCGTGGCCACCCGCCCTGGACCAATGGAAAGACGCGCAAATAGTAAGTTGGTCGGGCGCTGACCACCCCCCTTGACTGACCACTCCACAAGACCGATAGTCAAATGGACAAATAACGGCGTGACGGGCAGCGGTCAATGAAGACACCCTTTCAATGGGGGCACCCTTTAGCTCGGTGTCGCCCCCTATGGTTGTCCATACGGCCGCTATCCCGGGGGAATCAAGCTGTGATCAGCGGAGGCGAGGGAATCGCAAAAGGTCAGAACCTACGTTAAATAACAGGGCATTGAGATCCAAATCCACCCTACGATCCATTCGTGTTATTATCCGCCCAATGTCCTATTAATCTCATGGGCTTTTTCCCACAAAGCCGCTATTTGTACTTCCTCAACATATTCCAGTGTCATTGTTAGCAAAAATCTCACTGTAGAAGGGAAAATGGTTTGGTAAATTTTTAGAATTTTGTCTGCTTGCTTGTTGAATGAGAATATTGGAATCAGTAAGTCAAGCAGCAAACTATATAATGCGTTATGATGTTTATCAGCCTTGGCCACTTGATATTAATGTTATAATGGTGTTAGTGTTGTGTTCGAGTCCACCTTAGTCGAGTCCGAGTCTACTATTCAAGTCAGTTGAGACGAGTCCAAAAAGCTGCGAGTTGCACTCAAGACCGAGTCCATATAATAGAGTCTGAGACGAGTCCGGCCAAAACCAGAAAAGGTATCTTGCCTTGAATCTGAATTTAAATGGCAACTGAATGTTCAAAAAAGCTTAACTAAGAGAAAAATTCTGTTAGTATTATTATAATAAAATTATGGAAGCCACGAAATAACTGCAAATAATACATATATCACTGGTAGGGATGGATATCGTTAAGGTTTTAACGGTATTACTACTTTTACCGATACTGCTTATCGATCCGGTACTTTAACTGTATTTTTATCGGTTCTTTTGTTATTTTTATATATATATACAATTTTTTTTTTTTTTTTTACAAAAAAAACCTGATTAAGAACATAATTAACATTGCTTTATAATCTGAAAAGTAAAATATATATAGCAAAGAAACAGCAACGTTTGAAAAAAACAAATACGAAACATCTATTTGTAAATGGACCAGTGTGCAGGTGTTATTTGTGTTTTATATGCATAAGATAAAATACAATATAAGAACAAAGAAACAACGTACACACAAATGGTAAAATAAAACAAAGATACACATTAAATACATTGCATTAATCTCAGGAAGGTCTACTAATATTACTGTTCGGTAAGTAATGTGGCCTACAAAAGAAATCTAAAAAAGTAATGAAATGTAAAATAACACTGCATCGTTTTCACTGTATAAATTGATAGATTAATGCTTATTAAAGCTAAAGTTATTCATTCAAGAGCTGTGAGTATTTTCTCTTTGTTTTTTGTTTGATTCACATTAATGGCGCAATCGTCAGCAGGTTTATTAGACTGAATGCAGATCTAATATCATTCTCCCATTTCTCCAAACTATTTACACCCATTTAAGATATGAACTGTGTTTAAGTCAATACTCTCCAATCCGGTCGTTTTGACACGTTGCGTATTTGATGGTTTAAAGTATAATTTGCTTGTCTAGTTGCGGTCTGTTTCGGTGCACACACAGATAAGCCGCCTTGAAGTTGGAAACAGCGTCTCTTGTGCAGATTATTGTGCTATTTTTACTATCAAACACGTCCCGCAATTTAGCAACAGAAGAGACTGCATTTTACAACAATCACAGATTGTGCTAAATCTGTTTGGGTTTAGGGAGAAATGACAGCGCACAGCTGTGAAGGAAAGAAAGTTGCGCTCAACGGAACACGGCTAGTTTATAATAGTTTTACCTCATATCTTTTTATAATAATAGGAAGTCAAAATTGAAAATAAAATTACTATGTAATACTATACTATACTATACTATATAATTAATATCACAGCCTTTAAGTGTAACCAGACTAGTTCTCTTGGCCATCGTCACTCATTAAATGGGGATTTTTGTGTTTCTCTCTCTCTTTTTGCAAATAGCAAAAATGCATCATAGACCGATGATTTAATATTATCTCATATAGAAACGGCTGGCAAAGATAGAATTTGCAACATAACATCTATATCATTAATAAATAGTACGTGCATTTTCTTAATTTCTCCAGTACCGACAGCAGAACCGATAGTGTTAGAGCTGGATACTTCACTGTCTTACCTCTTTCTAAACTCATCTACAAGAAATCTAGTATTTGCTAAAATAGAAATCAAGCATCATGCTGCAGAACATCTTAAACGTGCCGGAAAGCAAGGGAGGTGGAGGGCATTCAGGGGTGGAAAGTACCAAATTTTGCATGAGTACTGTAATGTGTGTTTATTTCTAGTTTAAGGGACTTTATGTCTCTCCCCCTGCCCAACCCCAAACACCCCCCATACACCCCCCACCCCCATTTTTGGAAATGTGTGAAATAAAATCAATAATTCATCCACACTGTAAGGAAAAAAGCACACAGCATGAGACTGTAAGCCATCAAGATTGCAAAATAGACACACTAACAGAGAAAACTGAGAATATGTGAAATAAAATAAATTAATATAAGAAAGGGAAGGGGGTCACACACTGTGTCTCTCTCTTGAACACACACACACACACACAGAGTAAGGTCAAAGGCTGATAGTATTGCTGCCTTCACATGCTAGCAGAATTATCGTAAATACGAGTTTCCTAAGTAAAAATTGCACATGAACGCCATCTGATGTCGTGTTTACCACTGGGAAGTTAGGAAATAATTTTGATACCCAAATTCCTGAGATGGACATGCCATAAACTTTAAACATGGTGGCGGGGAGAACTACTGCTGTGACGGGTATGATTTATTTATTTATTTTCCCCAAAACAGCTAGATTGTCTTGTTTTGTCATTAATATAGTGCATAATTACATATACGAGTAATCATTTGAAGCGTACTGTATGTTTTATACACAGCGAAAATAGGCTGCATTTGACCGAAATGACAGAATCGGCAGAAAGAGGATCTGGATAGCATCGTAAATGTTTATATGGTTGTCAGTGCATGTGACACTACATATCATTTTAGTTTTATTAAGATTTTCCCAATTAATAGGCAAGAATAAACCTGGTGTCCTCCATGGTTACTGTTCATTCCGACAACAAGCACTTGAATGCAACAAGCTCATAATCACGAAGTGGGAATTATCACATTTCCGACGTGACAGCCTGCATACCTGTCTGCTGTGTTGGCTTTGCTATTTTTGTGTTTCAGTAGCCGGGGCTGCAGTCCGAGTGTGGATGGAGGACACCTGGGTTTGGAGTCTTCCTTGAGTACAAAAGCTTCCTGCCTTTCCTCTAGATGAGAGAGAAAGAGAGAGCGCTTCTCTCTCCCGCGTGTCTTTTTCCTATGTTTTGTTTCTGCCAGCATTTTGTGTTTAGTTATGGTTTTGTTTGTTAAATAAAGTGGTTATATTCTGATTAAATCCTTTGAGCCGGGTTGTGACACCGATAGCCTGTGAAGGCAGCATAAGATCATAGGATGAGATTCTTCCCTAGTAACAACCTCCAGGCCAACCATACATCTGTTTATGACAACAAAAACTTTGGTATAAATATTGCCACTTTGAGCCCAGCCCACAGTTCATTCTGCACAATGGCAAAGAGATATACTGCCCAGGAGACCCTGGAGTACTTACTTCATTCTAGTAAAGAAGAAGAGAACGCTGAGCCAGATGATCCAGTTGATGAAACTTTTGAAGAGGAAGATTTTACGGAGGCTAACCCAAACTTTGAAATGGAAGAAGGTCCTGCCCCTGAGAGGGAAGGCCCTGAAACCTACCTCTCCAAGAACAGGGAAATACTGTGGAGTTCAATTCCTCCTCCACAGACACAAGGGAGAGAGCGGGCAGAGGAGGTCCGAAGACATGCCCCTGGACCTACAAGGCCTGTGTCAGACCAGAAGGTATAAAGTCAACTTTTGAGCAATTTTTTCCAAGGTCAATTCAAAAAATGCTGGTTAAAATGACTAATTTAGAGGGGCGATGAGTGTTTGCCGAAGAATTGAGCAATATTGATTGGAATGACATGCAAGCATTTACTGGCCTTCTGATACTTGCTGGGGTTTTCAAGTCGTATCACACCGTGTCCTAACTACACGCGACACGATAAGATTCCAGCGACAAGCAACTTGTCTGTCCACACCAGACGCGACGCGACTGCAAGATGCAACAAATCAATCCAAAAACCACAGCCAATCAGAACAGCGCGTGGGCGGGCTCTCGCGGCAAGTGTAGGCTACGCCACCAGAGATTAATCTGACGGCACTCGCAAGGAAATGGATAAGTACATAATCTCACAAATATTACACAATTTAAACATTACTAAAAATACATACTGAGTTGCTAAAACAATTTTTGTCATAGAATATACCTGTTCACAGTTTGAACGTTTTGTTTCAATTTGTTTAATTTCAAGATCTGAGGTGAATTATCCTTTGTTGCTTTTAGTACAACTAACAAAGCTGGAAGCACTAAATGATATTCAAAGTCACATTACATGCTTTTAACATTACATAAAGCACATAAACACTACCTGAGATTATCATTGCCATGTTTTGTGTTGTTATTCCAGCCGCGACGTCGCAGAAATAGAAACCGTTTCTAAAATAGAATCATCGCGGCTGGTTAGAACAAAAACATTAATTAACATGGAAAAGATACCTTTTATCGCGTGTCGCGGCGTCGCGTGTAGTTAGGACACGGTGTCATGAAGCAGTATTTAGCTTATGGGACAGTGAGATGGGGAGGGCATTTTTTCGGTCCACCATGCCACTGAAATATTTCAAACGACTATCAAGGGTTGTGTGCTTCTATGACGAGAGACGAGAGCTGCAAGGAGGGAAAACGATAAGCTGGCACCCATCCGTGAGATTTAGGAACACTGGGTAGAGAGACTTCCATCCATGTACCATCCTGATCTCAACATCACAGTTGATGAGTGCCTGGTTGGATTCAGGGGCCGGTGCCCTTTCAAACAACCCTTTTTTTACCAACCAAACCTGCAAAATACAACATTTGGGCAGCCTGTGATGCAAACACCGGTTACTGTTTTAACATGCAGGTGTACACCGGAAAACCTGCAGGAGGACAGCATGAGAGAAACCTGGGCAAGCGAATAGTGCTTGAAATAATGCATGGCTTTCAGGGGCATATTGTCACTTGTCCTACACAGAGACACACGCCATTGTGTCCTACTGTCTGGAAAAAAAATTAAAATGTGCTTCTCATGAGCACTGTGCACATAGAACCAACAGTAACCAGAGATGATCTTTGATTACAACAGCACCAAAAGTGGAGTGGACAATCTTGACAAAGGTATTTGCTACTTTGTGTTTTTTTTTATTGCTGATAATAACAATTATTATTGGAATTATAATAATCAGAAAGTATTTTATATAATTATAAAATAAAAAAGATTCACACGGCTGACCGGCCCATGGCATTATTTTTAACCCCCTCGAGTCGGCCGTCGCGATCAACTCGCTTTTTTTCTTATCAGTGCCAAAGAGACTCAAATAACTCTGTCGATTTTTATCATTCAGGCAAGTGTTATACATCATTATAATCTGTTAAGTTTCTACTTTTATTTGTGTACAGTCACAATAAAAACAAAATGTTGTGCTTTTTGCAAAATAAAGAAAACAAACATGATGCGCGATCTGCAGCCTGTCTCTCAATGACGTTCATTCAGATAGTCTTCAGAAAATGAACTGTAACTTAGTGAATACTTGTCTCACAAACATGAGACATATGTCTAAAGAAACGCTGAAATGTCCGGTTTTAAATAATGTAAATCAAAACGAAAACAAACATTCTCTGTTTATGTAATCCGTTTGAAAAGAGAGAGATGTCAGTCATTCGCAAGAGTCTCATTATCGTCTCATTATCCGCTAATGCAGAGTCACCGCCCACATCAACTCGAATAAACACATCAAGTGTAGTGCTATACTTTAGCTACATCGTTTTGAGACGCGTTGAGGAATAATTCTGGAATAATTTACCTAAGAAGAAAAGCTGTTTATTTCTAAGAGTAACTGCCAGCCGATTGTGAGGTAAGTTTATTCTGTTAGTGTCTGTGAATATTAAACGCAAAAAGACCGTTTAAATATGAATCCTGCTGCAACATAAAATGTCATAGACGTAAGACTGTTTAGACAAGATTTCTTTGGCCTGTTTTGGACAGATTATGAAGTATTTCTTGTAAAATAGCCTAGTGTCAAATCAATAAAGCTTTTATTCGCAAATTTCTGCTCAGATGCTATAAATATAGTAGGCTACCAGTCAAACGTTTTGTGTTCAGTAGCCATTAAAATGTATTTTGTTTCATATTGATGTTTAAATATTATAGCCTAATGTTATTTTTTAATTTAATATATGTTGATTGTGAAAAGTGAACAGCACGAGTAATAAAGGACACATCATTTGATGCGCAATATATCAGAAGACATGGAGTTTGTCAGAAATGATTTTGACCACTTCATTAAGTTTTGTTTTGTAGAAAGCCTTTCTTTAAAGTGAATTTCGTTTTGTATAAATTGTATCTTAACTTTTAATCAATGTTTTTAATATATTTGCTTCTTATTTAATAAGAAGCAAATATAGCAGACAATAGCCTTAGCACTGGCGTGATCATGCATTGCACGCATGTCTCATAAATGAACAGAAACTCAATGATATTTGAGTATTGTGTGTATCAGATAGTTTCATTGCATTATGTTGTTTTAAATCCCAAATATTTTACTTATAACATTTATCATTACCAATTATTCAGTTATTTGTATTTACTGAATACTGAATTGTGTTCAGTGTCACAATTATTGTTTTTTTAGCATGAGACTTCATTCAAAAACATTAAAAAACATTAAAAATAGTAATGTCAAATCTTTTGATAATTTAAAATATAATAGGCCTTTGTTGACTACATTCTAAATAAACTACAACAAAATATATTTCTTTTGTCCTGTTGCTTTGCTCTCTTAGTCACATACCTGAGGCTCATTCATTATGCAGCTCATTATGGGTTCCTTTGTCTCTCAGGTGTGATTCACAGCATTATTCATGATCATTCACACCCCTTCACATGCGGCCCTTGTAAAGAAAAAAAAGTGTCTTACAAAATGCAAATCAATATATATTTTTATGTGAATGAGCAGGCACAATGATTCTCACATCAGTTTGAAGCAAAAACTCTAGGCAACAACACCCATTAGTCAAAAGTCTTGTGGACACATATCTATTGTGTGTTTTGTGCCTTAATTCAGTGACTTACATTTTTAGTTTATTCAAAAACCACGCATAAACGTTATTCTCTCAAAAATACAAGCATGTACATACATGTTGCTCACATATTATGGTAGCCCAGTTTGTGCTGAATACAGTGTAATGACACTTTTGCCATTAATGTGTTTATAAGCAACTGAAAAAGCACAAATGTCAGAGCATGTCAAAACTTCTAAAGGGCCCCAAAACAGCTCAGACTTCAGAGGGTTAAACATGATTGATTTCTCGGCCTACAATGCTTTTGTGATCTGGAGGGAAATATATCCCACTTGGAAACAGGGGGATGACTACAGGAGGAGGTGTTTTCTGGAGGAGCTAGGGAGAGCTAGGGTTGATAAAAACAAGGCGGCACATTCCTTGCACACCAGCCTCTCTGCATCTTATGAGGAAAGTGAAGGAATCTGATGAGGAAACCGTCTCCTCCACGGCTGGTCTCTCAGCCAAAAGAAAAAGATGCTAAAGGTGCTTGCCAAGGGATATCAAAACCAGCATCATTTGGAATCACCCAATTTGCAAGAGACACACAGTAGTTATCTGTGACGTGCAACAATGACTAATTACAACTAGTATGTAAACATATGTAAATATACGTAGGATGATATTTATAACTTTAATTAAATTATTTTATTTCTCTACTTTCCATTTACTGTCTGATAATTATTATAAGTTTGCTGTTATTTTAGTTTGTTCATAATGCTGTTGCCTTTTGAAGGTGTGTTACTGTTCATTGAATTGTACAAAATAGATTTATTGAAAAAGGTTTATAAAAAAGGTGATGACAGAACGAATTGGATTTTTATTCAATTTGAATTAAGACAATAGGTTAAAAAAAGCTTTCCATTTGTTCTCTTTCTAACCTATAATACAGTCAAACCTGAATATTAATGTAAAAACTGTCACTTAAAATCACCATTTAAAAAAAAAATAATCTAATTAGATTTCAGGGGTTCGGTCACTTTTGACCGCAAAGATCCTGAGTGACTCCCAAATGAGGAACCCAAGAGGGTTAAAAGAATTGTCCTTTTTATTTTAGGAGTTGCTCCTCCTTCTGTTGCTGGGTTGTTCCTTCTTTGCCTCTTGTACCTTATTCTTAAACCATTTCTGAACATCTTTGACAGTTCACAAGTTTTTCAGTTATTGTGGTCCAAGCCTTGTGTTTTTTCTGTTATTCGCATTGTAATCACTAAATTCATTAATTAAAATTTGATTTGGCAGCATTGTATTCCTCTAATATGCAAATGTTTTCAGCGAAGAAAAACTGTGAAGAACAGCCACTGTCGGCCATTTTGTTTAAGTTGTTCAGCGTCTTATTTTCCCACAAAGCAATGCGATTTAGACTGTCTAATGCCGAGTTCACACTGCACGATTTTCAAACTGTTCAGATCACAGTTCTTTTCACACTGCATGACTATCTGGGGTAGCATTCAGCATTTCAAGAGGAAGAATCCCTGACAGCTCCGCAAACTACGTTTCACAACCAAACACGCGTGAGAAGTAACAAAGAAACAATGCGAGCTCACGCGTGGGCCAGACCGGAGTTCTCGCGCGAGAATGGAATTGTTATTAAAAATATAGACTGCAGAAAGTTTGCGATCCAAATTGTCTGTGCGCTGATTTGCAGCGAAAAGGAGAAAAAGAAAAAAATATTATGGTGGGGGAGACACAAGGAGCAAGGACAGTGTTCTGCAAAAATAAATAAATAATTTTGCAATGTGCTGCTGTTGCAGTTGGTCAAGCAAATGTTTGTGCTTTGTTTCTGTTTGATATAATTGTAAATATATCTATTAAAATACTGATATTCTGGTCTATAACTCCTCCCCGAACTTCCCGCTGCCCTGTATCTTGCTCTCTCATTGGCTGTAGGTCATCGCTGATGTATTTTTCAGTCAGAACACATTTCACACAGCAGGATTTTGAATCGCCGAAAGGTCCAGATATTTAGCATGCCAAATATCTCACAGGCATCGGCGAGGCTCTCAGATCGCGTCTTTGATAATTCACACTGCGTGATTGTCACTCACGTGCACGAGCACCGATTTGCCTATGTTTTAGGGCATTTGTCTGCGATTTCGCAAAACCTGTCGGCAAGTCAAAATCGGGGCTAAAATCGGGCAGTGTGAACTCGGCATTACTAAAGATAGCTATGAGTTTATTTTATGCAACGGTCTTTCTTCAGTGACATTAATTGATCAGAGTATTTCTTAGACATGGCCTTAAGATAATGGCTATGTTTATGCAACTGGCCCCAGGTGTTAGTAATATGTGCTTAATCTGTGTTTCAGAAAGCCGTTTTTTTTTTGTAAGACACGATAGTTAATCTAATTCTAATAAACATAAGTAAAAGAAAGTGAGAGGAGCGTTCTAGATGGCTTAAATTAAATCGTTAACCCATTCTCTCAGATCTTGGTCTGCCTCCGACCGTCTTCGTCCGATCATCTATTCGTCATGTTGTCTGTCTTTTGTCTTGACTTAACTTGCTCTAACTCTTTGTTCGTGTTCTGAGATTATAAAACTCAAATCTGCCCATCATCCTGGATGGATTCTAACCAGTTAGGTATTATCGTTGGTTCTGAGGTGACTGTTTCTCCACCCCTCCCATAAGTTATCTGTTATCCCTGGTCTCCTAACTTCCCGCTCTAAGCAGAGAGTACATTTAGACATGATTTCTTATTATAAGAACATGATACATTCTACACAGATTTCACTGAAGCCATCTTCTGAATTATGAACAGAGATTTACACTCATACCAGATAAGGCATACTTTCAATTAACCATTCAATAGTTATAACAATTACATGAATTGTGAGTGATATATATGCATTATGGTCACGTGTATTGGTTATAGACACGATATAAATTATGCAGTAGAAGGCTGTTTGAATGTTTTTGTGATTTGATGCAGTTTGTACGTGATAACAGTTTCTGTGGGTTTTTCCTGTGGATTGTAACCGTGTCCCTCAGAGTTCATCTAAAGGTCGTTGAGACAGCGGTGATCGATGTTGCTCAGAGTTGCCAAAATTTGCAAGGCAGTAAAGCACTTAGCTAAGTTTCTGTCAGCCTGAGGCAGACTGACCGGCGTCCACTTCAATTAAGGCCATAAATTGTTGATTTGTTGAGTTGAGTTTTGTGTGGAATTATGCCCGAACGAATCATCTGGAAGATTCATTTGTGTCTTGTGCGTCCACAATTCCTACAAGCTGTTCTTGAGAAAACGGTGATGTCATCCGGCTCATTTCAGTTATCATATAGTGTCAATGCGGGCAGATCAGTAATATAGTTTAAAATTTAGTGTCCCCAACTGAGCAAGCCAAAAGCCAAAGGCGACAGTGGCAAGGAACCAAAACTCCTTCAGGGGCCAGAATGGAGAAAAAAACCTTGGGAGAAACCAGGCTCAGTTGGGGTGCCAGTTCTCCTCTGGCCAACGAACAAACAGTGTATGATTATGATTCTGGCAACATTACAGGTCTGAAGTCATATTAGATCGAAAGATATTCGAAAGATTATTCGAAAGATCGGAGTCGTCACAGTGGAGACGGGTTTAATAAGGGTGTCATGTCGATGCGGCATTTACAGGGGGGAGTTTAATTGACACGGTCTCTGCAGACATTTCAGGGATGCGTTGGTCATGTCTAGGTACAGGTCCACCATCTGATCTGGATACGGTCCGGATCCGGCTGACTGCAGTAAACCTCGGGATAAACAGAAAGACTAACATTAGCGTAGATTCCATTCTTCTTATGATGTAACGAGTACATCAGGTGTTATGGGAAGTGTTCCCGGTTCCGGCTGACCTAGTTAATGCAGCCTAAAACAATCATTTAACTGATTTGAGTAATATAAATTAAAAATGTTTTATGTGTATGCCATAGTAAAGAGATGTGTTTTTAGTCTAGATTTAAACTGACAGAGTGTGTCTGCTTCCCGAACAATGCTAGGAAGACTGTTCCAGAGTTTAGGTGCTAAATAGGAAAAGGATCGACCGCCTGCAGTTGATTTTGATATTCTAGGTATTATCAACTGGACAGAATTTTGAGACCGCAATAGACGTGAAGGACTATAATGCGTTAAGAGCTCGCTCAAGTACTGGGGAGCTAAACCATTTAGTGCTTTGTAAGTAATTAGCAAGATTTTAAAATGTATACGATGTTTAATAGGGAGCCAATGCAGTGCTGCCAGAACCGGGCTAATATGGTCATACTTCCTGGTTCTAGTAAGAACTCGAGCAGCTGCGTTTTGGACCAGCTGCAATTTATTTATTAAGTGAGCAGGGCAACCACCCAGTAGAGCATTACAATAATCTAGCCTCGAGGTCATGAACGCATTAACTAACTGTTCAGCATTTTGCATTGAAAGCATATGCCGTAATTTAGATATATTTTTAAGATGGAAGAATGCAGTTTTACAGATGCTAGAAACGTGGCTTTCAAATGAAAGATTGGTATCAAAGAGCACACCCAGGTTCCTAACTGACGACGAGGACTTGACAGAGCAGCCATCAAGTGTCAGACAGTATTCTAGGTTACTACTTGTGGAGTTTTTTTTGTCCAATAATTAAAAATTCAGTTTTTTTCTGAATTAAGTTGCAGGAAATTACTAGTCATCCAATTTTTTATATCAGCTATGCATTGCGTTAATCTTGTGAATTGGTAAATTTCGTCAGGGCGTGAAGAAATATAGAGCTGAGTATCGTCAGCATAACAATGAAAACTAACGCCATGCTTCCTAATGATATCTCCCAGTGGTAGCATGTACAGGGTGAAAAGCAACGGTATTGTCACTGAGCCTTGCGGTACTCCATACTGAACTTGTGTTCGGTGTGACATCTCTTCATTTACTGCTACAAACTGATAACAGTCAGATAAGTATGATTTAAGCCATGCCAATGCAATTCCACTAATGCCAACTTAATTTTCGAGTCTATTCAAAAGAATGTTGTGGTCGATAGTGTCGAATGCAGCGCTAAGATCGAGTAACACTAACAGAGAGATACAACCACGATCGGATGATAAGAGTAAATCATTTGTAACTCTAATGAGAGCAGTCTCAGTACTATGATACGGTCTAAATCCTGACTGGAAATCCTCACAGATACCATTTCTTTCTAAAAAGGAGCATAGTTGTGAGGACACTGCCTTTTCTAGTATTTTTGACAGAAAGGGTAGATTTGAGATTGGCCTGTAATTAACTAATTCTGTAGGATCAAGTTGTGGTTTTTTAATAAATGGTTTAATAATAGTCAACTTAAAAGTTTTCAGTACATATCCTAATGACAAGGATGAATTAATGATATTAAGAAGAGGATCTATGACCTCTGGAAGCATCTCTTTTAGTAGTTTAGTCGGTATGGGGTCGAGCATACATGTTGTTGATTTTGATGATTTAACGAGTTTAGCCAATTCTTCTTCTCCTATAGCAGTGAATGAGTGGAATTTTTCCTCAGTGACACTACAATGCACTGTCTGAAGTGATACTGTAGTAGATGGTTGTATAGTTATAATTGTTTCCTAATATTATCAATCTTGCACGTAAAGAAGTTAATAAAGTCATTACTGCTGTGCTGTTTGGAAACATCAGAAGTTGAAGCTTTATTTCTTGTTAATTTAGCCACTGTATCACTGTATCACTGTGTCACTGGGGCGGTACCCTTTCAAAGGGTACACCTTTATACCCAAAGAGTGCATATTAGTACCTCAAAGGTACATACTGGTTCCAAACATGTGCATATTAGCCTAAAGAACCTTTTCAAAGGGTACAGTCCCAGTGATAGCTTTTGTACCATTTTTTCTGAGAGTGAAGGACACAACTACTCAGCAGCTTGATGATCACATGCTGAACAATATTCCTGTTCATTTTTGTATTGACTACTCCATTTAGTTCTTTTAGGAGTTTAAATGTTTCCATTCATTTGTGTCCTCAGTCACATATTGGACAATGTTTAATTACACCTCATAAGCCCTGTTTTTAAAGGCATATTAAACAATTTTTTGTGCTTATTTATTTGATTCTCTATTAAAACAATAATATACATAATTACTGTAAATAATATAACCGAGGCAACATCTGTGGCATTACTTTTTCTGACAGTGGCAGTCAACAGAGAGCTTACATATCAGATATATAAAGCTTGAAGGATCGGGATCGGTAATCGGTATTGGCTGCAAAAATCCTGATTGGATCATCCCTAGTAAATACTTTGTGTCTTTTGCCCCGTGTGTGGGGTTTATAAGATATTTTAACAAAACAAACCACATTTATTTTCACACAAAATCTGTTGCTCCATTCAATAATAATAATTTTAAAAAATCTGCAACCATACACATATGGGAGAAGTGAAAAGCACATTTAAAGGTGTGCCTTTAGCCCCGTTGTACTCTATTGTCGACTTGATCAAATGGTATATAACGATATTGCAATATAAGTTAACGATATGATTTGCGATATAGAGTTTGTTTTATGCAAGACTCAGATAAAGTATAATGAACCCAAAAGTGTAAATTCTGTCATCATTTACTCACCCTCATGTCATTTCAAACATAAAAGATTTTCATTCATTTTCACAAATGAAGATTTTTTTTTTTTTAAATATGAAGATCAGGGCTCCGAACTAGTTCAAGGAAAAAACAACACAAAAAAAAAACGTTTTTGACGTTTCGAGCCCAATGTCTCTTCATCAGACAATGAACACATACACTGATAAGCTCATATATACACCACAGAAGTACATCACATGATCCACCACATGACAAAAAACATTACATAATAACTTTATTTATAAATATCAGAAATAATGCAATAAATCCAAACGTACTAATAAATGCCATTATTAAAGAAAAGGGCGAATATCAAACTCTTCGTTAAGACCATTAGGTGATAATGTGTTCAAAGTGTAAATACAATATGCTTCATGTTTTAAAGGCAACTTAATACTATCACCTCTTTGATGTAATTTTACTGTTTCAATGCCAATATATTGAAGTACAAACCGAATGTCTCAACTTAAAGTGTTGTGCTACTGGACTTTTAGGGTCATGATGCCTGATAGCACTTCGATGTTCAGCGATATGAGTTTTAAGCTGTCTGCTTGTTTTCCCACGTAACAAAGTCCACAAGGGCAACGTAACATTTAAATGACATTCGCTGTTTTAAAGGAAATCGTTCCTCGGATCTTAAAACGCTTAAAAGTTTGTGTTTTATACGTCAAATTGTATTGTTGACAACCTCCACTTATAATTACCAAAAGGTATTTTACTCAAAAATGTGCTGGCTGAGGAACAAATAGATCCGCCCTTACCAGCATATTACATAAATTTGGAGGTCTCCTTGCAGATTGGGGTCAATCTCAACAATGACCCCAGTGTACACCCTAAACGAACAGCGTGTAAGGGTTAGCCTAAACAGACAACTCATGATGGCTAAAGTGAACAAGACTTATTTGTAAATTTTTAAATGGAGATGTCATGTCCTCCAGTTTTGCCCAGAGAAGGTTGCTCTTTTCATCAAAGCCACGTCCGTCTTGCACAACATATGTGTAACACAGGTCAAATAAAGGGAATTATTTAATTTATACACAATTTAGTGATATCATATTCCCTTAATAAAAGTTGATAAGAGATGTAAAAATTAAGAATATTAAAAAATATGCGAATTTATTCTAGATAAAAGCTCCGTGATCGACCAATGAGAGCTCTCTGTCATTCGCGCCATGCGTGTCGACGAGCATGTGCAATGACAGTAGAGACGAGCTTGATGGAGAAGAGCAGACGCAATCTAATCGTCGTGATCCATTTTATAAATCCTAAAAACCTTTGAAAAAAAGTATGAGAAAGTTTGAAATTCCATTATTTTGATGTATTCTGAATAAGAAGCTGACTGAATAGGGAGACACATTCTACTTGTTCACCGACGCCATTTTCTGATCACGCACGCCTGTAGTTGAGGTGCGCCTGTGTGAGAGCAAAAATCGATCACAAAGAGTTCACCGTCGCCATTGTTGGCCACGTGTCTGTATAAGAAAGAAAGCTATTGATTCAGAGGCCAGGTTTTTTCTCCTTCCTTGTTTTTTCCATTTTTTTTCTTTCTTTTTCTCTCTTTTCTCTCTCTTGATTTTGTGGAGACATGATGCCTGCACAACCTCCTGTGGCATCCTGTAGACTTCGGGTTTGATGGCGAGCCAACCAAATCTGTAGCAGAGGAGAAGACAACACGTCGTGGAGAGGAGGACGATATTCTTTCCTTGAGTTTTCCAGTGTTGCTCCGTGAAGCAAGACAATTTCAATCTAAAGAACTTTTAAGGGTGTATGGTCATCCAAAACCCAGATTGAGGAACATTGAAACCTTTACGAGAGTACTTGAGGTCTTTTGAGAGGGACATTATACTTTCTCTTTGTTATATTCTTTTATTTTATTGTTTTTGAGTATTGAACTGACGATCTGTGTATACATTTGAAAAAAGACAAGAGTGCACTCGGGAAATTTTCATAGTCAGTTTTATTGTATATTGTCCATGTAACATTGTAACTTACTTTCTTTTTACATTCATTGTGTACGTTTTTGCATTGCTTTGACCTTTCTCTTTAGGTCCCGCTTTCTCGCACACCACCATTGGTCGGTCATGTATGCAAACATTGGTCAAACTGCATCTCAATCATTACCCTCAGCACCACGGCATAAGTCAAGAGACAGAGCAGCAGCTTGCTTGTCAACAGTGGCACATGGCTCCTGAACAGCGTAAAAAATGCCCAAAGGCAAATGTAAATTCACAGATGATTTGGAGAGAAAATTCCTGTGTTTTCATCTCGGTCTGGATCCGTGTGAAGCAGAATGACCCGCAAAGATGACCAACTGATTTTTTATTTTATTTTAACCTATGGCCATGAAAAGGAACAGTGTCATGTAAAAGGTGTTAAAAGCTTAACTATTTTTTTTATTTGTTTGTTATTATTGTATTGTTGAGGGCCAAAAGTTGAATGGAAAGGATGTATTACTTTATGCATTAAAGTTCAATAACATGGTTGTGAACTACTGATCTATATAGAGAACTGGATTGCTCATGACGTCATAGAAAGTGAAGCCGCCGCGCCGCCATATTGGTATTCCCTAGTAAGCTCACGTGTTCCATTGAATTAATAGGAAATTATATGATTTTACTTAGAAAACATTGCCTAACGAGTCAGCGTCTTTATATTTGAAGTCTCCCTGTATATTCTTACAACGCAAAGGTCCTAAACATTTAAATGGTTGTTCGTTTAAAGTCGGGAATTTCCCCTGCTTATTAAAAAGTTATGTTCATATTCATTATAGTAGTGAACATCAGCTCGGCGGGCGGCCGAGACACTTCAGCATATGTATTACAAAAGTGCGCATTCTGAAATCGGAATAAAGATTTATGCCTTGATTCCAGAAATGGCCTTGTACTGTTGTGTTTATGTATTTATGTTGTGTTGTAGTATTGTTTTTATTCATACAGTAGGCTAACTGCAAACCTTTCAACAATGATTTCGTTAACAGCATGCATTCCGAAGCAGTTAATGATTTAACAATTAATAATTAACTCAACAGCATATACATAACACTTTACTCGTATGGAAACTGTAAACGCCATAAACTTGCGTTGTCTTTAAGAGTCTGAAATAGATGCTCAATCAGGAAATAAAATACACGCATCATCATAACTTATTCAGACAAATAACTCTGACTGCTTTATTTCCGAGATGATGCATGGTTTATACAATATAGTAATCATTCTTCCATAATTATATACATAAAGAAATATATTTTGTGTTTGGTCAGTTACCTGTGTCGACAGTGTGCGGTAGACACACCCACGTCAACGATTTCAATATAGGACTTATCCTCGCCGAAAAGACCATAAACATTACAGATAACATCTGAAGTAACTATTATTTACATACATATATCGTAAAAACGAATCCTGTGAGACCGAAATGCTGCAAAGCGGGTGATTTTAGGTCAATGTTTTGGCTGTAAGTCAATGATGCCCTCTGTCAGTAGGGAATAGTAAGATGGCCGCTCGAACACTTCCGGTGGCTTCACCGCCTGATGGCAGTTTAGAACGCAATGAGCAATCCAGTCATTATATAGATCAGTGTTGTGAACGCATTTGTCAAAGTTCAATAACATAGTATTAAAGTGCAAGTTCAGTCCCAACCATTCTTTCACAATTTGAGCCTGATGAATCTTGACATGGTCATCCTGGAATATGGCCATGATGTGTCTCACACACACTCCATCAATTAGGGTTAGAAGAACATATAACATAATAATAATCCAATCACAGACTCTTAAGCATTTGCAGTAGTGCAGCCCACATTCCTCCAGCATTCCATTAGAATGTTCAACAGTGCTAATCTCCCTGTTGTGATGTCACAGTGAGCACACACTAGAACTGAAGCTGCAGGAGTCCTGGAGCCCACCGCTTTCTGCAGTCTTGGTGTAAAGTGAATCCATAGCATTCTTCTACTGTACTTGGTGTTTGATGATAGTTTGCAATGGCTTGTAATACTAGAGATCAATCAGACCATTACAGAGAACTGGCATTTGCGGCCCGTTTAGCTGCAAAACTCGCTGTACCACAGCTGGAGGATGTCACTTTTCAACCAATCATCGGCAACTTCTTGTGGAATCTGACTGAGCAGTATGTCTATTTTTATTTTTTATTTGTATAATTCTATTATATTCTGGTGATGGAACTTATTTTAATATAGTTTTTGTGTAATTGTGTTAATATTAGACATTTTGGTTATACTTTATTTTGATGGTCCCCTTTAGACATTCTGTTGACTACAAGTAATGTTGCTCCTACAGCTTTAATAAGGATTAATCTATATGTCATTTATAATTTATGCAGTTAAGACTTGTAAAGTGTTTGATAACTTTATTTAATTTCTGTATATTGATTATATATGAAGACCACAGGTAAATATGACACTTATTATAATGGGTTTATGTGAAGATTGTTTTAAGTGCACTTAAACTAAAAGCTGTCATATTTTTAAAGACTAATAAATGAATACAAAAAACTGATAGCTTTCATTCAAGTTGAATGTCTGTCATTAATGTTTAAAAAAATCATTTTCAGAGACATCAGTAGCAGTTTTAGTATCAGTGATACTGGCCTTCATTCATAAAAAGATGCCATTACAACAAATATTTAAAATATCCTGTCTTTAAGTTGTTTCTACATTCATTTGGAGAGTAACTAAAATTATTACAACATAAAAATATTAAAATCTCCAATGTTAATTATTTACAGAACAAATGTGATTAATTAGTGTTTTTTTATTTTTATCAATTGACAGCACTACTAAAAACATTAAAAGAATGTCCAGAGGGAACCATCAAAATAAAGTGTTACTGACTTTTAAAAAAATAAAAAATAATTTCAAGAAATGTTTCGAAAAACGAAAATAAAGTTTTTTAATAATCAACTAATTAATCACATTTATTAAATAATCAATCAAATAAAACTGAGTTATACAAACATTTAAATTGCACATAAGGTAGTTTATATCTCAACTTTTTAATAATAGAATTATGTTTCTACTCCATTTTGTTGGTTAAATATAAACATTTAAATGACGACTGTAATAACTTATTTTCATGACAGATTTATTCAAATGCACATTAAATAATGAAGACAACACTAACAGGTTAAGTAAACATATAATGAATATGTAATAGAGTGGATATATTTAGCAAAATACTAGTTATTATTTTTCTAGCTAACTAACAAGATACATTGAATGTCTTTCTGAGGTAAATAATGTCTGGTGACTCTAATGACTGGTAGTTGACATGTAGGAGCAACTCAAAGTCAACAGAATGTCTGAAGGGGACCATCAAAATAAAGTACAACCAAAATGTCTAATATTAACACAATTACACAGAAACTATTTAAAAAAGTTTTGAACATGCTAGCAACATGCTAATTCATGTTAGGATCATGCTATAAACATTTTAATACATGCTAACAACATAATTCATGGTAAACATGCTAGAAATATGCTAATTCATGATAAAAACATGTTAGCAATGTGTTAAAACATTTTATTTACTTTGAGTAAAATCTTCAAACTTTTCAAAGATATTTCAAACATTCAGACAAGGCTTTGTCAAGCCAACATCAAATTTCGTCATCAAACTTTACTTGTCTTATATTATATTAACAGTTTTGTATATTTTTCAGGAATTTGGAAGTGATACAGGCGGCATTGAGCTACCCGGTAAGTCTACTTTTGCATATTAATACAGTATAAAAATCTAAGTCCATGTTTTGGAATAAAGCAAACGATCTGCTCACACAAAAACCAGCTCACATCATTAGAACAAACTAATGTAGCTTTTTCCCCCCACACAGTTCTCCAGACAGCAAATCTATGAAATGCTGACTTCCATTGCTACGTCAGCCACCACAACTGCAGCTGATTTAATGCCACAACTATCTAGGATAGTGGGCATGGATCCATCTGCAGTTGTGAACTCAAACAGGCCATCAACATCCTCATCCACTGAGGATTTTCAGCAGGACCCATCAGAAAGACCAGTGATCCTGAAGACGGAACAGCTTCCATTTGCGTATCCACTTGAAACCCTTTTTGGGATCACGGTGGATGGTCTCCTCAGCAGCGGTGAATGTGATTTCAGCGACTCTCTGGGTGATTGGCGTTCCTCTGAACTCGCTGGCATTGTGGTGGAGGTAGTTTGTCATCGGGTGAATGTGGTGATGCACAACAACATTCTGAAGATCAACGCAGCCTCGTCACCATGTTTCGTTTACTTCTGTCCGGATGATTCCTGCACTGATATTGGGGAATTACTGATTAGTGAGGTCATCCGAAAGCTGAGTCATTTGCATTGCCACATCACCCGCGCAGTGGCCACAACAGCCATCGGCACGGTCCTTGCGGCAATAGAAGGCAAACTCCCGTACGCTCTCAGAACGAGCCGTACGGTTGAGGCCACAAGCAATATAATCAACTACATTGTGGAGGATGTCATTCGGGCATGGTCAAAGAATCCTACTTCAGCGTCCAAAACATGGAAAAGCGGGCCTGTCCCAGTTCTGCGGCCGACTTTTGAGTCTTATGAGGGTGGACTGTCACTCGTCCTGCTGGAGTCAGAACAACCCTCAGGCAGTGACGGGCCAAAGACCACCACCTTATTTGACTCATTGATGACCGCTCTTTATATGTCAAAATGCAACGGTCACTTCAGCGGGCAGGACACCTGTTACGCAGCTTCAGAACGTCTGCATCAAAGGTTTGCAGATTTAATGAACTGCGTCCTGAGATGCGAGATGCCGCAGGCAGAAAGAGTCTCGGAGGAGGTCAGAACGACAGCTAAAGATTTTCTCCATTATTTTGTGGAGGAACTCGTGCAGCGTCTATTTGTGTCCTCCAGATTCCCCCGACCTGCGAAACTCCCTGAAAATACTCCAGTGATGCCCTTAATCATCAGTGAAGAAGATTTTGGTCTGACAGTGGTGGATCATCTGACAGAGTTGGTGGTCAGCCAAGTTTTTGACTTACTGGCAAAGAAATTTCCACCGACTGAACAGTTACCACCGATTGAAGTGCACAGTCAGGCTGTGTCGGTTCAGGAGGATCTACCACAACTGACCTTCAGAAACAAGTTAAAGATGATGAAGTCAAACATCCTTAAAAAGGTCATTTCTCCTCTGTATAAATGTTTAATGTTCTACCTAATACCTATACTTACTTATTGAAAATAATTCTGTTTTAATCATGAGTGTCATTTGTTTGCAGATGAAGAATCCCTTCAGATCTAAGAAGGACAGGAAGAGCAAGGGTGATACTGAGGAAAGTGCAGCTCAAGAACCCAGAAAGAAGTCGTCATTTTTAGGGCGGCTGATTTCCTTCTCCCTGAAAATGACGTATCGTGGCTGATTTTAGCCCGCTGCTTATCAGTGGATGATGCTGTCAACATGGGACTGCACTACATCCTGGGACTTGTGTAAGGATCCTGGACTTCAGCTCCTCTTTTAACACCATCATCACGGATACCCACAGCTTTCTGTGCCCTCCTCCATCTGTCAGTGGATCATCAACTTCCTGACAAACAGGCAGCAGCTAGTGAGGCTGGGAAAACTCCTAACACCTGAAGTTGCGTTTCCTCCTCACTGCTTTTTTCCCTCTTTACACAATTGACTGTACCTCTAAAGAGCCCTCTGTCAAGCTCCTGAAGTTTGTTTTCAACATGGTTTTGAACAAGTATTAACTGAGACATTATTAAAAAGATTATTTTAACTAAAGTATTGATATAAATAATGTGTACCTTTTGCCCCTTCACCACCTCATACATTTATGCGTTTTTAAACAAAATAAACCACTTTTATGATTTATTTTCACACAAAATCTGTTGCTCAATACATGAATGAAAAATAATTATGAATGTTGTTCGTATCTTTTGCTTAGATAAAGATTGGGACGTGTTCGTTGCATAAACTGTGTGTGGTGGTAGCAAGTACAAAACAAGCAGTCTGTGTATGCTAATGAGTTCATGCTGTTGTATCTTACTTGGTTACTTCTCCATGATTAAAACAAAAAATTACAATATTATAATTACAAATATTGACATACCATTAGACTGGGGGTCAAGCAGAGCAATATATTAATAAGATGTAAAATTAATAATTATATATACTGTATGTATCCAAAGTCACATCAAACACTGATCCAAAAGCTGATCTGTAGAAGAGCAGCCTTAGAAGCCTATTTCAATTTCAAGGTAATTTAGGGTCATATTATTAAATCTCCATACTTTCTGTCATCGACAACCAAAATACTTGGTTGTTGCAGCTAAAAGCAGCACATAAACAGAGCGTTTCTGATTTTTAAAAACAACTTAAATTATTACTATTATTATTGTTCTGTCAGTATGCTCTGGCATATGACATAACATATTTTTGCTTTGTATAGTTCTAGGGCCGTGTGTGCTTTTATTACCATTTAGCAACTTTGCATGTTTTACTTTGGAGAAATTATTACAATTCAGCTATGGTAGACAAATTCGGAGCACCTAGCATGAGATCTCACCCTCCCTTCAAAGCGCCTCCAAAGCCACGCCTTCTGTCTGCAAAGCGTCACGAAACGGCATTAAATGACCTCATGTCTCAAAGCATATAACATTACAATAATAAAGAAGATAAACTCTGACTTGTACCACCTGACTGCTGCAGATTCATTTCACCGTTGATAGTATTGACACAGAAATGCAACAGCTCCAGGTAGAATGTCATGGGTTGCAATCTCGTAACTACGGTTATGACATGGTGTGAACGCAGCATAAGCTTGTTGTTTTGGTTTACGAAGAACTGTCCAATCATTGCATTCGGACCAAATGCAATGACTGGACGAAAATTATTTGGTCCAGAGACTTCCACAGAAGATATATGTACATGTTTTAATATTTAGACCACTTCTATTGTTGATTGCTATCAGGATGTGAAGAGAGTTTCAACCAGTATAACAAAAAGTGTTTATAAAAGAAATTGCCTACCCTATCTTTAATGGGTAGGCTAGCTTGCTTGTAAACGCTTTGATTGCTTGTGAACCGCAGCGCTGACAAGAGTACAAAACCAATAATGTCATTCAAACATTTTATAAGACCTCATATTATCCCTTTTCAACCATAATACAAAACTTTCCTCTGAGCCTCGATCCAAAAACTCTTCCATAGTGTAATCGTCAGGATGATGTCTGATCGCGTCCTCCAGATGTCATAGAAACAGCCGTAAAGGAGGTTGGTGTCGTGAAACATTTGCCCCCTCCGGTCTCTTCGGATGTACATGTCCATTAGCTCGGTCAACCTGAAAAATGCAGGTTTTCGTCATGATTCGAGCGTTTAGAAACACAGTTTATCAGATGGTTGTTGTCAGATTTCACTGGCGACTTTAAAAATGAAATTTAATCGTAAGCTTGGTGAACAGCTTTGGAGAATTTGATGTTTTCCCATACAAAAAGATAGGAGCTGCTTTCGCATGACTGAAATAGCTGCCCAAGGGCCGTTTCAAAGTTGGCTGCAGAGCAATTATTTTTTTATTGAACAAAGCTTACAGGGGATACATATATCACAAAAAACACAAGTAGTAAAAGGCAATAGAGAAGATACAGTATGTTGCATGTGCTACGAAAAAAATCGGTCTGTGCGATTAATAAATTTACCACAGTAAGCACATATGCGATACAGTTTTACATTTGTGAGGCAGATGGAATTATTAGAAAAATAATGCATTATTTTTCTAATCATTTCTAATAATTCATCAATTATTCCTTACTTATTGTACAAGTAATATTCATATACAGATGATTAATAGATTAACAGATATGAATGAAGTTACAGATAAAGATACAGATATGACGTGACCGCTGATAATGCATGGGTAGATTCATTTGAAAAACTATCAAGTGTTCGTAACTGTACATAATTCTGTGGATTATGCTGATGAAATTACACATACAGTTATATTGCACTTTGTTTGTACTTCAGTAATGTTTTTTATCAAGTCTGGTGACCAAGTCTATGGCAATGAAATTAAATACAGTATGTGTTGCACAAAAAAATTTAGTATGATTGTTTTAAACATGTAAAACTGCAGCAATAACCCACCAAATCATTTTACAAATAGTCACATCAGTAACGGGCTAATATAGCATTACGTTTCACATTCCTCGCAGCTAATTCATTACGGTGACATAAAATAGTAATACAAAAAATACAAAAACTAATGAATTACCTCACCCGTGAACATGATTCCATGAATTCCAGTAATTCTTGTTCACCAGAATTCAGTGGTCTACTTTGAGAAACAGCATGCTGTGCAGTTGGTGGATTTGGGTGTATACTGCATGACATATGAGGACCCAAGATTTGCATGTGTACTTCAAGAGGAGTTATTAGATTATTGCCCTCACTAACGATTATTTGGTAATTGAGTAGGGTTGTGAATCTTTGGGTAGGCAGCGAATCAGTTCGATTCACGATTCATAGGTTTTCGATTCGAGACGATTCACATTAAAATTCGATGCGATTCGAATAATTCGATTCGATTCTGCATTTTTTATATGCATTCATAGGATTATTAAACTGCTTCCCCCAATGTGTCTTAGTCAGGGTGTGAATTACACAGCGGCCTTCAGGGGTCAGAGAGTGGGCAAATTTTTTTTTTACATTAACAATTTTGTTCATGTTATTACTTTATTATTATTATTATTACACACTTTATTTTAATAGCCTATAAAAATTGGCATTTGTAGAAATTTACATAAGCCAAAATTTAAAAAGGCTTTAAAAGTATTGTTAGTTAATGCTAACTATTGTGTAGGATAATGTTAATGGCTACACAACCTTATTAAAGTGTTCCAGGTACATTAAACATGCAATGCTTCCATGGAGAGACTAGAATATCATGCACTTTTCCAACTAATCCTAAACTAACGTTAGGATTTCTAACGGAATAGAAAGAAAAGCCCTCTTTGTTTTCTTTGTACGGAACATTTTCCTTATGATTCTTAAAGAAACCACGCTGGGTGTCTACTGTTGCTATAGTAACGAACGCAACTTTAATGCGCATCTGATTGATAGATAAACCGCAAGCTCTTATTTCAGTGTTGTTAATGTTGTAGTTATTTCAGCAGTTTCCTTTGTACATTTAAACAACATTAAGTTCAATTTCGATTTAGATAAAAACAAGACCAGACAGAGTCGGGTCTTATAGTTATTGCAAATGTGTTATACATTTGTTTATATCTAAAGAACCCTAGCTTGCAAAGCAGGAATCTCCAAGTTGTAGAATCTAATAAATGTGGACGGAGAGACCCAGCCTGCCGCCGCACAGAAGCCCATGACGAGGCCATGCCTCTAGTGGAATGAGCTCTGACACCTAAGAGGCAGCAGAGACCTTTTGACTCGAAAACCAGCGAGATAGCATCTACTATCCATCGCGATAATCTCTGCTTCGTAATCGCGCACCCTCTGGTGCGGCCGCCAAAGCATACGAAGAGCTGTTCCGACTGCCTAGATGCGGCGGAACGCCCTAGATAAACTCTAAGAGCCCTGACGGGACAGAGTAGATTTGCGTCTCTTTCGTCCTCATGGTGCATTAAGCGCGAGTGATTTACATGTTAAGTCAATGCAAAGACTTAAGAGGAAAGGCCTCATCTGCCACAAAGACATGGGGCTGGGGTTCTCTGTGGTCAGCTCCTGGGAGAGGACGGTCAGGTGGCAGATGGAGGGTGCCACCACAGAGTGCCTGGCCAAAGGCTGAGTTGGCAAGAGTCCCACCATCGCTCATCTGCCCATATCCCCCGACATCAATGACCTGGAAGCAATATCTTGCATCCACAACAGCAAGGAAAACTAAGGAAAAAGTTGTAGTTGTGGAACTGGGATCCGGTGTTGGGGGGTGCCTTTATCAGGACGTGCTTGCCGTCCAGTGCTCCACAGCAGAGTGGGAAGTTCCACCTGTCCTCAAAACCCTCTGCAATGGACCTCCATTCATCTGTGGAGGGCACAGCCATGAATTCATCCACTAAGCAGTCCCAGATTGCAGTCACCACGTCTGGGACAACCTTGCAGACTGTGGAGACACCAACACGGAAGCTGCTGGCAATGGTCCGGAAGGACTCTCCAGTGGCAAGATATCTGAAAGAGATAGAGAAAATAAAAAAATAAACGCAGATATAAATGTTATAAATGCAGATTGCAATTCCATATTAGCAAATATAAATTTATAATACTGGTGTTTGTGATATCATCATTTCTCTTTAGTTTTTTACAGTTAAACAACAACAAGCTTGATGAAATGCCCTTAATACTTTACCTTTATTTAGCACAGAATATTAAATGATTTACTGACCGGAGACAGATGGACAGGCGCTCTGCAGGTGGAATACAACGCCTGTAGTTGGTGTCCTGGAGGGAAATCCTCCCACTGACACAGGACAACAGGTCATCAAACTGGAACCAGCTCAGTCGGAAGTACCGCTAAAAGCAGCCGTCATTCAGGCGCAGCACCTGGAGGAGTTGGTGAAACTCACCAAGCTTGGTGTGCCTCTGAAGGATCTGATGGACCCAGACAAGGCGCCGAACGAGTCGTGTGCAGGGCTAAGTCAGTGGCGCTATGCAGGTCTTTGAATGCCTCAGGATCAGGGACAGACTCATCCAGAGAGTGGAGAAGTTTTGCCTGAAACACCTGAAGAACAGCCATAGTGTGAAGAGCCGAAGCAGCCTGGCCGGCGGAGGCGTACGCTCGACCAGCAAGAACTGACGTAGTGCGGCAGGGCTTTGAGGGGTGGGTCACTTTAGCCTGCCATCCCCTAGTGGAGGGCGGGCAAAGATGTGCGGCGACAGCTTCAAGAGGGGGCAGACTTTCATAACCTCTTAACTTATGCAGCATCGATTATCGAGAGCGCTGAAGAAGCACAGGATTTCGTCAGCTCGTCGTGAACTTCAGGGAAGAAGGGGGCGGGCCTTTGCAGAGGGGCCTGACGTACACACTGACAAGCAAGAAAAGCTAAAACTATAATCACGAAGCTAATGCACATCTGGAACCACGATATCATGCCAGGGCGCAAATACTTCAACGATGTAGCTCTACCGGAGTCAAAACATCTACAACCACATAAACAACTTCACACGATCAGTTTAACAACTGTGTGTGTCCAGTGATGTCAATGTTAAGTTTAACCATCATAGAGTGAAAGTTTATCATTTGGACGTGTTTTGTCTTGCCACTTTACACATCGGGACTCAGGAAAATTGGCACTCGCACGCTGTTATCTGTGCGCACAGCCACACACACGCGAAGCACGTGCACACAGAGAGAGAGAGAGAGGCGCATTTCAGACAGCGCTCGAACACGAAATTGATTCCTCTTTCACGTTTACTTGTGATTGAACAGACACACACACAAAAATGTCAAAATACCCATCTCGGCAAGTATTCTCTCGGTTATGTCATAAATGAACAGTTGAAAAAGAAACCGGATGTGTGTCAGTATATTCGGTCCGTGCATATGTTCTTAAAGTGACAGCAGCTTAAAATTCCATGACACAGTAAAGGGGGTGGGGGGGAAGCAGCTTTAACAAAGTTTAACCTATATTTACTACCTTACTAACCTATATGCTGCATGCAAATATGTCTAAATATAATCAAAAGGAATCTTTTGAAGAGCCAATCTACTTCGAGTGTAACTAAACAAGCCAATGCACATTGGCATGCAATGATTGCACCAGGTGCTCATGCCACGCAGCGCGGGTATAAATGAGACACAGGTGCTTGCATCAAATTAGCTTCTTTTGCTGAGGAGCCGAGTAGGTAACTGGCACCCCAGGAGGGTACAGAGGACGTGGCGTCTCCGTTCCCTCCTTCAGGGAACGAGGATAACATATACGTAACTGAGACGTTCCCATTCAGTCGGTCACTTCCGATGCCACATCGGAGACCGACGAATAGGAATTGGGCACATAGCCAGGCCGGGGTCTCAGTACCACGTGAGTGTCACCCAGCCCGAACTCTAGGCACGATTCGTCGACCGAAAATGCCTGCAGGTCCCCTACTCTCTTGATGGAGGCCAGTGCAGCCAACAGCAATGTCTTCATAGACAGAATCTTTAGCTCTTCCAACTGCAAAGGCTCAAATGGGGCATTCTGAAGTGCTCGGAGCACCTGAGCAAGATCCCAAGAGGGTATGGAGGGAGGTCGAGGAATGATTTAACCGTCTCGCCCCCCTAAGGAACCTGACGACCAGGTCGTGCTTCCCAACCGACTTACCTTCTACGTGATCGTGATAAGCAGATATTGCAGCAACATGGACTTTGAGGGTGGAGGGCGACAGCCTACACTCCAACTCCTGTTGCAGGAAGGAAAGCACAGACGCGATCGAACATCTTCGGGGGTCTTCTCGGCGAGAACACCACTTGACGAACAGGTTCCACTTCGAGGCATAAGCCTGTCTCGTAGACGGTGCTCGTGCCGAAGTGATGGTGTTAACTACCTCTTGGGGTAAGTCACCTAGAACCTCCGCGTCCCGTCCAGGGACCAGACATGAAGTTTCCAGAGGTCTGGACGCGGGTGCCAAAGGGTGCCCCGTCTCTGAGTCAGAAGGTGGAAACCAAGTCCGGTTGGGCCAGTACGGCGCCACCAACAGGACCTGCTCCTCATCCTCCCTGACCTTGCACAGTGTCTGTGCAAGTAGGCTCACTGGGGGAAACGCATATTTGCGCAGGGCCAGCTGTGCGCGAGTGGATCCGTGCCGAGTGTGCCCTCGGTCAGCGAATAAAACCACTGGCAGTGGGACGTTTCCGGAGAAGCAAACAGGTCGACCTGTGCCACCCCGAACTGTCTCCAGATCAGCTGGACCACATGAGAGTGGAGTTGCCATTCTCCCGGGAGTGCAGCTCGTGACAGCTCGTCGGCCACACGGTTGCGCACACCAGGGACATGAATGGCCCGAAGTGACCTCAGACACTTCTGACTCCAGAGGAGGAGATGGCGGGCGAGTTGCAACATGCGACGGGAGCGCAGACCACCTTGTCGGTTGATGTACGCAACGGTCGCAGTGTTGTCCGTACGGACCAATACATCTTTGCCCCGTAACAGCCTTTTGAGGCGGCTCAGTGCAAGATGTACTGTTAGCAACTCGAGGCAGTTGATGTGCCAATGCAGATGCGGGCCCGTCCAAACCCCTGACACTGTATGCCCGATGTACGTGGCCCCCCAGCCCATGGCAGAGGCATCCGTGAAAACCACAGCATGCCTGGACACCTGTTCCAAGGGCACCCCGGCCCGAAGGAACAAGGGGTCTGACCACGGGCTGAAGGTTTGGCGGCAGGCCGGTGAGATACTCACCTGGTGAGTGCCGCGTTCCCACGCCCATCTCGGGACCCGGCCGTGAAGCCAATGCTGAAGCGGTCTCATATGAAGCAGGCCGAGCGGTGTTACTGCTGCCGCGGCCGCCATATGCCCCAGGAGCCTCTGAAATTGTTTCAGTGGGACCACCATCCTGCCTTGAAACGTGTTTAGGCAGTTCAGCATCGACTGGACGTGCTCCTCTGTGAGGCGCTCCGTCCGTTCGACCGAATCCAGCTCCATACCGAGAAAAGAGATCCTCTGCACGGGGGCGAGTTTGCTCTTTTCCCAGTTGACCCGAAGACCCAACTGGCTGGCTGGCTGGCTCACCGTAACCCTCAAATCACCCGTGCTACTGCCTGAAGTAATCCTCTGTGGAGGGTTAGATCGAGGCAGAGGCACGGGGACTTCACCCCTTGCGAGATGAAGTCTCGACCGCAACTCCGAGATGGTCATGTTCCCGCAGTGAGAACATGAGTCATCCACCAGCGCTGGTGACCATCCCTCGGTGACAAGTAACCACCGCATCCAGAAACACACAGATAGAATGTCGTCTTGAAAAAGACGCAAGCTCTATCTGTGTAAGCTCTTTTAGAAGGACGCTCTCCTTGGTGCTGAAGCACACAGGGGGAAGGGTCGCGCTCTCTCCTGACGTGCGCGCGCTCTCTCACAAAGGCGCTCTCTTACCAGCCGTAAGAACGGCTTTTTCACGCTCTCCACCTAGTGCACCGAACCAGCTGTGAGAACAGCCTTTGTTTGCTCTATCAAACAAAAAAGAGAGATGATCAAAGAACCACACGACCCGCTGCAGCGCTGTCACACTAACACCGACTGAAGAGATCGCTTCAAAAAAGCAGGCTTCAGTCAGTTCTACTGCGTAGAAGAGAGTGATATCTGGACGAACCATTTACCACTCGGCTCTGAAGCAAAAAGCTAATTTGATGCAAGCACCTGTGTCTCATTTATACCCGCGCTGCGTGGCATGAGCACCTGGTGCAATCATTGCATGCCAATGTGCATTGGCTCGTTTAGTTACACTCGAAGTAGATTGGCTCTTGCGAGCGAGATTCCTATTCGTCGGTCTCCGACGTGGCGTCGGAAGTGACTGACTGAATGGGAAACATAATTACTGTAAATAATATAACCAAGGCAACATCTGTGGCATTACTTTTTCTGACAGTGGCAGTCAACAGAGAGCTTACATATCAGATATATAAAGCTTGAAGGATTGGTAATCGGTATTGGCTGCAAAAATCCTGATTGGATCATCCCTAGTAAATACTTTGTCTTTTGCCCCGTGTGTGGGGTTTACCCCACCTCGTACATTTATAAGGTATTTTAACAAAACAAACCACATTTATTTTCACACAAAATCTGTTGCTCCATCTGTCTACAACCATACACATATGGGAGAAGTGAAAAGCACATTTAAAGGTGTGCCTTTAGCCCCGTTGTACTCTATTGTCGATTTGATCAAACGGCATATAACGATATTGCAATATAAAAATGCGCCAATGTGTATTGAGTTAATGATATGATTTGCGATATAGAGTTAGTTTTATACAAGACTCAGCTTAATGTATTTATAAAGTATAATGAACCCAAAAGTGTAAATTCTGTCATCATTTACTCCTCATCTCGTTTCAAATATAAAAGATTTTCATTCATTTTCCAAACACAAATGAAGATATTTTTTTTAAATATGAAGATCAGGGCTCCGAACTGGTTCAAGGAAAGGGGAAAAAAACGTTTTTGACGTTTCGAGCCCAATGTCTCTTCATCAGACAATGAACACATACACTGATAAGCTCATATATACACCACAGAAGTACATCACATGATCCACCACATGACAAAAAACATTACATAATAACTTTATTTATAAATATCAGAAATAATGCAACAAATCCAAACGTACTAATAAATGCCATTATTAAAGAAAAGGGTGAATATCAAACTCTTCATTAAGACCATTAGGTGATAATGTGTTCAAAGTGTAAATACAATATGCTTCATGTTTTAAAGGCAACTTAATACTATCACCTCTTTGATGTAATTTTACTGCTTCAATGCCAATATACTGAAGTACAAACCGAATGTCTCAACTTAAAAACAGTGTTGTGCTACTGGACTTTTAGGGTCATGATGCCTGATAGCACTTCGATGTTCAGTTTTAAGCTGTCTGCTTGTTTTCCCACGTAACAAAGTCCACAAGGGCAACGTAACATTTAAATGACATTAGCTGTTTTAAAGGAAATCGTTCCTCGGATCTTAAAACGCTTAAAAGTTTGTTTATACGTCAAATTGTGTGGTTGGTTGTTGACAACCTCCACACTTATAATTACCAAAAGGTATTTTACTCAAAAAAGTGCTGGCTGAGGAACAAATAGATCCGCCCTTACCAGCATATTACGTAAATTTGGAGGTCTCCTTGCAGATTGGGGTCAATCTCAACAATGAACAGTGTACACCCTAAACGAACAGCGTGTAAGGGTTAGCCTAAACAGACAACTCATGATGGCTAAAGTGAACAAGACTTATTTGTAAATTTTCAGATGGAGATGTCGTGTCCTCCAGTTTTGCCCAGAGAAGGTTGCTCTTTTCATCAAAGCCACGGCTGTCTTGCACAACATATGCAGAAGTGGATGTAGCAGAGGAAGATGAAGCAGGACCTCAACCAGAAGGACAAAACCCAGGGCTCCACAGGAGGAATCAGCTTAGTCAAAGATTTTTTGCTAATTAGACAGGATTTCTAAATCGCACAAAATGTCGGATCCAGCTTTTGCTTTCTACAGTCACCATTCATTGGGTACGTTTTTGCATTGCTTTGACCTTTCTCTTTAGGTCCCGCTTTCTCGCACACCACCATTGGTCGGTCATGTTCGCAAACATTGGTCAAACTGCATCTCAATCATTACCCTCAGCACCACGGCATAAGTCAAGAGACAGAGCAGCAGCTTGCTTGTCAACAGTGGCACATGGCTCCTGAACAGCGTAAAAAATGCCCAAACGCAAATGTAAATTCACAGATGATTTGGAGAGAAAATTCCTGTGTTTTCATCTCGGTCTGGATCCGTGTGAAGCAGAATGACCTGCAAAGATGACCAACTGACTTTTTATTTTATTTTAACCTATGGCCATGAAAAGGAACAGTGTCATGTAAAAGGTGTTAAAAGCTTAACTATTTTTTTATTATTGTATTGTTGAGGGCCAAAAGTTGAATGGAAAGGATGTATTACTTTATGCATTAAAGTTCAATAACATGGTTGTGAACTACTGATCTATATAGAGAACTGGATTGCTCATGACGTCATAGAAAGTGAAGCCGCCGCGCCGCCATATTGGTATTCCCTAGTAAGCTCACGCGTTCCATTGAATTAATAGAAAATTATATGATTTTACTTAAAAAACATTGCCTAACGAGTCAGCGTCTTTATATTTGAAGTCTCCCTGTACATTCTTACAACGCAAAGGTCCTAAACATTTAAATGGTTGTTCGTTTAAAGTCGGGAATTTCCCCTGCTTATTAAAAAGTTATGTTCATATTCATTATAGTAGTGAACATCAGCTCGGCAGGCGGACGAGACACTTCAGCATATGTATTACAAAAGTGCGCATTCTGAAATTGGAATAAAGATTTATGCCTTGATTCCAGAAATGGCCTTGTACTGTTGTGTTTATGTATTTATGTTGTGTTGTAGTATTGTTTTTATTCATACAGTAGGCTAACTGCAAACCTTTCAACAATGATTTCGTTAACAGCATGCATTCCGAAGCAGTTAATGATTTAACAATTAATAATGAACTCAACAGCATATACATAACACTTTACTCGTATGGAAACTGTAAACGCCATAAACTTGCGTTGTCTTTAAGAGTCTGAAATAGATGCTCAATCAGGAAATAAAATACACGCATCATCATAACTTATTCAGACAAATAACTGACTGCTTTATTTCCGAGATGATGCATGGTTTATACAATATAGTGCAATACTTGTATTAATATTTATTGTATAGGCTATTCCAATCAATTTCTGCAACTAAACACAGATATATGTTAATGTTTAATATTTCTTCCATAATTATATACATAAAGAAATATATTTTGTGTTTGGTCGGTTACCTGTGTCGACAGTGTGCGGTAGACACACCCACGTCAACGATTTCAATATAGGACTTATCCTCTCCGAAAAGACCATAAACATTACAGATAACATCTGAAGTAACTATTATTTACATACATATATCGTAAAAACGAATCCTGTGAGACCGAAATGCTGCAAAGCGGGTGATTTTAGGTCAATGTTTTGGCTGTAAGTCAATGATGCCCTCTGTCAGTAGGGAATAGTAAGATGGCCGCTCGAACACTTCCGGTGGCTTCACCGCCTGATGGCAGTTTAGAACGCAATGAGCAATCCAGTCATTATATAGATCAGTGTTGTGAACGCATTTGTCAAAGTTCAATAACATAGTATTAAAGTGCAAGTTCAGTCCCAACCGTTCTTTCACAATTTGAGCCTGATGAATCTTGACATGGTCATCCTGGAATATGGCCATGATGGTTGTTTAAGAAATGAAATGCTACACACTCCATCAATTAGGGTTAGAAGAACATATAACATAATAATAATCCAATCACAGACTCTTAAGCATTTGCAGTAGTGCAGCCCACATTCCTCCAGCATTCCATTAGAATGTTCAACAGTGCTAATCTCCCTGTTGTGATGTCACAGTGAGCACACACTAGAACTGAAGCTGCAGGAGTCCTGGAGCCCACCGCTTTCTGCAGTCTTGGTGTAAAGTGAATCCATAGCATTCTTCTACTGTACTTGGTGTTTGATGATAGTTTGCAATGGCTTGTAATACTAGAGATCAATCAGACCATTACAGAGAACTGGCATTTGCGGCCCGTTTAGCTGCAAAACTCGCTGTACCACAGCTGGAGGATGTCACTTTTCAACCAATCATCGGCAACTTCTTGTGGAATCTGACTGAGCAGTATGTCTATTTTTTATTTGTATAATTCTATTATATTCTAGTGATGGAACTTATTTTAATATAGTTTTTGTGTAATTGTGTTAATATTAGACTTTTTGGTTATACTTTATTTTGATGGTCCCCTTTAGACATTCTGTTGACTACAAGTAATGTTGCTCCTACAGCTTTAATAAGGATTAATCTATATGTCATTTATAATTTATGCAGTTAAGACTTGTAAAGTGTTTGATAACTTTATTTAATTTCTGTATATTGATTATATATGAAGACCACAGGTAAATATGACACTTATTATAATGGGTTTATGTGAAGATTGTTTTAAGTGCACTTAAACTAAAAGCTGTTATATTTTTAAAGACTAATAAATGAATACAAAAAACTGATAGCTTTCATTCAAGTTGAATGTCTATCATTAATGTTTAAAAAAATCATTTTCAGAGACATCAGTAGCAGTTTTAGTATCAGTGATACTGGCCTTCATTCATAAAAAGATGCCATTACAACAAATATTTAAAATATCCTGTCTTTAAGTTGTTTCTACATTCATTTGGAGAGTAACTAAAATTATTACAACATAAAAATATTAAAATCTCCAACGTTAATTAATTACAGAACAAATGTGATTAATTAGTGTTTTTTTATTTTTATCAATTGACAGCACTACTAAAAACATTAAAAGAATGTCCAGAGGGAACCATCAAAATAAAGTGTTACTGACTTTTAAAAAAATAATAATAATTTCAAGAAATGTTTCGAAAAACAAAAATAAAGTTTTTTAATAATCAACTAATTAATCACATTTATTAAATAATCAATCAAATAAAACTGAGTTATACAAACATTTAAATTGCACATAAGGTAGTTTATATCTCAACTTTTTAATAATAGAATTATGTTTCTACTCTATTTTGTTGGTTAAATATAAACATTTAAATGACGACTGTAATAACTTGTTTTCATGACAGATTTATTCAAATGCACATTAAATAATGAAGACAACACTAACAGGTTAAGTAAACATATAATGAATATGTAATAGAGTGGATATATTTAGCAAAATACTAGTTATTATTTTTCTAGCTAACTAACAAGATACATTGAATGTCTTTCTGAGGTAAATAATGTCTGGTGACTCTAATGACTGGTAGTTGACATGTAGGAGCAACTCAAAGTCAACAGAATGTCTGAAGGGGACCATCAAAATAAAGTACAACCAAAATGTCTAATATTAACACAATTACACAGAAACTATTTAAAAAAGTTTTGAACATGCTAGCAACATGCTAATTCATGCTAGGATCATGCTATAAACATTTTAATACATGCTAACAACATAATTCATGGTAAACATGCTAGAAATATGCTAATTCATGATAAAAACATGTTAGCAATGTGTTAAAACATGTTAACATGTCTTAGAATGTTTATATTTTATTTACTTTGAGTAAAATCTTCAAACTTTTCAAAGATATTTCAAACATTCAGACAAGGCTTTGTCAAGCCAACATCAAATTTCGTCATCAAACTTTACTTGTCTTATATTATATTAACAGTTTTGTATATTTTTCAGGAATTTGGAAGTGATACAGGCGGCATTGAGCTACCCGGTAAGTCTACTTTTGCATATTAATACAGTATAAAAATCTAAGTCCATGTTTTGGAATAAAGCAAACGATCTGCTCACACAAAAACCAGCTCACATCATTAGAACAAACTAATGTAGCTTTTTCCCCCCACACAGTTCTCCAGACAGCAAATCTATGAAATGCTGACTTCCATTGCTACGTCAGCCACCACAACTGCAGCTGATTTAATGCCACAACTATCTAGGATAGTGGGCATGGATCCATCTGCAGTTGTGAACTCAAACAGGCCATCAACATCCTCATCCATTGAGGATTTTCAGCAGGACCCATCAGAAAGACCAGTGATCCTGAAGACGGAACAGCTTCCATTTGCGTATCCACTTGAAACCCTTTTTGGGATCACGGTGGATGGTCTCCTCAGCAGCGGTGAATGTGATTTCAGCGATTCTCTGGGTGATTGGCGTTCCTCTGAACTCGCTGGCATTGTGGTGGAGGTAGTTTGTCATCGGGTGAATGTGGTGATGCACAACAACATTCTGAAGATCAACGCAGCCTCGTCACCATGTTTCGTTTACTTCTGTCCGGATGATTCCTGCACTGATATTGGGGAATTACTGATTAGTGAGGTCATCCGAAAGCTGAGTCATTTGCATTGCCACATCACCCGCGCAGTGGCCACAACAGCCATCGGCACGGTCCTTGCGGCAATAGAAGGCAAACTCCCGTGCGCTCTCAGAACGAGCCGTACGGTTGAGGCCACAAGCAATTTAATCAACTTCATTGTGGAGGATGTCATTCGGGCATGGTCAAAGAATCCTACTTCAGCGTCCAGAACATGGAAAAGTGGGCCTGTCCCAGTTCTGCGGCCGACTTTTGAGTCTTATGAGGGTGGTCTGTCACTCGTCCTGCTGGAGTCAGAACAACCCTCAGGCAGTGACGGGCCAAAGACCACCACCTTATTTGACTCACTGATGACCGCTCTTTATATGTCAAAATGCAACGGTCACTTCAGCGGGCAGGACACCTGTTACGCAGCTTCAGAACGTCTGCATCAAAGGTTTGCAGATTTAATGAACTGCATCCTGAGATGCGAGATGCCGCAGGCAGAAAGAGTCTCGGAGGAGGTCAGAACGACAGCTAAAGATTTTCTCCATTATTTTGTGGAGGAACTCGTGCAGCGTCTATTTGTGTCCTCCAGATTCCCCCGACCTGCGAAACTCCCTGAAAATACTCCAGTGATGCCCTTAATCATCAATGAAGAAGATTTCGGTCTGACAGTGGTGGATCATCTGACAGAGTTGGTGGTCAGCCAAGTTTTTGACTTACTGGCAAAGAAATTTCCACCGACTGAACAGTTAACACTGATTGAAGTGCACAGTCAGGCTGTGTCGGTTCAGGAGGATCTGCCACAACTGACCTTCAGAAACAAGTTAAAGATGATGAAGTCAAACATCCTTAAAAAGGTAATTTCTCCTCTGTATAAATGTTTAATGTTCTACCTAATACCTATACTTACTTATTGAAAATAATTCTGTTTTAATCATGAGTGTCATTTGTTTGCAGATGAAGAATCCCTTCAGATCTAAGAAGGACAGGAAGAGCAAGGGTGATACTGAGGAAAGTGCAGCTCAAGAACCCAGAAAGAAGTCGTCATTTTTAGGGCGGATGATTTCCTTCTCCCTGAAAATGACGTATCGTGGCTGATTTTAGCCCGCTGCTTATCAGTGGATGATGCTGTCAACATGGGACTGCACTACATCCTGGGACTTGTGTAAGGATCCTGGACTTCAGCTCCTCTTTTAACACCATCATCACGGATACCCACAGCTTTCTGTGCCCTCCTCCATCTGTCAGTGGATCATCAACTTCCTGACAAACAGGCAGCAGCTAGTGAGGCTGGGAAAACTCCTAACACCTGAAGTTGCGTTTCCTCCTCACTGCTTTTTTCCCTCTTTACACAATTGACTGTACCTCTAAAGAGCCCTCTGTCAAGCTCCTGAAGTTTGTTTTCAACATGGTTTTGAACAAGTATTAACTGAGACATTATTAAAAAGATTATTTTAACTAAAGTATTGATATAAATAATGTGTACCTTTTGCCCCTTCACCACCTCATACATTTATGCGTTTTTAAACAAAATAAACCACTTTTATGATTTATTTTCACACAAAATCTGTTGCTCAATACATGAATGAAAAATAATTATGAATGTTGTTCGTATCTTTTGCTTAGATAAAGATTGGGACGTGTTCGTTGCATAAACTGTGTGTGGCGGTAGCAAGTACAAAACAAGCAGTCTGTGTATGCTAATGAGTTCATGCTGTTGTATCTTACTTGGTTACTTCTCCATGATTAAAACAAAAAATTACAATATTATAATTACAAATATTGACATACCATTAGACTGGGGGTCAAGCAGAGCAATATATTAATAAGATGTAAAATTAATAATTATATATACTGTATGTATCCAAAGTCACATCAAACACTGATCCAAAAGCTGATCTGTAGAAGAGCAGCCTTAGAAGCCTATTTCAATTTCAAGGTAATTTAGGGTCATATTATTAAATCTCCATACTTTCTGTCATCGACAACCAAAATACTTGGTTGTTGCAGCTAAAAGCAGCACATAAACAGAGCGTTTCTGATTTTTAAAAACAACTTAAATTATTACTATTATTATTGTTCTGTCAGTATGCTCTGGCATATGACATAACATATTTTTGCTTTGTATAGTTCTAGGGCCGTGTGTGCTTTTATTACCATTTAGCAACTTTGCATGTTTTACTTTGGAGAAATTATTACAATTCAGCTATGGTAGACAAATTCGGAGCACCTAGCATGAGATCTCACCCTCCCTTCAAAGCGCCTCCAAAGCCACGCCTTCTGTCTGCAAAGCGTCACGAAACGGCATTAAATGACCTCATGTCTCAAAGCATATAACATTACAATAATAAAGAAGATAAACTCTGACTTGTACCACCTGACTGCTGCAGATTCATTTCACCGTTGATAGTATTGACACAGAAATGCAACAGCTCCAGGTAGAATGTCATGGGTTGCAATCTCGTAACTACGGTTATGACATGGTGTGAACGCAGCATAAGCTTGTTGTTTTGGTTTACGAAGAACTGTCCAATCATTGCATTCGGACCAAATGCAATGACTGGACGAAAATTATTTGGTCCAGAGACTTCCACAGAAGATATATGTACATGTTTTAATATTTAGACCACTTCTATTGTTGATTGCTATCAGGATGTGAAGAGAGTTTCAACCAGTATAACAAAAAGTGTTTATAAAAGAAATTGCCTACCCTATCTTTAATGGGTAGGCTAGCTTGCTTGTAAACGCTTTGATTGCTTGTGAACCGCAGCGCTGACAAGAGTACAAAACCAATAATGTCATTCAAACATTTTATAAGACCTCATATTATCCCTTTTCAACCATAATACAAAACTTTCCTCTGAGCCTCGATCCAAAAACTCTTCCATAGTGTAATCGTCAGGATGATGTCTGATCGCGTCCTCCAGATGTCATAGAAACAGCCGTAAAGGAGGTTGGTGTCGTGAGACATTTGCCCCCTCCGGTCTCTTCGGATGTGCATGTCCATTAGGTCGGTCAACCTGAAAAATGCAGGTTTTCGTCATGATTTGAGCGTTTAGAAACAGTTTATCAGATGGTTGTTGTCAGATTTCACTGGCGACTTCAAAAATGAAATTTAATCGTAAGCTTGGTGAACAGCTTTGGAGAATTTGATGTTTTCCCATACAAAAAGATAGGAGCTGCACTTGCATGACTGAAATAGCTGCCCAAGGGCCGTTTCAAAGCTTAAAGGGGATACATATATCACAAAAAACACTTAAGTAGTAAAAGGCAATAAAGAAGATATATGTACATGGCAATAAAGTACATTTCAATAAAGTAAACAGATATAGTCTACTAAAGAAGAAAAGGTAATTCACAAAAACATCTAAAGCAATAGAAATTGAACATGCAATAAATTAATACAAATAAACAACGCAAAAACCTGAAACATGAAAAAATTGTCACCTTCAGGTAGTCAGGAGCTAACCCAGATCTTCCTGTTGTATGACGATTGATTTTCCTGGATCAGTTTATAGACCCTTTTCACATTTCCGGGTTTCTCAGAAGCAGAAGTCACCATAGTTGGGTAAACTTTTATGGCGGTGAATGAGAGAATACTTTAAATATATATTTTTATGCTCCTATTTGCTCAAATAGTAAAAGAAAAACTCCACAATAGTGTTTTCAAAAACATTATTGGGAAAAAAATAGAGAGCGATTGAATGGCAGTCAGAAGACAGAAAGATGTCATACCATCACTCCCACAGCCGGTGTATTAGTAACACCCTCACAGCAGCGCTAACCGGATCGCAAGTCAAGTGAAGTGAAGTAAAGTGAAGGAGGAAGATTCTGAGGTAATCTGGTGCTGGGCCTGTCCACAGTGTGAGCGCTCGGAGAAAAAAAACCATCAAAGGTTTCATAATTTAGTGTGATTTATTGCAAGAGAAGCATTTGTAGTCATCCTCTGTGGACGGATTGCCCATACACCCTAAGTGGAACCATTGCCCACAGTCATCGCAGGAAATCTGTAAAAATAAGAGTAACAACAAAAACAGTTTTAAAGCAATGGTCCATTCATTATTAATTTGTGTAACCAAAAATGCTCAGTCACAGTTAACCAAAGAACATCTGCAGTGTTCTCAAATGTTTCTGCCCCCCCACAAAAGTGGCACAGGTCACTTCGGTCCTCTATGAGGTACAGTACAACACTAATGAAAGTGATGCACATCAAAAAGCACGTTAATAACATTCATGAGTTTAAAAAGCCATACCAGATTGGCGGAGTAGAGAAGCAATCTCCTTCTTGAGTCGCGTTGTCTTGTGGCGCATTGGAGAAGAATGGTGGTATTTTGTAACAAGAAAAAAAATTATCTGCAAAGTATTATCCTATTTGAATTAACATTTCATATTTGCTATATCACACACCTTAAAAGCGATGATGTAGCATTCCTCTGAAGTTGGTGAGGCAGGCTTTCACACACCCAGTGTGAAACTGAAACATGGAGTCAAATAATGCTGTATATGTTTGCAAAAGAAAATAAAGTTTTGGGAGAAAAAAAAGTTTTGCAAACAAAAATAAAGAATTGCGAAAGAAAAATAAAGTGGTTTCATTTGCAACGCTCCTTTTATTCTGCGTTTCAGTCAAGTGTGAGTTCGCGATACTGTTTTCCCTTTGCACTTAACTTTTTTGTGCGTTTCTCAACATGGCACTGTTTTGGCATAGGGGGTGGAGTCAAGAAACTGGGGCGTGTTCAGCGGACATGGTCACGCCTCCCTCTACATCATCTGCTCCAGACGCAGATCAGCACAGATGAAGGCACCATGGCTGAGAGGCATGCGTTTCCTTGTACTCACACTTTTACTAGCATTGAAACGGAAATGGTTTTGTTAATTAAATGTGTATTAAAAGCATTTGCCTTAGATCATGTTAAAGTGGTGTTTATTATTAGCCGTAGACTACCGTGAACTGTCTGAAAACGCCAGCATCTGCTGTTCATTTCGCTCAGTGTGCGTGCAGAAGAATGAGATAAACTTAAAGCCTTCAATAAATCAGAACACTGGGGATTTGCAGGGGTAAAGCTAACACACACTACACATAAGGAATAATTATAACTGACAAAGAGCAGAAATACATGGGGTATTGTAAATGTACACAAGGTAACTAAATGAGACACAACTAATCAGAAACTAACAAAGGGGATTAACACCACCAAATTTAGTATGCTATTTTGTGTGTTTGTACCTGATGAGCCAGTCCTTCATTGGGTCTAACTTTTTTTTTATATGCTGACTGCACCTGTTTTTTTTTTTTGGCCATCTCACAACCTTTTTATCTTCAATGATCCAGTTTTTGGGGGTGACACCCTCAAAATGTTTGTCACCCTCAATCCAAACAGCCCTTGCAAAAACCATGTCTGAAACTACAAAAGGGCAACTTAAAGAATCGATTTTGTTGCATGATTGTATATCATGCAACAAAGGAAAGATGGCATATCCTCCACAATGTGGTAGACACACAGCTTTGTAGTAGCTGTGTTTTAGCCGTGCTGCAGGTACAGCCAACAAAAGCAATGTCCAGGAGTTTAGACTGGTTTGGTGATCTGGAATGACACTGCAGCACAATTTAAACCAGGGGTTCCCAAACTTTTCCATCCCAGGACCTGTGGATTCTGGTGCGCTGTGTGCCCCTCACAGACAGGACATTCACACTGCCGCGCTCATATATAAAAAGCTAGTAAACATAGTAAGTGACCCGCCAAATTGGCTAGTGATTTCACAGAGTTACCCGCCACAGTTGATTTTTACCATTTGGCGGGTGTTAATTTCAAATCCTGTTAATAATGTGCGGTTCATGAAACACAAAACAACGCGTATTTTTACTATATTTTTACTATAATTTATGTGTATTGTTATTTTACTTAAAAGTGTGGTTATTTTTGTAATTTTACTCTTTTTGAGTTATTTTTGTCTTATATGTGGTGATGAACACATGGTGATGTGTACATTATATTTGTTTTAGAGATCGTCAAGAGTGATTCACTCAGAGGCTGCTTTTATATTCTGTATATATTATTTTCTTGTATACAGTAATTTTTCTATTCTGTGCCCTTTTTGCATTGTTTAATGCACTGAAAAGAGAGATCGTCAAGGACGATTCACTCAGAGACTGCTTTTATTTCTGTTGTTCTTTTATATCAGATAAAAAGATCCAGCAAAACTGCCGTCCCGTGTCTGTGTCCACAACGCAGACAAGTGTTTTTATAACTGGTGTTGCGAGCCACCGGTTACACGTGAACAGAATGAAAACAGCAATGAACCAGCAGCACTGACGACAACGGGACCGCGGCGACATTGGTGCAGGCTATTACAGCTGCCATGTGAAGGCATCAAACTAGTCTATCTCTCATCACGCTTCTACTTGTTAGCTCCTACTGAATTAACATATTTAACGTTAGCTCACCTGGCTGTTGAAGAGCATTTGTGACGTCTGTCCACCTCTTCTCTTTCTCACCTTGGTTGTGGTACATCTCGCATGAAACATCATAAAGGCATTCGTGCTCCTGCCACAGTTGAATAAAATTTCTTGTGTCCACACTTTACTTGAAGCTATGCTGCTGCTTGTTTTTCTTCAGGTGACCTTGACTCATGCTTTGCTCTCTCATTGGCTGCTCGTCGCGACACGTGACACCACAGAACATTGAGTCGGCCAACAGCTCCAGATATTTAGCATGCTAGATATTTGTCTGGCGTCGGCGACGCATCAGCGAAAGTCTTTAATGCGTCGTTGAGTAGTTCACACATAAAGTTTGGCAAGCACTGATCACCCGCTGATTTGCCCCCGATAACAGCCCGACCTGTCAGCAAGCTCGTTGACTTGCAAATCGGGCTTAAATCGTGCTTAAAATCCATCCGAGAAGACAACTTTTTTTATGAACAATATTATTTATTAACACCATTATTAAAAACATGAACTAGGGTGACTCTCAGTGACGACTTACCCCATGGCTTGCCACTCTTTAATTGTTTTTCAATCCTCCTGTCAAAGTGCTCCCACTCACTAATAATAAAAAAAGAAGCAAAAATTAAATAGTTATAGAGAAAATGGTTATTTGTAAATAATGGAAGGATGTCATGTTTGACCACTTCTTCTTTTAGGATAGGATCCTTACAGTACCTTATGCCAATGACAGGTCTTCACAGAAATTTCTCCTTAGCCTCCAGGATGGACAGATTTTTTCATAAAAGTAAGGACACAGATAATGGACTACCAGGTCAAGGGTGGCACGGCAGGAATGGTAGTTGATACAGTGACGGTCAAGGGTGCATTGCGGATCTTAGATCCTTTGAGGTGGGCCACAAAGTTGTCACATCTGAATATAATTGAAGAACAAAATACACAATGGTAGTGTAATTTTGTCTTACAACTTAGACCACACCGATGTATTGTATAATCTGAAAGGAAAAAAAAACAGACAATCACTTCCTTACTTACATTCCTACTTCATGTGATCAGCGAGATGTTTCAGAGAGCGGGGGGACCACATCACTTGTGTGGCTTGACATATTCAACAACCTTGCAGTGAATCGCGATGGTAAGTAAAATGACAGCATTCTGAGGTGAATAATGTTAAGGTTATAAAAAATTAAACTCATGGATTCAACTGATTATGCTGAGCAATGCTAATGCTAATCACGATGCTAATTGTTAGCTAGTTACCATTAAAACTAAAAAAGGTCCTATTTCAGAATCCAATGACAGAAAAGAGGACATGGAGGAAGGAGATAAGGAAAGCAAAGAAGAATAGGCCAGGCCAGAAGCAAGTGCAAAAGTTGAACCAATGGAGTGAGGATAGGATGAAGGGTGCGATAATGGAGTATAGGGAGCAGGTGGAGGCAGGGCATGCTCCACAACTTCGCATGAAGCACCCTCCTGCGGAGGGTCAAGAATCACGTACAAGGCTATACAAGCATGCTTCGGGTCACAAACCAGTCTTGCCTAATGAGAGTGAGGCACAGTTGGTTAGGCTGATCAAGACCCTTTCCAAGAGATGTTTTCCACTCTGTAGAAAGGAGAGCAACAGGCAAACAACTCCAACCTGGATTTTCATAAAAAAGAAGAGGGCTGGGCAGTACTGGTTCGAAAATGCATGCGGCGAAATCCTGACCTCAGCCAAAGGAAACCGGAGGCCCTCTTGCAGCAGCGATTAACCCCACAACAATTGAGAAATGGTTCCAGCAGTATCAAGATCTCCTTACTGAGTTGGGAATTAAGGATGTGCCTTCCCACATTTGGAATTGTGACGAGACAGGAGTGCAGGACCATTTTCTATCGGCGACTGTGATTTCAGAGGTGGGGAGTGCCTGCTACGAGGTCACCTCAGGCGAAAAGGGGGAGACGACAACAGCTTTGGCCAGGTTTAATGCTGCAGGGGACTACAGCCCTCTCTTGATCATCTTCAAAGCCAAGAGGTTAAAAGCAGAGTGGCTTTATAATATACCCCCAACACAGTGGTGAAGGTGTGTGATAACGGCTGGATAACAACTGACCTGCTTTTGGATTGGGGGAAGCAGTTTGTGGACATGCTCCCTAAGGATGACCTGAAACTGCTGTCCTTTAAAAAGTGATGTTCATTATTGTTTTTGTTGTTTTGTTATAGTGTATTTAATTAATTAGGCCTACACTTGAATAATAATTTAATGTGTTTGAGTTGAATGTCCCTGTCTGCCAATAAAGGTGTACCAGTTTGACAGTAGCGCCTGGAAAAATGTGGTTTTGGGTCAATGTGTTTGAGGAAGAGTCATCCATCCTGTGTTTAATGTTTCTTTCTTTTTTATTCTGTATAGTATAGTAGAGCTCTTAAGCTATTTAAAACAGTATAATATGAGGAGCTAAGACATTTGGATCATAATAAAAAATTATGCAGAAGATAAATTAACATAAAATGTCCCACTTTATCAGTATTCACCCTACTTGAAAAAACAAATATTCCATATGTTAGAAAACTCCACGGATCCGCCCGGGACGGGGCTCTTTCGGACCGTCCTGACGTACACTACACACAATATGAATTTCTTTTGCAGTTTTGGCCAAGTTATAAGCGATTTCCCTCCAGGCCGCGACCTAAAATGGCGGCCGCCGATGACGTCACGGGCTCGGCAGAAAAACGCTAATTTCTCGCGAACGGAAAGAGCCAGCACGCTCAAACTCTGGGTGGAAGGACCCCTCGCAGATCGCTACTCGGTGGGACCCCCGACTTTGACCGGCTATAACTCCGGGGCCGCCCCCGCAATGGTCTTGTTCAATCCGGCCCCTCAAGCACTATATATGGACCGAGTTTTCAGAATTTTCACCTTTTCGTTTCCGAGATATGAGCAGAAAACCAAATTAATTCACTCTTTCAGTCGGGACGAGGAGAGGTCAGCAGGGGTCCGGGAATCGAGAAAGCGTCCACCCCAAGACTATATGAATGGCTCAGGAGCCCATTGCTTTAATGGGGGAAGTGGACACAGTGGTGGTGCCACACTGTGGATGATGTATGCATGATGCCTGGCACTGTGATCTTTGCCTGTAGTTCGCCATTCTCTTTTTTTTTTTTAAATGAATCTGAGACTGAGTGAATTCGAGACTTGTTTTTAAATCCTTAATGTTGTCACGGTTGTGCTGATGCAGAAAGATGAATAGATCCAAACTTCCAAGTTTACCAATTGCATTAAGGCTACACTTCAACCAGGACAGCTATTGTAATGTAGGCTGCACACAAATTAATGTTAATGTTAAAGCTGCAGTTCCTAACTTTTTTTGGTTAAAAATGATCCAAAATCAATTTGAGCAAGTACATAACCAGCCAGTGTTCAAAACTATATCCTTACCATAGCCTGATTCACAACGGTAAGCTTGTAATAATGTGTTATAATTTGAGTTGAACTGGTAGCTTTCCGAGGGGAAATTTGAGCATGGTGCCATTCGTCTTTGCTTCATTACGTCACGTCTGTATACATAAAGAAAGATTCCGGCTAGTAGGCTATCGCATGTGAGGATGCTGCAGGTGGCGGATCATTTATAGCCTTTTCTCACAGCAGATAGAATAATTAAATTGATAATTTTGATAAAGTTTTCAGCCCCCTCCCCCTCTTAATGCGTTGTGTTTCCTTCCGGAGCATCAGTGAATGTTTGAACCTTTTTTAATAGTTGTGATTGAGTCCCTCAATCGTCCTCAGTGTGAAAAGATGGATCTCAACATCATACAGTCACTGCTGGAGAGGGTTCAAATATGCAAAGATGCTGGAAAACTGAAGAATTTGCAGGACCTGGAGGATTTTTCTGAAGAACGCTGGTCAGTTTAACTGCTCAGGACAAACAGTGGACTCATGAACAACCATCACAAAACAAAAAAACAGCCGTGGATCATCCAGGTTATGACACAGTATTGAGAATCAATGGTTCATAAACTTTTGAATGGGTCATTTTAATAAATTCAGCTATTTTTTTGTCTTGTGGACTATATGTAAAAAAAAAAAAAAAATATGTAAAATACCTTATTCAAGACAGTACTAAATAAAAAATAATGCATTTTGTATGATCTCTTTTATTTTGTTAAAATTATTCACATTTTCACAGATTCTGCAAGCGATTCACATACTTTTTCTTATAACTGTATATGTATATGATCTATTTATTATGTATGATGTATTTGTGTATTAATCTATGTCTGTGTGTATATGTGTATTTAAAATACTGGCAGACAGTAGGGTAACATACTGAGGTCAGATACAAACGTGACCCGTTCTGGCGAAATGAGTCGGAAGTCGCAATGTTCCATTTTAAAATACGGGCCGTACTTTTTTTTAGCTAATTTCAAAAATAGAGATTCAAAAATAATCTCCCAAAGTTTCATAGTCCAGAGTAAATGTATTTAAATGACTATTAAAGTTGACAAAGTTTTACTAAATTCGCTGGAAATTAACATTGCTTTTCTCAGCTCCTCTCGTCACTTCTGAGCATTTCCTATATTCCAGGTATCCCCTGAAACGTCACGATCTCTGCTCACCAAATATGGTGTTAAACGTTTTATAGAACCAATCAAAAAGCTTAGAAATGTACACAAACAGTGACATAAACACTGATCATTTGTCAATGGGAAGCCCCGTTTCGACTGACCGGCACGCGATTGGTCCAGCCATCCTCCTGTCAGACTAGCAGCGCTCTCTGTAAACAAGCTAGCAGATCTCCTCAGAAAGATAGTTCAATACTGTGTAGTGTAGTATACTGTGTGTAGTTCTGTTTATTAATTTGAGAAATGTCGCTGTCAAAAGAGAGCAAAGTCGCCAAAGCGTTAAACTCACTGGAGGCTTCTAACCTAAGCTCTGCTGCTGGTCAGCAAGAATGGCTAAGGCTAGTCAGTGATTTTTTTGGATCTGGAGACATGTCATCCTCTGATGAAAGCAACAGCGATGTCAAAGGTCCTTTGGATGCAGAAACGGAGCATGAATTTGTCACCCCTGTGGAAGAAGATCATGACGATGATGAAAACGTTGAACAGCCTGTGACTGATGTTGGGGAAGTTAATAGGGTAACGTCTTGCTGTGAAGCAGTTAGCAGTGATCGAGATGACGAGTTAGCCAAAATACGTGCCTTTTGCTGTAAAGGGTGTGATTGCATAGGCTAGCATTATTTGTTCTCTGTTTGCTTGTCTCTCTGCCTCTCTCACTTTCTCTTTCTCTCTCCCTCTCTCTCTCACACACACACACCCTCACTCTCTCTCTCAAGCAAAATTGTAGCAGCTCTGTTCATTCTTTCTGATTTTAGTAAATCTTTGTAAAAGTGCCTTTATTTATTCAAATAAATACTTTAAAATAATTTGAGCTTCAGCCTGGTTTAATAGCATTTATATATATATATATATATATATATATATATATATATATATATATATATATATATATACAAATGTCTTTTGTCAAATTAAGCTGTAAAATAAATAGTTTATCCCTTTAAATGCAATGGATTTTGAAAGATATCAACAAAAAACAGGCAAAAAAACTTTAAAAGTGATTTTCTCAGGTTTTCAATTGGAAAAAGGCAGACGACCATAATTCAAATGGGTATATCTTTAAAACCATTCAAGGTATGACTTTGACTATGATATCATTTTAAAGCTTATGGTCTCATCTTTCAATTGATACCCATTTTGGATCTAGCAAATGAGTCACAGTGACCCAAATTTCAAAATTGAGATATAATGTATGTGTGTGTGTGAGTATATGTGTATTGTATCTGACCTCGGTATGTGTGTGTAAAATTTAGCAGTTAAATAAATGATGATACTTACGTTGTTTACGAAATTACGTAAAAGTGCTCAACGAATGCGTGATCTGACCAACGCCTCCTTTGAACTGTGATTTACGTAAAAACGCAGATAATATATAAAAAAAATTTTTTACCTTTGCGACTGCTTCCCCGATTCTCAGCTTCACAGTTGGTCGAACATAACTACAGCTAGGTTGCATTGTATGAATTAGATTTTTATGCTACAGAGCTGAAGGCTTTCACAGACAAACTCAACTAAAAGCCAGTCAATTGTACTGAGCAACCTGCCTGCATGACATGGAGTAATCTTTAATTTCTGTTTCACAGCTGAATCACACCTGTTCTTCAGAGATTTTTTTTTCTTTTCAAAACGCATTCATTGTACTGCTTTAATTTCAATGGATGTTTTCTCTGTAAAAAGAATACACTTCAAAATTGTGTAACTCACATTTTTTTCACAATGGAAACTTTTGCTTGCATCAATTAAAAATAAACATGATTACAGATAAATAAAACTTATAAAAGTTATTTTCTATTCATGGACTACCATTTTAAATCACTATGAGAGAACACATTACATTAAAATATGCAACCACTTACAACATATAACAATATAAAGACAATAAAAGTGTACATTTGTCACAATTCATCTACAGTAGATCATAACCAAGCAATCTCTTGCTTTTAATTAGTTAAGAAATAAAATACACTGCTGATATAAAACCAATAATTTGTCCTATAATATTTTTCCAATATTTTCCTAATGACAATTTTATAATAGTTTATATATAACCCTTGTTTATTAAAAAGATATAATTTTTTTTCATCATTTACTCACCCTCAAGTTGTTCCAAACCTGTATTCAAACCTGTTTGTTCTGTTGAACACAACAGATATTTTAAATAATATTGGTAACTGTTGACAGTAGCCATTGACTTACATAGTAGGGGAAAAAAATACTATGGAAGTCAATGGCTACCAGCAAGTGTCTAACTGTGTGTGTGCTGCGGCAGTTTGCATAACATTAAAGCAAAACCAGACTTACTCGCCCCAATGGAAACCATATTTACACTGTCTGAGATATATGTGCCATTCACCCTATAGAAAATAGTAATTGTGTGAATTTATAATTTGTGAAATTGTGTAACTATTTATAATGTAGTGGGCGGGACGCTTCAGATTCTAGAGAGCATTTGATTGGACAGAAAATCTGATGAGAAGCTTAAGTGCCGAGTGATGTCCTCAAAATCATTCTAAATGTGAATTTTGTCATTGTTTTGGAGCCCACCGGCATATTGTCACAGTTGCGAAGGTTCAAAAATGGGCAAGAATCCAATTGCAGCACAGTTTATTACAAACACAAAGAAAGATAATCCACACTGAAATTCAGACCAGAAACAGTAACAGGAAAAACATCCAAAGACCAGGACCAGGATCTTCAGACCAACAGGCAATGAAAACTACTGACAAAAGACAACTGAAACACAAGAGTATAGGGGAAAACAAGCTTAACAACATAAGTAACTAGACACACCTGGGGAAGATAATCAACAGGGAAAACTACAAACATGGCCACAGGAACAGGACACAGGAATGAACAGAGAAACAATGGGAACTGAGAATACACTTCAACGTAAAAGTCCTACAAGACACAGAATCGGGATCATGACACATTCATACTAAAAGCCAAAAAACTTCAATTTGGATTTCATGGGGTCTTTTGTTGTTAATTATTGTTTCTAATTATTATTGATTATGATGTCATAAAGGCTGCATGCATAATTATAGAATAATTGGCAAAATTGGGGGGTGCTGGATGGCAGAAGCAGGCTAAATACACATAAATTGCGCAGATATCAACATAAATACATACTTTTTAATAAAAAATAAACATGAATAAGTTTCTTCATGTTAAGACATTTATGTTTTTTTATTTACTCTTATTAGTACTGTCAAATGATTAAAAAAATGAACTAGATTAATCACGATTAATTGCCGTTAAAACACTTAATTTTTTTATGTATTTTATAATGTAATAATTACACAGTGAGTCCAGACCTTAAATTCATTTAAAATCTTTGGGATGTGCTGGAGGAGACTTGAGTGAGTGATGAGAGTGATGAACTCTTGCATTGTCAATACAAGATCTGGACCAAAAACTGATGCACCTCTTGATGGAAATAAGTGCTGTGATGTTATTTCCATCAAGACGTTTCTTCTTCTTTCAGTGAATTTATGGTCTGGACATTTTCTGTGAAAATGATTCTTTATGCTCCCTCCCAACCATTCTGATGAATCTTGACATTGTCATCCTGGAATATGGCCATGATGTGTCTTTCTACATGGTTGTTTAAGAAATGAAAAGCTACACACTCCATCATTTAGGGTTGGAAGAACTGTTGCCAAACATATAACATACTAGAAACATAAATATCACTGCAATAATGATCCAATCATTGACTCTTAAGCATTTGCCAATTTAAATCCAAACAGCAACTTTTTTTTTTGGCCGGTGTATAATGTAACGCTAGGCAAAGCATGACAGAAAAAATGGATGCTGCGTTAAATATTTAGCACCCGAGTCTTCTCCTCCCATTTCTACCAGTGATGCTTGATTCAGCTTCCCGCGTCTACTACCTGCGCAGATATCAACAGCGCAGCTGGGTTGTAGGTTGCCAGGTCGAGGTCACAAATGGGTTGAAATTTGCATGATGTGTCAATTGTGTGAGTAGGATGCGTTTCATACAAGATATGGCAACTGGACAACCTTGGAATAATATATTGATGTGATTATTGACTTCTAGAATTGTGAAATTTAGAATTTATGAAAAGCTGGGAGAATCTGGGGCATTTTTTTGTTGAACTGAGACTTTTGTTGAAATAGTACTATAACTTGCTTACACTTTTACTTCTTCATATGAAACAGTACTTTTCCCAAAATATGTCTGGCAATATGTTTTTTTGATAATCGGCTCACCTAAATGTGCCTTTATTCCATTAAAATGGTTCAGGAAGACTACTTATTGTACTACTTTAAATAAAAAAATCGTAATGTTTCTTGTCTGTTTTTTCCCCCCCTTTTTATTGACAGATTAATTTATAATGGGAACAATTTGTTATAAAAAAACAGCAACATGGGTTGTCAAATACAGAAATATTTTCACATTGATATGTTATAGCAGTAAGAATACATTGCTCTAGCTTACATAAAGATCCATTAGTGTTTTTATAGATGTCTGTTTTAATCAATTATTTTTCAATAGAATTGAATATGAAATTAATAGAATGGCATAGAAATTAAAAGAAAAATAAATGCAGTCAAAAAAATTTTTTAACTTGTGAACTATATAGAAGTTAAAGGAAAGTTCATGTTCTTTAATTCACTGTTTTTTTAATGTATAATCGAGAGGAAACTGTTTGTTGTTTTAGTATTAGCACATCTGATCAAAAATATAACCTACAATTAAAGGCATGAAAAATAAGAACATAGGGCATCTCTAATCGAGTTGGCAGGGTTGTTGGATGGAAAGATACTCCATCAATAGTCTTCATTGTGAATTTCACAGAAATTGTGAAGCACACAACAGGCCGCGATGGTGGTGTTGATGTTCTTGATGTCACAGTCGTACGTTTGTTTTCTGCATATGGTTTCATTAGCCATTTGAGAATAGGACAAGCTGCATCACCTAAAAAACACTATAGGCACATCAACATTATCAATTCTTTCTGTGCAGATAGGGAACAGTGTACCACTATGGCCCCTCTAGTTAAGTGATGAATTAATTTGTGAACTTATGTTAATGTCCCAGAACCTCATTTGATGATCTACCAAAGCTCATCATGACTGAATGAAAACTTTTACGGATATAATAGTCTGCACGGCTGACAGGTGGACATAAAATACCAATGTGGATCCCATCAATATCCCCAGTACATTGTGGGGAAACCCCAATGACCAAGACATTTCTCTACAATGACTTATGTAACATGTTTTTATTTATTTATTTATTTTTATCATGTAAGCAGTGGATAAACCAATCCCAAATAAAGGTATGGTAACACTTTAGAATAACGGTCTGTCATTAATGCAGGAAGTAATGCAGGACTAATGAGTAGTACTACATTAACACTTCAGCTACTACTATTAACTAATATAGAAACAAGCTTAACTAATCAGTAAGTAATATCAAATTTAAGAGATAGTTCCTTGTTAAGTAATCAATAATTACTGAATGAGATTCATTAATAACTATTAACTAACTGACAAATTATAAAGAACATTACATAATCAGTCATCTTTTTTACTTTGAATAAAGTCATAAAATGTGTCACTAATTACTGAAGTACCTAATCACTATAAGAACTACTAGTGAACTGGACCATTATTTTAAAGTGAAAAATATGTTTTCCCGCTTTAAAATAATGGTCCAGATCACTAGTAGTCCTTGAAGTGTGAGGTACTTGAGTAATTAGTGATGCATTTTATGACTTTAAAGAAGGACAATCTTCAAGAACTACTAGTGATCTGTACCATTATTTTAAAGTGAAAAACATCTTTTTCATTTTAAAATAATGGTCCAGATCACTAGAAGTTCCTGCACAGTGATTAGGTAACACTTAAGTAAAAAAAGACAATTGCTCACATCTCAAACACGTTAATGCTGTGATTAGTAATTAATTATTAATTCTTTATAATTTGTCATAGTTACCTATTAGTTCTTAGTGAAGCCAATCTCATTCAGTAATTATTGATTACCTAATAAGGAAATATCTTAGTCCAAAATTTGATATTACTTACTGATTAGTTAAGCTTGTTTCTATATTATTTAATAGTAGTAGCTTTAGTGTTAATGTAGTACTAGTCGTTAGTCCTGCATTACTTCCTGCATAGTTACCTATTAAAGGTTTAGTTCACCCAAAAATGAAAATTCTGTCATTAATTACTTACCCTCATGTCGTTCGACACCCGTAAGACCTTTGTTCACCTTCGTAACACAAATTAAGATATTTTTGTTGAAATCCGATGGCTCAGAAAGGCCTCCATTGGCAGCAATGACATTTCCTCTCTCAAGACCTATAAAAGGTACTAAAGACGTCGTTAAAAAGTCCATCTCACTACAGTGGTTCTACAATAATTTTATGAAGCGACGTGAATAGTTTTTGTGCGCAAAAAAAAAAAGTCAAAATAACGACTTTATTCAACTTTATTCTTGTCTTCCGTCTGGACCTTTGACGTGAACTCACGAAGCACCACGACGCATGCGCGAGAATATGACGTAGAGCCGGCGTTCGGGCATCCAGGAAATGCACACTTTAGCACAATTTTGAGCACTACGCCAAGACCTAAAGCACGATCAATGTAGAATTCAACAGCTTAGATACGGCGCGTCTTCCTCTGCTTCCTCCGCCGGCTCTACGTCATATTCTCACGCATGCGTCGTGGTGCTTCGTGAGTTCACGTCAGAGGCCCACACGGAAGACAAGAATAAAGTTGAATAAAGTAGTTACTTCGATTTTTTTTTTTGCACACAAAAACTATTCACGGCGCATCATAAAATTATTGTAGAACCACTGTAGTGAGATGGACTTTTTAACAACGTCTTTAGTACCTTTTATAGGTCTTGAGAGAGGAAATGTCATTGCTGCCAATGGAGGCCTTTCTGAGCCATCGGATTTCAACAAAAATATCTTAATTTGTGTTCCGAAGATGAACAAAGGTCTTACGGGTGTCGAACGACATGAGGGTAAGTAATTAATGACAGAATTTTAATTTTTGGGTGAGCTAACCCTTTAATGACGGACCATTATCTATCTAAAGTGTTACCAAAGGTATTTTTTCATTGCACTGTATAGAAAATAATACAGATGTTGGAAGTTAAAAGAGGTTCAGGTTTTAAGGAAGAGGCAGTTTTAGAGGTAGTGTTATTCTCTGAGGCAGTGTTAATCTAAGAGAGGATGAGTGGATGTTGCCACCTTGTGAATCAAGCAATTAATAAGACCAAACTATAATAAAACGTTTCTCATACTGACACAGCTTGGTCGAGTAACTGCATATTCTACATTTGTTCTTCAGGTCGAATAAATAAAACAGCCAGTAACTTTATAACAATCTGATGGTTTAAACTTTCAATGGATCTTTTGTAACAGTTTTTTCTAAACTTCTCCATGTCTAGAAGCTATACAATCAATCAACAAAACACTACAATCAACGAAATAACTGTTTTGAACTGTTTTTACCACAAGGTAAGCAACTAATACATGCAATATATCAGGTTATGTTAAAGATGAGGAGGCAAGAGGCATAGCGGATCTAATTCCAGCTACGTTTTATTCAATCAAACAAAAGAACAAAAAGAAAAACAAGAAATAAACAAAATTGTGTTAACCACAACCAACACAAGACTGAGAGAATTGAAGGCATTGAATTGAAGATAATTGAACTCAATACAAAACAGGCATGAACTAATCAATGAAATAAACAAAAATCCTTGAAAATGAAACCAGAACACCAACATAATGTGACGATATTAATAAATATAACATGTAAACGTAGTCATTGACTTGACTGATGTGTCAGTCAGCTAATATGTTAATTTCTTGCTGTTTTGCTGATATCCCATCAGAATTGGTAAAAAATAAAAAAAAATAAAAAAAAATTAATGCTTAGGAATCTTTAACTGATTTTTACATATGAACAAGGGCTGTGTGACTACCCAATTTCACAATTATTTAATATTACATGTAGCCTAGTTAGAAACAGTAAACAAATTATATAGTCAAATGTAAAAAATAAAAGTCTTCACTGTATAAATTAAATATAAATCTGTTAGTATTAAAGCTATACTAGTTATTCAGTCAAGAGCAGCAAGTTATTTACTCCTTTGTTTGATGAACATTAATGGAGCAATAGGTATATAAGGCTGCTAATTACCATATTGTTCTGAATATAAATGAACCCCCTTTTCAAGAAGACCAAATATTGTCTTTTAAAGAAAATGCTTTGAAAATAATTTTTCGTATTGCATATTTAAATTTTTGCATTTAAAGTATGCTAAATACTGGTAAAATGTACCAACAATCATATTCAGAAATAAACACTTTATGGCATAGCTATCATAAAAATAACCTTAAGTTCTCATTTAATAGATTTTACAATGACTAATTTCTCAACGTTTTTTATGTACAGTGACACATGCCGGCATGTCAAAAACAAACGATATAATTATAATTCATATACTGAACACAGTAAAATCAAGTATTTCTAATCTCTTTCACAGGTCTGCTTCCTCACAGACTCACTGGCTGCATCCAAAATCGCATACTTAGTAGGCGAAAAACAGTATATGAAAAGAGTAGTATGCAATGCAAAACTGCTGTTCATTGTGTTTAAATCACACTTATTTAACAACTGACGAGTAAACCGTTGAGTTGTTAAATATTTAAAGACAGTATATATTAAATATTGATATTTAATATATTAAGTTGCTGTAAAAACACATTTAATTTTTATATAGCTAACAGTCATGCTTCATTAAGCACATTTCTCAAGATCTGTTAAACAATATTTCCTGGAAAGCATTGCTTTAACTGTGTACAAACATCTGATAAACATCTGTTTTCAAAAAAAAAAAAAGTGTGGATGCACTCTTAACCATATGCAACATAGATGTTTCTAAATGTGTGTTTAACATTTGACTGTAACGAGGACTCAGGCAGATTGGGATCCATGTGCAGTTTATTAAAATAACAAATTCATAGTACAAGCAGGCGTGGGTCGGTAAACCAGGGTGAACAGCAATATCAGAGGCAGTGCATCAGTCGTGGTCATAACAGGCAATAGGTCAGGGCAGGCAGCAAACAAACGACAATCAAAGTCCAGGCAAACAAAGATCAAGGGCAGGCAGAACAGGGTCGTAAACGGTAGTCCAAGGCAGAGTCAAACACAGGCAGGATAATTACAGAGAATAACGCTCAGAAATGCAGCCGGGGCAAACAAGACTTCGCATTGAATAAGTGTGAGATCAGAGTTTATATAGGCAAGGTGATGAGGAACAGGTGTGCAGTAATCAGTCCAGGAGTGAGGGTGTATGGGAAATGAAGTCCGAAATGGAGGTTAGTACTCTGGTGAGTTCGACCTCTGGTGGCCGGTGGAATCTTCACCGCCGTTTGTGACATTGACAGAGGACATTATGGCAGATGAAACTCTTTAAAAAAAATACATCTTCCAGATGAAAACACATCAAATAGCCACGTGGGTGTTGTATGTGTGCTATAGACCATATGTAGCCCTGCCCCTTTTCAGTGCTGCACTCGTTGTCTTATGACTTCCGGTTTGTATTTCGATAGCAATTTTAATATCTTCCCAGTCTACTGATATTGTTAAGACATCTGCTTTAAACATTGCAATGCTCATGATAATTTTCGTTAACTCTACAATAAGTAAATTCACTTCACCAGCTAATTGTTCTTCAACAACATTGCCATAAACAATATACAGATCAAATGTCCGCAGACAGGGGTAAGAGCTGCGGTTGGTGAGCTCACAGCATCATCCTGCAAGTGGTATGCTGCCATGGATGAGGCAATTGGGGGCAGACCTTCCATTAGTCCATCTACCCTCATTGCCTCATCTGGCCCGGATGTTGCTGTGAACACACCATCCTCAGTGAGCTCAGAACCAGAGAGAACAGGGAGCAAAAGGAAACAGTTTGAGGACCTAATCCAGGAGAGAGAAGCTGAGAGAGAGTGTGAAGCAACTGAGAGGGAAGAGAGACAATGGCAGGAAATGGAGAATGACGAACGAAGAGAAATAGAGAGACAGGAACGAGAAGTCAGAGAAAGAGAAGAAAGAAGACATCAGGAAGCAACTGAGAGAGGAAAGTAGAGAGGAAGGCCAAGGAAAGGGAAAAAAATGATTTCTGTCAGGACCACTATCGTCAAAGATGATTGACTATTAGCATACAGTTTGGATTGGCGGTATGGTTCTGTTCTGGGCAAGAACTCCCTGCGCATCCATGCAGCCTAGCATGGATGAGAGCAGGGAGAGGAGCAATAACCCCCCTTAGGTTAAACAGAACAGAACCAACATAATGTATTGCAGATATCATTAATGTTGATATTTAAATGTACAAAATAATTCGGAAATTTAGTCTGATTCAAGGATAATCAGAATACCAAATCCTGACTGGACGAGAGGAGGAGCTGGGGATGGAGGAGGGTAAATGAGCTCTGGAGAAACGCGAAAGCAGCTGATAGTACTGAAGGAGCTTATATATGTATGCTGTGGTAGACGTGATCAGCTGACAGTCATCTGATGCGAGCTTGACTAACGTGACCTGCCAGAACTGACGCTACGCTTGATGTTTGTGTTTCTTTAAAAAGAACTCCCTTTCTTTTCATGTTTAATTGATCCTGTGCAAAAATATGACAGCCTATGGTTAGTCTATCTAATCATCCAGTTACCAACATATTTATCTTAATTGCGAATCCTCATTTTCATAACTGTACATTAAAATCAACTGCCAGTCTCAAGTTACCAGTTTGATCATTGCTAGCCCTACTCTGAACTGAAGTAACTGAGCTAGCTAATCGATTACAAACTGCTAAATGTTAACTCGCAGAACACTGACAGCTGTAGCCTACTTCTCCACATTAGCTAAATATTTGTGTACTGTAACTTGCACACTGCACGATATATGCGTGTATTACTAGCACAGATGTAAGCGTAAGGATTGTTATGTTAAATTGCGAACCGATATCTCTAATCTGATTAACTGGTACCCTATTGGAGCCTTATTACCTCACACAGCATCTCATAAAATGTATTCAACAAACAAGCATGATGTTAAACCTCACTTCAAATATGATGTTTTCTTGTTCTTCGGTATCTTGCAACCATATTCTCTTGTCCTCGGCTCGTCCGTTTGAAAACTGTGCGCGCTGCCGGCAAACGTCAAAAAAACCCTCTTTTGACAAGAGGTTAAATGAGATGTCAGTCAGCACCAGCAACTGCCAGCAGCAAATTAAATGTTGGGGTGGCCAGTTGGATGTCAGGGGTGTTCAGTACCACCCCTCTGGCTCCGCCACTGCATGTTGCCCTTACCCAGATGACCTAAACAAGTATATTCCCAATACTTAGCTATAGCAACAAGCATGTTGCCAATACCTGATTGCTTAAGCAACAACATGATTGATATGCCGTCTGGAATTAAGAAAGTAAAGATTGAGTTATCAAAATGAATCAGGCACTGCTTGCTTATGGTTGTATATCAGCAGTCCAAGTTCCAGTTTCTTTGAGTGATGAATGCTACCACCACCTACTGGTGTTGACCGTTATTCCTCTCATGCAGGTTGGCTGTAGTCTTGGTAAACCTTCATCCGTGCAAGCTGTCTTTAATAATCTTTAATAATCAAAATGTGAAAATGGTTCCTTCTCTGATGTGTCCATTGACCACTTGGGGAAAACATCCTTAACTGCGCCCCTGCACACGAACTGCTGTGATCTAGAGATGAGCGATGGGGATTTCCTCTTCAAATATCCTCTTCACTTGGAAATACGTCATAATACTGAAGTAACGTCGATGACAACTTCTGATTCACACAGAACATGTCACCAATTAACAGCTGATAGTTTAATGCTACAAGCATGATGCTGATATAGGCATGAATATGTAAGAATTGCATAAAAATTCAGAATTCACTAGAACAAAGTTATATATTTGTTTACACATGCACCTGCATTATTGCAAATGTTTCCAACATGTTGAAGTCAAGAGAAACCCACCATTCCAACCAGTGAAGTGGTCCGCTCACTGCGTCGCCTGTCAATGACGTCATCCTTGTTATACTTGGTTGACGGTTTAACTCCTACAGAAGCAAGAAAGTACAGGTTTTCTTCCCCCCAAATACCCACAACACAACTGATGCGGATAGAATGGTCAATCCATCCTGATGTTAGTGGCAAATGTTGAGCACTATAGATCCAATCTTATGGGGGGAGCATCACCCCAAGCTGAAGCAAGGACATATTTGCAACAAGCATGTTGCTTGTAGCCAAATCTAAATTCATTGTATGGGATCTATTGGGGGAAGCTTACACCTAGTATTAAAACTATTGGTAGTCTGGTCGGGGAAACATACACCCTGTAGCAACAGCTCCAAATTAGATGCAACGTGCAGCTAGCAATGAAATACAGTGTGCTTCCTCATTCATGATCATGATTCTGCTCCTGTCGGGTCATTCCATCGGCTGTGGAGGAGAAGACGACGACTCCTATGGCTCCACACTCCTTCACGGGATCATCAAGCTACGATGGTGTTGATTAAGAGACCACTGCGGTGAAACATACCTACTACTGTGTATTCAAGCACAAGAATGTTACCGATACTCTAGATAAGCTTTAAGCCACAAGCATGTTGCTAACATTAACACAGCATGTTGCAATATAATCGTGTTTGCAATAGCAACTATATCTTAAGACAAGCATGTTTCCAATAGCTTTAAGAACAAACAAGTTTCCAATAGCAACCAGATAGCCTTTAGAAACGAGCATGTTTCAAATGGCAACTATAGCTTTAACAACACGTTTCCAATAGCAACTATAGCTTTAAGAACAAGCGTGTTTCCAATAGCAACTATAGCTTTTACAACACGTTTCCAATAGCAACTATAGCTTTAAGAACACGCATGTTTCCAGTAGCAACTATAGATTTAAGAACAAAGAGTTTTTGTCCTAACCAGCACGCGATGATTCTATTTTAGAAACGGTTTCTATTTCTGCGACGTCGCGGCTGGAACAACAACACAAAACGTGGCAATGATAATCTCAGGTAGTGTTTATGTGCTTTAATTAATGTTAAAAGCATGTAATGTGACTTTGAATATCATTTAGTGCTCCCTCAAAAGCAACAATGGATAATTAATGTTGAATTTAAACAAATTGAAACAAAAACGTTCAAACTGTGAACAGGTATATTCTATAACAAAGATTGTTTTAGTAACTCAGTATGTATTTTTAGTAATGTTTAAATGGTGTAATATTTGTGAATTTGATTATGTACTTATCCATTTCCTTGCGAGTGCCGTCAAGATTAATCTCTGGTGGCGTAGTCTACACTTGCTATGAGAGCCCGCCCACGCGCTGTTCTGATTGGCTGTGGTTTTTGATTGATTTTGTCGCATCTCGTAGTCACGCCGCGTCTGGTGTGGACAGACCGATTGCTTGACGTTGGAATCTTATCGCATCGCGTCTAGTTAGGACACGGTGTAAGCCTAGCACAAGCTGAAAATGACTAGAAACCTAAGCAACACGGATGGCCTTAGCAACGAGCATGTTGCCAATACCCTGATAGCTTTAAAGCAATGAGCATTAAAAATTAACATAGCTTCGTGAAGACATATAGGCCCTGTGCCTTGTCCAGCTTGGCTGTTGTTAGTATATGCCAAAGATGTACTGACATGCCATCTTGAACTTAAGGCCCGGGTCACCTCTGTCTATGGCTCCATCCTGAAGATGGACTCCACCAAAACGGTAAAGCCTGATTTAATGTCACATTTAGTGTTATTTTTCATTGTAAAATAAAAAGGTCTTGTTCCTGATATTAATACTTCTTATCGTCCACTTCAGGTCACCAAGAAGCTAGCTGGTGATGCTGCTGGCACCGCTGCATGGGTGACCGATTTGGGGAACGAAATAGGGCAAGTTCTGATATGTGTCCTCACAGAAGGAGAGGGAAAAGCTCCCTATGTGTTCTGGGATTGTGGATCGCTACCGCCGAGCGGTGCAGGAGGTAAAGGCAAGGCGCCAACGATGTTTAGCGAGTAGGCTGGATGTGTGGCATTTTATGCGGCAGATCACAGTCGGGGTCACCACAGACAGCCACCCGCTGTACGGCCCCATTCATGGGACGGCTCTCGGCCTGCATTTTTGAGTGGGATGCTGGTGATGTTGAGAAGCTGAAGGAGGCCTGCGGCTGCATTAACATGAATGTTTTCTTTGATTTCAGAGCTGCTTCCTTGGTGAAGGCAGTGGACCTGCTCAGTGGCCCAATGCCAGCCGTCTTGTTGAAGCAATCTGCCTGGCTCTGTGCCGTATTTACCCCGCCAGTCAGACAGTTGCTGGTGTCAGGGTAAACAGGTGGGGTGTCATTCTGCGGGACTACAGAATGATCAGGGATGTGGTCCTGGACAGACTCATGGCTGAAACAAGGTTACAGTTGTTTGACCTCAATCAACACACTCTTTCCCAATGGTATGTTCAGTAATGAATTAATTGTTCATGTACGATTATTATCATATACCAACCTTCTCTACATATACTAATTCTTAACTTTTTTTATACATAGGCACAATACACGGAAAAAGAGGCAAGAAAGGGAGGTCTTGGAGCAAAGCGTTCAGACCTTTACTCCTCCCTTGGTGGCCTCTGAAACCCCTCCCAACTGTGCTTTTTAAGCATCCAGAGCTGGTCCGGCATGGCCACCCAGCCTATGTGTTCAGCATACCTGTGGATGCATCAGGACAGGCAGTACAGCGTGGATCAGTGGGCTCAGCAGCAGCACCTGTTGCCATGCCTGCTGCAGAACAGCATGCCCAAGGCCAGCCTCCTCCAGTCCAGGTGGCCACAGACACTGCAGCACTGCAGTTGAGTATTCACGTAAACACAGTAGATGTAAGCATTGTATGCGCGCGCTCGCTCTCTCTCTCTCTCTTCTCTCTCTCACTCACTCACTCACTCACTAAGAGGATTTATGCTCATCAGTTGGTAACTCAACCTCACAGTGAAAGCCCAGCACAATTAATTCCATATTGCAACTTATTTATAGTTTATTTATTGTCTATGGACCTAATTACTACTGTTGAAATTTGATTGAAAAATCAAGTTTTCTTTAATAATTATATTATATTATTTTTTACTGTGGCTCTTTTGGAAAAATGCATTAACCAAAAATGAAAAAATGGCTCTTTGGTCAAAAAAAGGTTCCCAACCCCTGCTTTAAACTAAGGTTCCAAATCTAAGCATATACAAGAATAACACTAAACCACAAAAAAAAAACAGTCTGAAGAAGCAACAGATTAAACTTAAAAGATCAAAAACACCATAACATCATGAACTGACAGAAAACACATACAAAGCAACCATAGGGACATGAGTAGTTTACATACCAACAAGCAGTACTTCAGGTGTCCGGCAAACCATTCCCTTATAAAATTCACTGAATAAATGTATTAATATTCCGCACGCACATGAAAAATACAATTCACGTACCGAGCAGAACAGCAGCACTCACTTACAGCACTCCGTGTTATACATGCAAACGTTTTCTTTTCAAACAGTAACACATGGGAACCAACATCATGATTCTCCCCAACCTCTGGCTCAATGATGTCCCCATTATGGAGCACAGGGCAGCAGGTAATGATGAAGGCAGGGCTTACTTCCAATGTCTTAAAGAAAGCAGCATGTTTTCAGCATCCCGAAGGCGTTCTCAACGATGTTCCGGGCACGGGAGTGCTTGCTGCGAGCCTGTACAGGCTCTCTGTATGGGAGGGATGAGGCAGATGGGTGCACTCAGGCAAGGATGGCCACCATCCCCAAGGATGCACTTTACTTGCGGTGGATAAAGGCTGCCAGCATACACAGGGCTGTTCCTCAGCACCCTAGCATCGTGCACAGACCTAGGATATTCTACATAGATGTCAATAAATTTCCCACGGTGGTCAGTGATGGCCTGTAGTTGGAAGAAGTGAAGCAGCTTCCTGTTCAGATAACACTGTGCGGTAGTTGCTGGTGGTTTAAGACCGATGCAACAGCCGTCTATTGCACCAACTGCTGAGCTGAAAGCTGGTGACCCAGCCAGCTGGGCAAAACCTTCTTCTACAGGTCATCTCTGGTTGGGAAAGCAATCACCCTCTTCAAAATCCTGATGATTGCAGTACGCACTCTGTGCACTATATTGTGCAGCGGGAAACTTGGAGAAGTCAAAGGTCCGAGACATCACCCTAAGTGGATGCTGCACCTCAATGTCCTTTTCCCACACACAGTCGGAATCCAGTCTAATTTCAGTAATGAGGGACATGATGGACTGGTGAGAAAGACAAAAGTCAGCACTAGGGATGTCAATTTACACAAATTCCCATGATCTACTGTCGTTTAAATTAACGATCAATTAATCGTTAACCTTAATACTGTAATATGCCTCTACTGAAGTGGCTTATAGCCAACAACATGACAGGGTGTTCAAAACACCATGTTCCTCACCAAATGAAAGAGAAGGGTTTTTACTCTAAATAAAGGGCTAGTAGGATTGTAAAATGAGTTGATGTGATTGATCATTTAATTAAATTATTTGATTAATAATCAAATATAACGACTAATACAATGTGTCACCAATGGCGCCTCAGATGCACACTCTGGCAACAGATGCATGTGAGCCTATTTCATATTCCGTGCATCTATAAGGGGAAAAGAAATTATGAAATGTTTGTTGATGCTGTAAAATAATTCTAATATATTCATTATTGGGGTGTACTCGCTGCAGGATATGGAGACACCTACAGGCAATTAGATTATAAAATGAATGAAGTCAGCCATTTTCTCTTCAGGTTTGTGACCGGATGAGCAGCATTTCACGTCTGTTTGGTGTCTTTTCATGTGTCTCCAGTAAACGCACCCTAATAAATGAGCTCAGCATACCGTCTTCGTGTGGTCCTTTCTGGGAGAATCGAGTGAAAGAATCAGAGGAATTATACATTACATCCATGTGAAAAAATAGGTGAATGTCCATAGCGTGTTACATCCTACTTCAGCGGTCTTGAAATTGACACGTATGTGGCCCACATGACGGTATGTTGTAGTCTGGCTGAATGAAACTCATCAACTCTCGGAAACCATCACCTTCGATGACACTGATATTTGCAATCATTTTCAGTCGTTCTGTTATTCATTCTGCCTTTTGAGCTCCAGTCATTTGCCTGGCTAAAACGGAGGATATCGTTGGCTGTGTAGACTCATATCCCGTTACAGAGACCGTTGGATGCAACTTTTTCAAATGATGCATCATAGTGCTCATTGATGTGTTGTATTTTAGCACACAGTCACAATGTTTGCAATCGCCTTTTAACGTAAAGTGGTCCCAAACATATCTCCGGTGCGCTAGCTTCATTCGATTCAACACTGTTGCCAGTGTGACGGTTCCGTGTGTTTATCCCTGAGTTACAGGTGATTGGCTGATGGAGGGAGTGGTTTTGCACCTGAACCTAATCAGGTCACTTTAAGAGGGACTGGATCAAACAGAGATGGGAGTGCGGGTGAGCGAAGAGCGAGTGGGGCCTGGCAGCGAGTGCGAGCTTGGAGAGAGAACTGTTGTTTGCTCCGGCGTGTGGGTTATTGTTTGCTGTTCGCTCATCATGAGAGTGCCTGAGATCTGACGTTATGTGAGAGTTGGAGGGAGACCATAGCCGCATCGGAGGTCACGTTGATTCATCTTCTCTGTGTTGATCCCGGACTTCCCGTTGGTTATGTTTGGTTGGACTGATTACATTTGCATTTCCCACTTACACACTGACTAACATGTACACTGAATACTTGACATTTCATGTTTTATTACCTTAGTTGAATAAATCTTATTATTTATGCAGCGGTTGTGTGACGTCTCCCTTTGTTTGTTGCGATTAAAGAACGTAGATCGTAACACCAGTAAATTACTGTATTTGAATTTTCAGTTTTACAGTAAGTACATGTTACTGTAATCATGTAATACAGTACCATTACTGTAAAAAACCTTGGTTAACAGTACATTAATCCTAATCCTATTCAATCATTATTTCTTACTAAATTAAAATTACATTTTTATCCTACACAAATACTGACATTTAGTCTAACAGACACAATTACAAAATATAAAATTCTTCATTTAAAACATTGCAAATGCTTAAACTTGAACATGTAAATGTGTGAAAAACTTTACTTTCACTTTAAAACATTCTCAATTCAAATCTTATTTTCAGAAAATCATAAAATGAGCATGAATTTACATGTATAAAAGCAAGTTTTCATTTGAAAACGTTTATTTTTCTCTCCGTTTTGGCCTTCTGTCCCCACTGAGACAGCGTTTTAAATCAACGAAAACGTAGCTTTTTGAAAACGCTCTCCAAAGCGGATAAATTTAAAAAACGTCGTCTTCGCGTCGTAGTGTGGACTGTGAAAACGGAGGTATATGAAAACAATGACGCATGTTTAGTCATGTGACACCTATTGTACCAATAGGTATTCATGTTTATACCGCTATTGTGCCTGTTATGTATAAAATATGTTACTTTGCGCATTCTTCATATCACAGTCCTGCAAAGATGACACAAAATTTACTCGCAATTGCTGTCCTGTGGCAAAACATGACAGCAGTTGCGTTTTAGACCAAATATATAATGGTGAGTGAGTGCGACCTGGATGCATCAGTGAAAGGTGAGATATTTTGCTTAGTTAAAATGAACCTACCAGAAGAATTGTGTGATAACGTGATAATGTCTTGTTCTGTCTGTCATCTCAGTGAGCTTTTATGAGGTTTAACGCATGCACGGTAAGGTGAATTTAGCGTTTTCCGACGATTCAGTAAAACGATTGAAAACGCTCGATAACGCTAGTGTGGACAGAAAGCATTTTAAAATGAAAACGCCATTTTCAAATGTATCCGGATTAATGTAGATGTAGCCTTAAAAGCACACAGAAAATAGTTTTTAGAACAAAGTATCTGGACGCTGCATATAAAACTGTATAATACCTAACACACACACAAAAAAGCAATAATTAAAGATACAATGCTAGGACAGTGCAACATTTTCTTTGTCCTTTGTCTGTATACTGGATTTAACATTCATTAACAAAGCACAGAATTAAAAAATTCATAAAATAACATAGTATTGCATTAACAAAGTATTAAATTAATAGGAAATGAATTATTAACCACATTAACATTAGAAATAACACAGTCACTTAAGAATACTATAACGTTGGTGTAAAATACTCAACATTTTCTGGACTCATATACATTATTAAAATATAAAGGTCAAAAGCCAATGAATTCTGAAAGTACAGAAGTACTCAAGTTTCTCATTTGTACCGATTTTGGAAGTCAATACACATTGCAACCATGAATCTGCTCCATTATGGCAAGGAATCTGTCAGAGGTCCATCTAAGTAAGAAGGAGATAACGTTAGTCATAAAATTTGAGTATACACAAACTTTTTACACTGATGGAATTTAATATAAAAAAATCATTACTATTACATTTCATCATATGATAAAACAGTATTTGATACACTTAGTTGAAGTACACCTAGCTAAACATATGCCGACCAATCCAGGGGAGGCAGCTGTTTGACCAATTTGGTCAAAAGTGTGCTTTAAAACAACAACAGGGCCTTTGGTGTACATGGTCCCTTTATAAATCACTGATGAAACCTCTGAGGTTTTGTTTTTATCAATATAAACTTGCTTTAACAACATCTGTATTACCCCTCATCAATTTCATATGCTTCACCAGCAACCTGAATGGGAGGTGGTAATAACTGACCACAACCTAGATATGATTGAAGAAGCTGGTGTCTTTCTGCCAGTGTCTCACTTAAGTGTAAAAAAATTGTGAAGTTTTCTGGCACACTCCTTAAAATAGGAATGTTTGCTTTGGAACCTTAGTGTCCACAAGCGTATCAGTGGCACACATTTAAGGTTAAGGTCGATATAATGCAACAAATATTAGCTATTGCTTTAGTTTGAGAAGGTGGTCATGGAACATGCTGTTCCGTAAATGTACATAATTCTTGATTTCAGAGATATGCAACCTCATTCATAATTTTTGTAGCACAGATGAATTTCCTAGCTTAAGGCATAACTTTACATACAGATGGAGGTTTGATCTATCTACCAACTGGTAATAATCGTAAAATACACCAATTCTGTGTGGCTGAACTTCTGTGTAGGTGAGATGTTTTTCAGAATTGACCAAATGTTCAATATAGAGGACCAAATCATTTGCCACTACTCCCTCAAAAAGGTCATGTCCAAGACATGGAGGAAGGCCGCTGCAGACATGAAGACTTAAGTGAGGTGAAACAGGAACCTAATTTGATTCCATCTATTAACAATTTGGCAAATGTCTCTCTGTTAATCAAACAGTACCTACAAAAGTTCTTGCTACTGCTGAAATTTTCTGAGAATCCACCAACAGAGTGGAAACCAAGATTATTGCTAATTTCAGCCTGCCGCAGTTATCAATTGGTCTGAAAATGAGGTGTGTTCGGTGCATTGTTGGCACGTTGCTATTTTGAGGCAACTGAAAACGACTGCGCCATTGACCAACAAAAACCTGGTCTAAAGTCAATAGTGCAGCATTTTTTGTTTTATTTAAAGAGCGCGTTAGTAATATGTGCCTATATAGGTGGGTGCACAACACACGTACATTCTGCTTATTACACACACAGGGATGCGCAGCAGCACACAATCATTTTAAATACAAACCCGATTCCAAAAAAGTTGGGACTCTGTACAAATTGTGAATAAAAACAGAATGCAATGATGTGGAAGTTTCAAATTTCAATATTTTATTCAGAATACAACATAGATGACATATCAAATGTTTAAACTGAGAAAATGTATCATTTTAAGGGAAAAATAAGTTGATTTTAAATTTCATGGCATCAACACATCTCAAAAAAGTTGGGACAAGGCCATGTTTACCACTGTGTGGCATCCCCTCTTCTTTTTATAACAGTCTGCAAACGTCTGGGGACTGAGGAGACAAGTTGCTCAAGTTTAGGAATAGGAATGTTGTCCCATTCTTGTCTAATACAGGCTTCTAGTTGCTCAACTGTCTTAGGTCTTCTTTGTCGCATCTTCCTCTTTATGATGCGCCAAATGTTTTCTATGGGTGAAAGATCTGGACTGCAGGCTGGCCATTTCAGTACCCGGATCCTTCTTCTACGCAGCCATGATGTTGTAATTGATGCAGTATGTGGTCTGGCATTGTCATGTTGGAAAATGCAAGGTCTTCCCTGAAAGAGACGACGTCTGGATGGGAGCATATGTTGTTCTAGAACTTGGATATACCTTTCAGCATTGATGGTGCCTTTCCAGATGTGTAAGCTGCCCATGCCACACGCACTCATGCAACCCCATACCATCAGAGATGCAGGCTTCTGAACTGAGCGCTGATGACAACTTGGGTTGTCCTTGTCCTCTTTAGTCCGGATGACATGGCGTCCCAGTTTTCCAAAAAGAACTTCAAATTTTGATTCGTCTGACCACAGAACAGTTTTCCACTTTGCCACAGTCCAGTTTAAATGAGCCTTGGCCCAGAGAAAACGCCTGCGCTTCTGGATCATGTTTAGATATGGCTTCTTTTTTGACCTATAGCCGAATGGCACGGTGGATTGTGTTCACCGACAATGTTTTCTGGAAGTATTCCTGAGCCCATGTTGTGATTTCCATTACAGTAGCATTCCTGTATGTGATGCAGTGCCGTCTAAGGGCCCGAAGATCATGGGCATCCAGTATGGTTTTCCGGCCTTGACCCTTACGCACAGAGATTGTTCCAGATTCTCTGAATCTTTGGATGATATTATGCACTGTAGATGATAACTTCAAACTCTTTGCAATTTTTCTCTGAGAAACTCCTTTCTGATATTGCGCCACTATTTTTCGCCGCAGCATTGGGGGAATTGGTGATCCTCTGCCCATCTTGACTTCTGAGAGACACTGCCACTCTGAGAGGCTCTTTTTATACCCAATCATGTTGCCAATTGACCTAATAAGTTGCAAATTGGTCCTCCAGCTGTTCCTTATATTTCCGGCCTCTTATTGCTACCTGTCCCAACTTTTTTGGAATGTGTAGCTCTCATGAAATCCAAAATGAGCCAATATTTGGCATGACATTTCAAAATGTCTCACTTTCAACATTTGATATATCTATATTCTATTGTGAATAAAATATAAGTTTATGAGATTTGCAAATTATTGCATTCCTTTTTTATTCACAATTTGTACAGTGTCCCAACTTTTTTGGAATCGGGTTTGTATTAAAAATAAAAGGATTCCTCTCTGGAGAATCGTTTAGTCTTTCCGCTCACAAATTCCACCATGTAAATAGTAAATCCACCATTGTCCAAGTGCAACTGGCTTTTAAAGGGAATGGGAGAAGAGAGTCTGATTGGTTTATTGCACGTTACGCCCAAAAAACACCCATTACTCATTAAGATACTAGGTACTACCCTTTTGGACTATGCGCCTGGCGCACCGGCCGTTTTTTCCGTCGTTAAACTAGCAAAAGTGGATTTCGGACATAAGTGCACCTGGGCCACGCGCTTCAGACCATTCGCTCAGATCGTTAAAATAGGGCTCCATATCACTTTGCACATGGAGTTTAGACTGTGCATACTGGTTTTTCACAGTGGACTTTTTAAACAAGGCAGAAAGTGTATGCTTTACAGGAACATACTGACAAAAGTGTTCCTTACCACTGGTATCTGTTCCTACGTAAATCTGAGCTGGTGCAACATAATCAATTTTCTTTGAAATATGTTTTCCTGGTTCTGTCTGATCTCAAGACACCTACATTGCAAATAGTTAAAAGATCCTGTTGTTCAAGTTCCTTAATTATTTTCTGTATTTCTTTCTTAGTTAGTTTAACCCTGTCAGTTTCTCCTCTACTTTTAAAGCATTTGCTTCATTCCACTGCTATGGACCTCCTGAAATTCCTCAACAATGCACTGTACTGTTGTGGCTGACCAAAGCAGTTTGACCTATAGTTTTAAATAAAACAATGCCAGATTCTTTAGAAATGTCACAGGGTTCAAATCTGGGTTCGTTCCATGACTATCAAGAGATCATCATGGACTTGGATGTCTTGGACATCAGTATCTTGTTGTGCTTGTGACTCTGCTACAAATGACTGCCTGTGTTTCCTAGATCTGTGTGTAGCAAAGGATGACCTCACTGTAAAATCTTTTGAGCATCCCTCAAAAGGACAACTGACTGTTTTTGCCATTCCGTATGTGTAATCTTAAATGAATGCACAACAAGGAAACTTTATTGGTCAAATAAATCACATCCTTGAACACCTATTAAAACATGAAACGCTTACCCGTTCCAAGGAGATGCAGTTGTAGTGTATCCCACAGTAGAAGTTCCTCCTCAGCATGTCATCGAACTCTTTGGTGTAAACTATATTCCTACATCTGCCCTGAAACCCAACAGGAAGGGGAAAGAAAAAAGAGAGAACAATCAAATGACAAAATAACAGTGCAAGAATCAACAGCATAACACTGCTACATCGACCTTAACAACCAAAAGAAGTAGCGAGCCTTACCTTACGGGACAAGGCGAGCGCATGGGTAAGAGGGGAGGGGAGGAAGACAGAAAGGGGAAATAATTTACCTAGAATAATTTAAAAAACCAATGGCAACAAATTTGATGAATGACAAGAAAATACATCTGAAGTTCTGAATTGTCAAATAATCACTCTGCATCCTAAATATTGACACATATCTGTATCTAAATTTAAATTACATACATCTATATTTCGATATTGATTACACCAATCTATATTACCAAGAGCCTTGTGCAGAAGCCACCCTCCAGTCATGTTAGAAAGTTTTGGGTAATGGTTGCAGTTGCCTTGTAATCTGCACATTTATTTATTTTTTAATATTTCAAATGCACACATTGCATTTTTAAATACTGAAGAAAGTGAACAGAATGCTAACATAAATATACGGTACCGGTCAAAAGTTTGGACACATTACTAAATTTTTTATTTTATTTTTTTTTAATGTTTTTGAAAGAAGTCTCTTATGCTCATCAAGCCTGCATTTATTTAATAAAAAATACAGGAGGAAAAAAAATATTGTGAAATATTATTACAATTTAGTTTTAGTTTTCTATTTTAATATACTTTAAAATACAATTTATAATAATAATAATAGTTTATTATTAATACAAAGCTGAATTTTCATCAGCCATTACGCCAGTCTTCAGTGTCACATGATTTTTCAGAATTCATTCTAATATGCTGATTTAATACTCAGTTATTATCAATGTTGTAAACAGTTGTGCTGCTTAATATCGTTTTATAACCTGTGACACTTTTTTCAGGATTCTTTGATGAATAAAAAGTGAAAAAAGAACATTTATTTAAAATAGAAATATTTTGTAACAATATACACTACCTTTCAAAAGTTTGGGGTCAGGATTTTTTTCTTTCTTTTTTTTTGAAAGAAATTAATACTTTAATTTAGCAAGGATGTGTTAAATTGATTAAAAAAAAGTGATAGTAAAGATTTATATTGTTAGAAAATATTTCTATTTTGAATAAATGCTGTTACTTTTAACTTTATTCATCAAAGAATCCTGGACAAAGTATCACAGGTTATTAAAAAAAAATATTAAGCAGCACAACTCTTTCCAATATATATATATACCACGAATAAAACTATGAATACCTCTAACATGTTTTCTGGATGCGCTACGGACTTCTATGCGCTATACGGGACTTTTATTTTGATATGACTGGCGACGTGACGTCATAAGGATGCGCCGCGCTCCAGTGTCTGTTGTGATTCGGCTGAAGAAAGGTTTGTGTTTTTAAGCATTTAAATCGATACAACACGTTCAGGCAGTTGTTGTGGTTGAATTCAAAATTGCAATGCTTAATCTAACATTTATGAACGTTATTTTGTGTGAACAAAGTGCATCCACATAGTAACAGAAAAGGTGCGTCTTATTTCTCGTGAATCAGTTTATCATAAACACGAATTTGTTCACTGGTAATTAGTGATGAGAGAAGTGGAGCTTCTCGAAACCGAATACTTTACTACTTATTGAGCGAAAATCAGTGCCAAAAAAGTAATATGTCCTAATTTCATTCATACTACCCATCGCGAATACATTTGAATTCAAATGCGCGATTCATTTGAACAAAATGCTTTGCAAAATCATTCAGTGACCGCGCGCTTACAACACATGTTGGTAAAAACACGTGAGAGTGAGTAATTATAACTTTTACAAACCAACTGCTAATGCTTTAATGAATGTGCAATATAACATACAAATGATTGAATGCTAAATGAAGAGTTTGGTTCCAAAACGCGACAAATCCATTTTGATTAATTTGAGTAAAAATGTTTTCTTTACCAAGAAAGTGGCCAGATGAAAACCACTCTTCTGTTTCAAACTTTTACATAGCACCTTTAGGTTATAATAACATTTAAAAATTCAAATCCAGATTTTGATTTTCAAAGATTTGTTATAAAAACGTATTATTTGTTCCTTTAATGCAGTAAAGCCATGACAGGTTTTTTCTTTTTTTATTAAATGCAATTAATCCATTAAATCAATATAAGTTATTTTTCATACACAGCCTCTGAACTTGGTCAATAATAATCTTATATACAGGCACTGGACGCCCATAAAAACTGAGCGTTTCAGAAGCTAGGCTCAAAACCAGGGTAGAAAATAGTCTATTACTTATTCATTATGATGTTTTTGAATGTAAAAACAATGCAAGCGCCATAAGTTGACCTCAGATAACAGTATTAAAAAAAAAACCCAGTTCATGACCCCTTTAACAAAAACATTAATGGCATTAATAAAAAACACTTACTTTGTCATATTAAGAACACTGTAAAGAAGAAAGATTCACATATTGTACTATCAATTTTATATCACTTGTAGACCTAAAAGATTTTATTCAACCCATAGCCCTGTTGAGCAAGGTCACCACGAGCTATTGATGGGTAAAGGAATAGCTCACCGCGACCTTGCTCAACAGGGCTACGGGTTGAATAATGCCAGAGTTATGCTTCAAGTTTTAAACAATGAATCAAAATCGCATTTATTTTTAACACACTGAATTTGTCTTGTGCATACTATAAATCCATTGCATTCATATATGTGTGAAAACTGCAAAATAGAACTGTAAAGAAGATTGAAAACTGATTTGCACATGACACCTCTTGTATTAGAGTACAGAAAATTACATTCATATTTAAGACATCTTTGTTGTCTTGTGCATACTGTAAATCTATCTGCATATTGCTGTTGTCAAACTTGGACGTCGCTGCTGAAATTTTTTGACGGCGATCAGCTGTAAAATGGCTTGGTCCTGCTCTGTTTTCGTTCACTGAGTAAAGCAATTGAAAGTTTTTCAAAATATCACCTGGGATCAATGTGTCAGCGTGACAGAAGTTTGATGCTGTCCTGTGAGAACAAGCAACAGCCTGCATTTTTCCTCCACCCGAGTGCCTCATCTTCTTAATCTCCTCACGAAAATGATTAGATTTTGATGTCTTACGTTTCTTCCCCAAAGCAAAAACCACCACAGGTTCATCAATGCCTTCAAAATTATTCATTTTTTTTGTTTGTTGATCACAAAGTGGATAAGGAAAACTAGGATGCCGGGTGTAGTCAAAGCACCGCCATTACTGTTTAAAATGCGTGGAATGGTGCGCTGTGATTGGTTGAGCGGATGTATCGCATTCTGTAGAGAAGGGAGACTGACATTTATCGCGGTTTGGAAAGATAGGGAGAAAACATGACAGAATAACACGGCGGATATCGCAATTTGCGTAAAATTACTGATTTTGATTACTGATTTTGTAATCTGATTTTGGCGAGAACTCAATTTTTTTTTTTTATTGCCGTTTATCGCGTTTTGGAACCAAACTCTTCAAATGTACATCATAAATGCATGAATATGAAGTGTCTGTATAATTTGTGTTCTTTTATTAATTTTATGTGCTAGTTTTGAGTGTTTTCAGTCTAATCAGGTGATTTTTTTTTTTTTTTTCTTTTTCTTTTTCTGTTCTCTGTTAATTATTCTCATCTTAAACAGGACAAACAAACAAACAGAAAAACTCCTGGTGAAGCGACTGAGATCCATGTGCAATATTATAAAGATGGCGTTTATTAAAGAGGAGAGTGAAGACATGAGGATTGAAGAAACATTCAGAGTGAAAGATGAAGATACTGAGGAACAAACAGGTTGGTTTCATTCTCAAAGCTAAACTCAGTCATTTGATCCTTATTAAAATGTCCAGCTCTACAGAAATTATTCATATTTTTGAAGAATATCATATAAGTGTCCTAATTAAAGGAGTTTTATTTGACATGGAGTGGGTCAGACATGTTGAGATCACATATCCAGACAAATACTAATGCTTCAACCTGAGAACATCCAACTTCCATTCAATATTATAGCATTTCACAGATAAAATTAGGAAAAATAATGGAAGTAGCCTAAACATTACATTTAACACATTTATTTTGTTTTAAATTCAAAAGCAAATATTGGGTTTAATTTAGAAAAATACGTAAACCATTCATTTATAGCATTTAATTTTGCTACAGTATCTCACAAAAACATTTATTTTTCATAAAGAGCATCCTGAGAGGTGAGTGATCAACTTTATTAATAATAATATTAATATGTAAAGTGTTCATTATTATAATAACACACTCAAGGCAATCAGCATAGTGGATTTACAACAATAAGCAAGGCTCAAGTCAGAGCAGGGGTGTAATTACCTTAGTAAATAAAGGTTTGCAGTTTAACTGTTCAAAAAAGGAGCGTGATACTGAGGGCTTAAATACATGTAGGGCTTAATTATTGACAGAATTACAGAGTGGACCACAGAATAGCAGTGTTTCTACTGTCGGGCTAAAAGCAAGGTCCTAACACTGGCACTTCCGGGCTTGGTCAGATCAGTTGGGCCTGAGGAGGGGTCATGAATAAATGCAAAGTTTAGGAGTCAGGAGACGTTTAACACCGCTGCTCATTTCCCATGTTATTATATCAGGCAACCAGCTAACCTCAACATTTAAGACCGTTTAAAGCATTTTCAGCTCCAGTTCACTTTCAGACACCAGCGAGTGTCTGAAACAACTTCTGATTGGGATCCGATAGGGATTCTGATCACTGTATGAGGCCGAAATATACACTCACCTAAAGGATTATTAGGAACACCATACTAATACTGTGTTTGACCCCCTTTCACCTTCAGAACTGCCTTAATTCTACGTGGCATTGATTCAACAAGGCGCTGAAAGCATTCTTTAGAAATGTTGGCCCATATTGATAGGATAGCATCTTGCAGTTCATGGAGATTTGTGGGATGCACATCCAGGGCACGAAGCTCCCGTTCCACCACATCCCAAAGATGCTCTATTGGGTTGAGATCTGGTGACTGTGGGTGCCATTTTAGTACAGTGAACTCGTTGTCATGTTCAAGAAACCAATTTGAAATGATTCGAGCTTTGTGACATGGTGCATTATCCTGCTGGAAGTAGCCATCAGAGGATGGGTACATGGTGGTCATAAAGGGATGGACATGGTCAGAAACAATGCTCAGGTAGGCCGTGGCATTTAAACGATGCCCAATTGGCACTAAGGGGCCTAAAGTGTGCCAAGAAAACATCCCCCACACCATTACACCACCACCACCAGCCTGCACAGTGGTAACAAGGCATGATGGATCCATGTTCTCATTCTGTTTACGCCAAATTCTGACTCTACCATCTGAATGTCTCAACAGAAATCGAGACTCATCAGACCAGGCAACATTTTTCCAGTCTTCAACTGTCCAATTTTGGTGAGCTCGTGCAAATTGTAGCCTCTTTTTCCTATTTGTAGTGGAGATGAGTGGTACCCGGTGGGGTCTTCTGCTGTTGTAGCCCATCCGCCTCAAGGTTGTGCGTGTTGTGGCTTCACAAATGCTTTGCTGCATACCTCGGTTGTAACGAGTGGTTATTTCAGTCAAAGTTGCTCTTCTATCAGCTTGAATCAGTTGGCCCATTCTCCTCTGACCTCTAGCATCAACAAGGCATTTTCGCCCACAGGACTGCCGCATTCTGGATGTTTTTCCCTTTTCACACCATTCTTTGTAAACTCTAGAAATGGTTGTGCGTGAAAATCCCAGTAACTGAGCAGATTGTGAAATACTCAGACCGGCCCGTCTGGCACCAACAACCATGCCACGCTCAAAATTGCTTAAATCACCTTTCTTTCCCATTCTGACATTCAGTTTGGAGTTCAGGAGATTGTCTTGACCAGGACCACACCCCTAAATGCATTGAAGCAACTGCCATGTGATTGGTTGATTAGATAATTGCATTAATGAGAAATTGAACAGGTGTTCCTAATAATCCTTTAGGTGAGTGTATGTGACTCGTGCTGGCAAAACAAGTCACAAATTGAATGAGTTTCAAAAAAAAAGAATGAGTTATTGTTATTTTCATTCTCTATTGTTGGAAATCTCGGAAGTGAAGACCAGGAGACTTGGATGTATCTTAAGCAGGATTCTTTATTGAGAACACGTGCTGTCGGTAGCTGCAGTCCATCAAGTCTAACTATACGAGCTGTACATGGGTGTTGACCTTACACACAGCCTTAGGAGTGACCAATAAAACAAAAGCATCTAAAGACAATAAAGGCAATCACCCCGACTGTGTAGATAATAGTATCCCAGATGGTATCAACAGTAATTGGTCAAGAGGACTAAGACTATGTAAACATTCACACACAGTTTGACTCTCAGTAGGAAGATCAAAGACTGACAAAATCCCCTCACTGGAAACTATATTGAATCTAATCAGTAAATTGATGCCATCATGTTCACCTTGAATCCCCAATACAGTGTAGTTCACCTTAGTTTTTCATGTGGTGTTATATCAGGATGTAGGATCAGCAGATCTTAAACAGGTTCTTAAATTTGTAATCCCTCACTATTAAAAAATGATGTATGATTTGTTTAAATCAGACAAAAAAATGACTGAGCTTCATCTGTTTGAAGTCAATAGAGTCAGCAAAGTCAATTTAAAAAAAAAAATCAGGTTTTCTGAAGGTTCCAAAACACAATTACCTAGCAACCATACATTAAAATCACTGGTAATAACACCAAATTTGACACACACCAAATCTAATATCTATAGGAAAAAAAATATATTCAACTTTTTTTACCATGATACCACAATTGTTTGATTAACATTAATGAAACAGACAGTCTATATATTAACCAGATGTTTGCATGAATACTCGCCAAACTGTAATTCTGTGTATATCGGGATTGCACGCTGTGAGTACGATTGTTTTGTTAACATCAGCTTGAGTTTGAAAATCACATTTCGTTGGTTCAGACTCATGCCATCGAGAATTTGCCATGAATATTCACAAAGTTGGAATGCTGCGCTTTAAAACGACACCAAACTTGTGCTGAGGGGAAGCGCAAGTCGTCGAGAAGCGAGCAGAGAAAAACTGCATTTTTCATGTACAAGGGAAAGGTACTTTTCTCAGAAAAAGTACAAATAAAGATACTTTTAGATGTTGAATTGCTATTTGGAGCAATGGGATCGCTAGACGAGGGCTTAATGAACTAATTTTTTGTGAAAACCTCAAATTCGACCAAAATGTATGGTTATTTATTTATTTATTTCCCCCCCACTTGTTTTGCCTGTAGCTCGTAATTAGCCTGTGCGCATTCCTACTCATTTTGCCAGCACAGGTCACATATATATGCAATTGTATAGACTACTTATGATAACCATTGCAATAACATACATACGATTATGGAAAATATTTGAGACCACTTTTTAGAATTTAGACAAGTCATATATGATTATAATCGTGTATTTATTTGGTTTCATGTTTTATCTGTCTTTCCCCTGTGCCTTTGTTGATTCCGGACTAATGTATCTGCATAAATGTAAAAAATGAGAAAGATTTTCTTCTCATGAGCTCCTTCTGTTGCTCTGGCTGAAAGGATAAGAGTATAGTGAGACGAGAGATCGCTCAAACCTCCTCAGATTGCATAATTAATAGAATTAAAATTAATAGAAATTCTTTGTCTGGCTATCACCAGACCAAGCTCGATCTTTTAAGATTGAACATTGGTCTGGGGAGTCTGCTCTGTATTTTCTACTGCACAAGAGGCGTGATCAATGGGCATAGTTAAAATGACTCTGTACTAGTGCTGGGAGGTATGACCAAAATTTATATCACGGTATTTTTCAAAACGATACCGGTTTCGTGGTATATGACGGTATTTTTTCCCCATGCATGACCGGGTGTTAACCACATTTTCTACTGAATGAGAGTAGGGATGCTCGTTTCGGTTAATTTTCTAGACCGACAACCACCGTTCATTATCCAATTATTAACCGGTAACTGATAAGATTATAATATTGAATTGGCATTAAATAAAAATACAATTGACGAGTGTCTGTGACCCATTAAAAAGACACTGTTTTTCATGTGTTTATTTTACTGTGCAAACAGCAGCATACAGAACAGCTCAACAAAAGAACCTGGATTCACATTATCAAATTTTCACGCACTTCCAGCGTTTCTGACAACAGAGAAAAACAGAATAAAATCATATAAATAAAAAGCATAAAATAAATAGGCCTACACTAAATATTTTCACTTAAATAATTACCAAATTAAGATGACAAAACGAAAATACACTGAATCCGTTTGAAGCTTTGAAGAACCGGAATAGTTGTTTTTTCCGTCAAATAAAAATAGCAGGCTTACCTCAATTCACACCTTGTATGGTTTTTATTTTTTTAAAAGTAACATGTCTAAGGGATGTGGGGTTAGTCTGGAGCGCAGCCTGTTGACAGAAAACACCCTCTTAAGCCTTGTTTATACTTTCATCTGGCTACGCAGCGTGCGCCTCCGATGACTGGGGCCAAGCGAAATGGGGTTGCGTGCTCTCAACGCGCACTATCGCCCAGTCCGCGTTGACGTCATTTTTGCCGCGCGCACCCTTGCGCTCGTGCGGACGCGGCGAGTATAAACAAGGCTTTCAATAAGGCTTCAGATGGCACTGATGTCCTGGGAATACAGAGATAACGCCTCGCTAGAGTGGCCACCCTCGGGAACTGCCTTTCATTTGTTTTCCACCAGTCAGGAGCTTGTACTACTACTGTATTTTAATACCGCGTAGCATATTTTGCAAGTAACTTCGTCGCTCTTTCTGTCGAAATGGTCCCACATCCTACTTTTCCATTGCTTCATTTTGCAAAATATGTCTGTGTAGGCACGTGTGGTTGCATGTGTCGATGTGCCCTGTGAGTTAACAAATATGGCATATTTTTCTTTAACCATGCAGCAAAAAAAAACACTTTTAAACCGTTTAACTGATAGTATTAATCGGTCAACATTATTAATTTCGGTTAACGGTTAAACAGTCAATATGAGCATCCCTAATTGAGAGGAAATACTGCAGTAGATTGACTTAGAATGCCCTAAATTACTGTTATGATGAGTGAATATTGTAGAAATATTCCACACTAGAATTAATACAGATTTGCAAAGCCCCACAAAATGATGCTGTGGGGAGACAACAACTAATAATACACAAGACCTGCAAATTACAGGTCTGCAAAAACATTTACAGACCTGCAAAAAAAGGTCTCAAATTACAGACACATGAAATTAAAATGACTATGCATTTTAAAAATCTAACCCTATATAACACACTGCCAAAACGAGGGAGAAACGTTTCTAATAACAATGTCAATACGTTTAAGAGCACTATAGTCTCTGAACAAACGACACACGTCAGTTTAACACAGAAATAATAAAGGCATAGTTACTTTTTTGCCCATTCTTCTTTGAGTTTTCAGTCTACATCATTGTCTTCTGTGTATTAGAATAATCCATCGTGTCATCACGTTGATGATCAGACGTGCGGTTGTATCAGTGTCCTTATTTGCACATATTTCATTTGAAGAAGACGTGATTAAATATGTGCGCATACACGGTGCTGGTTCATGTTTAGAGCACTAGAGCATATGAAATATGTCCATAAAAACTTAAAAAAAAAACACGCTCGCTCCGGTCTGTATCTGATGTGTGATCCATGTGGTAAGTGTTTTTAAACTCATCGCGCTGCTCCGCGCAGAAACCGCTCTCATGCTCGCGCCGCGTGTTGTTTAAATTCTCCGCTGTCCTGTAATGTGATCTCGGGTGCGTCTCAATCAGCTCCCTTGTTCAGTAGTCAGGGCACTGATCAGGGAGTCTGACTGATTAATTAACTGATTCCCTGATCAGTGCCCTGACTACTGAATTAGTGAGCTGATTGAGACACAGCCTTCAGCTGCTTTCACCACAGTGAAACTGGACCCCTCTCAAACAGTGTCGTGCTGCGTCGCGTTCCTAACGTTGTTTAAGTGGCATACACCGGTATTGCGGTATAATAAAAATTCATATCATAAAAATAGAATCCGGTATTCGGTATGAACCGGTATACCGCACTACTCTGTACGCAATTGGATAGTCCTTCAACCAATCATACCAACGATCCATCGCTTCTCTATCCATCATTGTGTTAAACCCGCCAATAGCGCGCCAGGTGGATAAGCCGGTTTGTGATTGGTCCCCGCAAAATTGTAACAGAAGCAGGATAGAAATATGTACAGGTTCACAGCCTGAGCTGCAGGGTGAAATCAAATCGCCGGCAAATAAGGCTGGGTTTATCCAGTCTAAGAAATTCTAGTTCTTTCTAAAGAAATGTGACTTAAACATGATGTTTTATCAATATTTTTCTAAATGTGTGAGCCTTTGGGCTTAATTGTCTTAATAGAGTTTTGTGCATTCCTGTGATCACAAATAATGGAGGCGTGTGAAGGGTGGGTTTTAGGGCAGGACTGCGGGGCTACTGGCCCAACAGTGGAAACGCAGCTTGATTTTGGCCTTAAGGCTATTGGCCCCGTCTGGCACGTTGTTAGCATTGGCTCAAACTGACCCGGAAGTGTCTGGCCAACACATGGTCCAAATGGGGATGATCCTAACTACTTTGTAACAGTAAAAGGCATCCTGAGTAATTTAGGAGACTATCCTTTCAAATTGTCTGGTGATTTTTTTTATATATATATATATATATATATATATATATATATATATATATATATATATATATATATACATACATACATACACATATACACACACACACACACACACACATACATACATACATACGTATAGGAAAGTTATAGTCGATGCTACGTTGGATCGTAGCAGTCCATGCTCTTTACTGCTACCTTTTTTCTTTTGATGCATAAAACAAATTAATAAGGAAAACATAATAAATCACGGACATAGCAAATTCCAAATAATCCAGGGCATTTTTTGCTGCATAAGCAATGATGTGTATCCAAGTCCACAAATTGCTCTCAGCACAACATCTGGGTTCTTAATAATAATAATAATAATAATAATAATGAGTTTTATTTATAAAGCGCCTTTCCAAAGCTCAAGGTCATTTCACAAGTAGATAACACAGACACAGAATCAAACAAAAGTATGCATCATATGGTACATAGATATACATATACACATATAAATATGGTAACTAAACCCGGTACAGTAAGCAGTTTTAAGTCATATGAGCCAAGCGAGGAGGAGAATAATTGTGCAGAAGTTTAGATAAATAATGGGGAGCAAGTCTATGAAGACTTTTAAATGTTAACAATAGAATTTTATACTGAATGACATCAAACCAGTAACCAATGTAGATTATAGAGCAAAGGGGTAATTTGATAAGATTTCTTGACTTTTCTAGCGGGCAGCCCAATAAGAAGCGAATTACAGTAGTCAAGACGAGTTTCGGTGTCTTTAGTGCTGAGAGCAGGTCTCAGTCAGGCAATATTACAAAGGTGGTAAAATGTAGTCTTGGTAATAGAACTTATATGAGATTGAAATGTAAGCGATGAATCAAATGTTACACCCAGATTTTTAACAGTGTGAGATGGAATTAATGTGGCTCCCAGGGCATCTATCAATAGATAGATTTATTATTTTTTTTAAAGGGATGTTGGCTCAAAAAACTACCTGTTTTATCTTTATTAAATTTAAGGAAGTTGCTATGTAACCAGGTTTTAATGTCAACAATACAGGTATTCAATGAGTCCAGAGACGGAGCGGGCTGATATATAAGTTTGCAAGTCATCTGCATAACAATATCGATATCTGAGACCATGACTATGGATAATGTGACCAAGAGGTAACAGATAAATATTGAACAGAAGTGGTCCAAGAACAGGGCCTTGAAGGGACACCCTGAGAGAGAGAATTTAAAGTTATGAATAGTAATAAAAAATTGTCTATCAGTGAGATATGATAGACATCCAAGATAAAGCATTACCCGATATGCCAATAGCTGATAGCCGAGAGGTAATATGATGAGATATGGTGTCAAAGGCAGCTGTTAAGTCAAGCATGATGAGAACAGTGAGACAACCAGAATCAGCAGACATTAGCAGGTCATTAGTAATTTTTACCAATGCTGTTTCAGTGCTGTGGCCTGACCGAAAGCAAGATTGACAGGGATCAGGAAGATTGTTAGCAGAGAAATGAGCCTGTAGCTGAGAGGCAACTACTTTCTCAAGCAGCTTAGCAACAGAAAGGAAGATTAGATATAGGTTGTCTTAACTTAAAAAAAATCTATGTAACAGATCAGATATTTTTTGTTCAATAATTAAAACTTCTGTTTTGGCTGAGTTTAATAAAAGAAAATTACTAGCCATCCCAGACAGCTGAATTTTCATCCATTACTCAAGTCTTCAGTGTCACATGATCCTTCAGAAATCATTCTAATATAATAATCTGGTGCTCAAGAAACATTATCATCAATGTCTACAGCATAGGAGTGAGTGATAATCAATATAGTCTTTAAAAAAAGCCAACACAACACACGTTTTTGTCCACCTTTGGGAATAAATGAACAACTTCTCTAAAGATTGGTTCCAGTTCAGAACTTGACAGACAACATCAAAATGTCCCCTGGTCTGTATGTGTCCACGAACACAAATGTGCTCATTTCTTCTTCAGAGGAGATCCCGGTTCCAACACTATATAAAATTGAGAGAGAAAGTTACACGTGTCCAATTATTTTTAACATCCATCATACTATAATTTAGAATTTATATTTGTAAGCAACAGCTTTTTATTAATAGAATATTCAAACATTTGAGTTAAACTGTAAACCAAATTATGTCTCTTTCAGTTTTAATACTTGCTTAATTCTCTACAAAAAATGCTGAGCCAGTTTTCAGCTTGTCTGCCGCAAAGGGGTTGCTGTTTGAGACACATACACACCGCAAGACACATGCAGGAAATCACTATGTGATGATCTTTTTCCTTCCTTCGGTAGTCAACACACCTGTGTGCAGATATGCAGTAATCATATTAGGCACCTTCCTGGTCAGGTGGGACTGCAATGCCAGAAAGTTCAGCCTAATAAAAGATCAAAATAATGCCAAAATAAAAACTAAAGTTGTTTAGAATACTTTGATTTTGTATGAATGAATGATTTAGTGAGTTTTACTGTAGTTAGATCAATTCAATCTGGTGAGAACATAGAAAATGGTCCATATTTAGATTGGTTAATTTGCGGTGTAATATGTTATACCTAACGCAGAAGTCACTTATTTGAAATAAAGTTAGTAAATGTATAAATTGTTTGTTACCTAGCCTGCTCCAAAGCTTTTTTTACATATTAAGCATTTCAGCAAGTTTTCAGATTGACTACAACTACTTTAGACATAATAGGAAATATAATTTTTTTCAATCGGTTTCAAATTTTTCCCATGCAAATTTGATTAAAGTGACTAAGGTTTTAGCCGTGCTTCAGCTACACTTGACAATTGACGTTTTTTGCCCACAAAATTTCGCTGTGACCTCGCTTTTAAAACCAGTATAAAAATGAAAGCAGCAGAAAATATAAAATATGTAAAAAATTAAAGGTACAGCTTACGTCAAATAATCTTGATAGCAGTCACCGGTGCGAACAGTCTCCTCCCTGGTAAAAAGGTGGTTTTAATTTGAGGGGTAGTCGATAAACATAATGAAGTGATTATGGTATAATTATGGTAATATTTATGGTATTTTATTTACAATGATATACAAGCAAAAACGAAATGGCAAGTCACTGTCATTAACAGACTATGGGGGCTGACTGGATTCTGTTCAAAGAACTAGCTAAGTTAAATAATTCTCACATTTAAAGAAAATGACAAGTGTGTAAGCACATCAGCATTAAATGTGGGTAAATTCCCAAGTTGTTAATTTTTAATTTGTAATTTTAAATAGTTTTTGTGCTTAAATCATGACTGATTTTTTTTTTTTTCACAGATACCATTATCCTACAAAACTGAACATAGTTTCGAGAACACTGTTTTTAGAATATTATAGACATATAACACCTCTTTCGGTTGCTTAGTGCATATAGGATATAGCATACATGTTGGTTTTGATGCTTGTTGATTTATGCCATTAAACTGGGGTTAACTTGTATTAGTCTCTTTTTTTACTCTAGACCTGATGGCACTGAAAGATGGGAGTGAAGTACTAGATGAAATGGAAAAGAAAGATCAGTATGAGAAACATGATTTCATAACTGGAAAAAAATCATTTAGTTACTTACAGACTGAAAATACTTACTCTCAAAAAAGATCTGAAAAGACGGGAACTAGAAGTTATTTCACCTGCCAACAGTGTGGAAAGAGTTTCACTCAACATGGAAGTCTTATAGTCCACATGAGAATTCACACTGGAGAGAAGCCTTTCACCTGCAAACACTGTGGAAAGAGTTTCAGTCAACGTCGAAACCTTATAGTCCACATGAGAGTTCACAATGGAGAGACGCCTTACACGTGCCAACAGTGTGGAAAGAGTTTCAATCAACATGGAAACTTTAAAGTCCACATGAGAATTCACAATGGAGAGAAGCCTTTCACCTGTCAACAGTGTGGAAATACTTTCACTCAAAAAGGAAGCCTTAAAAAGCACATGAGCATTCACACCGGAGAAAAGTCGTTCACCTGCCAACAGTGTGGAAAAGGTTTCACTCAGAAGGGAAGCTTTAACAGGCACATAAGAGTCCACACTGGAGAGAAGCCTTACACGTGCCCTCAGTGTGGAAAGAGTTTCAGTCAAAAAGGACACCTTAAAGACCACATAAGAATTCACATTGATGCAAGCTCTTACACCTGCCAACAGTGTGGAAAAAGTTTTAACAGAAAAGACAACCTTGAAGTCCACATGAGAGTTCACACTGAAGACAGCGCTTTCACCTGCCAACAGTGTGGGAAAAGTTTTAACAAAAAAAAAAACCTTAACGCCCACATGAAAATTCACACTGGAGAAAAGCCTTACTTGTGCCCTCATTGTGGAATAAGCTTCAGCCAACTAGGAAACCTCAACAGGCACATGAGAATTCACACTGGAGAGAAACCTTACACCTGCCAACAGTGTGGACTAAGTTTCAGTCATAAAGGAAGCCTTGAAAGTCACATGAGAGTTCACACTGGAGAGAAGCCTTTCACCTGCCCTCAATGTGGAAAACGTTTTACACATAAACCGACTCTTAATGTCCACATGAGAGTTCACACTGGAGAGAAGCCATACACCTGCCTTCAATGTGGAAAACGTTTTGCACATAAACCGACTCTTAATGTCCACATGAGACTTCACACCACAGAGAAGCCTTACACCTGCAAACTGTGTGGTAAGAGCTTCACAGCAGCACTAAACCTGAAACGACATTTGCGAACTCATTCTGTAAAGAAATTGCAGAGTTCTGAATGTGGTAAGAGGTTTAGAAAAAGGAGCAATTTAAAAAATCACCCATCTATTCACTCTGGAGGAAGGCCATTTAAATGTGATCAGTGTAATAAAACATTTCTTTTGCCTTTACACTTAAAGATACACCTGAAAGGTCATTCAGATGTGAAACCACATTCTTGCTCTTTGTGTGGAAAGAGTTTCAAATGGCTCAGCAATTTAAAATGGCACCAGAAAATACTCATCTGTTTAAAATCAAAACTGCGTTCACGCCACATCTGAATGTGGGCCAAATCTGAACGTTCCTATTAAAGTGTGAGAAATAGCTTGTGGTAAATGCTAACATCCCGATCCCCCTTTAAAATAATGTTCGGGATCCAAATTCACCCTACAATCCCTCCAAGTCATCGTGCGTCCATTAGCAACTTATTTTCATGGGCGTTTGTCCGTGAACCCGTTACATTGATTTCCTCAGAGTACATGGTGGGCACTAGTGCTTCCTCCTGAGGATGAGGCAGGCACAAATGCTTCCTCTGGAGATGAGGTGCACACTGGTGTTTCTTCTGGTTTCCTGTCAAGCATAGGTGGTCCCTTGAGGGCAAAGGTGTCAATTACATCGCTTTTCAGACGCACAGGCTCTCCCTGTTGGTACCTAGCAGGAACTGGGGCTCCATGTGGGCCTCCACATTTTCCCACTGGCCTGAAGTAAGCCCACACTCGTTCTTCTCAAATGATGAGCGTAAACGATTCTCTACCTCCATTATTGCCCACCACCGCCCTGCGAGGAGGGCTGTGATGAGCTCATCGTGCTCATCTAAGGGGCTGAAGGGTTCTGTTTCCGTGAAACAGGTGGGCATGGTTGACATGCTCAGTTTGATGGATACTTTGATATGTTTTTTAAAAAAAAGTGTATAACTGAATGGCGGTTTGTATGCAACATCGAAGCTGGTTGCCTTAGTTTTATAACATTCATTAAATGTATTAATGAATGAATTATCATCATCATCATCATCATTATTATTATTTACAATAAGCTGTATGCCCAGTGGCAGTCTGTCAGAGGAAGAAAAGGAGACAAAAATGATTCAAAATGAAAATAAGTTGATGACGTTAACTGTATATATGAGGAAAAATAAAACTATTTTCACATTATGTATCTGTCTAGTCTTTAAGTGTATTTTGTTATACTTTTATTTTTAAATATACTGAAGTAAGTAATTAGACCGTTTCGGAAACGATCTTGACTATTGACAAGTTGTGCCCTGGCAATACAAACGTAAAATGTCTTGTCCTTGTCTAAAATGTATTGCTCATTTTACATAAAATCATACTGGGAATAAACACCTGTAATCATAGGCGCTGGTTTGTTTTTATATAAATATAAAACACATTTTTATTTACCTCTGTTTCCATGAGCAAATGATAACTGGGCTAATTATACACAAGCCTTAAGCGTTTTAACATGTTCATTACTCAGTAGTGAGGTTTTGTGCTAGAACAGAGTTTGCTCTACAGTAAATGTTCTCACTGTACCATATGACTGAATCTATACAGTAGTTGACCTTTATAAGGATGAGTTACAGTAATGCGAAAGTCTCTACCATGGTAATACCTCTGGAACACATGGAATACTGTAATGTAAAATGCTGTATCTGATGCCATCTGTCTCCCTTCTTCTGATGCATCTCTGATCAGTCTGATGTTATACTCATTGTCTGTTTCCTCCCCTTGTACTCTATCCTACTCTGTTCCCAAACTGCAGATCACTCACTCACTCTCACACACACACACACACACACACGTTGGTGCAACTACATTATGAGGACATTCCATAGACACAATGGTTTTTATACTGTACAAACTGTACATTCTATCCCCCTACACTACCCTTAAACCTACCCATCACAGAAAACATTCTGCATTTTTAATAATACATCGTTTAGTATGTTTTTTTTTTTTAAGCTATTTTTATTATGAGGACACAGGAAATGTCCTCATAAACCACGTTTACGTTGTAATACCAGTGTGATACCCATGTCATTATACAAATTTGTGTCCTCACAAATCACATAAACAAGCACACACACACTCTTAACCCAAATGTGAGGACATATGACTGGGAACCCTACTTTTAGGGACACCCCTTTCTGAAGGGTCTAGAGACAAGAGAAAGATATGACTGCACTTCTGGAGAAACAGGTGTTTAGCTTCACTTTGGGGACAGTCATTTTTATGTCCCATTTGGGGACAAACACAAACTCTGATCAAGTGATACTTTGAGGACTATGGTGATACACAGACTCTGGTTAAGGTATACTTTCAGGACTTTATGATGTTATAAATTGAGACAGAAGTAGATTACAATTCAAAGTTTCAATAATGGATACTGAAACCAGGCTAGAGCAGAGATACAGGTGTGAGAGAATGTTTTTCCATTTCTTCAAGATCACTGAAAATGGCTAGCCTACATTTTTGTCTTATTTGTAGCTTGAGATCAAGTGCCTTTGGCTTGCTCAGTTGGGGAATGACAATTAACATTCAGAAATATTGTTGATTTGACTATTGACTATCAGAGAACAAAAGATGAATTGAGCTGAATAATGACACTTGTCTTCTGTAGAACTGTTTTACAGCTGAAATTGAAGTCATTTGCAAGTTATCTTATGTGTGTGAAGGTGATCTGAAACGATCTGTATTGTATAATGCGCTATAGAAATAAATGACTTCACTTCATGACAGAGAACACTTCACTGGCCACTGTCTGCATCTCTATAGTTCATTTAGCATCGACTGCAACTAATCATGACCCCAGAAACATCAGAAACATCTGTGGCTGCTCACTGGGGCTTTAAGACATTAGGCATGTGTTTCTGTAAAGTGTAAAAAAAAACCTCTACAAATAAAAAATAGTGACACACACTCTGATTAAATGACTCTTTGGGGACTCGAGTGACAAGCTCTGATTTAATATTAACAGTACTGAACACATTGTGGTGAAAGTGCATATTGCAGTTAATGACAGAAATTAAAAAAGATAAAAAATAAAAACATTTAAAAAGAACAGTGAAAAGTCTAATAAGGTGGAAATGATTCTCAGTGCCCAACTATCTTCTGTACTTCCTCCATCCACCTCTCCTCCCTCTTTTCATCCTCTTTACATTCGCTCCTCCCTCTTTTCATCCCCTTTACCTTCGCTCCTCCCTCTTTTCATCCTCTTTACCTTTGCTCCTCCCTCTTTTCATTCCCTTTACATTCTCTCCTCCCTCTTTTCATCCTCTTTACCTTCGCTCCTCCCTCTTTTCATCCCCTTTACCTTCGCTCCTCCCTCTTTTCATCCTCTTTACCTTTGCTCCTCCCTCTTTTCATTCCCTTTACATTCTCTCCTCCCTCTTTTCATCCTCTTTACCTTCGCTCCTCCCTCTTTTCATTCTCTTTACCTTTGCTCCTCCCTCTTTTCATTCCCTTTACATTCTCTCCTCCCTCTTTTCATCCTCTTTACCTTCGTTCCTCCCTCTTTTCATCCCCTTTACCTTCGCTCCTCCCTCTTTTCATCCTCTTTACCTTTGCTCCTCCCTCTTTTCATTCCCTTTACATTCTCTCCTCCCTCTTTTCATCCTCTTTACCTTCGCTCCTCCCTCTTTTCATCCTCTTTACCTTTGCTCCTCCCTCTTTTCATTCCCTTTACATTCTCTCCTCCCTCTTTTCATCCCCTTTACCTTTGCTCCTCCCTCTTTTCATCCTCTTTACCTTTGCTCCTCCCTCTTTTCATTCCCTTTACATTCTCTCCTCCCTCTTTTCATCCTCTTTACCTTCGCTCCTCCCTCTTTTCATCCTCTTTACCTTTGCTCCTCCCTCTTTTCATTCCCTTTACATTCTCTCCTCCCTCTTTTCATCCTCTTTACATTCTCTCCTCCCTCTTTTCATCCCCTTTACCTCGTCCTCTTTACCTTCTGACAGAAATATCAAAAAGTTTAAAATGACATTCATCCAACTTCATTGTAACTGAACAAATGAAAATTAACTGCTTAACTAAGGATGATGAAATGTACTATCCTCTCCTTCTTCATTAGCCTTCTTATACTCTATCTTTTCACTTTCTTTATATTCTGTTTCATTCCATCCTTAAACAATTTCTACACCTTTATAATCATTTCTTTTCATTTTCCTCCATTTCTTACAAAAAGAGCATGATGTGCAAAGTGTTCCTACAAACCACCCCCTTTTTTTTTTTTTAAGAGTCGTGATCCTGTTCCGCACATAATTTTTTTTACACCAGTCCATGTTCGCTGCTTCAAAGCTTCTAGCTCTGCGTGAATGCATCTTTCACAGTCTTGCTTACCAGGACACTTTGCATGTCTTGATGAACATCATCATGTGTCTTTCTACTGCTTTTACCTCACTGTCCTCTCTTTTCTTTTTTGGAACATTTGAAGAACCTATGGAATAATTAAAAATTAAATTCTCATTACAACTACATTGGTGAGTAAAGACCAAATCAAGACTGTGTCCTAATGTGTAGTTGTTGTTTTTTTGAATTTTGAAAAGCCCTAGGTTATTTGATTGTTGTTTGTGTGGTTTAGAGATTTGTCTTACCTTGATCCTCCTGTGAAACGGATGGTTGATCAGATTGAACAGGTTGATCAGTCTCTGCTGGTGCTGTTGTCTGAGACAGGTCGCTGGAATCCTCATCACTTGACGTGACCTGCGTGAAGTTGGCCCCCCACCCAACGCAAAACGTCAGCAAATTAGTCTCAGTCGTTTGTGCTCCGTTTGTGCTGGTTTGTGCCATAAAAAATTTCGTTTGTGCTGCTTTGGTTTTTAAGATATTAAAAGAACATGTATAGGTCATTCTGAGGTCACTCAGCCCCCCACATTCTCCAAATTCATCAGAAATAGCCTCGTTTGTGCTTCGTTTGTGCTGGTTTGTGCCGGGAAAAACTTCGTTTGTGCTGCTTTCGTTTTTTAAATATTGGACTTTGAATTATAGACGATGACGTCACCAGCCCCCTGACCTGCTCCAAATTCACCCAAAATAGTCTCAATCGTTTGTGCTTCGTTTGTGCTGGTTTGTGCCGGTAAAAGTTTCGTTTTTGTGGCTTTCTTTTTTTAACAATACAGAAGTAAGGTAGCCTGGTAAGATTTAAACGGCAAACCAAATTACATTAAACAGTAGCATTCACTTAACTGTTACTGTGCATTTTTCAACTTTTAACAGACACAGCGGATCACAGGATGTGGATGTAAAACAAACTCCAAGGTAAGTGTTTTTTACTTGTTAATGTATGTTGTTACGTAAAATTAACATTGTCATTAATGCACGCACCATATAATCTGTTTGCTAATGTGTTTATACAATAGGCTAAATATGTGCATTTGTATAGACCTATACAGTAAGCGGTCAAAAGTTTGGAAACATTAAGATTTTTAAATGTTTTTGAAACAAGTCTCTTAACCTCACCAAAGGCAGTATTTGTGAAATATTACACTTTAAATTAATAATTATTATTTATGTCAACGCTCAAATTTCTGCATCATTACTTCAGTCTTTAATATCACAGTAAAATGCTAGTAAATCATAATCATAGTAAAATGCTGATTTTGTGCTCAATTATTATTGATGCTTAATTATTAAGAATGGTTCTTATTTTCATCAATGTTAAAAAACATTTTTGCATGCTTAATTTTTTTTGTAAAAACCGTGATACATTTTTGTGTTTTTTACCTTTCTATAAATCAAAGATACAAAGAACAGCATTTATTTTAAATAGAAATATTTTTAACAATATAAATGTCTTTGCTGTCTCTTTTGATTAATTTGTGTCCTTGCTGAATAAAAATATCCATTTATATAAATACAACCTTTGAATGATTGTGTATCATGGTTTCCACAAAAAAAAAAGAAAAATATTAAGCAGCACAACATTGATAATAATGAATGTTTCTTAAGCAGCAAATCATTAGAATCATGTGACACTGAAGACTGGAGTAATGATGATAAATTCAGCTTTGATCACAGGAATAAATTACACTTTACTATATATTCACAGCTGATTTACACCGGAATAATATTTCATAATGTTACTGTTTTTACTGTATTTTTTGATCTAATAAATACAGCCTTGGTGAGCAGAAGAGACTTCTTTCAGAAACATTAAAGCCTAATTAGAAATTAAGCCAAAGTGATTTTACTTTTGAATTGCTGTGTACTATCGAACATCCATTAACACAAATAATGGACCTTTAAAACTTAAACTTAAAAACACTTAATACTGACAAGCTACTATCTGTCTTCAAACCAAAAATGCCACACATAATAATAGACTTGAGTGCAAACAACATCAAGCCTGACTTCCAGAAAAGCAGATACTACTTCTCCAAACAGGAATAGGAAAACAAGGTTGTGTGGCATACAACAAAAATACTTGTACTTGTGAAAGTAATTTTAAATAATGAAATTAGTCTTTTGTGTATAATACAGCATGTGGGCATATTTTGTTTTTTTCTGATGCTCCTGTCACTCCACTTCTCAGGTCGTCATACATCTCCCAGACACATGGAGACCTGCAGTAGGCCACATAATGTCCAAGACCATCCTGGGTTAAGCCTCCTCTGAAAGCAATGACTGCCCTTAAAGTAAATCTCTCTCCTTGGAGCATCAAATTGGAGGGAAATTCACGCAAAGCAAATTTTGTGGAGTTGCTTCCCAGGTCAGTGTCAACCCACAGAAGTTCTCCCAGACTGTAACTGTGAGAAACTTTTCCTGCACAGAGCTCTTTCCCTGTGGTACCTGTCTTGAATGCAGAGGGACACCGTGATGGACTTTGGATTGGCCTGAGGCAGGGGGACTCCGGAAGGTTAAGGCCTTCTTCTACCGTGGTCTGAAGATGAGCCATGCCAGAAGCCTATAGTACAGCAACAGAAGTACAAACTAATGGAATTTCCCTTGTGACTTGTTTGCTGAGACCATAATACTGTGAGGAGCACTGTGTTGTGAAGGAAACACACACATGTTTTGTCATTGACTTTTCAATGATAGTGGAGATGTGGCACTGTGCATCGATTTGAAGAGCACCAGATTTCAGTCGGACAGCTTTGAATATTCCACTCACCAGCTCTGCCCTCTGTATGTAGGCCTGTGCATTCAGACCCTTTGTGGTGATGGATTTCACTAGCTGGAGGAGGTTGTTGGAATCCTCACCGCAAACAATATTTTCAAAAGTGACACTATCGCAGAAAGCACAACATAAGCACTGACAAAAAGCATCGACTGCACATGTGTTCAGCACAGAGATTCTTGATTTCCTGAGTTTAACAGGCTGTTGATTGTTTCCATTTTTCAACAGGTCTACTTTCAGTTTTTTCCCCCTCACAGATAGATCTGCATGGAGCCATTCAGGACAAGGAGAGAGGTATGAGTTCCTCTTCCTCTTTTTGGGTGGAACCGCTAGGCCTCTCCAGTTTTCAACAGCGTCTTCATCTGTTGGATGGATGTTTGTGACGGTGTCAGACTTCCCAGAACAGTAAGTGCCCATTTCTGTCTTTCCATCACTACAGGTTGTGGTGGGTAGTGGATTGGTGTCTGTCGTGATCACTGTTGAAACGGTTGTATCCTCTTCACCTTTTTCCTCAGCTTTCTGTTTAGCAGAACAAATTCGCATGTTGCCTTCAATGAAGGACAGATGTCGAGCAATGAATCGATCCACCCGAATAGGCAGGTTTTCATGCTTGAAAAGGCCGCGTTTGATGTTTTTGAACTCTGCTTCAACATTGGCTGAACTTGCGGTGATATTGGTGCTTCGGTAGTGAGGGATCATTACTCCTGTCCAGAGTGGTAAGTAACTTGCAAGCCAGATTATATTGGGAATAATCTCAGGGAGAAAGTGCATATTGTCATGATCACCATTAGACACAACAAGTGACCTGCTCTCCTCACATTTGTCTGTCACCCACTGCCGTAGGTCTGTCTGTGTTTGGTCAGATGGATCCACTTCTTCCAGGTCCTCACCCTCCACATCTGGAATGATGACACACTCTTCAGCAATTCTGGCTTTCAGGTGTTTCTTGCACCTCTCTGATATGAGGGGGGCTCCAGAGCTGTCATTGCCCTCTGCTTCGCTGAGAGCCACAACAGTAATGCTGCGTAGTAGCTCTCTTGCATCGTCCATGGATTGTGACATGAGAAGCTGTGCCATTGACCTCACAAAAAAATCTTTGATGCGATGTGGTTTCTTCTTCAAGCAGTCCCACTGGCAGATCATCTTGATGCAGTGAGCAACATCAACCCAAACAAAACAAGATGGCACTTTTGCTGACTGTTTGCAGAGTAAGACACCACAGCACTCATTGACGTAGGTCTTTAGATCAGGATGAGGAGTAAAAGCCTTGACCAGAGCTCCGAGCAAAGCCAGAGAAAAGTCACTGACAACCTCCTTTGGAGTTGGTGCACCTGCACGTATCCATTCTCTCAGCCAATGTGTTATGGGATTAACATCATGTCTCTCTGACAGCATTTGCACCACTAGGACACTTGAGTTCTCATCTCCTGCCAGAAGGCCCTGATATAAAAATATATGGCCAGATTTACCACTTGGTCTCTGTAGTTTCCTCACGACTGAGCCAGTTGCATCAAAACTCACAGTGGGGTTAGTAGATGTCTTTGATAATGACTACATATACAAATGTACATATACATTTGTGTTTGACTCCAATAGTGACAGAAAAACTTGTCCAGTCCAATGTCTTTAATGCTACCACTGTGAGGTGCACTGTATTTTAACATCTGTAGTGACAAAATAGGGTCCTTGTCACCTGATTCTATGTCATTTCTCTCTTGCTTTGCTTTGCGCAGGGTGGCCAAATTAGGCAGATGGCTCGGCTCAGGATCTCCAAACTCCATCAGCTTTGTTGCCTCTGATGGCCTCCACACATGCGGCTCCATTCTACCCTCACAATGTTCTTTGGATATCTGCAAACGCAAGTTACCAGACATCGCACGTTTGGAACAGCCAGTGTGCAGGGAGTCATCAGTGTTTTTAATTAAACACTTGAACACCATTGGGCTGTTCATTTCAGGCTCTCTGTCACATTTTATGTGAATGTGGCCAAGACACTCCTTACAGTTGCCTCTGATTTCTATATATTTATCTGTGGCTGATGGATAGACCTTGGCTCTTTTAAAGACAACTGTACAGGGGCATTTCACTTCTTGCCAAATGTGATGATTTATCACATGCGTCCAGATGCCAGGCTTCAAAATTGTGTATTCCCGTTTTTGTGTTTTGGAGAACTTGTTTTTGTATGTAACTGTTTCAGGCATGAATTCAATCCATTTCTGAAATGGAACTTCAAGATCAAAAGTCCAGGCATCTTTTGGTCTGGGGGAAAGGGACCCTGGCTCAAAATCAGTGTCATCACTACTGCCACTGGTTTCATGATCACTTTCACGAGTAAACCCTAAAGCAGTCCAGATGTTGTGTCTGTTTAGTTTAACAAAAGTGTATAGAGCCTTTGCAGTGATCTTGCTTTCTAGCTGCTTACTAAGCTCTGTCCACATGCTCTGATTAGGAGTAGCTATGTTGCCATTTTGTAATATGGCCTCTTTTGATGAGCACAAGACTGTGACAATGGAATCTCTGTCAACTGCTGGTTTCTTGGGCATCTGGCATAAACAAACATAATTACACACTGAAATAATCCTGACTCAAATGTCATGTACAGTTTACATATTTTATGTATTACTGTATTGGTCCGAATATAAGGATAGGTAATGTTGACTCCTAGATGCACAATGTATTAAAAAAACTAACGTGCAGCTGTAATTACCATTTCATAGTTGTATTATCAATGAGTTTTCTGTTCAATAAACATTGACAATCTTAACTTTTGAATGTTGTACCGTTAATCTTGAAGTTAACTAATAATATTGTAACTGACAGTGTAAAACATTGTACTTACATTTGCCAGATTTGATTTAGTAACGACTTTTGTAGTTTGATTTTATATCAACTTTTCCTCTACTAACTAATTTCCACTAGAACACTACTAGTGTGTCACTTGCGCCTAGTGGTGGGAGTGAAGTGCAGCAGATGAAACTCCTTGCAAATAAATAAAACGTTAAATCAGGAGAGACCAGGGAATGAAGTAAAAATAATTGTTTCTTGAACAAATGATGTGATGATTATCCTTGACAAAGTCTTTTGCAATTCGATTCCTAAAAAGTGTTCACACCGAGGAGAATTGTGCTTTAAGGTGAACTTGGAGCAGGTCGGGGGGCTGGTGACGTCATCGTCTATAATTCAATGTATAATATTTTAAAAACGGAAGCAGCACAAACAAAACTTTTACCTGCACAAACGAGGCACAAACGATTGAGACTATTTGAGGTGAACTTGGAGCAGGTCGGGGGGCTGGTGACCTCAGAATGACAAACCTAATATTTTTTTAATATCTAAAAAACGGAAGCAGCAAAAACAAAACTTTTACCTGCACAAACCAGCACAAATGGAGCACAAACGATTGAGACTATTTGAGGTGAACTTGGAGCAGGTCAGGGGGCTGGTGACGTCATCGTCTATAATTAAATGTATAATATTTTAAAAACGGAAGCAGCACAAACAAAACTTTTACCGGCACAAACCAGCACAAACTAACGAGACTATTTTGGGTGAATTTGGAGCAGGTCGGGGGGCTGGTGACGTCATCGTCTATAATTCAAAGTCCAATATTTAAAAAACGAAAGCAGCACAAACGAAGTTTTTCCCGGCACAAACCAGCACAAATGAAGCACAAACAAACAAGGCTATTTCTGATGAATTTGGAGAATGTGGGGGGGGGGGGGGGGGCTGAGTGACCTCAGAATGACCTATACATGTTCTTTTAATATCTTAAAAACCAAAGCAGCACAAACTAAAATTTTTATGGCACAAACGGAGCACAAACGACTAAGACTAATTTGCTGACGTTTTGCGTTGGGTGGGGGGCCAACTTCACGCAGGTCTTGACGTGGCATCACCTTGGGCCTCAAGTTGCTCTAAATAATTCATTTAAAGATTAACAGTTTATTGCTTATGATTATGTACATTGTTTTGCAAATATGTACAGCACAGATACACACAGACAGTTCAAGTATACTCACACCATTTGGGTCGATTTCAATGTCATCAAGTTTATTTCCTTTGAAGTCAGTGTTCCTTTCTCCATGGCCATTAGGACTTCACTCATTTTTGCCAGCTGCAGTGTCCCCTCTGGTAACCGGTAATACTGTCTGTGGATTCTGATATCGTGACCAAGGAAATCAGCCAGTTGGTCTGCTTCATTCTCATCAAGGTTAAGAATTTTGGACATGGTTGGTATGTGTTTCCTGAGCCTAGCTGATGACAGTGCTTCGGGATCCTTCATGCCACATTCACAAGCAGCTTTGTTGATGCACTCTCCTCCTCGGTAGGCAGACATTGCTCCAGATCTAGCAAACATAAAGGGATTCTCCGCTGGAACACCACAAAGCTCACGGGTTTCAACGAGCAGCTCCATGGCAGAAAGCATCGAAGGCTTGAGAAGCACAGGAACCTTTCTCCCTCGTTTACCACAGATCTCTATTCTGGTGAAGTGTAGACACAGCTTCCTCTCAAACTCAGACAGACAGATGACGATGTCTTCGTGTAGCTCAGAAGAGTCCTTGCTTTTAAAAGCTGACAAAAGCATCCGGGACACCTCACCTTCTCTTCTTCTGTTGAACAGGATGACCTGGGACAGCGTGACCTTGGCTAGAGCAGCATAGCTTTCAGCAGAAGGGCAAGATCTGAGCTTGCTTAGGAGCTCATTGTGTATATTTTTAAGATGTGTGTGCAGGACTTTGACATCCTGAGTGAAAGGAATGATCTGTGGTGAGTGCGTGCCACTTGGCTTCTTTCAAGGTAGTTATAGCACCAGCAGAAATGTACTCATTCCACCTTGCCTGGTGTATTTTCCTGAAGTCTCGAGCACACTCAGCACGCTCATGATCTCCATACATCATGGCATTGCTCTCAACAATGCTACAGATCTTGTTTAAAGAATACCCAAGTTTGAGAGCTAAAGAAGGAATGCGGAGTTTTTCTCTTCATTGTAGCCAGATACAACTTTAACAGCAGCTATGACATGTTTGAAGTTTGCTGGAATGATGAAGTCTACCATTGTTCTCAGTGGGGTAATCTTCCTTGCTTCAAGAAGAAGTCTGCCCACTTCTCTCATCTTCTGTCTGATGTAGTCATGTCTGGTCACGTCAGACCCCATCCTGTTGAACATGTGCTCCCCCAGCTGCATGATGCATCTGTCAGTATAAACTACACGCAAAACTTCATCATAGTTCATAAAGGAGAGTATTTTCTTGAAACCTTTGCTTACTTCTAAGCTGACTTGTGTGTTCAGCACACAGAGATCGAACTCTTTTCCTGCCTTGGGCTTTTCCTCTTTGTCTATTTTTTGGACGGTAGCAGGCAATAATCTCCCCATGTCCTTGTCTCACCACATCTGTGTTGTGGGCAAAGGTGCCTCTTTTTCTAAGAAGGTTTAACTGGACTCGTCTTTCTCTGGAATGTTTTGGACACATCTCCAGCTTTTCTTTAAAAGTTAATCTTGAAAACGGCGTGAATAATAAATGCAATAATAGCAACGATGTCCTCCTCATTAATGTTGCTTGCGGTTTCCATAGCGAATAGCTCTAGCTATTTTATCAGCGGGTTTTTTTCCGATCGTGCTCCTCACAGCGGACTGTGACTGTGTGTGGTAGCATTTTCTGGAACATCAATTACAGATCTAGCGAGATTTTCAGTATGCACAGTTCTAATGTCAGTTGGTGTCTTAATTGCGAGTGTACTGTGTGTGTGTAGTGGGTTACGCATGATGACTTATAGAAAGTGTTGCATTTTTTACAGAGAACTTTTGAGGCGGATAACGGCATATCTGGGATTTTGTGTTTTTGTGGACAAATATGCAAATATACACACGCAACGCAACACTTGTTTTTGCCCCCATTTTTCGTGAGCAAGATCTAAGACTTTTTCAATGTGTACAAAAGACCTATTTCTCTCAAATATTGTTCACAAGTCTGTCTAAATCTGTTAGTGAGCACTTCTCCTTTGCCGAGATAATCCATCCACCTCAAAGGTGTGGCATATCAAGATGCTGATTAGACAGCATGATTATTGCACAGGTGTGCCTTAGGCTGGCCACAATAAAAGGTCACTCTAAAATGTCCAGTTTTACTGTATTGAGGGGGATCTGAAAACCAGTCAGTATCTGGTGTGACCACCATTTTCCTCACGCATTGCAACACATCTCCTTCGCATAGAGTTGATCAGGTTGTTGATTGTGGCCTGTGGAATGTTGGTCCACTCTTCAATGGCTGTGCGAAGTTGCTGGATATTGGCAGGAACTGGAACATGCTGTCGTATACACCAATCCAGGGCATCCCAAACATGCTCAATGGGTGACATGTCCGGTGAGTATGCTGGCCATGCAAGAACAGGGATGTTTTCAGCTTCCAGGAATTGTGTACAGATCCTTGCAACATGCGGCCGTGCATTATCATGCTGCAACATGAGGTGATGGTCGTGGATGAATGGCATCACAATGGGCCTCAGGATCTCGTGATGGTATCTTTTTGCATTTAAAGTGCCATCAATAAAACGCACCTGTGTTCGTTGTCCATAACATACGCCTGCCCATACCATAACCCCACCGCCACCATGGGCCACTCAATCCACGATGTTGACATCAGCAAACCGCTTACCCACACGGCACCATATACGCTGTCTGCCATCTGCCCTGTACAGTGAAAAATGGGATTCATCCGTGAAGAGAACACCTCTCCAAAGTGCCAGTACACCTCAGCACTGTCTCCCACTGTACACTTTGTGGACAGTTGTGCACGTGGAGACCTCCCCTTGTGTCCATCCACTTCACAAACAAAAGGTCATCATATCTGATCCAGCGAATGGAGCCTCTTGGTGACCTTTTGTTCAAGACATTTTGTTTGGTGAAAGGAACACCAGCTCTACCTTCTCGATAAGTCCCACATGCACCAAATCCCTGCTGGTGCCGGTGTCGAAAGAGGAGAGGGCTTGTGTAGAAATTATCACAGTAAATCACATAGCCTGACCCCAGGTAGTCTCGGTTCACCAGTGATGCAACATCATCAAAAGACAGGCCTTTCCCAGATGAGAATTTTGACTTCCCGGTGTAAATTTTGAAATCAATGGTGTAGCCGTTGACATCTGCCATCACAAAAAGCTTTATGCCACACTTAGTGGGCTTGGCCTTCATATATTGCTTGAAGGATATTCTGGCTTTAGTGGCAACCATCCTTTCATCAACAGAAATGTGCTGTTTAGGGTGGTAAATATACATGCACCTGTTCCTCATAATGTCCAAGAGTGGTTGCACTCTGTGGAGACAGTCATACGCCTCTGTGCCCCGTTTCTTGTCATTCTCTGCATCTTCAATTGGTTCGCTGATATGCCGATTACAGGAGATTGTTGGAAAAAGATCTTTAGACATCACAGTAACGTGAAAGGGAACATAAAACAAAGTCTTCTTCCTCCAGAAGTCCCTCACTTTTGGCAGATCTATTACACTCATGTAGAGAAGCAGACCCAAGTACTTCTTTTCTTAAGGGCATATATCAGTCCATGTGATTTTTCCTACCCCTCTCCAGATTTCTCACTGCATTCTTGTTTGTGTTTTCACACAAAGATCTTCATAACCTCTTCATCAAAATATTGACTGAAAATGTCAAGTGGAGACATTTTTCCAAAAATGAGTGGAGGCTGCACTCCAGGTGTTCTTTTGGGAGTAAACCTTGGGACATTGGGCACTATATCAGGGTCTGCCTCCCTCTTCCCTTCACCTGTTGTAGATTTGCTGGTGATCTTTGGATTATTGTCCGGTTGCATAACCCAATTTTGGCCAAGCTTTAGCTGTCGGACAGATGGTCTCACATTTGAATCTAGAATACTTTGTTATACAGAGGAGTTCATGGTCAACTCAATGACTGTGAGGTGCCCAGGTTCTGTGGCTACAAAACAAGCCCAAAATCATCACCCCTCCACCAGTATGCTTGACTTTTTGTATGAGGTGTTTGTGCTGAATGCTCTTTTGGTTTTCACCAAACTTGGCGCTGTGCATTATGGCCAAACATCTCCACTTTGGTCTCGTCTGTCCAAAGGACATTGTTCTAGAAGTCTTATGGTTTGTTCAGATGTTGTCTGCAATTTTTCTGAGCATTACACAGTCTGATCTTGGGGTGAATTTGTTGGGACGTCCACTCATGGGAAGATTGGTGTCTGTTTTGAATGTCTTCCACTTGTGAATAATCTTCCTCACTGTAGAATGATGGACTTCAAATTGTTTGGAAATAGCCTTGTAACCCTTCGCAGATTGATGACAGCAACAATTGCTTCTCTAAGATCATTGATGATGTCTTTCCTCCTTGGCATTGTGTTAACACACAAACTACCAAAACTTCTGCTTTTATAGAGGTGATCACACTTGCTGGTGATCAGTTAATCAAAGTAATTTGATTAGCAGTGCCTGACCGTTACTTAACCTCTTAATTATTATGTTAAAAGTAAGGGTGTCCTAACTTTGTCACCCATGGCGTTTACATTTTGGCTTTATTTTGGCTAAATAAGTAATGACACGGTGTGATATGTCATGTGTTGTTGTTCATCTGAGGTTTTATTTTCCAAATTAAGACCTGCCAAGGACCAGAAGATTTTTTATGTCCTGATACAGAAAACCATGGAATTTAATAGGGTGTCCTAACATTTTCACATGACTGTATGCAGAATATACACTACCATATTACACAACCATGGAACGTAACACCCCCACCCATAAGTTTTCAAGTATCAACCCATATCTTTAAAATAAACTGTACAAACACTTTTCACTCTACAGCAGAATATACTCTTGAAAGGGCATCGGCCACAGTATTTTCAGAACCTTTACAGTACTGGATATTCAAGTTGTATTCTTGAATAATTAGTGACCACCTCATCAGGCGCTGATTCGAATTTCGCATCCGATCCAGAAAAACGAGGATTATGGTCTGTATAGACAGTGACGGGATGACTACTACCACCAAGGTAAACTTGGTAAAAATGTAAAAAAAAAAAAAAAAAAAAATGTAGTAAAGCTAACACCAGGGCTAGGGCCTCTTTCTCCATAGTACTGTACTTTTGCTGAGTGTTGGTGAACTTTTTAGAAAAGTAACAGACAGGATGTTCTATGCTACAAGCATCTTCCGACAGTGATACAGCTCCGGCACCTGAGGAACTGGCATCTAACTGCAGCTTGAACGGGAGAGTGAAACAAGGAGCAGAAAGTACAGGAGCACTACTTAAAAGATGTTTAGCAGCATGAAAGGCAGACTCACATTCAGAAGACCAAAACAACTTCTTGGCAGTACTAAGTAGGTCAGTCAAAGGAGTGACCACTGTAGGGAAATTCTTACAGAAGCTCCGGTAGTATCCTACAATTCCAAGAAAACACTGCAACTCTCTTTTATTATGGGGTGGATGAAAGTCCAAGATAGCTGCTACCTTTGCTTCCACGGGTTTTACTTGACCCTGACCAACCTTTTTAACTAAATAGGTAACATCTGCTTTGGCAAACTCACATTTAAGCAGGTTAAGGGTTAGGGGAGCATTGGCTAATGCATTGAAAACTTTATCAAGGCTACTTAGATGATGTGGTAGTTTACTTTCACACTTGGGAAGAGCATCTAAGTAGGCTTCACAGTTGCTGACAACACACTCTTTGGAATGTTGCGGGAGCATTGTGCATCCCAAAGGCCATAACGGAGTATTGCAGCAGGTTATCAAAGGTCACAAAGGCAGAGATCTCAGATGCATGGGCAGTTACTGGCACTTGCCAATAACCTTTCAATAGTTCAAGCTTCGTTACAAAGTGTGCACTGCCGATTCGGTCTACATGATCCTCCATTCTGGGCAAAGGAAAGGAATCTGGCTTTGTCACACTATTTATATTGTGATAGTCTGTGCAGAAAGGAAAGGTCGAGTCTTGTTTAGGCACTAATAAACAAGGAGAGCTCCAAGTACTATGGCTAGTTATGGCAAGACCATGTTTTAAAAGATACTCCACTCCAAGCTTTAGTGGTCAACAAACTGTGACCAAACACAGTGACTCTAGGTCAGTTTCTCTGACACCAAACAGCAGCAAGTCTTTACCAGTACTCACACAGTATGTACGAAGCATAGACTTGAGAGTGAAAACGTTCTAATGCCCCTTGTGACTCTGGGTGATATGCGCTAGACATTTGGTGAGAAACAGTTTGAATGACCTTCGGTAGCCCAAACATCGAACAAAACTTGATCTCTTTGACTATAACATTAGCTTTCAGAGAATGCAAGGGAACAGCTTCTGGGAATCGTGTGGCAGCACACATCAGAGTTAACTGTGCTCGAGTAACAGCACAGGCAGGGAAGGCAGCAGGGAAATGAGCAGCAACATCTGGCTGTCCTGACACATCAGGCTTATCCACTACAACAGGATAAGGGAACACTTTACCTCCAGCCAGGTCATTCCCAAGGATGAGATTTACACCCTCCACTGGCAGTTCAGTCCTTACTCCTAGTTCCATCCCACAAACTACAAACCCGATTCCAAAAAAGTTGGGACACTGTACAAATTGTGAATAAAAACAGAATGCAATGATGTGGAAGTTTCAAATTTCAATATTTTATTCAGAATACAACATAGATGACATATCAAATGTTTAAACTGAGAAAATGTATCATTTTAAGGGGAAAATAAGTTGATTTTAAATTTCATGGCATCAACACATCTCAAAAAAGTTGGGACAAGGCCATGTTTACCACTGTGTGGCATCCCCTCTTCTTTTTATAACAGTCTGCAAACGTCTGGGGACTGAGGAGACAAGTTGCTCAAGTTTAGGAATAGAAATGTTGTCCCATTCTTGTCTAATACAGGCTTCTAGTTGCTCAACTGTCTTAGGTCTTCTTTGTTGCATCTTCCTCTTTATGATGCGCCAAATGTTTTCTGTGGGTGAAAGATCTGGACTGCAGGCTGGCCATTTCAGTACCCGGATCCTTCTTCTACGCAGCCATGATGTTGTAATTGATGCAGTATGTGGTCTGGCATTGTCATGTTGGAAAATGCAAGGTCTTCCCTGAAAGAGACGACGTCTGGATGGGAGCATATGTTGTTCTAGAACTTGGATATACCTTTCAGCATTGATGGTGCCTTTCCAGATGTGTAAGCTGCCCATGCCACACGCACTCATGCAACCCCATACCATCAGAGATGCAGGCTTCTGAACTGAGCGCTGATGACAACTTGGGTTGTCCTTGTCCTCTTTAGTCCGGATGACATGGCGTCCCAGTTTTCCAAAAAGAACTTCAACTTCTTTTTTGACCTATAGAGTTTTAGCCGGCAACGGCGAATGGCACGGTGGATTGTGTTCACCGACAATGTTTTCTGGAAGTATTCCTGAGCCCATGTTGTGATTTCCATTACAGTAGCATTCCTGTATGTGATGCAGTGCCGTCTAAGGGCCCGAAGATCACGGGCATCCAGTATGGTTTTCCGGCCTTGACCCTTACGCACAGAGATTGTTCCAGATTCTCTGAATCTTTGGATGATATTATGCACTGTAGATGATGATAACTTCAAACTCTTTGCAATTTTTCTCTGAGAAACTCCTTTCTGATATTGCTCCACTATTTTTCGCCACAGCATTGGGGGAATTGGTGATCCTCTGCCCATCTTGACTTCTGAGAGACACTGCCACTCTGAGAGGCTCTTTTTATACCCAATTATGTTGCCAATTGACCTAATAAGTTGCAAATTGGTCCTCCAGCTGTTCCTTATATGTACATTTAACTTTTCCGGCCTCTTATTGCTACCTGTCCCAACTTTTTTGGAATGTGTAGCTCTCATGAAATCCAAAATGAGCCAATATTTGGCATGACATTTCAAAATGTCTCACTTTCAACATTTGATATGTTATCTATATTCTATTGTGAATAAAATATAAGTTTATGAGATTTGTAAATGATTGCATTCCTTTTTTATTCACAATTTGTACAGTGTCCCAACTTTTTTGGAATCGGGTTTGTAGTACATCCACACCAGAGTACGTTTCGGGTAAAAAAGGTAAGGTGTTAGCTAGAATAAAGGACTGCGCTTCTCCCGTGTCTCGCAGGATGGAAACATTTCGGCCAGGTAAGTCAGCTGAAAGACACACAGAGCCAGTAAACAGGAAGGGTTGGTAATCAGAATTCTGGAGCTGTGGAAATGAGTGATCAGAGACAGAACCACCTTGAGCAAAAGCTACACTTTTGTTTTTTTTCAGCAGCAGACTTCTGTTTCCATGCTTTGCAGTCAGATATCATGTGACCTGTATCTAAGCAATAAAAACAGACACGTTTGTGGTCTGAGCATTTCAGCACAGGCTTTTCTTTTTCCGTTTTCTCTGAGGAGAGAACCGGTGACATCATTCTCTGTCTGCTCATTCACAAAATTCTAAACTGACGTGTAGAAGAAAATACTGACCTGTGTGTAAGTACTCATTAGCTACCACTGCAGCTTAAAAGAGTGAACTTATCTTTTATTCATTAGAGGGAGCTTTCCCTTTCGTAGCTTTAGCAGCATTAGTAATATCAACAGAATTAACATATGCAATGACAATAAAGACTTAACAAAAAATGAACTACAGTGTTCTCAGGAATGCCGTTTTTAAACTCTTCAAGCAAAATTAGTTCTTGCAGTTTTTCAAAACTGCTAACCTTACTAGCCAGACAACATTTCCCAAACAGAGCTTTCTTTTACTATGAAAACGCAAATGTTTGTTTGGCTGTTTTCGCTGTGTGTCGAAAACTCTGACGATACACTTCGGGAACCAGTTCGTATGCACACAATACTGCATCTTTTTTACGGTGTCATAATACAAGGACTGTTAAATTGCTAACGCAGAGCATACCTCCTGGGCCTTACCCACAAAATTACATTGAAGCAGTAAGCCCCACATATCTTTCGGCCATCCTAGATTTCCAGCAATGCGCTCAAAGGCTATGAAGTAAGCATCTACCTCAGCTTCTCGAAATGGAGGTACCAGTTTGACATTCTTCGTTACATCAAAGTTACTCTGAGCATCATTCACAGTGTCAAAATTAACTGTGCTATTCACCTCTCTCTTCTGAGTGGCAGAGAATATGCAGAGAGACCAAAAAAACAAGCACAGACCTAACAGTGTATATTCTGCCTTTCATGCCTTAAAATAGCTTGAATCGAACTCAACACCCTTGCTTCATTTAGTATACGCGGAGCCATTGATATGCAAATTATCCCTGTCTCCACACACTCACACCAACTCAGAATACCTGATTCTCTTGGTCAACTTTACTGTAGTAAACGCTGCACAATGGCAAATACTGGTTTAATTCAGCCATATATGTTTAAACAAGAAACTGATTCAGAAGAAAAAATTTAAGAGTGAATTAGAAAACATGCTGGTCTACAAGTCGGCGTATCAGAATGTAATGCGTTTTATGTATTTTATGTATCACTCTTTACAACATCAGACACATAACGGTAATGAAAATGATTAGCCTTTTGGTTGACTACGTTATTAAAGGGTACATAACAAACAGTTTCTGTAAATCTCGAGTACCTATAGAGTAGTATTGCATCTTTCATATCTCCGAAGAGTCTTTAGTTTGATCATATTTATAAAAGACAGATACACTGTGCTGATTCTTTCCTAAAACAGCCAAGCTCATGGAGGCGTGCCATGGGCGGAGCTATATTGTCACGAGAACACACACACAATACATCATCGCATTATCCCTGGATAACTCTTGATTTACTATATGTTCGTGTTGTTTACATTTATATGCACTTACGCCAACAAAACAGACATTTGATGCAGTTTCACTTACCGCCTGCGGTTTCGACTCATGACTGGGATCTTTTATCGCTGGGACCACTCCATCTTTCAGTTTCAAACGATCTGCAAATCCAGCGTCAAACTGGGCCTTGTTTATAAAACATTCGTCACCGAAATGCAGGGAACAAACAAACACACTTGCACAACTCCGTTGCTGCTCCAGAAAAAAACAAACCGCATACTGTTCCCTTAACGCTAGATTCTTTGGGAAGCTGAACAAAGTCATCTTTCCCTCACAACCAAAAACACACTTCTTTAGTGACATTGTTGATTTCGTGGTCTAAAAACAAAATGACAGCGTTGCCAACGGCTTCAAATGCACACGATTATCCGGGAGAAGTGCCCATACAAGGACTTCCGCCCTTTATAATGTAATACAGGGCCATACTCGAAAAAAACTTTCCGAAACTTATACGAATCCTGAAGGAGTGTACTCTGAAAATAAAAGAGAAATACTCTGTCATACGTCCAACTCATTTTTTGAAACTTTGGCCATGTTTAGCATGATAATCCAACTCTATAACAGTGTAAATAAGTCAGAATGCATGAAATCGCATTAGACATCCCCTTTAAAAAGCTAATGATGTGTTGCTAATAACACAAACCATGTTCCTGTTCCCCATCTCATTCTGCCTTCTAAAAATCAGCATCCTTAGAAACGTGTTCTAAAACTTATAAAGTTTAAGTTTATTAAATATAAGTGTATAAGTGTAGATAAGTGTTAAGTATTAAGATAAGTAGTTCTTGTAATTAATTAATTGTTTATCAAAAATTACTCAAATGTATTATTAATGACTTATAGCTATATATATATATATAAATATAAACTTACTATGCAAATATTTTTCATTGAACTGCAGAATGGAAGCTTTTTTCAGAGGCTTTAAGTGTTACACTTTTGTACTGTAGGTGTTATGCTTTACTGTTATAGTGATTTTTACTCAATTCACCGATGACGTAGTGATTTTTAGATCACGTGTCACTTAAGGTGTGGTTATGAGTGTATCAGATGATCCCTTCCCCCTTTTGATACGGGAATAGAATAAGAATACTATCTTAACAATATAAGAACACTCCCAAAAGAGCTGTTCAATAATTCAAAATTAATGTACACTAGAGGGAGTTGGTCAGCTGATTTATCTGAAGGATTTGTGAGTCTGGACAACTAGTAGAGTCTTTGATCATCAACACAATGAAGACACAGATTAATAAAATGAATGAAATTTATTAACAATAGATATGCAAGAGTAAATACTTAAACGATTAATAATGCTAGTAATGAATATGCACTTCTAAAGGATAGTAAAGTAATAACCAAAAAGAAAAGTAATGAATGAAACAATAAAACCAATAAATGATGCGAACACAGAATGGATAAATGCAATGCTGTTGAACAGAATGTAGCAATGGAAGAGAACTGCATGGGAATACTTCTTATGGAAACCACCTAATGGTTCTGGCAAATGGTGATAAATGAATGCTTATTTATCATTAAACAAATAATAAACCTATTATTTGTAACAAGCTGACCTCATATGCTGCATGTATAAACTAATGCCAAGGTCTCTAGAAAGAGGTTTGGTAAGTTTATATTTACGTTCCACGCAGTCGGGTGATCAGTCCTGGTGGTAGAGACGTCTTCCACTGGTTATGCGGGTAGCGTGCAGTGGGAAGGGCGCAGAGTTGTGATCCAGTAGTCGTTGCCATGCTGGGCTGAAGGATGCGGGACTTTGGTTGCGCCACGAGGGTGCTTAAAAAGTGGACCAGGCAGCTGGGTCAGTCGCAGGGTCCGTTGCAGGCTGGCTGCATCACTGAGAAACCGTGTGGGACCGGCAATGTATGCCGATCCAGAGGTCCTTGGTGGACAGGGCTGTGCTGCTGGAGGAGTCGTAAGGGTCAGATAAGATCTCTCAATAAGAGCCCTTTTGCAGCTAGAGTTCAGCCGAAAGCAATATAAAAGGTTTTGCTCGCAAAAGCTTAACCTCAACTGTCTTGTAGTCTCTTTCCTCGTCAGGTCAGAAGCTCAGGACGTGGTGTGTCTGTTAGTGTCTCCTTCCCCATCGGGTTGGAAACGCAGAACAAGGGTGTGTCTTCCCGGGGGACATATTTATCCCTTTCTGATGAGGAAGAGATTGAAATCCGGCTCCTTTCTGATCCTGGAGTGTGATTGGCCACTGGTGTCTGAAGTAGCCACGATGTTGCCCACCCTAGTGTGGAGCTCATTTGCATAGCATAAAGTGGCATGTTAAAACAGTGTCTTTAATGTTTTACCCATGCATTATTTCTTTACCAAACCTCTTTTAAAATGTAAAAGGCATCATCTGGAAAAGATAGAGACCAAACATGATAAGAAACGGTTAAGTCATCATCCACGCATTCGTTTATCTGTTAATGGATCTGTCCCGTGAACTGTTGTGTTAACAGTCAATAACCATTAACATAAACTGTGCTTTGTATGAAGATGAAGTGGATGTGTTGCAGTTTATATAAATTTAAGGCCTCCAAATGTGTATGAATGGATTTAGATGGATCTCTGTGGCCTCTCTTTTGCTGCTGCATCCAGGAGGTCCTGAAGGGATTTTTATGGCAGCTCTTGCCTAAACCATAGAAATGAGTTTGGTGGTTAAAGTCAACTTGTAGAACAATGAGAAGTCCTCTCCTTGGTGGTGGTGGGTGCAGAAGGTCCCCCTTCCTGCCCTGTAAGAGGTGTCTGGCAGTTGTCTTGGCATCTTATCTGATGTTGCTGAACATTTGTTTATGTTCATTCACCAAGGGTCCAATCACAGTGTGGCACATCTTCTTCCACACCGGTAGTTAGAGAGGGGCCTTGCCATAAACTGGTCTCTGGAATGCCATCCTAACTGATGTTCACCACACTGTGATTGACTCTAAACTATTTGTGGCAGTCACAATGGAGTGCAATGCAAAGCGTGGGATGCAGTGGGGTAAAGCATGCCGCCACTGGACTCTAGAGCACTGTAGACGTATTCTCTGGAGTGACAAATCACGCTTCTCTGTCTGGCAATCTGATAGACAAGTCTGGGTTTGGCGGTTGCCAGGAGAACGGTACTTGCCTAACTGCATTGTGCCAAGTGTAAAGTTTGGTGGAGGGGGGATTATAGTGTGGGGTTGTTTTTCAGGGGTTGGGCTTGGCCCCTTAGTTGCAGTGAAAGGAACTCTTAATGCTTCAGCATACCAAGACATCCCATAAACACACCCCTAAACCTTGTGGAAAGCCTTCCCAGAAGAGTTGAAGCTGTTATAGCTGCAAAGGGTGGGCCAACTCCATATTAAACCCTACGGATTAAGAATGGGATGTCAAGAATGGGAAATCCTCTTTGCAGGTACTTCAACTCATATTTTAGATCTCAGCTCAGACAAGCCTCCACTTTCAGCAGATGAACTAAGAATGATTCTTCTAGTAACACTGAACTTACGACAGGGGACTATATGCTTAAACAATTGAGTTTATATTGGCCATAAGAATTCTAAAAATATGTCAAGCTTACAAGTATTGGGGGTTTGGCCCTTTCACCCTCTTTTTTTTTTCATGGCACCCTACAGTATTACCTCATGCCTAACCCATGACATCCATATGTGCATTTTTTCCCCAAGTGAAAATGACACTATGTAAATATAAGAAATATGAAAATTTATTTGAATGTATTGTTGAAAAAATGACAGGAACAAATGCATAAAAACTTAGAAATTTAATGAAAACTCAGGACCTCAAGTATATCCTAAAAGAATGACAGAAAGAAAGAGTTAGATCTCAATAGTAAATGGTAACAACATTTGAAACATGCCTTTGTTTGAACCTTTGTAGAATTTGTTTGTTTTAGGACCCGCTCTCTTCTTCCCCCATCCCTATCTTTTTTTTCAATTTGTCCATCCAGAGCACTCAGTATTTCCATTTTGTCGGACAGATTCTTAAAAAATAAAAAATAAAAATTAGAATTCGTCAGTCATGTATACACTCACCTAAAGGATTATTAGGAACACCTGTTCAATTTCTCATTAATGCAATTATCTAATCAACCAATCACATGGCAGTTGCTTCAATGCATTTAGGGGTGTGGTCCTGGTCAAGACAATCTCCTGAACTCCAAACTGAATGTCAGAATGGGAAAGAAAGGTGATTTAAGCAATTTTGAGCGTGGCATGGTTGTTGGTGCCAGACGGGCCGGTCTGAGTATTTCACAATCTGCTCAGTTACTGGGATTTTCACGCACAACCATTTCTAGAGTTTACAAAGAATGGTGTGAAAAGGGAAAAACATCCAGTATGCGGCAGTCCTGTGGGCGAAAATGCCTTGCTGATGCTAGAGGTCAGAGGAGAATGGGCCGACTGATTCAAGCTGATAGAAGAGCAACTTTGACTGAAATAACCACTCGTTACAACCGAGGTATGCAGCAAAGCATTTGTGAAGCCACAACACGCACAACCTTGAGGCGGATGGGCTACAACAGCAGAAGACCCCACCGGGTACCACTCATCTCCACTACAAATAGGAAAAAGAGGCTACAATTTGCACGAGCTCACCAAAATTGGACAGTTGAAGACTGGAAAAATGTTGCCTGGTCTGATGAGTCTCGATTTCTGTTGAGACATTCAGATGGTAGAGTCAGAATTTGGCGTAAACAGAATGAGAACATGGATCCATCATGCCTTGTTACCACTGTGCAGGCTGGTGGTGGTGGTGTAATGGTGTGGGGGATGTTTTCTTGGCACACTTTAGGCCCCTTAGTGCCAATTGGGCATCGTTTAAATGCCACGGCCTACCTGAGCATTGTTTCTGACCATGTCCATCCCTTTATGACCACCATGTACCCATCCTCTGATGGCTACTTCCAGCAGGATAATGCACCATGTCACAAAGCTCGAATCATTTCAAATTGGTTTCTTGAACATGACAATGAGTTCACTGTACTAAATTGGCCCCCACAGTCACCAGATCTCAACCCAATAGAGCATCTTTGGGATGTGGTGGAACGGGAGCTTCGTGCCCTGGATGTGCATCCCACAAATCTCCATCAACTGCAAGATGCTATCCTATCAATATGGGCCAACATTTCTAAAGAATGCTTTCAGCACCTTGTTGAATCAATGCCACGTAGAATTAAGGCAGTTCTAAAGGCGAAAGGGGGTCAAACACAGTATTAGTATGGTGTTCCTAATAATCCTTTAGGTGAGTGTATGTGGCACAAGTTTGCCTCTTTAAACATGAAGCTGGTTATCCTAACTTAAACGACCAGATGGGGGAAAAAAAACTTTATGGTGTTATACAGTCATTTCATAAAGTATTCAGACCCCTTCACTTTTTGCAGACTTTATGTTGTAGATTCAATAAAAATAAAAAAAATAAATTTTATATTTTAAAAAATGACAATTTTTCTATAAAGGTCTATAAAAGTTTGGGCACCCTGCATGGTCACTACTTAGCAACACATTCTGTGAATTGTTAAAGACTATTCAAAATGTAATAATTGAGACAAAGGCCCAGATTTACTAATAGCTTGCGCCAGCGCAAACCCTCCTTTGGCATTATAAAACTACTGTCAGGATTTACTAAAGACACAGTGAAAAATTAGTGCTGAAAAGGCGTGGGCACAGTTATTTTTGTGGCTGAACTTGCTTATGCATTTGTAGGAGTTTCCCTTTCAGACGCAAAATGTATTGGTATTTAAATGAATCATTCATGGTAATTTACTAAGGTTTGCGCTCGTCAGTTCACTGGTATTTGCGACATTATTTAACGCCCGAAAAAGCATGTCTTAAACCAGAAACTAATTTGCGCTGCTCTTGCTAGATTGCGTTGGTTGTTACAGAAATGATCCTGCTGCGTCTGTGTTCTTTAATTTGCACTTTAACTTCGCACTGAATTTTCCACTATCATCTGGGTTATTTCGGAATCGTGCTCTCACGCTAAATCTGTCCCAAAATGTGACAATGGCATTGCTGTGGTCTGAAACAATGGCTTGTGCTGCACCACAGTGGTTTGTTGACTTGGTTAAATTTTGACTGCGATGATTACAAGCAAGGCCAGAAATTAATAAGTATTGCTCTCTGTCTGTGAAAGTCTAATTGCTATACATGCAATCTTTGTTTTAGTTTATTGGTAAGAATTAATATTAACAAGTCTGCCGTAGTTGAGTAAAACAGTTGAAATATCAAGCAGGGAGGCACATTACGCTAGTCACATAATATACTAATTACAGTTCACTCACCATCTACATCAGATAATCAGATGAGATGATGCTAGATTGTTAACCCTTGTACAGACTCTTTGGCCTTTGCTCATTTTTTGGGGGCGGGACACAATATGTACACTATATTGCCTAAAGTATTGCAACATCCCTCCAAATCATTGAATTCAGGTGTTCCAATCACCTCCATGGCCACAGGTGTATAAAATCAAGCACCTAGGCATGCAGACGCTTCTACAAACATTTGTGAAAGAATGGGTCGCTCTCAGGAGCTCAGTGAATTCAAGCGTGGTACCGTGATATGTTGCCACCTGTGTACTCAGTCCATTCGTGAAATTTCCTCACTACTAAATATTCCACGGTCAATTGTTAGTGATATTATAACAAAGTGGAAGCAATTGGGAACAAAAGCGAATCAGCCATGAAGTGGTAGGCCAAGAAAAATCACAGCGCGGGGTCAGCGCATGTGGAGCAGCTGCATCCAAGCCTTACATCACCAAGTGCAATACACAGCATCAGATGCAGTGGTGTAAAGCACACCGCCACTGGACTCTAGAGCAGAGTAGACTTGTTCTCTGGAGTGACGAATCACGCTTCTCTGTCTGGCAATCCGATGGAGGAGTCTGGGTTTGGCAGTTGCAGGGAGAACGGTACTTGCCTGACTGCATTGTGCCAAGTGTAAAGTTTGGTGGAGGGGGTTGTGGGGTTGTTTTTCCGGGGTTGTGCTTGGCCCCTTAATTATTTTTTGGACAATTTCATGCTTCCAACTTTGTGGGAACAGTTTGGGGATGGCCCCTTCCTGACTGCGCACCAGTGCACAAAGCAAGGTCCATAAAGACATGGATGAGCGAGTTTGGTGTGGAGGAACTTGACTGGCCTGACCCCAACCCGATAGAACACTTTTGGGATGAATTAGAGCGGAGACTGCGAGCCAGGCCTTCTCGTCCAACATCAGTGCCTGACCTCACAAATGCACTTCTAGAAGAATGGTCAAAAAATCCCATAAATTCACTCCTAAACCTTATGGACAGCCTTCCCAGAAGAGTTGAAGCTGTTATAGCTGCAAAGGGTGGGCCAACTCCATATTACCCTACGGATTAAGAATGGGATGTCATTAAAGTTCATGTGCATGTAAAGGCAGGCGTCCCAAAACTTTTAGCAATATAGTATATAGTGTTCAGAGTCTGACAGTGACTTTGAAGAAGAGGATTGAGCATCAGATAGTTCCAAAATGAAGATGAGCCACAGGACCAGCCTGTCAGCAGCTCCAGGACCAGCCCGTCAGCAGCTCGCAAGTGAAGAAATATGTCAAAAAAATGGTGAAATTGAATGGTCTTCTTGCCCAAGAAATGAGCCACCCCGCATGGCTGCCAATGTGATAAGGATGCAACCAGGGCCAACACGGATGGCAGTTACTCATGTGCAGGACATCAAGTCTTCTTTTGAGTTTTTCATCCCAAATTCCATCTAGAAAATTGCACTCATTTAGAAGGAACACGTGTTTTTGGAGAGAGGTGAAAGGAGATGGACCAAACCATTTACATGCCTACTTTGGGGTTCTTATCCTTGCTGGAATCCCTGTGGGATGCAGAAACTGGCAGAGAACTTTCCTGTACAACAATGTCTCTGGAAAAACTTCCATATAATTTCCAGGATTATCCGCTTTGATAACCGAGACGACAGACCAGCTCAACGGCAGAGAGACAAGCTAGCTGCCATCAGGACTGTGTGGAACAAGTGGCTGCACCGCCTCGCCCTGTTTTACAACCCTGGGCCTATGGGGGGAATAGGCCCAGGGTTGTAAAGCGTAGTTTCGCGCGTCATAAGCAAACCTAAGACGCAGCGAAGACATTACAAGGGGGAGGAGAGGAGAGGAGGGGGGCTAAATATCACATAATTGGGGTCGCTTCAACCCGCGGACATGAAAAACAGCCCGCGACAAGTGTTAAAGTAGCCCAATTCCGTGGGAAAACCGCGGACTTGGCAACACTGTGAAGGACAGTGAGAACATGAGAGATCCAGAACACTGTTAGGAAGATTTTTATTATGTTGAATATAAAAGTATCAAGTATTATTTATGTGAATAGAGCCATTTTATTCTATAAATATTTCTGATGGTTAAGCATTTGCGTGTCTGGATGCGTCCGAAACCTGGAAAACGCTGCCTTCGGAGGACACATTTCAAGGTTGGAAGGCATCAAGGCACGTCCGAATCTAATGTTAGCTTCACTTCCTGTCTCCTGAGATACCTTCATCTGATCGAGTTTTGAAGGCAGCATAAATGTATCCGTCGCTGCCTTTGATATCCCACGATCCTGTGCTTTCCATTCTGTGACAGTTGAGCTAGAAAAAAAGATGGCGTCCGAAAGTTGCATTTGCTGGTCAGTTTGTGTGTAAATGCAAATTTTTTACCAACATTTTCCACTTCTGATGTCATTTCTAGCGAGAAATTACTAATGTAGTAATTAAATATTTGTTTAGTTCTCACCAAAGCTCTCTCTATTTTGCTGTAGATCATTAAACTGTTACACTGCCTAAGAAGTCTGTCCGAAAATCAGTTTCGTGAGGTGCCTTCATGCACAAACGCTGCCTTACAAGTCATTGTCTGATAAGGCAGCGAGGCAACAAGTCAGCTGCCTAGGTTTTTGGACGCAGCCTCTGTGTAGAGGCCTGTAAGAGAATGGAATAAGTGTTGCCAAGTCCACTGTTTTCCCACAGAATGGGGATACTTTTAAGTTGTTGTCGTGGGTAATTTAAAAAAAAAAAATTATGCAGGTTGATTTCCTCCTCCGTTAAGTAGATTTCAGTGCTCAATACCCCCAGATATACAAATTCAGTGGAGAATTCAGCTACCATATGGAGAAAATCGCATTGTGCTATTTTTGGGCTACTTTTGTCACATAGACCTGGCAACCCCGAATGGAATGTGCTCAACATACTGAGTTTTCTGTTTTAAGCCTGTAAGAGAATGTGGTGACCATAATGGCGAAGCCCCTCGTCTCCTGCCCTCTTCATAAAATGAGAGACTGGAAATAGTGACATGTATGGAATATAGGAGGATCGTATAATGCAAGACCAGACTCTGCTGTTTCTCTGCAGACCAACTCAGGCTTTATATCTTCAATAATAAAGTCTATTTATCTTTTGACATCAAAATTTTTCACAGAAGCCACAACAACTGCAGAATGAAACACACTGAAGTACAAAGAGGTTGGTGTTTTTTCCTGATTCTTTATGAGTCTGAAGAACAATAAGAATAGAAAACAGTTGATCAAATTTAGTGTTTGCAGTAGGAATTTTTTTTTAACTAAAACACTATATATATATATATATATATATATACACGTTAACTTTTTTTGCACATAGCACTGGTGTTACAGAGGTTGAAAGTTTTGTAGCACATGCCAAACTGCAGCACAAGTATAAAACGTCTGTGACCATGTCTGAAAAATGCAAAAAATGCTATAAAATACAAAACAGAGTATTTACGAATACATATAATAATTACAGCAATTATTATTATTATTATATTTTACAAAAAAAAAAAAAATCATTAGAAAGGTCTAAAGTCTTATTATAAAATATTAAATTATGATAAAAAAAAAAACTTTAATGTCTTATTTTTAGTCTTATGCATCCACTGAGAGAGGGAAAAAAAAGTACTGTACACTTCTCTACACCACAAATCTATCACTGTACAGAATATTATAAAATAATATAACATTCTGTGATGTGAAGCACATCAGATCACAAAAGTAAGTTATTTCAAACACTCGATTAAATGTTCTCTTTTGTTGGACAACAGGTTTGTTAACTCTTCTCATTACAAGTTTGGAAAGATGTTTGGCACATGTTGCTTTTGGCAGCATTGGTCTTGTTTCTATCAACCCTGGTGCATTTGCGTTCATCTAATCACAAACGTGCACGCCGCATGATAGAAAACAGGCCACGGTAAATATATTGTTTTTTATTAATTTGGTGCTATTATGCGCAGCTGAGTAAATGACAAGGCGGCTTTTGCTGCTTGCAAACAGACTCTTTTGAGGAGACAATGGATTGCACTCTGCAGGCTTGCTCTCGCTCGTATCCAAGGTAAATCATCAACACTATCATCCCTCACATGTGTCTTATTGAACTAAAGACATCGTAATCGGCTAAAACACATATGCATATTACTTTTCTTCCTGAAGATGTGCACGCAGAGTCCGTTGCTTTCACATTAGCAATTTTTCATGCAAACCGTGCCACGTTTCGAACTAAACTGCCAATGACTATGTGGGATTATAAATAGTTATTTCTAGGTTCCAATATAATAGTATATAAACTGAAAACGTTATGTACATTGTGTTTTACATTTTGAGGTAAAAATTTATGACATTCTAGCAGCCCAGGTAATACATTAGACTTTTGTCTTTATGCACTTCCTGACCATTTGGCATGACAAGCTCAAGGCACAGTTGTGCTTTTGTCTCTATGATAATGTGAAGGTATGGGCAATACTGTCAGAGCGATTGGATTAGCACCTATGCATTTGAATGACACTGTTATGCTGATTGGATTAGGACTGGTGACACTCTGGGGCGGGTCCCTTTACCTGGACACGGCATTTGCATGCTTTGTTTAGATTAGCCGTTTCCACCAAAATTACCCAGAACAATTTGTCCCAGGAACTCTTTTTTCCCCCAGACCAGTTGCTGTCTGCGTTTCCATCGCGGTCTAAAGTACTGTGAAGATTAGTCCAGTGACGTAGGACTGCGCGCGACTTTCCAGAGCCCCCTGGATTTCGTCCTCCACAAATAAACGTAATAAAGCCTGAACCTCGTCGCCGGTCCATCGGTCGTATTTTTTAAACTCCATTGTTGATTCGAATAGCAAACAACTCTTACTGCACGCACAGCAACAGACTTTTAGGATGTAATAAAATGCTCCATGAGCTCAAACAATTAGCATGTTCAGTGCCCAAGTCCCACCCCCTGAACTTTGAAAAAGTACTACCTCTCAAGCAGGGCCGTTTTGAGGGGGAAATATTTACCCGGAACTTTATTTAGACCCTGGTTCCTGCGGTATATATTTACTATTATCCTTTATTTTACCAGGAAATAATCCCATTGAGATTCAAAATCTCTTTTTCAAGGGAGTCCTGGCCAAGACAGCATATACATATACACACATTTAACCGAAAAAGACATCTGGCAATTTAACATAATCTCAACATAATCACCAGCAGTGCTCAGTAACAGCACATGTGCATTTAGTACTCAAATAGTCCTTTATCCTAGTTTTAAACTGTGTCATTGTCGGTAGATACTCAAATTTAAAGTTGTTTCTGCAATTTATACCAGGAAAAAGGTGCAAAAACTTTACAGGCACTTTCACCGAAGACAGTTCGCGTTCGTGGGATATCATACATGATTTGCCCATATGATCTAAGATTACATTTCTTGGTAGTGACTTTTGGAGTCAGAAGAGAACATAAGTAAGGAGGCAGTTTACATTTTATCCTCACCATCTGCCCTCATATGCATGGTATGGCAATCACATCATTTGAATTTGTTACACACAGAAATACAATAATCAATGACAAATAATAAATAAAAATAATAGTCCAGAAGTAGAACCGTTAGTCATTAGGGTCTAACAGTGGTAAGACATCAAGAAAAGGGGTCCAAACATGATCGTAGTTTGTGGGTTTGTGCCTCACAGAATACAATATTGACTACGTTTACATGCTCCCTCATAATGCGATTATAATAAGATTGACAATATTGCGATTAAACTTTACCTCATGTAAACGCAATACTTCGATCAAACTAATGCGATTAAGCTCATAATCTTAGTAACCGTAGTCGCATTAAACTAGGTGGCGTACGCCGATTCAAATAAACAGGCATGTAAACACATTAATCGCATTATTACCGCTCTGACCAAAGTGCGCTGACGTACACGGATACCGTGTTGTTCACACAACTTCATGAATGAACTTCGTGACATTATTCTGAAGTTTTCTCTTCTCCAAATCACTAAACTCTGTCAGCACAACTCGCTGCACAGTCTCTGGTCTGTATCTTCATCTAGATGGCGCGAAGAACACGGCAGCAGGCAAACCCGACTGTAACGGAGTATGTTGATATGGGAAGAAGGAGGCGGGAACCGGCGAACCCGTGAATAAGACTTCAATCAAATAAACAAATAAACTGAAAGTAAAAGCGGCAGCCCCTCACGGACGACTGCCGCGCACACACCTAACAAAACATTAACAAAACGTAAACAAAACACACCGTAAAATCCAGGCCTGGTCCTCTCTCGCTCATTATCACTCACCACCGGCCTCGCCCCGTTCTCACGGTCCCTCTGCCTCGTCCTGCTTGCCACACCGACATTGCGATGTTCATCACGCCACCGAATAATATCCAGTAAGCTATGTCCATAAAAATGTATTATGAATTTGATGCGAGTAGATTAGAACAACGGCCGGTAAAATGCATAATGTATGCCTATCTGAATGTGGTATAACCATACTTATTAGCGAATAATCAGAATAATGAAAATTGGATGTAAACTGGAGTGAAGAGTTCTGCTCATGTCATGTAAACATCTTACTGCGATTAAGACCTTACTCGGATTATTAGAAATAGTCGCATTATTGGTGCACATGTAAACAGTCATTTTTTTTCAGGAGTACTATAGGATACAAGTTCATTAATCCAGTGCTTCCATTCTGGGGATTTTTCAGATTTCCAGTTTTTAAGTATGCTTTTTTTGGCTGCAGTGATTGCAAACAATATAAAATACTTTTCATAATATGAAGTGAGCTGACGTCACCCAGTATCCAAACTTTAGGATCAGGATCAATATGATTTTTCGATATTTTAGAAATGATTGCAGTAATATACTTCCAAAAAGCCACCAGGATTGGACCGCTCCTGAGCATGTGGAGAAGAGTCCTGATAGATGTTCTACATCTTTGACACGTGGCAGAGATCTCCCCACTAAGTTGGTTTAGTCTATAGGGGGTATAATATGTTCTGTGTAAGATGTTATATTGAATTTGTCTGTTTCACTGTCCTTCACTGTCGTTGCTCCTCCTTTTATACACCCAAGCACCTCCTGTGTAAGATGTTATATTGAATTTGTCTGTGTTTGGTGGATACCAATACAGTTTGTGATTTTTCTAGAAGAGTACACTAGTCACCATCTTAAGAACACTTAATTTTCGTGTTTTGATCAAATGGTCAGTGAAACAAGATCCGATAAACATTATAAATACCAAAATGAAGTTTTATTTTCTGATACACTTGTATTTCATAAAAAAAAAAAAAAAAGAGTTACTTTTCCTATAACTTTGGTAACTGGGTTGATGAATGCAGTCAATACTACAATAGATTGAGATTATTTCCCCATCATGAAAGAGCTCAAATGAGCTCCAAATTGTTGTAACAGTGTTAAGTAAAAAATGTTGGTACGTTTTATTAAAAGTTTTTAGTAAAATAAATTAAATATCAGTTTAAGAGACTGTCAGAACTGTAGCACTATTGTGTAGCTTAATAATGTTAATATTTTGTTAGATAATTGTGGAGTTGATCAAAACATTTAATAGTTCTCACTACAGAAACATGGGATTTGTGCCTATAGTGTTTTAAAAATAATTGAAAGCTCAATGTACCTCATTCATGGAAAGGTTTATAAAAATGCATAAAAATCATGATTTCATGTAGCTGTTGTATACTTTCAGGTTTATTTTTATGACCTTTCACCTCAACTTTCTATCTTGTTTATGATTTATTTATAATGTAATTTTTTTTGTTTTGTTTCAGATCTGATTGAGGAGAACGAGGAGAGTGAAGAGGACGAGAAACATCATCATGTCGAAACTGGAGATAAAACTTGCATAAAGACTGAAAGTATTTCTTCACTGAAAAGAAGAGAAAAGAAATGTTTCACCTGCCATCAGTGTGGAAAGAGTTTTACGTGCAAACCTCGTCTCGAGGTTCACATGAGGAGCCATACTGGAGACAAACCATTTACAAGTGATCAATGTGGGATGCGTTTCACATGTAAAGGAAGCCTTCAGAGATGCATGACCATCCACATTGGAGAAAAACTGCATGAATGTGATCAATGTGGAAAGAGTTTCACACAAAAAGGAAGTCTTAAGAGACACATGACCATCCACACTGGAGAAAAACTGCATGAATGTGATCAATGTGGAAAGAGTTTCACACTAAAAGGAAATTTTGAGAAACACATGAACATCCACACTAGAGAAAAACTGTATGAATGTGATCAATGTGGAAAAACGTTTTTGTGGGCTACAGTATTAAAAAGACACCTGAAAGGTCATTCACAGGAGAAACCACATTTATGTTCTATGTGTGGAAAGAGTTTTTCTTGTCTGCAAAAATTAAAAGTTCATCAGAATTTACATACTGGTGTAAGAAATCATATGTGCTTTGAGTGTGAGAAGACTTTTATTACAGCTGGACATTTGAAACGGCATCAGAGAATTCACACTGGAGAGAAACCTTACAAGTGTTCACACTGCAACAAGAGATTCAGTCGGTCAGCACATCTGAAAACACACGAGAGGATCCACACTGGAGAGAAACCTTACATGTGTTTACACTGCGACAAGGGATTCAATCATTCAGGAGGTCTGAAAGCACACGAGATGATCCACACTGGAGAGAAACCTTACATGTGTTTACACTGCGACAAGGGATTCAATCAGTCAGGAGGTCTGAAAGCACACGAGAGGATCCACACTGGAGAGAAACCTTACATGTGTTTACACTGCGAAAAGAGATTCAATCAGTCAGGAGGTCTGAAAAGACACGAGAGGATCCACACTGGAGAGAAACCTTACATGTGTTTACACTGCGAAAAGAGATTCAGTCAGTTAGCACATCTGAAAACACACGAGAGGATCCACACTGGAGAGAAACCTTACGTGTTAACACTGCAACGAGATTCAATCAGTCAGGAGGTCTGAAAAGACACGAGAGGATCCACACTGGAGAGAAACCTTACATGTGTTTACACTGCGACAAGAGATTCAGTCAGTTAGCACATCTAAAAAAACACACAAGAGGATCCACACTGGAGAGAAACCTTACGTGTTAACACTGCAACGAGATTCAATCAGTCAGGAGGTCTGAAAAGACACGAGAGGATCCACACTGGAGAGAAACCTTACATGTGTTTACACTGCAACAAGAGATTCAGTCAGTTAGCACATCTAAAAAAACACACAAGAGGATCCACACTGGAGAGAAACCTTACATGTGTTTACACTGCGACAAGGGATTCAATCATTCAGGAGGTCTGAAAGCACACGAGATGATCCACACTGGAGAGAAACCTTACATGTGTTAACACTGCGACAAGAGATTCAATCAGTCAGGAGGTCTGAAAAGACGAGAGGATCCACACTGGAGAGAAACCGTATCACTGCACTGCATGTGGAAAGAGTTTCATGAAATTATCTTCTATACACAGTCATACAAAATAAAATCACAGTAAGTAGTTCATCTTCAGATCCAGCAAAAAAAAAAAAAAAAAACATCTAAATTTGTCACAGCAAATAAAGTTCATCTTCAAGACCAACAGTTTCAACTGAGATTCAGATCAACTCAAAGATGGACAATATCTCAGTTTTATTCTTGTATATAATTTTGCTTCATAATTTGATTTAGTTTTATGTTTGAATTAATTTTTTAGAATGCATATCTATCACTCTTAAGCCGAGTTCATACTGCATGATTTTCAAAGTCGTCAGATCACTGTTATTTTCACACTGCATGACTATCTGGGGTAGCATTCAGTCACTGCTGTGTTCACACTGCACGATGGATCGCCGGCAGGGGGTTTCACATTGCATGACTGTACAAGAGGAAGAATCCCCGACAACTGTCTGGTTCACAAACTACGTTCCACAACCAAACACACGTGAGAAGTGATAAGGAAACAACGCAAGATCACGCGCAAGGCTGGAATTGTTATTAAAAAAATGATAGCCAGCAAGAAGCGTGAGATCCAAATAGTCTGTGCGCTGATTTGTAGCAAAAAGGAAAAACAATTATGGAGGAAAGTGTTGGGGAGACGTGGGGAGCAAGGATTGTGTTCTGCAAAGAGAGTTGGAGGTAAATAAATAATTTTGCAATGTACTGCAGTTGCGGCTGGTCAAGCAAATGTTTGTGCTTTGTTTCTGTTTGATATAATTGTAAATATATCTATTAAAATACTGATATTCTAGTCCATAACTCCTCCCCAAACCTCCCGCTGCCCTGTATCTTGCTCTCTCATTGGCTGTAGGTCATCGGCGATGTAATTTTCAGTCAGAACACATTTCACACAGCAGGATTTTGAATTGCCGACAGGTCCAGATATTTAGCATACCAAATATCTCACAGGTGTCGATGACTCATCAGCGATTCTCTCAGATCGGGTCTTTGATCATTCACACTGCGTGATTGTCACTCGCATGATAGAGCACCGATTTGCCATTTTGGGCATTTGGCTGCGATTTCGCAAAACCTGTCGGCAAGTGGAAATCAGGGCTAAAATCATGCAGTGTGAACTCGGCATTATTCCTGGAAAAATAGAAAAATAGAATTAAAAAAAAAAAAATGTAGGCTGCAAAATGTTCTTGTGCTTGAAAGGAAAGGTCATAACACTTTTAAGAGAGACATGTATCTAATATTTGTATTTAACTACTCTTGAGATGCTCTGGCTTGCTTATAAATCAGTAAAGAGATGCAGATTTGAGTAATCATGGATGAAACTCTTTTTATTGATAACTTTTATCTGCTGATTCTACTTAATTCTGCATCAAAATGTAATCAATTCATAATATTAATCATATCTAAAAGCCATGAACTATTATGATTGCTTTTGGACTTTCCATGTTTTAATTTTCATGATAAATAAAACCTTTAAATGACTAATAAATAATTTTTCTCCCTACACATGACTGAGATCGAATGAGCCCGATTGTTTATATGAACTGTTTTAAGCATTATTTTTGTTTGTTTTGTCGTTGTGAACAGTACTTGGCGTGTTTCTGATAAGCTACTGTAGATTTTGCGTCGCTGTAATGGCATCATCACTATTTCCTTCCTCATTCAGTCAGTGCGTTTGTTGCATCTTCTGAGAGTGAGTTCAGCAGTTCAGATATTTCTTGTCTTTACACATCCATAAAATCCACAAAGCTTTTTACTTTCACTTTCTGTAGTGATAATTGGCTGGGATTTGAGACTTCTTCACCGGCATAACTCTTGCAAAGTTTGCACATACTGTAGCTTGTACGATATCTACTGACTCGCCTTCATAGTTTAAAACTGAGAAATTTCCAATATTGCAATGTGACATTTTTCTTTATCACCAATTGCAAAATTTGCAAAACGTTTCACATTTTCCGTGATAATATACAGTGGGGAGAACAAGTATTTGATACACTGCCGATTTTGCAGGTTTGCCCACTTACAAAGCATGTAGAAGTCTGTAATTTTTATCATAGGTACTCTTCAACTGTGAGAGACGGAATCTAAAACAAAAATCCAGAAAATCACATTGTATGATTTTTAAATAATTAATTTGCATTTTATTGCATGACATAAGTATTTGATACATCAGAAAAGCGGAACTTAATATTTGGTACAGAAACCTTTGTTTGCAATTACAGAGATCATACGTTTCCTGTAGTTCTTGACCAGGTTTGCACACACTGCAGCAGGGATTTTGGCCCACTCCTCCATACAGACCTTCTCCAGATCCTTCAGGTTTCGGGGCTGCCGCTGGGCAATACGGACTTTCAGCTCCCTCCAAAGATTTTCTATTGGGTTCAGGTCTGGAGACTGGCTAAGCCACTCCAGGACCTTGAGATGCTTCTTATGGAGCCACTCCTTAGATGCCCTGGCTGTGTGTTTCAGGTCGTTGTCATGCTGGAAGACCCAGCCACGACCCATCTTCAATGCTCTTACTGAGGGAAGGAGGTTGTTGGCCAAGATGTCGCGATACATGGCCCCATCCATCCTCCCCTCAATACGGTGCAGTCGTCCTGTCCCCTTTGCAGAAAAGCATCCCCAAAGAATGATGTTTCCACCTCCATGCTTCACGGTTGGGATGGTGTTCTTGGGGTTGTATTCATCCTTCTTCTTCCCCCAAACACGGCGAGTGGAGTTTAGACCAAAAAGCTCTATTTTTGTCTCTTCAGACCACATGAACTTCTCCCATTCCTCCTCTGGATCATCCAGATGGTCATTGGCAAACTTCAGACGGGCCTGGACATGCGCTGGCTTGAGCAGGGGGACCTTGCGTGTGCTGCAGGATTTTAATCCATGACGGCGTAGTGTGTTACTAATGGTTTTCTTTGAGACTGTGGTCCCAGCTCTCTTCAGGTCATTGACCAGGTCCTGCCGTGTAGTTCTGGGCTGATCCCTCACCTTCCTCATGATCATTGATGCCCCACGAGGTGAGATCTTGCATGGTGCCCCAGACCGAGGGAGATTGACCGTCATCTTGAACTTCTTCCATTTTCTAATAATTGCGCCAACAGTTGTTGCCTTCTCACCAAGCTGCTTGCCTATTGTCCTGTAGCCCATCCCAGCCTTGTGCAGGTCTACAGTTTTATCCCTGATGTCCTTACACAGCTCTCTGGTCTTGGCCATTGTGGAGAGGTTGGAGTCTGTTTGATTGAGTGTGTGGACAGGTGTCTTTTATACAGGCAACGAGTTCAAACAGGTGCAGTTAATACAGGTAATGAGTGGAGAACAGGAGGGCTTCTTAAAGGAAAACTAACAGGTCTGTGAGAGCCGGAATTCTTACTGCTTGGTAGGTGATCAAATACTTATGTCATGCAATAAAATGCAAATTAATTATTTAAAAATCATACAATGTGACTTTCTGGATTTTTGTTTTAGATTCCGTCTCTCACAGTTGAAGTGTACCTATGATAAAAATTACAGACCTCTACATGCTTTGTAAGTAGGAAAACCTGCAAATTCGGCAGTGTATCAAATACTTGTTCTCCCCACTGTATTTAAGTAAATAAACAAGTAAATTAATAAAAGAGGCGCCAGTGTAGGATATACACACAGGTGGCTTGGAAGACGTGAGCAATATGGTTTATGGTAAACTGCAGCTAGTTTGATAGCTACAGAACTTAAAGATCCTGCTGCATTAAAGAGGAAATGGTTTAATATCTGTTTTAACACAGGCGCAGTGAGGGAAAAAACACTGCGTTTAGGGCAATTTGTTCATGGCTCTGTTTCAACTTTGCGATACCTTCACTAGGGGCGACCAGAAATTCATCCGGCCATCTGATTGTCAGTCGGGAGAGGTTTATCGCCTCCCTTTTTTCTCCCTGTACACTGCACGATAAACAGCGCACAACAAAGGTAAAGTTTGGTCAGACTCCAAAAAGAGTTGTACGAGTCAGAATTCGGCTCAAAGTCAGACAAAAAAAAATAATAATAATTCACACAGTGTATGCCCGACTTTACCGGATTCTTTCTCCAGGGTCTTTTCCTCGTCTCAGACTCTCCTGTGTTCCATTATCTCCGATCTCTTTCTGCACCTGTTGAAAGTGAAATAGGCGGAATCCGAAATCGCACCCCTATACACTCAAATAGGGTACTATTACCCTAGACTTCGTGCCTACAAGAAGAACTTAAGTTTTATTTCTAATAAGTTTAAAGAAATTAGATGAAAACCTCTCTCAATGAAGTCCATTCTGATGCTTGTCAGAAAATGAACTGTAACTTAGTGAATACTTGTCACACAAACAGGAGACATATGTCTAAAGAAACGTTGAAATGTCAGGTTTACGCCCATGGAGAGCGAGCCACTATTCAAAAAGTCATAGATCCATGTAAACCATAGACTGTAAAAAAAAGATGGACGACGCCCCTTCACTATCTTCTATTGATGAAAAGTGAAGCCGTCAATGTCCGAATATGGTGCTGACATCTTGCGCTGATTTGGGACCTGCATCTGCGCAGTAGTGACCCGGCGCCACGGGCAAGCCTGTGACTGTCTTCCTTCACCAACTCCACGTCACGTCCCACCAACCACCAGTCCTTGCTTGTTTGCACAATATTTTTTTGTCAATAAGCTACTGTTATCAAAATGTATCATTTGTTTATACATAACTCCTGAATAAAAATAAAAATGTGTTTGGTCTGATTTAAAAAAAATATTTGATTGCTTTGTCGATAGTGAGCGCGGCACTAACTGGTTAAGTAAAAACAATGAATATGTACAAAGCGTATATTTAACAAAATGCTCTTCTGTAGAGATATTTTAGCTAACTAATGGCGAAATATAGCGGTAAGTGACTATTGACATCCGATTGAGCAATTACACGACATGATACATTTCAGTAAATTGTACTGTCTTTTAACATATCTTCTGATGTTCATGTTTATTTTTCGTGCTATATCTACACTCACCTAAAGGATTATTAGGAACACCATACTAATACTGTGTTTGACCCCCTTTCGCCTTCAGAACTGCCTTAATTCTACGTGGCATTGATTCAACAAGGTGCTGAAAGCAAATGTTGGCCCATATTGATAGGATAGCATCTTGCAGTTGATGGAGATTTGTGGGATGCACATCCAGGGCACGAAGCTCCCGTTCCACCACATCCCAAAGATGCTCTATTGGGTTGAGATCTGGTGACTGTGGGGGCCATTTTAGTACAGTGAACTCATTGTCATGTTCAAGAAACCAATTTGAAATGATTCGAGCTTTGTGACATGGTGCATTATCCTGCTGGAAGTAGCCATCAGAGGATGGGTACATGGTGGTCATAAAGGGATGGACATGGTCAGAAACAATGCTCAGGTAGGCCGTGGCATTTAAACGATGCCCAATTGGCACTAAGGGGCCTAAAGTGTGCCAAGAAAACATCCCCCACACCATTACACCACCACCACCAGCCTGCACAGTGGTAACAAGGCATGATGGATCCATGTTCTCATTCTGTTTACGCCAAATTCTGACTCTACCATCTGAATGTCTCAACAGAAATCGAGACTCATCAGACCAGGCAACATTTTTCCAGTCTTCAACTGTCCAATTTTGGTGAGCTCGTGCAAATTGTAGCCTCTTTTTCCTATTTGTAGTGGAGATGAGTGGTACCCGGTGGGGTCTTCTGCTGTTGTAGCCCATCCGCCTCAAGGTTGTGCGTGTTGTGGCTTCACAAATGCTTTGCTGCATACCTCGGTTGTAACGAGTGGTTATTTCAGTCAAAGTTGCTCTTCTATCAGCTTGAATCAGTCGGCCCATTCTCCTCTGACCTCTAGCATCAACAAGGCATTTTCGCCCACAGGACTGCCGCATACTGGATGTTTTTCCCTTTTCACACCATTCTTTGTAAACTCTAGAAATGGTTGTGCGTGAAAATCCCAGTAACTGAGAAGATTGTGAAATACTCAGACCGGCCCGTCTGGCACCAACAACCATGCCACGCTCAAAATTGCTTAAATCACCTTTCTTTCCCATTCTGATATTCAGTTTGGAGATCAGGAGATTGTCTTGACCAGGACCACACCCCTAAATGCACTGAAGCAACTGCCATGTGATTGGTTGATTAGATAATTGCATTAATGAGAAATTGAACAGGTGTTCCTAATAATCCTTTAGGTGAGTGTAGTTGTAAAGCAGAAGAGATTATTAGTTCTTGTGTGCTTGATTCACGATGCTACTTATGCCGAGTTCATACTGCACGATTTTCAAACTTGTCGGGTCACTGCTCTTTTCACACTGCATGACTATCTGGGGTAGCATTGAGTCACTGCTGTGTTCACACTGCACGATGGATCGGCGACAGGGGGTTTCACATTGCATGACTGTACAAGAGGAAGAATCGCTGACAACTCTGTCCCGTCTGCAAACTACGTTTAACAAGCAAACACGCGAGAAATGACAAGGAAACAATGCGAGATCACGTGTGCGTCAGACTGGAGTTCTCGCGCAAGACTGGAATTGTTATTAAAAATATAGACTGCAGAAAGCTTGAGATCCAAATTGTATGTGCACTGATTTACAGCGAAAAGGAGAAAAAGAAAAAAAGATCATGGAGGAAATGGTTGGGGAGACATAGGGAGCAAGGATTGTGTTCTGCAAAGAGTGCTGGAGGTAAATAAATCATTGTGCAATGTGCTGCTGTTGCGGCTGAACAAGCAAATGTTTGTACTTTGTTTCTGTTTGATATAATTGTAAATATATCTATTAAAATACTGATATTCTGGTCTATAACTCTTCCCCGAACTTCCCGATGCCCTGTATCTTGCTCTCTCATTGGCTGTAGGTCATCGCCGGTGTCATTTTCAGTCAGAACACATTTCACACAGCAGGATTTTGAATTGCGGACAGGTCCAGATATTTAGCATGCCAAATATCTCACAGGCGTCGGCGACTCATCGGTGATTCTCTCTGATCGCGTCTTTGATCATTCACACTGCGTGATTGTCACTCATGTGCACGAGCACCGATTTGCCTATGATTTCAGGCATTTGTCGGCGATTTCGCAAAACCTGTCAGCGAGTCAAAATCGGGGCTAAAATCGGGCAGTGTGAACTCGCCATTAGTGTTCTGACATGCCGGAATAAAAGGCGCAAAAATGACATTTATTGTTTGAATTTCATGATAAAATGACAGAATTCGAAAGCTTAGACTGTTTCATATTCAAACTAACAAAGCATAAATATTATTGTGCTTATGGCAGACGCCCATTGGAAAACTAATTAAAGTCACTATGCATCCCTGAAGTGTCAGCAGAGACTGTCAACTAGACTCCTTCTAGGCCTCCTTCACTTCACTTTCCCTCTGTACAGATGAAAACGTTATCGGAATTATCGGAAACGACTAAAAACGCTGTATTATGCATGCCAGACAAGTAATATGGCAATCATTTTGTAAAGAAAAACTATGCGCCTGCGCACATACGTATTCAACCGCGCTTCCCTATAGACTAAACAAGTAATGCTTACGTGCATGCTGTCACCGTTCTCACAGATTCACATTTTTTGAAGTTTACATGAAGATGATAACTGTATCATTTCAAAACTTTGCGTTCTCTAGCCGCCGGGCGCTGTTGCCATATGCGGATGAGCGGTCCGAACGCATTGAGAGTTTTCTATTTTGGTTGAAAATGGTGTCGTGTAAGTGGCCCAAAAGTAAATAACTAATGATTTTTTTACAACGGAAATGAATCAATCAAAAACTTACTTTAGCTGGACAATAACTTTTTTCTAGAGCTGATGTACAGCCAAAACAATCTCTGTTCCATTAATTTCCTACTATCACTGTGAAGCTGCTTTGAAACAATCTATATCTATATTGTGAAAAGTGTTATATAAATGGTGACTTGTGACTTGACTATTTCAGTCAATGATTTCAGCCCTCCAAAACCATTTCAGTAAATAAAAACTTGAGCCCAGGAGCTGGCCATTACTAGCAGTTCTGGTGGAAATTAGCAGTTTGTGAAGGAAAAAAATAATTTCATTTGTCTGCATCGGCTAACGGCACACATTTGCTATTACAGTAACACTTCTCCCTGCAGGACTGTCGTTTATAGACTACTTTACAAACGGGTGATGGAAACAATAGTGATGATATTTTCTGTAATTTAGCACTATTTTCTATGATCCTGTTTATTCTGCCTATTTTGGGCTTCACTTGCATATTTTCCTTTCATCTTTAATGACTGGAGTTCAGTCTAAAAAATCTAAGTCACCCTCAGCACCACCCCTACTTTCTGCGGTACTAACTGTAATTGACAATATTCTGTATTGTGCTGCATGCAGAGTTTATATTTCAATCTTTGAAATTTGAATTTTCCAATTGCTTTTCCTCTAGATAACTTTACAGTGTGATGAAAATAAACTTTTCTAAAAGCGTGTTGTATATCACTCTGTTGGCACCCTTATATCCATGTTGTATACTGTAAGACATTGTCCTGCAAAATGAGGTTTTTGTAAGAAAAAAATATGCAAATACAGGCCTATCTGTCATCACTTACTTCATATTCTTAAATTTAATCAACATAAATTGCTGTAAGAGACTATAGGCTGTCTGATGAAATCTGTATCAACACCCAGCTTTGCAGTATAGATGGCACAGCTGCTGCATCAGACGTGGCATTTATGTGTATTTACACACCGTTTTTTGAAAATTGTATTGTTTAATGGTATTTTTCCCCCTGTATTATTATTTTTTATTAGTATTCATAATCATTTGAAATCATTGTATTTTGTGCTTGAATACAATTTTTTAGAGAGGCATGGGAGAGCTAGATTGTAGATTGCATGAACATATGTGTGTAAGGATCACGTCAGACACAGGGAGAGGAGTTAGGAGAGTTATATGAACATGGGAATGTGTGTGTGCAGTGTAAGTTCATCTTAAGCCTGGCAGCAGAAACCAGCGTTTTTAGACATTTTCGCGGATCCGTGTGAATGGGAATAGTTTTGACAATGGTGTTGTATGTACGCGGAAAACTCAAAGGAAAAACTTCAGTTTTAAGCATATCGTTGTCATGTAAACGTACCCTAAAAGACCAGTTTAAATACACCCAGTGGCATTGTAATTGGATCAACCACTGAAGCACATGTTGTCAGGGGCAGATTTAGATCAGATTGGAGAAGCATTCAAATGCAGGGTGTAAAGAATATTCAGACACAAAATGCACATTAATGCCAGTCCCATCCGAAAGCAGGCATTGACCATCTGATCACTCCAGCTCACCAGATAGCAATACTCACAAAATTCCTCCACACACCACTCCAAAGTATGACCGCTCTGGTGGATGGAGAAGAGGAGGTGATCTTCAGCCATTTTTGGTGTGGGTATAGTCATCTGTAACGGTTGGGTCAACCAGGAACAGGCTGAACACTCAGAAGATCAAAATACAAACTTAAACTTTAATAATGATATTCAAGAACAAACAGAAAGGCAGGGAAACATACTCTAACATAACAGTGACTAGACAAGGGTGCAACTAAGTAGAGAACAGAAACAAGATGGTTAACTAGACACAGCTGGGACAAATGAACTAACGAGGGTAACCATGGGAACAAAGGAATGGCGGGAAACTGAACAAAGGAATGAATCAAAATACAAACTGAAAGTCCAAAACACAAACAGAACTGTGACATTTCCTGAAAACAAATTTTATTTTTTTTATTTTTAATGATACTCCATTTTCCTTAAATCATCCTGGCGACCCATTTTTTAAGTCTTAGTTACGTCATGTACTAAGACCGACGTAAAATGAAAAGTTGTGATTTTCTAGGCCGATATGGCTAGGAACTATACTCTCATTCCTGCGTAATAATCAAGGAACTTTGCTGCCGTACCATGGGGCAATGATATTACGCAGAAACCCTACCCTGCCATGTTTATGTCTTGTTTCTTTGTTCTCCTTTATGATCTAGAATTAAAATTGAGCGCTTTTGTTGTGATGAAGATCTCACCTTGTGACAAGCCAGCTATGGACCAATGACCATATTCAGATCATGGCTGTCTGGAAATTTTTCTTTAGCGAGAACAAGAGCATCCCTAGTGAATACACTGTTGCTGGCTCCCTGTGGTACTGCACTTTTGATATAAATTTGGGTAGGCAGTCATGTGCCTGTAAGAGATTTTGTGTTATTTGTATTGCATTACCACAGCATTTTGTTTTGGTGTTTATTAGCATGCTAGATATCATTAGGTGCTATTCGAGTGATTCCTACTCTATTGCTTCAATACATACCCATGAATGTAGTATAGGCTGAGCTTTAAAAGATTTCACCTCAGTTAAAGTCAATCAGTTTGACTTCTAGGGTGTCCTTGTTGATTAAAAGGTTTTCCTTTTTGATGTCTCTGTGGAGAACTCCACATTGTAACCCATGTATGCAGCTTGTGTTACTGGCCACATGACAACCCGCGCTAACTTCTTGTTGATTTACTTAATAACTTGTCATGAAATTAAGCATACATCATATTATCACTAAACATAGCACAACATACACATGAAAGAAAAACATTATCCTAAATGTGTGTGGAATAAGGTGACCAGACGTCCCCGTTTTCCGGGGACAGTCCCGGTTTATGGTGTTCTGTCCCTGACTTGAGCTGTCCCCGGAAATGTCCCCGTTTTACAGCTTGTTCAAAACAACCCTCAAATACATTGCAAAAACCAACAGATGGCGTTGCAAGCTTCGATGACTCCACTTGGTCGCGTGCATATGCACCGCTACTACTTCATAAATAACATAACTGAGAGCAGACCGCCATTATCGTCAAATATCAAAAGAAACATTATTATCACTTACAAGGTAATGACTACTAACTATCCATGTTAAAGGGATAGTTCACCCAAAAATGAAAATTAGCCCATGATTTACTCACCCTCAAGTCATCCTAGGTGTATATGACATTCTATTTTTCAGACGAATAAAATCAGAGTTATATTAAAAATGTCCTGGCTCTTCCAAGCTTTATAATGGCAGTGACATGTTGGGTCATTTTTGAAGTCCATAAAAGTGCATCTATCCATCATATAACTGCTGTAAATAAATAGTGTGAGTAAAAAGTGAATAAATAGAGACTATCCTCAGAAGACTTTGCCCTCCTCCTCTGGTGGGGTAAGAAAGGCGCTCTTCCTCTTCTCTTACAGCTCTCCATCATCTCCCTCTGCCTCCTTGACACTGTCCGTGTCAGTGTTTTCCACAGCTTAAGGTTCAGGTTGAATAAATAGTTCTTCCAATGTTTCATCATCGATTCGGACTCGCGCTGGGATTGATGTAAAATCAACGTCATCATTACTGTCTTTACAGTGTGCACAATCGCTGAGCTTTAAGAAGCCTCCGGACAAAGCTGGAGTTCAGTTATGGTAATGGGCATTTAGCTTCCAAAATATGCACTGTACGCGGTAGACCAATCACAACAGACTGGGCCATCTGACCAGTCAGAGCAGAGTAGGCTCGTGGAAAGGAGGGATTTAGAGAGACTGATTCATCCATCGAGTCGTTTGAGAATCATTGAACATTGTGGTGATGTGCAATGTATATTATGAGAAAATGAAAGTGTTTTTTGACCTTTGATGCATGTAACCCTGTTGTTGGAGACCTCTAAAACTAAATTAGGAAACTAATAGCATAATAGGGGCACTTTAACTGCAAGCCGAGACTTGAATGAATTTATTGCAATGTGTGCTTTCATTCATGAAGAAATATCCAAGAAAGTACACAAGAAGAGGTTTTCTTGCTGTTATTGCTGATGAAGCGAAATCCTCAAAGACTGTGCAAATTTCTATTTGCATTAGATACACAGAGGGACTTCAGATTAAAGTGTTTTATTTGCTTTGTTGACTGTTCCAATTCCCGTGATGTGGCAGGGATTGTTTCTGGGATTAAAGAAGGATTGCAGTCGTGTGGGCAGAAGGACATATGATGGATCCTCAGTAATGTCGGAGCATTTAAGTGGAGCTCAGGAACGAATCAGAGAGGAATTCCCCTTTGTTGTGTATGTGCATTTCATGGTGCATAATCTAAATCTTGTCCTTGTTGAATCATGTACAGTGAACGGAGACATTAAAACGTCTCTAAATGTGATTGACAAACTACTCTATGTTTGCAGAGCCAAGGAACCATTGCAGGTTTCTGATGATGAAGAAGACACTGGCTCTTAAACCAAAGGAGATAGTACAGCAAAGTGAAATGTTTGGCTTGCAAATATAGATGTTTATGTTTAGATGAAAAACCGCAGTGTGCATTATCAAAGACACAATCTGAGAGAATCGATGATCCGTTGCCGATGTCCGTGAGATATTTGCCGGCTATTCAAAATCCTGCTGTGTGAAATGTGTTTTGACTGAAAATTACATTACAATTCTTGTTCCCCACGGCTCCCCGACCATTTCCTCCTCCATAATCTTTTTTATTTTTCTCCTTTTGGCTGCAAATCAGTACACAGACAAATTAGATAACAAGCTTCTTGCGGGCTATCACTTATAATAATTCCAGTCTCGCATGAGACGTGATCTTGCGTTATTTCCTTATCAGTTCTCGCATGTGTTGGTTTGCGGACCAGACAAGAGTTGTCGCGATTCTTCCTATTGTAAAAAGTCATGCAATGTGAAACCCCGTCGCTGATCCATTGTGCAGTGTGAACTCAGCATAAGAATGAAACCGGACTCGGACAACAATGCCTACAGAACCAGAGAATACAGTGGGGAGAACAAGTATTTGATACACTGCCGACTTTGCAGGTTTGCCCACTTACAAAGCATGTAGAAGTCTGTAATTTTTATCATAGGTACTCTTCAACTGTGAGAGATGGAATCTAAAACAAAAATCCAGAAAATCACATTGTATGATTTTTAATTAATTAATTTGCATTTTATTGCATGACATATGTATTTGATACATCAGAAAAGCAGAACTTAATATTTGGTACAGAAACCTTTGTTTGCAATTACAGAGATCATATGTTTCCTATAGTTCTTGACCAGGTTTGCACACACTGCAGCAGGGATTTTGGCCCACTCCTCCATACAGACCTTCTCCAGATCCTTCAGGTTTCGGGGCTGTCGCTGGGCAATACGGACTTTCAGCTCCCTCCAAAGATTTTTTATTGGGTTCAGGTCTGGAGACTGGCTAGGCCACTCCAGGACCTTGAGATGCTTCTTACGGAGCCACGACCCATCTTCAATGCTCTTACTGAGGGAAGGAGGTTGTTGGCCAAGATCTCGCGATACATGGCCCCATCCATCCTCCCCTCAATACGGTGCAGTCGTCCTGTCCCCTTTGCAGAAAAGCATCCCCAAAGAATGATGTTTCCACCTCCATGCTTCACGGTTGGGATGGTGTTCTTAGGGTTGTACTCATCCTTCTTCTTCCTCCAAACACGGCGAGTGGAGTTTAGACCAAAAAGCTCTATTTTTGTCTCATCAGACCACATGACCTTCTCCCATTCCTCCTCTGGATCATCCAGATGGTCATTGGCAAACTTCAGACAGGCCTGGACATGCGCTGGCTTGAGCAGGGGGACCTTCTTTGAGACTGTGGTCCCAGCTCTCTTCAGGTCATTGACCAGGTCCTGCTGTGTAGTTCTGGGCTGATCCCTCACCTTCCTAATGATCATTGATGCCCCACGAGGTGAGATCTTCCATGGTGCCCCAGACCGAGGGAGACTGACCGTCATCCATCCAACTTCTTCCATTTTCTAATAATTGCGCCAACAGCTGTTGCATTCTCACCAAGCTGCTTGCCTATTGTCCTGTAGCCCATCCCAGCCTTGTGCAGGTCTACAATTTTATCCCTGATGTCCTTACACAGCTCTCTGGTCTTGGCCATTGTGGAGAGATTGGAGTCTGTTTGATTGAGTGTGTGGACAGGTGTCTTTTATACAGGTAACAAGTTCAAACAGGTGCAGTTAATACAGGTAATGAGTGGAGAACAGGAGGTCTTCTTAAAGAAAAACTAACAGGTCTGTAAGAGCCGGAATTCTTACTGGTTGGTAGGTGATCAAATACTTATGTCATGCAATAAAATGCAAATTACTTATTTAAAAATCATACAATGTGATTCAAATCAAATACTTGTTCTCCCCACTGTAAATGCTGCATGGAGATAGAACAGGTATAGTTTAGTTTAATTCTGGTTTTAACTTATGTTGCCATCTTGCTTTTATCCACTATTAGTACAAGCCTGTTGTAGCGGACCCCGTCTGAATGATGGCCAAAACTTTACTGATGATTTTATGAATTTTATTGTTCATCAAACAAGATGAAGCGTCCGTTTTCACTCCAGAAAATCACTGTAAGAGCTGAATAAAACACAGTACAAGAAGTGCGCATTAAAGTCTCATCCATAAACACTCTCTCTCCCTTGCATTATCATCAGCACACATAGTGAATAACACAAAAAAACTCCTTACAACTAACAGTAAACAAATACAGACCGTATGCCTTTTCAGGGGGTGCTTACTAAACTGGTAAACTTTATATTCGTAAAACAACTCAGATAAAGCATTATAAAGTGCGCACTCTCCCTTTCATTACTGCCGTGACCAGTGTCGCTCCGGAGAGTATAAGCTGGATCACAAATAGTTGGTACTCCATCCTTGAGCTTTAACTTTTTAACAAAACCTGCCTTGAATTGTCCCTCGTTCAGGCAATGCACCTGCATTGCTAGCAAGACATTGTTGACGCTACAGCTGCTCGAGCGCGGAGAAAATGGCGGACAGTGTACAATAAACTATGCTAATACGGAACAGTCCGTCAGCACTGTGGGTGGAAACGTGCAGATAAGGGGCAGTAATATTATAATGGATCCCCTTCCTACGTCAGAAGGGGAGCGAAATCTGAGCGGTTGTAGAAAAAGGCTTACCAAAACAAAGTTACTGGTTTGTCCTTTTTCACGTTTTCTGCGTTGGTAGATGCACCGGGGACCTGATTATAGCACTTAAACACTGAAAAAGTCTGATTTTCATGATATATCCCCTTTCAAATATCAGACAAGACAGAGGCTTAAGAACGAACAGCTTCATTTAACTACTCTCGTCTCACTTATTTTCTTCCTTTAAGTTAGTTACCTTTCTTTTCCGTTCAGTCTAGTGTTATAAATTAAGTTTTGCCGCAAAGTTTAGCCAACGACTTTACAGCCTTTAACCGCCTCAAACTTCATCCACGAGATCTCCCATTCATCCGCCAACACACCACGTGATTGGCCTCCTTCTTTCTGCAACTTGTGTGAATGTGCATGTGTTTGCGTTAGGTATTAGTTTTATGTGTTAGAATAATCAATAAATAAATTAAAATCAATATATTTTTAAAGAGAAATAACTTGAGTTATGTGCTTACAAATTTAATGTCGTAAACTGCTTACCTTATATGTTACCTTGCTAATAAATAGTGTTTTCGCTATAGTTTGGATATTAATATCCGCTGCAGAGCTGATAGTTACGGCCCGTTCAACTGAGCGCTGGACGATTCATTTGTTTGGCCGTAAAATAAGTGATTCTTTCAAAATTCCCTATAAATTAATTAATAATTCCATTTGAGCTAAATTGACCTGTTTCCCTTACATATCTTACATTTATGCATTACATTTAAGTACTTAAATACTTTCATAAAGATTAATATCTCTACATCTTTACTTTTAGACAAACGGGGGGGACCAAGAATTTGACATGCTTTATTCTCAACACAAACATTGAATGTGTGTGTGAATGTTCTCTGCATGAAATGTGTGCCTGTTCATGTGGGTTAACGGCACCATCACATGTGTATGCTATGCTCTGCCTCAGAACAGCTGTATTCTGCGTTTTTGTGCTGGATACCAAACAGTTGAATAAACTCATCCATATCCAGGGACTTGGCTCTCTGTGACTCTACACTGAGCACTCCCAGGTCACTCAGTCGCTCATCAGACATGGTTGTTCATAGGTGGTTCTTGATTTCAGTTTCGGTTCAGTTTCAGGGTGGAAAACAACTCGGTTACTAACGTAACCTCGGTTCCCTGAGAGAAGGGAACGAGTATTGCGTAAATTAAGCTGATGGGAAAACTCATTTTTTTGAATATGAAGCCAAAAATTATCCTTTTAATTTTATATATGTAAAACGCAATGCAGCTGCACAGCAGACCCAAGCAGAGAGTACTAGCGCACTGATTGGCTGTGCTGCGGCAACTGCACGAACTTATGGCGAGGCGGCTGAGGCGTGCGAACCAGTGGGGTCGCTTAGCGCCCAAGCACGTCAACTCCTGCCTCAATTTGCATGGCTAAGCTATAAAAGCCCGAACTATGCCATAGGATTCAGGTTAAATCGACTGAAGCGATCCCTTGATCTAAGCACAATAGCACGGCGGGTTAAGCAATACTCGTTCCCTTCTCTCAGGGAACCGAGGTTACGTTAGAAACGAGTCGTTCCCTTTCAAAAGTACTCTCGTATTGCGTAAGTTAACCCTCTGGAGTCTGAGCTGTTTTGGGGCCCTTTAGAAGTTTTGACATGCTCTGACATTTGTGCTTTTTTCAGTTGCTTATAAACACATTAATGGCAAAAGTGAATACACTGTATTCAGCACAAACTGGGCTACCATAATATGTGAGCAACATGTATGTACATGCTTGTATTTTTGAGAGAATAATGTGTATGCGTGGTTTTTGAAAAAACTAAAATTTTTGTTTTAAAATTAAGGCCACAAAACACACAATAGATATGTGTCCACAAGACTTTAGACTAATGGGTGATGTTGCCTAGAGTTTTTGCTTCAAACTGATGTGAGAATCATTGTGCCTACTTATTCCCACAACACAATATATTGATTTACATTTTGTAAGACACTTTTTCTTTACAAAGGCCGTATGCGAAGAGGCGTGAATGATCATGAATAATGCTGTGATTCACACCTGAGAGAACAAAAGACCTGCATAATGAACTGCATAATGAATGAGCCTCAGGTATGTGACTGAGAGAGCTAAGCAACAGGACAAAGGAAATATATTTTGTTGTAGTTTATTTAAAATGTAGTCAACAAAGGCACATTACAAAGGCCTATTATATTTTAAATTATCAAAAGATTTGACTACACTGCAAAAAATGCTCTTCTTATTTAGTATTTTTCCTTGTTTCCAGTCCAAATATCTAAAAATTCTTAAATCAAGATTCATTTACTAGATAAGTATCTTATTTCTGTTTGGGACAGACACAAGAAACAAGATTTCAATCAGAAACAAGATTATTTTTCTTCCCCATTGGCAGATAATTTTGCATGTTTTAAGCAAACACTCACTTCATTTTGATTTTACTTTCAACAAAACAAGAAAAAATATCTTATGTCATTTTACTTATCTAGTAAATGCATCTTGATTTAAGAATTTGTAGATATTTAGACTAGAAACAAGACAAAAATACTAAGAAGAGCATTTTTGGCAGTGTACTTTTTTTTTTACTGAACACAATTCAGTATTCAGTAAATACAAATAACTGAATAATTGGTAATGATGAATGTTATAGGTAAAATATTTGGGATTTAAATGCAATGCAATTATGATTGCAAAGAGTATAGGGTGAATTCAGGTTGATTGGGACACTTTTTCCCCAGTCATTTCAATGGCAAACATTTTTCTGAATCATTTGATTTTGTAAACTATCCCATACACACAATACTCAAATATAATTTCGAGTTTCTGTTCATTTATAAAACATGCGTGCAATGCATGACCACGCCAGCGCTAAGGCTATTGTCTGCTATGCTATCTTATTAATAAGAAGCAAATATATTAAAAACATTGATTAAAATTAAGATACAATTTATACAAAACGAAATTCACTTTAAAGAAAGGCTTTCTACAAAACAAAACTTAATGAAGTGGTCAAAATAATTCCTGACAAACTCCATGTCTTCTGATATATTGCGCATCTGATGTGTCCTTTATTACGCGTGCTGTTCACTTTTCACAATCAACATATATTAAATAAAAAAATAACATTAGGCTATAATATTTAAACATCAATATGAAACAAAATACGTTTTACTGGTACTATATTTATAGCATCTGAGCAGACATTTGCTAATAAAAGCTGTATTGATGTGACACTAGGCTATTTTACAATAAATACTTCATAATCTGTCCAAAACAGGCCAAAGAAATCTTGTCTAAACAGTCTTACGTCTATGACATTTTATGTTGCAGCAGGATTCATATTTAAACGGTCTTTTTGCGTTTAATATTCACAGACACTAACAGAATAAACTTACCTCACAATCAGCGGCTGAATCTGTTGCTCTTAGAAATAAACAGTTTTCATGAGGTAAATAATTCCAGAATTATTCCTCAACGCTCTCAAAACGATGTAGCTAAAGTATAGCACTACACTTGATGTGTTTATTTGAGTTTATTTGATAATGAGACACTTGCGAACGACTGACATCTCTCTCTTTTCAAACAGATTACATAAACACAGAATATTTGTTTTCGATTTTATTTACAATATTTAAAACCTGACATTGCAACGTTTCTTTAGACATATGTCTCATGTTTGTGTGACAAGTGTTCACTAAGTTACAGTTCCTTTTCTAAGGACTTTCTGAATGAACGTCTTTGAGAGAGAGGCTGCAGATCGCGCATCGTTTGTTTTCTTTATTTTGCAAAAAGCACAACAATCTGTTTTTATTGTGACTGTACACACAAAAAAAATAGAAACTTAACAGATTATAATGATGTATAACACTTGCCTGAATTATAAAAATCGACAATTATTTGAGTCTCTTTGGCACTGATAAGAAAAAAAGCGAGTTGATCACAACGGCCGACTCCAGAGAAGTAACCAAGTAAGATACAACAGCATGAACTCATTAGCATACACAGACTGCTTTTGTTTTGTACTTGCTGCAGCCACACACAGTTTATGCAACGAACACGTCCAAATTTTTATCTAAGCAAAAGATACGAACAACATTCATAATTATTTTTCATTCATGTATTGAGCAACAGATTTTGTGTGAAAATAAATCAAAAGTGGTTTATTTTGTTTAAAAACGTATAAATGTATGAGGTGGTGAAGGGGCAAAAGGTACACATTATTTATATCAATACTTTAGTTAAAATAATCTTTTTAATAATGTCTCAGTTAATACTTGTTCAAAACCATGTTGAAAACAAACTTCAGGAGCTTGACAGAGGGCTCTTTAGAGGTACAGTCAATTGTGTAAAGAGGGAAAAAAGCAGTGAGGAGGAAACGCAACTTCAGATGTTAGGAGTTTTCCCAGCCTCACTAGCTGCTGCCTGTTTGTCAGGAAGTTGATGATCCACTGACAGATGGAGGAGGGCACAGAAAGCTGTGGGTATCCGTGATGATGGTGTTAAAAGAGAGTCCAGGATCCTTACACAAGTCCCAGGATGTAGTGCAGTCCCATGTTGACAGCATCATCCACTGATAAGCAGCAGGCTAAAATCAGCCACGATACGTCATTTTCAGGGAGAAGGAAATCATCCGCCCTAAAAATGACGACTTCTTTCTGGGTTCTTGAGCTGCACTTTCCTCAGTATCACCCTTGCTCTTCCTGTCCTTCTTAGATCTGAAGGGATTCTTCATCTGCAAACAAATGACACTCATGATTAAAACAGAATTATTTTCAATAAGTAAGTATAGGTATTAGGTAGAACATTAAACATTTATACAGAGGAGAAATTACCTTTTTAAGGATGTTTGACTTCATCATCTTTAACTTGTTTCTGAAGGTCAGTTGTGGTAGATCCTCCTGAACCGACACAGCCTGACTGTGCACTTCAATCAGTGTTAACTGTTCAGTCGGTGGAAATTTCTTTGCCAGTAAGTCAAAAACTTGGTTGACCACCAACTCTGTCAGATGATCCACCACTGTCAGACCGAAATCTTCTTCATTGATGATTAAGGGCATCACTGGAGTATTTTCAGGGAGTTTCGCAGGTCGGGGGAATCTGGAGGACACAAATAGACGCTGCACGAGTTCCTCCACAAAATAATGGAGAAAATCTTTAGCTGTCGTTCTGACCTCCTCCGAGACTCTTTCTGCCTGCGGCATCTCGCATCTCAGGACGCAGTTCATTAAATCTGCAAACCTTTGATGCAGACGTTCTGAAGCTGCGTAACAGGTGTCCTGCCCGCTGAAGTGACCGTTGCATTTTGACATATAAAGAGCGGTCATCAATGAGTCAAATAAGGTGGTGGTCTTTGGCCCGTCACTGCCTGAGGGTTGTTCTGACTCCAGCAGGACAAATGACAGTCCACCCTCATAAGACTCAAAAGTCGGCCGCAGAACTGGGACAGGCCCGCTTTTCCATGTTTTGGACGCTGAAGTAGGATTCTTTGACCATGCCCGAATGACATCCTCCACAATGTAGTTGATTATATTGCTTGTGGCCTCAACCGTACGGCTCGTTCTGAGAGCGCACGGGAGTTTGCCTTCTATTGCCGCAAGGACCGTGCCGATGGCTGTTGTGGCCACTGCGCGGGTGATGTGGCAATGCAAATGACTCAGCTTTCGGATGACCTCACTAATCAGTAATTCCCCAATATCAGTGCAGGAATCATCCGGACAGAAGTAAACGAAACATGGTGACGAGGCTGCGTTGATCTTCAGAATGTTGTTGTGCATCACCACATTCACCCGATGACAAACTACCTCCACCACAATGCCAGCGAGTTCAGAGGAACGCCAATCACCCAGAGAGTCGCTGAAATCACATTCACCGCTGCTGAGGAGACCATCCACCGTGATCCCAAAAAGGGTTTCAAGTGGATACGCAAATGGAAGCTGTTCCGTCTTCAGGATCACTGGTCTTTCTGATGGGTCCTGCTGAAAATCCTCAGTGGATGAGGATGTTGATGGCCTGTTTGAGTTCACAACTGCAGATGGATCCATGCCCACTATCCTAGATAGTTGTGGCATTAAATCAGCTGCAGTTGTGGTGGCTGACGTAGCAATGGAAGTCAGCATTTCATAGATTTGCTGTCTGGAGAACTGTGTGGGGGGAAAAAGCTACATTAGTTTGTTCTAATGATGTGAACTGGTTTTTGTGTGAGCAGATCGTTTGCTTTATTCCAAAACATGGACTTAGATTTTTATACTGTATTAATATGCAAAAGTAGACTTACCGGGTAGCTCAATGCCGCCTGTATCACTTCCAAATTCCTGAAAAATATACAAAACTGTTAATATAATATAAGACAAGTAAAGTTTGATGACGAAATTTGATGTTGGCTTGACAAAGCCTTGTCTGAATGTTTGAAATATCTTTGAAAAGTTTGAAGATTTTACTCAAAGTAAATAAAATGTAAACATTCTAAGACATGTTAACATGTTTTAACACATTGCTAACATGTTTTTATCATGAATTAGCATATTTCTAGCATGTTTACCATGAATTATGTTGTTAGCATGTATTAAAATGTTTATAGCATGATCCTAGCATGAATTAGCATGTTGCTAGCATGTTCAAAACTTTTTTAAATAGTTTCTGTGTAATTGTGTTAATATTAGACATTTTGGTTGTACTTTATTTTGATGGTCCCCTTCAGACATTCTGTTGACTTTGAGTTGCTCCTACATGTCAACTACCAGTCATTAGAGTCACCAGACATTATTTACCTCAGAAAGACATTCAATGTATCTTGTTAGTTAGCTAGAAAAATAATAACTAGTATTTTGCTAAATATATCCACTCTATTACATATTCATTATATGTTTACTTAACCTGTTAGTGCTGTCTTCATTATTTAATGTGCATTTGAATAAATCTGTCATGAAAACAAGTTTTTACAGTCGTCATTTAAATGTTTATATTTAACCAACAAAATGGAGTAGAAACATAATTCTATTATTAAAAAGTTGAGATATAAACTACCTTATGTGCAATTTAAATGTTTGTATAACTCAGTTTTATTTGATTGATTATTTAATAAATGTGATTAATTAGTTGATTATTAAAAAACTTTATTTTCGCTTTTCGAAACATTTCTTGAAATTATTTTTTATTTTTTTAAAAGTCAGTAACACTTTATTTTGATGGTTCCCTCTGGACATTCTTTTAATGTTTTTAGTAGTGCTGTCAATTGATAAAAATAAAAAAACACTAATTAATCACATTTGTTCTGTAATTAATTAACGTTGGCGATTTAAATAATTTTAGTTACTCTCCAAATGAATGTAGAAACAACTTAAAGACAGGATATTTTAAATATTTGTTGTAATGGCATCTTTTTATGAATGAAGGCCAGTATCACTGATACTAAAACTGCTACTGATGTCTCTGAAAATGATTTTTTTAAACATTAATGATAGGCATTCAACTTGAATGAAAGCTATCAGTTTTTTGTATTCATTTATTAGTCTTTAAAAATATGACAGCTTTTAGTTTAAGTGCACTTAAAACAATCTTCACATAAACCCATTATAATAAGTGTCATATTTACCTGTGGTCTTCATATATAATCAATATACAGAAATTAAATAAAGTTATCAAACACTTTACAAGTCTTAACTGCATAAATTATAAATGACATATAGATTAATCCTTATTAAAGCTGTAGGAGCAACATTACTTGTAGTCAACAGAATGTCTAAAGGGGACCATCAAAATAAAGTATAACCAAAAAGTCTAATATTAACACAATTACACAAAAACTATATTAAAATAAGTTCCATCACCAGAATATAATAGAATTATACAAATAAAAAATAAAAATAGACATACTGCTCAGTCAGATTCCACAAGAAGTTGCCGATGATTGGTTGAAAAGTGACATCCTCCAGCTGTGGTACAGCGAGTTTTGCAGCTAAACGGGCCGCAAATGCCAGTTCTCTGTAATGGTCTGATTGATCTCTAGTATTACAAGCCATTGCAAACTATCATCAAACACCAAGTACAGTAGAAGAATGCTATGGATTCACTTTACACCAAGACTGCAGAAAGCGGTGGGCTCCAGGACTCCTGCAGCTTCAGTTCTAGTGTGTGCTCACTGTGACATCACAACAGGGAGATTAGCACTGTTGAACATTCTAATGGAATGCTGGAGGAATGTGGGCTGCACTACTGCAAATGCTTAAGAGTCTGTGATTGGATTATTATTATGTTATATGTTCTTCTAACCCTAATTGATGGAGTGTGTAGCATTTCATTTCTTAAACAACCATCATGGCCATATTCCAGGATGACCATGTCAAGATTCATCAGGCTCAAATTGTGAAAGAATGGTTGGGACTGAACTTGCACTTTAATACTATGTTATTGAACTTTGACAAATGCGTTCACAACACTGATCTATATAATGACTGGATTGCTCATTGCGTTCTAAACTGCCATCAGGCGGTGAAGCCACCGGAAGTGTTCGAGCGGCCATCTTACTATTCCCTACTGACAGAGGGCATCATTGACTTACAGCCAAAACATTGACCTAAAATCACCTGCTTTGCAGCATTTCGGTCTCACAGGATTCGTTTTTACGATATATGTATGTAAATAATAGTTACTTCAGATGTTATCTGTAATGTTTATGGTCTTTTCGGCGAGGATAAGTCCTATATTGAAATCGTTGATGTGGGTGTGTCTACCGCACACTGTCGACACAGGTAACCGACCAAACACAAAATATATTTCTTTATGTATATAATTATTGAAGAAATATTAAACATTAACATATATCTGTGTTTAGTTGCAGAAATTGATTGGAATAGCCTATACAATAAATATTAATACAAGTATTGCACTATATTGTATAAACCATGCATCATCTCGGAAATAAAGCAGTCAGTTATTTGTCTGAATAAGTTATGATGATGCGTGTATTTTATTTCCTGATTGAGCATCTATTTCAGACAACGCAAGTTTATGCCGTTTACAGTTTCCATACGAGTAAAGTGTTATGTATATGCTGTTGAGTTAATTATTAATTGTTAAATCATTAACTGCTTCGGAATGCATGCTGTTAACGAAATCATTGTTGAAAGGTTTGCAGTTAGCCTACTGTATGAATAAAAACAATACTACAACACAACATAAATACATAAACACAACAGTACAAGGCCATTTCTGGAATGAAGGCATAAATCTTTATTCCGATTTCAGAATGCGCACTTTTGTAATACATATGCTGAAGTGTCTCGGCCGCCCGCCGAGCTGATGTTCACTACTATAATGAATATGAACATAACTTTTTAATAAGCAGGGGAAATTTCCGACTTTAAACAAACAACCATTTAAATGTTTAGGACCTTTGCGTTGTAAGAATATACAGGGAGACTTCAAATATAAAGACGCTGACTCGTTAGGCAATGTTTTCTAAGTAAAATCATATAATTTCCTATTAATTCAATGGAACGCGTGAGCTTACTAGGGAATACCAATATGGCGGCGCGGCGGCTTCACTTTCTATGACGTCATGAGCAATCCAGTTCCCTTTCAGTCGGTCACGTTCGACGTACGTCGGAACTGACCGACGAATTGGGATCTATTTTCAGAGACCAATCTACTTCGAGTTTTTAAAAACGAGCCAATGAGGATTGGCATGCGGTTGACGCATTCCACGACCCGCCCCGCATCGCGGGTATAAATACGGAAGTGGAATACCGCATCATTGCTTTCAACTTCGGAGCCGAACGCTACTGTGTTCCCTACAAAGAGTGTTTTCTGTCAAGTCAAGAGGACTGCTCCAGTCTACGGTGTTGGTGTGACGGCGCTTCAGCGGAGATCGCAAAAACAACAGCTGTTTTCACAGCTTCCTGGGCTTTTGAGTGCTCTCAGCGGGCTTGCACCCCTGAACCGCTGCGAACCGCGGTCATTCCCGTGTGCCTCGGCACTGATTGGAGCGGTTTTTCCCCTTCTAAAAGAGCAACATGGTTTGACCCTGCGTCTTTTTTAAGATGTCATTCAAACCGTGTGTTTCTGGATGCCGTCGTTATCTGTCCCCAGCTGACGGACACGATCGCTGCCTCTCGTGTTTGGGCGTTCAGCGCGCTGAGGCGGCTTTCGTGGATGACTCATGTTCCCATTGCGGGAACATGACCATCGCAGTACTACGGTCTAGACTCGAATACCTCAGACGGGGTGGAGTCCCATTGCGCATCCCCCGATCTAGTGGCCCTCCTGCTGCGAAGCAGAGGGCTGCTACTTTGGCTGATGCCTTTGGTAGAGACCTGAGGGTTACTGTGAGGGCACTCCCGCCGGGTCAACAGGCTCCTCTGGCCCCTCCCCCCTCCACTGCGCCGGTGGAGCTTCCGGAAGAGCAGCCTGGTCCTTCCCACGGGAGACCGTCTGTTACTTTTGGGGCTCCGGCTGAGGACATGGTCTCGATAGCCGCATCGGGGGATGAGCTAATGGACTCCGGAGATGAGGATTCGGCTGCGCTGCCCCTTCTGGTGTGGTAGCGCTGCCCGAGTCTGATCCGGAGCTCACGGCTATGCTTGCCCGGGCCGCCGCCAGTGTTGGGCTCGAGTGGAACCCTCCACCGTTCTCAGCGCCCCGCCGCAGTACCTTTCTTTCCGGAGGTGCATCAGGAGCTCACGAAATCGTGGATAGCGCCTTACAGCGCTAGAAACCGATCGACTGACTCCTCCGTCCTCACTACCCTTGATGGTGGCGCAGCCAAGGGTTACGTGGAGATCCCCCCAGTCGAGCGGTCAGTAGCGATGCAACTGTGTCCGAAGACCGCTACTGACCGCGTCTCCCCTCCCGGGCGTGTAAGTTCTCGTCCGCACTAACGGGCAAGGCTTACACAGCCTGTGGAGAAGCTGCGTCATCTTTGCATGCCATGGCGCTCCTGGAGGTCTACCAGGCCAAAGCGCTCAAGGAACTGCACGAGGGTAGTTCCGACCCAGGGGTTATGCAGGAACTGCGTACCGCGACGGACCTCGCCCTCCGGGCGACGAAAGTCACCGCACGCTCCCTGGGTCGGGCGATGTCCACACTTGTGGTCCAGGAACGCCACCTGTGGCTGAACCTGGCGGATATGCGTGAGACCGACAAAGTACGGTTTCTCAATGCCCCTGTCTGCCAGGCCGGCCTCTTCGGCGACGCCATCGAGAGCTTCGCCCAGCAGTTCTCGGTGGCCCAGAAGCAGACGGAGGCAATCAAGAACATCCTGCCCCGGCGACCTGCTGCTGCCTCCACCCAGTCGCCGGCTGCAGCACCTCCGCCTGCTCGTCGCCGAGGGCGTCCCCCTGCGTCCGCCTCCGCCCCTGCTAAGCCTAAGCAGCAGCCTCCACCTGGCAAGCAGGGTGCCGGGCGTAGGGGTACTGCCCAACCCGTCCAGGGTCCAGCAAAGTCCGCCGGCAAGCGCAAGGGCAAGCGGCCCTGAGACGGGCAGCCCAGGGAGAAGAGGAGCTGCTCCAGGGGAGGTGGTGTCCGCACCCCTCCTCCCCCCGGAGGAGGACCGGGGGGAGAATGTCACTACTGGTCGTCACAACATCCTGCCGCTGGCTCTCCGGAGTCCAGCGGTACCCACATTCTCAATAAAAGAGCAGTTTCCTCCCTCCCTGGGCCCCAAGAGGGCCAGGTTGGCAGTGTGCGACGCCCCCGGGCCTCGCCACTCCTTTCCTCCCCTCTCCCCCTCGCCAGGGGGCAGCAGTATGGGCACCGAGGACGCCTCCGGGCCTCCTCACCCATACTCTGCCCCACCCTGGAGTACTCAGACAACACTCCGGGCCGCCTCCGGGCCTCCCGAGTCGGGTCTGTCTACTCCACCTCGCTGCCCCACCCCGGGTACGTCTGTGGTGCCGTTGGTCCCGCTTGTTCGGTCTCTGGGAGCCTGGCTAGGTCTTCCCAGGCCGTCTCGCTGGCTCATCCGTACTATCAGACTCGGCTACACGATTCAGGACGCGATCGAGCCGGTTCCTCCTGCCGATATGAGGTCGGGGTTCTACAGCCCCTACTTCATTGTACCCAAGAAAGGTGGTGGGTTAAGACCAATCTTGGACCTGCGCATTCTGAATCGGGCCCTGCACAAGCTCCCGTTCAAAATGTTCACGCAGAAACGCATTTTCGAATGCATCCGTCCCCGAGATTGGTTTGCAGCGATCGACCTGAAGGACGCGTACTTTCATGTCTCCATTCTCCCTCGACACAGACCGTTCCTACGCTTTGCGTTCGAGGGGAGGGCATATCAGTACAAAGTCTTGCCCTTCGGGCTGTCCCTGTCGCCTCGCGTCTTCACGAAAGTCGCGGAGGCAGCCATTGTTCCGCTCAGAGAACGCGGCATTCGGATTCTCAACTATCTCGACGACTGGCTCATATTGGCCCAGTCCCGGGATCAGTTGTGCGAACACAGGGACCTGGTGCTCCGTCACCTCAGCCTGTTGGGCCTTCGGGTCAACCGAGAGAAGAGCAAACTCTGTCCCACACAGAGGATCTCTTATCTCGGTATGGAGCTGGATTCGGTCAACCGGACAGCGCGCCTCACAGAGGAGCGAGTCCGGTCAGTGTTGAACTGCTTGAATACGTTCAAAGGCAGGACAGCGGTCCCACTGAAATATTTTCAGAGGCTCCTGGGGCATATGGCATCTGCAGCCGCGGTAACGCCGCTCGGATTGCTTCATATGAGACAGCTTCAACGCTGGCTTCACGACCGAGTCCCGAGATGGGCGTGGCAGAGCGGCAAGTACGGGGTCTCAGTTACTCCTTACTGTCGCCAAACCTTCAACCCCTGGGCGGACCCTTCGTTTCTACGGGCGGGAGTGCCCTTAGAACAGGTGTCCAGGCATGCTGTGGTCTTCACGGATGCCTCATCCACGGGCTGGGGGGCCACGTACAACGGGCACACAGTTTCGGGTCTGTGGACGGGGCCCCAACTGTGTTGGCACATCAATTGCCTAGAGTTATTGGCAGTACGTCTCGCCCTGGGCCGCCTCAAAAAGCCGCTACAGGGCAAGCACGTACTGGTCTGTACGGACAGCACTGCGGCCGTTGCATACATCAACCGTCAGGGTGGTCTACGCTCCCGTTGCATGCTCCAACTCGCCCGCCATCTCCTCCTGTGGAGTCAGAAGTCGCTTCGGGCCATTCACATCCCAGGTGCGCTGAACCAGACAGCCGACAAGCTCTCTCGTCAGTCGACACCTCCGGGAGAGTGGCGACTCCACCCCCGGAGTGTCCAGCTGATATGGGACCTCTTCGGAGCCGCGCAGGTAGACCTGTTTGCCTCTCCGGACTCGACCCATTGCCAGTTGTACTATTCCCTGACCGGGGGCACCCTCGGCACGGATGCACTGGCGCACAGCTGGCCCCGGGACCTACGCAAATATGCGTTTCCCCCAGTGAGCCTTCTTGCACAGACACTGTGCAAGGTCAGGGAGGACGAGGAGCAGGTCTTGTTAGTTGCGCCCTACTGGCCCAACCGGACCTGGTTCTCCGAACTCACACTCCTCGCGACAGCCCCTCCCTGGCCGATCCCCCTGAGGAAAGACCTGCTTTCTCAGGGGCGGGGCACTCTATGGCACCAGCGTCCAGACCTCTGGAAACTCCATGTCTGGTCCCTGGACGGGACGCGGAGGTTCTAGGTGGCCTACCACAAGCTGTGGTAGACACCATCACTTCTGCTAGAGCCCCCTCTACGAGGCGCCTCTACACGTTGAAGTGGAACCTGTTCGTTGAGTGGTGTTCTTCCCGCCGGGAAGACCCCCGAAGGTGTTCGGTTAATGTCGTGCTTTCTTTCCTGCAGGATGGGCTGGAGCGAAGGCTGTCTCCCTCCACCCTCAAAGTGTACGTCGTCGCAATAGCGGCGTATCACGATGCAGTGGAAGGTAAGTCCTTAGGAAAGCACGACTTAATCGTCAGGTTCCTCAGAGGTGCGAGGAGACTGAATCCTCCTCGTCCAACCTCGATACCCTCTTGGGACCTAGCCCTGTTGCTCAGAGCACTTCAGGGTCCTCCCTTTGAGCCTTTGCAGTCTGCAGAGTTAAACATCCTGTCCATGAAGACAGCGCTCCTGACTGCATTGGCCTCAATCAAGAGGGTGGGGGACCTGCATGCACTTTCGGTCAACGAATCGTGCCTAGAATTCGGGCCGGCCAACTCTCACGTTGTCCTGAGACCCCGGCCTGGATATGTGCCCAAGGTTCCTACCACTCCCTTCCGGGATCAGGTGGTGAACCTGCAAGCGCTGCCCTCGGAGGAGGCAGACCCAGCCCTAGCTTTGCTCTGTCCCGTCCGCGCCCTCCGCGCCTACGTGGACCGAACTCAAAGCTTTAGAACCTCAGAACAGCTCTTCGTCTGTTACGGAGGCCAGCAGAAGGGAAAGGCTGTCTCCAAGCAGAGGTTAGCCCACTGGATAGTGGATGCTATCGTCTTGGCTTACCAGTGCCAAGACGTGCCTTGCCCGTTCAGGGTGCGAGCGCACTCCACAAGGAGTGTAGCTTCCTCCTGGGCGCTGGCTCAAGGCGCCTCGCTGACAGATATATGTAGAGCTGCGGGCTGGGCGACACCTAACACGTTCGCTAGATTCTATAGCCTCCGTGTAGAGCCGGTATCTTCCCGCATCCTCGCCCCTAGTGGCCAGTAGCGCTAAGTGCCCGTTCTAGTGTCGGCTTGCAACGCCACTCCCGCCCTCTGGGCCGGATACATGCGTCTATTATCTCCAGTTGTGTTCCCCGGAAACGGCTAACTATGTCGAGCTCCTCCGTCACCCCTTCGGTGTCAGACGTTGCGGCCGTCTGACGCCAGGCCTGCACTCGTATGCTTGTGGAACGTGTGTGTAGGCTGGGTGCCATATGTAGCGGTTCCCTAACGGCAACCCCATATGTGTATTTTTCCACGGTACCAGCTACCCTATTTGGCTAGCCCCGTGTCTTCCCTTGACAGAGCCCGCTCTGTCGTCTCTGGTGGTGTTCTTTCCCCCCTGGGACCAGGCTGGATCCACCCCAGAGACTGCCATATGTAGTACTACCCTGATAGGTTAGTCCTTATGTGTATTTCGCCACCTCTTCTTCCTCTGAAGGACGTGGCTCCGCAGCGTACCATCTCCACGAGACGGGCACGCTTTCCCAGCGTTATCCAATAGTCACGCTGAGTGGGTCTTGCAGGAACAGCAGTGACTGACCTTCCCTGCCGGGAGCCCTGACTCCCACTCCAACATAGGTGTGGTCCAGTGAGCTCAGGCAGGGCGCTGGAAGGGCCAGCATCCCTGGCGTGTTGGTAGGGATCCCAATTCGTCGGTCAGTTCCGACGTACGTCGAACGTGACCGACTGAAAGGGAACGTCTCGGTTACGTATGTAACCCTCGTTCCCTGAAGGAGGGAACGGAGACGTACGTCCCGTCGCCAGGTGCTGTGCTTCAGCTGAAGGCCGAGTCACTTGTCTCGGCTCCTCAGTTGAAAAGCAATGATGCGGTATTCCACTTCCGTATTTATACCCGCGATGCGGGGCGGGTCGTGGAATGCGTCAACCGCATGCCAATCCTCATTGGCTCGTTTTTAAACACTCGAAGTAGATTGGTCTCTGAAAATAGATCCCAATTCGTCGGTCAGTTCCGACGTATGTCTCCGTTCCCTCCTTCAGGGAACGAGGGTTACATACGTAACCGAGACGTTCTCTATATAGATCAGTGGTTCACAACCATGTTATTGAACTTTAATGCATAAAGTAATACATCCTTTCCATTCAACTTTTGGCCCTCAACAACACAATAATAACAAACAAATTAAAAAAATAGTTAAGCTTTTAACACCTTTTACATGACACTGTTCCTTTTCATGGCCATAGGTTAAAATAAAATAAAAAATCAGTTGGTCATCTTTGCAGGTCATTCTGCTTCACACGGATCCAGACCAAGATGAAAACACAGGAATTTTCTCTCCAAATCATCTGTGAATTTACATTTGCGTTTGGGCATTTTTTACGCTGTTCAGGAGCCATGTGCCACTGTTGACAAGCAAGCTGCTGCTCTGTCTCTTGACTTATGCCGTGGTGCTGAGGGTAATGATTGAGATGCAGTTTGACCAATGTTTGCGTACATGACTGACATTTTGTGCGATTTAGAAATCCTGTCTAATTAGCAAAAAATCTCTGACTAAGCTGATTCCTCCTGTGGAGCCCTGGGTTTTGTTCTTCTGGTTGAGGTCCTGCTTCATCTTCCTCTGCTACATCCACTTCTGCATATGTTGTGCAAGACGGACGTGGCTTTGATGAAAAGAGCAACCTTCTCTGGGCAATACTGGAGGACATGACATCTCCATCTAAAAATGTACAAATAAGTCTTGTTCACTTTAGCCATCGTGAGTTGTCTGTTTAGGCTAACCCTTACACGCTGTTCGTTTAGGGTGTACACTCAGGATGTTTGGGGTCATTGTTGAGATTGACCCCAATCTGCAAGGAGACCTCCAAATTTATGTAATATGCTGGTAAGGGCGGATCTATTTGTTCCTCAGCCAGCACATTTTTGAGTAAAATACCTTTTGGTAATTATAAGTGGAGGTTGTCAACAATACAATTTGACGTATAAAACAGATTTCCTTTAAAACAGCGAATGTCATTTAAATGTTACGTTGCCCTTGTGGACTTTGTTACGTGGGAAAACAAGCAGACAGCTTAAAACTCATATCGCTGAACATCGAAGTGCTATCAGGCATCATGACCCTAAAAGTCCAGTAGCACAACACTTTAAGTTGAGACATTCGGTTTGTACTTCAATATATTGGCATTGAAACAGTAAAATTACATCAAAGAGGTGATAGTATTAAGTTGCCTTTAAAACATGAAGCATATTGTATTTACACTTTGAACACATTATCACCTAATGGTCTTAACGAAGAGTTTGATATTCGCCCTTTTCTTTAATAATGGCATTTATTAGTACGTTTGGATTTATTGCATTATTTCTGATATTTATAAATAAAGTTATTATGTAATGTTTTTTGTCATGTGGTGGATCATGTGATGTACTTCTGTGGTGTATATATGAGCTTATCAGTGTATGTGTTCATTGTCTGATGAAGAGACATTGGGCTCGAAACGTCAAAAACGTTTTTTTTTTTTGTGTTGTTTTTTTCTTGAACTAGTTTCTGAGCCCTGATCTTAATATTTTAAAAAAATATCTTCATTTGTGTTTGGAAAATGAATGAAAATCTTTTATGTTTGAAACGACATGAGGGTGAGGAAATGATGACAGAATTTACACTTTTGGGTTCATTATACTTTATAAATACATTAAGCTGAGTCTTGTATAAAACTAACTCTATATCGCAAATCATATCGTTAACTCAATACATATTTGTGCATTTTTATATTGCAATATCGTTAAATACCGCTTGATCAAGTTGACGATAGAGTACAACGGGGCTAAAGGCACACCTTTAAATGTGCTTTTCACTTCTCCCATATGTGTATGGTTGCAGATTTTTTAAAATTATTATTATTGAATGGAGCAACAGATTTTGTGTGAAAATAAATGTGGTTTGTTTTGTTAAAATATCTTATAAACCCCACACACGGGGCAAAAGACACAAAGTATTTACTAGGGATGATCCAATCAGGATTTTTGCAGCCAATACCGATTACCGATCCCGATCCTTCAAGCTTTATATATCTGATATGTAAGCTCTCTGTTGACTGCCACTGTCAGAAAAAGTAATGCCACAGAATGCCTCGGTTATATTATTTACAGTAATTATGTATATTATTGTTTTAATAGAGAATCAAATAAATAAGCACAAAAAATAGTTTAATATGCCTTTAAAAACAGGGGTTAAAACACTAATGACACCAGACTCAATGTCAAACTGAACACTGCTACCCACGAGGCGTAATTAAACAATGTCCAATATATGACATAGGACAATAAATTAAATAAAAACATTTCAACTCCTAAATGAACATATTTGAGTAGTCTGATGCAACTCATGAGTTGTAATTGAACATTGTCCAGTATGTGACTGAGGACACAAATGAATGGAAACATTTAAACTCTTAAAAGAACTAAATGGAGTAGTCAATACAAAAACGAACAGGAATATTGTTCAGCATGTGATCATCAAGCTGCTGAGTAGTTGTGTCCTTCACTCTCAGAAAAAATGGTACAAAAGCTATCACTGGGACTGTAGGTTCTTTAGGCTAATATGCACATGTTTGGAACCAGTATGTACCTTTGAGATACTAATATGTACTCTTTAAAAGGGTACCGCCCCAGTGACAGCTTTTGTACCTTTTTTTCTCCTGAGAGTGTTTGGTAGGTAAGGCCAGTTTTTCTTCATAAATATTTGTGTGCGGCTGTACTGAATAGCCACTTACTATCAACACTCGTCGATGGAGCGCTAAGGCAGAAAAAGCTGGGAACCTGCCTTTATTCCTCTCCCAAAATGCCAGTGGTTCTGCAGATCTTGGGATGACATGCTCAGAGGTGAGAGTCTGACAGGCAGGATCTGTTCTTGCTTTTGATTATATTTAGACATGAAACTCTTGCATGCAGCATATAGGTTAGTAAGGTAGCAAATATAGGTCAAACTTTGTTAAAGCTTTTTTTTTTCATTTTATTAACATTAATGCTGTCATGGAATTTTAAGCTGCTGTCACTTTAAGAACAAATGCACGGACCGAATATACTGACACACATCCGGTTTCTTTCTCAACTGTTCACTTATGACATAACTGAGAGAATACTTGCCGAGATGGGTATTTTGACATACTTTTGTGTGTGTGTGTCTGTTCAATCACAAGTAAACGTGAAAGAGGAATAAATTTCGTGTTCGAGCGCTGTCTGAAATGCACCTCTCTCTCTCTCTCTCTCTCTCTGTGTGCACGCGCTTCGGGTGTGTGTGGCTGTGTGCACCGATAACAGCGTGCGAGTGCCAATTTTCCTGAGTCCCGATGTGTAAAGTGGCAAGACAAAACACGTAAAAATGATAAACTTTCACTCTATGATGGTTAAACTTAACATTGACATCACTGGACACACACAGTTGTTAAACTGATCGTGTGAAGTTGTTTATGTTTTTGTAGATGTTTTGACTCCGGTAGAGCTACGTCGTTGAAGTATTTGCGCCCTGGCATGATATCGTGGTTCCAGATGTGCATTATCTTCATGATTATAGTTTTAGCTTCTCTTGCTGGTCAGTGTGTACGGTTAGTTTTTTTTTTTCTCACCACGGCTGCAATCGATGGCTGAATGAGAGTCACATTACTAGTAGCGGTTGATTGCTTTGCATTCGCCAGTTTTTCGTATTCGCCATATGTCTCACGGTGGCTCGCTCTTAAGTGCCAAATCAGGTTCGTCACATTAAATCCTTTGGCCAACGTTCCTACACGTGATATTTCCTTGGAACATACATGGAAAATGGGTAAATTTTTCAATTTATTTTGATAAAATATATATATTTTTTGTTCAATAAATATCCTGTCATTAAAATATGATCCCATAATGAATTAATATAGCTTTACAGTAGTAACAATAATTACATTTTATTATATTAAATGATTAATATCATATTTTTAAGAATGACGGTTTCATTATAAATATGGTGATTATAAGTGTAATGGGAAACCAGACTATGATTGTGTGAGAAGTGTGTTTAAATAGTGCTGCAGTGTCTTTCCAGATCACCAAACCAGTCTAAACTCCTGGACATTGCTTTTGTTGGCTGTACCTGCAGCACGGCTAAAACACAGCTACTACAAAGCCTTGAAAAACGAAAGCTGTGTGTCTACCACATTGTGGAGGATATGCCATCTTTCCTTTGTTGCATGATATAGAATGAAAAAAGATTCTTTCCCCCAGTGTTCTGATTTACTAAAGGCTTTAAGTTTATTTATCTCATTCTTCTGCACGCACACTGAGCGAAATGAACAGCAGATGCTGGCGTTTTCAGACAGTTCAAGTTAGCAAATAAAGACTAAACACCACATTAACTGATCTCTAACTTCTTTAACTTAAGCAAATGCTTAATACACATTTTAATGCTATAAAAGTGTGCACACTGAGAGAAATAAACAACAGATGCTGGCTATTTTCAGACAGTTCACGGTAGTCTACGGCTAATAATAAACACCACTTTAACATGATCTAAGGCAAATGCTTTTAATACACATTTAATTAACAAAACAAAACCATTTCCGTTTCAATGCTAGTAAAAGTGTGAGTACAAGGAAACGCATGCCTCTCAGCCATGGTGCCTTCATCTGTGCTGATCTGCGTCTGGAGCAGATGATGTAGAGGGAGGTGTGACCATGTCCGCTGAACACGCCCCAGTTTCTTGACTCCACCCCCTATGCCAAAACAGTGCCATGTTGAGAAACGCACAAAAAAGTTAAGTGCAAAGGGAAAACAGTATCGCGAACTCACACTTGACTGAAACGCAGAATAAAAGGAGCGTTGCAAATGAAACCACTTTATTTTTCTTTCGCAATTCTTTATTTTTGTTTGCAAAACTTTTTTTTCTCCCAAAACTTTATTTTCTTTTGCAAACATATACAGCATTATTTGACTCCATGTTTCAGTTTCACACTGGGTGTGTGAAAGCCTGCCTCACCAACTTCAGAGGGATGCTACATCATCGCTTTTAAGGTGTGTGATATAGCAAATATGAAATGTTAATTCAAATAGGATAATACTTTGCAGATAATTTTTTTCTTGTTACAAAATACCACCATTCTTCTCCAATGCGCCACAAGACAACGCGACTCAAGAAGGAGATTGCTTCTCTACTCCGCCAATCTGGTATGGCTTTTTAAACTCATGAATGTTATTAACATGCTTTTTGATGTGCATCACTTTCATTAGTGTTGTACTGTACCTCATAGAGGACCGAAGTGACCTGTGCCACTTTTGTGGGGGGGCAGAAACATTTGAGAACACTGCAGATGTTCTTTGGTTAACTGTGACTGAGCATTTTTGGTTACACAAATTAATAATGAATGGGCCATTGCTTTAAAACGTCTCGGTTACGTATGTAACCCTCGTTCCCTGAAGGAGGGAACGGAGACGTATGTCGGACGTCACCGACGAATTGGGATCACTTCTGGGAGCCCCTATCAGCTTCGAGTGTATAGAGAACGGGCCAATGGCCATTGGCGTGCGAGATTTGCATCTCGCGCTCCGCCCCGCATCGCGGGTATAAAGCGGAAGCGGATGCAGCGCACATTTGTTTTTCACTGAGGAGCCGAACTAGTGACTCGGCCGCTGCAGTGATGGTACAGCAACTGTGGCGACGGGACGTACGTCTCCGTTCCCTCCTTCAGGGAACGAGGGTTACATACGTAACCGAGACGTTCCCTTTCAGTCGGTCACGTTCGACGTATGTCGGACGTCACCGACGAATTGAGATCCCTATGGAAAACGCCACAGTTACTACCACTTCCAGCGCCCAGCGAAAGCCCCTCAGACCCCCGTCTGTTCGGGGCGGGGAACTTACGCAGGGAGAGTCACTGCTGCTGTTCCGCAAGACCCACTCAGCAGAGTATTGGATAACGCTGGGAGAGCGTGCCCCGGGGGGCCGCTGCGGAAGCCACATCCTACCCGTAGGGAGGTATCATGTGGAATATACATGTATGGACTGGCCGTGGGCAGTACAACATACGGAAGTCCCAGGGGTGGCCCCGGCCAATGCAGGCGGGAGACTACACCGCACAGAGACGGCAGAGCGAGCTCTGCCAAGGGAAAGACACGGGCTCGCCGTAGGGAGCCGTACCGTGGAAGAATACACATATGGGACCGCCGTAGGGGTCACAACATATGGATACCCAGCCTAACACAAGTTCCACCAATGCATACGAGTGTTAGACCTGGCGTCGGACGCTCCGCCACGTCTGACTGCCACGGGTTGCGGAGGACTCAACAGGGTTCGCCGTGCTGGGGAACTCGACTGGAGCATATCAGCGCACGTATCCGGTCCATGAGGAGGGGAATGGCGCAGCAAGCCGACACTAGAACGGGCCCTTCGGTGTTACTGGCTATTTGAAGCGAGCACACGGGAAGAAACCGGCTCTACACGGAGGCTATAGAATCTAGCGAACGTGTTAGGTGTCGCCCAGCCCGCAGCTCTACATATATCTGTCAGCGAGGCGCCGTGCGCCAGCGCCCAGGAAGAGGCCACACTCCTAGTGGAGTGGGCCCTCAACCCAAGCGGGCAGGGCACGCCTTGGGTTTCATACGCCAAGGCGATGGCATCCACTATCCAGTGAGCCATCCTCTGCTTGGAGACAGCCTTTCCCTTCTGCTGGCCTCCGTAACAGATGAAGAGCTGTTCTGAGGTCCTGAAGCTTTGCGTTCTGTCCACGTAAGTCCGCAGAGCACGAACGGGACAGAGAAAAGCCAGGGCTGGGTCTGCCTCCTCCGAAGGCAGCGCTTGCAGGTTCACCACCTGGTCCCGAAAGGGAGTGGTGGGAACCTTGGGCACATATCCGGGCCGGGGTCTCAGGATTACATGAGAGTTACCCGCCCCGAATTCCAGGCACGATTCGTCGACCGAAAATGCCTGCAGGTCCCCTACCCTCTTGATGGAAGCCAATGCAGTCAGGAGTACTGTCTTCCAAGACAGGATTTTTAACTCTGCTGACTGCAAAGGCTCAAAGGGAGCCCTCTGTAATGCGGTTAGCACCAGGGGCAAGTCCCAAGAGGGTATAGAGTGAGGGCGAGGCCCCCTCAGGAACCTGACGACCAGATCGTGCTTTCCTAGGGACTTACCTTCGACCATGCTGTGATTTGCGGCGATAGCGGCAACATACACTTTGAGGGTGGAGGGAGACAGCCTTCGCTCCAACCCTTCTTGCAGGAAGGAAAGCACAGAGCCGATCGAACATCTTCGGGGGTCTTCTCGTCGAGAAGAACACCACTCGACGAACAGGTTCCACTTCAACGCGTAGAGGCGCCTCGTAGAGGGGGCTCTGGCGGAAGTGATGGTGTCTACCACAGTCTGTGGTAGGCCACCTAGAACCTCCGCATCCCGTCCAGGGACCAGACATGGAGTTTCCAGAGGTCCGGACGCGGGTGCCACAGGGTGCCACGTCTCTGAGTCAGGAGGTCCTTCCTCAGAGGAATGGGCCAAGGAGGTGCTGTCGCGAGGAGCACTAGTTCCGGGAACCAGGTCCGGTTGGGCCAGTATGGCGCAACTAGCAAGACCTGCTCCTCGTCCTCCCTGACCTTGCACAGTGTCTGCGCAAGAAGGCTCACTGGGGGAAACGCATATTTGCGTAGGCCCCGGGGCCAGCTGTGTGCCAGCGCATCCGAGCCGAGGGTCCCCCCGGTCAGGGAATAGAACAACTGGCAGTGAGACGTGTCCGGGGCGGCAAACAGGTCTACCTGTGCGGTCCCGAAGCGACTCCAGATCAGCTGGACCACCTGGGGATGGAGTCTCCACTCTCCTGGGAGCACTTGCTGTCGTGAGAGCTCGTCGGCTGCACGATTGAGCAGGCCCGGGATATGAATGGCACAAAGCGACCTCAGATGCTTCTGACTCCAGAGGAGGAGATGGCGGGCGAGTTGTGACATGCGGCGGGAGCGTAGACCACCCTGTTTGTTGATGTACGCAACGGCCGCAGTGTTGTCCGTACGGACCAGAACGTGCTTGCCTCGTAGCGGCCCTTTGAGGCGGCCCAGCGCAAGACGAACTGCTAACAACTCGAGGCAATTAATATGCCATTGCAGTTGAGGCCCCGTCCACAGACCCGAAACTGCAAGCCCGTTGTACGTGGCCCCCCAGCCGGTGGATGAGGCATCCGTGGAGACGACAGCATGCCTGGACACTTGTTCTAGGGGAACTCCTGCCCGTAGGAACGAAGGGTCCAACCACGGACTGAAGGTTTGGCGACACTTTGGTGTTACTGAGACACGGAATGAGCCGCTCTGCCACGCCCATCTCGGGACTCGGTCGTGTAGCCAGTGTTGAAGCGGCCTCATATGAAGCAATCCGAGCGGCGTCACTGCGGCTGCGGATGCCATATGCCCCAGGAGCCTCTGAAAATGTTTCAGTGGTACCGCTGTCCTGCGTTTGAACGAATTCAAGCAGTTCAACACCGACTGGACGCGCTGCTCTGTGAGTCGCGCTGTCAGATTGACCGAGTCCAACTCCATACCGAGAAAAGAGATCCTCTGCACGGGGCAGAGCTTTCTCTTTTCCCAGTTGACCTGAAGTCCCAACAGGCTGAGGTGACTGAGCACCATGTCCCTGTGTTCGCACAACTGCGCCTTCGACTGAGCCAGAATCAGCCAGTCGTCGAGGTAGTTGAGAATGCGAACACCACGCTCTCTCATGGGAGCAATGGCCGCCTCCGCGACCTTCGTGAAGACGCGGGGCGACAGGGACAGTCCGAAGGGTAGGACTCTGTACTGATATGCCCGTCCCTCGAACGCAAAGCGTAGGAACGGTCTGTGTCGAGGGAGAATCGAGACATGAAAGTACGCGTCCTTCAGGTCGATCGCTGCAAACCAATCTTGGGGACGGATGCACCTGAAGATGCGTTTCTGCGTTAGCATTCTGAACGGCAGCCTGTGAAGGGACCGATTCAAGAATCGCAGGTCCAAGATTGGCCGTAACCCGCCGCCTTTCTTGGGTACAATGAAGTACGGGCTGTAGAAGCCTGTCTTCATATCGGCTGGAGGAACCGGCTCTATCGCGTCCTTCGCCAGTAGGACTGCGATCTCCGCCCGTAGCACGGGGGCGCTCTCCTTCGACACGGAGGTGAAGTGAACGCCCCTGAACTTGGGGGGCCGCCGAGCGAACTGAATCGCATAGCCGATAGTACGGATGAGCCAGCGGGACGGGCTGGGGAGCGCTAGCCAGGCTCCCAGCGACCGAACCAGCGGGACCAACGGCACCACAGACGTACCCGCAGCGGGGCAGCGCAGCGGAGTGCAGGGACCCGACTCGGACGGCATCGCGGCCCGAAGTGGGGTCTGAGTGCGCAATGCAACACTTACCTGCTTCCGCTGAGGGGGTGCACGGGTGTGCGGAGGCCTCTTGTGTGCGTCCTGGACACAGCCAGCACCCCCTGCTGGTGATAAGAGAGGCACCGGAGGGTGACAAGGCATGGGAGCGTCGTACACCGCCAAGCGCGCTCTCTTGGCACCCAGAGATTTTAGAAACAGCTCTTTCTTTGAAGTTTTGGGTACCACTGGCCCGAAGGCCAGTGGCGGAACAGAAACAAAACAAGAACATAGAATTCTCTCCCGGCCCTCCAGCGGGAGAAGGAGCGGTGCTGTCACCACCTCCTGAAGAGCTGTCTCCTCCATCTCTGGGTGGCCCGTCTCAGGGTCTCTTACGACGGCGCTTGCCACCTGGCTCGGCAGCGGCCTGAGCGGGCTGGACGGCCTTCCCGCGGCCGGCTCCACGCCGTTGCCCTGGTGGAGGCTGCTGCTGGGCTGGGGCGGGAGCGGGGGCGGCGGCGGGCGGCCGCCCTCGGCGACGAGCAGGCGGAGGAGCTGCGGCCGGTGGCTGGGCAGCAGCTGACCGCCGGGGCAGGATGTGTTTGATGGTCTCCGTCTGCTTCTGGACAGTCGAGAACTGCTGGGCAAAGCTCTCGACCGCGTCGCCGAACAGCCCAACCTGGGAAATGGGGGAGTCCAGGAACCGATACTTATCAGTCTCCCTCATATCGGCCAGGTTGATCCAGAGATGTCGCTCCTGGACCACAAGAGTGGACATCGCCTGACCAATGGAACGGGCGGTGACTTTCGCCGTCCGGAGCTCCCGGAGAAGCTCTGGGTCAGGTCTACCCTCGTGCATGTCCATGAGTGCCTGGGCCTGGTGCACCTGGAGCAACGCCATGGCATGCAAGGCGGACGCAGCCTGTCCACAAGCCTTGTAAGCCTTCGCAGTTAGACTGAAAGAGAACTTACAGGCCTTGGATGGGACACAGTTGCATCGCAACAGCCCGTTCCACCGGCGGGATCCCCACGTACCCCTTGGCTGGCCCGCCGTCGAGAGTAGTGAGGAGGGAGGAGCCACTCGGCCGGTTTCTGGCAGAAAAAGGTGCCGTCCACGAACTCGTGAGCTCCTCATGCACTTCCGGGAAGAAAGGCACCGGGGCGGGACGCTGAGAACCAGCGCGAGCCGCCCCGAGAAACCAATCATCCAGCCTAGAAGGCTCGGGACACGGTGGAGGGTTCCACACGAACCCGACCTTTTCGGCGGCCTGGGAAAGCATAGCCGTCAGCTCGGGGTCCGTCTCGGACAACGCCACTCTCCCAGAGGGAGGCAACGCAGCCGGGTCTTCATCCCCCGAGGACTGAAACTCCCCCTCCGATGCAGCGATCGACATCCTATCCTCTGCTGGAGCTCCAAAGGTCACCGCTGGACCACCCCGAGAGGGGCCAGCGACTTCCTCCGGAAGCTCAACCGGCTGCGGCACTACAGAGGGTTTAGGGGCCCACGGAGGCTGGCTCGGCGGGTGTGCCCTAAACGTGATCCTCAGGTCACCCTGGCTATTCGCCGAAGTAGGTCTATCCTGCTGGGCAGGGATAGCACTAGATCGGGGCATAGGTGAGGGGACTCCACCCCCCCGAAGGTAGGCGAGTCTCGACCTTAGCGCCGAGATAGTCATGTTCCCGCAATGGGAACACGAGCTATCCACAAACGCTGCCTCAGCATGTTAAATACCCAGATATGTCACCGTGACTGTGATTGTGATTGTGATTGTGACCGTCAGCTGGTGACAGGGAACGACCGCATCCAGAAACGCACAGGTGGAATGACATCTTGAAAAAGACGCAGTCTCACACCCGTGTTGCTCTTTTAGAAGCTCTTTTAACGTGCCGAAGCACCCAGGAACAACCGCGGCAAACACAGGGGATAGTGCAGCCTGTGTTTGCACTCACCGTGGAACGCCCCCACCGAACCAACCGGGATGCTGTAAAAACAGCAGTTTGTTTCACCGATTTCGGTGAGCTCGCGGTTGTCACTGCACGTGCCTTCTCTCCAGCACAAAAGCCTCTTCTCTCGCTCTCTCTCTTTCTCTTTCTCTCTGCTGATGCAGGAACAGTCTCCCATGAGCTTGTTTGGCTCCGAAGTGAATGACAAATGTGCGCTGCATCCGCTTCCGCTTTATACCCGCGATGCGGGGCGGAGCGCGAGATGCAAATCTCGCACGCCAATGGCCATTGGCCCGTTCTCTATACACTCGAAGCTGATAGGGGCTCCCAGAAGTGATCCCAATTCGTCGGTGACGTCCGACGTACGTCGAACGTGACCGACTGAAAGGGAACTGTTTTTGTTGTTACTCTTATTTTTACAGATTTCCTGCGATGACTGTGGGCGATGGTTCCACTTAGGGTGTACGGGCAATCCGTCCACAGAGGATGACTACAAATCCTTCTCTTGCAATAAATCACACTAAATTATGAAACCTTTGATGTTTTTTTTTCTCCGAGCGCTCACACTGTGGACAGGCCCAGCACCAGATTACCTCAGAATCTTCCTCTTTCACTGTACTTCACTACACTTGACTTGCGATCCGGTTAGCGCTGCTGTGAGGGTGTTACTAATACACCGGCTGTGGGAGTGATGGTATGACATCTTTCTGTCTTCTGACTGCCATTCAATCGCTCTCTATTTTTTTCCCAATAATGTTTTCGAAAACACTATTGTGGAGTTTTTCTTTTACTATTTGAGCAAATAGGAGCATAAAAATATATATTTAAAGTATTCTCTCATTCACCGCCATAAAAGTTTACCCAACTATGATGACTTCTGCTTCTGAGAAACCCGGAAATGTGAAAAGGGTCTATAAACTGATCCAGGAAAATCAATCGTCATACAACAGGAAGATCTGGGTTAGCTCCTGACTACCTGAAGATGACAATTTTTTTTCATGTTTCAAGTTGTGTTGTTTATTTCTGTTTATTTGTATTCATTTATTGCATGTTCAATTTCTATTGCTTTAGATGTTTTTGTGAATTACCTTTTCTTCTTTAGTAGACTATATCTGTTTAATTTATTGAAATCTACAAACCCGATTCCAAAAAAGTTGGGACACTGTACAAATTGTGAATGAAAACAGAATGCAATGATGTGGAAGTTTCAAATTTCAATATTTTATTCAGAATACAACATAGATGACATATCAAATGTTTAAACTGAGAAAATGTATCATTTTAAGGGAAAAATAAGTTGATTTTAAATGTCATGGCATCAACACATCTCAAAAAAGTTGGGACAAGGCCATGTTTACCACTGTGTGGCATCCCCTCTTCTTTTTATAACAGTCTGCAAACGTCTGGGGACTGAGGAGACAAGTTGCTCAAGTTTAGGAATAGGAATGTTGTCCCATTCTTGTCTAATACAGGCTTCTAGTTGCTCAACTGTCTTAGGTCTTCTTTGTCGCATCTTCCTCTTTATGATGCGCCAAATGTTTTCTATGGGTGAAAGATCTGGACTGCAGGCTGGCCATTTCAGTACCCGGATCCTTCTTACACGCACTCATGCAACCCCATACCATCAGAGATGCAGGCTTCTGAACTGAGCGCTGATAACAACTTGGGTTGTCCTTGTCCTCTTTAGTCCGGATGACATGGCATCCCAGTTTTCCAAAAAGAACTTCAAATTTTGATTCGTCTGACCACAGAACAGTTTTCCACTTTGCCACAGTCCATTTTAAATGAGCCTTGGCCCAGAGAAAACACCTGCGCTTCTGGATCATGTTTAGATATGGCTTCTTTTTTGACCTATAGAGTTTTAGCCGGCAACGGCGAATGGCACGGTGGATTGTGTTCACCGACAATGTTTTCTGGAAGTATTCCTGAGCCCATGTTGTGATTTCCATTACAGTAGCATTCCTGTATGTGATGCAGTGCCGTCTAAGGGCCCGAAGATCACGGGCATCCACTATGGTTTTCCCCTTACGCACAGAGATTGTTCCAGATTCTCTGAATCTTTGGATGATATTATGCATTGTAGATGATGATAACTTCAAACTCTTTGCAATTTTTCTCTGAGAAACTCCTTTCTGATATTGCTCCACTATTTTTCGCCGCAGCATTGGGGGAATTGGTGATCCTCTGCCCATCTTGACTTCTGAGAGACACTGCCACTCTGAGAGGCTCTTTTTATACCCAATCATGTTGCCAATTGACCTAATAAGTTGCAAATTGGTCCTCCAGCTGTTCCTTATATGTACATTTAACTTTTCCGGCCACTTATTGCTACCTGTCCCAACTTTTTTGGAATGTGTAGCTCTCATGAAATCCAAAATGAGCCAATATTTGGCATGACATTTCAAAATGTCTCACTTTCAACATTTGATATGTTATATATATTCTATTGTGAATAAAATATAAGTTTATGAGATTTGTAAATTATTGCATTCCTTTTTTATGCACAATTTGTACAGTGTCCCAACTTTTTTGGAATCGGGTTTGTACTTTATTGCCATGTACATATATCTTCTCTATCGCCTTTTACTACTTGTGTTTTTTGTGATATATGTATCCCCTGTAAGCTTTGTTCAATAAAAAAAAAATTTGCTCTGCAGCCAACTTTGAAACGGCCCTTGGGCAGCTATTTCAGTCATGCGAAAGCAGCTCCTATCTTTTTGTATGGGAAAACATCAAATTCTCCAAAGCTGTTCACCAAGCTTACGATTAAATTTCATTTTTGAAGTCGCCAGTGAAATCTGACAACAACCATCTGATAAACTGTGTTTCTAAACGCTCAAATCATGACGAAAACCTGCATTTTTCAGGTTGACCGAGCTAATGGACATGCACATCCGAAGAGACCGGAGGGGGCAAATGTTTCACGACACCAACCTCCTTTACGGCTGTTTCTATGACATCTGGAGGACGCGATCAGACATCATCCTGACGATTACACTATGGAAGAGTTTTTGGATCGAGGCTCAGAGGAAAGTTTTGTATTATGGTTGAAAAGGGATAATATGAGGTCTTATAAAATGTTTGAATGACATTATTGGTTTTGTACTCTTGTCAGCGCTGCGGTTCACAAGCAATCAAAGCGTTTACAAGCAAGCTAGCCTACCCATTAAAGATAGGGTAGGCAATTTCTTTTATAAACACTTTTTGTTATACTGGTTGAAACTCTCTTCACATCCTGATAGCAATCAATAATAGAAGTGGTCTAAATATTAAAACATGTACATATATCTTCTGTGGAAGTCTCTGGACCAAATCATTTTCGTCCAGTCATTGCATTTGGTCCGAATGCAATGATTGGACAGTTCCTCGTAAACCAAAACAACAAGCTTATGCTGCGTTCACACCACGTCATAACCGTAGTTATGAGATTGCAACCCATGACATTCTACCTGGAGCTGTTGCATTTCTATGTCAATACTATCAACGGTGAAATGAATCTGCAGCAGTCAGGTGGTACAAGTCAGAGTTTATCTTCTTTATTATTGTAATGTTATATGCTTTGAGACATGAGGTCATTTAATGCCGTTTCGTGACGCTTTGCAGACAGAAGGCGTGGCTTTGGAGGCGCTTTGAAGGGAGGGTGAGATCTCATGCTAGGTGCTCCGAATTTGTCTACCATAGCTGAATTGTAATAATTTCTCCAAAGTAAAACATGCAAAGTTGCTAAATGGTAATAAAAGCACACACGGCCCTAGAACTATACAAAGCAAAAATATGTTATGTCATATGCCAGAGCATACTGACAGAACAATAATAATAGTAATAATTTAAGTTGTTTTTATGCAAGGAGGATAATTAAAAATCAGAAACGCTCTGTTTATGTGCTGCTTTTAGCTGCAACAACCAAGTATTTTGGTTGTCGATGACGGAAAGTATGGAGATTTAATAATATGACCCTAAATTACCTTGAAATTGAAATAGGCTTCTAAGATCTTCTACAGATCAACTTTTGGATCAGTGTTTGATGTGACTTTGGATACATACAGTATATATAATTATTAATTTTACATCTTATTAATATATTGCTCTGCTTGACCCCCAGTCTAATGGTATGTCAATATTTGTAATTATAATATTGTAATTTTTTGTTTTAATCATGGAGAAGTAACCAAGTAAGATACAACAGCATGAACTCATTAGCATACACAGACTGCTTTTGTTTTGTACTTGCTACAGCCACACAGTTTATGCAACAAACACGTCCCAATCTTTATCTAAGCAAAAGATACGAACAACATTCATAATTATTTTTCATTCATGTATTGAGCAACAGATTTTGTGTGAAAATAAATCAAAAGTGGTTTATTTTGTTTAAAAACGTATAAATGTATGAGGTGGTGAAGGGGCAAAAGGTACACATTATTTATATCAATACTTTAGTTAAAATAATCTTTTTAATAATGTCTCAGTTAATACTTGTTCAAAACCATGTTGAAAACAAACTTCAGGAGCTTGACAGAGGGCTCTTTAGAGGTACAGTCAATTGTGTAAAGAGGGAAAAAAGCAGTGAGGAGGAAACGCAACTTCAGATGTTAGGAGTTTTCCCAGCCTCACTAGCTGCTGCCTGTTTGTCAGGAAGTTGATGATCCACTGACAGATGGAGGAGGGCACAGAAAGCTGTGGGTATCCGTGATGATGGTGTTAAAAGAGGAGCTGAAGTCCAGGATCCTTACACAAGTCCCAGGATGTAGTGCAGTCCCATGTTGACAGCATCATCCACTGATAAGCAGCAGGCTAAAATCAGCCACGATACGTCATTTTCAGGGAGAAGGAAATCATCCGCCCTAAAAATGACGACTTCTTTCTGGGTTCTTGAGCTGCACTTTCCTCAGTATCACCCTTGCTCTTCCTGTCCTTCTTAGATCTGAAGGGATTCTTCATCTGCAAACAAATGACACTCATGATTAAAACAGAATTATTTTCAATAAGTAAGTATAGGTATTAGGTAGAACATTAAACATTTATACAGAGGAGAAATTACCTTTTTAAGGATGTTTGACTTCATCATCTTTAACTTGTTTCTGAAGGTCAGTTGTGGTAGATCCTCCTGAACCGACACAGCCTGACTGTGCACTTCAATCAGTGTTAACTGTTCAGTCGGTGGAAATTTCTTTGCCAGTAAGTCAAAAACTTGGCTGACCACCAACTCTGTCAGATGATCCACCACTGTCAGACCGAAATCTTCTTCATTGATGATTAAGGGCATCACTGGAGTATTTTCAGGGAGTTTCGCAGGTCGGGGGAATCTGGAGGACACAAATAGACGCTGCACGAGTTCCTCCACAAAATAATGGAGAAAATCTTTAGCTGTCGTTCTGACCTCCTCCGAGACTCTTTCTGCCTGCGGCATCTCGCATCTCAGGACGCAGTTCATTAAATCTGCAAACCTTTGATGCAGACGTTCTGAAGCTGCGTAACTGGTGTCCTGCCCGCTGAAGTGACCATTGCATTTTGACATATAAAGAGCGGTCATCAATGAGTCAAATAAGGTGGTGGTCTTTGGCCCGTCACTGCCTGAGGGTTGTTCTGACTCCAGCAGGACGAGTGACAGTCCACCCTCATAAGACTCAAAAGTCGGCCGCAGAACTGGGACAGGCCCGCTTTTCCATGTTTTGGACGCTGAAGTAGGATTCTTTGACCATGCCCGAATGACATCCTCCACAATGTAGTTGATTATATTGCTTGTGGCCTCAACCGTACGGCTCGTTCTGAGAGCGCACGGGAGTTTGCCTTCTATTGCCGCAAGGACCGTGCCGATGGCTGTTGTGGCCACTGCGCGGGTGATGTGGCAATGCAAATGACTCAGCTTTCGGATGACCTCACTAATCAGTAATTCCCCAATATCAGTGCAGGAATCATCCGGACAGAAGTAAACGAAACATGGTGACGAGGCTGCGTTGATCTTCAGAATGTTGTTGTGCATCACCACATTCACCCGATGACAAACTACCTCCACCACAATGCCAGCGAGTTCAGAGGAACGCCAATCACCCAGAGAGTCGCTGAAATCACATTCACCGCTGCTGAGGAGACCATCCACCGTGATCCCAAAAAGGGTTTCAAGTGGATACGCAAATGGAAGCTGTTCCGTCTTCAGGATCACTGGTCTTTCTGATGGGTCCTGCTGAAAATCCTCAATGGATGAGGATGTTGATGGCCTGTTTGAGTTCACAACTGCAGATGGATCCATGCCCACTATCCTAGATAGTTGTGGCATTAAATCAGCTGCAGTTGTGGTGGCTGACGTAGCAATGGAAGTCAGCATTTCATAGATTTGCTGTCTGGAGAACTGTGTGGGGGGAAAAAGCTACATTAGTTTGTTCTAATGATGTGAGCTGGTTTTTGTGTGAGCAGATCGTTTGCTTTATTCCAAAACATGGACTTAGATTTTTATACTGTATTAATATGCAAAAGTAGACTTACCGGGTAGCTCAATGCCGCCTGTATCACTTCCAAATTCCTGAAAAATATACAAAACTGTTAATATAATATAAGACAAGTAAAGTTTGATGACGAAATTTGATGTTGGCTTGACAAAGCCTTGTCTGAATGTTTGAAATATCTTTGAAAAGCTTGAAGATTTTACTCAAAGTAAATAAAATGTTTTAACACATTGCTAACATGTTTTTATCATGAATTAGCATATTTCTAGCATGTTTACCATGAATTATGTTGTTAGCATGTATTAAAATGTTTATAGCATGATCCTAGCATGAATTAGCATGTTGCTAGCATGTTCAAAACTTTTTTAAATAGTTTCTGTGTAATTGTGTTAATATTTGACATTTTGGTTGTACTTTATTTTGATGGTCCCCTTCAGACATTCTGTTGACTTTGAGTTGCTCCTACATGTCAACTACCAGTCATTAGAGTCACCAGACATTATTTACCTCAGAAAGACATTCAATGTATCTTGTTAGTTAGCTAGAAAAATAATAACTAGTATTTTGCTAAATATATCCACTCTATTACATATTCATTATATGTTTACTTAACCTGTTAGTGTTGTCTTCATTATTTAATGTGCATTTGAATAAATCTGTCATGAAAACAAGTTTTTACAGTCGTCATTTAAATGTTTATATTTAACCAACAAAATGGAGTAGAAACATAATTCTATTATTAAAAAGTTGAGATATAAACTACCTTATGTGCAATTTAAATGTTTGTATAACTCAGTTTTATTTGATTGATTATTTAATAAATGTGATTAATTAGTTGATTATTAAAAAACTTTATTTTCGTTTTTCGAAACATTTCTTGAAATTATTATTATTTTTTTTTTAAAAAGTCAGTAACACTTTATTTTGATGGTTCCCTCTGGACATTCTTTTAATGTTTTTAGTAGTGCTGTCAATTGATAAAAATAAAAAAACACTAATTAATCACATTTGTTCTGTAATTAATTAACGTTGGAGATTTTAATATTTTTATGTTGTAATAATTTTAGTTACTCTCCAAATGAATGTAGAAACAACTTAAAGACAGGATATTTTAAATATTTGTTGTAATGGCATCTTTTTATGAATGAAGGCCAGTATCACTGATACTAAAACTGCTACTGATGTCTCTGAAAATGATTTTTTTAAACATTAATGATAGACATTCAACTTGAATGAAAGCTATCAGTTTTTTGTATTCATTTATTAGTCTTTAAAAATATAACAGCTTTTAGTTTAAGTGCACTTAAAACAATCTTCACATAAACCCATTATAATAAGTGTCATATTTACCTGTGGTCTTCATATATAATCAATATACAGAAATTAAATAAAGTTATCAAACACTTTACAAGTCTTAACTGCATAAATTATAAATGACATATAGATTAATCCTTATTAAAGCTGTAGGAGCAACATTACTTGTAGTCAACAGAATGTCTAAAGGGGACCATCAAATAAAGTATAACCAAAATGTCTAATATTAACACAATTACACAAAAGCTATATTAAAATAAGTTCCATCACCAGAATATAATAGAATTATACAAATAAAAAATAAAAATAGACATACTGCTCAGTCAGATTCCACAAGAAGTTGCCGATGATTGGTTGAAAAGTGACATCCTCCAGCTGTGGTACAGCGAGTTTTGCAGCTAAACGGGCCGCAAATGCCAGTTCTCTGTAATGGTCTGATTGATCTCTAGTATTACAAGCCATTGCAAACTATCATCAAACACCAAGTACAGTAGAAGAATGCTATGGATTCACTTTACACCAAGACTGCAGAAAGCGGTGGGCTCCAGGACTCCTGCAGCTTCAGTTCTAGTGTGTGCTCACTGTGACATCACAACAGGGAGATTAGCACTGTTGAACATTCTAATGGAATGCTGGAGGAATGTGGGCTGCACTACTGCAAATGCTTAAGAGTCTGTGATTGGATTATTATTATGTTATATGTTCTTCTAACCCTAATTGATGGAGTGTGTAGCATTTCATTTCTTAAACAACCATCATGGCCATATTCCAGGATGACCATGTCAAGATTCATCAGGCTCAAATTGTGAAAGAATGGTTGGGACTGAACTTGCACTTTAATACTATGTTATTGAACTTTGACAAATGCGTTCACAACACTGATCTATATAATGACTGGATTGCTCATTGCGTTCTAAACTGCCATCAGGCGGTGAAGCCACCGGAAGTGTTCGAGCGGCCATCTTACTATTCCCTACTGACAGAGGGCATCATTGACTTACAGCCAAAACATTGACCTAAAATCACCCGCTTTGCAGCATTTCGGTCTCACAGGATTCGTTTTTACGATATATGTATGTAAATAATAGTTACTTCAGATGTTATCTGTAATGTTTATGGTCTTTTCGGCGAAGATAAGTCCTATATTGAAATCGCTGATGTGGGTGTGTCTACCGCACACTGTCGACACAGGTAACTGACCAAACACAAAATATATTTCTTTATGTATATAATTATGGAAGAAATATTAAACATTAACATATATCTGTGTTTAGTTGCAGAAATTGATTGGAATAGCCTATACAATAAATATTAATACAAGTATTGCACTATATTGTATAAACCATGCATCATCTCGGAAATAAAGCAGTCAGAGTTATTTGTCTGAATAAGTTATGATGATGCGTGTATTTTATTTCCTGATTGAGCATCTATTTATATCTATCTATAGCAAGTTTATGGCGTTTACAGTTTCCATACGAGTAAAGTGTTATGTATATGCTGTTGAGTTAATTATTAATTGTTAAATCATTAATTACTTCGGAATGCATGCTGTTAACGAAATCATTGTTGAAAGGTTTGCAGTTAGCCTACTGTATGAATAAAAACAATACTACAACACAACATAAATACATAAACACAACAGTACAAGGCCATTTCTGGAATCAAGGCATAAATCTTTATTTCAATTTCAGAATGCGCACTTTTGTAATACATATGCTGAAGTGTCTCGGCCGCCCGCCGAGCTGATGTTCACTACTATAATGAATATGAACATAACTTTTTAATAAGCAGGGGAAATTCCCGACTTTAAACAAACAACCATTTAAATGTTTAGGACCTTTGCGTTGTAAGAATATACAGGGAGACTTCAAATATAAAGACGCTGACTCGTTAGGCAATGTTTTCTAAGTAAAATCATATAATTTCCTATTAATTCAATGGAACGCGTGAGCTTACTAGGGAATACCAATATGGCGGCGCGGCGGCTTCACTTTCTATGATGTCATGAGCAATCCAGTTCTCTATATAGATCAGTGGTTCACAACCATGTTATTGAACTTTAATGCATAAAGTAATACATCCTTTTGGCCCTCAACAATACAATAATAACAAACAAATAAAAAAAATAGTTAAGCTTTTAACACCTTTTACATGACTGTTCCTTTTCATGGCCATAGGTTAAAATAAAATAAAAAATCAGTTGGTCATCTTTGCAGGTCATTCTGCTTCACACGGATCCAGACCGAGATGAAAACACAGGAATTCTCTCTCCAAATCATCTGTGAATTTACATTTGCGTTTGGGCATTTTTTACGCTGTTCAGGAGCCATGTGCCACTGTTGACAAGCAAGCTGCTGCTCTGTCTCTTGACTTATGCCGTGGTGCTGAGGGTAATGATTGAGATGCAGTTTGACCAATGTTTGCGTACATGACCGACATTTTGTGCGATTTAGAAATCCTGTCTAATTAGCAAAAAATCTTTGACTAAGCTGATTCCTCCTGTGGAGCCCTGGGTTTTGTCCTTCTGGTTGAGGTCCTGCTTCATCTTCCTCTGCTACATCCACTTCTGCATATGTTGTGCAAGACGGACGTGGCTTTGATGAAAAGAGCAACCTTCTCTGGGCGATACTGGAGGACATGACATCTCCATCTAAAAATGTACAAATAAGTCTTGTTCACTTTAGCCATCGTGAGTTGTCTGTTTAGGCTAACCCTTACACGCTGTTCGTTTAGGGTGTACACTCAGGATGTTTGGGGTCATTGTTGAGATTGACCCCAATCTGCAAGGAGACCTCCAAATTTATGTAATATGCTGGTAAGGGCGGATCTATTTGTTCCTCAGCCAGCACATTTTTGAGTAAAATACCTTTTGGCAATTATAAGTGGAGGTTGTCAACAATACAATTTGATGTATAAAACACAAACTTTTAAGCGTTTTAAGATCCGAGGAACGATTTCCTTTAAAACAGCGAATGTCATTTAAATGTTACGTTGCCCTTGTGGACTTTGTTACGTGGGAAAACAAGCAGACAGCTTAAAACTCATATCGCTGAACATCGAAGTGCTATCAGGCATCATGACCCTAAAAGTCCAGTAGCACAACACTTTAAGTTGAGATTCGGTTTGTACTTCAATATATTGGCATTGAAACAGTAAAATTACATCAAAGAGGTGATAGTATTAAGTTGCCTTTAAAACATGAAGCATATTGTATTTACACTTTGAACACATTATCACCTAATGGTCTTAACGAAGAGTTTGATATTCGCCCTTTTCTTTAATAATGGCATTTATTAGTACGTTTGGATTTATTGCATTATTTCTGATATTTATAAATAAAGTTATTATGTAATGTTTTTTGTCATGTGGTGGATCATGTGATGTACTTCTGTGGTGTATATATGAGCTTATCAGTGTATGTGTTCATTGTCTGCTGAAGAGACATTGGGCTCGAAACGTCAAAAACGTTTTTTTTTTTTGTGTTGTTTTTTTCTTGAACTAGTTTCTGAGCCCTGATCTTAATATTTTAAAAAAATATCTTCATTTGTGTTTGGAAAATGAATGAAAATCTTTTATGTTTGAAACGACATGAGGGTGAGGAAATGATGACAGAATTTACACTTTTGGGTTCATTATACTTTATAAATACATTAAGCTGAGTCTTGTATAAAACTAACTCTATATCGCAAATCATATCGTTAACTCAATACATATTGGTGCATTTTTATATTGCAATATCGTTAAATACCGCTTGATCAAGTTGACGATAGAGTACAACGGGGCTAAAGGCACACCTTTAAATGTGCTTTTCACTTCTCCCAGTAATTATGTATATTATTGTTTTAATAGAGAATCAAATAAATAAGCACAAAAAATAGTTTAATATGCCTTTAAAAACAGGGCTTAAAACACTAATGACACCAGACTCAATGTCAAACTGAACACAATGTCCAATATATGACTGAGGACAATAAATTAAATAAAAACATTTCCTAAACAACTCCTAAATGAACATATTTGAGTAGTCTGATGCAACTCATGAGTTGTAATTGAACATTGTCCAGTATGTGACTGAGGACAAATGAATGGAAACATTTAAACTCTTAAAAGAACTAAATGGAGTAGTCAATACAAAAATGAACAGGAATATTGTTCAGCATGTGATCATCAAGCTGCTGAGTAGTTGTGTCCTTCACTCTCAGAAAAAATGGTACAAAAGCTATCACTGGGACTGTAGGTTCTTTAGGCTAATATGCACATGTTTGGAACCAGTATGTACCTTTGAGCTCCTAATATGTACTCTTTGAAAGGGTACTGCCCCAGTGACAGCTTTTGTACCTTTTTTCCCCCTGAGAGTGTTTGGTAGGTAAGGCCAGTTTTTCTTCATAAATATTTGTGTGCGGCTGTACTGAATAGCCACTTACTATCAACACTCGTCGATGGAGCGCTAAGGCAGAAAAAGCTGGGAACCTGCCTTTATTCCTCTCCCAAAATGCCAGTGGTTCTGCAGATCTTGGGATGAAATGCTCAGAGTTGAGAGTCTGACAGGCAGGATCTGTTCTTGCTTTTGATTATATTTAGACATGAAACTCTTGCATGCAGCATATAGGTTAGTAAGGTAGCAAATATAGGTCAAACTTTGTTAAAGCTTTTTTTTTTCATTTTATTAACATTAATGCTGTCATGGAATTTTAAGCTGCTGTCACTTTAAGAACAAATGCACGGACCGAATATACTGACACACATCCGGTTTCTTTCTCAACTGTTCACTTATGACATAACCGAGAGAATACTTGCCGAGATGGGTATTTTGACATACTTTTGTGTGTGTGTGTCCGTTCAATCACAAGTAAACGTGAAAGAGGAATCAATTTCGTGTTCGAGCGCTGTCTGAAATGCACCTCTCTCTCTCTCTCTCTCTCTCTCTCTCTGTGTGCACGCGCTTCGGGTGTGTGTGGCTGTGTGCACCGATAACGTCTCGGTTACGTATGTAACCCTCGTTCCCTGAAGGAGGGAACGGAGACGTACGTCGGACGTCACCGACGAATTGGGATCACTTCTGGGAGCCCCTATCAGCTTCGAGTGTATAGAGAACGGGCCAATGGCCATTGGCGTGCGAGATTTGCATCTCGCGCTCCGCCCCGCATCGCGGGTATAAAGCGGAAGCGGATGCAGCGCACATTTGTTTTTCACTGAGGAGCCGAACTAGTGACTCGGCCGCTGCAGTGATGGTACAGCAACTGTGGCGACGGGACGTACGTCTCCGTTCCCTCCTTCAGGGAACGAGGGTTACATACGTAACCGAGACGTTCCCCTTCAGTCGGTCACGTTCGACGTACGTCGGACGTCACCGACGAATTGGGATCCCTATGGAAAACGCCACAGTTACTACCACTTCCAGCGCCCAGCGAAAGCCCCTCAGACCCCCGTCTGTTCGGGGCGGGGAACCTACGCAGGGAGAGTCACTGCTGCTGTTCCGCAAGACCCACTCAGCAGAGTATTGGATAACGCTGGGAAAGCGTGCCCCGGGGGGCCGCTGCGGAAGCCACATCCTACCCGTAGGGAGGTATCATGTGGAATATACATGTATGGACTGGCCGTGGGCAGTACAACATACGGAAGTCCCAGGGGTGGCCCCGGCCAATGCAGGCGGGAGACTACACCGCACAGAGACGGCAGAGCGAGCTCTGCCAAGGGAAAGACACGGGCTCGCCGTAGGGAGCCGTACCGTGGAAGAATACACATATGGGACCGCCGTAGGGGTCACAACATATGGATACCCAGCCTAACACAAGTTCCACCAATGCATACGAGTGTTAGACCTGGCGTCGGACGCTCCGCCACGTCTGACTGCCACGGGTTGCGGAGGACTCAACAGGGTTCGCCGTGCTGGGGAACTCGACTGGAGCATATCAGCGCACGTATCCGGTCCATGAGGAGGGGAATGGCGCAGCAAGCCGACACTAGAACGGGCACTTCGGTGTTACCGGCTATTTGAAGCGAGCACACGGGAAGAAACCGGCTCTACACGGAGGCTATAGAATCTAGCGAACGTGTTAGGTGTCGCCCAGCCCGCAGCTCTACATATATCTGTCAGCGAGGCGCCGTGTGCCAGCGCCCAGGAAGAGGCCACACTCCTAGTGGAGTGGGCCCTCAACCCAAGCGGGCAGGGCACGCCTTGGGTTTCATACGCCAAGGCGATGGCATCCACTATCCAGTGAGCCATCCTCTGCTTGGAGACAGCCTTTCCCTTCTGCTGGCCTCCGTAACAGATGAAGAGCTGTTCTGAGGTCCTGAAGCTTTGCGTTCTGTCCACGTAAGTCCGCAGAGCGCGAACGGGACAGAGAAAAGCCAGGGCTGGGTCTGCCTCCTCCGAAGGCAGCGCTTGCAGGTTCACCACCTGGTCCCGAAAGGGAGTGGTGGGAACCTTGGGCACATATCCGGGCCGGGGTCTCAGGATTACCTGAGAGTTACCCGCCCCGAATTCCAGGCACGATTCGTCGACCGAAAATGCCTGCAGGTCCCCTACCCTCTTGATGGAAGCCAATGCAGTCAGGAGTACTGTCTTCCAGGACAGGATTTTTAACTCTACTGACTGCAAAGGCTCAAAGGGAGCCCTCTGTAATGCGGTTAGCACCAGGGGCAAGTCCCAAGAGGGTATAGAGTGAGGGCGAGGCGGATTTAATCTCCTCGCCCCCCTCAGGAACCTGACGACCAGATCGTGCTTTCCTAGGGACTTACCTTCGACCATGCTGTGATTTGCGGCGATAGCGGCAACATACACTTTGAGGGTGGAGGGAGACAGCCTTCGCTCCAACCCTTCTTGCAGGAAGGAAAGCACAGAGCCGATCGAACATCTTCGGGGGTCTTCTCGACGAGAAGAACACCACTCGACGAACAGGTTCCACTTCAACGCGTAGAGGTGCCTCGTAGAGGGGGCTCTGGCGGAAGTGATGGTGTCTACCACAGCCTGTGGTAGGCCACCTAGAACCTCCGCGTCCCGTCCAGGGACCAGACATGGAGTTTCCAGAGGTCCGGACGCGGGTGCCACAGGGTGCCCCGTCTCTGAGTCAGGAGGTCCTTCCTCAGAGGAATGGGCCAAGGAGGTGCTGTCGCGAGGAGCACTAGTTCCGGGAACCAGGTCCGGTTGGGCCAGTATGGCGCAACTAGCAAGACCTGCTCCTCGTCCTCCCTGACCTTGCACAGTGTCTGCGCAAGAAGGCTCACTGGGGGAAACGCATATTTGCGTAGGCCCCGGGGCCAGCTGTGTGCCAGCGCATCCGAGCCGAGGGTCCCCCCGGTCAGGGAATAGAACAACTGGCAGTGAGACGTGTCCGGGGCGGCAAACAGGTCTACCTGTGCGGTCCCGAAGCGACTCCAGATCAGCTGGACCACCTGGGGATGGAGTCTCCACTCTCCTGGGAGCACTTGCTGTCGTGAGAGCTCGTCGGCTGCACGATTGAGCAGGCCCGGGATATGAATGGCACGAAGCGACCTCAGATGCTTCTGACTCCAGAGGAGGAGATGGCGGGCGAGTTGTGACATGCGGCGGGAGCGTAGACCACCCTGTTTGTTGATGTACGCAACGGCCGCAGTGTTGTCCGTACGGACCAGAACGTGCTTGCCTCGTAGCGGCCCTTTGAGGCGGCCCAGCGCAAGACGAACTGCTAACAACTCGAGGCAATTGATATGCCATTGCAGTTGAGGCCCCGTCCACAGACCCGAAACTGCAAGCCCGTTGTACGTGGCCCCCCAGCCGGTGGATGAGGCATCCGTGGAGACCACAGCATGCCTGGACACTTGTTCTAGGGGAACTCCTGCCCGTAGGAACGAAGGGTCCAACCACGGACTGAAGGTTTGGCGACACTTCGGTGTTACTGAGACACGGAATGAGCCGCTCTGCCACGCCCATCTCGGGACTCGGTCGTGTAGCCAGTGTTGAAGCGGCCTCATATGAAGCAATCCGAGCGGCGTCACTGCGGCTGCGGATGCCATATGCCCCAGGAGCCTCTGAAAATGTTTCAGTGGTACCGCTGTCCTGCATTTGAACGAATTCAAGCAGTTCAACACCGACTGGACGCGCTGCTCTGTGAGTCGCGCTGTCAGATTGACCGAGTCCAACTCCATACCGAGAAAAGAGATCCTCTGCACGGGGCAGAGTTTGCTCTTTTCCCAGTTGACCTGAAGTCCCAACAGGCTGAGGTGACTGAGCACCATGTCCCTGTGTTCGCACAACTGTGCCTTCGACTGAGCCAGAATCAGCCAGTCGTCGAGGTAGTTGAGAATGCGAACACCACGCTCTCTCATGGGAGCAATGGCCGCCTCCGCGACCTTCGTGAAGACGCGGGGCGACAGGGACAGCCCGAAGGGTAGGACTCTGTACTGATATGCCCGTCCCTCGAACGCAAAGCGTAGGAACGGTCTGTGTCGGGGGAGAATCGAGACATGAAAGTACGCGTCCTTCAGGTCGATCGCTGCAAACCAATCTTGGGGACGGATGCACCTGAAGATGCGTTTCTGCGTTAGCATTCTGAACGGCAGCCTGTGAAGGGACCGATTCAAGAACCGCAGGTCCAAGATTGGCCGTAACCCGCCGCCTTTCTTGGGTACAATGAAGTACGGGCTGTAGAAGCCTGTCTTCATATCGGCTGGAGGGACCGGCTCTATCGCGTCCTTCGCCAGTAGGACTGCGATCTCCGCCCGTAGCACGGGGGCGTCCTCCTTCGACACGGAGGTGAAGTGAACGCCCCTGAACTTGGGGGGCCGCCGAGCGAACTGAATCGCATAGCCGAGTCTGATAGTACGGATGAGCCAGCGGGACGGGCTGGGGAGCGCTAACCAGGCTCCCAGCGACCGAACCAGCGGGACCAACGGCACCACAGACGTACCCGCAGCGGGGCAGCGCAGCGGAGTGCAGGGACCCGACTCGGACGGCATCGCGGCCCGAAGTGGGGTCTGAGTGCGCAATGCAACACTTACCTGCTTCCGCTGAGGGGGTGCACGAGTGTGCGGAGGCCTCTTGTGTGCGTCCTGGACACAGCCAGCACCCCCTGCTGGCGATAAGAGAGGCACCGGAGGGTGACAAGGCATGGGAGCGTCGTACACCGCCAAGCGCGCTCTCTTGGCACCCAGAGATTTTAGAAACAGCTCTTTTTTTGAAGTTTTGGGTACCACTGGCCCGAAGGCCAGTGGCGGAACAGAAACCAAACAAGAACATAAAATTCTCTCCCGGCCCTCCAGCGGGAGAAGGAGCGGTGCTGTCACCACCTCCTGAAGAGCTGTCTCCTCCATCTCTGGGTGGCCCGTCTCAGGGTCTCTTACGACGACGCTTGCCACCTGGCTTGGCAGCGGCCTGAGCGGGCTGGACGGCCTTCCCGCGGCCGGCTCCACGCCGTTGCCCTGGTGGAGGCTGCTGCTGGGCTGGGGCGGGAGCGGGGGCGGCGGCGGGCGGCCGCCCTCGGCGACGAGCAGGCGGAGGAGCTGCGGCCGGCGGCTGGGCAGCAGCTGACCGCCGGGGCAGGATGTGTTTGATGGCCTCCGTCTGCTTCTGGACAGTCGAGAACTGCTGGGCAAAGCTCTCGACCGCGTCGCCGAACAGCCCAACCTGGGAAATGGGGGAGTCCAGGAACCGATACTTATCAGTCTCCCTCATATCGGCCAGGTTGAGCCAGAGATGTCGCTCCTGGACCACAAGAGTGGACATCGCCTGACCAATGGAACGGGCGGTGACTTTCGTCGCCCGGAGGGCGAGGTCCGTCGCCGTCCGGAGCTCCCGGAGGAGCTCTGGGTCAGGTCTACCCTCGTGCATGTCCATGAGTGCCTGGGCCTGGTGCACCTGGAGCAACGCCATGGCATGCAAGGCGGACGCAGCCTGTCCACAAGCCTTGTAAGCCTTCCCAGTTAGACTGGAGGAGAACTTACAGGCCTTGGATGGGTGGCGTGGGTCTCCGCGCCAGGTGGAAGCGGACGCCGGACACAGTTGCATCGCGACCGCCCGTTCCACCGGCGGGATCCCCACGTACCCCTTGGCTGGCCCGCCGTCGAGAGTAGTGAGGAGGGAGGAGCTACTCGGCCGGTTTCTGGCAGAAAAAGGTGCCGTCCACGACCTCGTGAGCTCCTCATGCACTTCCGGGAAGAAGGGCACCGGGGCGGGACGCTGAGAACCAGCGCGAGCCGCCCCGAGAAACCAATCATCCAGCCTAGAAGGCTCGGGACACGGTGGAGGGTTCCACACGAGCCCGACCTTTTCGGCGGCCCGGGAAAGCATAGCCGTCAGCTCGGGGTCCGTCTCGGACAACGCCACTCTCCCAGAGGGAGGCAACGCAGCCGGGTCTTCATCCCCCGAGGACTGAAACTCCCCCTCCGATGCAGCGATCGACATCCTATCCTCTGCTGGAGCTCCAAAGGTCACCGTTGGACCACCTCGAGAGGGGCCAGCGACTTCCTCCGAAAGCTCAACCGGCTGCGGCACTACAGAGGGTTTAGGGGCCCACGGAGGCTGGCTCGGCGGGTGTGCCCTAAACGTGATCCTCAGGTCACCCTGGCTATTCGCCGAAGTAGGTCTATCCTGCTGGGCAGGGATAGCACTAGATCGGGGCATAGGTAAGGGGACTCCACCCTCCCGAAGGTAGGCGAGTCTCGACCTTAGCGCCGAGATAGTCATGTTCCCGCAATGGGAACACGAACTATCCACAAACGCTGCCTCGGCATGTTGAATACCCAGACATGTCAGGCAGCGATTGTGACCGTCAGCTGGTGACAGGGAACGACCGCATCCAGAAACGCACGGGTGGAATGACATCTTGAAAAAGACGCAATTTCACACCCGTGTTGCTCTTTTAGAAGAAGCTCTTAACGTGCCGAAGCACCCAGGAACAACCGCGGCAAACACAGGGGATAGTGCAGCCTGTGTTTGCACTCACCGTGGAACGCCCCCACCGAACCAACCGGGATGCTGTAAAAACAGCAGTTTGTTTCACCGATTTCGGTGAGCTCGCGGTTGTCACTGCACGTGCCTTCTCCCCAGCACAAAAGCCTCTTCTCTGCTCTCTCTCTCTCTCTCTGCTGACGCAGGAACAGTCTTCCATGAAGCTTGTTTGGCTCCGAAGTGAATGACAAATGTGCGCTGCATCCGCTTCCGCTTTATACCCGCGATGCGGGGCGGAGCGCGAGATGCAAATCTCGCACGCCAATGGCCATTGGCCCGTTCTCTATACACTCGAAGCTGATAGGGGCTCCCAGAAGTGATCCCAATTCGTCGGTGACGTCCGACGTACGTCGAACGTGACCGACTGAAGGGGAACAGCGTGCGAGTGCCAATTTTCCTGAGTCCCGATGTGTAAAGTGGCAAGACAAAACACGTAAAAATGATAAACTTTCACTCTATGATGGTTAAACTTAACATTGACATCACTGGACACACACAGTTGTTAAACTGATCGTGTGAAGTTGTTTATGTGGTTGTAGATGTTTTGACTCCGGTAGAGCTACGTCGTTGAAGTATTTGCGCCCTGGCATGATATCGTGGGTCCAGATGTGCATTATCTTCATGATTATAGTTTTAGCTTCTCTTGCTGGTCAGTGTGTACGGTTAGTTTTTTTTTTTCTCACCACGGCTGCAATCGATGGCTGAATGAGAGTCACATTACTAGTAGCGGTTGATTGCTTTGCATTCGCCAGTTTTTCGTATTCGCCATATGTCTCACGGTGGCTCGCTCTTAAGTGCCAAATCAGGTTCGTCACATTAAATCCTTTGGCCAACGTTCCTACACGTGATATTTCCTTGGAACATACATGGAAAATGGGTAAATTTTTCAATTTATTTTGATAAAATATTTTATTTTTTGTTCAATAAATATCCTGTCATTAAAATATGATCCCATAATGAATTAATATAGCTTTACAGTAGTAACAATAATTACATTTTATTATATTAAATGATTAATATCATATTTTTAAGAATGACGGTTTCATTATAAATATGGTGATTATAAGTGTAATGGGAAACCAGACTATGATTGTGTGAGAAGTGTGTTTAAATAGTGCTGCAGTGTCTTTCCAGATCACCAAACCAGTCTAAACTCCTGGACATTGCTTTTGTTGGCTGTACCTGCAGCACGGCTAAAACACAGCTACTACAAAGCCTTGAAAAACGAAAGCTGTGTGTCTACCACATTGTGGAGGATATGCCATCTTTCCTTTGTTGCATGATATAGAATGAAAAAAGATTCTTTCCCCCAGTGTTCTGATTTACTAAAGGCTTTAAGTTTATTTATCTCATTCTTCTGCACGCACACTGAGCGAAATGAACAGCAGATGCTGGCGTTTTCAGACAGTTCAAGTTAGCAAATAAAGACTAAACACCACATTAACTGATCTCTAACTTCTTTAACTTAAGCAAATGCTTAATACACATTTTAATGCTATAAAAGTGTGCACACTGAGAGAAATAAACAACAGATGCTGGCTATTTTCAGACAGTTCACGGTAGTCTACGGCTAATAATAAACACCACTTTAACATGATCTAAGGCAAATACTTTTAATACACATTTATTAACAAAACAAAACCATTTCCGTTTCAATGCTAGTAAAAGTGTGAGTACAAGGAAACGCATGCCTCTCAGCCATGGTGCCTTCATCTGTGCTGATCTGCGTCTGGAGCAGATGATGTAGAGGGAGACGTGACCATGTCCGCTGAACACGCCCCAGTTTCTTGACTCCACCCCCTATGCCAAAACAGTGCCATGTTGAGAAACGCACAAAAAAGTTAAGTGCAAAGGGAAAACAGTATCGCGAACTCACACTTGACTGAAACGCAGAATAAAAGGAGCGTTGCAAATGAAACCACTTTATTTTTCTTTCGCAATTCTTTATTTTTGTTTGCAAAACTTTTTTTTCTCCCAAAACTTTATTTTCTTTTGCAAACATATACAGCATTATTTGACTCCATGTTTCAGTTTCACACTGGGTGTGTGAAAGCCTGCCTCACCAACTTCAGAGGGATGCTACATCATCGCTTTTAAGGTGTGTGATATAGCAAATATGAAATGTTAATTCAAATAGGATAATACTTTGCAGATAATTTTTTTCTTGTTACAAAATACCACCATTCTTCTCCAATGCGCCACAAGACAACGCGACTCAAGAAGGAGATTGCTTCTCTACTCCGCCAATCTGGTATGGCTTTTTAAACTCATGAATGTTATTAACGTGCTTTTTGATGTGCATCACTTTCATTAGTGTTGTACTGTACCTCATAGAGGACCGAAGTGACCTGTGCCACTTTTGTGGGGGGGCAGAAACATTTGAGAACACTGCAGATGTTCTTTGGTTAACTGTGACTGAGCATTTTTGGTTACACAAATTAATAATGAATGGGCCATTGCTTTAAAATGTCTCGGTTACGTATGTAACCCTCGTTCCCTGAAGGAGGGAACGGAGACGTACGTCGGACGTCACCGACGAATTGGGATCACTTCTGGGAGCCCCTATCAGCTTCGAGTGTATAGAGAACGGGCCAATGGCCATTGGCGTGCGAGATTTGCATCTCGCGCTCCGCCCCGCATCGCGGGTATAAAGCGGAAGCGGATGCAGCGCACATTTGTTTTTCACTGAGGAGCCGAACTAGTGACTCGGCCGCTGCAGTGATGGTACAGCAACTGTGGCGACGGGACGTACGTCTCCGTTCCCTCCTTCAGGGAACGAGGGTTACAAACGTAACCGAGACGTTCCCTTTCAGTCGGTCACGTTCGACGTACGTCGGACGTCACCGACGAATTGGGATCCCTATGGAAAACGCCACAGTTACTACCACTTCCAGCGCCCAGCGAAAGCCCCTCAGACCCCCGTCTGATCCTCTGCACGGGGCAGAGTTTTCTCTTTTCCCAGTTGACCTGAAGTCCCAACAGGCTGAGGTGACTGAGCACCATGTCCCTGTGTTCGCACAACTGCGCCTTCGACTGAGCCAGAATCAGCCAGTCGTCGAGGTAGTTGAGAATGCGAACACCACGCTCTCTCATGGGAGCAATGGCCGCCTCCGCGACCTTCGTGAAGACGCGGGGCGACAGGGAAAGCCCGAAGGGTAGGACTCTGTACTGATATGCCCGTCCCTCGAACGCAAAGCGTAGGAACGGTCTGTGTCGAGGGAGAATCGAGACGCGTCCTTCAGGTCGATCGCTGCAAACCAATCTTGGGGACGGATGCACCTGAAGATGCGTTCCTGCGTTAGCATTCTGAACGGCAGCCTGTGAAGGGACCGATTCAAGAATCGCAGGTCCAAGATTGGCCGTAACCCGCCGCCTTTCTTGGGTACAATGAAGTACGGGCTGTAGAAGCCTGTCTTCATATCGGCTGGAGGGACCGGCTCTATCGCGTCCTTCGCCAGTAGGACTGCGATCTCCGCCCGTAGCACGGGGGCGCTCTCCTTCGACACGGAGGTGAAGTGAACGCCCCTGAACTTGGGGGGCCGCCGAGCGAACTGAATCGCATAACCGAGTCTGATAGTACGGATGAGCCAGCGGGACGGGCCCGAAGGCCAGTGGCGGAACAGAAACAAAACAAGAACATAGAATTCTCTCCCGGCCCTCCAGCGGGAGAAGGAGCGGTGCTATCACCACCTCCTGAAGAGCTGTCTCCTCCATCTCTGGGTGGCCCGTCTCAGGGTCTCTTACGACGACGCTTGCCACCTGGCTCGGCAGCGGCCTGAGCGGGCTGGACGGCCTTCCCGCGGCCGGCTCCACGCCGTTGCCCTGGTGGAGGCTGCTGCTGGGCTGGGGCGGGAGCGGGAGCGGGCGACGACGAGCGGGAGCGGGCCCTCGGCGACGAGCAGGCGGAGGAGCTGCGGCCGGCGGCTGGGCAGCAGCTGACCGCCGGGGCAGGATGTGTTTGATGGTCTCCGTCTGCTTCTGGACAGTCGAGAACTGCTGGGCAAAGCTCTCGACCGCGTCGCCGAACAGCCCAACCTGGGAAATGGGGGAGTCCAGGAACCGATACTTATCGGTCTCCCTCATATCGGCCAGGTTGAGCCAGAGATGTCGCTCCTGGACCACAAGAGTGGACATCGTCTGACCAATGGAACGGGCGGTGACTTTCGTCGCCCGGAGGGCGAGGTCCGTCACCGTCCGGAGCTCCCGGAGAAGCTCTGGGTCAGGTCTACCCTCGTGCATGTCCATGAGTGCCTGGGCCTGGTGCACCTGGAGCAACGCCATGGCATGCAAGGCGGACGCAGCCTGTCCACAAGCCTTGTAAGCCTTCGCAGTTAGACTGGAAGAGAACTTACAGGCCTTGGATGGGACACAGTTGCATCGCAACAGCCCGTTCCACCGGCGGGATCCCCACGTACCCCTTGGCTGGCCCGCCGTCGAGAATAGTGAGGAGGGAGGAGCCACTCTGCCGGTTTCTGGCAGAAAAAGGTGCCGTCCACGACCTCGTGAGCTCCTCATGCACTTCCGGGAAGAAAGGCACCGGGGCGGGACGCTGAGAACCAGCGCGAGCCGCCCCGAGAAACCAGTCATCCAGCCTAGAAGGCTCGGGACACGGTGGAGGGTTCCACACGAGCCCGACCTTTTCGGCGGCCCGGGAAAGCATAGCCGTCAGCTCGGGGTCCGTCTCGGACAACGCCACTCTCCCAGAGGGAGGCAACGCAGCCGGGTCTTCATCCCCCGAGGACTGAAACTCCCCCTCCGATGCAGCGATCGACATCCTATCCTCTGCTGGTGCTCCAAAGGTCACCGCTGGACCACCCCGAGAGGGGCCAGCGACTTCCTCCGGAAGCTCAACCGGCTGCGGCACTACAGAGGGTTTAGGGGCCCACGGAGGCTGGCTCGGCGGGTGTGCCCTAAACGTGATCCTCAGGTCACCCTGGCTATTCGCCGAAGTAGGTCTATCCTGCTGGGCAGGGATAGCACTAGATCGGGGCATAGGTGAGGGGACTCCACCCCCCCGAAGGTAGGCGAGTCTCGACCTTAGCGCCGAGATAGTCATGTTCCCGCAATGGGAACACGAGCTATCCACAAACGCTGCCTCAGCATGTTGAATACCCAGATATGTCACCGTGACTGTGATTGTGATTGTGACCGTCAGCTGGTGACAGGGAACGACCGCATCCAGAAACGCACAGGTGGAATGACATCTTGAAAAAGACGCAGTCTCACACCCGTGTTGCTCTTTTAGAAGAAGCTCTTTTAACGTGCCGAAGCACCCAGGAACAACCGCGGCAAACACAGGGGATAGTGCAGCCTGTGTTTGCACTCACCGTGGAACGCCCCCACCGAACCAACCGGGATGCTGTAAAAACAGCAGTTTGTTTCACCGATTTCGGTGAGCTCGCGGTTGTCACTGCACGTGCCTTCTCCCCAGCACAAAAGCCTCTTCTCTCACTCTCTCTCTTTCTCTCTGCTGATGCAGGAACAGTCTCCCATGAGCTTGTTTGGCTCCGAAGTGAATGACAAATGTGCGCTGCATCCGCTTCCGCTTTATACCCGCGATGCGGGGCGGAGCGCGAGATGCAAATCTCGCACGCCAATGGCCATTGGCCCGTTCTCTATACACTCGAAGCTGATAGGGGCTCCCAGAAGTGATCCCAATTCGTCGGTGACGTCCGACGTACGTCGAACGTGACCGACTGAAAGGGAACTGTTTTTGTTGTTACTCTTATTTTTACAGATTTCCTGCGATGACTGTGTGCGATGGTTCCACTTAGGGTGTACGGGCAATCCGTCCACAGAGGATGACTACAAATGCTTCTCTTGCAATAAATCACACTAAATTATGAAACCTTTGATGTTTTTTTTTCTCCGAGCGCTCACACTGTGGACAGGCCCAGCACCAGATTACCTCAGAATCTTCCTCCTTCACTTTACTTCACTACACTTGACTTGCGATCCGGTTAGCGCTGCTGTGAGGGTGTTACTAATACACCGGCTGTGGGAGTGATGGTATGACATCTTTCTGTCTTCTGACTGCCATTCAATCGCTCTCTATTTTTTTTCCCAATAATGTTTTTGAAAACACTATTGTGGAGTTTTTCTTTTACTATTTGAGCAAATAGGAGCATAAAAATATATATTTAAAGTATTCTCTCATTCACCGCCATAAAAGTTTACCCAACTATGGTGACTTCTGCTTCTGAGAAACCCGGAAATGTGAAAAGGGTCTATAAACTGATCCAGGAAAATCAATCGTCATACAACAGGAAGATCTGGGTTAGCTCCTGACAATTGATCAAAAAATGATCGACAGTTTTTTCATGTTTCAAGTTTTTGTGTTGTTTATTTCTATTTATTTGTATTCATTTATTGCATGTTCAATTTCTATTGCTTTAGATGTTTTTGTGAATTACCTTTTCTTCTTTAGTAGACTATATCTGTTTAATTTATTGAAATGTACAAACCCGATTCCAAAAAAGTTGGGACACTGTACAAATTGTGAATGAAAACAGAATGCAATGATGTGGAAGTTTCAAATTTCAGTATTTTATTCAGAATACAACATAGATGACATATCAAATGTTTAAACTGAGAAAATGTATCATTTTAAGGGAAAAATAAGTTGATTTTAAATTTCATGGCATCAACACATCTCAAAAAAGTTGGGACAAGGCCATGTTTACCACTGTGTGGCATCCCCTCTTCTTTTTATAACAGTCTGCAAACGTCTGGGAACTGAGGAGACAAGTTGCTCAAGTTTAGGAATAGGAATGTTGTCACATTCTTGTCTAATACAGGCTTCTAGTTGCTCAACTGTCTTAGGTCTTCTTTGTCGCATCTTCCTCTTTATGATGCACCAAATGTTTTCTATGGGTGAAAGATCTGGACTGCAGGCTGGCCATTTCAGTACCCGGATCCTTCTTACACGCACTCATGCAACCCCATACCATCAGAAATGCAGGCTTCTGAACTGAGCGCTGATAACAACTTGGGTTGTCCTTGTCCTCTTTAGTCCGGATGACATGGCATCCCAGTTTTCCAAAAAGAACTTCAAATTTTGATTCGTCTGACCACAGAACAGTTTTCCACTTTGCCACAGTCCATTTTAAATGAGCCTTGGCCCAGAGAAAACACCTGCGCTTCTGGATCATGTTTAGATATGGCTTCTTTTTTGACCTATAGAGTTTTAGCCAGCAACGGCGAATGGCACGGTGGATTGTGTTCACCGACAATGTTTTCTGGAAGTATTCCTGAGCCCATGTTGTGATTTCCATTACAGTAGCATTCCTGTATGTGATGCAGTGCCGAGAGGGGCCAGCGACTTCCTCCGGAAGCTCAACCGGCTGCGGCACTACAGTGCCGAAGATCACGGGCATCCACTATGGTTTTCCCCTTACGCACAGAGATTGTTCCAGATTCTCTGAATCTTTGGATGATATTATGCACTGTACATGATGATAACTTCAAACTCTTTGCAATTTTTCTCTGAGAAACTCCTTTCTGATATTGCTCCACTATTTTTCGCCGCAGCATTGGGGGAATTGGTGATCCTCTGCCCATATTGACTTCTGAGAGACACTGCCACTCTGAGAGGCTCTTTTTATACCCAATCATGTTGCCAATTGACCTAATAAGTTGCAAATTGGTCCTCCAGCTGTTCCTTATATGTACATTTAACTTTTCCGGCCTCTTATTGCTACCTGTCCCAACTTTTTTGGAATGTGTAGCTCTCATGAAATCCAAAATGAGCCAATATTTGGCATGACATTTCAAAATGTCTCACTTTCAACATTTGATATGTTATATATATTCTATTGTGAATAAAATATAAGTTTATGAGATTTGTAAATTATTGCATTCCTTTTTTATGCACAATTTGTACAGTGTCCCAACTTTTTTGGAATCGGGTTTGTACTTTATTGCCATGTACATATATCTTCTCTATCGCCTTTTACTACTTGTGTTTTCTGTGATATATGTATCCCCTGTAAGCTTTGTTCAATAAAAAAAAAATTTGCTCTGCAGCCAACTTTGAAATAGCCCTTGGGCAGCTATTTCAGTCATGCGAAAGCAGCTCCTATCTTTTTGTATGGGAAAACATCAAATTCTCCAAAGCTGTTCACCAAGCTTACGATTAAATTTCATTTTTGAAGTCGCCAGTGAAATCTGACAACAACCATCTGATAAACTGTGTTTCTAAACACTCAAATCATGACGAAAACCTGCATTTTTCAGGTTGACCGAGCTAATGGATATGCACATCCGAAGAGACCGGAGGGGGCAAATGTTTCACGACACCAACCTCCTTTACGGCTGTTTCTATGACATCTGGAGGACACGATCAGACATCATCCTGACGATTACACTATGGAAGAGTTTTTGGATCGAGGCTCAGAGGAAAGTTTTGTATTATGGTTGAAAAGGGATAATATGAGGTCTTATAAAATGTTTGAATGACATTATTGGTTTTGTACTCTTGTCAGCGCTGCGGTTCACAAGCAATCAAAGCGTTTACAAGCAAGCTAGCCTACCCATTAAAGATAGGGTAGGCAATTTCTTTTATAAACACTTTTTGTTATACTGGTTGAAACTCTCTTCACATCCTGATAGCAATCAATAATAGAAGTGGTCTAAATATTAAAACATGTACATATATCTTCTGTGGAAGTCTCTGGACCAAATCATTTTCGTCCAGTCATTGCATTTGGTCCGAATGCAATGATTGGACAGTTCCTCGTAAACCAAAACAACAAGCTTATGCTGCGTTCACACCACGTCATAACCGTAGTTACGAGATTGCAACCCATGACATTCTACCTGGAGCTGTTGCATTTCTATGTCAATACTATCAACGGTGAAATGAATCTGCAGCAGTCAGGTGGTACAAGTCAGAGTTTATCTTCTTTATTATTGTAATGTTATATGCTTTGAGACATGAGGTCATTTAATGCCGTTTCGTGACGCTTTGCAGACAGAAGGCGTGGCTTTGGAGGCGCTTTGAAGGGAGGGTGAGATCTCATGCTAGGTGCTCCGAATTTGTCTACCATAGCTGAATTGTAATAATTTCTCCAAAGTAAAACATGCACAGTTGCTTAATGGTAATAAAAGCACACACGGCCCTAGAACTATACAAAGCAAAAATATGTTGTCATATGCCAGAGCATACTGACAGAACAATAATAATAGTAATAATTTAAGTTGTTTTTATGCAAGGAGGATAATTAAAAATCAGAAACGCTCTGTTTATGTGCTGCTTTTAGCTGCAACAACCAAGTATTTTGGTTGTCGATGACGGAAAGTATGGAGATTTAATAATATGACCCTAAATTACCTTGAAATTGAAATAGGCTTCTAAGGCTGCTCTTCTACAGATCAGCTTTTGGATCAGTGTTTGATGTAACTTTGGATACATACAGTATATATAATTATTAATTTTACATCTTATTAATATATTGCTCTGCTTGACCCCCAGTCTAATGGTATGTCAATATTTGTAATTATAATATTGTAATGTTTTGTTTTAATCATGGAGAAGTAACCAAGTAAGATACAACAGCATGAACTCATTAGCATACACAGACTGCTTTTGTTTTGTACTTGCTACAGCCACACACAGTTTATGCAACGAACACGTCCCAATCTTTATCTAAGCAAAAGATACGAACAACATTCATAATTATTTTTCATTCATGTATTGAGCAACAGATTTTGTGTGAAAATAAATCAAAAGTGGTTTATTTTGTTTAAAAACGTATAAATGTATGAGGTGGTGAAGGGGCAAAAGGTACACATTATTTATATCAATACTTTAGTTAAAATAATCTTTTTAATAATGTCTCAGTTAATACTTGTTCAAAACCATGTTGAAAACAAACTTCAGGAGCTTGACAGAGGGCTCTTTAGAGGTACAGTCAATTGTGTAAAGAGGGAAAAAAGCAGTGAGGAGGAAACGCAACTTCAGATGTTAGGAGTTTTCCCAGCCTCACTAGCTGCTGCCTGTTTGTCAGGAAGTTGATGATCCACTGACAGATGGAGGAGGGCACAGAAAGCTGTGGGTATCCGTGATGATGGTGTTAAAAGAGGAGCTGAAGTCCAGGATCCTTACACAAGTCCCAGGATGTAGTGCAGTCCCATGTTGACAGCATCATCCACTGATAAGCAGCGGGCTAAAATCAGCCACAATACGTCATTTTCAGGGAGAAGGAAATCATCCTCCCTAAAAATGACGACTTCTTTCTGGGTTCTTGAGCTGCACTTTCCTCAGTATCACCCTTGCTCTTCCTGTCCTTCTTAGATCTGAAGGGATTCTTCATCTGCAAACAAATGACACTCATGATTAAAACAGAATTATTTTCAATAAGTAAGTATAGGTATTAGGTAGAACATTAAACATTTATACAGAGGAGAAATTACCTTTTTAAGGATGTTTGACTTCATCATCTTTAACTTGTTTCTGAAGGTCAGTTGTGGTAGATCCTCCTGAACCGACACAGCCTGACTGTGCACTTCAATCAGTGTTAACTGTTCAGTCGGTGGAAATTTCTTTGCCAGTAAGTCAAAAACTTGGCTGACCACCAACTCTGTCAGATGATCCACCACTGTCAGACCGAAATCTTCTTCATTGATGATTAAGGGCATCACTGGAGTATTTTCAGGGAGTTTCGCAGGTTGGGGGAATCTGGAGGACACAAATAGACGCTGCACGAGTTCCTCCACAAAATAATGGAGAAAATCTTTAGCTGTCGTTCTGACCTCCTCCGAGACTCTTTCTGCCTGCGGCATCTCGCATCTCAGGACGCAGTTCATTAAATCTGCAAACCTTTGATGCAGACGTTCTGAAGCTGCGTAACTGGTGTCCTGCCCGCTGAAGTGACCGTTGCATTTTGACATATAAAGAGCGGTCATCAATGAGTCAAATAAGGTGGTGGTCTTTGGCCCGTCACTGCCTGAGGGTTGTTCTGACTCCAGCAGGACGAGTGACAGTCCACCCTCATAAGACTCAAAAGTCGGCCGCAGAACTGGGACAGGCCCGCTTTTCCATGTTTTGGACGCTGAAGTAGGATTCTTTGACCATGCCCGAATGACATCCTCCACAATGTAGTTGATTATATTGCTTGTGGCCTCAACCGTACGGCTCGTTCTGAGAGCGCACGGGAGTTTGCCTTCTATTGCCGCAAGGACCGTGCCGATGGCTGTTGTGGCCACTGCGCGGGTGATGTGGCAATGCAAATGACTCAGCTTTCGGATGACCTCACTAATCAGTAATTCCCCAATATCAGTGCAGGAATCATCCGGACAGAAGTAAACGAAACATGGTGACGAGGCTGCGTTGATCTTCAGAATGTTGTTGTGCATCACCACATTCACCCGATGACAAACTACCTCCACCACAATGCCAGCGAGTTCAGAGGAACGCCAATCACCCAGAGAGTCGCTGAAATCACATTCACCGCTGCTGAGGAGACCATCCACCGTGATCCCAAAAAGGGTTTCAAGTGGATACGCAAATGGAAGCTGTTCCGTCTTCAGGATCACTGGTCTTTCTGATGGGTCCTGCTGAAAATCCTCAATGGATGAGGATGTTGATGGCCTGTTTGAGTTCACAACTGCAGATGGATCCATGCCCACTATCCTAGATAGTTGTGGCATTAAATCAGCTGCAGTTGTGGTGGCTGACGTAGCAATGGAAGTCAGCATTTCATAGATTTGCTGTCTGGAGAACTGTGTGGGGGGAAAAAGCTACATTAGTTTGTTCTAATGATGTGAGCTGGTTTTTGTGTGAGCAGATCGTTTGCTTTATTCCAAAACATGGACTTAGATTTTTATAGTGTGTTAATATGCAAAAGTAGACTTACCGGGTAGCTCAATGCCGCCTGTATCACTTCCAAATTCCTGAAAAATATACAAAACTGTTAATATAATATAAGACAAGTAAAGTTTGATGACGAAATTTGATGTTGGCTTGACAAAGCCTTGTCTGAATGTTTGAAATATCTTTGAAAAGTTTGAAGATTTTACTCAAAGTAAGTAAAATGTTTTAACACATTGCTAACATGTTTTTATCATGAATTAGCATATTTCTAGCATGTTTACCATGAATTATGTTGTTAGCATGTATTAAAATGTTTATAGCATGATCCTAGCATGAATTAGCATGTTGCTAGCATGTTCAAAACTTTTTTAAATAGTTTCTGTGTAACTGTGTTAATATTAGACATTTTGGTTGTACTTTATTTTGATGGTCCCCTTCAGACATTCTGTTGACTTTGAGTTGCTCCTACATGTCAACTACCAGTCATTAGAGTCACCAGACATTATTTACCTCAGAAAGACATTCAATGTATCTTGTTAGTTAGCTAGAAAAATAATAACTAGTATTTTGCTAAATATATCCACTCTATTACATATTCATTATATGTTTACTTAACCTGTTAGTGTTGTCTTCATTATTTAATGTGCATTTGAATAAATCTGTCAGGAAAACAAGTTATTACAGTCGTCATTTAAATGTTTATATTTAACCAACAAAATAGAGTAGAAACATAATTCTATTATTAAAAAGTTGAGATATAAACTACCTTATGTGCAATTTAAATGTTTGTATAACTCAGTTTTATTTGATTGATTATTTAATAAATGTGATTAATTAGTTGATTATTAAAAAACTTTATTTTCGTTTTTCGAAACATTTCTTAAAATTATTTTTTATTTTTTTAAAAGTCAGTAACACTTTATTTTGATGGTTCCCTCTGGACATTCTTTTAATGGTTTTAGTAGTGCTGTCAATTGATAAAAATAAAAAAACACTAATTAATCACATTTGTTCTGTAATTAATTAATGTTGGCGATTTTAATATTTTTATGTTGTAATAATTTTAGTTACTCTCCAAATGAATGTAGAAACAACTTAAAGACAGGATATTTTAAATATTTGTTGTAATGGCATCTTTTTATGAATGAAGGCCAGTATCACTGATACTAAAACTGCTACTGATGTCTCTGAAAATGATTTTTTTTAAACATTAATGATAGACATTCAACTTGAATGAAAGCTATCAGTTTTTTGTATTCATTTATTAGTCTTTAAAAATATGACAGCTTTTAGTTTAAGTGCACTTAAAACAATCTTCACATAAACCCATTATAATAAGTGTCATATTTACCTGTGGTCTTCATATATAATCAATATACAGAAATTAAATAAAGTTATCAAACACTTTACAAGTCTTAACTGCATAAATTATAAATGACATATAGATTAATCCTTATTAAAGCTGTAGGAGCAACATTACTTGTAGTCAACAGAATGTCTAAAGGGGACCATCAAAATAAAGTATAACCAAAATGTCTAATATTAACACAATTACACAAAAACTATATTAAAATAAGTTCCATCACCAGAATATAATAGAATTATACAAATAAAAAATAAAAATAGACATACTGCTCAGTCAGATTCCACAAGAAGTTGCCGATGATTGGTTGAAAAGTGACATCCTCCAGCTGTGGTACAGCGAGTTTTGCAGCTAAACGGGCCGCAAATGCCAGTTCTCTGTAATGGTCTGATTGATCTCTAGTATTACAAGCCATTGCAAACTATCATCAAACACCAAGTACAGTAGAAGAATGCTATGGATTCACTTTACACCAAGACTGCAGAAAGCGGTGGGCTCCAGGACTCCTGCAGCTTCAGTTCTAGTGTGTGCTCACTGTGACATCACAACAGGGAGATTAGCACTGTTGAACATTCTAATGGAATGCTGGAGGAATGTGGGCTGCACTACTGCAAATGCTTAAGAGTCTGTGATTGGATTATTATTATGTTATATGTTCTTCTAACCCTAATTGATGGAGTGTGTAGCATTTCATTTCTTAAACAACCATCATGGCCATATTGCAGGATGACCATGTCAAGATTCATCAGGCTCAAATTGTGAAAGAATGGTTGGGACTGAACTTGCACTTTAATACTATGTTATTGAACTTTGACAAATGCGTTCACAACACTGATCTATATAATGACTGGATTGCTCATTGCGTTCTAAACTGCCATCAGGCGGTGAAGCCACCGGAAGTGTTCGAGCGGCCATCTTACTATTCCCTACTGACAGAGGGCATCATTGACTTACAGCCAAAACATTGACCTAAAATCACCCGCTTTGCAGCATTTCGGTCTCACAGGATTCGTTTTTACGATATATGTATGTAAATAATAGTTACTTCAGATGTTATCTGTAATGTTTATGGTCTTTTCGGAGAGGATAAGTCCTATATTGAAATCGTTGATGTGGGTGTGTCTACCGCACACTGTCGACACAGGTAACTGACCAAACACAAAATATATAATAAATATTATACAATAAATATTAATACAAGTATTGCACTATATTGTATAAACCATGCATCATCTCGGAAATAAAGCAGTCAGAGTAATTTGTCTGAATAAGTTATGATGATGCGTGTATTTTATTTCCTGATTGAGCATCTATTTCAGACTCTTAAAGACAACGCAAGTTTATGGCGTTTACAGTTTCCATACGAGTAAAGTGTTATGTATATGTTGTTGAGTTAATTATTAATTGTTAAATCATTAACTGCTTCGGAAAGCATGCTGTTAACGAAATCATTGTTGAAAGGTTTGCAGTTAGCCTACTGTATGAATAAAAACAATACTACAACACAACATAAATACATAAACACAACAGTACAAGGCCATTTCTGGAATCGAGGCATAAATCTTTATTTCAATTTCAGAATGCGCACTTTTGTAATACTTATGCTGAAGTGTCTCGGCCGCCCGCCGAGCTGATGTTCACTACTATAATGAATATGAACATAACTTTTTAATAAGCAGGGGAAATTCCCGACTTTAAACAAACAACCATTTAAATGTTTAGGACCTTTGCGTTGTAAGAATATACAGGGAGACTTCAAATATAAAGACGCTGACTCGTTAGGCAATGTTTTCTAAGTAAAATCATATAATTTCCTATTAATTCAATGGAACGCGTGAGCTTACTAGGGAATACCAATATGGCGGCGCGGCGGCTTCACTTCCTATGACGTCATGAGCAATCCAGTTCTCTACATAGATCAGTGGTTCACAACCATGTTATTGAACTTTAATGTATAAAGTAATACATCCTTTCCATTCAACTTTTGGCCCTCAACAATACAATAATAACAAACAAATAAAAAAAATAGTTAAGCTTTTAACACCTTTTACATGACACTGTTCCTTTTCATGGCCATAGGTTAAAATAAAATAAAAAATCAGTTGGTCATCTTTGTAGGTCATTCTGCTTCACACGGATCCAGACCGAGATGAAAACACAGGAATTTTCTCTCCAAATCATCTGTGAATTTACATTTGCGTTTGGGCATTTTTTACGCTGTTCAGGAGCCATGTTCCACTGTTGACAAGCAAGCTGCTGCTCTGTCTCTTGACTTATGCCGTGGTGCTGAGGGTAATGATTGAGATGCAGTTTGACCAATGTTTGCGTACATGACCGACATTTTGTGCGATTTAGAAATCCTGTCTAATTAGCAAAAAATCTTTGACTAAGCTGATTCCTCCTGTGGAGCCCTGGGTTTTGTCCTTCTGGTTGAGGTCCTGCTTCATCTTCCTCTGCTACATCCACTTCTGCATATGTTGTGCAAGACAGCCGTGGCTTTGATGAAAAGAGCAACCTTCTCTGGGCAATACTGGAGGACATGACATCTCCATTTAAAAATTTACAAATAAGTCTTGTTCACTTTAGCCATCATGAGTTGTCTGTTTAGGCTAACCCTTACACGCTGTTCGTTTAGGGTGTACACTCAGGATGTTTGGAGTCATTGTTGAGATTGACCCCAATCTGCAAGGAGACCTCCAAATTTACGTAATATGCTGGTAAGGGTGGATCTATTTGTTCCTCAGCCAGCACATTTTTGAGTAAAATACCTTTTGGTAATTATAAGTGGAGGTTGTCAACAATACAATTTGACGTATAAAACACAAACTTTTAAGCGTTTTAAGATCCAAGGAATGATTTCCTTTAAGACAGCGAATGTCATTTAAATGTTACGTTGCCCTTGTGGACTTTGTTACGTGGGAAAACAAGCAGACAGCTTAAAACTCATATCGCTGAACATCGAAGTGCTATCAGGCATCATGACCCTAAAAGTCCAGTAGCACAACACTTTAAGTTGAGACATTCGGTTTGTACTTCAATATATTGGCATTGAAACAGTAAAATTACATCAAAGAGGTGATTGTATTAAGTTGCCTTTAAAACATGAAGCATATTGTATTTACACTTTGAACACATTATCACCTAATGGTCTTAACGAAGAGTTTGATATTCGCCCTTTTCTTTAATAATGGCATTTATTAGTGTGTTTGGATTTATTGCATTATTTCTGATATTTATAAATAAAGTTATTATGTAATGTTTTTTGTCATGTGGTGGATCATGTGATGTACTTCTGTGGTGTATATATGAGCTTATCAGTGTATGTGTTCATTGTCTGATGAAGAGACATTGGGCTTGAAACGTCAAAAACGTTTTTTTTTTCCCTTTCCTTGAACCAGTTCGGAGCCCTGATCTTTATATTTAAAAAAAAGTAAATAAATCTTCAATTGTGTTTGGAAAATGAATGAAAATCTTTTATGTTTGAAACGACATGAGGGTGAGTAAATGATGACAGAATTTAAATTTTTGGGTTCATTATACTTTATAAATACAATAAGCTGAGTCTTGTATAAAACTAATTCTATATCGCAAATCATATCGTTAACTCAATACATATTGGCGCATTTTTATATTGCAATATTGTTATATACCGTTTGATCAAGTCGACAATAGTGGGGTACAACGGGGCTAAAGGCACACCTTTAAGCTTACGCTGATGGGAACCCAATTTAAAACGAATATTATTATAAAAGAATATTATTCTTATAATCCATATAAGAACTAGACCAGACAAAGTCGGGCCTTATAATATTGAGAATGTGTTATACATTTGTCATATGAAATTTTGACAAACTAGACCGGACAGAGTCGGGCCTTATAGTACGTAATGTGATGAACATTTGCTTGTGTTATACATAGCTTATTAAGGTTTGAGATAAAACCCCAGACCGGAAAAGAAAATTCGAGCCATATAGTCTTGCAAATGTGTTATACACTTGTTATATGGAAAAAAATCCTAGCTTGCAAAGCAGGGACCCTTCAAGTTATAGAATCTAATAAATGTGGACGGAGAGGCCCAGCCTGCCACCGCACAGATATCTTCAAGTGGTATTCCACTGGACCAAGCCCATGACGAGGCCATGCCTCTAGTGGAATGAGCTCTGATGCCTATGGGGCAGCAGAGACCTTTTGACTCGTAAGCCAGCGAGATAGCGTCTACTATCCATCGTGATAATCTTTGCTTCGTGACCGCGCACCTTCTGGTGTGGCCACCAAAGCAAACAAAGCTGTTCCGACTGCCTAGAAGCGGTGGAACGCTCTAAATAAAACCTTAGGGCCCTGACTGGGCAGAGCAGATTCGCATCTTTTTCGTCTTCAGACGAGGGAAGTGCTGATAGCGAAATAACCTGTGCTCTGAACGGAGTGGAGAGCACTTTGGGTATATAACCATGTCTTGGCTTGAGGACGACTCTGGAGTCGTTAGGCCCAAACTCGAGACAGGAAGCGCTCACAGAGAGTGCATGTAAATCACCAATTTGCTTGACTGAAGCTAGTGCCAGCAAGAGAGCAGTTTTTAGCGAAAGGTGCTTCAAGCTCACAGACTGAAGCGGCTCGAATGGGGTACCTTTCATGGCCTCTAAGACCGTGGAAAGGTCCCATATAGGAACCGAAGGGGGTCGAGGCAGGTTCAGCCTCCTAGCTCCTCTGAGGAAGCGCACGATGAGGTCGCTTCTCCCCAGTGACTGTCCGGCCACGTGAGCGTGTAACGCTGCTATGGCAGCCACATATACTTTGAGTGTGGAAGGGGAGCGACCCGCATCCATCAGCTCTTGAAGGAAGGAGAGCACTTCTGTCACTTCACATGAGTGTGGGTTCAGGTTCCGTGCTGCACACCAGCCTGAGAACACTGACCATTTCTGAGCATAAAGCCGCCTGGTTGAGGGCGCTCTAGCTTCAGAAATAGTATTCACCACCTTTTTAGGGAGGTTCCCGGGTATCCGTTGATGGGCCACACATGAAGGGCCCACAAGTCGGGGCGGGGATGCCAGAGCTTCCCCTTCGCCTGCGTGAGGAGGTCTCTCCTCAGCGGTATAGGCCCTGGGGCTGTGTCTAGCAGCTGAATCAGTTCAGAGAACCATAGCTGGTTCTTCCATAGTGGGGCTATTAAAAGCACTGCGCACCTGTTCTCCCTGATCCGATAGATGACCTGAGGTAACATCGCGATCGGAGGAAATGCATATAGCGGGCGGCTGGGCCAATCATGGGCCAGCGCGTCCCTGTTCTTGGATAAAAATATTGGGCAATGAGCATTGTCTTCTGAGGCGAAGAGATCGACCTTTGCTTTCCCGAAGACACTCCAAATTAGCTGAACAGTTTCTGGGTGAAGAGACCAGTCCCCTGGGGAAACATTGTCTCTGGATAGCATGTCCGGACCCTGGTTCAGAACGCCTGGCACATGCGCTGCCCTTAGCGAGCGCAGGTTGCGCTGAGCCCATAAAAGTAGATGTTTGGCCATGGTGTGCAGGTTGTTTGACCGGAGTCCACCTTGGCGATTTATATAGGATACCACCGACATGTTGTCTGTTCAGACCAGGATGTGGTGATCCCTTATGTATGGGAGGAAAGCTCTTAGCGTTAGATCAACCGCTTTCATCTCAAGACAGTTTATGTGCAGCCGTTTCTCCGAGTCTGACCAAAGACCGGAGACGGGCCTGCCCTCGTGCAGGGCACACCAACCTAGGTTGGACGCATCTGTCAAGATCACTTTCCGTTTCGAGACCGTGCCCATACTCACAGCCGACTGGTACCAGTCGGCTGCTTTCCAAGGACCCAGGGCTTTGATACAGCCGTGGTTCACTTTGATGTGTAACCGGCCCGATCGCCATGCACGAGGTTTTAACCAGCATTGGAGGGGACGCATGTATAATAGATCTAGTTTGAGCACTGCTGATGCTGAGGCCATAAGGCCTAACATCCTCTGAAAACGTTTGAGAGGAGTGTAAGTGCCACTTTGAATGATGCCACTAGGCACTGGATGGTGAGTGTGTGGTGCCTTCCAAAAATGGCGCCTTCCACGATTTCGTCAGCTCGTCATGGACCTCAGGAAAGAAAGGGGCGGGTCTCTGCGGAGGGGGCTGACGGCGGCCTTGCAGAAACCACTCATCTAGCCTGCTTTGTGTGGGCTCCTGGGGTTGAGACCACTTGAGCCCGAGGTCTCCTACGGCCCTGGTGAGCACACGAACGAGTTCGGCGTCGATGCTGGTTCTGACGCTACTGGCGGCCTGAGTAGATGGTGCGGGATCAGAAATCGAGTCCGACCACTCTTCACTTCCGGATGCAGCAAGAGAAAGGCTGTCATCCTCCTCCTCCTCCGCTTCTGGTCCGCCGAAGGAAATGGAACCGGCTACTAACTGAGAAGGGTGCTGGTCCTCTTGGATGAACAGGACAGGTGAAGGCGAGACACGCAGGGAATTCTCCGGCGTGGGCTCGCATGACAGCTCCGGCATCCTCTGTTCGCGGCGCTTCTTCTTGTGCGGCCCGAGAGGGGGAGCCAGGGGGGGCGGGATCTGCATCTCGTCGCACTCCGGGCGAACACACACATGAAGAGAGAGAAAGGATAAGAATAAAAGGATATCAAACACGCCGGATGGCGCAGCTGGAACAGCGAGGGCTGAAGGCGGAGTCCCGAAGAAGGAATCCGGCGTCCTCAGTGCTGCAGGGCAGGAGCTAGTTCCGCTGAAGGCTTGTCAACGAAGGGTGAGTCCGCTGAAAGAGATTAAATCTGAATCCTATGGCATAGTACGGGCTTTTATAGCTTAGCCATGCAAATTTAGGCGGGAGTTGGGCGCTAAGCGACCCCATTGGTTCGCACGCCTCAGCTGCCTCGCCATAGGTATATATATATATATATATATATATATATATATAAAGCAATAAGGTACGAGAGGCTGTGCTGTATCGCGAATAAGTCACGGCTGAAGGCAGCCGTGCTGGGTTGCGTCGATGATCATGTATCAACGATAGCCAGAGATATTGTCAAAAGCATCGCATATTGGCAGTATTAATTTGCCATTTCCAATTAAGGTAGGCCTGCTATATTATTCTTAGGCATATTATTATTATTATTAGGTTACTTTTATTATTAAATTAATATTACAATAAATTTTAGCCAATTTCACAGCGCATCACCGCATAGCTGACGCACTTTGAGGATAATAAAATACTAGGCTATTACTCCTCCCCTTAATATTATGTTGATTAATATCATACAGTATGTTGAAGTAGATACATCGCTCGTCGTCTCTGAGAGAATATGCACCGTTAATGCAGTGTGATGAAAGCTCTGTCAATTTTTACTTTCACTTTCTATAGTAAATCAACTGAGGTTAAAGACTTCTTCACCGATGTTGTGCCGAATTCTGACTCCCTGCCAGAATCTGACTCCCCTTGCGTGCACGCGCATGACGTCAATCGATGCCGCCCGTTGCGGAAACAGAAAACAAAATAGACGGCACAAGTAATACATAGCAATTTGTGTATTTGTCTTTGATCATGTATTTGACTAAATCCATATGATTTACAACTTGGTGAAGTGCTGCCAAAATCATTGTAATCTTACATAAGTTGTCTAGTGTGTTGGTTCTGTTTCATGTTCATTGTCATGTTTCCTGCTGTCATGTGATTTCATTGTGCCCTCATGTGATCATGTCATGTGCTTCCCTAGTCTCTTGTGTCATAATAGGCGTGTTCGACATCGGCTGCGGCTGGATGCAACCGATCGGCGAGAGTAGCCGTGTGCAGGTGGGGAGGAGCTGAAAACGGAGACGTGAAGTCGGACACTTTCTGATTCCCGTAGTGACGCTCGCGCTGTGTTTGCATACTTTATCACAGCTGGAGTGAAATAAATGCAATATTTGTCAAATACACAGATGTTTAAGAGACATTTTCATTTATGTACTGCTTAATACAGCGTCTGTTTGTACAAGAATACAGTTTAACAAGACTACACTATCAATTAAGTGGGGTCTACGTTTTTTATGAGTTTTATTTTGATAAACATGACACAATATAACATCGCAACTACATAAAAAGGTTTTACCATGATAAAAAACTGATTTGTGAGCATTAGTGGAACTGAAGGTTTTTTGAATAAACACGAAACATGTGATCGCTGTCATGCGGTGAATCTGGCCAATCGTGGAACAGCTGTGTCGTCATCAGAGCTAGTGCAGCTGCTCTGGAGAAGCTGCGCAGAATGAACTAGCCGGCTGCTCTCGAATCTCACGGCACTTTGTTGACATACGTCACAGTCACGTGATGTCGGCACGGCCTTAAGTCGGACAAAATTTCTAACCGGCATGCACTGCTTCAAGTCAGCCGCTGATCAGTCTGCGCATCGCTGTATAAAGTCGAACACGCCTGTTGTCATTGGTTGATCTAGTCATGTGGGTTCTTAGTTCAGTTCTGTCATTGGTTCATTGTCTTGATTGTTCACAAATGTGTCTTGTTAGTCATTCGTCTCTGTGTATTTAAGCCCTCATGTTTGCCATGCGTCTTTGTCTAGTATTGAATGTTTGTGTAAACCGCTGTTTGGTGAGTTTTGTGTCCAAGTCCAAGTCCAAGTCCATGTTCATGTTCATGTTCATGTTGATTTCATGTTTCAAGTTTAGTTCAAGTTCATGTTCATGTTTGGATTTATGTCAGGATTTATGTAAATAAACTGCACTTAGGTTCTGCAACTTGCCTCCAGTGGACTGTGTTACAATCATACTCCCCTATATTAAATGGTTCCTATTGAATCTAAACACTTGTGCTTTTTTACAGGTAGTCTGATGAGATGTGTCACCGCAATGAGTTTTATGGGTATTAACATTTTAAACAATATCTTAATATCTAAAATTCTAAAGGTGTTTCTTAATATTCAATTTCATTTAAATAAATTCAAGATTCAAGATTTTTATTGTCATAAATCATAAATATTACAGGTCCTTCATGATACAGAAGGCTACAACGTGCCCAGATGGGCATGTGGCACGCTACCATATTCATGCCAACAGGATGACAGTTCCTGTGGGCCTTTGTCCTGAAAGTAAGTTAAATGGATCATAATGCCATTGATAGATTGAATGTGTAACACCAGAGGTAAACATTAATGGAGATGGTCATCCTGGATGGTAAATGGATAATAATGGTCCTGTTTTTTTTTGTTTTTTTTTAATAAAACTATTGAAATTAATGGTGACTTCCATTGAAAAAGAACACAAGGAGATGTTAGGAAGAGTGTTACTGCTGACAATGTAAGTTAAAGGGGACTTTCTCGTAGTAATCATTCTAGTAGTGACATTCTTTAGAATTCCCTCACTAGTATTTTATTAAAGAAGCCTTAAAACACCATAAAGAGAAAATTGTCAAACTATGCCAAAATTTGACAACCCCTCGGCAATCCCTATGACATTTTTTTTTTTCTTGTGGTGTTACACCATCTGTTGACAAAAGTGTTGGACAATGTAAAATCCAGCCTGCTGTCCGCTACAAATGCAACCTTTATTGCAACATAACTTTTTTTTTAATTATTATATAGCAACCCATTTTTGTAACTTATTGTAATAACACATAGTTTACATTACAAACATATTATTCTTAATTACATAATCACTTGTCTTTTTAGTTTGCAGTATGTTTCTTACATGATGAGCCGCTTCACTTTTCCACATCTGGAAAAAAGTGTGGCTGCCTTGAGAATGACTATAGCTGCTTGTCTTGAATATAGATACTAGTGCTTGTTTCAAATTTCAAATATTTATTCATTCTTTGGTACCCTAACCATTTAACAGTGTTGGTAAAAATGTGATTTATTTATTTGCTTGCAAATACTTGTGATGTTTTAAGAACTTGTTTTATGATAACATTGTTTATTCTGCCTTGGCATGATATTCGACTAGCTGACCTTAAAGACCTGTGCCATCTATGTGGGGAAAGAAACAGTGGTTAAAAAGTGACTAACTGGGTAAGCATTCCAAAAAGAATGTTGTCTTTAATCAAACTTTTATTGAATTTGCCATATTAATTGAAGGTGATAGAATGTTCATGTAAGTATTGTTATCATGTAAGATATGGATTACAGAAATTCCTATGCTTGACTGTTTAGATTGGCTGTGATGTGTGCCCACGTTGGTTTCACTGTAACGGTGTTCAATGATCAAGGAAACGCAAAACCTATATCTGCCCAGTTTGTAAACCTTGAAGTGTACACTCTCACTGTGATTTATTGTGATCGTTTATTTAATGTGAGTTTTATTTCTTACATTTCTTTGTTAACCTATACAAGTTTTTTTTTTTTGCCAGGTGATTTAAAGGTATGCAGTTTTAAATTACTCTTTATTGAAAGTCAACTAAAATTATGTAAATAGTAAATACAAACCCTAATCAGAACATTGTAACACTATGTAAACTGTAAATAAAAACATTTAATGATTTTCCCATCTCATGTTATTCACAATAGAACAATGAAATTGTTGTAAAAATATGATGAAAAAGTGGTACTAAAAGTAAACTGACTAGGATAACTGGCAACAGATCAGTCACATGACCTGATTTGGGGTTGTGTATATGGGTCTGTGAAGGACAGCATCAGTTAGGGTTAGGCACACTAGGCGATCTGAACCGTGCCTGGGCGCGTTTGACCCCCAAAGTCTGGTTCGGTTGACTAGTGTGAGTGCTCCGTACCGTGCCCGGGCGCGATTCGTTTAGCCGGCCCTGGCCCGCATGGATGAGGTGGGGTTCGTTTGGGCTCGGGCACGGTACGCATGCAGTGTGATTGCTAACCGTGCTCCGCTACTGTCATCATTACGACAGCAAACACCAAACTATTACTACTTGGATACACTTTTCAATTAATTCAAGTATATTTAGGTTTATAACGGTCCTGGTTCTCACCTTATTGATGAACATGAATTGTAGTTTGCGAGTAAAGCTGTAAATTCCTCCATCAAAGTCAGCTACCTCCGTAAGAGTTTTCTGATACGCGCAGCACAATCAAGTGAAAATCGCTGCGCGGCATAAATGATAAATCTATTAGGCATTCTATTAGCGAAAGATGCGCTTTTCTTCCTGTCTTCTTCAAAACAAAAAGTTGCATCGTGAATGACGTAAGCATGCTTCGGCCTGGTAAGTTAAGTGCAATGTGAGTGCAGGCCAGCGGGGGAGTGGGGAGGGGGGACAGTCGCGCTCGGGCACGGTACAAGGCAACCGTGCCTAGTGTGAGTGCACCCTAAGTGAACTTCTAAATTTGTATATCAGAGAAAGCCCTTTAAAAGGAATAACCGTTAATGGTACTGAAATGGTAATAAGTCAACTAGTTTACGACACTGTTTTATTTTTAAAAGGTTGCTGTAGCATTAGAGACTCTTAAGCCCTTTTCTAAAGCCTCAGGTCTTCGCCTTAACATTAACAAATGTGAACTACTTCCAGTTGGTAATTGCCTGGAATCCTTCATTTGTAATATTCTTGTAAGAGAGAGTGTTGCTTATTTGGGAGTTAAAATAATCAAAGATGATAAAATTAGATGCTCCTCCAATTTTCTTCCGATTATTGAAAAGACACGTAAGGTGTTGAATCATTGGTTGCAAAGAGATTTATCACTCAAAGGCAGAGTTCTGCTCACTAAAGCAGAAGGCATCTCTCGATTGTCATATGCTGCTCAATTTCTGTTGACAAACACACATGTAAATTACAAACCCGATTCCAAAAAAGTTGGGACACTGTACAAATTGTGAATAAAAACAGAATGCAATGATGTGGAAGTTTCAAATTTCAATATTTTATTCAGAATACAACATAGATGACATGTATCATTTTAAGGGGAAAATAAGTTGATTTTAAATTTCATGGCATCAACACATCTCAAAAAAGTTGGGACAAGGCCATGTTTACCACTGTGTGGCATCCCCTCTTCTTTTTACAACAGTCTGCAAACGTCTGGGGACTGAGGAGACAAGTTGCTCAAGTTTAGGAATAGGAATGTTGTCCCATTCTTGTCTAATACAGGCTTCTAGTTGCTCAACTGTCTTAGGTCTTCTTTGTCGCATCTTCCTCTTTATGATGCGCCAAATGTTTTCTATGGGTGAAAGATCTGGACTGCAGGCTGGCCATTTCAGTACCCGGATCCTTCTTCTACGCAGTCATGATGTTGTAATTGATGCAGTATGTGGTCTGGCATTGTCATGTTGGAAAATCCAAGGTCTTCCCTGAAAGAGACGACGTCTGGATGGGAGTATATGTTGTTCTAGAACTTGGATATACCTTTCAGCATTGATGGTGCCTTTCCAGATGTGTAAGCTGCCCATGCCACACGCACTCATGCAACCCCATACCATCAGAGATGCAGGCTTCTGAACTGAGCGCTGATAACAACTTGGGTTGTCCTTGTCCTCTTTAGTCCGGATGACATGGCGTCTCAGTTTTTCAAAAAGAACTTCAAATTTTGATTCGTCTGACCACAGAACAGTTTTCCACTTTGCCACAGTCCATTTTAAATGAGCCTTGGCCCAGAGAAAACGCCTGCGCTTCTGGATCATGTTTAGATATGGCTTCTTTTTTGACCTATAGAGTTTTAGCCGGCAACGGCGAATGGCACGGTGGATTGTGTTCACCGACAATGTTTTCTGGAAGTATTCCTGAGCCCATGTTGTGATTTCCATTACAGTAGCATTCCTGTATGTGATGCAGTGCCGTCTAAGGGCCCGAAGATCACGGGCATCCAGTATGGTTTTCCGGCCTTGACCCTTACGCACAGAGATTGTTCCAGATTCTCTGAATCTTTGGATGATATTATGCACTGTAGATGATGATAACTTCAAACTCTTTGCAATTTTTCTCTGAGAAACTCCTTTCTGATATTGCTCCACTATTTTTCGCCGCAGCATTGGGGGAATTGGTGATCCTCTGCACATCTTGACTTCTGAGAGACACTGCCACTCTGTTCCTGGCTCTTTTTATACCCAATCATGTTGCCAATTGACCTAATAAGTTGCAAATTGGTCCTCCAGCTGTTCCTTATATGTACATTTAACTTTTCCGGCCTCTTATTGCTACCTGTCCCAACTTTTTTGGAATGTGTAGCTCTTATGAAATCCAAAATGAGCCAATATTTGGCATGACATTTCAAAATGTCTCACTTTCAACATTTGATATGTTATCTATATTTTATTGTGAATAAAATATAAGTTTATGAGATTTGTAAATTATTGCATTCCTTTTTTTATTCACAATTTGTACAGTGTCCCAACTTTTTTGGAATCGGGTTTGTAATTGACAGCATGTTGACACAATTTCTGTGGAAAAACAAAATTCACTATATTAAGAAATCCGTAATTCTGAATTCATATGATAAAGGTGGTCTGAATTTTATCGATTTTGGCTCTCTAAACAGTAACTTTAAAATTAAAAAGACAATATCTTCAAAATCCTTAATCTGTTTGGAATATAATTCCTCAGTTTATTTTCTCTCATTTGGGTGGTTTAGAATTCTTTTAATGTGTAATTATAAAATAGAAAAACTTCCAATTAAACTTTCTAAATTTTACCAACAAGTACTTGCTACATGGAGTCTTATTTATAAACACAGCTTTTGCCCTCAAAGTTTTCTTATCTGGAATAACGCCAATATTTTGTATAGAAATAAGTATTTATTTTTTCACAATTAGTTTAGTAACTGGTTGTTATTAGTGAATCAGTTATTTAATAATGAAGGGACTTTGCTTACGTTTGAAGACTTTATCTCAAGATACAATATATCTGTTACATTAAAAGAATTCAAGGTGCTTACCAGGGCCATACCTGCAGGTGTAAATATGCTGTTCAAAAGCAGTGTATATACATCAGCACTTTCTGTCTGTCCTCCTAGACCTGAACATACCTCAGTCGGCTCTATCTGTTTCTCTGGGTTAAAGCCTAATAATTACAAAATTAGATTCTTGTTTCTTAAAAAAATGTTTCTACTGGAACAATATCTTTAATAATGTAGATTGGTCTTGTTGTGGCAATTTTCAACTATCACTGAATAAGAGACAAACCTTTTTCAATTTCAATAAATGGTTTATTCTTTTGCAAAAGAAGAGTCAACAGTCATACAATCATCTCAGGCCACATCCACACGAAGCCAGAGCTTTCCCTATCCAATCTTTTTTCCCCTTGTCTCAAGAAATATCTGCGTACACGCGAAACCACTGAAACCGACTCAAAACGATGTAGTATACATGCCAGACCAGTATGTGGCGCTGTAATTCTGCCACAGAAATACACTAAAAAAAAACGGAGAAGAAGAGTTGTAGCTAGAAGGGGTACAGCAATGGTCGGAAGTGAGGCAAAATCTCACGATAAAATAACAATAAATAAATTTGCTACTTACCATATTGTGTTTTATTAACGCCTACACCTACCCTAAACCTACCCTTACAATAATGCAAATACAATAATAAATTACGCAATATTGATGTGCGCGTGCCCAGTGGCCGTAGCTGTATCCCTTCTAGTCTTTACCGCGCTGGACGTGGTGTGATGACATCACCGTTTCACAAAATATACGGATTGGCTGTACACACGAAAACGCAAGGGTGTCGGTTTCAGATTTATCCACTCTGGGACCCAGTTTCAAAAAATACCGGTTTCAGGTTCCTAAAACGCCGGATCCGTCTGGACGAAAAGCTGATACGATACAAAATTTTTACGTATAAAGCTAAACGCGTCTCTGTGTGGACGGGGCCTCAATGGCTGCAGAGTGCTTTCTGCAGTTGAAAACATTTCCCCCCTTCTTATACCCTCTCTGACCTCAAGGTTTCTTCTGTTAATTTCCACACATGGTGAGCACTACAAAAACAACCCCATATTTCATACTCCTTTACTCCTGGACCCTCAGATTTAGGTGCATGGTAACCACATCTCCCCAGTTATCTCCCCGATTCTCATTCTTTGAGGCCCCCACCCATATTTTATTCTTCCCCTGCTGATTTTTAACTCAATTCATGCATAACATAATATTCTTTATATATATATACACTTACCTAAAGGATTATTAGGAACACCTGTTCAATTTCTCATTAATGCAATTATCTAATCAACCAATCACATGGCAGTTGCTTCAATGCATTTAGGGGTGTGGTCCTGGTCAAGACAATCTCCTGAACTCCAAACTGAATGTCAGAATGGGAAAGAAAGGTGATTTAAGCAATTTTGAGCGTGGCATGGTTGTTGGTGCCAGACGGGCCGGTCTGAGTATTTCACAATCTGCTCAGTTACTGGGATTTTCACGCACAACCATTTCTAGAGTTTACAAAGAATGGTGTGAAAAGGGAAAAACATCCAGTATGCGGCAGTCCTGTGGGCGAAAATGCCTTGTTGATGCTAGAGGTCAGAGGAGAATGGGCCGACTGATTCAAGCTGATAGAAGAGCAACTTTGACTGAAATAACCACTCGTTACAACCGAGGTATGCAGCAAAGCATTTGTGAAGCCACAACACGCACAACCTTGAGGCGGATGGGCTACAACAGCAGAAGACCCCACCGGGTACCACTCATCTCCACTACAAATAGGAAAAAGAGGCTACAATTTGTACGAGCTCACCAAAATTGGACAGTTGAAGACTGAAAAAATGTTGCCTGGTCTGATGAGTCTCGATTTCTGTTGAGACATTCAGATGGTAGAGTCAGAATTTGGCGTAAACAGAATGAGAACATGGATCCATCATGCCTTGTTACCACTGTGCAGGCTGGTGGTGGTGGTGTAATGGTGTGGGAGATGTTTTCTTGGCACACTTTAGGCCCCTTGGTGCCAATTGGGCATCGTTTAAATGCCACAGCCTACCTGAGCATTGTTTCTGACCATGTCCATCCCTTTATGACCACCATGTACCCATCCTCTGATGGCTACTTCCAGCAGGATAATGCACCATGCCACAAAGCTCGAATCATTTCAAATTGGTTTCTTGAACATGACAATGAGTTCACTGTACTAAAATGGCCCCCACAGTCACCAGATCTCAACCCAATAGAGCATCTTTGGGATGTGGTGGAACGGGAGCTTCGTGCCCTGGATGTGCATCCCACAAATCTCCATCAACTGCAAGATGCTATCCTATCAATATGGGCCAACATTTCTAAAGAATTCTTTCAGCACCTTGTTGAATCAATGCCACGTAGAATTAAGGCAGTTCTGAAGGCGAAAGGGGGTCAAACACAGTATTAGTATGGTGTTCCTAATAATCCTTTAGGTGAGTGTGTATATATATATATATATATATATATATATGTATGTATGTATGTATGTATATATATGTATGTATAAATATATATATGTGTGTGTATGTATGTATGTATGTATATATATGTGTGTATATATATGTTTATATATGTATGTATATATAAACATACACACATATGTGTGTGTGTGTGTGTGTGTGAACACAGAAATACACATGCATAATGATTAAAATGAATTTTTTCTTTTATAGTTAAATTTTTCCTCCACAGTCTCAAGTTTGGTCATTACCTCAAAAATTCCTCCTTACAAATAAGGTTAAGGAAATATCATTTAAATTAATTCATAGAGTTTATCCTACAAAATAATTTCTACAAAGATTTAAGATTGATATCGATTTAAAATGCTCTTTTTGTGAAGACTACACTGAAACAATTTCTCATTTGTTTTGGTCCTGTCAATATACCCAGCATTTTTGGAATAATGTGAAGGTTTTCATTGCTGATAATCTTTTAAAAACATTTTCTTTATCTTATAAACATGTGATTTTGGGTTATTATATTAAAGAACGCTCTTTAAAGGATGTCGGTTTTATTATAAATTTTATTTTATTTTTATGTAAATTTCACATTCATAAATTCAAGTTTACAAAAGGCAAACCTGTTTTTATAGTCCTTGAAAAAGAGATTAAAATGTTTATAGATGTGATGTCAAAATCTAAAAATAGTAAAGCAGTTAAAACGATTAATATATGCTCCTCCTTAAACATTTTCACATAAAATTATATAATGGTGCTTACATGCAAAGTATATTTTCTGTTTTAACATTACATTGTAATATAAATATATGTATAATATATATTTGTATGTAAACTGATGCTTATGTACCCTCTCTTCTTTATATATATATATATATATATATATATATATATATATATATATATATATATATATAAATTTTCTTGTTCCTTCATGTTGAGGCATGTGAAATGTGTTTTGTTATACAGTGAGATATGGCTTTGTACATGCTTTTTGTTGAAAATAAAGCATTTAAAAATAGTGGTTGCCTGAAATCAGTTCTACATAGTTAAAAATGACATAAATTTACCTAAAGGCACAGGGTCATCAGGACACAGTAGTCTATAGTCAGAGGTAACAGAAAGACCTTTATTGCCAAGTATGTTTGCACAGAAAAGGAATTTGTTGTAAGTTAACAAAAGGAGCTTTCCAGTAAACAGAAACAATGACGGCAGTACACTAGACCTATAACAGTACAATAAAATACACAGATAGTGTGTACATGGTTGTATGCACATGTATGCTTCATATAGCAGAACAGAATATAATTTTCATGAAATACATGTCAGCAAGTGTTTACAGCATCTCGTCCTGTAGACAGCCTGCCAAAAAGCACAAGTGTTTAGATTCAATAATAAGTATTTAATATAGGGGGAGTATGATTTGGGCATGATTTATGATTATCACATTGCTTGTGTGATATCCATTGGCTCGCCTTCATGGTTTAAAACCCCATATTATCGAAATAATAATAATAATATATTATAAATATATATATTAAAATAATTACACATAATATGATATATGTGACCCCAATATCATTCCATGCTTTGTATAATAACATATACAGCTTATTAAACAACATAATAAAGACAACCTGCAGAATTTTCTATTCAAATACATGGAAATAAAACCACTTACAAAGAAGCACTAAAAACACATAACCCCTACTGAACAGTGGCGGGACTTTTATTTTGGTTTGGTGGTGTGACGTCATAAGGCTGCACCGCACTCCTGCATCTGTTGTGATTCGACTTAAGAAAGGTTTGTGTTTAAAGCATTTTTTAGTTAAAACGATAGAAACAGTTCAATCAACTTTAAAGTTTTACAAACGATGCACAATAACAGTATGAGAACACGAGTTACAGAAAAGATGCGTCTTATTTCGCTCCCTATTATCGTGAATCAGTTTATAGTAAACACTGGCGAGTAGTGATGAGAGAAACGGAGCTTTTCGAAACTCCGAGTCAATTGAACCAAATGCTTCGCTAAACGATTCAGTGATTCGAAGCGCGGGAATCACCACACACTGACGAGACATCCTGTTCTAAAGAATGTAACTACAAGGAGAACAAACATGTGTAATGACAACTTCAACAAATCACAAATGTTGTCATGAATGGCTAATCGATTAAATGTGATATACAAATCATAAATACCTAAATATGAAGTATCTATATAAATTCGTTGTGCTAGTTTTGAGTGTTTTTTTAGTGTAATCGGGTGATTTAAGTCCATTAATTCTCACTCTGACTGACTCTGCAGTCACAAAGCAGTGATTATCGCACATCTTAACTATAAAAAAAACCCTAAACAATTACACTTGCAACAAATACATGTGCAGAATACACATACTTTCTGCTTAAAATAAGCCTAAAATGCAAAATAAGACCAATTAAGGATAGTAAGAGTTATTTTCAAGCACAAACGTAACAAAACATTTGAAGCAAATTGTTAAATAGTTTTATTTATCATATTTATGTTTTATTTTTGTAATGTGTTTTTAAGTCATGTTATAATATTGTTTTGAACTGCTTGTTATTTACAATGGTTACTATTAACTGTTTTCATTGTTGTTGTTTTTTGTTTGTTTTTTTGCGGGTGCGTTGAATTGCATTAAATCCAGACCAAAAATCCTAATAATCAAACTAAAATCATAATAATTATTAATGTTAATAATAATATAGGGAGCCCACAGCAACAACAACAAAACATTCAAAAATGTATTGTCCCTGTTTTTTAATTAAAATATAACAAATGAGATTTTAGTGATATTTTGACCACTTAAATAGGAAATGTCCCCGGTTTCCATTTCAGAAATCTGGTCACCTTATCCTGGTGAAGCGACTGGGATCCACAATATTATAAAGATGGCGTTTATTAAAGAGGAGAGTGAAGACGTGAAGATTGAAGAAACATTCAGAGTGAAACAAGAAGATACTGAGGAACAAAGAAAGAAAGAGGAGATTAAAGAAGCATTCAAAGTGAAACATGAAGATTCTGAGGAACAAACAATGTCAGTGTTTATTAAAGAGGAGATTGAAGAAACATGCAGAGTAAAACAAGAAGATACGGAGGAACAAACAAAGAAGGCGTTTATTAAAAAGGAGAATGAAGACATAAAGGTTGAAAAAACATTCAGAGTGAAACAAGAAGAAACTGAGGAACAAACAGGTTGGTTTCATTCTCAAAGCTGAACTCAGAGAGAGATACAGTTTTTGTGAATCATCAGTAAAAATAGTGTCTTCTGAACTACGTTCAGTTTAGCAGAGAAACAGTATTTGTGAAGAATTTCTGTATATTATAAATTATACAGAATGAAGCAATACCATTTACACATCTATACAGTAGTTTGATATGAGCACATCTGAAAAATAGTGGAGGACGCAGAGTGAGCTGCTGTAAGAAAAGTGCATAATCCAATATGCCATAAGCAGATCATTTGTAACTTTAATAAGCAGTATATGCACTATGATGGGGCTTATATTTGTCTTCACAAATACTGTTTCTCTGCAATACTGAACATAGTTCAGAAGATATCATTTTTTTTTCTGACATCTTAGACATAAATGGTAGATTTGAGATCAGTCAACAACCAAGCAGTTGTCCTGGGCCAAACTCTGTTCTTGATAAAGCCTGGGATACACTGCACGATTTTAGCAATATAAGATCATTACAAATCACACTGTGCCACATGGATCTATTAAACTTGAATATGACATGTATGTAGACCAGGGGTCTTCAACGTTTTCAGGGCAAGGACCCCTTAGGCAATAGAGACATGGAGCAGGGACCCCCGATACAAAATGTGTCAAACAGAGCTACATATACAGTGGGGAGAACAAGTATTTGATACACTGCCGATTTTGCAGGTTTTCCTACTTACAAAGCATGTAGCGGTCTGTAATTTTTATTAGGTACTCTTCAACTGTGAGTGACGGAATCTAAAACTAAAATCCAGAAAATCACATTGTATGATTTTTAAATAATTAATTAGCATTTTATTGCATGACATAAGTATTTGATCACCTACCAACCAGTAAGAATTCCGGCTCTCACAGACCTGTTAGTTTTTCTTTAAGAAGCCCTCCTGTTCTCCACTCATTACCTGTATTAACTGCACTTGTTTGAATTCGTTACCTGTATAAAAGACACCTGTCCACACACTCAATCAAACAGACTCCAACCTCTCCACAATGGCCAAGACCAGAGAGCTGTGTAAGGACATCAGGGATAAAATTGTAGACCTGCACAAGGCTGGGATGGGCTACAGGACAATAGGCAATCAGCTTGGTGAGAAGGCAACAACTGTTGGCGCAATTATTAGAAAATGGAAGAAGTTCAAGATGACGGTCAATCTCCCTCGGTCTGGGGCACCATGCAAGATCTCACCTCGTGGGGCATCAATGATCATGAGGAAGGTGAGGGATCAGCCCAGAACTACACGGCAGGACCTGGTCAATGAGCTGAAGAGAGCTGGGACCACAGTCTCAAAGAAAACCATTAGTAACACACTACGCCGTCATGGATTAAAATCCTGCAGCGCACGCAGGGTCCCCCTGCTCAAGCCAGCGCATGTCCAGGCCCGTCTGAAGTTTGCCAATGACCATCTGGATGATCCAGAGGAGGAATGGGAGAAGGTCATGTGGTCTGATGAGACAAAAATAGAGCTTTTTGGTCTAAACTCCACTCGCCGTGTTTGGAGGAAGAAGAAGGATGAGTACAACCCCAAGAACACCATCCCAACCGTGAAGCATGGAGGTGGAAACATCATTCTTTGGGGATGCTTTTCTGGAAAGGGGACAGGACGACTGCACCGTATTGAGGGGAGGATGGATGGGGCCATGTATCGCGAGATCTTGGCCAACAACCTCCTTCCCTCAGTAAGAGCATTGAAGATGGGTCGTGGCTGGGTCTTCCAGCATGACAACGACCCGAAACACACAGCCAGGGCAACTAAGGAGTGGCTCCGTAAGAAGCATCTCAAGGTCCTGGAGTGGCCTAACAGAAAATCTTTGGAGGGAGCTGAAAGTCCGTATTGCCCAGCGATAGCCCCGAAACCTGAAGGATCTGGAGAACATCTGTATGGAGGAGTGGGCCAAAATCCCTGCTGCAGTGTGTGCAAACCTGGTCAAGAACTACAGGAAACGTATGATCTCTGTAATTGCAAACAAAGGTTTCTGTACCAAATATTAAGTTCTGCTTTTCTGATGTATCAAATACTTATGTCGTGCAATAAAATGCAAATTAATTACTTAAAAATCATACAATGTGATTTTCTGGATTTTTGTTTTAGATTCCGTCACTCACAGTTGAAGAGTACCTATGATAAAAATTACAGACTTCTATATGCTTTGTAAGTGGGCAAACCTGCAAAATTGGCAGTGTATCAAATACTTGTTCTCCCCACTGTATATACACACACACACACATATATATACACACATATATGCCTATAGATTGATACAAATATTTTATTCATTCTATTAGTCTGCATTTACATCATGTATCGATTTTGACATGCCATATTTTTGTCCCATGCTATTTATCACTGACAATTGCAATTTCGAGAGTGAATCACGCATTATGTAGACGTTACTTCCAAAACTTTGCAGCTTGTAATTGGCCGTCGTTCTCTTAGCGGCATGAAAAACAATACTTTTATTCAATGGATTATAGCTATATAGCCTCGAAAGCACAAAATAATGCTCACTTTACAATCACAATTAAGCTGTCACTCATCTCAGTTCACGATCTCACAGCGTTTTATCAAAATCAGTAGAGTTGTCTACACTGAATAATGAATCTCTTACTTACATCGTGTCTTTGTTAATGAGAGAATTCACGAGAGCGAGCAGAACTCAGTATTGAATAAAAACTCTGGTGTTTTTAGCGGTGAGTGGATTCTAACTTAAACACCTCTGATTGGCCATTGTGTTCTAGAGATCAACAAGCATGTCTATGATTGGCTACATTTCCCACCGCTGCAAAACAAGCTGTGAATAGGAACATTTCACGTTCTCCAGAGCACAAACTCAAACGCAATGTTTGCCAAATCTGTTTCGCCAATAATATTATACTATTACAGTATCAACGGAGGGTGCTCTGCTTCCGTTTCAGGGTGCTTATATTTGAATTTGACTTTGTGATGTTTTTCCCCGTGTTATAATTTTATTATCAAAATTATTTGTGATCAAACATTAATTGGCGGACCCCTGGTTGAAGACCCATGATGTAGACTGTACAATGACACCTATTGACTTCTAGGCTACAGTGCAAGTTTCTATAGAAGAATAAAACATCATCAGCATGTGCTAGTGGTAAACAAAAAGACCATGATGATGAATCACACTTTGGCAGTTGAAGTTTTTATGTGTGCTGAAAAAGAGGACGCGGTGAAAAAGGAAGGGAAAAGAGCTTGAGGAAAGCAGTTTTAAGTTTTAGCGCCATTTCGCATTGATTTTATGTCGCATTTTTATTGGCTAGTCAGTAGACGTAGGTCGTAGCAGCACAACACTGTGCGATGATCACGCTGAATTTCTGACACTGTCAGAAAATGATCATAGGCTATCTTTGGTCTCAAGATTGTGAAAACGGCCATCTTTGAACCTCTTCCACTGTACGACATTGGACCAACGATTAGGAGCCACGATCACAGATGGCAATCTTTCATCTGGGACAGCCGAAAATTGTGCAGTGTGTCCCAGGCTCTAAGGGATTAAAATCTGCCAAGCTTGAACATTTTTAGGACATAAAGAAAGTGAAGAGCTAACAATATTAAAAAGAGGTTCTGAGGTTATATGTTATGCATTACATCAGTGCTTCTCATCCCTGATCCTGATGTACCACCACCAGTACACGTTTGGGATGTTTCTCTCATCTGATGCAACCATTTCATGTCTTGAATTCTCTACTAATAAGCTGGTGAGTTCAATCAGGTGTGTTTGACTAGGGAGACATATTTGGGAGTACTCCAGGAACAGGGCTGGGAAACATTGCTTTACATGTCTAAATATTTTAATTTAATGTCTGATACTGTACCATTTAATTGGGGTTAACTTTTATTGTTTTCAACTTAGACCTGATGATGCTGAAAGAGGAGAGTAAAGTACTGAATGAATGGGAAGAGAAAGAACAATATGAGAAACATCATGATTTCATAACTAGAGAAAAATATTTTAGTTGCTCACAGACTGAAAAGACTTCCTCACAAGGAAGAGCTGAAAAAACAGAAGCTAGAAGTTCTCTCACCTTTCAGTGTGGAGAGAGTTTCAATGAACATGGAAACTTTACAGTTCACACTGGAGGGAAGCCTTTCATCTGCCAACAGTGTGGAAGGAGTTTTGCACACCAAGGATCGCTTATTGACCACATGAGAGTTCACACCGGAGAGAGGCCTTTCATCTGCCAACAGTGTGAAATAGGTTTCACCCAAAAAGGAAGCCTTAAAAGGCACATGAAAATTCACATGGGAGAAAAGCCGTACACCTGCAAACTGTGTGGAAAGAGTTTCACGCAAAAAGGAATCCTTAAAAGGCACATGAGTATTCACACTGAAGAGAAGCCTTACATATGCCTTCATTGTGGAAAATGTTTCAACCTAAAAGGAAACCTCAACCAACACAAGAGAACACATTTTGGAGAGAAGCCTTGCACATGTCCTCAGTGTGGAAAGAGTTTTGATCAACATGTAAGCCTTAAAGGGGACTTGTTATGCAAAATTGACCTTTAAGTGATATTTCAACATATTTATGTGTTGTGTGTACACAACCACTCTAGTAGTAAAATCCACCCACTCCCTTTTTATGCTCTCCAAAAATGCCGTTTTGGAATGCTGTCTTTTGTGATGTCGCAAAAGGGTTAAGCCATGTCCATGTCCAATGGTGTTAAGAAACAAAGTACAAATATTTTGTTACTGTACTGTACTTTTTTTGAGTGTTGAAGCTTTTACTTTACTACATTTTCAAGCTTAATAAATATTTTTTACTCTGGCAAATCTTGTCACCCTGATTTTCCAAATGGTTTCATTATTTTCAAAAAGAAAGAACTGAGAAGCAGCGTGTAGGCAGCGCTCAGCGGGTGAGTGCACTGCATTGTTGCCATGTCCTCATATTATAAGCGACTCAGGGATGAAAGTCAATCGGGAGCACCGGGACTTATCCCAATGGGCCGATAATTCAATTTAAGTGCTGCTATTTAATTCACCACATGAAACATACCATACTCCAAATGTTCCAAAGTGTGACAAAATGGTAATTAAAACAAGCAGTGCATCCGCCAGCTGCAGAGCTGAAACTGACAAACTATTAGTGTAAAAACATTTTTGTAAACTGAAATAAAATAAAAAAATCATAATAAATGAAAATCTAAAAACTAACTGAAATAAAATTATAATCGTAAAAAAATAAGTTTTTCGTAATTAATAAGCTCTTTACTGTGGCGGAAAATCTGACATGTGGCTGTTTAGGGAAATGTCTGTATATGGCGCTACATGCGTGTGAAGTTAGCCGAGGCGATTAACCGCTGTCCTGTGAAGGACCGAAACGTAGAACGCATCGCTAGTCTCAAGCAGCTGTTCACAAAGAATGCGTTTGTGGCAGTGGAATGGGAAATGACACAATGTTATGAGACGCCAGTTGAACTTCTTTTAACTTGAGCGCAACGTTTTTAGAATGCCTTTCACGAGAGACGCGGGTGCAACAGCAAAACAAGTCCAAGATTCATCTTTAATATGAGTTTTATTATTAAGATGTCTGCACAAGGGTTAACTCTTATCACTAAAACTAAATACTAAAACTGAAGCTATAAAAACTAAATAGAATCTGTTCGCAATAAATACTAAACTAAAACTAGCAAAACTAAAACTAAACTGAAATTTATAGCAAAATTGAAAACAATATTAAAATAACTCATTTAAAAATGCAAAACTAGAATAACCTTGGTGTGCAGTGCTGACAGACTTTGCGTCTGCGCCAATCTAACCAGTGAACATCATGGGAATTGTTCGACCCATTTGAATTTGAGACTTGTATGATATGAAAAGGTAAATTATATGTTAAAACTAGTATAGGAAACTGCAAATGTAAATTATATTATTGAATTTCGAGGCCCACTGTCCTGCAGAGTTTAGCTCCAACCTTGATCAAACTCACCTGCCTGTAGCTTTCTAGTAATCCTGAAGAGCTTAATTAGCTGGTTCAGGTGTGCTTGATTAGGGTTGGAGCTAAAATCTGCAGGACAGTGGGTCTTGAGGACCAGGGTTGAGAATGCCTGATTTAAATGATCCTTTTGCTCTAAACGTTGCACATGTTGTATGGAAAATGTACATTTAAATTAAGAAATGCATTGCCATTTTGCATATTACATTTCAGATTGAATATTGCTTCCCATATGCCGATGCCAACCAAGACTTCTGGGCTGCTCAAAACTGTTGTGAAAAAACTTTCAGGTTCAGCATTCTTCAACATGCCTGTCATGGGAGCTGTTTCTTTGCCCCTTGCTAGGACCTTATTGGTCATGTCTTGGCCCCACATGATTTACACTGTTTGGCCCAAGAGCTCAGAAATATTCAGAGCCTCTAGGGCATTTTCTGCTTCACGGTGATGTTCAAAGGTCACAAAACCATATCCACGAGACCGCCGGTTATTGTAATTCTGCACACGTGCAAAGAAAGAATGGGTCCGAATGGGTGGAATATTGTATGGAACACTTGTCCGGTCACATCTGGGTGCAAGTTATTCACAAGCAATGAGGACCCCTGGTCTCTTGGTTGACCGTTGTCCCCACCTGAAAACCAATTGTAGGATGCTGCCATTTCGATTGTCCTTCAAAGAAGATTATGACATTGCAACATGTCGCCATCGCCATATTGCAATTCCCACAAATTCCACTGAATTAATAGAGAAAACATTACCTAACGAATCACTGTTTTTATATCTGAATTCTCCCTGTAAATTCTTACAGCGTAAACCTCGCAGCATGTAAATGGTTGTTTGTTTAAAGTGGTGTAATTAAAAAGTTACATTCATATTCATTAGAGTAGCAAACATCTGGTCTACGGACGTACGAGATACCTCAACATATGCATTACAAATGTTAAAGTGCTCATCTAAATACAGAGTTATGCTTTGAAAGGTATGTTCATACAGCTTAATTTGCTTTGTACAGTTATTCACTGTGGTTAGGCCTATACTTATGTTGTGTTGTATTGATTTCATGGTCAAAGTAAAATAGCTGGCATTAGCGAGGAAAGTTTTGATGGCATTTACTTTTCCATATGATGTTTTATAGCAGGGCGCTGCTTTGTTTAGAGGTAACTGAGGCAACAGCTATATTCTGCCATCTACTGTCAAAGAGTTAATTTGCATTTTCATTCCGCATGTCTGCTGTTTTTGTTCAGACCAATGTGAAGCTAATGTGCGTGAGAGATGTAGAATAATAAGGTATTTAGAATAATATATAAGCATATAAAAAAAAAAAAAAAAAAAAAACCTTTACCTACAACTATATTGCCCATTCTTAATCCGTAGGGTTTAATATGGAGTTGGCCCACCCTTTGCAGCTATAACAGCTTCAACTCTTCTGGGAAGGCTTTCCACAAAGTTTAGGAGTGTGTTTATGGGAATTTTTGACCATTCTTCTAGAAGCGCATTTTTGAGGTCAGGCAGTGATGTTGGACGAGAAGGCCTGGCTTGCAGTCTCCGCTTTAATTCATCCCAATAATTCCACCATAATCCCCCCTCCACCAAACTTTACACTTGGCACAATGCAGTCAGGCAACCGCCAAACCCAGACTCGTCCATCAGATTGTCAGACAGAGAAGCGTGATTCGTCACTCCAGAGAATACGTCTACAGTGCTCTAGAGTGGTGGAGTGCTTTACACCACTGCATCTGACGCTTTGCATTACACTTGGTGATGTAAAGCTTGGATGCAGCTGCTCGGCCATGGAAACCCATTCCATGAAGCTCTCTACACACTGTTCTTGAGCTAACCTGAAGGCCACGTGAAGTTTGGAGGTCTGTAGCTATTGACTCTGCAGAAAGTTGGCAATTTCTGCGCACTGTGCACCTTAGCATGCGCTGACCCTGCTCTGTGATTTTACGTGGCCTACCACTTCGTAACTGAGTTGCTGTTGTTCCCAATTGCTTCCACTTTGTTATAATACCACTAACAGCTGACCGTGGAATATTTAATAGTGAGGAAATTTCACGAATGGATTTATTGCAAAGGTGGCAACCTATCACGGTACCACACTTGAATTCACTGAGCTCCTGAGAGCGACCCATTCTTTCACAAATGTTTGTAGAGGCATCTGCATGCCTAGGTGCTTGATTTTATACACCTGTGGCCATGGAAGTGATTGGAACACCTGAATTCAATGATTTGAAGGGGTGTCCCAATACTTTTGGCAATATAGTGTATATAGAATATATTGGTCAATAAAAAGTAGGGATGCACAATATATCGGCCAACATATCGTTATCGGCCGATAAATGCTCATTTTTTATGTTATCGCCATTGATCCGATAAGAAAATTTAGATTAAAAGGGAGTTTTGAAAACAAAGGAAGTTGAGGGAAGGATGGATGGGGCCATGTATCGCGAGATCTTGGCCAACAACCTCCTTCCCTTAGTAAGAGCATTGAAGATGGGTCGTGGCTGGGTCTTCCAGCATGACAACGACCTGAAACACACAGCCAGGGCAACTAAGGAGTGGCTCCGTAAGAAGCATCTCAAGGTCCTGAAGTGGCCTAGACAGTCTCCAGACCTGAACCCAATAGAAAATCTTTGGAGGGAGCTGAAAGTCCGTATTGCCCAGCGACAGCCCGAAACCTGAAGGATCTGGAAAAGGTCTGTATGGAGGAGTGGGCCAAAATCCCTGCTGCAGTGTGTGCAAACCTGGTCAAGAACTACAGGAAACGTATGATCTCTGTAATTGCAAACAAAGGTTTCTGTACCAAATATTAAGTTCTGCTTTTCTGATGTATCAAATACTTATGTCATGCAATAAAATGCAAATTAATTACTTAATCATACAATGTAATTTTCTGGATTTTTGTTTTAGATTCCGTCACTCACAGTTGAAGAGTACCTATGATAAAAATTACAGACTTCTACATGCTTTGTAAGTGGGCAAACCTGCAAAATCGGCAGTGTATCAAATACTTGTTCTCCCCACTGTATGTATAGGTATGTATGGTACCAGTGGTTGAAAACACTGAATAGTTGTTGTATATGACAAGTGCTCACAGTGGTCTCTGGCTCCATGCCAGCCAAAGCGCAAGAGCACATTTGAATTTAGCAGTTGATCACGTGATGCACTAAATGTTTTAATCACACTGGTGTGATCATACGCTCCAGGGACCAGCCAAGACTGATCACACCGGTGTGACCGTATGTGCGAAAGGGTTAAATTGTTTTTAAAAAATACATATTTTGTAAAAGGGGGAAATCTATTTGGACTACTTCCAGTGTGTAAAGGTCATTGCAGGTGCTGGTTGATCTGAGGGGTGCATGGTGAGTACATTCTTATTTATTTTCTTGAAGTTAGCTAAATTTCATGTGTCGCACTTTATTAGTCTGTGGTGTTATCTTCCAAAATGTCCCCTGATCTTGAAATCATCATGATGGCAGCCTCCATTTTAGAAAAGTCTGGATTTAGGCTAATTTGTCTGTGGTGTTACTGTCTTTCCTGGTAACACCACAGACTCTATAGTAACTCCACAGACAATATACAACCAGAAATTTTGTATTTTTAATAAAACACATAGGACATTCATAATCATATAATTGTATCTCTCTTGTCAGGTATGGCAAGATTAACTGCTGCTGAAAAGCAGCGTCTTTACAGACAGCGCAGAGATGCAGACCCAGTTCAAAGAGCAGAGTTCCTTCAAAAGATACAGCTGACCTATTTAAAAAAACATTAAGTGTGGAAAAAAAAAAAAAAGACTGAAAATAGGAGATCTCCCAGAGAGGGGAAAGAGAGCAGGACATTTTTTCAGCTGATTTGAACTGGTTTATGCTGGTCGTGAGCTGGTTTAAGCTGGTCCTGAGCTAGAGCTAGTTTCTTAGGACCAGCACTTGACCAGCTTAAACCAGCTAAGGACCAGCTCAAACCAGCCATGCTTCAAAACATACCTAACCAGCATATGCTGGTTTTTTCAACAGGGATGACAGAAATAAGTAAATCTGGTTTGTAATAAGTGAAGCTGGTAATTCTGTTTTTGGAGTTGTTTAATGACGTTGGAGCCTGATGTCAAACAAATGTTTACACGTCAACCAAATGTTAATTTTCAACCAAAATTTGACGTCCAAGCGACGTTGGAGTCCACGTCCAATAAAAGTTCTAGCTGGGGTGACCTCACATGGTGGCCATAGTTTGAGCATACAGTGAGTGTTCTGTGAGGTTACATTTTTAGATTACTCGGACCTCACATTGTGACCACATGGTGAGATCACTGAGACAAATTGTTGACTGGACTCTATAGCAATATAACTTTCATGGAAGGATTCATGGAAGCTTAGTTGGATGCAGATCCTCCGTTACTTTGTGGCTTCAGAATTCATCACTGTATTTGAAGTGTCGAATGGATGATTTTTCTATCAACATTCACAGGGTCAATGGCTTTACCAACAAAATCAACAATTGCTCCGACACTTTTCAAAACCTTCTCTTCTCTCCTTTGTCAACTCTCACAGCTGACGACAGAAGAGTCAGAAGTCTCTTAACTCATCCTCTCCAATCATCCTACTACCGGTCCACTTGATCCTATCCCCACTCACCTCCTTCAGGCCATTTCTTCTTCAGTTGTACCTGCACTCACTCACATCATCAACTCCACTCTTCACACTGGCACATTTCACACAGCATTTAAGCAGGCTCGGGTAACCCCACTGCTTAAGGAACCCTCTTTAAATCCAGAAAACTACAAACCGGTATCCCTTCTTCCATTCATTGCAAAAACACCTACAAGACAACCACTGGCTCTGCACCAATATACCTAAACTCGCTTGTTCAGACTTATACCCCCTCCAGAAGCTTGCGTTCTGCAAGTGAATGACGCCTCGTGGTGCCATCTCAAAGAGGCACTCTCATGGACGTTTTCCTGGACTGTTCCCACCTGGTGGAACAACCTGCCTATCTCAATTCGAGCAGCCGAGTCTGTAGCAATTTTCAAAAAACGTCTAAAGACACCTCTTTTCCAGCAGCACCTGACCAATTAAGACAAGCACTTACCTATTCTATTCATTTTCTTTTTAAAAAAACGTGTACTGGGCTAGACTAACAGACTTGTTACAGCACTTGCACGCTGTTGCCCCTTGTTGGTCTGATTGCTTCCATTTCTCTTCTCCTTTGTAAGTCGCTTTGGATAAAAGCGTCTGCTAAATGATTAAATGTAAATGTTTACTAAACTGTTGAATGTTGCTAGAGGATTGGCACGCGAGTAAACAATGAATGTGTTCTTGCCACTAAATCCATCTTTTCACCGTATTAGTTCATGAGAATGCTTTTGAAGGTGGATATGTTTTATGTTGCATCTTAGTGTCAACTCACAGAGATTTTATGAGAGTTAGAAAATAAGGCTAGATGTTTTATATTGCCTTGTTGTTCTGAACTAGAAAATTTGGTTTTGATTTAAGGTTTATTTTAATCTTATATGGAAATTCTTAAAGTTAGACAAAAATGTTGTAAATAAATTAGGTGTTTCATCATTACGCTCTTCCTGGTTCTTAACTAAATATATTTCCCCCCCACAAAACAGTCCTGTGTAATTAATACAATGACAATATCAAAGAGGATTTTTTATTTAAAGTGCCCCTATTATGGTTTTTCAAATATTCCCTTTCATGCAGTGTGTAATATAGTTGTTTGTGAATGTAAACTTTCTGCAAAGTTGTGAAGTCAAAAGTGCACGACAAATAAAGTTATTGTCTCCCAAAAGAAAGAATCGACTCTGAACCACCTTAACGAGTCTTTTTTTGTTTGAATCTTACTGCGTTATGGTTCTACGTCACTAGAAAAGACATTTGCATAACGCCCGCCTATGTTGTACGTTGTCCGCCCACGAAAAACTTGTCCCACCCTCAAACACGTCCTTTAACTGACGACTGCTTCTTACATCTCATAGTTCAATGTTGGATTCGCAAAGCATTTGCACTTGAAAGATGGGTCAGTACTCAGTTTATTTGGACCAGCTTGCTCCTCAGAATCACAACCTGTAAGTATGATTAATAGTTGATGTTCAAAATATGTAGTTTTGTGTTTTAAATTGTGCAAGTTTCCAGCTAACTGGCTAACTTACTTTATTACTGTCTTACTGAAATACTTCTGCTAATCAGCTATAATTACCTAAAACTGTGTCTATTAATGCAGATTGTCTGTCATTCTTACTACTTTGAGTGAAGATAAAGGATGGAGCAAGATTTGATTTACAAACTTTAATGTTACATCAGGGCTAACGTATGCACCATTATTAATACGGCTAATGATACAGTTCCTGTATGTGCAAAGCAATAAGGCCGCGTGTCCACCAAAGCGTTTTTAGCCAGCTGAAAACGCATTGCTGTGAGCGTTTGAGGATGCTTTGACAGCACAGCGTATTTTTCAGTTGAGACACTTTGCTTGCTATGATACGGAATATCCACGGAAGTGTTACTAGTATCTCGTTTCACAGATAGTTGGCTTCTGTATATAAAAATGCTGATACAATGTAAAGTGTTTGCTCTGGCTCTTTTAAATGATTTTGTTCTGTTATTATGCTTTTTAAAGTCATCTGTTGACATTGTACAAGCAGGATGTGGCGGTTGGTCGGTGTTGTATTTGTCCCGCCCCTCCTCCACTGTGATTGGTCAGCTGGGTAAAAAGTGACAGTGATGAGCGCTGCGTTTTACTCAAAGTTGAACATTCTTCAACTCTCTGAGTGCTCAGCGCTTGACCGTAAATAGGTGTAAAATGCGCCGCTTCCATTGAAAACCATTGGATACGCCAGCCAGCCGCGTGAAAAAACACTTTGGTGGACACGGCCTGAATTAGAAATATACACATGGGTTTGCTGATGGAGAGACACTTGTTAATGCTGATGTTGAGGAAATACAGCTGCAACATCTCAATGTACAACAAACTGGGTGAAAATTGAGAAACGTCCTACTCAAGTCTTCCTTGCGATGGAGGTTCAGGTTGAATAACTAGTTATTACAATGTTTTATCATCAGGCTCTCGCTCAAATTGACATGGTAAAATCAACACAATCGTTACTGTCTTTACAATGTGTACAATCGCTGAACTTCAGGAAGCCTCCAGAGCTGAGATTCATATAATGGGTTTTTTGTTTCTACGCGCTGTAACCGGTAGACCAATCACAACACTGCTATTTCCAGAATGGGCTTTCAAATGAAGTTTCAGGTCTCTTCGATATGTGAAACTCATATCGCACTGAAGACACATGAAAGGTTTCTCTCCAGTGTGAAGCCTCATGTGGACTTGAAAGTTTCCTTTTTCATTGAAACCTTTTCCACACTGTTGGCAGGTGAAAGGCTTCTCTCCAGTGTGAAGTCTCACGTGAACCTCAAGGTTTGATTTGCTTGAGCAAGTCCTTCCACAGTAATGGCACATGAAAGGCTTCTCTCCAATGTGACTTATTACATGCCACTCAAGGTGATTGCTGTCTGTGAAACTCCTTCCGCATTGTTGGCATTTAAAGCAGTTGTCTCTCGAGTGAAGCCTCATGTGGCCACGAAGGTTTAATTTACGTTTGAAACTCTTTCCACACTGATCACACGTGAAAGGCGTTTCTCCAGTGTGACCTCTTTTGTGGTCATTAAGCGTTCCTAGATGTGCAAAACTCTTTCCACACTGTTGGCAGATGTAAGGCTTCTCTCCAGTGTGAACTCTCATATGGACTTTAAGGTTTCCTTTTCCAGGGAAACCTTTTCCACACTGTTGGCAAGGGTAAGGGCTCTCTCCATTGTGAATTCTCATGTGAGCTTTAAGGTTTTCACGTTGGCTGAAACTCTTTCCACACTGAAAGCAGGTGAAATAACTTCTACCCCCCTTCTTTTGAGCTCTGTTTCGTGAGGAGGTCTTTTCAGTCTGTGAGCAACTAGGATAGTTTTCCCCAGTTATAAAATCATGTTTCTCTTCCTTTACATCATTCAGTTCTTGAATCTCCTCTTCCAGCGGCATCAGGTCTAAGGTGAAAACAGAAATACAAGTTTAAGCCCAATTAAATGGCACAAAATGACAAATGCATACTTGGAGAGCGCTCCACAAGATGTTTGTTTATACCATCTGGATAATCAATATTGATTTGGTGAATGCACATTTTAAACAGTTTATGATACAGGTAAGTAAATCACTGTTCTAAACTAATGAGCTGCTACACTGTATAACACGCCTAGGGGTGTGCGATATTGACAAAAAATGATATTTCGATATTTTGTGGGATTTTCTCGATAACGATAATTAGACGATATTTTGCTGAATGTGTTATTGTGCTGGTACCTTGGGAGGTTTAGGTCTGTTGTGGACAGTGACAGAAATCATTTTTTCCAAAAAGTTTAAATTGATTTTTACATTTTATGGGCATTTTTACCTTTATAAATTTATTTTTTAAACCTAATTATATGCATGCATCATCTTGTGTCAATTTCATACATTTAATAAACTGTAATTATAATAAGACGCAATAGGGCTGTTACCAATCAAATTAAATATCAACAAAATTCATCTTTGCAGTGCAGAGGAAACACAGAAGCTGCATCTAAAGTGGCATTTACATCATTTACACTGTTTAATGAGCTCAGAGGGACTAATGAATAACCTGCATAAATAATGTTTTGATGTTTTAAAACAAAACGCTTAATATTGATATTTGAAATTATTTAAAACATGAAAAGATACTTTAAATGTTAAATTAAACTGCCAGTAGGTGGCAGCAAGTCACTGTTAATGAGTGAGTCATTGAGATTTAACCAATTAATTCAAACGGCTGATTCATTCAGGAACGAAGCATTCGACAGTCTTAATTTATAGTCATTGAATCATTGATTCAACTGTTTTTTTCAAAAGTTGATTCATTCAGTAAGGAAATACCACGTGTTCCTCAAGAGAGCAATTGCAGTGGCTTTATTTGGAACTATTATCGTTGGCGAAATAGAGCAAAAACCGGCAATATGGTGTCTAAAATGTAAGTCACTTAATATTACCTTCTTGTTTAGTAAACTTGTATAAAATCAATATAACATTTGTTGTCATGCTGACACCTGGAGAAAAACTACACTCTTTGTGTGATATGTATTAACTATCTTAAATTATATAAATATAGACTAAATCACACAGTGAAAGTGTGCACTAGGGCTGGACCAGAATATTTGAATATTTGTTCGGTGGGTTGATATTCGATTTTCAATTTTGGGATTCGAATATTCGTTTTTTTCTCGCAAATCCGGCATCCCCCTCAAAACGGTTCTCATTCGCGCTTGAATATGTTTACACTATAAAATCTGGCGAAATACAATACTCTTTTTTTACAATTATCTTATATAGCCTAGCCGTTTTTAATAGGATGGACAGTTGAATAGGAACCCAACCTCGCTATACTTAACTATATTTGCTTCTTCTTAGCCTAAGTGTTCCCTGCAGCTGAGTATTCTCTGTCTAGAGCGCACAACTGCATGAGCTTATATGGAAGCGCATGCCTGAGCTTGCATTTTGGGTTAACCTGTGTTGGTTTGACATTGTGGAAAATAGAATAATAGAATCAAAATATATTAACCTTTTTACCCGTTAGGGATGTGACGGTGAGAAAATTTTCCCTCACCGTCACATCACAGTGCTCGTGCACTGTGTGGCCGTGAATGAATGACAGTGCGCATTTTAGTTTCGATTTAGAATTAGCGCCAATTCGGAGGCGGTTTGCTTGAATGGTGAGTTCATTAGCCTATTATTCTTAATGAGAAACATAACAACAAAACAGTACAATGACAAACTCCCTTAAATAGGCGCTTTTACATTACGTGTTGAAACCAAATCTTCCGCGATCATCTTGTCATTCAGCTCAGCTCCTCACTCTCGTGATGAATGAAATCTGACTCCTGCTGCTGGTCTGTGCTGCGACTCTCGTTCGGCTCACGCTTGCACGTTCAGTTTTTAATTGTAGTTAATCTGTTCTCTAACTGAACTAAATGATTTTTACTACTATAAAATATCAAAACGACGGTGGAGGCGTTGCCGTGGTGGGCAAGTGATGTAACAGGTGTTATGCCTGAACACTAACACCGACTATCGCAGCAAGCCTATTACCAGTTATTATCAATCTAAAGCGAAATATAGGAGCTTGTTACTGGGACGTAACAGACCTGTGTGTTTTGTATCACTAGTGCAGTGTCCGTTCTCGGAGCATATAAGCCCTGCCCGCGTGAGGCGTGCCGCTTCTCCAGATCCTGCCTTTATTAGAGCGAATAATCTGTTCAGCCCCTTCCCTCCGAAGCTTCGAATATTCGGTTTTGATTACTACCGAAGCTTCAAAGCTTAAAAAAAATGGTATTCGGACCAGCCCTAGTGTGCACTCTAATGCGCACCTGCACTAGTCTAATCTACAGGACATCAGTGTATGCATGCAGTTTCTGGGTGTGTGTGAGGCATATACTCGATAATGTCAGTTCTAAAAGAGTACAGAATCCCCTGATCAAAACACATGAAGAACATGCAGAAACAAGCAATATCATGAGTAAAATAGCACAATCACCAACATTAAACGGCATATAAATCAAAGCTGCTGATGATGTTGATGAAATGTCGACCCAGGACAAGCTATAAGACTGTGAAGCTTTGAGGGTGTTGATGGACTCGATCTACTTCATCTGTATTTTGATCATCGTTCTGAATTCAATCTGGACCAAGTCTTTGACAAAAATGTGATTCTCAGCTTTTGGTTCAAAATGTTGCTTTTTTTTAAATGAAACTTACCCATATTCAAGTGTTGATAAAAAAAAAAAAGAATGCATGAAGCTAGAATAAAATGGGTTTTGTTTAAAAGCAGAGGCTCTTTTGATATATTGCATGTTCAGATATTCATACAATCAAACAAAATATTCTGGGGGCCATAAAACTTTTATGAAAATAGTCAAAAACAGTGGCGGTGGCTGGCAAGTTTTAAAAAAATGCTGGCAGGGAAGGAGTTAACATCTTAACTAAATTAACATTCTAAGTAGGGATGTTTCATGGGAATTTACACATTTCCAGGATCGATCGCCGTTTAAATAATGATTGATTAATCATTAATACTGCAATATGCATCTACTGCAGTGGCATATAGCCAACAGCATGAAAGGGTGTGCAAATGCTGCTCAAAACACCATGTTCCTCACCAATGACTGAAAAGGGTTTTTAGTCTAAATAAAGGGCTAGTAGGATTGTAAAATGCATCAATGTGATTGATCATTTAAATCAAGTTACTTATTTAATAATCTTAACTAATGTGTCACCAACCTGCCTCAGATGCAGCACGATCGTTTCATTTTTCCTTGTGTCTGCTTTGCGCGTTTCACGTTTGAAAAACGCGCATACACATGACCTTGCTTAATCGAGTTATCAACAATTAATTAATCGCTAGCATCCCTAATTCTAAGATAACTTAAATGCCATCATAGTTTATGGTTAATCTGAAGAGCCACATTAAACAGAATGGTAACTGGTTAACATGTTAAACAATTAGCATGCTAAGCTAAGTAAAATAAGACAACAAACACAGGCATGCTCAACTTCTGTAAGGTATTTCTTGTGAATGGACGCAAATACCAAAATTTGTTTAGTCATTTTTGTGTGGCTCAGTTCAAAGATCATCTGATGAAAAAAAAAAAAAAAAAAAAACTTTTTCCCGTTCACTTCAAAATGGCGGACAAACAAAATGATGGAAAGTGGAAAAAATGACAGTGTCAGAATTGGCACAATATAAGGAATGAAAAATAAATTTGGAGAACGTTTTCAAAAGCTATAAACATTTTTGTAAATATCTTTATATCTCTGAAACACTAGGTGGCACTGTGTTCAAACTTCTTAGGTACTTTAAGGACATGTTGTCGATGATCCCTACCAATTTTTGCGCAGATGTGTCAAATCGTTTAAAAATAAATTAAAAATGACGGACAGATGTTTTGTCCAATCTGGACAAAATCAATATGCACAGATTCAGCTCTTCCCAACTTTGGCATGTTCCCTCAGATCATGGTGTTGATGAAGCCTACCAACTTTCATTTTGATTGATCAAAGTCTGGCCAAGATACAGCATCTGAACCAATTTTTGGTCAACATCATTACGTTTGTGACGTCATAATACTTTAACAAGTATCATTTTTTTAAAAACCTATTCAGACAGCATTAGTGTTTGTCTGGTCATGTGATCTCAACATGTCTGTCCACATGAGGTGACCCGCTCCAAATAATAGGCTAGTGCTTTAATTAGGACAATGATATGACATTCTTCAAAAATATCATTAAATTCTGTAGAGCTGGACATTTTAATAAATATCAAATGACTGAGTTCAGCTTTGAGAATGAAACCAACCAAGCAAGTGTTAGAAAGGAAATAGGGGTGTAACGATATATCGTTAATCGATATATCGCGATATAAAAATGCGACGATATGTATCGTTGATGTAAACGATATGATTCGTGATATAGAGTTGTTTTATCCAAGGCTCAACTTGCTGTATTTATAAGGTATAATTCACCCAAAAATGTCAACTGTCATCATGTGCTCACCCTCGTCGTTTTGTTTAACTTCTAAACACAAATGAAGATATTTTTTATAAAACCTGAGAGATTTCTGTTCCTCCATTTAAAGTCCATTCCTCTCAAATTTAAGATCCAATAAATGTCAAAGGCATCGTAAAAATAACTAATCGAGTGTCTAATCCAAATCCAAGTCTTCTGAAGAGACACAGTGGCTTTATATGATGAGCAGATTTACCACGACGTGCATACTGTAGTAAACACGGACGTTCAAATGATTGCGTGACGCGTGAAAACAAAATGACAGTGAGTAAATGCAGAATTAAAATTTTTAGATGAGTTAAACATTTACAGTTTGGGAATAGTCATTTTGACGAGCTTTCTTGCGATTAGAACTGTGACTGATTGCATTGATCATCTGAAGTGCATGCGCTGCCGGAATGACACTCCTCAAAGTCAAAGTGCAAACATCATTTAAAGCGGCACTCCTTATAGTGATAGCGCAAACATCATTTAAATCACCAGATCACATTTGGTTTTAGTAGTATGGTTATTCAAAGCATTTTAGATGGTTTATTCTTATATGTATAGTGCATTAATAGCGGGAGAGAATGCTGCCTGCATTGAAAACACGAGTAATGCGTGAGGGGAAAAACGAAAGTTTACGGAGTTTCAGTGACATTACTACATTAAACGACTATATATAATGTTGAATATGATGTATAATGATGCAATGGGGGAATATTTATGGGTCCTGATAATAATACAACAATAATATTTTAATAATAAATTAATAAAAAGTTTACATAACTTTATTTTGGCTTAAAATATCGCGATACATATCGTATGGTGAGTTCAGTATCGCGATTTATATCGAATCGTGACAAGTGTATCGTTACACCCCTAGAAAGGAATGATATTTAATTCAGTAGTAATTATTGGGCTTAACACTGTTATTTGAGCTACTTCTGCATTATTTTTACTGATTTAAAGGTGCACTGTGTACATTTTAGCAGAATCTAGCGGTGAGGTTGTGAATTGCAACCGTTCACCCCTCCCTTTCGAGGCACATAGGAAGCTACAGTGGCCGACACAAGACAAAGATGTCGTCGTCTGAGACAGCAGAGAGTAGCTAGCGCTCTGTAGAGCAGTTTGTCCGTTTAGGGCTACTGTAGAAACATGGCGCCTTCACTGTAAGGGGACCCGCGGTGTATGTAGCAAGGTTATAATAGTTTTGCATTTTTAAATTAGTTTTTATTTTAATATTTTCAATTTTGCTATAAATTTCAGTTTAGTTTTAGTTAGTTTCATAAATGGTTTTGCTAGTTTTAGTTTATATTTTGTGAACACATTTCTATTTCGTTTTTATATATTTAGTTTCAGTTTTAGTAATTATAGTTTAGCAGAGTTACCAGAACACTTCCAGTGTAGACCAAAGCATTAATAATTTCAGCAGTTTAATGTTTGCACAGATTACAGTTAACTCTTGTGCAGACGTTTTAATAAAAATAAAATAATGGTCTGAGATTGAACAAATAACCAAATAAATGCAACTTAAAATATGAAAGTAAAAATGATAAAAATTCCAGACAAACTCATTCATATAAAGATGAAGTCTTGTTAAACATGCCTATTTAAATTTTTTCTGTAGTACAATGTAGCAGTGTGACCACTAAAGTCATCTGACTACAGCTAACACAACCTGCTGTGAAGCCAGTATGATTAAATAATGAAATGTATGCACTGTGTGTGTGTGTGTGTCTTGGTATTCCCCTAGGCTACGTTGTGGGGAAATGTCTCCACATTGATAATGTTATTAGTAGTAAATGATTTGTTAAACAATGATAATAACAGCACCTTTCGGCCTGTCACCATCATGCAAACATGAAATCTCAAACATACAGCAGTAGTACTTTACAGGTTTTAGCGCTTGACGGACTTGTTTTGCTGTTGCACCCGCGTCTCTTGTCGCGCGTGAAAGGCATTCTAAAAACGTTGCGCTCAAGTTAAAAGAAGTTCAACTGGCGTCTCATAACATTGTGTCATTTCCCATTCCACTACCACAAACACATTCTTTGTGAACAGCCGCTTGAGACTAGCGATGCGTTCTACGTTTCGGTCCTTCACAGGACAGCGGTTAATCGCCTCGGCTAACTTTCCGCCACAGTAAAGAGCTTATTAATTACGAAAATGGTTATTTATTTATGCTAATTATTATTTTTAGTTTTTCAGTAACTGTTGTTAGTTTCGTTTATTTTTTTATGATTTTTTAATTTTATTTCAGTTTACTAAAATGTTTTTCGACCAATAGTTTTAGTCTTGGTTTTTGTTTACGAAAATAACCTTGGTATGTAGATAGAAATGGCTCATTCTAAGGTAATAAAAACATAACGGTACATTATGTAAGGTCTTTATATATACTCCACTGAAAAAATTGTTATGTACATTATATTGCATTTCTGTCATTAGAGCCTCATAAATACTACACACTGCACCTTAAATACTTGTCATTTAATGTGACACTCATATGACATACATTTCTATAGAGCTGGACATTTTAATAAGGATCAAATGACTGAGTTCAGCTTTGAGAATGAAACCAACCTGTTTGTTCCTCAGTTTCTTCATGTTTCACTCTGAATGTTTCTTCAATCTTCATGTCTTCACTCTCAACTTTAATAAACGCCATCTATAATAGTGTATCACGTGGATCGCGGTCACTTCACCAGGAGTTTTCCTGTGTTTGGACAATCTGTCCTGTTTAAGATAATTAACAGAAAGAAAAATAAAGCCAAACTAAATCTCTGAGTGTGTCTCAAGAGAGTCAGTCAGAGTGCGAGTTAATGGCCTTAAATATTAAACAAAAAGTCATTTAAAAACTCAAAACTAGCACAACATGAACAAAATAACACAATGTATAGATATAGACACGTTACTATGATTCTGTTACTTAGAATTTATGTTTGGTATGTATGATACGTAGAACAATAGACTGAACTTTCATGAAAACATCATCTAAAAGTTATTGGTTTGTATTACGTTTGTTTTCATTAGACGCGGTGATTCGACCGCGAATCACTGAATCATTTCACGAAGCATTTGTTTCAACTGATTTGAGTTTCCAAAAGCTCCGTTTCTCTATGACTACTGCGCTTTATGAGTAACTGTTAACGGTTCGTTGGTTCAGCACAACAACGTAACATTCAATGATATAACTCATTTCATAGCTCTCGTGAATCTATAGAACAGTCTAACCCAATCTAACAGGGTTTGTATCGATCTAAACACTTTAAACGCTATAAAACACATACCTTTCTTCAGCCGAATCACAGCAAATGCTGGAGCGTGGCGCAGCATAATGACGTCATACCACCACACCAAAATAAAAGTCCAAACACACGCCATAATTGGACACATTACTATTTTTAATGTTTTTGAAAGTAGTCTCTTATGCTCATCAAGGCTGCATTTATTTGATAAAAAATACAGAAAAAAACAGTAATATTGTGAAATACTATTATAGTTTAAAACAATTGTTTTCTATTTCAATATACTTTAAAATATAATTTATTTCGGAGATGCAAAGCTGAATTTTCATCAGCCATTACTCCAGTCTTAATATGCTGATTTGATTACTCAGTTATTATCAATGCTGTATATATTGGAACCTGTGATACTTTTTTTCAGGATTCATTGATGAATAAAAATCAAAAAAGAAAAAAAGAACAGCATTTATCCAAAATAGAAATCTTTATAAGCCTTATAAGTCTTTACTATCACTTTTTATCAATTTAACATATCCTTGCTGAATAAAAGTATTCATTTCTTTCAAAGAGAAAAAAAATACTGACATCAAACTTTTGACCAGTACTGTATAAATTAATAAAAAAAGAGTGTGAGATTTTGTAAAACCGTTTATACCAGATAACACAATATTCAAATGCAAATAGTGATAATGTGATTAAAAAAAGTGCTAAAACACACACACACACACACACACAATATACACTCACCTAAAGGATTATTAGGAACACCTGTTCAATTTCTCATTAATGCAATTATCTAATCAACCAATCACATGGCAGTTGCTTCAATGCATTTAGGGGTGTGGTCCTGGTCAAGACAATCTCCTGAACTCCAAACTGAATGTCAGAATGGGAAAGAAAGGTGATTTAAGCAATTTTGAGCGTGGCATGGTTGTTGGTGCCAGACGGGCCGGTCTGAGTATTTCACAATCTGCTAAGTTACTGGGATTTTCACGCACAACCATTTCTAGAGTTTACAAAGAATGGTGTGAAAAGGGAAAAACATCCAGTATGCGGCAGTCCTGTGGGCGAAAATGCCTTGTTGATGCTAGAGGTCAGAGGAGAATGGGCCGACTGATTCAAGCTGATAGAAGAGCAACTTTGACTGAAATAACCACTCGTTACAACCGAGGTATGCAGCAAAGCATTTGTGAAGCCACAACACGCACAACCTTGAGGCGGATGGGCTACAACAGCAGAAGACCCCACCGGGTACCACTCATCTCCACTACAAATAGGAAAAAGAGGCTACAATTTGCACGAGCTCACCAAAATTGGACAGTTGAAGACTGGAAAAATGTTGCCTGGTCTGATGAGTCTCGATTTCTGTTGAGACATTCAGATGGTAGAGTCAGAATTTGGCGTAAACAGAATGAGAACATGGATCCATCATGCCTTGTTACCACTGTGCAGGCTGGTGGTGGTGGTGTAATGGTGTGGGGGATGTTTTCTTGGCACACTTTAGGCCCCTTAGTGCCAATTGGGCATCGTTTAAATGCCACGGCCTACCTGAGCATTGTTTCTGACCATGTCCATCCCTTTATGACCACCATGTACCCATCCTCTGATGGCTACTTCCAGCAGGATAATGCACCATGTCACAAAGCTCGAATCATTTCAAATTGGTTTCTTGAACATGACAATGAGTTCACTGTACTAAAATGGCCCCCACAGTCACCAGATCTCAACCCAATAGAGCATCTTTGGGATGTGGTGGAACGGGAGCTTCGTGCCCTGGATGTGCATCCCACAAATCTCCATCAACTGCAAGATGCTATCCTATCAATATGGGCCAACATTTCTAAAGAATGCTTTCAGCACCTTGTTGAATCAATGCCACGTAGAATTAAGGCAGTTCTGAAGGCGAAAGGGGGTCAAACACAGTATTAGTATGGTGTTCCTAATAATCCTTTAGGTGAGTGTATCTATTTTATGGGCACACATGGGTCCCAAATGGGTTCTAATAATGGGGCCCAAATGGGCGATCACATTGTACTGGTGTAAATCTGTACCTGACTGACGTAATATCGGCTGATTCTATATGGTACTCAATATGTTTTAAATTATTATAACTTTAATATTTAATATTTTAACTTTAAAATATATATAACTGTGAACAAAAAAAACTTCAACTCAGAATGTGTAAATCATGTTTTTTTATTGAATTTGAAGAGTCATGAAACCCCAAAACATATTTTTTGAGACATGGACAGATATGTACAGGCTGCACATCACTGAAAACACTAAAAGCACTCATAGAAAAAGAAGTGGAAATTGGTTATTTTTGCATTTTTCTGAGCAATTTCGTTCTTCTCGGTTGAAAAGCAAAGTCAAAGCAATGTCACGGAATGTGAGGTAGAAGCGTGCCTTCGCAGTGTGTGATTGGCTGCGGGCACGATTCTACGTCAGACGGTCCTCTGCATTTATTCATGAGAATGAGCTCTTTTAACCCAATCACTGCGCTGTATTACGCATGAGATCGCATTACAACGGAGAATTCAAACAACAAGCGGCGCGCGCATGAGAGCGGTTTCTGCGCAGAACGCCGCAATGAGTTTAACAACGCGCTCCACGTTGATCATATAGATCAGATACAGACCGGAGAGAGTGCGTTTCAAGTTTTTTTATGAACATATTTCATATGCTCTAGTGCTCTAAACATGAACCAGCACTGTGTATGCGTACATATTTAATCACGTCGTCTTCAAATGAAATATATGTGCAAATAAGGACACTGATACAACCGTACGTCTGATCATGACCGCGATGACACGATGGATTATTCTGATACACAGAAGACAATGATGTACGCCAAAAATTCAAATAAGAATGGGCAAAAAAGTAACTATGCCTTTATTATTTCTGTGTTAAAGTGACGCATGCCGTTTCTTCAGACACTGTAGTGCTCTTAAATGTACTGAAAATATTATTAGACCTTTTAAATGTTTTACCGTGTTTCTCCCTCGTTTTGGCAGTTTGATGTTATATAGGGTTAGATTTTTAAAATGCATCAAGGTGCCCTTTTTTTCTCTCCGTGGTCATATTTTAATATTCATGTGTCTGTATAATGAGTGTGTTGCAGGTCTGTGTTTTATTGGTTGTTGTCTCCCCTCTTCCCCCCTCTACACGCCCACTTTTCCACAGCTTTACACGCCCATTTTTAAAGACTTTTTACAACTGAACAGGTGTGAACAACCAGGCTAATACAGGCATCATGACACTTTAACATAAAACAAAACAGGAAAAAAAAGTCTTCAATGCATCAGGATAACACGGTATTAATCATGGGCCTGTGCAGATCTTCATACCTTAAGAACAGTAAACACAGACATAGAAAAGGCAATTATTTTAAAACACTACCAAAACATTCACATGAGCATCTCTTAAAAAAGCAAGCATGACTATAATTAAACCATGACAGTTACCCAACGGACAAAACTGTCACTTAAGAAATGTAATGTAATTAAATTTAATCTCAATTCAATATTGATTCATTTGGAAATATTTAAGGTATATGACACTTATTACGGGGAAAAAACAACTAATGCTGTGAACTACACAAGGAACCCTCTCACTTGGTACATTACTATAATATTAAAAGTTAAAATTACCAACAGAGACTGAACTATTAAACATTGCACAAGGCATATGCACTAAAGTTTTTTTATCAACTTTGTCATTATATAATTGTATATGTACTTCGATATTTAAACAGTGGCTGTCATAAACAGATTATTTGTTTGGGGGAATGACTTGTGAACATAGTCTGAGCCCAGCTTTAGGCTATTGTTTGAATTTTCTGATAAAATTAACTGAATTTCAAAGCTAAGACCATTTCTTATGAAAAGTAACAAAGCAGAAAAATTATTGCGATTACTGGACGGGAGGCGCCACTGCAATACAAATAATGTTCCGTTAACTTTTATTCACACAAAGTGAATACAGCACAGACTAAAAGACTGATTCTTGGGTTTGAATCGATATTGGTTTGTTACAATGAAGATTAATTAAAATCAGGAAATCATTATTTTTAAGCCATACATATTATTTAACTCTTTCCACTGACGGAATTTTCCGTCTTTCTGTGTTTTCACTATTATACAGTAGGGGCCGCTATGACACATCTTCTGAATGAATACAGTATCTCCAGATCAAAATACAGGTGAAGAAGAAGCATATATCACATGTAATCATATGCATATGTAAAATAATGCGATCATCAACATTAAACACCATATAAATCAAAATTGCCTAATGTTACTGGATGAAATGTCAACCCAGGACAAGCTATAGGACTCGATCTTCACTATCTGTGTTTTGACCATCGTTCTGAATCCTATCGGGTTGTAGTCTTTGACAAAAACGTGACTTTTTTCAGCGTCTTGCTCAAAATGTGGCTTTTTTTTATGAAACTTCTTCAAGTGTTTGTTAAAAAAGAATGCATGAAGCTAGAATACAATGTTTTTTTTGTTTAAAAGCAGAGTCTGTTCTTTTGATATTTCTTTATTTTGATCAGATATTCATACAACAAAATATTTTAGGGGCCATGAATTTTTTGTGAAAATGGTCAAAAACACTGGTGGTGGCTGGCAACTTTAAAAAAAAAAAAAAAAAAAACACGGGGAAAGAATTAACATACACATCTGACTGTACTGATCTGCGTTGCATGTCCAGCAGGGATCTCAAAGCACGGTTGCCATCTCTATCTCTTGCATTGGTAAACCATTTACTGAGGGTTGTCTCCACCTGTTTCTTGCTAACATTTTTAGCAAAGGGTTCTGCTTCATGCTACCTGTGAAACAAAACAATTTTAAGTAGAGGACGCTATTGCATTAACCAGAGCACTTGCCATGGTGCCCTGTAAGGCTGAATTGACGGGAAAGGTCATTTGTCATCAAAGCTATTCACTCCCATTTACATGCAATCATTTTCAATCTGCGTATTACTGCAGGTGTTGTGTCACGTCATTCCTGTGCATCACAAGCACTTTTTGAGTGGCAATAATCCGATTAAGGTGTTTACATGCCTGTCTCTTGGCCCATTACAGTCACCAACATGCCCAGTTCTGATGATTATTAGTCATGTGTTTTCTGTACCTTCCCATCCTCTGGTTTCCCTACCAGAGCCTGTTCATGACACGGCCGCCGCACCTAAGCCTTCAGCCAAGATGGCCGCCATGCCAGAGTCTCCAGCCAAGATAGCTGCCATGCCTGAGTCTCTAGCCAAGAAGGTCGCCATTCCAGAGTCTCGTACCGTCATGTTCGCCACGCCTGAGCCCTCAGCCAAGATGATTGCCATGCCAGAGTCTCCAATCCCAGAGTCTTCAGAGTGTGCAGTGCTGACCATTGTGTTGGCTCCAGCCACTGAACCAGCTCCACCTTGCCCAGCCACCTCCACCCTGGCCGCTTTCCCAGCCAGCTTCAACCTGGCCACCTGCTCTGCCTGCGCCGCCCTGGCCACCTGCTCAGTCTGCTCCAGTGATGCCTCCGGCCCCTGACCAAAATCCAGTGTCGGCTCCAGCCCATGAACCAGCTCCGCCTTGCTTGCCTGCCCAGCCTGCTTCACCTTGTCCGCCTGCCCAGCCAGCTCCGGCCACCCAGCCAGCTTCGCCCTGTCCGTCTGCCCAGCCAGCTCCACCCTGACCACTTGCTCTGCCTGTGCCCCCCTGGTCACCTGCTCATTCTGCTCCAGTGTTGGCTCCAGCCTCTGACCAGAGTCCAGTGTTGGCTCCAGCCCCTGACCAGAATCCAGTGTCGGTTCCAGCCCATGAGCCAGCTCCGCCCTAGCCACCTACTCAGTCAGCTCTGCCAGCTCTGCCCTGGTCATCTGCCCTGGCTCAGTCTCCAGGCCCTGTTCCTCTCCACAGACCTGGCCCAACATTCCTCCCCCTGGCCTGCCTTCACTCTGCCTCCCTCCTGGACTTTTCTGATCATATTGGGATAGGAGGGGGACTATGTCAGGATCACTAGCTGGAGTTCCCAGGTTGTCCATCAGGGGTCACGCCATCACAGAATGCTGTCGTACTCTCTGGACTCAATTTCCTATAGTTCATTGCCCAGGTTCAGCAGCCATTATTGTTCTCAGGCATTTGTCATTAGCATCACCTCTATCTATAAAAAACCAGGTTCTCTCATTTACTCATTGCTAGACCTTGTTTATTTTTGTACTGCATTTCTGAGTCCTCTCCTGGTTTTCTTGGTTTTTGCATCTTGCCTGGTTTATTTGGATTGCTTACCTGTGCCTGTTTTTTTTACTATGTTTGTGGATTACCCCTTTATTAAAAAACTGCATTTGGATCCTCAACCTTCATGTCTCGGAGCAGTTCATAACACCTCCCTGCGCTGCCTGGAGGTTCTGTGACCGTCTGCCATCGATTCTGACCATCATTATCTTCACTGCTGTTTGTGTTCTCAATAAACCTTTACTTTCACTTGCTATTGAATCCGTCTCAGCTTCCTGACACTTATATGATAAATAATTAGCCAAAATTAAATGTTATAATACTATATGCTATTATTATTACCAGTAATTTATTTAGTTATTTGTAATCTTAACTGTAATCTTGTAATCTTCAATTACAAGTAGCCTAAAACATCACAATTACAAAGCCTTATGCCGAGTTCAGACTGCACGATTTTCAAACTTGTCGGGTCACTGCTCTTTTCACACTGCATGACTATGTGGGGTAGCATTCAGTCACTGCTGTGTTCACACTGCACGATGGATTGGCGACAGGGGGTTTCACACTGCATGACTGTACAAGAGGAAGAATCGCAGACAGCTCTGTCCCGTACGCAAACTACATTTAACAAGCAAACACACACGAGAAGTGACAAGGAAACAACGCGAGATCACACGTGTGTCAGACTGGAGTTCTCGCGCGAGACTGGAATTGTTATTAAAAATATAGACTGCAGAAAGCTTACTATCCAAATTGTATGTGCACTGATTTACAGCGAAAAGGAGAAAAAGAAAAAAAGATTATGGCGGATAAAATGGTTGGGGAGACAAAGGGAGCAATGATTGTGTTCTGCAAAGAGATTTGGAGGTAAATAAATAATTTTGCAATGTGCTGCTGTTGCAGCTGGTCAAGAAAATGTTTGTGCTTTGTTTCTGTTTGATACAATTATAAATATATCTATTAAAATACTGATATTCTGGTCTATTACTCCTCCCCGAACTTCCCGCTGCCCTGTATCTCACCCTCTCATTGGCTGTAGGTCATCGCTGATGTATTTTTCAGTCAGAACACATTTCACACAGCAGGATTTTGAATCGCCAACAGGTCCAGATATTTAGCATGCCAAATATCTCACGGGCGTCGGCGACTCATCAGCGATTCTCTCTGATCACGCCTTTGATCATTCACACTGCGTGATTGTCACTCACGTGCACAAGCACCGATTTGCCTATGATTTTGGACATTTGTATATTGTATGTTGTATATTTGTCGGCGATTTCGCAAAAGCCAAAATCGGGGCTAAAATCGGGGAGTGTGAACTCGGCATTACTAAGCAATTTTGCAAACTGTCCCTTTGCGCCACCTAGTGGTGATTTCACGAACGAGCGTCACGTGACTGGGTTGTATTTAAAAGTGATTTATTATACAAGTGAAAAATGTACAAAGAAATGTTAATAATAGTAATAATGATAATGAAAATAAGCAAAGAAAAATCTAGACAAATATTTACAATTCAAAGCAATATAAACTAAATAATAAACCCCAAGAGAAAGGGACACAAGTGATGCCAAAGAATAGAAAAGAACAAAACAAAACTCAAGTCTAGCTTGTAATTAAACCTCTAACCTAAAATAAAATAAAATAAATCAAATCTTCAGCATCAAACACCCTAACTTACTCTAACTAACAAATACAAAACTTACAGAGGGTGATGTTCACTTTCTTGAGTGTCTATATATCGAGTTACCTAGGTGCTGCACTAAGTCACGTGACATTTAACCTGTCCACCCTTCTCTTGGTCTGAGACTGTTTAAGACTGTCACACAGTAAACAATACTGACGATACAAAAGAGAGGCAGGGGAGCCAAGCTGACTGTCTCGCGTTCATTTTGGCGTCCTTTTAAATCCTAGAGAGAAACTTGATTGGCAGCGGAGGAGTTGACATCACGCCATTTGATAGAGATCGACAGCTTCCCTAACCAACCGGAGTTCAGATAGGTTGAGCCTAAGAAAATGACAGGGAGCGAGCAAGAGAAAGAGAAAAAAACACAGGCATACCCACAGGGATGTAACAGGGAACACATTGGGCCTCATTTATGAAACGAACATACAACAGAAAACCATGCGTATGGCCGTTTCCACGCAAAACTTGGCATTTATCAATATGGACGGGAGTGGTGGCTTCGATCAAATCTCACGTCAGGTCTCAGCTCATGTACGCAAGTTTTTGCTTTAGTGTGAACTTGTGTGCAGCATAGCAAATCTGACAGAGAATTGAAATGAGAGCATTTTGATCATTTTGATTATTTTCCTGACAGACAACCAATGATCATGTCTGTGAATGGAGAAAAACAGAATAAATGTAAAGCCACAATATGTACTTTTTCGCCGCTAGAGGTCACTTATTCAAAACAAAGGCGTAGCTTGATGACGCCTTGATTTCGCGGAGCATTTATTTATGCCACAGTTGCCGCTTCAGCCTCTTCCGGTCATGCGTATGTGGGGTAACGCAGTGCGGTTTTACATGCGTTACCCCACATACGCAGCCATTCATCATCAAACTAAAATGCAGTCAACCAAACATAAAAGTTACACTTCTCAAATTAAATGGTCCGCTGTATAAATCAGCGTGCTCAGCACCCAAACAAACACATTTTTTTGCGCATGTGAAGGATACTGTTTTCCGTGAATATTATCACGAGTAAAGTACAAATAGCGCTATAGTGTTTCTATAATGTTTGTAAATGTTTTGTTGTATTTACCGGTATTTAATATACATATACATTAATGTAATTGTTTGCAATTACGAGGTAAACAGGTGTTTTTGGAGTAAGATCAATCTGTCTTTCATGAGACTTCCTCTTCTTGGCCGGGCATGTCGTAAACTCTAGGGGCGAGGCTTCGGCTTCTAGACCGTGAATTTTTAGGGGCGTGATATTGAAACAAGTACGATGGGATTGCCGGCATACAAATGTTTCCTGAATCTAACGTGAACCCTGTCGTAAAATGATTTCTGCGTTCGTTTCTACGTTAGATTGATAAATGAGGCCCAATGTGTGCTAAGTTTACTTTATTTACATTCACATAGTCTGCAACATTTTTGTGGACAGAAGTTTAAAGCTCAAGAATTTTGCATTTTAAAACCTCAAGGGTTTGAACACTTGAAAGTAAAGAATTTAAGAAAAAAATATTTGCATTGTAACTTATATTGTTTATTGGTTCTTTGTAAACCGTGAACCCAACTGTAAACTTAAAAGTAACTACTTCCATTATTTATATATATATATATATATATATATATCTGAGGAGTTGAGCTGACAAAAAAGTTGACATATTACTCACCTATGGAGAACTGCAGCAGGTGGCTTTACACGCAAATGCTGACAGATTGATGGAGATGATAATCTCAAGGAAGGCGAATACCAACGATACACTACTGATTCCCAAGGAGAGGTTCGGAGAATAATGCTAAATAATAATAAATGACAAAATAATTGATAATTAGTACTCACACTGGTATAATGTCTGCTCAGCAGTCCAGAATCTGCCATCCTTGTTCATATAGCAAGTCAACATATTTAGGTCAAACTGGCCTTTGGAGTTTTTAATGCCTTTTTGTATTGTAAATGATCAGTAATTGTAAGGATCTATAAAATACTTCTGAAATGTTGGACTGGACTGACGAATGCAGATTAAGGCTTGACTTTTGCAGAGGTGGAAAGTAACATTACAAATTCTTTCATTACAGTACTTGAGTACTGTAACGATTGTGGTACTTTTACTTGAGTTGAATAAAAATAATTAAAATTAAGTGTTTTAGAATGTCCGGTGTCGTGACATCATCGCATACAAAAAAAGTCCTATTTCATTGGCTAGGCGCCATCCAATATAGCGACTTCTTTGCGTTCTCCCCCTGCCTTGCCTTTTTCTCTCGTTGGCCCACCACAGAGTTTGCAAGTACACAAGTTAGTTAAGCATCTAAAATATCGCGAAGATAGCAAAAGTCAAGGCGCAAAGATTTGAATTTGCAGTGACAGATTTGAGAAGTTGCAAGTGCCTCAATTGAGGTTGTACTATGATTGTGAATGAAAGAATACGTGCAAATATGTACTACAAGTTTGTGTCTGTCAGTGCATTTCTGTGAATGGCATTTTACACATTTTTGACTACTTGTCTGCAACTTCAAATTCAGAATACAGGTTTGGGACTGTTCTCAACAAATCTCAACATTCAACTATAGATTTTTATTTTGGATTTTTATTTTAGTTTTCACATTGGAGCTTTAAGTGTAAATTTAAGCGTACAAGTACGAATATTTATTGTCCCAAGTTCTCAAATTCACATCTACATGCTCTCGAGTTTTGCTACTCTTTTACCTTCATAGGTGCAAAGCCAATCAAAACTTCCAGGGCTGCTTTTCAACTTATGATGCTTTTGGGAAACACAGCCCAATTCAGCTGGGGGGTGGGGCGTTCAAACCGCGCTTTGACGTTCAATCACTGTTGTTGGCGTTTTGAATTGGTACTGCTAACATTTAAGTGTTTTAGTAAATTTATGTTTAAATTGTAATTTTGGCAGCTCCTGAAATGGGCCATATCATTGATATCACCAGAGCACTGAACAGTTTAAGTAAATATGAAACTCGGCTCATACAAGGATGCAGTTATTGTATGGACGGAGCAAGAACAATGCAAGTGTCCAAAATGCATGCACACAGTTCAGTTTAATGGCAAACCTTGCCCTCATTAACAATGCAGTTAAACTAAATGTATAAAGCAAACTGAAATAACCCTAAACATTAGCAACAACAGTGAAATAAGTTAACGTAATATGTATGTGCATCTGTCAATCAAGATGCCCGTAAAAGTGTAGTTCGTTGCTATATATTTTCAGTAGAAAGAAAAGAAGAGCATTTTATTTAACAGTTAACCTGAACTGGCATCTTTCTATTCACAATTTTAATCGTCATTTCTTTGATCAAACCTCTCACTTACCCTTCTTTGCTTTAGCTCTTCTTAAAAAAAACATTCAAATGATCGTACGTGGACTACTTTTCAAAATTATAAAACAATTTATAAAATAATTACTCCTGGCAACAGGTATAGCTTGTTTGCTTAGCATAGCGCAAACATGACAATTTATGAGATAAATGTTATGTTTTGCTCCAAAACCACCATATAATGTCAGTTGTGTTTGAAATAACTTGCTTCTGTGGTCCCATGTTGCTTCTTATCACAGAATGAGACAGAAAATATATTATTTTGCAAAATTCTATACTGTGATACAGACCATGTCGATTACTTGTAGAGTTGCATTATAAATACACATCATTCTTATGAAAATACCCGATATGGCTTAAAGAACACAGATAAACATATAGAAAAATAATACTAAAGTACTTTGTAACATAGTAACTTGAGTAGTTTTTCAGCAAACTACACTGAACAAAATTATAAACGCAACACTTTTGTTTTTGCCCCCATTTTTCATGAGCTGAACTCAAAGATCTAAGACTTTTTCTATGTACACAAAAGGCCTATTTCTCTCAAATATTGTTCACAAATCTGTGTAAATCTGTATTAGTGAGCACTTCTCCTTTGCCGAGATAATCCTGCCAATATCCAGCAACTTCGCACAGCCATTTAAGAGGAGTGGACCAACATTCCACAGGCCACAATCAACAACCTGATCAACTCTATGCGAAGGAGATGTGTTGCACTGCGTGAGGCAAATGGTGGTTGCACAAGATATTTACTTTTTTTTTTTACCCCCCCCCCATATTTTTCAGTACTTCTACTTTGTACTCAAGTTGTTAGCACTCTTATTATTACTCTTTTGAATACTCTTTCCACCACTGGAATATTGACAAGTGTACTGACCATACAGTGATCTTAATGTAATTACTAAATAAATGCGACTATAAAAGTTGGTGACATACCATATTTATTTGCGGAAAACATTCATAACCGTGGCAGTAAGCGTTGAATGACCTCTCCATAATCATATCCAATGAAATTATAATAATGGAAATGCCTGCAGTTAAAGCACTGAAAATGTTCATTCCAAGTGAACCTTTCACCTGTAGGTAGAAAAAAAAACAGAACTTTAGCATTTTTTTTAACACAGATAGAAAGGTATATGGAATGTGATATAAAAAATACAATATTTGACATAAGTAAATTAATTAATTAATTCTAGCCACAAGCAGCAAGCATCAGCATTGAAGCACCAATTGTCAGGGCTCTGCCATGGCAGCTCTGTCTGTTTTGACTCTGTTTAATGTTTCAATGTTTGTTTTGTGTGTGACCAGTGGGCCTTACCATAACTCCGAGTTATGGGATTAGTTTTGAGTTGACGAAGACAAACCACTCCAATCCGGCTTTGTTGGTACCATGAAGCTGATCATCAACTTTCTCTGTCAGCTCAAGCTTTGATCCAAGTTCATGGAGCTTGCACAGTTGATGAAAAATGATAAGAAAAAAATTCTAATTGGCTCTAAACATTTACGTACAAAATTATTCAACCTCCAAAAGTCAAATTTTGTGCAGAATATTTTATTCTTTATAACCTCCAATAAACGCTGCCTGTAAATGCTTTGAAGCTCCACAGGCCCATTCCTCACTTGAAAAAGCTTCGAGATCAGTGATCATTTTTGGTTTTCATGTTACCACTGTCTTAAAATTCCACCAGATATTTTCACTGAGATTTGAAGTGTCATGAAACCCCCTTATTTTAGCCTGGTCGTTCACACCTCAGAGCTGCAAAAGTATCTGAAAATGGGCGTGTAAAGCTTTGGAAAAGTGGGAGTGGAGAGGGGGGAAGAGGGGAGACAATAACCAATAAAACACAGACCTACAACATGCTCATTAACATGCTCATTAATATAAATAAAATCTAACCCTATATAACAACAAACTGTCCAAACGAGGGAGAAACGCGGTAAAACATTTAAATGTCTAATAATTATTGTGAGAATAATATTCTGTTTGGGACAGAAACAAGAATTCAATCAGAAACAAGATTATTTTTCTTACCCCATTGGCAGATAATTTAGCTTGTTTTAAGCAAAAACTCACTTTGTTTTGATCTTATTTTCCAGAAAACAAGAAAAAATATCTCAGGTAATTTTACTTATCTAGTAAATGCATCTTTATTTCAGAATTTTTAGATATTTAGACTAGAAACAAGACAAAATACTAAAGAAGTGCATTTTGCAGTGAATTCCACTTCTTAAATTTCTGTAAAATTTATCAGTGCTTTAGTGATTTCATCTCCAAAAAAGTGTTTTGGGGTTTCATGACCCTTTAAATCTGAAAATCGTACAGGCCACTTAAGAATATTCTACGACTGATCCCTGAACCAAGCTTAAAGGGTTAGTTCACCCAAAAATGAAAATTAGCCCATGATTTACTCACCTTCAAGTCATCCTAGGTGTATATGACATTCTTCTATATGAATAGGATATTTTTCTTACACAAACACATAACTTCGCTTCAGATGGCCTTTATTAACCTCCCGGAGCCGTGTGGATTGGTCCAATTTCGGTTTGAGATCTCTTACCCAGAACATGACCTGGCCCGGAGCAGGTTAGCCATGGAGCGTAAGTTGCTATGGTATGGCTTAAAGCTGAGTCACTTTCATGGTACCAAAAACCCAGGATTGGTGCAAACTAAGCTGAAACTTGCCTGGCTAGCCAGATGGTTTTGTCTTTATGTTGGCCATGTGTTCCCCTTGCTTTGCCTCCTTGTTTCCCTTTACCAAGCCCCCTCATTTAGTCCTTTCTTGTTTCACTTATGCCGAGTTCACACAGCACGATTTTTTGACTCGCAAACAGGTTTTGCGAAATCGCCAACAAATGCCAGAAATCATAGGCAAATCGGTGCTTGTTCATGTGAGTAACAATCACGCAGTGTGAATGATCAAAGACGCCATCTGAGAGAATCGCAGACTAGTCGCCAACACCTGTGAGATATTTGGCATGCTAAATATCTGGACCTGTTGGCGATTCAAAATCCTGCTGTGTGAAATGTGTTCTGACTGAAAATTTCATCGGCGATGACCTACAGCCAATGAGAGAGCAAGATACAGGGCAGCGGGAAGTTCAGGGAGGAGTTATAGACCAGGGAGTTTATTACAGAAACGTCTTAACTTTAGAATCGTATTTTATCTCTTTGGTAACCATGGCAATTTCAGTTAGGACCTCATTTAGGACAAAAGCTACTACAGAATGACATTTCTTAAGTGCATAATCTTATCTTAACTATGGATAGGAAACGGGTATTACAGAAGCATCCTAACTCGGCAAAAAATCCTAAAAGCTGTCTTAACTTTAGGACAACCCCACTGATCCTAGTCCTAACTTCAAACCTTTTTGAAATCCAATGGTAAAAATCACAGTACAAAAAGCCTTTTTTCGATACATTTATTGATTATACAAGACGAAGAGCAGCGACCTTTGATGGTGGAGAGACTTTTGGAGGACACAGGATGTGCTGCGCTTTGATGATAAAATACTCGTAAATAATTAGAGACTCCCACAACACACGATTTTGCAGTTAGTTGACGAATTGCGACCAACATTACAGAGGCCAACAAGCCGTCACGGAGCATTACCGGTCATTCTTCAAGTGACTAACGCCTTGCGGTTTTTTTTTTTGCAAAAGTTAATTTATAAAACAGGCTTTAACTTTTCAACGGAGCTTATCAAAATTTCAATCTCTGCCGCACTGAAATTAAAAGCACGCCGTTGTTTCTACATTTGGATTTTAGGTTTACTTGTTGGTTGCTTGGTAACAGACCTGACAGTTGATTACCGAACTCGATGGAGCGGTTTAAGATTTCCTAACTACAGATAAAATTAGATTTTGTAAGATAGGATAAGAATCCTAAATCAAGTTAAGATTTGCTTCTGTAATACGAAATTGTGAAAAATCCTAAATTAACTTATCATATCTTAAATTAAGACCTAAGATAGAAAGTTTCTGTAATATGCCCCCAGAATATCAGTATTTTAATAGATATATTTACAATTATATAAAACAGAAACAAAGCACAAACATTTGCTTGACCAGCTGCAACAGCAGCACATTGCAAAATTATTTCTTTCTTTTTTGCAGAACACACATTCCTTGCTCCCTGCGTCTCCCCAACCATTTCCTCCTCCATAATCTTTTTTTCTTTTTTTCCTTTTCGCTGCAAATCAGCGCACAGACAAATTGGATCGCAAACTTTCTGCAGTCTATATTTTTAATAACAATTCCAGTCTCGTGCGAGAACTCTGGTCTGACGCATGTGTGATCTCGCGTTGTTTCCTTGTCACATCTCGCGTTTGGTTGTGAAACGTATTTTGCGGACGAGACAGAGTTGCAAAGTCATGCAGTGTGAAACCTCCTGTCGCCGATCCATCGTGCAGTGTGAACAGCAGCAACTGAATGCTATAGTCATGCAGTGTGAAAAGATTTGCGATCTGACTACTTTGAAAGTACTACTCGGCATAATTGTGCTCATCTGGTCCTAGTGTGCTTTCCGCGCTATTTATTGAGCTTCCTTCTTTGCTGGTTCATTTTGTGCTCCATGTACACACTTTGATGCGTTACATTATCCAGTCTTGTCTTAGATTTGCTGTGAAACCTGCGTATCGTTATCTTAGTTTTTGCTCGTTTTCTCTTAGCTTTTGCTTTAGTGATCTAATCTTTTGTATTAACTTTTGTTCATCTTCAGTTTTCTACACTAGTCTAGAATTCTTGTTATGTACTTTGGTTTTATTTTCCAGTTATTTACTTTTTAAGGTTTAACTTTTTAGTTATCTCTCACCATTTCTTTTATTTGACTTCTTAGGTTTTTACTTTTATCTCTTCTATTTTTTTATTTATTGTTTTGCGCTTGTTTTTTTTTTTTTTTAAATTGTGTCATCTCTCCTTGTTGTGTAGTGTTGCTGTTGTGGTCTTAAGTCGTGTGTGTGTGTGTGTGTGTGTTGTTCTCCCTCCCAAGCCTGATACTTCCCTGCCCACTGGGTTCCCTAGTCTATTGAGACAGGGGTAGCTGCAGCTTGGAGTAATGGGCTTGTCGGAAGGTAGGGGCGTATTTAATTGTTGTTGACAGACACATGTTACAAGTGAGACGAAGCAATGACTGCGTTTTCACTGAAGACTATCGGCGATTTGTATCGATTTCTGTTTTGTGCAACCAGTGTTTTTAGACCATGTGAAATACACAAGATACACAGTCATTTGCAAAGCCACAGACTTTGCGCGGTTTATCATGAATGTAAGTATAAATTCAGTTGTGATATGCATGCCTGTTAGGTTTCAGATAATTTGTTAAAGTTATAGATGATAACGTGAACGGTGATGTTACATACCATAATTGGGAGCTTATGTCAAACATGTTTAGCTTTATATACGAATTTTCCTATTGTTGTTTATGATTCTTATAGATTTTACCTATTTTTCAAGGCTAATATGTCAAGAATAAGGAGTGTACTGCTACTTGAAGGCTCAGGGTACTTTCTAATTCTAAAAGAAATTTAAAGTAATGACATTTAGCACGTTGTAAATCTCTCTCTCTCTCTCTCTCTCTCTCTCTCTCTCTCATTTTTAAGGTCTCCTACAGATCAGAAAAGGCACAGAAAAGATGCTCAATTAAAGGCACATAAAGGCCAGGTTGAAGGCCCGTGTGAAGTCAAATCTGGTATGTTAAATAGTTTAAAATATAAAACATAAGTAAAATATATTAAAAACATGGCTGGTGGAATGATGAGAATGAAAAAACATGAAGGCTTCAATGGCTAACCCATAATGATTGAAAAAGAAATCAAATCAGTAGTTTCTTGGAAAATGAAATGTTACTTTGTTCACATGTACAAATGTTTTTGTTTTTTTTTAACATCTATTTTTCTTTTAATGCACATCTAAAAACGTAGTGAATGTGGAATTTTTAGTTATAATTTCATAGATATAAATAATACTACCAATTGTCATTTACAATTTTATAAAGATGCATGTATGCTTTTCAATTTCTTTCTTTTTTTTCGAGCCATGGACCCAACAGGAGGACTTGCTGATGTACAGTTCAATAATAAGTATTTCATGAAACTATTTTTGGAGTAATTTAATATTTTAAAATAGTTTTTCCATATATTTTTTCCTTCTACCACCAGAGGTGCTCAGTCACATTCTTATAGATGTTGTTTATGAAGGAGACAAAGCCTTTCTCATTCAGAAAGTTTAATGAAACCATCAACCATCAAGGTTTTCTAAAATAAAAAAAATAAATAAAAAAGCTCACTTTGCCTGGCTGGACAGTATGTATATGTATTACTTTTATGAAGTGAACCAGTTAAGCTAATATATTTAGAAAGTTTGTTGCATACATTCAGGGTCCCCCTTTTCTTTGTGTTTTGACTTTGAACACAAGCCTTTGATGACAGAAATTGAATTGACGCTTCAAAAAATGAATTGTTGAAAATGTTGAAAAATGACAACTGAAAACTGAATAAATGTTTTGTGAATAAAACGGTGCCTGTTTGATAAATTGGTTAATGTCACTTAACAGAAGGTTATTAAACAGTTTTTACTCATCTATTTTATAATTATGTGGTGAACATATTATTTAAATATAATTAATATATATATAAAACATTGTTTTTAGTTTGTATGCACTTTAAATGAAAGTACAAAAAATTGGAAATCAGTTCAGAACAGTACAAATGACTAATTGTATGATGTATTTTTGATATGTGTAACCAATACAATGGTAATAGATGCTAAAACAGGTTATTTTCAAATGATAAACAGCTAGTGTAACTCTAATAGTGTCAGGAGACATTTTTATCTTTAAAATAATTGTAATTTGTTTTTTTATGATTTATTTTGATTGATAGATGTACTATAAGCCCTAAAAAAGTCACGGTGGTGATGACGTCAGTAACCCGTGCCATGCAGAAGTTCCGAAGGTAACATACTTTCGAATATAATATTCTCAATATCATTATCGCTATTTTTACATTGAAAGAATGGTATGTCTTATAGAATTGTGTTGGATTTGTTGCTTCCTTTTAATTTGTTGGCCAATGGTTCGCTTTTATGCGGAACAGGAGGCTTTCGCAGCCACTTGTAAAGACCTTTTGCCATGCCCGTTGCTCCAGCCTGCAGTTATCCCTACTAGAGTCTATTGGCCAGTCAGGCCTGGTGCTGGAGATCTTCTCACTTGTCTGGTTCTGGCCTATCAAGATTGGCTTCTGTCAGTTTGCCCGCTTTGCTGTTCCCTGCCTGGTCTGGTTTTCATCTCGTCCTTCTGCCTGGTTCTGCCTACACCTGAGCCTACACTTCATACTGTTAACCTCTTGGAGTGGATTCCTTGGCCTGGCCCTCATGTTCCCCTCTGTCTTTTCCCTACTGGTTGATTCCCTACAATTGAAATGTATATTCTAAAATGTGTATGTATGTACAGTGGGGAGAACAAGTATTTTTTTTATACACTGCCGATTTTGCAGGTTTTCCTACTTACAAAGCATGTAGAGGTCTGTAATTTTTTATCATAGGTACTCTTCAACTGTGAGTGACGGAATCCAAAACAAAAATCCAGAAAATCACATTGTATGATTTTTAAATAATTAATTTGCATTTTATTGCATGACATAAGTATTTGATCACCTAACAACCAGTAAGAATTCCGGCTCTCACAGACCTGTTAGTTTTTCTTTAAGAAGCCCTCCTGCTCTCCACTCATTACCTGTATTAACTGCACCTGTTTGAACTCGTTACCTGTATAAAAGACACCTGTCCACACACTCAATCAAACAGACTCCAACCTCTCCACAATGGCCAAGACCAGAGAGCTGTGTAAGGACATCAGGGATGAAATTGTAGACCTGCACAAGGCTGGGATGGGCTACAGGACAATAGGCAAGCAGCTTGGTGAGAAGGCAACAACTGTTGGTGGAATTATTAGAAAATGGAAGAAGTTCAAGATGATGGTCAATCTCCCTCGGTCTGGGGCACCATGCAAGATCTCACCTCATGGGGCATCAACGATCATGAGGAAGGTGAGGAATCATCCCAGAACTACACGGCAGGACCTGGTCAATGACCTGAAGAGAGCTGGGACCACAGTCTCAAAGAAAACCATTAGTAACACACTACGCCGTCATGAATTAAAATCCTGCAGCGCACGCAAGGTCCCCCTGCTCAAGCCAGCGCATGTCCAGGCCCGTCTGAAGTTTGCCAATGACCATCTGGATGATCCAGAGGAGGAATGGGAGAAGGTCATGTGGTCTGATGAGACAGAAATAGAGCTTTTTGGTCTAAACTCCACTCGCCGTGTTTGGAGGAAGAAGAAGGATGAGTACAACCCCAAGAACACCATCCCAACCGTGAAGCATGGAGGTGGAAACATCATTCTTTGGGGATGCTTTTCTGCAAAGGGGACAGGACGACTGCACCGTATTGAGGGGAGGATGGATGGGGCCATGTATCGCGAGATCTTGGCCAACAACCTCCTTCCCTCAGTAAGAGCATTGAAGATGGGTCGTGGCTGGGTCTTCCAGCATCACAATGACTCGAAACACACAGCCAGGGCAACTAAGGAGTGGCTCCGTAAGAAGCATCTCAAGGTCTTGGAGTGGCCTAGCCAGTCTCCAGACCTGAACCCAATAGAAAATCTTTGGAGGGAGCTGAAAGTCCGTATTGCCCAGTGACAGCCCCGAAACCTGAAGGATCTGGAGAAGGTCTGTATGGAGGAGTGGGCCAAAATCCCTGCTGCAGTGTGTGCAAACCTGGTCAAGAACTACAGGAAACGTATGATCTCTGTAATTGCAAACAAAGGTTTCTGTACCAAATATTAAGTTCTGCTTTTCTGATGTATCAAATACTTATGTCATGCAATAAAATGCAAATTAATTACTTAAAAATCATACAATGTGATTTTCTGGATTTTTGTTTTAGATTCCGTCACTCACAGTTGAAGAGTACCTATGATAAAAATTACAGACCTCTACATGCTTTGTAAGTGGGCAAACCTGCAAAATCGGCAGTGTATCAAATACTTGTTCTCCACACTATATATATATTTATATATCTTTTTTTTTTTTTTTTTTTTACAGCAAAGTCTATTTGATCTTCACTGATAGTTTAGATTACAGCAAATATGCTGGTGTCAAAAGGGACAACTTGAAATGCTCCCTCTAACTGTTAGTGCGATCAGATAGTCGATCATAAAATATACGGGGTGTATGTAGACTCGTGTTAAACATTAAAATTTAGATGAAATGGATGTCATAGGTCAATTTTAAGTGTGTAGGAAGTTGTCCTATTTGCAGCCCAAAATTTTCTATGTGCAGAAGTATTTATCATAAGGTCCTTTTTATTATTTGTTGAATATTGTGTGTGGCCTTCTAACCTTTTTAAACTGTGTATTTGTGTGAACTGTTGTGTTTAAACTCTGTCAACACATTAATAAATGTCAGCTTGAAAGATTTTAAATGTTTTTTTTTGTGCAAAATTACTTGTTTTCTTACATACTTGTTTTCACACTATTTACAAATATGTCAAGGTAGGCCATTCAGATTTTGCTTTATCAGTCACGGAAACTTGATTGGCTTTTTTATTATTATTGTTTTTGCAGATGAGTCATATATTATGACATTCACCAAAGAAGATTCAAATTTACCCTTCCTAAAGTTATAGTGTTAAGGAATTTCAGTTATTCACCTCTTATATGTGCAACTTTGACACAATTTGCTGTGAATTCTCAAAATGACTCGTTGTCTATGTCTGTTATGTTTCATTAGGTTTGGGTGTTACATTCAGGAGATAAAGATCAATATGTGTAAAATGAGCATTGCCAGACTGTTTAATTCTCTTATATCATCACAATGCTTCGATTAATCAAAATTTGTTTGTCAGCAATAACCCTAGCTGCAATGTGCAAAATTTAGTGAAGATTGGACCAACGGTCTAGAAGCTTGAAAAAGTTTTTCAGAAAAGGCAGAGATTTTTATAGACAAATTAAATTGGAGATATACATTTAAGGATTATATGGAAAAAGAATCCTTAAATGTATTACTGCGCCACCTAGTGTTGGATAGCTGTGTCTGTGCACTTGAGTAGATGCGCACATTTGAGACCTTCCTGACAAGTTTTGGGTCTCTACGACTTATGGTCACTGATGCCCATTATACTTTTATGGCAGAAAATTAAGGAAGAAGAAATCCGTAACAAACACAATAGGGTTCAGGCACCTTCAGTGATTGGACCCCTAAAATAACAAGTGTTGTGTACATACCAAACATAAACTGGAGGGTGAATTAAGCTTTTCTACAGCAATGGAGAGTGAGCCTGTAATAATGTACTGAGAGCAGAGAGAAAAACAAAAATTGAGGCTTCTGTTGGAATATGTACAAACCCGATTCCAAAAAAGTTGGGACACTGTACAAATTGTGAATAAAAACAGAATGCAATGATGTGGAAGTTTCAAATTTCAATATTTTATTCAGAATACAACACAGATGACATATCAAATGTTTAAACTGAGAAAATGTATCATTTTAAGGGAAAAATAAGTTGATTTTAAATTTCATGGCATCAACATCTCAAAAAAGTTGGGACAAGGCCATGTTTACCACTGTGTGGCATCTTTTTATAACAGTCTGCAAACGTCTGGGGACTGAGGAGACAAGTTGCTCAAGTTTAGGAATAGGAATGTTGTCCCATTCTTGTCTAATACAGGCTTCTAGTTGCTCAACTGTCTTAGGTCTTCTTTGTCGCATCTTCCTCTTTATGATGCGCCAAATGTTTTCTATGGGTGAAAGATCTGGACTGCAGGCTGGCCATTTCAGTACCCGGATCCTTCTTCTACGCAGCCATGATGTTGTAATTGATGCAGTATGTGGTCTGGCATTATCATGTTGGAAAATGCAAGGTCTTCCCTAAAAGAGACGACGTCTGGATGGGAGCATATGTTGTTCTAGAACTTGGATATACCTTTCAACATTGATGGTGCCTTTCCAGATGTGTAAGCTGCCCATGCCAGACGCACTCATGCAACCCCATACCATCAGAGATGCAGGCTTCTGAACTGAGCACTGATAACAACTTGGGTTGTCCTTGTCCTCTTTAGTCCAGATGACATGGCATCCCAGTTTTCCAAAAAGAACTTCAAATTTTGATTCGTCTGACCACTGAACAGTTTTTCACTTTGCCACAGTCCATTTTAAATGAGCCTTGGCCCAGAGAAAACGCCTGCGCTTCTGGATCATGTTTAGATATGGCTTCTTTTTTGACCTATAGAGTTTTAGCCGGCAACGGCGAATGGCACGGTGGATTGTGTTCACCGACAATGTTTTCTGGAAGTATTCCTGAGCCCATGTTGTGATTTCCATTACAGTAGCATTCCTGTATGTGATGCAGTGCCGTCTAAGGGCCCGAAGATCACGGGCATCCAGTATGGTTTTCCGGCCTTGACCCTTACGCACAGAGATTGTTCCAGAGTCTCTGAATCTTTGGATGATATTATGCACTGTAGATGATGATAACTTCAAACTCTTTGCAATTTTTCTCTGAGAAACTCCTTTCTGATATTGCTTCACTATTTTTCGCCGCAGCATTGGGGGAATTGGTGATCCTCTGCCCATCTTGACTTCTGAGAGACACTGCCACTCTGAGAGGCTCTTTTTATACCCAATCATGTTGCCAATTGACCTAATAAGTTGCAAATTGGTTCTCCAGCTGTTCCTTATATGTACATTTAACTTTTCCGGCCTCTTATTGCTACCTGTCCCAACTTTTTTGGAATGTGTAGCTCTCATGAAATCCAAAATGAGCCAATATTTGGCATGACATTTCAAAATGTCTCACTTTCAACATTTGATATGTTATCTATAGTCTATTGTGAATAAAATATAAGTTTATGAGATTTGTAAATTATTGCATTCCTTTTTTATGCACAATTTGTACAGTGTCCCAACTTTTTTGGAATCAGGTTTGTAACTTGTATTATAAAAGACAGAACAAAATTGTATAATTGTTTCTTACGATCAGAGATCCCCAGTAAGGAATACCAAGAATGACAAAGGCAGAACTTTCAGGAATTGCTGCAGACACGATGCCCAACAGGAGAGTCAACTGACCAATAATTATCTGGACAATCTGTGATAGACATTTATAAAGTAAGTGAAACAGTATCAGATTTTGGGGAACAATATAAATTATACAATATAAATGTATGCCAGCTGTAGTTATGGACTAGGTAATCTCATTGTATGAACTGACATACTGATTTGCAGATGAGCAACATTTTTCCCATTACTTCACATTTTTTGATAGTTTGCAAGTCCTAAAACAATCTTCTGTGTGACTGATACACTGTAAATTTTTCTATTTTGCTTTGTAAATGATAATCCGTATCTTATATTGCTGTCTTTCCTACATTGTCACCAAAGTAATGTCACATTCTTCAATAAAAATGTGTTTTGTTCATGTGTGTACCGCTTTTTTTAGAATTTATTCATGTACTTTTCTTACCTCGCACTGACATACACACATAAAAATGATTTGGAAAATGAAATCTTTATGAAAAATGTCTTACCCCAAATGCTTTTGGTTTGCTTTGCAGAAATGCCTGAATCTCATGAAGAGGGTAAACCCCTGTTGGCTCTTGTACATTAACTGGCACAGAAACATCTGTCCCAGTCCCATCTTCTGTTGTTTGTGTTAGTAGTTGAAGGTCATGATGATATGAAACTCCTTCTGGCTGTTGTACATAAACATGCACAGGATATTTTGTCCCAGTCTCAACTTTTGTTGTTTGTGTTGGTGGTTGAAACTGGGTGACAACCGTTGAAGAGTTCACGGGTGTGGCAGTGTGGGACTTTCTTGTTTCTGAATATAAAATTGACCTGTCAATCATAGTAAATCAAAAAATGTAAAGGATATGATTATAAAATAGATTTTCTATGCAAAAAACATTCCATTCCAGTTTATTTGTTAAAATATTACATACTGTATGTTCATTATTACAAATGTGGTCTTCACTTTACTGAAACACGTATTAATGCAGTTATGTCAATAGTAGTTATTACCATTGGTATGGTTATTGTGAAAGTGACGTGTAGCCCTCTGGTGTCCCCCTCTGCATTTCACCAATCCAAGTGCACACACACAACAGTGAGTATTTTTGCTGCGGCACCCGGGGAGCGATTGGGGGTTATGCCGAGTTCACACTGCCCAATTTTAGCCCCGATTTTGACTCGCCGACAGGTTTTGCAAAATCGCTGACAAATGCCGACGCCCGTGAGATATTTGGCATGCTAAATATCTGGACCTGTCGGCGATTCAAAATCCTGCTGTGTGAAATGTGTTCTGACTGAAAATTACATCGGCGATGACCTACAGCCAATGAGAGAGCAAGATACAGGGCAGCGGGAGGTTTGGGGAGGAGTTATAGACCAGAATATCAGTATTTTAATAGATATATTTTACAATTATATCAAACAGAAACAAAGCACAAACATTTGCTTGACCAGCCACAACAGCAGCACATTGCAAGATTATTTATTTACCTCTAACTCTCTTTGCAAAACACAATCATTGCTCCCTGCGTCTCCCCAACCATTTCCTCCTCCATAATCTTTTTTCTTTTTCTCCTTTTCACTGCAAATCAGCGCACAGACAATTTGGATCGCAATCTTTCAGCAGTCTATATTTTTCACAATTCCAGTCTCGCGCGAGAACTCCGGTCTGGGTCTGACGCACGTGTGATCTCGCATTGTTTCCTTGTCACTTCTCGCGTGTGTTTGCTTGTGAAACATAGTTTGTGGACGGGACAGAGTAGTCGGCGATTCTTCCTCTTGTACAGTCATGCAATGTGAAAGTCATGTAGTGAGCAGTGATCTGACCAGTTTGAAAATCATGCAGTCTGAACTCAGCATTAGGTGCCTTGCTCAAGGGCACCTCAGTTGTGGGTAATGAGAGTGAAAGAGAGCACTGTTCCCCACCTACATTTCCTGCCGGTACTGAGACTCAAACCCGTGACCTTCGGTTTATAAGTCCGACTCTCTAACCATTAGGCCACGACTGCCCTTGTCATCAATTAGAACAACTCTATTAGTATGATTTAGCCCGTTTCCACCACAATTGAGTAAAAAATATGATTCTTTAAGCCATAACAATGAGAAACCTTCTCATAATAATGACATAGTATGTCATAATATTCAGGGAAACATGACTTAGTTTCTCATTATGAGAAAATTTCTCATAACAATGACTTTTCTCATAAATTATGTTTTATTAACAAATTTCGTAAGGACCATGTTCAGATAATTAACCTAATTAACACAAGAGGAGCGCATTCAGTTAATCAACGCAAGTTCATTGACAGTTTATCAGCATCCCTCCACCATCTCATCTCCTCACTTCTAGTTCTAACTATTCCTATCTCAACCGGGGGGAGTACTCTGGGTTTGGGCCAAATTCTGAGCTCGGAGCCCTTCCCCCGGACAGCATGCCAAATACGCATAACCTTTACTCTATTCAATTATATGTGTGAACTCGTGAATAATGAGAAACTGCAGTAGGTATGTCGCATTTTCACACAGGTGATCAGGGACCCTGGGCGTCTTTCTCCTTCTGTTTTTCAGAGTTAGTAGAAAGGTCTCTTCAGTTTTTGGAACTGTGACTGTTAACCCCTCAGGGTGTTTTTTCTTAGTGCGAAAGAGACTTAAAATACGCTGTTGATTTTGGTCATAGAGATAGGAGTAATAGATTATTCGAATCTGTGAAGGGTCTACTTTTATTTGTGTATACTCACAATAACAACAAAACTCTGCTTTTGTAAAATAAAGAAAACAAACGAACAGGATGTGTGTTATGCCGTCTCAGTCTCTTCTCCTCAGAACTTCTTTCTGAAATGCGTCACTAAAATGAACTGAAACTCAGCGAATACTTGCCACACAGACATGAGAGATGTATTTAGAAAGCTTGAAGTGTCTACTTTTAAAGTCATATCGCAAACACATATTCTGTTTATGCGATCCATATATGAGTCACTCCCACACGCATCGCGGTCTATTCTATCACCACGAAAAACAAATCATCAATCTTTGTCAGATTCGTCTCTACTTTCTGAGGAATAATCCTTGAATTTACCTCAGAAGAAGAATGCGACGCGATACGCGGAGGAACTTATACACATTTTACTAGTTGGACTTTTACCAAACTATATTACCAGAATGAAATGTGTGAAATCGAGTGAACATGTTGAAATCTGAAATAAATAGGCAGGTAGGCAACCTTCCATGTCTAAGTAAATCTAAATGTTTTATGACACGACGATGTGAAATACACGGCGTTCTCACTCTCAACTCCTCACATATTGACGCTTGGTCAAGATCCCTTGGCGTCACTTTTTTTGTGCAGGATACCCCTTTAGCGTATTTTTTAATGTACAGGGTACTCCATTGCTTTCAGCTGTTTGCCTACTCCAGTGGTTTTCAACCTGTGGGCCGTGGCCCACTAGGGGGCCTCAGTGATCCTCCAGGGGGGCAGCGAGATAACTTAAAATGAATTTAAATATATATAATTCATTAATTTTTATTATTAATACATTAAATAATAAAAGATAAATTAAATAAATTAAAAAATAATTTTAAAAAAAGAACCACTTCTCTCATACGTATTCTGTAGGGGTGTTTGATTCCAGGTTTTTTGGAGTTGACTCCGATTCCCGACTTCCACTGTAGGAGTCTATGGAATCGACTCCTCGACTCCATTTACTTTACATCAAAAACAAAACAAAATTGCAGTTACACAGTTTATTTTCCCCTGACACGAAGCCTTAAAATCCCCTTATTAAAACAACACACTTTTAGCGTGACTGTCCAAATTAGTCCAATTTAGCGATGACTTGATGAGTGGTTATCAACGTTGCTACATAGCCGTTGCCGATACCTAATTTTACAGAGGAAAAAGTCACAAAAACAGATGTTGTCGAGTGATAGTGCTAAACGCACATGATCATTGTCTTAAAAGGTGAGTTAAAAATACTAAATACTAAAATACATACAATAATGTAAGGTTAACCATGGAAAACCAAATCTATATTTATTGCATTAATATACCATCAATTAAACTAAAGCTAGCATGGAGGAAGCTATGGGGCTATGTATAGGCTATGTATAATTACAAACAAAAGTCGCTGTGACTGTTTTCTATTTCTAAAGTAAGCACTCAAATAAATGTGTGTGACAAAGTTTCTGCGACAGCTCTCTGACGCGGTGTATTACGTCAGTGTATGAATTCCTCGCTTTTCATTCACTCCTTGCTTATAGTGCACTCAACTGCCATGCACTTTATAGGGATTAGAGAATCAGTAAACAAGTGAGCGATTTCGGACAGCAACAGAGTCGACACCGAGAGTCGATTCCTGTGCTGGAGTCGACCCCGACTCTGGGACTATTCAGAGTCGACGAATCGACTCTTTTGGAGTCGACTCCCCATCACTAGTATTCTGTGATTGTTTCGGATTTGGAGCAGCCCAAGCCGTTACTCTTCACGATGTGTGCAATTCAGACTGAGTAGCGGCTCAAAACACCCAACCGTTTCATTAACATAGGATACGCAAAATACACATTTAATTTGGATAAAGAAAACCAGAGTCGCTAATAAAGTTTTGATGGATGACGACTGTATCGAAGGTAAAGACGATTACAGTGACAGGAGTCGTACATTAGACATGCGCGAGTCCGTTATTATTGATGCGCAAACAAACCCTGTATGTGTGCTCTCGGCTCACTGATCGCTATAACATCATATTTCTGCATGAAGACATAAAGGATGCTTGCAGAAGAAGCGTGTTTTGGAGAAGTTTGTGAGGATCAGTGGTGTTTATATACACATGAACATCAGACACTTCAAACAGAGGAACTGATCACTGATGACATCGACCTACCTTTAGATCGCTAAGTTTACATTCAGAATTATTCTATTTTTTAGTTGTATTTGGTGTGTTTATTAATTAATTATGAATGGATCCGTATAGTAGTGCAGTCCTTTGGCATCTCCCTGTGGTCTTGTTTGGAATGGCAGGTTGACTTGTGCTTGTTGCTTAAGTACTTTTAAGTTGCCAAGAATGTCTGCAAAGTATTCTTTGCAGTATTGATTCGAAGAGGAGGGGGGGCCTTTGAATAAAAAAGGTTGGGAACCACTGGCCTACTCTAAACCTACCCACTTCTTAACAACATAAAACACTTAACAGGCAAAATTACAGGTATGCATTGTATAAATATTTATTAATACTCCAATATGTAATTTCATCATGCCGATGTTCGTGTCTGTCACGTCTGTGTATAAAGCCAAACATTTCTCATTGAAAGCAATGGAGTACCCTGCACATCGAAAAATGATGCTAAAGTGGTACCCTGCACGTTAAAAAGTAATGCAGAGGGATCCTGACCAAGAGTCAATATGTGATGAGTTGGGAGTGAGAACGTGTTGCGAAATACTGTGTTTGTGAATATCTCAATATTTCTCAAAATATGATCACTTTTGGACTAAAAGCCCTAACGGACGCTGTTCATTGAAGTTGTGGGAACAGTGTTTCCGCCTGTGTGAACATTCAAAATATCATAAGTTACAGATTGATTATTTTGCATTCCTGACATAAACTAAGAAATTACTGTTATGGATCCAAGTTTTATCATAAACAGTGATCAAATATCAAAGCTGGAGTCTTAAAACTTTCTAACGATACTCAGTTTGTCCCGATCAAGTCAGAGTGTGAGGTTTTAATGTGCAGTGAATGTTGAACAACAATAGAGAATGTGAAGCTGACGTCACGCTGTGTTGAGTTCTGGGTAACTGCTTTGTTTATATGCCATATTGGGAGGATCACGCTGCCTTTCTGCTAGTGAGTTTATGACAATATTTTAATTTTATGTTGTGATTGTAAAAAATATAGTCATTGTAGGTCAATGGTGATAATTGCTATAGTAATTCACATCATCATTCAAGGAGAAAACTGGACAATTTAATAATTTTTTTCGCCTTTTTTACATGTAAAAACCCCAAGGCAGCAGGTTGAGGAGGTGACGAGAAGATGCCGAATAGCAAATCTAGCAATAATGTCACTGATTAAACCCACTGCCTATCACTCAATAAAAATAATTACATTGCTGAGTATTTTTGAAGTTTTGTTCGGTTTAATAATTAACATTATATTTGCTAGTATGACTCTCTTGGCTTGTGAATTAGCAGAACTTATACGCAGCCACTTCAAAACTGTTCACAAGCTTCTATGGATTTGATTTTGGTTGTCATTTGTTGAAATACATACAAAAAATACAGTGTCTGTCCACTGAATGTGACCCTCTCTGATTCTCCTTCTTGGCCATATGGGAAAGTGAATATTTACAATGAAAACAATAAAACTTCAGTTAGATTTACATGTTTTTAACAAAGAAATGGACTGACTTCTGTCAAGCTTGTTGAACACATATTTTTATTCTACCATATGATGGCTGAAGCAGCAGCGAGTGTCCAGCATGTGACACTATTTTCACGGTAACCAGATCAGAATTGTAAACGGAATTCTACAAAACTTCAGTGTAAACATCAAATGATCATGCAATGCGATTAAAATAGCTTCTCGTCCCTGTAAACGATACCATGAAGAATGGTATTATTTAACTTCGTCAAAAACAAAACAAAAGGTAAAGAAGGTATTTGTATTAATTACAGTATAAGTAGAGGGCGAGCCTCCCAAAATGGCTTCACCGCCCCAGCATGCAATGCAGCGTGACGCAGCTTCACATTCTCTATAATCTGGGGCCGCTGGCAATGCGCTGCAGGTAAGGGGTTAACAATTTGTTACAACTTTGTTACACTACTACTTTCAATAAATTCATCTTCCCACACGCACTCTGGTCAAGCTTGCTTATTTTACGTATTAGAGTGATCTAACACACTGGTGAGCCACGAAAATTACTGCTTAGCCAAACACAAGGAAATTTAAAGGTGCAGTGTGTAGTATTTATGAGGATCTATTGCAATTGAAATGCAATATAATATACATAACTGTTTTCAGTGGTGTATAAAGACCTTACATAATGAACAGTTATGTTTTTATTACCTTAGAATGAGCCATTTCTATCTACATACACCGCGGGTCTCCTTACAGTGAAACCGCCATTTTGCACTGTCATGTTTCTACAGTAGCCCTAAACGGACAAACTTCTCTACAGAGCGCTAGCTACTCCCTGCTGTCTCAGACGACGACATTTTTGTCACGTGTCGGCCACTGTAGCTTCTCTATGTGCTTCGAAAGGGAGGGGTGAGTGGTTGCAATTCACAACCTCACCACTAGATGCCACTAAAATTTACACAGTGCACCTTTAACACATCAAAGAATTATCATCTCTGATATGTCAGGGAAAAAAAAAACATTTACAGTGAAAGCAATATACATAACATACACTCACCTAAAGGATTATTAGGAACACCTGTTCAATTTCTCATTAATGCAATTATCTAATCAACCAATCACATGGCAGTTGCTTCAATGCATTTAGGGGTATGGTCCTGAGACAATCTCCTGAACTCCAAACTGAATGTCAGAATGGGAAAGAAAGGTGATTTAAGCAATTTTGAGCGTGGCATGGTTGTTGGTGCCAGACGGGCCAGTCTGAGTATTTCACAATCTGCTCAGTTACTGGGATTTTCACGCACAACCATTTCTAGAGTTTACAAAGAATGGTGTGAAAAGGGAAAAACATCCAGTATGCGGCAGTCCTGTGGGCGAAAATGCCTTGTTGATGCTAGAGGTCAGAGGAGAATGGGCCGACTGATTCAAGCTGATAGAAGAGCAACTTTGACTGAAATAACCACTCGTTACAACCGAGGTATGCAGCAAAGCATTTGTGAAGCCACAACACGCACAACCTTGAGGCGGATGGGCTACAACAGCAGAAGACCCCACCGGGTACCACTCATCTCCACTACAAATAGGAAAAAGAGGCTACAATTTGCACGAGCTCACCAAAATTGGACAGTTGAAGACTGGAAAAATGTTGCCTGGTCTGATGAGTCTGGATTTCTGTTGAGACATTCAGATGGTAGAGTCAGAATTTGGCGTAAACAGAATGAGAACATGGATCCATCATGCCTTGTTACCACTGTGCAGGCTGGTGGTGGTGGTGTAATGGTGTGGGGGATGTTTTCTTGGCACACTTTAGGCCCCTTAGTGCCAATTGGGCATCGTTTAAATGCCACGGCCTACCTGAGCATTGTTTCTGACCATGTCCATCCCTTTATGACCACCATGTACCCATCCTCTGATGGCTACTTCCAGCAGGATAATGCACCATGTCACAAAGCTCGAATCATTTCAAATTGGTTTCTTGAACATGACAATGAGTTCACTGTACTAAAATGGCCCCCACAGTCACCAGATCTCAACCCAATAGAGCATCTTTGGGATGTGGTGGAACGGGAGCTTCGTGCCCTGGATGTGCATCCCACAAATCTCCATCAACTGCAAGATGCTATCCTATCAATATGGGCCAACATTTCTAAAGAATGCTTTCAGCACCTTGTTGAATCAATGCCACGTAGAATTAAGGCAGTTCTGAAGGCGAAAGGGGGTCAAACACAGTATTCGTATGGTGTTCCTAATAATCCTTTAGGTGAGTGTACATTTTTTAGTGATAGAGGAAAAAAATGTTTCTTTCAGCTTGTTGTTGAAAATGCATTGTTATTTTGGCATTACTCCAATAACTTTAAAATAGCTTGTTTTAGAATTTCACCTTAAGTGGGTGAAGTTATTTGAACCAAATTCATTGCAAACTGATTGGCCAAAAACTTTCTATCATGTTGCAAATAAGTTTGCAATGACAAAGAAAGATTTTTTTTTTACAAACACAAACAACACCAGAGACAAGAGTTAAGATTTAAAGTCAGTGAGTCTAGCAACTGAAACCAGGACAATTTCTCAAAAACTGTCAGGACACTTCCCCACATTAAACTGTGACAACACTGTAATCAAGTCACAAATTTTTTTTTTTTACAGCTAAACTCGATTGACAAGATAAATGATACATTTGATAATTAAAGTCAAGTCACCTTTATTTTAATAGTGCTTTATAAGAGTGTGTCAAAGCAGCTGAACAGGCAATTAACAGAATCAATGATGCAAACTTCAAAAATTAGGTAAATCAAAATTCTGCTTTTCTTTTTTGCATCAACAAGGTGTCTGTCCCTGAATGAGCTCTCCAAAATCTTCACTCTCTCTGTTCCCCACTGAATAAACTGCGAACATCCACCCGAACTGCTCAGGCAATCATGGCCCGGTTTCACAGACAGGGCTTAGACCAAACCAGGATTAGGCCTTAGTTCAGTTAGGACATTTAAGTAGCCTTTATAAACGTGCCTTAGAAAAAACATTACTGGTGTGCATCTTGAGATAAAATAATGGCACTGACATTTTAAGATATCTCAGTGCAAGTTGCTTTCAGTTAAAACAGCTCAAATATGCATTTTAGGCTGGGACTAGCTTAAGCCTTGTCTGTGAAACCGGAGGCATATCTTTCAAGAAATTGCTGCTTTTCCTCACCTAACCATACCACATGCTTTCCTCTTTTTGTAAGTCACTTTGGATAAAAGCATCTGCTAAATGCATAAATATAAATATTCAATGTTGATTCAATTCAGTTAAATAACAGTGTTCATAAAATTCATAAATTATAAACAAATTAGATTCAGCTATACAGCAGAAAACAATAGTGTTATTCAGCTCAATTCAGTTTTGTTCTCATCCAATGGTGTCAGTGCTGTCTAATTGATAATATTACTGAATATTAAGCGTCTTTTAGTGTCTTTATTTAGGCAAGCCAACGACAACGGTGGCAAGGAACCCAAACTCCATCGGGGAAAAAAAACCTTGAGAGAAACCTGGGGTGCTTCTCAATATCGCTCCTCGTTTCCTCGCTCCTCCGTCCTCCATCCTATGACCCGGAAACCAATTGAGCTCGGCCATCTTGTAGGACATCTCAAATGCACTGCGAGGAGTGAGGAGGCTTCCTGAGGAGTCATGAGCGAGGATACACAGGTGTATCCTTTACGGAAGTGTTTTATCGACTGCACTGTATTGAGGGGAGGATGGATGGGGCCATGTATCGCGAGATCTTGGCCAACAACCTCCTTCCCTCAGTAAGAGCACTGAAGATGGGTCGTGGCTGGGTCTTCCAGCATGACAACGACCCGAAACACACAGCCAGGGCAACTAAGGAGTGGCTCCGTAAGAAGCATCTCAAGGTCCTGGAGTGGCCTAGCCAGTCTCCAGACCTGGACCCAATAGAAAATCTTTGGAGGGAGCTGAAAGTCCGTATTGCCCAGCGACAGCCCCGAAACCTGAAGGATCTGGAGAACGTCTGTATGGAGGAGTGGGCCAAAATCCCTGCTGCAGTGTGTGCAAACCTGGTCAAGAACTACAGGAAACGTATGATCTCTGTAATTGCAAACAAAGGTTTCTGTACCAAATATTAAGTTCTACTTTTCTGATGTATCAAATACTTATGTCATGCAATAAAATGCAAATTAACTACTTAAAAGTCATACAATGTGATTTTCTGGATTTTTGTTTTAGATTCCTTCACTCACAGTTGAAGAGTACCTATGATAAAAATTACAGACTTCTACATGCTTTGTAAGTGGGCAACCCAGCAAAATCGGCAGTGTATCAAATACTTGTTCTCCCCACTGTACACCGTGGGTCTCCTTACAGTGAAACCGCCATTTTGCACTGTCATGTTTCTACAGTAGCCCTAAACGGACAAACTTCTCTACAGAGCGCTAGCTACTCCCTGCTGTCTCAGACGATGACATTTTTGTCACGTGTCGGCCACTGTAGCTTCTCTACGTGCTTCGAAAGGGAGGGGTGAGTGGTTGTAATTCACAACCTCACCACTAGATGAAAGAAAATTAAACAAACTGTAATAGTATACAACAAATAAAAAGCAGTTAATAACTGGGAATAATTCATTGTTAATAATAACTGGTAATATAAATAAAAATGCGGACAAATGTGGTATTTTGTGGAGGTTGAAACTATGAAACTATTACAATATAAAAAATTATCTCTAATGTTCAAGAATCCTGACGTGCAAGCTAAATCCAGCGGTGTAGAGTCATCATTAATTGACGACGCTTTGAAGTGAAGTTAAAGAGAGCGAGGATATATAATTTCACTTGATTCAATTCCTCCGTTCTCACGTCTTTTCCTTGCGTCCTTCCCTCGCATCCTGAAAGGGTGGAGCTAAGACGCAAGGAAAGGAAACGAGGATGCACAAATAAGAATTGAGAAGCACCCCTGGGGTCCGTTCTTGGTACGTCGCTAACTTAGTTAGCTGGATTTGATTGTTGACGATTTGGCATGATCTTGGATTGTTTGGTTCTTCGACGCTCATCCTGGTCATAGCAACAGGTCCGGAAGCTTAAACCTGCTCGGGAGCAACTTATTTCATGTAAACAGGATTAGATTGCATCTTTTTAAGTGGCGTTGATACTTAAAGTCTGTCCCAGCCACTGCTACTTTATTACAAGAGTTCCTTACTGAACCTGGGGCAATAATAATTTTAAATAATAATATAAAAATTAATTTGAAAATATTTATATTGATCAGTGGTGGTGATAGATATTATGTGAGTAGCTTGATGCAGTGCATGACATGCAGATAACTTGATCTTAACCCTTAAGAAAACTTTAGTAGATAGATATGTTTTAAGTATATTAATGCTGTCATATAACAAATCTGCTTCAAAGGTAATATTTTAAATGAATTGCTAATTACAAATTGAAATAAACATGTAACACTTGTACAAATACTAGAAATCGTTAATATAAATGATTGGGAATCATGTAAAAAAATAAAACAGTGCACATTTCATTTGTCTATTATCATTTATGTCATTTTGGTTGCTTGGCTGTTTCCTTATAAAGGAAAAAGTAGTATTTATAAAAGTTTTTCGTCAGGTGTCTTTTTTAATTATATGATGTCACTACGTTGCTGTCTCGACGCCAGCCAATCACTGCATTGCTGATCATGGTTTTGAGTATCAATACATCTGCCCTCTTCAGGGAACACAGGAACGCGCCGTAATCTCAGACAACTTAATCTCCAGATATTTTAATCCAATCCGCAAATCCGTTGGAAGAACCAAATTAAGCAGAGTTCAGTTATCACAAAGATCAGAAGATCTGGCATCTATCAAATCATCTCAGATGTATTAAGCGAGGTACGAAGAACAGACCCCAGGTGTCATGTATTCCGTGTGTTAGTAGACTCTTTTGTTATTTCCTGTCTTGTCATGTTTTGTAGTTCTTTGTAGTCTTTCTTGATGATTAGTTTTCCCCAGGTGTTGCCTATTAGCCACTCCCCCTTGTTATCTTGTTATCCTTTGTGTATTTATACCCCAGTGTTTCCTTTGTCTAGAGTTGCAAGTATATGGTTGTTTCGTGAACAGTTGTTGCAGCTTTGTGTTACTGGATTGATCTTGTTCCTTGTCTTAAGTAATTTATGTTGTATCGTTTCAATACATTTTCACTGCACTTGGATCCAATGCCTCTATTGTCTGCAGCAGCCACGTTACAGAACGCTAGACCCACATGGATCCAGCAGAGGAAATTCTGTTTTTACATCAAGGTACCTGTACTATAGAGGTCTATATGGAACAGTTCTGCAAAAAAAAAAAAAAAAAAAAGCGTGCAAATAATAAAATCTCCCTGTAGACTGTCTGCCTGTGGACTGGGTAAACCCAGCCCGATCTGCCGGCGATTTGATTTGGTCCCTGCAGCTGAGGCTGGAAACCCGTACATTTTTCTATCCTACTTCTGTTACAAATCTGCGGGGACCAATCACAAACTGGCTTATCCACCTGGCGCGCTATTGGCGGGTTTAACACGATGACGATAGAGAAGCGTCTCTCGCACGACCGTCAATCCAATTCAATCCATCAATTGAATAGACCGTCAATCCAACCTCTCGGCGATGCTCAATGGCTTCTTTAGTTTAGCAAACAAATCGCTCGAGTGGGTGTAAATACCACTCACTTTAATGTTTTTTTTGCACAACCTGCAAAAATTGCTCGATGCCATTGCTGCTTCTGCAAACCGCTGATCAATGCTACAAACCAACACGTTTGTTGACACGTTTCCTGCCTGGAGTTTCCGCGTCGCTCTGCAAAGTACGTCACCCGGATCGTTGGTCTGATTGGTTGAAGGACTATCCAATTGCGTATAGAGTCATTTGAACTATGCCCGTTGATCACGCCTCTTGTGCAGTAGAAAATACAGAGCAGACTCCCCAGACCAATGTTCAATTTTAAAAGATTAAGCTTGGTCTGGTGATAGCCAGACAAGTCTCCCTGTGCTTAAACGGACAAATTCACACAAATTTATCTCAAAATGCCCGCCTTTGCGAGTATCTAAGTAAACATAATCTATTATGGCTTAGGCTACGTCTACATTAATCCGGATACATTTGAAACATTTGATTCCTACATTCAACAAGTGTGTGTGTGGTCTCCTGGTCCGGCTGAATCATGTAGTGTGTGCCTTCAGAGGATTACAATGCTAAAAAACGGTTGGAACTGTCATTGTCTGTGGCCTCCCACAGTTTTAAAATCGGTTAAGCTGTGAAAATCGTCTAGTGTGTCCCAGGCCTAAGCAGTAGAGAAAGAATGCATGTGTATTATATTGGATCCGTGCATTAGTCTTAAAGTGACAGCAGCCTAATCCTGCAGCTGTCTGTTTTTAATGTTAATCAAACTTGTACAAAAGACAAGGAAATCACTCCCTGCTCTTCACTGAATAACACTTTTGTCACTTTAATAAGGTACAGTGTACAGTGAAGATTATTTGCGGTGTTATTTTACAATTTATTACTTTATTCAATTTCTGTACCTGAAAACAACTGATAGGCATACCTGAAACACCTTAAAAGTATCTTTTACTATCTCATTTGTATCTTTGATCTATTGTATTTATTTATTTGTGTTATTGCTTAGTTTAATTATGTTTTTTATTAATGACTGTTTACTTGTTTTTAATAGGCATAATCTTTTAAATTTATATAAGTTAGCAGTTTTAGCTGTGGTATCGAAATTGGAATCGAGAATTGTTAAATTTCAGTTGTCTAAAATTTTGGGTGTCATAACCTTATTTATTACAATACAAGGATACATGGGTCAAAAACAATAACTATTTTATTCATTTATAAAAAAAAAAAAAAATTGTGGTGGGGCCAGTGAAAATTGAATCATTTAAGGCAGTGGCTATTTGCACTAAGTGCAAATAGCAATAGATGCTATTTACTAAGTGAAATAACATACTAAGTGAAAATAGTGATATATTTTATTTACACCATGTAAAAGTAGCAGTTATTTGCAATATGTGTAAATAGTGATAACATGCAATTTATACTTTATTTTGACAGAGCCATACTATTTGCACCTCAGTACTGTTGTACATTAACAGGATGCAATAATAACAGAGTGTAAATGATTATATTTATTAAAATTATTAAATGGATGCCGCCTTAATGGGACAATAAAAGCCTTCCCTACACCTACCCCTAACCCTACCCAATAAATGCTTTCATTATTATTAAACATTTCGTTAGGCACTTTATTTCCACTTTTAGAACATTTTCTTAATTTTTATTGAAAGTAAATGCCTTTCCGATGTTATTTGTGATAGGAAAAGAGAGAAGAGCGAGCTCTGCAAAAGGCGGATTCGAACCCTGGTCGATTGCGTCAAAACCAAGATCCTTAAGCTTTAAGCTTTACTGACTACGCCACTGAAGACGTTGAAATATGAGCGTGTTTTTAAAAAAAATCTTGTTAAAATCTTAACCAGGCATTGTTAGGCGGAGCTAGTGCGAATAGCACTTGCCAACAAGGCACGCTATTTGCACTTGGTGTGAATAGACACTCCGATCATGGAATTTACTTAATCTAATCGAAAATTGAGAATCGAATCATGTATCGAATCGAATTGAGATCTTGTGAATTGGAATCGAATCTGGTCATCTGAATCAATACCCAGCCCTACTGTACATGAATCATTACATATCAGAGATCACTGCATGTCACAGATCAGGCATTAGAATTAACACGGTTACTTACATGTTGTCGCATTACTGTGGAGTCCATATCGTAAAAGTCTGTTTGCAAATCCTGTGCCAAAATTGTGACTGATTTACAAGGAATCCACAGTGAAATTTACAGAATACAAATAAATAATGTCAACTGAGATATTCACATTGTTGTAAATAAATAACCACATTCATAGCATTAGGATCCTTTGGAAGGTATTGTTATTTTTAGTCCAGTGATTCTCCTCATCATCTCACTAACACGCCAGTGGGCGGGGCCAAAATTGCAAAGATGAAGTAGGCGTTGATCTTTTTCTGCAGAGGCCGTCTTTCACCTATTTATTCCACAATGAGTCTTTCTCTGGGCTTGGTAACAATAAAAGCTGTTTTGGGACTGACGAGGAAGTTTTGAGTTCTGAAACTTCCAGGATATTCTTATAGTATGATGACCTCTTGTATGTCAAAAACTCAAGGAAAATTTTAATTCTCAGATCATGACTCCTTTAAGAACTACAGAGAACAGCCTGATTCACAAAATGCGCTTTCAAACTCAGAGATAAGATGCAGTTTGGTCTTGTGATGTCCAAAATTTTTGGTTTAAAATCATTTGTCACTATTAGCTATGGATCAACGTGTAAGACTTAAGTCATGCAGGACTTAAAATATTCTTAATATTCTAGCAGCTAGCACACCAAACAGGACATGAACCCATATTTTCTGAATGTTTTGTCCTACTTAAGGCCCCATCCACACGGAGACGTGTTTAGCTGTATGCGTAAAAATTTTGTATCGTATCAGCGTTTCGTCCAGAAGGATCCGGCGTTTTGGGAGCCTGAAACCGGTATTTTTTGAAAGCGGGTCCTAGAGTGGATAAATCTGAAACCGACACCCTTGCGTTTTCGTGTGTACAGCCCATCCGTATATTTTGTGAAACGGTGATGTCATCACACCACGTCTCGCGCATGCTCCAAGTCTTCTTCTCCGTTTTTTAGTGTATTTCTGTGGCAGAATTACAGTGCCACATACTGGTATGGCATGTATACTACATCGTTTCACGATTCACCATTGTTTCAGTGGTTCCATGTGTACGCAGATATTTCTTGAGACGAGGGAAAAAAAAGATTGGATAGGGAAAGCTCTGGCTTCGTGTGGATGTGGCCTAAATTAACTTTTGCATGTGTGATTGTAATCATGCCCTGACAATACCAAATCAGTTTGGTGACATCACCACCTCTTGTTTATATTGTTGTTAATAAACAATTGTATCACAGTTTTATATCAAGGCTTTTGACAATCCTAAACTTTTGTAAAATCACCACTCCGTTCTATTACATTTATTTGTATAAAATCTGCTTGCTGTTCTGTTTGGCCCTGCATTTGCTTTTATGCCGAGTTGAGACTGCACGATTTTCAAACTCGTCGGATCACTGTTCTTTTCACACTGCATGACTATCTGGGGTAGCATTCAGTTGCTGCTGTGTTCTGATCCTCTCAGATCGCATCTTTGACAATTCACACTGCGTGATTGTCACTCACGTGCACGGGCACCGATTTGCCTATGATTTCGGGCATTTGTCAGTGAGTCTAAAATCGTGCAGTGTGAACTCGGCATTAGGCGTTTTTGTTTCCATGTATAGACAGTGATAGGTATTTACCCCAGATGTTTATCAGCTGTAGCAGGAACAGATCTCTGAGCCTTAACTGAAAGAGAGAGAGAAAGATAGATTTTATTACACTTTACTCTAAACTATGTAAAACATACACTTCACTCAAGACATTTAGCAATAATTAATTCACCAACTTTAACATAGCATAGCATTTCTTTGTAATTCCATACATTTTCAAATTCTTCAGTATTCTTCATTGTTTTATAAAATGAAAAAATGAAAAAAAAAAAAAAAAAAAGCATTTAACAAAAATTAATTCACCATCTTTAACAGAGCAGAGGTAGGTGGCGTTAGAAACCGCGTTCCGGGAGCACCGCAATACGACTGAACGGGCACAATTTATATTTATAGGCCGCCTGCATTTCCCCCCCAAAAATAAACGTTTTCTGTAAAGTAAAATTATTATTATTATTGTTGTTATTATTAATTGCAGCTCTACAAGCCAGCACAACAAACCTGGTGTTCCTTTCTTTTTTTTTCTTTTGGTGAATAATTACAATTTTAACCAAAGAAAAATCACAATTTGATTTCTTTCCCCAAATCGTGTTTTTCTCTGAAAGCGCTGCACCAACACCAGCAAGCTACTCTACATGGACATGGTAAAATAAACTCCATCACTGACTACTGAGGGCAGAGCAGTTTTCATGGCAAAAGAAAAACGCAAACACCTTGGAAATGACAGGTATGTTGAACAGGAACTGTTTCAGGAATGGCACAAAGGTGTGTGGATGTTCAAGTCTCTGTGTTTGGATCAGTGTGCTCAATAATGTGCCTTTTTGGCCTACGTTATGTATATTTAGGGCCCGAGCACCGATGGTGTGAGGACCCTATTGGAATTGCTCAGCCTATTATTATTCTTCTCCCAAATGAATCGCATTTTTGATGGCCTAAACATGCTTGAAAACTCATGAAACTTTGCACATGCGTGAAAAGTGGTGAAAATTTACGTCTGATATGGGTTTCAGAATTAGGCGTGGCAAAATGGCTCGATAGCGCCACCTACAAAATTTCAACTAAGTGCCCCTCCCGCTACGTTTCACGTACAGGTATGAAATTCGGTACACACATGTAAAAGCCCAATACCTACAAAAAAGTCTCCTGGTACGAAATTGAGTTTTCTTTGCAAAATTGTTGCAAATTTGGCCATTTCCAGACGTACTTTAACGAACTCCTCCTAGAGATTTAATCAGATCAACATCATTTTTGCACAGTCTAATCTAAAGGCCTTTGCGACGTTAAATTGTGAAGATCTTGAGTTTTTGCTGATAGGCGTGTCCGTGGCGGCCTCATATAAAGTTCGATGTTTCACCATAAAACAGGAAGTTGTTGTAACTCGGTCATACAATGTCCGATCTGCCCCAAACTTCACATGTATTATTAGAGTCCTGGCCCGAAGACATCTACATGCCAATATTCAGTTACAGTCATAGCGCCACCTGTGGGCAACAGGAAATGGCATGTTTTACACTGTGATTAACTCCTCATAGTGATTTAACCAGATCAACATCATATTTGGTCAGTCTAATCTAAAGGCCTTTGCGACGTTAAATTGTGAAGATCTTGAGTTTTTGCTGATAGGCGTGTCCATGGCGGCCTGACAAAATCTGATGTTTTGCCATGACACAGGAAGCTGTTGTAAGTCTGGCATACAATGTCCGATCTGCCCCAAACTTCATATGTTTGATAAGAGTCCTGGCCTGAAGACATCTACATATGAGTTTCAGAATTAGGCATGGCAAAATTGCTTGATAGCGCCACCTACATCATTTCAACGAAGTGCCCCTCTCGCTACATTTCACGTACAGGTGTGAAATTCGGTACACACATGTAACAGCCCAGTACCTACAAAAAAAGTCTCCTGGTATGAAATCTGAAAACCAACAGGAAGTGAGATATTTTGAATTTTCCAGACGCTGTACTTTAACGAACTCCTCCTAGAGATTTAATCAGATCAACATCATATTTGCACAGTCTAATCTAAAGGCCTTTGTGATGTTAAATTGTGAAGATCTTGAGTTTTCCCCGAAGGGCATGTCCGTGGCGGCCTGACAAATTTCGATGTTTCGCCATGAAACAGGAAGTTGTTGTAACTCGGACATACAATTTCCGATCTGCCCCAAACTTCACATGTATTATTAGAGTCCTGGCCCGAAGACATCTACACGCCAATATTCAGTTACAGGCATAGCGCCACCTGTGGGCAACAGGAAAGACCATATTTTACACTGTGCTGAGTATCCTCATTGAGATTTAACCAGAACAACATCATGTTTGGTCAGTCTAATCTTAAGGCCTTGGTGATGTTAAATTGTGAAGATCTTGAGTTTTCGCTGAAGGGCGTGTCTGTGGCGGCCTGTCAAAGTTCGATGTTTCACCATGACACAGGAAGCTGTTGTAAGTCAGGCATACAATGTCCGATACGCCCCAAACTTCACATGTTTGATAAGAGTCCTGGCCTGAAGACATCTACATGCCAATATTAGCGCCACCTGCTGGCAACAGGAAATGGCATGCTTTACACTGTAATTCCCTCCCAGAAACACATTTAAATATGCCATCAAGTCCCAAACATGCTAGAAACACATTAAATCAAGCAAAACTTGGCTAAGTGCTAATGTATGCGATTTACGCCACAAAACAGGAAGTTGTTGTAACTCAGACATACAGTGTCCGATCTGCCCCAAACTTCACACGTTTGATAATAGTCCAGGCCTGAAGACATCTACATGCCAATATTCGGTTATAGTCAAAGCGCCACCTGCTGACAGCAGGAAGTGTGGCACATTGAAGTGACTTTGCCATATTTCTCCTATATTTACCCACTTAAATGCATGTCACCCACTATTCGCTGTTTTCCTGAGGCCACCGGGTGGCGGTGCTCCCGGGTGCGAGGGCCCTTTCATCGTTGCTTGCAGCTTTAATTGGATTATGTTATTGTAAATAAAATACAAACTTTTACATACATGCTGCTCACATATTATTGTAGCAGTGTTTGTGCCATGAAACCATGAAAATATTACAAGTAACAGAAATAAGCACAAATGTAAGGGCATGTCAAAACACCTCAGAGGGTTAAAGGTTTAGTTCACCCAAAAATTTAAATTCTGTCATTACTTACTCACCCTCATGTCGTTCCAAACCCATAAGACCTTCGTTCATATTCGGAACACAAATTAAGATATTTTTGACAAAATCCAATAGGTTTCTGAACCAGCCATAGGCAGCAACGTCACTGCAACTTTCAAGGCCCAGAAAGGTAGTAAAGACATCGTTAAAATAGTCCATGTGACTCCAGTGGTTCAACCTTAATGTTATGAAGCGACGAGAATATCTTACTACAATTATATACTTCGAATATACTTCGACAATCTCTATAACCCCATTCCAATTTTTCATAACAGTTTGATTGTGAAAAGAAAGACTCCCAAATATTTAATGCCCCCTGTAGCACATGACAATCCGCCAGCTAAATTTGGTTTTGCTTTGAGTCCACCCACTTTCTTCCAATGCAGCACAGGCCAATTCACTTTTGCTGAAGATTATTGTTCCCCCTTTAAGGGGAGACAAACTTTTGAATGGACGGACTGTAATCATTTTTCAGAATGGCGGATCTATTGAGGAGTACGTGGAGGAGTTTCTTAACACCTGCCATAGAGCTTCATGGAGGGATTTAGGTGCGGGCTGAATGATGAGACCCATTTCGTCATGCCCCACAGTGATCCCTGTTGGACCCTGGAGGACTATATCAACTTTGTACTGTGGGTGGAAGGATCCACACTCACAGTGAGCGACACTGAGGATGACATCAGCCTCATCCAGCCACACCTTGCAGATCCTTACTGACCTGCAATCCTGTGAAACTCATCTTTGATGGCTCTCACTCATTTGTGCCAGGGAAACAACTCAAACTCTCAGAAAGAGCGTGAGAGCGAGGCACACTTTCATTACCGCTCTGCATACAGAGGCCTTACTAATGTGCTCTGCATCCCCGGAGTTATATAGAAAACTACCATTTTAAAACGTACAGCTCAAATAAATATGCATGTGGATATAGGGAAAAAAATCCTCTCCTGACATGAATGTAACTCCCTACAAATTAATGCAGCCTCCGCAGCTACAGGATCCATGCTATTTTTGTCACTTTGACAGTGTCTGCATGATGAAAATATGTGCAATGAATGTACCTGCGCTGCAAATATCTTACTTAGTATTTTTGTCTTGTCATCTCCAGTCAAAATATCTAAAGATTCTTAAACCAAGATGCATTTTCTATATAAGAAAAAAATGACATAAGGTATTTATGGTCTTGTTTTGGGGGACAAAAAAATTTGGCAAATTACCTGCCAATGGGGTAAGAAAATTACTCCGTAAGAAAAGCATTTTTGCAGCGTGAATGAATGAATGAAGTATTTAAACACAACTGACACTTTAAAAAGGGGGAGGAGACCGAAAGAAACTCTGGGTTTTACCGAAGAACCTGCTCCTGACCAGGTTAGGTTCACAGAGTAAGTTACCATGGTAACTGATTCTGAGTATAAGTTACCTCTCTTTCAGAAACAGGCTTGACTTACCCATTCTGAAACGGAAAACCCAGAGTTTCCCTCATTTCAGGGTTAACATACTCAGAGTTTTCACTTAACCTCCTTTCTGAAAGGGCCCCTGGAAATATGTAATGTCTACTTTTGGTTTTTGTTTCATGTCACTGTCTTGTCATGTGATTCCCTTGCCCTCTTGTGATCCTGCCATGTGCTATCCTTGTACTGTCATAATAGGCTTGTTCGACTGCGCAGACCAATCGGCGGCTGACTTGATTCAGTGCAGGCCGGTTAGAAATTTTGTCAGACTTGAGACGCCGCCGAGGCCACGTGACTGTGACGTGTGCCATCAAAGCAGGAAAAATGGGCAAGCATAAGGATTTGAGCGAGTTTGACAAGGGCCAAATTGTGATGGCTAGACGACTGGGTCAGATGGCATCTCCAAAACTGCAGCTCTTGTGGGGTGTTCCCGGTCTGCAGTGGTCAGTATCTATCAAAAGTGGCCCAAGGAAGGAACAGTGGTGAACCGGCGGCAGGGTCATGGGTGGCCAAGGCTCATTGATGCACGTGAGGAGCGAAGGTTGGCCCGTGTGGTCCGACGAGACGGGCTACTGTAGCTCACATTGCTCAAGAACTTAATACTGGTTCTGATAGAAAGGTGTCAGAATACACAGTGCATCGCAGTTTGTTGCATATGGGGCTGCATAGCCGCAGGCCAGTCAGGGTGCCCATGCTGACCCCTGTCCACTGCCGAAAGCGCCAACAGTGGGCATGTGAGCATCAGAACTGGCCCACTGAGCAATAGAAGAAGGTGGCCTGGTCTGATGAATCACGTTTTCTTTTACATCACGCGGATGGCCGTGCGTCGCTTGCCTGGGGAACACATGGCACCAGGATGCACTATGGGAAGAAGGCAAGCCGGCGGAGGCAGTGTAATGCTTTGGGCGATGTTCTGCTGGGAAACCTTGGGCTCTGCCATCCATGTGGTTGTTACTTTGACATGTTCCACCTACCATCATTGTTGCAGACCATGTACACCCTTTCATGGAAACAGTATTCCCTGGTGGCTGTGGCCTCTTTCAGCAGGATAATATGCCCTGCCACAAAGCAAAAATGGTTCAGGAATGGTTTGAGGAGCACAACGAGTTGACTTGGCCTCCCAATTCCCCAGATCTCAATCCAATCGAGCATCTGTGGGATATGCTGAACAAACAAGTCTAATCCATGGAGGCCCAACCTCGCAACTTGCAGGACTTAAAGGATCTGCTACTAACATATTGGTGCCAGATACCACAGCACACCTTCAGGGGTCTAGTGGAGTCCATGCCTCGATGGGACAGGGTTGTTTTGGCAGAAAAAGGGGGACCAACACAATATTAGTAATGTTATGCCTGATAGGTGTATATATAATAGGGAAATTTGTTTGGCTGTATAGAGTGGTGCAGGTATGACATTACTTTGTAGGCCAAAATGCGGAAGCGAGTTAGCATTTTAGCACATCCGGTTCCATTGTCCCAAAGTCAATGGGTTTTTTGAGTGGCATTTTGGTTAAATGCCGGAAATAAGGTCTGTGATGAACACAAACACTTTCACATTTTATTCTACGACATAAAATACATCAGTATTACCCCACTCGTGATTTTTACTTGTGTTATGTGTCTTGAAAAAGGCAGTTGCTAACAAGTGGCTAAATGGGACTACAGAGGCAGTCGGGGAGATTAAACGTCATCATGCCGAAGAGGTAAGCTAAGTCCGATTTTACAGTCTTGGTATGCTTATAATCGTGCTCTTATAAACTAGTCTAACTCAAACTTTCTGGGAAAATGTTTTTAAATAACTGAAAGAGTTTTAGAAAACTTAGTGGTGGTGACATTGAAGTTGTGTGACCGTGGTGTAGTCCGTTTATAGCCTACCGTTAGCTTTTTACTTCTGGAGACTGCATTTAGACTTCAAAATTCATGAAAGTTGTGTTCATCTGTGAAAATTCTTGATGGACAAAACGTGTAAGTATCATAAACTTTTGTTGATCACAGAGCTTGTTTTTTGCAATAATCTAAAAGTCTATAGGGAAATCCTATTGGTTTCTTTCCGAGGGAACCGTGGTGTGATGCTAACTGCAGGTTGGCCTACAAAGTGACATCATACCTGCACCACTCTATTGCTCAGTGACTTACACTAAAAAAGTGTGATAAAACATAAAAAAATACAATCTTTTTTAATCTGTGAAAGTCCTGAGTTCACAAACCTCCTTCTCCTCTTTCTCTCAATAACAAATGTGTCAACTCCATGAAAAGATTATGATCCAGAAAGAAAAAAAAAATCACCACATTCTATTTGCCTTTTGAAATGCTCAAAAAACACTGTATCTTTTCAATACTGTACATGCTATGCGGACCCACTTTTTATTAGGTGGCCTTAACTACTATGTACTAACATTTAAATTAATTATTTGATACAGTGTACTTATTGTGTACATACATGTTTTTACATTGTACTTACATTTTAAAAAATACCTGCATGTTAATTACATCTGTAATTACATTTATAATTGCACTGTTGACACTTCCCTTACACCTAACCCTACCCTTAAACTTAGCCATACCACCACACCTGTCCCTATGAGCAAAAGTGTTTTACAATATAATAATATGAACACAATAAGTACATTGTACTTATTTTTTTGATGCAAGTACATAGTAGTTAAGGCCACCTAGTATAAAGTGGGACCCTTTAATTTTTACCTCTTTCACTTTATCTCAAATTTCCTTTTCACTACAGGGACTTTAAACACTAGTTCTTCATCCTCCATCGTTCTACTCTCCTCATGTATCATAGCTTCTTTCACTTCTTTCATAATTTCTCTATCCAACACCTTTGGACCCGTATCATAACTCTTTCCATTGACCTCAGTACTTTTTTTTGTTATCAGTGGTTGACGATTCACTAGACTTTTGTGTACCAAAGGTTGACTCAGCTTTCTTTACGGCCTGTGTCACATTTGTTTATTTACCTAATTTTGGGGAGCAAAACCTAACTTGATTTCCTGCCTCTCCACACCTTAACACAACACTTTAGTTTAGATGGTATTTAAACTTTGCCGGCTGAAGCCAAACATTTGATTTGAAGATGAAAAAACATACTAAGCCTCAGTGTTCTCTAAACATTATTGATTTCTAACAAGCACTTACCACGTTCGGTGTGGTCTCACGGCCATCAGAGCAGAAATGAAAGCACATGTGTCTCTGTTTTCCTGTCGTCTCCGGTCACATTCATATGTAAATTGCGCATGGTTATTTCGCCTAATACATCAAAAGATCTGAAAAAGCCCATACATTTACCCACTGGTAGACCCTCCCCTCAAGAAAATCAGGACAGAAGTGGTCGAAAGTGGACAAAAGAGACGGATTAAAACACCAAGTGTAAACAGGAATGTGTCTCATTTGTCTACATGTGATCCGTTCGACCAAAATGCATCTTAATACCAGGTGTAAACAGGGCCTTTTACTGCTGAAACTATTTGCCCATGTCTTGCCAATTCTTGTCACTGATAAATGGGGGAATGTTTGAAATCACAACTTTTTTTTGCCAGATTAACAAACGGGGAAACTCCAATGTGTTGGTGTTTGATTACAATTCCTTGTTCAATGACTTGACTAACTTTTTCAACTGACTCCCATAAACAAGACATTGACACTTCATTCATGATGCCGACTTTATGCTGCTATGCCCAACAATCTCTTAGACCACAGGTTTTCAAACCCTGGGTCGCGACCCTCGGGTGAGAATTAAAAAAATGGGTCGCCAGAATGATTTAAGAAACTGAGTTAGGCTGCATTAAAAAATAAAAAATTGTTTTCATAAAATCAGTCTACAAGCCTATATAAAAGGAATAAATACGAAAAATATATTTGACTTAAATAATTAACAGATTAACAAAAAGAAAGAAAAAAACAGTTCGACAGTGTGCTGCTGAGTTTGGTTCATTTTTGTGAGGCGCGGCGCTCCTCAAACAAGTTAACGGAAAGGAAACCAGACGACAGAAAGCACATCTTGTTTTCTTTATTTTACAATAGCACAATGTTAGTAAACACTTTGCAATTTTCAACGATGTCCTACTTATTATCTGTATGACCAAAATGACGGAGTATTTTAGGTTTCCTCTGTTCGATCGCGCCGGCGCCTCACGCGCACACACAACATATTCCAGCATTGCAAACTTGACATCGCAGCCTGTTCATTATAAAAATAAAATAGTCAACCTAACATAAAAAGTTACACTGCTCAGTTTAAATAGTCAGTAGTACAATTCGTGCCATTCAGCATGAGCACCGCAGCCGTGGTGTTTCCAAGCACATTTTTGCGAAGAGGATGATTTTTTCCGTCGATATTGGGACGCGAGTGAAGTAAGTTAAAAAGCCTATAATAAATAATGGTTTAACATTCGGATGAGAGAGTTAGGCTACGTGACGTGAGCCTAACGCTGGTTACTTTCAGTTTCTCATTAAATGATTTCGTTTTGGATTGTTTATAGACAGTTATAGCCTACTTATATTTTTTAATTCTTGATCTGTTCTGAATACCGTTAAATTTAAAGGATTTGTTGCGGAGTGAAGGGAAATAAAATAGCCTATAGCTATGTTTGTAGTGTTTATAATGTTTGTAGTACATTATAACATTTCGCTTTATTATTTCTGAATGCAATAAAATGCGACTTATACGTGACTTAGGCCTACCTGTTTTTCTTCTCTCTCAAAAACATAAAAAAAATATTTGTAGTGTATTTTTAAACATGCAGAAAACAAATAATTGGTAAAAATTCTTGTTGGTTAACGGTTAACCAGTTAATTAGCGTCCCATATATAGCTAGATCAAATTAGTGCAGAATCGCTAAGGTGTCAAGGATCAAAAGCGGTTGTGTGGAAAAGTGCTGAGCTGAATCTTTGTGCCATCTAGTGGTTTAATGGATAATACAGTCAAATGGCCCATTGTATATAAGTATTCTTATGCTTGGCTTGACTAATGTAAATGGTTGTAGGCCTATAGCTATATGGGTCGCGACAATAAAAAAATAAGAAAAAGAGGGTCGCTCTTAAAAAAGTTTGAAAACCACTGTCTTAGACTGCGAGACTATATTCCTTAATGGAGCATTCCAACCCAGCCGGTACCTTAACGTCATGCTGGCGCGTCAATTGTTCAAATGCCATTTCTTGTACAAGCCATTGTAACTTTCCCCACCACCAAACAATTCTATATTGATTTTAAAAAGAGCAAGATTGTAACGCTAACTAAACACTCTCAATAGCCCTTTTCCAAAAGAATGGTTCGCATTCTGGGGCCAGAGCCTGTTCTCGGGCCAGGCGAACTGAAGCCTGTCACGAACCAGTCGCTTTTTTCCACAGACTTGAAGAAAGAATGGTGACGTAACGTGACGTGACGTAATGTGTTGTTTACATGACTATAGCCAGTCTAAAAAAATCCATGTCCCTGTGTTTTTGCAGGCAGTGCGGCACTTCTGTTTTGCTGATCACAGTACCAGGAGTAAATCTAACAAACCGGAAGCTCGTATAAACTGTCGGTATTCTCATCTGTCTTTTTTGGAGATAAATTCGAATATAACACAGTTTTATATGTGTGACCCCACCTGTGAAACCCCAGCTAAAGTCGCATAATCTAATTATGAGATTAAGAGCGTCAAAGTGTCATAGCCTTAAAAATGACGAAAACAGGTAATTGGTGATTATTGCTGTAAATAATAGATTATGCCAAGGGCTTCGATACAGTAGTCAATTTTTCATTTATAATATGATAAATACTGAAATTAATGATTTTATTGACACTACGTTTTATTATTTTGCGCAAAAAAAATACCTTGCGACCATAGTTGGCTAACGATGCTTTTGGGAAACGCACCCCAGGTCATTGTCGGGAAAGACAAGAAAATTGCGACTTAAGCCGGGTTCCGATTTCTGAGTGGATTTCTTTGTGTCATCACCGAAATTTCAGGAACAGCTTATTTGTTTTGTAACTCCACCTTCTGCCAAGATAACCATCTTATTTTAAATACATTTTATGGCTGCTGTGTGTCGAATTAATTCGTTTTTTGCATGCTGATGCGCTGCGTTGATGAATTCCCTCTCTGATATGGTGGCACACGAAGCGCAAGGAACAGAGACAGCTGATTGTTTAAACAGCTTGTATGCTATACTAAATTTCGGTGTAATTGACCCAAATTATCACATAATCGGTCTTATAGAGGATTACTTTCTGGGCGATGATGGTGATGACTAGAGCTGTGAATATAATCTTTTTTTTCCCGATGCATCACGATGCACGAAAACATATTAATATAGGACTACTGCTTTTTGTAGGCTAAATAAAGAATGCGTATTATAGCCTATAATAATAATACAAAAAGTTGTGTATGTTGCATATCAAGACATTTTGTCAGGTTTTCTCCTTAAAACGCTCGTGTGCAGGACAATTTTTTTACGCATCTAAACCCAAGTCTCCGTTGCTAATTCCAAAATGTAATTTTAGAGCTAGTAACGGAGGCTTGAGCCACTGATAGCAGACTAATGCAGTTATTAATGCAGTGAGAGAGAAAGAGCGAATGTGAATTACTTCAGTCTGTGCATCTCTTTCAACAGTGTTCGGCAGCAGCGACAAATAATACAAAACTGTAAGAACAGCGCTGTTATTACCTCACTAGTGAGAAATGTCATGTCGCTTTTAAATTGCTAAACTATTTTACTGATGAAATCATCAGAGCCGCGCTGACAACGCGTTTCTGTGCGAGTGTGTGTCCGTACTGGATGTGTCCGTTCTGTATGCGTTTAATGCGGTCAATACCTGCCTGGAACTACTTTAGTCGTGTGTTTCCCTGAAAATAATTGCACACCTTAGAACGTTCGTCAACCAATCAGATTCAAGCATTCAACAGCCCCGTAGTATAATTAGTTATAAAGAGCAATGTAGTGCAACATTATTACATTGCTTAACGAAAATGCCATAGACATTGACAACATTTCTCCAACCCCTGCTGCAATGGAAATGCACGGAACAGTTTCGAGAATGGACAAAGACCAGAAACATGCACTGGAACCATGTTGGCAGAAAAGGGGTAACAGACACGCATCACTCACTAGGCAACATAAATTACACAAAAACATGAGCAGAATAAAGAGTTAAGTTTGTCAAACAATCACACTTATAAAAAACATTACCTTGCTCATCTAGCTGCTCAGCCAGTTCATTCTGTTTCATCTTCCTCAGGATCTCCACCGTGATCATCACAGCTCCTTCTAGTTTAAAATGTGCCACCATCTTATCCACTGTGTCTAAGATACCTGCATTCTCCATTTCAGACTGTGATATACATTTTTCACCATTCTTTAAGTGCCACTGAAACGCCTTCAGATCATCTTTCACCAGATTCTCCAACGAGTTCTTGAGCAGCTCTTTAACAATCGCCATCGGCCTTCACTGATTCACAGCTGCAGGACAAAAAGAGAAAGACCTGAAGTAGTTTTACTCTTAACATGTGGACTAATTTACATTTAATAAGAATTGAACAGATTAAATGACTGCTTTGAGTTTTTTTCAAAACTGTGATGCATTAGGAGGTTGTGATTTATTTAGGATTTGAGGGCGCACCAAACACAAATTAATCTCCCAGATGATTCATTCAAACATAATTCCACACAAAAAACCCAACTCAACACTCCAGACCCCAAATCAACAGAGGACCATAAATGAAGTGGGCTCTATCCAGTCTGAGAACGAACGAACGAAACCCCCAGCTAAGTATTTTTTATGGCCAGAGATGACCCTAGCTAAAAGCATTGTCAACCATAGTCAGTTTGTAAAAGTCGGATTGGTTTGGAGAGGGCACAGATTGAGCCACACACCAAGATAACGGCAGAGATTGTTTGAGCCCTAAGACAAAAGATCCAAAACAGAACGACCTTTAAATTAACTCTGAGTGACAGAGAGTTGAAATCCACAAGAAAATCCACAGAGATGTTTTTACATATAAACTGCATCAAATCGTTCAAAAAGGATGGTAGTTGGACTTTTAAATCAAACATCTTTCTACTGCATAATTCTATATCATGTCTACAACCAATACTGTACATGTGACCATTATGTGTAGATCACTCACAATTCATGTAATTGTTATAAGAAAAAGTGCCTTACTTGGCATCAGTATGATTGTATGTTCATAATTCAGAAGATAGCTTGATTGAAATCTGTGTAAAATGTATTCTTATTATAAGAAATCATGTCTAAACTGTACTATCTGTACTCTCTGCTAGAGTGGGAAAGTTAAGAGACCAAAATGAACCAAAGAATATTTTCCCTTTCTGTTAATAAAACCTGTGGAATTAGACAAAGTTTTTTTTTGACCTCGATGTGTGTGCAGTCAATTGCCCCCAATCACTGTGGCATACAGTGTCTGATAGAAGTTGGTGACCAGTTCATTGATCAGTATGAGAACACTCCCAACAGGGTCTGTTCAATCATTTAGAATCGTAATGTAAACTGGAGCGAGTTGGTCAGCTGATTTATCTAAAAGATTGGTGAAATTGCTAACCTGTAGAGCCTCTTCTGTATTATCAGCGCAAGGAAGACACAAGTGTAATAAAATGCATTTTATTAACAAAAGATAAACAAGAATAACTAACACAACTACTAAATGAATACCACGAATGAATGATAAAAGAATAAAGTGCGTAAGATAAGATAAAATACAAGTGATTAAGTTGAGTGTGGCTATGGAAAAGTTACATTATCTTATGTCAAGAACCTTATTATGCAGCAAACAATAAACAAAATATTATTTGCTATTAACCACTTACACCCTAAAGGCATTTTTAATGATTTCACATCTAAGTGGCATATTAAAAGTAATGGCTTATAACTGTACAAAAAAAAGATAAAAACAAGATTTTGATCATGTTTGGAGGTTCTTAGGTTACATCACTGCTGAGAAAAACACATTTTGTTGTTATTGATGATTAACGTGTTGACTTTTAAAAGTATTTATGGAAGCTCATAAAATCAAGTTTGGACTTGTTTACAATCATGTCAAATGCATCTGGGACCAATTTTGTGTTCAATCAAAAGTTATGGCATTTGGGAATGCAAGTTATGGCATTTTTTTTCTTTCTTACAAATACTTGGTATAGTTTGACTCTGGCGCCCCCTGTCGGCCCGGTACCGCTCCAAGTTTAAGTGCTTAATTAAAATCAGTTATATTACCTCTAAATGCATATTAGAAAGTCCTATACTGATAATCTACAACAATGCCAAGGTCTCTGGAAAGAGGTTTGGTTGAGTGATATTTACGTTCCACGTGGTTGAGTAAGTAGTCCGATGGCGGTCACTTCTTCCACTGGATGTGCTGGGTGACAATGCAGTGGAGATATGAGCCGGAATCTGTTTCAACAGCCTTGAGCACGAAGATCTGTGGGAATGCTGATCTCCTGGAGCACCAAAGGGTCCTAAAATCTGGAACACGCAGATGAGGCCCTGAAGTAGGTGCAGAAGGTCCTTAATCTGGAACACGCAGACGAAGGAACCTTGAAGTGAAGGTTTGCTCTCCGGAGCTTGTTGCAAATGCCCGTTTGTTTTCTGCCTCTCTGGGCCAGACACTCAGAACTTGTTCTCTGTTACTGTTTCTTTCCTTATGGAATAGAGGCTCAGAATGTGCTTCCTCACAATCTGTAGTCTCAGATCATGAAATCTGTTGTTGTGTCTCTGGACGAACCAGACGCTCTGAATGGTGGAGTCTCACTGAAGGTGAGACCCAGAACTTGGTAAACTGTTTTTTCTCTCCTTTGCAGGCCTGTGACTCAGAATGGCGTATCTGTTGCTGCCTTCCCTATAATGAGCCGCATGCTCAGAGCCTGTGGTGAATCTGTTACAGTCTCACCCTTGCAGTCCAGGACTCAGAATGAGAAATGTACAGTATCTGGTAATGTCTCACTCCTTATGACCCAGAATGAGGAGTGTCTGTTGAAAGGGTATCTTTATCCTTTGCAGATAAGGAGATTGCAATTTGGAGCTTCTCCATTCCAGTGCTGTGATTGGCTGCTGGCATCAGAGGGAGCACACACAGTGTAGCCCACCCTTCTTTCCCCTCATTTGCATATAGCACACAGTTGGAAGTCTTTAAAGTTTACCAGTACTTTCCAAACCACCACCAGAGTACCTTCGGTAATATACTAAACAATATGCCATGTGCCACAACAACACAAAGACAAGAAACCAGACTTAAATGACAGAACCCTGACAGCATGTTACAAACCTCCCTTAAACTGTCTGAAATATTTGAGGTCCGAGACCTAGGAAACAACACAGTCCAATACTGATATAACATTTACAAGTAATTTGTAACATTTTTGTTTATTTATGATCTGTGGAAAATGCCATTTTCCGATTCTGCTGGAAAGCCAGGTAAAATTATTCGTGCATGTTCATGCCCTCAGTTAACATTATTCCCAGTTAATCTATGGGAGCTTCTCATTTCTTATTTGAGAAGCCTCATTTTCTTTCCATGTGTCTCAGCTGTTTGGATATTAGCATAATAAATGTTAATAAAGCAAGATACCCTGCTGAGATGCAAAGATAAAACAAATTAAAATTATTGTGACATTTGAGGAGAATTTAGATGTACACCAGGTTTTTAGATAAAGACATCGACCTAGGATACACCTGTGTATTTTGACTTATAGCTTCTCTGGAAGTTTCCTCACATTTCTATCCTTTTGAATTTGACATGTAGGTACAATGTTACTTACCATCAACGATGTCTGGACCATCAAAATAAAGAGTAACCAGTCTTTCTTCTCGGCAACTTCTCAAACTTAAAAACTACTCAAAATATACTTCCAAAGCACTTTACAATCAATCACAAAACAAAGAGAAATTTTGAAATAAAAGAATAGAGACTCACTTTTTTTGCAGCACACTCTTAATCATATGCCACCACTGCCTTCTCACTTCCGATATATGCTCAGAGAGAGAGAGAGAAGGGAGGGGCCAGACTCAATGTTGAAAAACAATATTGTTCCTCGTATTATATGTTAGTATTTATTAACCATGCATAATGATGATGTAGATGTTTCTTGTTTTTCTGCTGAACTGGCGTTTTTAGCATACGTTCTGAAACTACTTTTCTTATATTGAGAAAGTATTCAAACCTTTTTTTCTTTCTTTTTTTTTACATTTTGTTATGTTGCAGCTGTCATGATTAGCAAGGTATGCACAAAGTGAGGGTGGTAAATAGCTAACACAACCACAACACATAGACAAGACCGGACCAAATAACCAAACCAAACAGGAAGTATATATAGACATAGTTTCCGATAAGCAGCATTAGTTTACTCATTTACTCTAAGGTATTATTGTAAATACGAGTTTCCTAAGTAAAAATTGCACATGAACGCCCTCTGATGTCGGGTTTACCACTGGGAAGTTCTGAAATAATTTTGATACCCAAATTCCCAAGATGAGCATGCCATAAACTTTAAACATGGTGGCGGGAGAACTACTGCTGTGCAGGGTGTGATTTATAATTCGATTTATAATTATGCATAGTCAAAGAATAAACATAAATCAACATATTAAGGTATGTTGAGGATACATTACAACTTACTGAAACGTATCATATGTCGTGTAATCAGTGTTTCAACGGTGGAAAGATGTCAATAAAACAGCTTGTAAACAATGTCACATAGCATTACATTTACGTTACCTCAGAAATCATTCAGTGTCCACAGCTGTTAGTTTACTATATAAATTAATTATTTCGCTAAATATATGCACTATATTAGTCTATATTCTACTTAACCTGTTAGTGATGTCATGATTATTTAATGTATGTTTAAATAAATCTGTCATGAAAATGACAGCCACTGTGTATAAATGATTATACTTCAACAACGAATTGGAGTAAAACATAATTTTATAATTAGATTTAGAAGTTAATGCAAAAACTGCCTTATGTGAAGTTTACATGTTTGCATACAATGTGTTATTTGAGTGTTGATTATTATATCTAAAAATGAATTTAGGCTAATTTGGGCTCTGTTGTTATATTATAGCAATGTGCAAGTAAGGGCTCCCTATATAGTTTACACTTTACAGCATTAGCAGAGATATTTTTTTTTATTATCATTAACTCTTTCCCCGCCAGCGTTTTTAAAAAAAAGTTGCCAGCCACCGCCAGGATTTTTGATCATTTTCACAAAAATGTAATGGCCCATAGAATATTTTGTTGTATGAATATCTGAGCATGCCATATATCAAAAGAAAGAGCAGACCCTCTGCTTTTAAACAAACAAAAAAAACCGTGTATTCCTTTTTTATCAACAATTAAATATGGGTAAGTTTCATTAAAAAAGCAACATTTTGAACAAAAAGCTGAGAAAATCACATTTTTGTCAAAGACTACATCCAGATCAGATTCAGAGCGATGATCAAACACAGATGGAGTAGACAGAGTCCATCAACACCCCTAATGCTTGCACAGTCCTATAGCTATGACATTTCATTCAGTAACATCGGATAGTTTTGATTTATATGATGTTTAATGTTGATGATCACGTTATTTTACATATGCATCTGCTTACATGATCGCTTGTTTTACTCCGTCTTCCTCATGTGTGTTTTGATCAGGAGATTATGTACTCATTCAGAAGATGCGTAATAGCGCCCCCTAGCATCTAACAGTGAAAACCCGGAAACCCGGAAAATTCCGTGTTTGGCAGGGAAGCGTTTTCTCACAAATAACAGAAAATTCTGTGTTTGGCGAGGAAAGAATTAAGAAACTTTTAGTTACAATTGAATTAATTTAAGGACAGACACAATTTGTTCAGTAATTTATATGCTATTATATGCGAATTTACATGCTATTTTATATTTAGTTTTCTCTCCCCTGCTCTACCGAACCCGTACCGAACCGTGACTTCAAAACTTCAAAACAAAGGTACGTACCGAACCATCATTTCTGTGTACCCTTACACCCCTAGTGTATATGCGTCGTAGTCTATGATTCAGTAGTTGTCATCATTGTACTGTCTACATACATGTTATACCCAAGTTTATTAGGTCCATGTCGCAGAATGAGATATGTAATGATCTTATAAAATGGCTGAAATTGCACAGTAGCAGGCATAAGGCCTGGGCAAGGCTTAGCCTTACCTAGGTCACGGACTTGAGACTAGCGTGGAATTTTCTTACTCAAACTATTGCCTAATGCCTACTGCTTCTTCTGATTGCTTTAAGAGGGAAAAGCTGCCCATAACTGCTGGTCTAGGACCAGTTTTCTCTGTAATAATAGTAAATTGGTGAAACAGATTTGACAAACAATCTGTGTTTGTGCCCTGGAGAAAGTCAAAGGTTTCTGTTTACGTGTTTTTGCAGCATTGAGCTATGTTGCCAATCACAAACACATTTCTTTGATTGATTTCTTGAATGCAATGGCCAATAAGAGGTGTTGAAGTTAGCACGCTTAAGTGAGTTATGCACGCTCGCAAATACTCTCACTGCAACAGTTATTTATTTAACAGTTTATGTAACAGTTAATTATTATTTTCCTTAGTAGTAATGCACACCTAATATAAAGTGTGACCAGAATTGGCATATCTAGATGCTGCACATTTAGTTGTGGTCAAACATGATGTGTGAGAGTGACATATGTCAGTAAATGATAAGAGGAAGTGTGTTGAAGAAATGTCAAGACAGACAATTGCTTCAAAAACAACAAAATTCCCAGTATTAAATGAACACAACTTAGTCCATACAGTGTAAAAAGTACACTGAAGCAGTTAATTACATAATTAGGTGATGATTGCACATTAGAGATAAACACATGCTGTTACCAAGCAGAATCAATGAAGAACAGAAAAAAAGATAGAAGACGCAGAAACACAAACTGACTTACAACAGCCATTAGGCCTGGGACACACTATTTTCAAATCTTAACTGATTTTAAAACTGTGTGAGACCACAGACATAAGCACAGTTTTAACTGATTTTCAACATTATAATCCAAACAGACTAGAAAATTAGTCTGGACCGTGAGACCACAGTTTGGGTGAAAGTATGGTGTATTATAAAAAACTAAAGTAAACTAGCCAGAAAATATGATATATATATATATATATATATATATATATATAGGCAGTGGCTATTTGCACTAAGTGCAAATAGCAATACATGCTATTTACACCAAGTGAAAATAACATTTTCTTAGCGATAGATGATATTTACACTAAGTGCAAATAGCTGTAGATGCTATTTACTAAGTGAAAATAGTGATATATTCTATTTACACCATGTAAAAGTAGTTCTTTGCAATATGTGTAAATAGTAATTAGATGCTATTTATACTTTATTTTGACAGATACATATTTGCACCTCAGTATTGTTGTACATTAACAGGATGCAATAATAACAGAGTGTAAATGATTATATTTATTAAAATTATTAAATGGATGCCGCCTTAATGGGACAATAAAAGCCTTCCCTACACCTACCCCTAACCCTACCCAATAAAATTTCGTTAGGCACTTTATTTCTATTTTTAGAACATTTTCTTAATTTTTATTGAAAGTAAATGCCTTTCCGATGTGATATGTGATAGAAAAAAAAGAGAACCACGGTGGTCATAAAGGGATGGACATGGTCAGAAACAATGCTCAGGTAGGCCGTGGCATTTAAACGATGCCCAATTGGCACTAAGGGGCCTAAAGTGTGCCAAGAAAACATCCCCCACACCATTACACCACCACCACCAGCCTGCACAGTGGTAACAAGGCATGATGGATCCATGTTCTCATTCTGTTTACGCCAAATTCTGACTCTACCATCTGAATGTCTCAACAGAAATCGAGACTCATCAGACCAGGCAACATTTTTCCAGTCTTCAACTGTCCAATTTTGGTGAGCTCGTGCAAATTGTAGCCTCTTTTTCCTATTTGTAGTGGAGATGAGTGGTACCCGGTGGGGTCTTCTGCTGTTGTAGCCCATCCGCCTCAAGGTTGTGCATGTTGTGGCTTCACAAATGCTTTGCTGCATACCTCGGTTGTAACGAGTGGTTATTTCAGTCAAAGTTGCTCTTCTATCAGCTTGAATCAGTCGGCCCATTCTCCTCTGACCTCTAGCATCAACAAGGCATTTTCGCCCACAGGACTGCCGCATACTGGATGTTTTTCCCTTTTCACACCATTCTTTGTAAACTCTAGAAATGGTTGTGCGTGAAAATCCCAGTAATTGAGCAGATTGTGAAATACTCAGACCGGCCCGTCTGGCACCAACAACCATGCCACGCTCAAAATTGCTTAAATCACCTTTCTTTCCCATTCTGACATTCAGTTTGGAGTTCAGGAGATTGTCTTGACCAGGACCACACCCCTAAATGCATTGAAGCAAGTGCCATGTGATTGGTTGATTAGATAATTGCATTAATGAGAAATTGAACAGGTGTTCCTAATAATCCTTTAGGTGAGTGTATATATATACAGTGGTGGTCAGAATTATTGGCACTCCTGGTAAATATGATCAAATATAGCTGTAAAAAATAAATTTTGATCTTTTATTAAAAAAATTCGATCCAAAACAAACATCAAAATCAACACACAAATGTGTCACTGAACACAAAATGAAGCTTCTGCCATGACCATCCCAGTCCCCTGACCTGAACACTATAGAAAATGAGTGGGGTGAACTGAAGAGAGGAAGCACCAACATGGATCTGGGAATCTGAAGGATCTGGAGAGATTCTGTATGGAGGAATGGTCTCTGATCTCTTGTCAGGTGTTCTCCAAACTCATCAGGTGTTATAGAAGAAGACTCAGAGCTGTTATCTTGGCAAAAGGAGGTTGCAAAAAGTATTTAATAAAAGGGTGCCAATAATTGTGGCCAACGTGTTTTGGAGAAAAGCATTTATTTCATAATGTGATTTACCCCCCACTTTCAATTCTTTTACTTCAATGAAAGGTTAGATTTTTGTGAATTTTTTGAATAAAAGATCAAAAGGATAAACAATGCAGATTTATTTTCTACAGCCATATTTGATCATATTTACCAGGGGTGCCAATAATTCTGACCACCACTGTAAATATGTGAATGTTTCATTTTTTATTAATTTATGTATAGATTTTTTTTTGTATTTTTTTTTCTCTTTTTTGTATTTTCCTAGGTAAAAGTATGTACTTACTGGTTATGGTTCTAATTATGGTTCTAGTCTTTTTATGTGTTGGTGGTGGGTATTATCGGAAAAGAAAGTAGAAGGAAAAATAAGGAATAATTACTGAAAGAAATTTAAAATTGGACAATTAGACAATTTTGCACAAATATTTGTTTTTGGACATTAGATGTGCCTTATTTAGAATTTTAAACCTACAAGTAAGTGTATTTTTATGATAGCAATAACTGTAAAGGGACTATTTGTAATGGGGTAGATCAAATGTAGGCTAATATACTGTAGGCCAATTACTAAGCTCAGATTCATCTTACCAGTTAAAATTTAGTCAGTGCTTTTGGTATTATTTATTTTAATTTTTAATTTTGTGATTTTAGCTTTTGCTTTAAAAAGCTTTTTTTTTTTTTTTTAGATTGTAATGTTCTAATGTTCTTCTCATAACCATCTTGGGCACATGTATCATTTATCATTGTAGCATTATTTAAGTTGATTTTCTGTATACTGTATATTTATTTTTGTGATAGTGATTGATAGTGATTAATAAAGTCAAATAATGGTATGCGAGAGAGTCAGCGGTAATATCATTGTGTTCCTATTGGTCCGTGTTAGAGGAGCTCAGCTTAGCCTGACAGTTAGCGTGCCCCGGACCAGGTTAGTTTCCCAGCATAAGTTGCCAGAGTAACTGAGTTTGAACTATTTTAAGTTTGCTTTATGAAACAGAATCCACAGACAATAAGTCTGACTAACCAAAATAAGCCTGGCGCGGGACAAAACATGAATGTTGCGGGCGCGAGCAGAAGAAGGTAACATATATTTTTGCGGGAGCGGGACAGAAAAATACGTCCCGCGCAAGTCTCTAGCTTGATCTTCCTGATTGTATGGAGCAAACCTGCATTAAGTCATCAAAGATTACCCCAAGATTCCTGGCCAAACTTAATGGGATTATTGTTTATGGAACTAGATGGATGGTAAAGTTGTTCTGTACTGACAGGGTGGCTGGGAAGACGAGAAGCCCTGTTATTTTAAGCTGTGGGGTTACCCAAGCCTGTTTGAATTCAGTGGAAGAGATGTGTTAATGTGTACAGTGCTCGAAGTGGGCTGGTACGCACTGATACGCAATACCGGGACTTCTATATTTTAATCTTTAGAGTAACTTCACTTTTTCTTGCATGCTGGTACTTTGCCAGAGTCAAAGCCTCAGGGTGATTAGTAATGACATCAAACCACCCAGGGTCGGGGGGCACTACATGAATTACCTCTCATCTTGACAAAACACGTGAATGCAAGCAGAGTTCATCCAACCCTGTCGGAAGTTCTCGTTTATTGAATTGAATTTATGATGGTAATATGAATAACCCGATTGAATGACATTGACACCTAATATAAAGGCTAGTAAACTCGTGCAAGGAATTGCACATTACTATCATATGTGATTACAATAGGGGCTTTCACACCGGAGGAACCTCTTTATAGTTCCTAGAACTATTGGCGGAAGTACCCGGATTTTGGCGTGTTCGCACCGCAGGAACTAGAAACGATTTTAGTTCTAGGAACTCCTTTTGGGGGAACTAAATTAGCTCCTACTTCAGAGTAGGGTCTAACCCAGCACTATAGAAACTACCAGTGATTGGCCGAACGCACATAGAAAACAGCGATAATGACATTTACCTGTTGTCTGCCCTGTTCTTTTCTCAGCCTCGATAATATGTAACACTGCGAGCTGCCATAGGAGATTTTGCTTGTTAGCCCTCCTTTTTGCTCTTTCAGTCGCGTAACTTATGGGTCTACATTCAATCTCAGTTATCACGACACCCGCGACAAAAAACAAACACCTCCGATCATGGCGTCCTCCATCCACCGCTTGTTGACGTTTGTAAATGCAGCGCTTAAATGACGCCTTCAGAGTTCTTACTGCTGTTGTGAATGCAGCCAGGAAAATGGCCTGGGCTGAAAATTAGTTCTCGGGTGGCTAGTTTCTATAACTGAGCTCCTAGAACTACGTGGCACGAAAGCCCTTATGTTAGCCTGGCTTCAAAAGGGGACCAAAAGGATGTGAGTCACAGAACTTCAACCAGAGAAAGTAACTTAGCTGCTTACAGACAGTGTTTAAAGTAAAGTTAACCAGCGGTACTAACACGCAATCTGCTGTAGCAGCAGCAGAAACACCTGTGGCTCAGGCCCGCTAAGCGCTCTGGAGAACTTAACATGTTTTTGCACTACTGCGCAATTCAGACAATCACAGACATGTTTGTTGATTTTTTTCAATCAGAGGTGTAGGTTAGTCAGAATCCACTCACCACACCAGTTTTTGTTCAGTGCTGAGTTCTGCATGCTCGCGAATCCTCTCATTTATGAGTAGACACAATGTAAGAGATTGGTTGTGCAGTACAGACAGATTCATTGATTGTAACAAAACTTTGTGAGATTGCGATGAACTGGGATGAGACATCTTTTTAGTGATTATGAAAAGTGAGGTCTTTGTGCTCTTTTCAAGGTTATATGTAACCCACTGAATAAAAGCTTTTCATGCTGCAAAGAGGACTGACAGCCAGTTAGACGCTGCAGTTTCGGAAGTGTCATCTACATATAAATGCAGGATTTACTCTCGAAATTGCAATGATTGACATAGAAATAACCATTGCACACGGAAAAAAAAAAAAGGCAAAATAGTAACGCACTAAATTACATATGCACTTAAAGGGATAATTCACCCCAAAATGAAAATTATCCCATAATTTACTCACCCTCAAGCCATCCTAGGTGTATATGACATTCTTCTTTCAGATGAACACATTTGGAGTTATATAAAAAAAATGTCCTGTCTAATCCAAGCATTATAATGGCAGTAAATGCCGCCCAAAATTTGAAGCTCAAAAAAGTGCATCCATCCATCATAAACTTACTCCACACGGCTCTGGGGGGTTAATAAAGGCCTTATGAAGCGAAGCAATTGGTTAGTGTAAGAAAAATATCAATATTTAAACCTTTATAAAGTAAAATGTCTAGCTTCCCGGCGCACCACCGTCCGTATTCAATTTACGAAGAAAGTGTAACGGCTCTCGCAGTTTAAATGCGTCTGACATCATTGTCGCGCTAGTTACGCTTTTTTCCTAAATTGAATACAGAAGGGATTGACTGTCACGTTCACGTGTCAGTCAAAATCCCATTATTTACATATCCAATTGGAATCTGATCTAAAATTATTGATGTCCACACTGTGTATCACAACTGTTCAGATCCGATTTGTGTGTCCATGCAGCTCTTTCGTTTTCCGGAATATCTGCATTGGTTTCTATGGCAATGACGTTGCGTTGGTAGGTATAAGCCAAAAACAGCAGCAACAACCGCAACATAGAGGGGTTTACAACATGACATTGTGCAGCTGCCGCACGCTAGACTACTGCGTCTTATGAGGCAGGGACAGAACCGTAGGAGGCTGGTATGCGTGGCTTTATTCTGTGCTGTCGTTTCAACTGGTTTTAAAAGATGTCTCCGTTATATTGTCATTTTCTGCTCGACCGGCACTTTGCAACAATACAACCTTGTTTCTGCAGCCTCTTTTTTAGCATGTTTCCTATAACAACGTCTGAGAAAGTCACATAAACCAATCGAAATCCGATCAGAGCAGTCAGACTGAAACGGATTTCCAGAAATGTGATTTGAATAGGATTTCAAACCACATATGAATGTAGATTGAAACGGATTTGTAAAAATGGAATTTCATGTGATTTTTGGCCATTCAGACTTGCTAAATCTGATCGGATTTCAATCGGATATGCACAAAAATCGGATTTGGACTGACAGTCTGAACGTAGCCTTAGAGACTTCTGTGAGAAGAGATTTTTAGCTGTGGGTGTGGTTGGTTTGAGTTCTTGTGTGTGAGATGTTGAGAAGTGACTGCTGATGGTTGTAGTTTTGTATGTGAAATAGTTGTGAAAAAGAGGAGGTGGAGGTGGCAGAGGAGAGAACTAGATAATGCGTGTGTCAGAAGTACTGTTGATGTTACTGGGAGTGTAAACCTTGAAAAAGATGAAAGCAAAGCCTGATACATATGGAGGTCGGCTGAGTCTTTTGATTTGTGCCATTTTCATTGCTACCCTGAGTTTGGTCTAGTGTTCCTAGAGAACACTGAATAACCGGGGGTTAGAGGGAGTAGCACATGCTGACCAGATTTTTTTCTAGACAGGATGTTAGAGTGGAGAATAAAGTATATGTGGTGTTGTTAACATCTAGTGATGAGAATTGGCTGAGGGAGGGAAGAGAGCATAACATACCAAAGGAAAAGCTTGAGGGAGAAAGGGGGACTTGGTGGTACGAAAGAAGGATGTTGTAAATCAAAAGTGATAAGGAAGTGATCCTTTCTGGTTTAACCAGAATATTTTCTATGGTACGGTTGCGTGTATAGACAAAGTCAAGCTTTCTACCTGATTTATGAGTAACAGTTGAAGATCAAATGAGGCTAGGAGAGGGTGGAAATATGCAGCATAAGGCTTGTCCAGATGGATTTTGAAGTCACCAAAGACTACAACTAATAATAACAATTTGAAGTTTCTTTATTCATATAAACACTAGGCAGTGTTCATTTCATTCAACTCAACTGGTCAAACCAATATGGGGAACTCTATGGAAACTGAGGATAAAACTGTTTGGGTCCCAGTTAGGCAGCCCAGGTGCAGCCCCTTTTTGGCCCCACATGTCTGTACTGGCTAGGTGGTATAAAGGAGGAACGATTGTAAGATCTGGAAAAATCTACAGCATCTCCAGATTCCTCACTTATCACAGTGGAAAGTATAATTATAGCTCCAGAAATAAACATGGAGGAAATAAATAATCTTGATGGCATGTGTGAGTTAGTGAATCAGGCGGAATCGATAAGCAGAATCGGAATTTGAATTGATAAAAAAGTCAAACAATACCCAACCCTACACACAACGCAGCTCCGATCACAGCGTCCTACACAGTGTTGCCAACTTAGCAATTTTGTTGCTAGATTTAGCAACTTTTCAGTCTACCCTAGCCTCCCCTTTTCAAAAAGCACCTAGCAACAAATTTTGCAATTTTTTTTTTTATTTATTTGGCAACTTTTAGCAACATTTGGAAAGTGACTCTAATCCAAACAACACGTGTACAAGCTAGCTCAATAGAGTGACCGGGGCTTAAGATCGCTGTGGAAATGTGGAAATCACTGTAAAAAACCAGAAGACAAAAGACAACGAGCGCAGGGCTACATAAGATCTATATAGCCAGGCACAGAGGCTGCGGCAGCAGCAAAAATTGTTGGCTGAGTGCAGCAGCAGTAGCACACATTTCATATTTTTGGCAAAATAATTTAAACGCATTAAGTTCAGAGTACAATTGTTTGGTTAGCATTGTTTTTTTTGTTTTTTTTAAGACAAATTTATAATTTCCTACACAAGTACTAGTGATGGGCAGACCGAGGCTTTGTGAAACACTGAAACAGTTGAAGCGAATGTGCCGTATTGTGTTGAAGCGACACCCGTCTCCACGGCGACCCCTGCTGGTCAGAACAGTGTAAATGCAACAAAAACCCAGGCCAAACCTGCATAAAAACACCCTTTTACAAATCTATTGCAAGTGTTTTATTGAAAATAAAATCTTTCAAATGCAATTAACTAATCATCTAATAAAATTATTATTAAGTGTCTATATGTTCTTTTATAAATTGTCAGGGCTTGTTTTGTTTGTTCCATGGATGGCTCCGATAAACAGGCCAATATGACACTATTAACTACTATTATTCCTTTTAATTAGACTAATGTCTAATTAAAACGTCTACAAATGTATAAAACTGATCAGAGATCAGGTAAAACCCACAGACACTTGTTCAATGGTTCTCAGTGACTGCTCATGATTCATGGGTTCACAGAGATCATGCCCCCTAGCGGTGAACCATTGACATTTCGAAACGTTTCGAAACAGTGATGACGTAACGAAGCCTCGCTTACTGAAATCACGTGACGTTGGCAGTTTGATACGTGCTCTGAACCAATTGATTCGAAACAGAAGATTCGTAAAGCAGTGTTTTGAAATTGCCATCACTAACAAGTACCATTAACACTTCAAAAAGGGCTAATGCATGCTAGTGCACTCACTGCAGACAAAATTTAAGTATATTTTTCTTTTACAAACCAATCTAAATTAGCATTTCAAATAATATCTACGTATTACATAATGGCGTGGTTTTGCGTTGCGATTACGTAATGACGTCATGGCGCAACCGATATTACACCACCCAAATGTATGTATTTTTTCCTGGTTTAGCCTATATTCACCAAAAAGTGATTTAATGTAGCCTTCTTAAAATAGCATAAAACAACAGGTTGTTGATGACTAAAAATTATAATTTCATGACTCTAGACTCTAGGCATAATACAGTGATATAATACGTTTTTAGCCATATCAAAACAGTAATGATGTGCCTGGGTACATTTTACCCGCTGGCGGTTTTAGGTATACAACGACCCCTGGCCATTCTAGTGTTAAGAATTTAAAAGATAATAAAGATATTGTTTGATAAGTGAGATCTCTTCATTGTAGTCCTTGAAAACCGAAAGAGTAGTCCTTGAAAGTCCTGGATTTTCATTTTACAGACCCTGTATAACTGAGTTCCTAGAACTACACTTTTCTAAAGAGAATCCTTTCTCAGAATGGCCTGTGACAGGAGAGAGTGAGCTGAGAAACCACTGATCTGAGGGTGGATGTGTTTGTGTATTTCCTGTCTTCGTGGTCCGCCGAAGAGCCTGGTGTCAGTGGTTCATTTGAGATCCACTACATGTTCATGTAAGAAAAACTTTTCATCCTCTTTACGTGACTGTCAACTTCAAGAAAAACAAAACACTTACGTTGTTTCTTATAAAACATTTTTTTCTTCTACTGGAACAAAGTTAACTTAAGTCTGTTTCCATCTGAACTGCTCTGGTGATAAAGGAGAAGTTACCCATGATTCAGTGATACGCCTGAAAAGATTCAGGGCTTTAAAGGTCCAATAATACTGCAATTCATTTCTGACACATTTGACTGCTGAAATACAGAGACAAATCAAATTCGCTCATTTATCATTCCAGTCAGCAAATTTCCTTTGGTATAGATCTGGCCTGAATAAACAGGGCCAGATTAGATTGTGTTTGCTGGCCCAAAACTGGTCCACATCTTTTTAGCCAGAACTAAACCAAAAGAGTGCCATAACTCCACCCGTAGTGAGCCAAATAATAAAAAAAAAACCAAATGTGGCCTGTATGTGTAATTATTGTATGGTTGAGTTATGTAAAGAGCTGACGGGCTTTATGTGGCCCACACAACAGACCAAAAAAAACATTATTTAACCACATTTATGCCGCACCTATTTTTTAAAGTTTAAAATATCCATTAAACAGTCAATCAAACAATCTTAAACACAAAAATTGATTCAGTAATTTTTTTATTTTAATTAAATATAGCATCTTAAACACAAAAGGAGTGTGCTGATGTTGATAGTAATGTTTTAAGCAGCAAACTAATCAGTCATGTCTCACCAATCTTTCTCAGTCACCATCTGTAAGAAAAATAAAGATAAATACATTAGTATAACAGTGTCATACATCATATATTATTTAAATCAGTATATTAAAACAAGCAAGTAGGTCTACATTACAAACATTGGTAACACTTTAGTATGAGGAACACATATTCACTATTAACTATACGACTTTAAATAAACTAATAATTTACTGCTTATTAATAGTTAGTAAGGTAGTTGTTGTAGTGTTTAAGTTTAGGTACTGGGTAGGATTAAGGGATGAGGAATATAAAACATTAATATGTGCTCTATAAGTATGAATAAATAGCCAATATGCAAGCTAATAAGCAACTAGTTAAAAGTGAGAATTGTTTCCCATACTGAAGTGTTACCCAAATATTTTGTTTCTACCACTCAATGCAAACAGTAGCATGAAGAAAACTAACATTTAAAATGAAGACTACTCTAGTAACAGGCTATTTTTAGATATATAATACTTAAGAATATACAGGATGTTGTAAAACAATAGCAGAAAGGGGAAATAATGGAAATAACTGTATTTAAATAGGTTCCAGTTACATTTTATTAATCCACCAATATTTGGACCAATAGAGATGCAAAGCAACCAATAAGCTGAGGTGTGGACTTCCATAAACCTGCTGCACATGACTAGGTTACATGTGTTTTTCAAAGTATCAGCCAAATTTAAGCATAAGTTAAAGGGTTAGTTCACCCAAAAATGAAATGACCTTCGTTCATCTTCGGAACACAAATTAAGATATTTTTGATGAAATCCGAGAGCTCTCTGACCCCTCTATAGACAGCAATCCATGGTGTCTCATAGCCAAGTCACATTATGATCCTCAGTTGTGTATGGTCATCTGGGCCATATACCTCAATACAATAGTGATCCAAAAGACAATTCCCTCCAATTCTAAAGCCATGGCAAAACATACATGGTGAAACTTTGGTCCACATGTGCACAGCCATGCCATATCTAGGCCAGATATGCCAGCTGTCTGCCACATTTGGCCCAAAAGTTCTTGCTATCTGGGCGATTCTTATCGATTTCGATTCCAGTAAGGTACAAAAAATGAAATCAAACATACTAATTCTGTCGTTTTGAAAAACCTTCTGTTGCAGCTGAATAACCTAAACAAAAACTAGTAGCCTACAGAACACTTAGGCCTGCAAGAGGAACTTTTGCCTATGGTTTTAACAAAAATACCACAGCGAAAACAACTAGACTAATATACTGTAAGTTACACGATTGAAAGAGCAAAAAGTGGGGCTAAGAGACCCATCATCGAGGCTGAGAAAAGAACACAACTCCGCAGACAACAGGCAAATGCCATTATTGTTTTTCCATGTTCGTGAAGTAAGTATATGTTTACACAAGATTTTAAAAATGCCGGGAGCTGGTATTTTGTATGCGTTTGGCCAATGTACACTTGCTTCACTGGTAGTTTCTATAGTGCTGGGTTAGACCCTACTCTGAAGTAGGAGCTAATTTAGTTCCCCCAAAAACTATACAATTTTTATATTGTTTTTTGGAAACGTTTATATTTTTAGCTTGATTCATTAAAATCTTTTCATGTTCACGTCTTTAGATGTTCTTTCATAGAATCTGGACAAATGCATTGAGAATGTCTCCTGCTTGGATGTCTTTGTATGTTGTGAGATGTTTTTCTGTACTGGCTGTGTTGCCAAATGTGAGGACGAATCCTTGAAAATAACACTGTACGAACCAGATCATCCCTGAAATGTTGTGTTGTGGGTTCAAACAGCTTTCTGGCTACCCACTGTTTTGAGTATTTGGGGAACGCCACATTGAATCAAGGCGTATCTACCATAAAAAGAATTATTATAGTATTATATCGAGTGATACACACACACACACACATTTGTTTTTGCCTACTTACCAGTGTTGGTTAAGGCCTACTGTCTGTGAACATTTTCTTTGTGGTCAAGTACTGCCAACTGAGCATGTACAACCATAAAGCGGTAGTGAAAGTGTAGGCTTCTGGGACAGTACTTCAGCAGTGCTGAATGGAACAATTCAAGCTTACCTGGCCCAAAAAATAAATATATTAATTGTAGAGTTTGGCACGGTGTAAATGCTATGCAGAGTAACACATACAGCTTACTAGTATGCTTGAAGAGGGCCATTAGCTAAGGTCCTTTAGGATACCCTTGTCCAGGACGTGAAGCCATTTATTTCATCTCTGCTGTTCAGAGCTGGGCTCACTATGTAGACATCTTAGTCTTTTGATGACACAACAGATATATCTGTACTACTGCCCGGGCCGGCCCACAGCATAGGCAAATAGGCAAATGCTAGGGGCTCCACTCATCCATAGGAGCGCCAAAATGAGTGATTTATTTCCATTTTATTACAAATACTATTTAATTCATATTATTTCGAAATATTACCAAATAAAGCAGAAAACAAAAACCCACAAAAATTTAACCAAGTCTCCCGACTCATCCCGGTCCGCCGCATCAATCATCCCCGCCCAGCAAGTGCTTGATATAGAATGCGCAATCAGTTTAATGTTGGGAATTTGTTGTGTCATGTCATCTCGTCACATCCAATGTAGACAGGATTGCTTTAGTTTGAGGTTGCTAACACACTCAGAAGCGGGCCTGGCTGCTCGCGCCTGGTGTAGATGCGGTGAAAGTTGCTCAATTGTGACAGATGGCCGAATTCACATGACACAGTGACAAAAAAAACGAAGCCCTCTGATGCAGGAAAAGAGGTCAAGTGATGTAATGAATGAACAGTTTATCTAATTGCATAGTTGTAAAATACTAATGTTCACTAATTAATTGCAGTTATTTTTCCTTTAAACTTTATGCAAGCGAGTTCTCCAGAGGCCCCAGACAATGTTATTTTGTAAAAAGAATCATGTACACACGTAATCACTTTTTTAATAATGATTTTACTCTACAGTTGTGCATTTTTGGGAGGATATATGGCATTTTTTTTATTTATTTGCCAAAATTAGTAATGATATTTATATACGGGTTTATTTAAAATAGCAACATTTTGTGTAAAATTCACATTAAAGATATTAGTGCTGTCAATCGATTCAATTTTTTTATCGCGATTAATCACACTTTTGTTTTGCGATTAATCGCGCACTTATCGTAAAATTAAGCATAGACTATTTATCTTGTTTAACACATTAATTTTGTCATCATTTGCTATATCCAGCAAAGTAAACAATCCGATTGAATGGTGATTCTCACAAAACTGTATTTTCTGCAAGCTTCAAGGATCCTTGGAGACTCCAAAAGGACACCAAATATAAGGAGTCTACGTCATATTCTCGCGCATGCGTCGTGGTGCTTCATGAGTTCACGTCAGAGGGCCAGATGGAAGACAAGAATAAAGTTGAATAAAGTCGTTATTTAGATTTTTTTTTTTTTTTGCGCACAAAAACTATTCTCGTCGCTTCAAAAAATTATTGTAGAACCACTGTAGTGAGATGGACTTTTTAACGACGTCTTTAGTACCTTTTATGGGTCTTGAGAGAGGAAATGTCATTGCTGCCAATGGAGGCCTTTCTGAGCCATCGGATTTCAACAAAAATATCTTAATTTGTGTTACGAAGATGAACAAAGGTCTTACGGGTGTTGAACGACATGAGGGTAAGTAATTAATGACTTTAGCAATTAATTAGCAATTAATGATTAATTAATTTTCATTTTTGGGTGAACTAACCCTTTAACGCTGACAGCACTAGAAGATATACATTTCTCTGTTTAATTCATGGTGAAAACATGAATGTGCATAGTTTAGTGGAAGATTGCTGCCATCTACTGGAAAACAAACACTTTTGCTAGTTCTCAATTAATAGTTTGTGCATGAATGCTAGATGCAATTACTCTGCTATTTGTGTTTAGGCTGTAATGTGGCGTAGGTGCTATTTTGGTATAGTTTAACCATCATCAGCCCTTAAAAAAAAATGAACACAATGAAGGGGTAGAACGGGCTGTGATAATCAATCAATCAAAACTTTATTACAGACTCTGGCTCCAATTTTTAAAACACAGCCAACATATAAAACAACAACAATAAAAAACATCAATGCGTTACAAAAATAAAACAGTACCCGTGTTTCCACAACTTAGACTGATAATGTGTAGTGCTAAACCTTGAGACAAGGGGTAAAATCTTGCCTAGGACAGCAAATTGGTCAGGGCCGGCCTTGACTACTGCCACATTGGATGTCTAATTCACTACCGTCAGTACCTATGGGATTTCACCTTCAGGGGGCTTAGGCCTCTGTGAGTATGTGTAACAAGAGACCATTGCCTGCTATTATTATGTGTCAAAACCAGCTTAGTCAAGCTTGCATGTACGTGATCACTTCTATTGCGTGTTTCTGCTTCTTTTTCGCCTGTGTTTTGATCCGGAGGTTGCATACTGATTCAGAAGATGCATAAAAGTGTAATAGCACCCTATGCTGTTTAATAGTGAAAACACAGGTAGCCAGAAAATTCCATCAATGGCGGGGAAGCGTTGCGTCATAAATGGCGGAAAATCGTGCCAATGGCGGGGAAAGAGTTCATGAGAAAGTGGCACATTTCAGTGGCCTGAAAAGCACATGTATAAAGGCTGTGGGAAAAAACATACACTTCCACTGTTGTGGATATGGATAAGATGGCAGGACGAAGTAATATTAAGGGATGAAGACTGAGAAATGTGTTGACTTTATACAGTTTACGTTGGACTTTAGTTCATCTTATCCAAGTTCAGTACTGATTTTCAGAATGGCAACTTCTATATCACGTGAAAAAAAATCAGCTAGTTGAGAGCAACACATCACAGTTACTCAGTCTGAAGACAAAACCAGGAGAATACGAATCAAGTGCACAGTGAAAGATGAAGGCAGCATGTGCCACTGTGGTACAAAAACCCAGCAACCTGCTAGAAGAGGTGAAGGACAAAAACACCATTGGTGCAGAGTTTCAGAAGATTATTACAACAAAGTACATGGACAGCAGATTTAAAAACTTGTCTGAAAAGCCTGTCTCTTGTTTCAAGTTTCCAGAACACCTCGAGTGGCATTTTCACATCTGTGACTTCAGTTAATATCTCAGATTCAGATTTTGACAAAGACTGATTCTGTGCTCTATATTGTTCATACAAGTTCATCGAAATTTCAGTTCATTTATTATAACCAAATGTGTATTTGTATTGGCGACTGTAATTTGATTATTATAAACGATTGTTGATTTTTGTGTAACAAACAAGTTTGGAGCGTCTCTGCTTATTTACGATGCAAGGGTAAATAAAGAACTGGTCCTTCGAATAAGTACAGCATTTTCTTTCCTTAAGAAATACTGGTCGTCGAGTCACAGCCAAAATAGCCTGTGCGTAGCGCTTCAACATAATGTGAGGTTTTGGCCACACAAAATTAGCTTTTGCCTATGTCACAATATGAGGTAAATCTGGCCCTGGTAACACATAACTGGATAAGACGTGAATTTTGTCTTGATGTTTAGGATATATAGCTACTTTAATTTTTCATTCTTGGTCAGGGCCATGTTTCCCAAAAGCATCGTAAGCCTAAGTTGATCATAGAACAATTGCCACCAATGGTCTCTATGATCAACTTCGGCTTAAGATGCTTTTAGGAAATGCAGCAATTACCCATATTATACCATATGCTCATGTAACTGGCGTGTTCCAAATATAAACATGTTTTGTGCGCTCTGTGGCATATTTTATGTCTCTCTAAGGTCTGGGACACACTAGATGATTTTCAGACTCCAAGAATTGAAATGGGTGTGTCAGACAAAGGAGACATGCAAAATGTGCAGTGTTGGAGGGGCTCACATTCTTTTTTATCAACACTTAAATGTGGGTAGTTTTCATAAAAAAAAAAAAAAAAAAGCAACATTTTGAACAAAAAGCAGAGAAAAATCACAGTTTTATCAAGGATTACAGCTGGATCAAATTCAAAATGATTATCAAAACATAGATCGTGTCCATCAACAGCCCTGCAGCTTGCACAGCCTTACACCTCTTCATGGGCGCAACATTTCATTGAGTAATGTTAAAAAGCTTTGATTTATATGCTCATTAATATTTGATGAGCATATTACCTGTCTAACTATCATTAGGTTGCATATACCTGATCTCTGCTTCTATCGCTTATTTCTGATTCTTCTTTGCCTATGTTTTGATCCAGAGCTTCTGTACTCTTTTAGAAGATAGCGGCTTCTTCTGTGTAACAGTGTAAAGACGGATAGCCAATAAATTCTGTCTTTGGCGGGGAAGGGTTGTGTCATAAATGACGGAAAACCTCGTCAGTAATGGGGAAAGAGTTAAGAACCATTGCTTTAGAATCAATGCTTTATTTTTCATGATGTGCACGTTTGACCAGTAATTATGTCACTCTGACATATCCACTTGCATATAATAAATTAATCATGGCTCAAAATGAGAATTGTCTACTTTATCATCAGTAACTGATAAACTCTTGCATAATCCTGTATCTACACTACTATCAGCATTGTGTAAACAAAATATTACTAAGTGCAGCTTTAAATGTATTTTTAAATACAATCTTTAACTCCTTGTTTATCTGTGGATGTTTCTTTAGAGACTGACGGCCATTCATTTTCATTGTATAATTTTTCCATACAATAACTGTGTACATTGCCATTTTGCCTGGCATCTACAGTACTTTTGTGCTCCACAGAAGAATAAAAGTTTTGGAACATGAGAGAAATGATATGATTGACAATTTTCATTTGTGGGCATATTCCCAGCTATCAAAATGAAGTTCAAAAAACCTTGTGGGAACATTAGCTATATGTTGACAATAACGCTAGTACTAGGGCTGTGTATCACCAGCAATGTCACGATACGATACGCATCACGATACTAAAGTCACGATACGATACGTATCACGATATGGATCAATTTGGAATTTAAATTTCTTTTGAGCAGAGTTTAGTAACAGTAATATCTGTTTATTGAATAACAAGTGTTATAACACTTGTGATAACTGAAAAACTATTTTGTTTTTGTCATAAAAAAAAACAACGAGTCACAAAAAAAGCTTAGAATAGCTCTTCCTTTTGCTTTTAAAGTCTCTGCCTCAATAACTGAAATGACAGTTATAGTAGGGCTGGGTATTGACACAAATTTCACAATTCGATTCGATTTCGATTCACAAGCTTGCAATTCGATTCGATTTCGATTCAATATCGATTATTTTGGAAATATATCAGGTACAATACATGGCAAATTATCTCAAGGAAAACAAATCACTTTACTAATGTTGTAAACTATGGGAGTCAGGCTACTAGGCTACATTAGCCTACTATAATGTTGAAGGTAAAAATGAACTGATTTGTACAAACACTTAAATTACACTCAATGTTTTTTTAATAATGATAAAATTATAATATTAACTTTACAATTACATAATCATATTTCTACTCCAATTCGTTTTTTGAAATATAAACATTTAAATGGTGGCTGTCATAAACACTTGTCAGATTTATTCAAACATGCATTAAATATTGAAAAAAAAATAATAATTATAATGAATATGTAATATGGTGCATATATTTAGCAAAATGCTCCTCTCTAGAGTTAATTTTTCTAGCTGACTAACGAGTTTATGGACACAGAATACCTATTTTTCTGAGGTAATGTGACGTTACATGACATTGTTTACAAGCTGTTTTACTGACGTCTTTCCGCGGTTGAAACTGATTGAGTGATTACGAGACGTGATACTGATTTCGGTAAGTTGATATCTTTTAACACACTTTCAGATGCTCATTCATGTTTATTTCGCGCTGTAACTGGTATTAAGTCGGCAAAACGGTATTTATGTTTTGGGATTTTGTAATAAAATGGACGTAATTTGAAATCTGAGACTTTGTTTCATATCAATAGTAACAAAGCACAAAGCTTATTGCGATTTAATGGATGGGATCTACAATGTTCCGTTCATTCATGAACTGAAAACAGGATGACTCATTGTTTCTTGGGATTTAAGAATCGATATCGGTCTGTAAAAATGAGAATCAATTAAAATCGAGAAATCAATATTTTTTTACCCAGTCCTAAATTATAGTGTCAATTATAGTGACACTGAAGTGTGTGAACAATGCTCAATGGCTAAATAAAACTTAAAACATATTCCATAAAACTAAAGACTGTAACAACTTAAAATCCTCTTATCCATTTTGAATGTCTCGCTCTGCTGCTCGCGTTGCTAAAATGATCACCACTTGACGTCACGTGATAATTGGTTACATTCAAAAGCACACAGAATCGATACGGCAGCTGCTGTATCGATACGCGCATCGTCAGGAGTTAATGACGATGTATCGTTCTATCGATATTCTGAGCACAGCCCTAGCTAGTACAACATTCTCCGAACCCTATTTTTACTCACAATATAACAATTATACAGTCTATTAAAAAATTATTGGTGAGACATAGCCCGCCAAATGAGTGACGGTTGCGCTTTGTGGTAATTGGAATGCATTTTAAAGATCTACACTTTTGTTACTGAAATGCTGCAAAGTATTTACAAGAACAATATTTCATCACCACTTAAAAGGGAAAGAGAAGAAAAGCACGTAAACATTTCAAATGGGCCGTTATTATGGCAGCAACACGTTAAAATAACCAAGCAGCATTATGTTTACCTCATGTAGCCTAAATAAGAGGCTGTATTAACTTATTTCAGCTCATTTCCATATTTTTAAAATGACGTCCATCATTCTGAGATAAAATACAAGACAAAAAACATTTTAACTATAATGCATCTATATCTTCCTATTTTTAAAACAGGTGATTTAAATAATTAAATAATAATTAGGATATTATTTTCTTATTATTAAATCAAATATGAATTTATTCTTATTATTCCAAGCCTATGACATTTTAATTACAGTATACAAAATGCGACTGATGCGTTCCCGGGTTCGTAGGATCACAAAACTCGCTCCCCCACCGTGTGAATAAATCTCCATCCGAATGCATGATTTTTATCACTGAGGTGGCATGCAAATTTATTTTTACGGCCCTCTACATGAGAAACAATTACCGTCCGAATAGGGCTTTACAACGTTAATGTCACGTAAATCCACTGGAGGCAAGCTTGATGAGAACCCAAGTGCAGTTTATTTACAATTGAACAGAACATACCAGGACTTGACTTGAACAGACTTGACTTGAACAGACTTGACTTGACTTGAACAGACTTGACTTGGTCACCAACAGCAGTGACACAAACAATACTAGACAAAACGCATGGCAAACATGAGGGCTTAAATAGAGCTCCGGACGTCACGTGACCCATTCTGTTTACAACGCCATATTGCCAGGCAGGGACAGCCGGGAGCGAATATGAAATGAATGATGCCAGCATGAGTTTCAAGGCAACAGAGTTCACTGCGCACTTTAATTCAAAACACATAGACCTGAACATAGCAAAACTGATCCCTATAATGCCCCCGGGGTGCTTTTCACGTGTATCGAAAAAAGGAACGGATAGCTTTCCTGACCTGCAGTATCCTGGGGCCGGTTGCACCAGCTGTGTGCAAGTTACAATTAGCCTAGTTTTGACGTAAATGGGCACTAAGTTACAACTTATGCATTACAAAAATTCAGGGGACCATGGAGGCGCAGACAGTTCAGGGGACCATGGAGGCTAGGCCTCCGTGGCCTTAGCCAGGTACCTATCCCCCCCCAAAAAAAATATTTTTTCTTGGGCGGATCTAAGGGGTCATGGCCTGGAGCCCTCTCTGGACGCTGGTCAGGGGCTGGAGCCCTCTCTGGACACTGGTCAGGGGCTGGAGCCCTCTCTGGACGCTGGTCAGGGGCAGGACCCATCTCTGGACGCTGGTCAGGGGCTGGAGCCATCTCTGGACACTGGTCAGGGGCAGGAGCCATCTCTGGACGCTGGTCAGGGGCTGGAGCCATCTCTGGACACTGGTCAGGGGTTGTCACTGGACTGTGGACGTGGACAACAGATGTCACTGGACTGTGGACGTGGACAGGAGACGTAACTGGACTCTGGACGTGGACAGGAGATGTCACTGGACTCTCTGGTGTGGTGGGTACTGTGGGATTGCAGGGCCTCTCCTCTGCAATTCCCATGGTAAATGAGGATCCATTTAACAGAAGGGCGTGGTCTATGTATTGGGCCAGGGAAAAATGGATCTTTCCCCCTGGCATCCGTGAGCGAACGGGTTCGTTAAGTCCATGCCGAAAAATGTCCTTTACGCCACATCATTGAAGCTCACCAGGTGAGAGATTTCACAAAAATCTTATACATAATCCTCAATAGTGAGGTCACCCTGACGAAGGCGCAAGAGGCAAACTGCTGGGTTTATCTATTTTTATCTATTTCCACATAGACTAATCTATTTATATGAATATAATGTGTATTTTCTGGTGGTATATAATGTTCCCTTTCAGTCGGTCACGTTCGACGAATTGGGATCTATTTTCAGAGACCAATCTACTTCGAGTGTTAAAAACGAGCCAATGAGGATTGGCATGCGGTTGACGCATTCCACGACCCGCCCCGCATCGCGGGTATAAATACGGAAGTGGAAGCACCGCATATCGCTTTCAACTTCGGAGCCGAACAGTACCTTGTTCCTACGAAGAGTGTTACATTCAGTCAAGAGGATCGCTCCAGTCTACGGTGTTGGTGTGACGGTGCTTTCAGTGGAGATCGCAAAAAAAACAGCTGTTCTCACAGCTTCCTGGGCTTTGAGTGCTCTCAGCGGGCTTGCACCCCTGAACCGCTGCGAGCCGCGGTCATTCCCCTGTGTGCCTCGGCACTGATTGGAGCGGTTTTTCCCTTTCTAAAAGAGCAACACGGTTTGACCCTGCGTCTTTTTCAAGATGTCATTCAAACCGTGTGTTTCTGGATGCCGTCGTTATCTGTCCCCAGTTGACGGACACGATCGCTGTCTCTCGTGTTTGGGCGTTCAGCACGCTGAGGCGGCTTTCGTGGATGACTCATGTTCCCATTGCGGGAACATGACCATCGCAGTACTACGGTCTAGATTCGAATACCTCAGACGGGGTGGAGTCCCATTGCGCATCCCCCGATCTAGTGGCCCTCCTGCTGCGAAGCAGAGGGCTGCTACTTTGGCTGATGCCTTTGGTGGAGACCTGAGGGTTACTGTGAGGGCACTCCCGCCGGGTCAACAGGCTCCTCGGGCCCCTCCCCCCTCCACTGCGCCGGTGGAGCTTCCGGAAGAGCAGCCTGGTCCTTCCCACGGGAGACCGTCTGTTACTTTCGGGGCTCCGGCTGAGGACATGGTCTCGATAGCTGCATCGGGGGACGAGCTAATGGACTCCGGAGATGAGGATTCGGCTGCGCTGCCCCCTTCTGGTGTGGTAGCACTGCCCGAGTCTGATCCGGAGCTCACGGCTATGCTTGCCCGGGCCGCCGCCAGTGTTGGGCTCGAGTGGAACCCTCCACCGTGTCCCGAACCCTCGCGGCTGGACGATTGGTATCTCGGGACGGCCCGCGCTGTCAGGTGCATCAGGAGCTCACGAAGTCGTGGATAGCGCCTTACAACGTTAGAAACCGATCGACTGACTCCTCCGTCCTCACTACCCTCGATGGTGGCGCAGCCAAGGGTTACGTGGAGATCCCCCCAGTCGAGCGGTCAGTAGCGATGCAACTGTGTCCGAAGACCGCTACTGACTGGTGCGGAAATCCGCGTCTCCCCTCCCGGGCGTGTAAGTTCTCGTCCGCACTAACGGGCAAGGCTTACACAGCCTGTGGAGAAGCTGCGTCATCTTTGCATGCCATGGCGCTCCTGCAGGTCTACCAGGCCAAAGCGCTCAAGGAACTGCACGAGGGTAGTTCCGACCCAGGGGTTATGCAGGAACTGCGTACCGCGACGGACCTCGCCCTCCGGGCGACGAAAGTCACCGCACGCTCCCTGGGTCGGGCGATGTCCACACTTGTGGTCCAGGAACGCCACCTGTGGCTGAACCTGGCGGATATGCGTGAGACCGACAAAGTACGGTTTCTCAACGCCCGTCTGCCAGGCCGGCCTCTTCGGCGACGCCATCGAGAGCTTCGCCCAGCAGTTCTCGGTGGCCCAGAAGCAGACGGAGGCGATCAAGAACATCCTGCCCCGGCGACCTGCTGCTGCCTCCACCCAGTCGCCGGCTGCAGCACCTCCGCCTGCTCGTCGCCGAGGGCGTCCCCCTGCGTCCGCCTCCGCCTCCGCCCCTGCTAAGCCTAAGCAGCAGCCTCCACCTGGCAAGCAGGGTGCCAGGCATAGGGGTACTGCCCAACCCGTCCAGGGTCCCGCAAAGTCCGCCGGCAAGCGGCCCTGAGACGGGCAGCCCAGGGAGAAGAGGAGCTGCTCCAGGGGAGGTGGTGTCCGCACCCCTCCTCCCCCCGGAGGAGGACCGGGGGGAGAATGTTACCACTGGTCGTCACAACATCCAGTCCAGCGGTACCCACATTCTCAATAAAAGAGCAGTTTCCTCCCTCCCTGGGCCCCAAGAGGGCCAGGTTGGCAGTGTGCGACGCCCCTGGGCCTCGCCACTCCTTTCCTCCCCTCTCCCCCTCGCCAGGGGGCAGCAGTATGGGCACCGAGGACGCCCCTGGGCCTCCTCACCCATACTCTGCCCCACCCTGGAGTACTCAGACAACACTCCGGGCCGCCTCCGGGCCTCCCGAGTCGGGTCTGTCTACTCCACTTCGCTGCCCCACCCCGGGTACGTCTGTGGTGCCGTTGGTCCCGCTTGTTCGGTCTCTGGGAGCCTGGCTAGGTCTCCCCAGGCCGTCTTGCTGGCTCATCCGTACTATCAGACTCGGCTACGCGATTCAGTTCGCGCGCCGGCCGCCCAAGTACAGGGGCATCCTCTTCACCACCGTGCGGAGCTGCGATGCCCATGTCTTGCGGTTGGAGATCGATGTCCTGCTGGCGAAGGACGCGATCGAGCCGGTTCCTCCTGCCGATATGAGGTCGGGGTTCTACAGCCCCTACTTCATTGTACCCAAGAAAGGGGGTGGGTTAAGACCAATCTTGGACCTGCGGATTCTGAATTGGGCCCTGCACAAGCTCCCGTTCAAAATGTTAACGCAGAAACGCATTTTCGAATGCATCCGTCCCCGAGATTGGTTTGCAGCGATCGACCTGAAGGACGCGTACTTTCATGTCTCCATTCTCCCTCGACACAGACCGTTCCTACGCTTTGTGTTCGAGGGGAGGGCATATCAGTACAAAGTCTTGCCCTTCGGGCTGTCCCTGTCGCCTCGCGTCTCACGAAAGTCGCGGAGGCAGCCATTGTTCCGCTCAGAGAACGCGGCGTTCGGATTCTCAACTATCTCGACGACTGGCTCATATTGGCCCAGTCCCGGGATCAGTTGTGCGAACACAGGGACCTGGTGCTCCGTCACCTCAGCCTGTTGGGCCTTCGGGTCAACCGAGAGAAGAGCAAACTCTGTCCCACACAGAGGATCTCTTATCTCGGTATGGAGCTGGATTCGGTCAACCGGACAGCGCGCCTCACAGAGGAGCGAGTCCGGTCAGTGTTGAACTGCTTGAATACGTTCAAAGGCAGGACAGCGGTCCCACTGAAATATTTTCAGAGGCTCCTGGGGCATATGGCATCTGCAGCCGCGGTAACGCCGCTCGGATTGCTTCATATGAGACCGCTTCAACGCTGGCTTCACGACCGAGTCCCGAGATGGGCGTGGCAGAGCGGCAAGTACCGGGTCTCAGTTACTCCTTACTGTCGCCAAACCTTCAACCCCTGGGCGGACCCTTCGTTTCTACGGGCGGGAGTGCCCTTAGAACAGGTGTCCAGGCATGCTGTGGTCTTCACGGATGCCTCATCCACGGGCTGGGGGGCCACGTACAACGGGCACACAGTTTCGGGTCTGTGGACGGGGCCCCAACTGCGTTGGCACATCAATTGCCTAGAGTTATTGCCAGTACGTCTCGCCCTGGGTCGCCTCAAAAAGCCGCTACAGGGCAAGCACGTGCTGGTCCGTACGGACAGCACTGCGGCCGTTGCGTACATCAACCGTCAGGGTGGTCTACGCTCCCGTTGCATGCTCCAACTCGCCCGCCATCTCCTCCTGTGGAGTCAGAAGCGTCTGAGGTCGCTTCGGGCCATTCACATCCCAGGTGCGCTGAACCAGACAGCCGACGAGCTCTCTCGTCAGTCGACACCACCGGGAGAGTGGCGACTCCACCCCCGGAGTGTCCAGCTGATATGGGACCTCTTCGGAGCCGCGCAGGTAGACCTGTTTGCCTCTCCGGACTCGACCCATTGCCAGTTGTACTATTCCCTGACCGGGGGCACCCTCGGCACGGATGCACTGGCGCACAGCTGGCCCCGGGACCTACGCAAATATGCGTTTCCCCCAGTGAGCCTTCTTGCACAGACACTGTGCAAGGTCAGGGAGGACGAGGAGCAGGTCTTGTTAGTTGCGCCCTACTGGCCCAACCGGACCTGGTTCTCCGAACTCACACTCCTCGCGACAGCCCCTCCCTGGCCGATCCCCCTGAAGAAGGACCTGCTTTCTCAGGGGCGGGGCACTCTATGGCACCCGCGTCCAGACCTCTGAAAAAATCCATGTCTGGTCCCTGGACGGGACGCGGAGGTTCTAGGTGGCCTACCACAAGCTGTGGTAGACACCATCACTTCTGCTAGAGCCCCCTCTACGAGGCGCCTCTACACGTTGAAGTGGAACCTGTTCGTTGAGTGGTGTTCTTCCCGCCGGGAAGACCCCCGAAGGTGTTCGGTTAATGTCGTGCTTTCTTTCCTGCAGGATGGGCTGGAGCGAAGGCTGTCTCCCTCCACCCTCAAAGTGTACGTCGCCGCAATAGCGGCGTATCACGATGCAGTGGAAGGTAAGTCCTTAGGGAAGCACGACTTAATCGTCAGGTTCCTCAGAGGTGCGAGGAGACTGAATCCTCCTCGTCCAACCTCGATACCCTCTTGGGACCTAGCCCTGGTGCTCAGAGCACTTCAGGGTCCTCCCTTTGAGCCTTTGCAGTCTGCAGAGTTAAACATCCTGTCCATGAAGACAGTGCTCCTGACTGCATTGGCCTCAATCAAGAGGGTAGGGGACCTGCATGCACTTTCGGTCAACGAATCGTGCCTAGAATTCAGGCCGGCCAACTCTCACGTTGTCCTGAGACCCCGGCCTGGATATGTGCCCAAGGTTCCTACCACTCCCTTCCGGGATCAGGTGGTGAACCTGCAAGCGCTGCCCTCGGAGGAGGCAGACCCAGCCCTAGCTTTGCTCTGTCCCGTCCGCGCCCACGTGGACCGAACTCAAAGCTTTAGAACCTCAGAGCAGCTCTTCGTCTGTTACGGAGGCCAGCAGAAGGGAAAGGCTGTCTCCAAGCAGAGGTTAGCCCACTGGATAGTGGATGCTATCGTCTTGGCTTACCAGTCCCAAGACGTGCCTTGCCCGTTCGGGGTGCGAGCACACTCCACAAGGAGTGTAGCTTCCTCCTGGGCGCTGGCCCAAGGCGCCTCGCTGACAGATATATGTAGAGCTGCGGGCTGGGCGACACCTAACACGTTCGCTAGATTCTATAGCCTCCGTGTAGAGCCGGTATCTTCCCGCATCCTCGCCCCCAGTGGCCAGTAGCGCTAAGTGCCCGTTCTTGTGTCGGCTTGCAACGCCACTCCCGCCCTCTGGGCCGGATACGTGCGTCTATTATCTCCAGTTGTGTTCCCCGGAAACGGCTAACCCTGTCGAGCTCCTCCGTCACCCCTTCGGTGTCAGACGTTGCGGCCGTCTGACGCCAGGCCTGCACCCGTATGCTTGTGGAACGTGTGTGTAGGCTGGGTGCCATATGTAGCGGTTCCCTAACGGCAACCCCATATGTGTATTCTCCACGGTACCAGCTACCCTATTGGCTAGCCCCGTGTCTTTCCCTTGACAGAGCCCGCTCTGTCGTCTCTGGTGGTGTTCTTTCCCCCCTGGGACCAGGTTGGATCCACCCCAGAGACTGCCATATGTAGTACTACCCTGATAGGTTAGTCCTTATGTGTATTCGCCACCTCTCCTTCCTCTGAAGGACGTGGCTCCGCAGCGTACCATCTCCACGAGACGGGCACGCTTTCCCAGCGTTATCCAATAGTCACACTGAGTGGGTCTTGCAGGAACAGCAGTGACTGACCTTCCCTGCCCGGAGCCCTGACTTCCACTCCAACATAGGTGTGGTCCAGTGAGCTCAGGCAGGGCGCTGGAAGGGCCAGCATCCCTGGCGTGTTGGTAGGGATCCCAATTCGTCGGTCAGTTCCGACGTACGTCGAACGTGACCGACTGAAAGGGAACGTCTCGGTTACGTATGTAACCCTCGTTCCCTGAAGGAGGGAACGGAGACGTACGTCCCGTCGCCAGGTGCTGTGCTTCAGCTGAAGGCCCGAGTCACTCGTCTCGGCTCCTCAGTTGAAAAGCGATATGCGGTGCTTCCACTTCCGTATTTATACCCGCGATGCGGGGCGGGTCGTGGAATGCGTCAACCGCATGCCAATCCTCATTGGCTCGTTTTTAACACTCGAAGTAGATTGGTCTCTGAAAATAGATCCCAATTCGTCGGTCAGTTCCGACGTACGTCTCCGTTCCCTCCTTCAAGGAACGAGGGTTACATACGTAACCGAGACGATTGTATAACATAACTGTGTAATAAACGTATTGTCTTGAAATGAATGGGGCTATCAAATGTGTGTAAATCAAATCATTGGTCATAGGCAGGAGGGGCAATATTATTATTATTCTAAAACTGGAAATTGGCTGGGTTTAACTGGGCAGAGGGCAAGATTCGAACCACTTCCTGAACCAGTCAGGCGGAAGCTAGGCTTCAGACAGTCATCAATGACGTCATTGGTCTAAAGCGATACAAGCCTCCATACGCGCTTCACTGAAAGCTTCTGGGAGTTCTCGACACATGCTCCAAAGCCTCGGCACAGAACGTAACATCACTAAAAATATCACTTCATTTTGATTTAATTTTCCAGGAAAACAAGGGGAAAAAAATCGTATGTCATTAAATACAAATTATCTAGTAAATGCATCTTGATTTAAGAATTTTTAGATATTTAGACTGAAAACAAGACAAAAATACTAAATAAGAACATTATTTTTTGTGTTGTGGCCATACTTACCTGCTGAGCCGTTCACGCCACCTCGTAATTCCTGTAATTACGGGATTCTAGCTTGTAAAAAGTGTTCACGTCCTCGTAGAGGTCGTAATTACAGCTTGTAGGCTGGGAATCTTCTGAGAGTTATGGCTTGTACCATGTGACCGCTGCACCTCACGCGGAAGCAGAGAAAAATGGCAGCGCTTCCAGCAGTAAAATGTAAATAAGCAGTTATTTCGTAATATTTTAAAATTTGTGTAATTAACTTGCCAATGTACACAGACATGCAGCGCGGAGTGTAATAATGCATTTGTATAACACTTCAATGTTACTTCTATTGTGTTTTTTCTTCTTCTTAGTACTTAAACTACATTTATTACAGTTTACTTAAATTAAATTACAGCATTCTTTCACGTGGGTTAATTATGACTGTCGCTATAGAAACGGATAATCCCTAGTTCGAGGACATGAACAGCTCCGAATACAACGTCACGTGTTGTCATCTCAAGATTCCGGTAAATACAGCACGGCTTAATCCATGTGGGTGGAGCTTCCACTTTATAAGATGAAAGTGCAACAACATTCAGGGTGGGTTGAGTAGGATTGAGTACAAATGTGGTGTTGCTGATAATGGTTTAAAAAGTGTTTTTTTTTTTTTTTTGTGTGTGTGTGTGTGTGTGTAAGTTTTTTTTCCCAGCTTGGCACTATGTAGATAGATAGATAAATAGATAGATTTTTTGCTATTTTATTTTTTTCTTGCCTTGTAAATATTTTGTGCACAATTTTGTGTACTGGATCACAAAAGACTACTTTACAGACATGCCTATTTTGCACCCCATATGGAAAAGTTTTGTTAAAAATATCTGTGATTCTTATATGTTCCAACAGAATACTGTAAGGATCATATATGCTGCAAAAACCACATATACAAATTGCACAATATAAATGTATTTTTAATCATATATGTCCTACACTGTAAAAAAAAAAAAAAAAAAATGCTGAAGGGTGTTAAATACAACCCCCTGAAAATCAGTTAGATTTTACTTTAGTATATTAGTTAGCAAGTAAAATATATAAAATGGGTACACCCTTACGCAAAGAAAATATATTTCCTTACATATATAGTGTTTTTCTGTTTTTCTTACAACTGTGTATATATATATATATATATATATATGTATATATATATACAGTTGTAAGAAAAACAGTTGTAAGAAAAAGTGAAACCGCTTGCAGAATCTGTGAAAATGTGAATAATTTTAACAAAATAAAAGAGATCATACAAAATGCATTATTTTTTATTTAGTACTGTCCTGAATAAGATATTTTACATAAAAAAATGTTTGCATATAGTCCACGAGACAAAAAAAAAGCTGAATTTATTAAAATGACCCATTCAAAAGTTTATGAACCACTGATTCTCAATACTGTGTGTTGTTACCTGGATGATGGTTGTTCATGAGTCCACTGTTTGAGAATCAATGGTTCATAAACTTTTGAACGGGTCATTTTAGTAAATTCAGCTACTTTTTTGTCTTGTGGACTATACGTAAACATCTTTTATGTAAAATATCTTATTCAGGACAGTACTAAATAAAAAATAACATGTATTTTGTATGATCTCTCTTATTTAGTTAAAATTATTCACATTTGCAAGCGGTTCACATACTTTTTCTTGCAACTGTATATATGAATTATCAATATATTAAATGATTTAACAGTATATTGAAAATATACAGAATAAATATATTACAATATATTGAATAATACATGAGGAATTGCCGCTTTTCATATATTGAAAAATATGTGAGAATATATTTACTTATATATCATAATGTATGTATTTTTATATTCAGTAATACACTTCATAACATATATATCTACATGTGATAAGATATGGTATGCAAAATATATTAAACATTTACTCATGCAGTATATACACATACATATAGAAATATATAATATAACATTTCTTATATTTTGTAATTATTTACATAAGTAGTATATATAATTATGTATTATTCAGATGTATTTTCATAAGTAATTGTTATTTAATTAACGGATTACAGTTATTTTTATTTTGTAATTAAATTATGTAACGCTGTATTTAACTACATGTAATGCTATCTATGTCTTCATTTCTAAATGTTTTTATTTGTATTAATATATAGCAATACATGGTCAATGCATATATTGCAGAATATTGAAAAATATAAGCACTAGTTTCCCATATATGGAAATGAATTATGTAGCCTAATACATCAAATTATATTTTGCAAGTATATTCCCATATATTTTTGTTTCGTAATGGCATTCTACCTACACGACCTATTTGTTAACAGTAATATCAGCAACATTAAAAAATAATTAAACACCCACAAATATTAGTTCTGTCATCGCAAATTGCGCATGCGTCAACGCGCCCAGGCGGAAATCAATCACGGGGTTCATCGTCTTCCAGCGGGACCGCGAAGCGTCAAGCTCCAGGTGAGATTTTTGTTTGTCATGTCATTCTCAATGCAAATGTTAACTTATTTAATGGTAAGATTTACCAAAAGATTTGTAATTTGCTCGCCTCTGTTATCTTGATACATATATATGTATCAAATGTCTGTAAATAGATTCGCTTTAACCATAATTTGTAATTTTTGTTATCAAGCTTACATATATTGAAGACGCAACCTCCCGGCATTTTGTCATCTCATACTCTTGTTCCATCAGAGGGCGCAATTAACATTAACAAATGAATTAATAAAGACGATTAATAATGGTTTATCACACACTATAGCCACACACGCAAACTCCAGCGGAGGTGTTTTCATTTTAGGCAAAAGACATCCGAAATTAAGCTTATTTTATCTGAATAGTGAACATTTCAGTAACATAGCAAGTTATGAAAGCAATGCAATTAAATTTCAAGAAGTTTCAAGCACTTTATCCAAAATCCAAGCACTTTTCAAACCTTGAAATACATTAAAATTCAAGCATTTTCAAGGATTTCCAGCACCCGTACGAACCGTTTTAATAATGTATTAGTAAAAGCTGAAATTAACATGAACTAAGATTAATAAATGCTGTATTAATTTATTGTTCATTCTTTGTTAATGTTAAAAGTTTAGTTCACCCAAAAATTTAAGTTCTTAAAATGACACTCATGTCGTTCCAAACCATAAGACGTTCGTTCATCTTCAAAACACAACTGAAGATCTTTTTGATGAAATCTGAAAGCTTTCTGTCCCTCCATTGACAGTCTACGCAACTACCACTTTGACGCTTCAAAAAGTTCATAAAGAGATCATAAAACTAATTCACATGAATTGAGCGATTTAGTCCAAATTTTCTGAAGCGACTCGATGACGTTATATGGTGAACTGTACTGTACAGTTGGTGTGTAACAGTACACAGAAGTCACGGTTCAGTACGTACCTCGGTTTTGGGGTCACGGTTCGATACGGATTCAGTACAATAGGAAATATGGTCACACTTTAGGGTCCAGTTCTCACTATTAACTATGACTTTGCCTCAATAAACCCCTAATTACTGCTTATTAGTTAGTAAGGTTGTTAAGCTTAGGTATTGGGTAGCATTAAGGAAGGGATGTAGAATAAGGTCATGCAGAATAAAGCATTAATATGTGTACTATAATTACTGTGTAATATAAGTACTAATAAACAGTTAATATCCTATACTGATAATATAGATATCCATATTTATAACTTTATAGACTAAAATAACTAGCTCCCGGTGGATGACTTGCGCCAAAAGAGTGACCTGTGATGCGTTGTATGATGTAGGAGTAGCGTAAGCTTAGAAGTCTCTCGTGGTTCAAACAAATAGGGCTGGGCAACAAAATCAAGCTCTTCTTCTCTTATATCGAATCCTCTTTAAAATTCTCTTTTTAGACGTCTAATTCGTGAGCAGTGTTTTGTTTTGCTCTATCCTCTGCGTATACGCGCTCGTCAATACATCATGCGTCGGGTCAGAGGTCACTCTTTTGGCGTAAGTCGAAGCATACGGTCGTCTGCCGGAAGCTACTTACACTCACCTAAAGGATTATTAGGAACACCATACTAATACTGTGTTTGACCCCCTTTCGCCTTCAGAACTGCCTTAATTCTACGTGGCATTGATTCAACAAGGTACTGAAAGCATTCTTTAGAAATGTTGGCCCATATTGATAGGATAGCATCTTGCAGTTGATGGAGATTTGTGGGATGCACATCCAGGGCACGAAGCTCCCGTTCCACCACATCCCAAAGATGCTCTATTGGGTTGAGATCTGGTGACTGTGGGGGCCATTTTAGTACAGTGAACTCATTGTCATGTTCAAGAAACCAATTTGAAATGATTCGAGCTTTGTGACATGGTGCATTATCCTGATGGAAGTAGCCATCAGAGGATGGGTACATGGTGGTCATAAAGGGATGGACATGGTCAGAAACAATGCTCAGGTAGGCCGTGGCATTTAAACGATGCCCAATTGGCACTAAGGGGCCTAAAGTGTGCCAAGAAAACATCCCCCACACCATTACACCACCACCACCAGCCTGCACAGTGGTAACAAGGCATGATGGATCCATGTTCTCATTCTGTTTACGCCAAATTCTGACTCTACCATCTGAATGTCTCAACAGAAATCGAGACTCATCAGACCAGGCAACATTTTTCCAGTCTTCAACTGTCCAATTTTGGTGAGCTCGTGCAAATTGTAGCCTCTTTTTCCTATTTGTAGTGGAGATGAGTGGTACCCGGTGGGGTCTTCTGCTGTTGTAGCCCATCCGCCTCAAGGTTGTGCGTGTTGTGGCTTCACAAATGCTTTGCTGCATACCTCGGTTGTAACGAGTGGTTATTTCAGTCAAAGTTGCTCTTCTATCAGCTTGAATCAGTCGGCCCATTCTCCTCTGACATCAACAAGGCATTTTCGCCCACAGGACTGCCGCATACTGGATGTTTTTCCCTTTTCACACCATTCTTTGTAAACTCTAGAAATGGTTGTGCGTGAAAATCCCAGTAACTGAGCAGATTGTGAAATACTCAGACCGGCCCGTCTGGCACCAACAACCATGCCACGCTCAAAATTGCTTAAATCACCTTTCTTTCCCATTCTGACATTCAGTTTGGAGTTCAGGAGATTGTCTTGACCAGGACCACACCCCTAAATGCATTGAAGCAACTGCCATGTGATTGGTTGATTAGATAATTGCATTAATGAGAAATTGAACAGGTGTTCCTAATAATCCTTTAGGTGAGTGTATTTTAGTCTATAAAGTCATAAATATAGATCTTTTTCTTACAAAAGATGCATGGCTTCGGTTCAGAAGGCCTTTATTAAACCCCCTGGGGATGGATTACTTTTATGATGGATGGATGCACTTTTATGGCCATCAAAATCTTGAACCCTGATCACTGCCATTATAAAGCTTGGAAGAGCCAGGACATTTTTAACTCTGATTGTATTCGTCTGAAAGAAGAATGTCATATACACCTAGGATGGCTTGAGGGTGAGTAAATCATGGGCTAAATTTCATTTTGGGGTTACTATCCCTTTAGTTCTCTTTGATGATTGATGGCTATGACAGTGTGTTCAATGCATTTTGTTGTTTTTCGTTTTTTCCTGAGCAAAGTTCAGTTTGCTATCAAGTTGGAATCGTAAATTACTCATGTAATTTGAGTGTGTTTCACTTTGATTGTGTTGAAATAAAAGTGTTTCCATCGCAAATTTCCATCAAAGTCATTGACTGAAATCATATATGGTTAGTATATGCAGAGATATTGTAATATTGACTGAAATCATGTATGATAATTATATATAGAGAGTAATATTACTGCTGTAATATGAGGAATTATGTGGAAACATGAAGCTTGAAGAGCAAGCACACCATTTCCCTATAAAAAAAATATGAAATCTGTATGAAATACATATAAACAAATGACACAAAATGTAAATAAATCCTATATGATTTTAATTTGACTAGCATATGATTCAGTATAAGAACTTTATATGATTTGTATATGAATATCAGGTATTTTAATATTACTATACTAATACCATACACCATTGCATACTGCTGACATGTAAAACTCATATAAGATTTTTACAGTATTCATATATGACCCAAAAATCCCCTACAAGTTTTATGTGTGCTTTTTAGTATGAAAGTGGCCATAAGCGGTCTGATTTTGTGTAGGACATATATTGGACTTACATGAAACACATAAGATAATTCTGGCTGATTTAAGTAAGGAAGATATATGGTTGCTGTATATGAACCATACAGGTTTTTTTCATATGGGACATGTCATGGAAAAAATAAACTTTAATAATTATCATGGTGAAGCTGGAATTGAAAAACACAAGCAAATTGTCTTTTAAAAGCTTTTATTCTCACCAAGAAGGTCAATTCGGACATACAGGTTGTGCAGTCAGAAAAGACAAAGTGGAAGCCTCACACTCATTCTTTTATACTCTCATTTCAGTGGGTGAGGACTTCTTAGTCAATAACACAAAAACACAATAACAAACTCCTTACTTGGTGTAGTAAGCAGCTGCCACACCTTGAGTGAAAACACAAAATTTTCTGAAAACTTGTGCAAGGCTACAGACTACGAACACTAGTTCTGAGAAGAGTATCAACGTTTTATCAAAAAAAATGTGTTTACTACAGAAAACTAGAATTCCCCTTATATTTAACAAAAACATCTTATATGAGTTTAATATAATTAAAAACGCCTTCTGTGGTTTGATTTAGTTTGTTCAAAATTCCCCTACACTCACATCACTCAAACACGGAAACAGGAAACACGTGTGTTCAGAGTAAAAGAAACTGAAGTGTGGTTGAGCTGTTGTGTGTTTGTGTCTCTGTATTCTTGCAGTAAAATGGCAGAAGCCAGCATTTCTCAGGATGAGTTCAAGTGTTCAGTGTGTTTGGATCTCCTGACGGATCCAGTGACCATTCCCTGTGGACACAGTTTCTGTAAGAGGTGTATTACAGGCTGCTGGGATCAGGAGGATCAGAAGAGAGTCTACAGCTGCCCTCAGTGCAGACAGACCTTCAGTCCCAGACCTGCTTTAGTTAAAAACACCATTCTGACTGATGTGGCGGAGAAACTAAAGAAGCGTAAACGTCCTGCTGACTGTTACGCTGGAGCTGGAGATGTGCAGTGTGACGTCTGTACTGGAAGAAAACACAAAGCCGTCAAGTCCTGTCTGGTGTGTCTGGACTCTTACTGTCAGAATCACCTTGAACAACATGAGAGTTTCTTTAAAGTAAAGAGACACAAAGTGACTGATGCCACTGGGCGACTGCAGGAGATGATCTGCCAGAAACACGACAAGATCCTTGAGGTTTTCTGCCGCTCTGATCAGACGTGTATATGTGTGCTGTGTATGATGGATGAACATAAAAACCATGACACCGTATCAGCTGCATCACAGAGGACAGAGAAACAGGTATGAACTTAAAGGGTCCCATTATGCTCATTTACAGGCTCATAATTTTTTTTAATTGGTCTACTAGAATACATTTACATCATTTAATGTCTGTTTTCACTCTGTCTGAACACTGTTTTAGTTTTTTTAAAATCCGCATTCCGAAAATCACAGTCTGCTCTGATTGGTCAACCAGCCCCATTATGTTGTGATTGATCTACTGCTTAGAGAGTGTGTGGGACATGTAATTCGCTTTACCATTAACGGCGATGGGGAGGTAGAGGGATGCTACAATGGGGGGGTCTTCACTTCAGGAGACTAATCTAAGTCTTCTGAAGGGATAAGAAAAATCAAATATGGAGTCATGTTTAGTCATGTGACATGCATGAGCCAGTGAGGTTTGATGTTATTGACGTGTCACCATATTTGACTTGGGCTCTAGAAAGAGAGACAATCTTCATAATATCTTTTCTGTTATGAAAGATAAAATCATACAAGTTTGGAAAGATATGAGGATGAGTAAACAATGAAAGAATTTACATTTCTGGGTGAACTATCCATAGAAAACTAGGTATTGATGAAATAATGCTGGCACTTATGAATGAACCTATAATCTTATCATGCAAGATGATTTATGTGATGTTTCTCCTGTCATTGGTTTGTGATGAAGAGGCAGCTGAAGGAGACGCAGAGGTTGTTCCAGCAGAGAATCCAGCAGAGAGAGAAAGATCTGCAGCAGCTGAGAGAGGCTGTGGAGTCTCATAAGGTGAGTCTGGAGAAGAAGAGAAGTTTGAGAAGTCTCAGTCAGGACTCACTGAAGCCACTGTGTGATTGTGATGTGTGTCCTAACAGCGCTCTGCACAGACAGCAGTGGAGGACAGTGAGAGGATCTTCACTGAGCTCATCCGCTCCATTGAGAGAAGCCGCTCTGAGGCCACACAGCGGATCAGAGATCAGGAAAAGACTGCAGTGAGTCAAGCTGAAGGACAACAGGAACGACTGGAGAAGGAGATCAATGATCTGAGGAGGAGAGCTGCTGAGCTGGAGCAGCTTTCACACACACAGGATCACATCCATTTCCTGCAGGTAACAGAGATCTAGAAGAACAAGAGACTCACAGAGAAACATTTCATGAGAGCAGAATGAGCCGTTGACTAAATATTATTATATAATCATCAGTCAGACTCTCATCTGATCATCTTCTGAAAGAGACGCACTTACAAATGCAGTTCAGCTCTGGAAATCTCTTAGGAAACATTTTTCTGAAAGATATATTGAGCTTCCAGACAGCAACAGCTCAAAACTTCACTAATATTTAAACTTCCCATTAATATTTAGAGTTCCCATCATCTTTTTACTTATCTTTTTTTTACAATATTTGACTTATACTACAAATTTTGAGTAATGTTTACCAAAATCTGAATTTTCCAACCTGCTGAAACCTTTTATAATCATTTTCATTAACACATTAATGGATTTGACAGTGAAGTCCTTAAACAGGAAGTGAGGCTGTATATTAGTGCTTCTTCAGCGTATTTAAACCACATAACCTGACCTTGGGATCGTGTCCTAAGAGTCCTTGTGAATTTCAGAGCCACTAACTGCTCAAAAGTTATAAATAATGGTCAATCTACTCATTGCCTTTGAACTGCTTTTCCTGATCAAATCTACTCAACCCTGCCATGTGACACCATTGATGCACTTTGTCAGGAACGGGTAAGTATAAACAAGTGAGGACTCAAGTGCAGGAAGGAAAGGTGATTTTATTAAATAATAAAATAAAACAAACACAAACCAAATACCCACAAGGGGGGAAAACCCAACTTGACACGACGAGCAGGACCATGAAGCACAACAGGGAACAGAAGACATCAGACAACGATCCAGCACAGGACTGTAAACACAAGGAGATTATAAAGGGAACAAACAAGGCAGGTAATGAGGGAGAACAGGTGGGGCAAATTAACCAATAATCAGATAACAAGATGGGCGGGGTTGACAATACACTGGAGACATGACATCATACCAAACATGACAAACACAAGCATATGGCCAGAAATGACAAATACAAGACATGTGCTTACACAAGACAAGACAGACATATGACACACTTGATCTGTTACATTTATGTTATTTCCAGATGTTTGATCATCCAAATGTTTTCCTAGAAAGTTCACATATAGTGTAAGTGGCAAACTCTAGAACTTACAGCTCTAACATGATATTATGAATATGAGAAGAATGAAGCTGATGCTGTGAAAGTGCTGGATTGAGGAGAGTTACTAAAGATCAACAAGAGCCGCACAAATCTGACAGTAGTGCAGGTTATTGTCTGAAGTGTGGAGGTGATGAGCTTTGATTTCTGTTTTCTGTAGAGTTTCCAGTCTCTCTCAGCTCCTCCTGAATCTACAGACGTAAATGACAATCCCTTCAGTTCTCTCTCCTCTTTTGATGGTGTGAGAGAATCTGTCCGTCAGCTGAAAGACAAACTGGAGGATTTCTGCAAAGAGGAGCTGAAGAAGATCTCTGACGGAGGTAAAGTCCTGGGCCCGTATTCTTAAAGATTCTAAGAATCCTCTCAGAAAGCTCCTAATTTAGCTTAAAAACTTCTATGTAGGAGTCTTAGCTTAAGCGTGACTCAGGACCGATCTGAGAGCAACTCTGAGCGAGAAAAATACAAAAACTTTTATCTTATTGAGGAGGCGGGGCTGACCCCGTTGCTACGTATAACACAGTCTTTTGAAGACTGTGATTGGTTGGTTGTCCAAGAAGGAAAAAAGAGCGTTTTTAAGTATAGGGTCTATATAAGCCTTCACTTTGAAATTACAGACGTCATTTTTCCTGTTTTACCGTACTCTCGCTCTCGCTCTCACACACACATAATATATATATATATATATATATATATATATTATTCTTTAGTTACTAAGCTGTTAATGTTCTACTTAATGTATTTGATAGGAAATGAACAGCGACACAATAAGGTTCTGAAATTGCTGTAATTGTGTGATCACTTTGCTTCTAGAAGGTTGTGACAGATCCAAATCATCACTGCTGCATAGTTGCATTTTTCCAGTTGCCAAATATGTTAATGTAGTGATTACTTCCATTTCTTGTGATCGGTCACAAACATCCATAGATCCCTGATCTAATGTGTAGTGTCTTAACTCACTCATGCATTGTGTGCAACACATTTCTTCTCCCTCTTCGAGTTTCGTCCATTTTCTCCACTGCTAAAGAAACTCTTAAGCCTCTTAAAAGTCCTCGTCCGTACTCCTAACACTTTTGGACCTTAAGACCTCTTTTAAGGGTTAAAAAGCTTTTTTGAATTACTTTCTTTTTTCTTTAATTTTAAGAGGAAACGCCCACCTTTCTAAGAATTTTCTTAGAATTTTGTCACTAGATTTTTCATGAATACGGGCCCTGGAGATTCATCTGCATCTGCATCAGATTTGAACTGCAGTTGATGCAAATTGACTTAGTAAACCCTGTGCTGTGCGCGTTGGTTTACCGACCACCTATATTAAATAAGGATTTTATTTCTGAGTTTACCAAATTTTTAGGAGGAATTATGACAAAATATGACAGACTTCTGATTCTTGGGGATTTTAATATTAATGTTTGCTGTTCTTCCAACTCTCTGGCTAAAGACTTTTTAAATCTTATTGACTCTTTTAAACTCGTTCAGTCGGTGACAGGTCCAACACATGAACATGGTCACACCCTGGATCTTGTTTTATCCCATGGTTTTTCTGTATGTGACATTGAAACTTGATAATGGTTTTTCTGATCACAAGTCTGTTGTGTTTGAAATTTCTCTCCCTTGTCTTGCTGTTAAACCATGTGTGTCTGCCCGCTGTCTTTGTATAGTGAATTCTGCAACTATTAATGACTTTTGTACTGCCTATAATAATAGGTGTGTTCGACATCGGCTGGATGCAACCAATCGGCGAGAGTAGCCATGTGCAGGCAGGGAGGAGCTGAAAACGGAGACGTGAAGTCGGACACTTTCTTCTTCCCGTAGTGGCGCTCACGCTGTGTTTGCATACTTTATCACAGCTGAAGTTAAATAAATGCAATATTTGTCAAATACATGTGTTTCAGAGACATTTTCATTCAATACTTTATGTACTGCTTTATACAGGATCTGTTTGTACAAGAATAAAGTTGAACATAAGCCTACACTATCAATGAAGTGGGGTCTACGTTTTTTATCAGTTTTATTTTGATAAACATGACAATATAACATCGCAACTACATGAAAAGAGGTTTTACCATTATAAAAAAACTGAATTGTGAGCATTAGTGGCACTGAAGGTTTTAGAATAAACACGAAACACACGTGATCGCAGTCATCCGGTGAATCCGGTCAATCGTGGAACAGCTGTGTCGCCATCAGCGCTCGTGCAGCCGCTCTGGAGAAGCTGCGCAGAATGCACTAGCCGGCTGCTCTCAAATTGCAGTCATGTGGCGTCGGCGCTGCCTTAAGTCGGACAAAATTTCTAACCGGCATGCACTGCTTCAAGTCAGCTTCCGATCGGTCTGCGCATCGCTGTATGAAGTCGAACAAGCCTAACATTGCTTTTCCCCTTAATTTGGATCATGTAAACCCATGTGCTGAAGAATTACTTAAGAATTATTTTTCTGATGTTATTGAAAAAAAATCGCTACACACCAAGAGTCTTATTTAATACGTTAAATTCTGTCATTAATCCTCCTGTTTCTGATGGTCTTGATGCTTCTTTACAAACGTGAAAATTTTCTTAAACATTTTATTGAGAAGATTGATGATACTTGATCATCTATTCAACCACCTGATTATGATCCATCGGTCCCATCTACATGCTCTGCTGTCTTTAATCAGTTTGAGCCTGTTTCTCTTACAACCCTGGTGGAGACTGAACATTTGAAGCCTACAGCCTGTCCTCAAGATATTATTCCTACTCGCATTTTTAAACAGGCTTTTAGTGTTATTGGTCCGAGTGTCATGTCTATAATTAATTGTTTTTTGGCTACAGGATCTGTTCCTGTCTATTTTAAACAGCTATAGTGGAGCCTCTTATTAAAAAATCTAATTTGGATCCTTCAGTTTTTTTCAAATTTTAGACATATTTCAAAACTGCCCTAAAAGTTATGGAGAAAGTAGTTTTCAACCAATTATAGACCTTTTTTGAAAAAAATTGTACTTGAGGTTTTCCAATCAGGTTTTAGAGCGCACACAGAATCAGCACTTTTAAAAGTTTGCAATGATATTTTATTAACTGTAGATTCCGGAGCTCGGGCATTATTGGATCTTAGTGCAGCGTTTGATACTGTAGATCACACTGTTCCCTTTCGTTCAGTCACTCCGAGTAACGTCAGTGACTGACGAATGGGGGTTTCGCTTAGAAGCCTATCATCTTCGAGATCTAGAAAACGCCCAATTGCAGTGCCAATGCCATGGGCATGCGGAATTTGCATAGCGTAACTCCGCCCCACAGTGTGGGTATATAAGGAAGTACGCTGGCAACATCGCATTATGTTTTTGCTTCGGAGCCAAGAGCATCTATCTCTTCACTCCTTAAGCCTTTTGAGTATATCGTCAAGCTTGGTGTGACGGCGCGTTCCAGCGATCGCATACTGCCCACCTGCTGATCTGTGCAGTGATCTGCAACAACTGTGTGTGTTCCCTGGGCGCTTCAGCACTCTGCAGAGCTTTCACAAAAAGAGCTTGCGTGTGGCACGTCTTTTTAAAGACGGTTCGCCCGTGCACTTCTGGGTGCGGTCGATCTCTGTTGCCATCTGATGGGCACAATCACTGCTCAAACAGCGTTTGTGGATGAGTCATGTTCTCACTGCGGGAACATGACCACCGCGATGTTGCGGTCGAGACTCAATGACCTCCGTAAAGGAAAGAGAGTCCCCTCTGCCACACCCCAATCTACCGTCTTCGAGAGAGATGGTACTTTGGCTGGTGGCCAGGGTGACCCGAGGGTTACGGTGTGGAATAAATCCCGACGATTATTCCTCGGGCCACACCCCCCTCTCGCACACCGCTACCCGCGAGTGGTCGGACTGAAACAGCGGGACCGTCTGCGGACGCCCCGCATGTTTCGTTCGGCGCTCCAGATGACGACGAGACGTCGATTGCCGCATCTCAATGTGGGCTGGAGTCCTCTGCGGATGAGGATTCGGCTATGCTGCCGCCTTCGGGCGTGCCAGCATTGCCCGAGTCCGACCCGGAGTTGACAGCCATGTCATCTCGGGGGATGATTGGTCTTTGGGTGTGGTGCGTCCTGACAGCTGTCGGGCCCCGCCCCCAATTACCTTCTCTCCCGAGGTACATGAGGAGATCACACGGTCCTGGAAGTCCCCGTTGTCTTCCTGTGACCGTTCGCAGGCCTTCTCCGCCTTCTCTGCCCTCGATGGGGCCGCGGCCAAGGGTACACTGGGGTCCCCCCTGTTGACGCTCAGCTGCAATCACGGTCGAGACTCAATGACCCCCGTATGGAGGTAGAGTCCCTTCTGCCACACCCCAATTTTCCCCTCCACGTGATGGGATGCTTGGCTGGTGGCCAGGGTGACCTGAGGGCTGCGGTGTGGCACCCCCCGCTTGCACAGAGTGCTTCAATGGGGCGCGGTGATCCTAAACACCCCTCCAAGGCCTGTAGGTTCTCGTCTACTTCGGTGGCGAGGGACTACAGAGCTGCGGGGCAGGCTGCCGCCTCTCAGCACGCCATGGCCATCCTTCAGGTCGACCAGTCCAGGATTCTCGCGGCATGCACGAGGGTAGAGCTGTCCCAGGGCTTTGAATGAGCCGCGTGCCGCCACCGACCGACGAAGGTGACTGTGCGCTCCCTGGGTCAGGTGATGTCCACAGCTGTGGTCCAGGAGAGATATGGCTCAGCCTGGTCGATATGAGAGTGGTTGAGTGAACCCGGTTCCTCAACACTCACATATCCCAGGCTGGCCTCTTCGGCGGCACGGCCGAAACGTCGCCCAACAGTTCTTGGCAGCCCAGAAGCAGACTGAGGCCATTAAACATGTGCTGCCCCGGCGGCCAGCTGCTGCCTTACTCAGCCGCCGGCTCAGTCGCCTCAGTCTGCTTGCCGCCGAGGGCGCCCTCCTGTGGCTTCCACCCCTCCCGTCCGGCCCCAGCAGCAGCCACCTTCTCTGGGCCATGCCGTGAAGGTGGTCGCAGGAAGACGCCCCGTCCGCTCCCCAGCCCGCAGCCCGCTAAACGCCAGGCTAAGCGGCGCTCCTGACGCGGACAGCTCAGGGATGGGCAGTTCTTTCAAGGAGGTGGTAGCAGGGTCACTCCTTCCCCCGGTGGAGGGCCGGGGGAGAATCTTCTGTTAAGGAAAGAACTAACTCACCCATCCCTGAGCACCCAGAGACTGTGCACGGCAGTGTGCGCCGCCCCCGGGCCACGCCACTCTCGTCCCTCTCTGACGCCAGTCTCCTCTCAGAGCAGACCCCAGTGGAACGCACGTCCTTCCCTGGTCTCCTCTGTCAGGACGCGGCTGATGACCGTGCCCCCACACCGGGACGCTATGCCTGTCTGGGCCAGTCGCGCCGCCTCGCTGCCCCACCCGGGGTACTTCTGTGGTTCGCATTACCCCGCTGGTGCAGTTTTTGGGAGCCTGACTAGAGCTTCCCGGACTGTCCCGCTGGGTCGCGAAGACCATCAGGCTCGGCTATGCGATTCAGTTCGCTCAGGCCCCTCCCCGTTCCGGGGAGTCCGATACACCATGGTGGGGCCCTACGCCCTGGTCATGCGTGCGGAGGTCGCTACCCTGCTGGCGAAGGGTGCGATTTGAGCCTGTCCCTCCAGCCGAAATGAAGTCCGGCTTCTACAGCCCTTACTTCATTGTACCAAGAAAACTGGTGGGTTACGACCAATCCTGGGCCTGTGCGTCCTGAACCGATCCCTTCACAGGCTTCCGTTCAGGATGTTGACAGCAAAGCGCCTTTTCAAATGCGTTCGTCCAGCAGATTTGTTTGCAGCGATCGACCTGAAGGACGCCTACTTCCATATCAGTACGCGGCCCTCCCATTCGGGCTAGCTCTGTCCCCTCGCGTCTTTACTAAGATTGTTGAGGCAGCCCTTGTGCCACTCAGGCAACACGGGGTTCGCATCCTGAACTACCTCGACGACTGGCTGTTCCTGAGTCACTCTCGAGAGCAGGTGTGTGAACACAGAGACCTGGTGCTCCAGCACTTAGCCCGTCTGGGCCTTCGGGTCAACTGGGAAAAGAGCAAACTCTGCTAGTGCAGAGGATCTCTTTTCTCGGTATCGACTCGGTCGCCATGTGCGCGCATCTTATGAGCGCGAGCGCGCAGTCACTGCTGACTTGCCTCCGTCAAATTGAGAGCAAGAGTGCAGTTCCACTGAAGTTATTTCAGAGGCCCCTGGGGCATATGGCATCTGCAGCCGTGGTAACGCCGCTCAGATTGCTTCATATGAGACCGCTTCAGCACTGGCTTCGCGATCGAGTCCCGAGATGGGTATGGCAGTCAGGCACGCTCCGGGTCCCAGTGACTGGATGGGACGCGGCAGGTTTGAGTACCCTACCACCTCAGGTGGTGGCTACCATCGCTTCCGCTAGGGCCTTGTCTACTCGACACACCTATGCGTTGAAGTGGAACCTCTTCGTCACCTGGTGTTCTTCTCTCCAAGAAGATCCCTGGAAATGCCCGATCGGGTCCGTGCTCGCATTCCTCCAAGAAGGGTTGGAACGAAGGCTGTCTTCTTCCACCCTCAAGGTTTATGTGGCCGCTATATCAGCCTACCACGACCTTGTGGAGACGAAAAAGGTAAGTCAGCACGACCTGGTCATCAGGTTCCTGAGGGGAGCGAGGAGACTGAATCCTCCTCGCGCTCCCCTCGTACCCTCTTGGGACCTCTCAGTAGTCTTAAGTGCTCTGCAGAGGGCTCCCTTCGAGCCATTGCGGTCAGTCGAGCTTAAGTTCCTGTCTATGAAGACAGCGCTCCTGATTGCCTTGGCCTCCATCAAGAGGCTAGGGGACCTGCAGGCATTTTCGGTTGACGAAGCGTGCCTGGAATTTGGGCCGGCCAACTCTCACGTGATCCTGAGACCCCGACCTGGATATGTGCCCAAGGTTCCCACCACTCCGTTCAGGGACCAGGTGGTGAACCTGCAAGCGCTGCCTTTGGAGGAGGCAGACCCAGCACTGCTCTGTCCAGTACGCGCCCTCCGTGCTTACGTAGACAGAACGCAGTGTTTCAGGACCTCAGACCAGCTTTTTGTCTGTTATGGTGGGAAGCTGAAGGGAAAGGCTCTCTCCAAGCAAAGGTTGTCTCACTGGATAGTGGATGCCATTGTCTTGGCTTACCAGATGCAGGGGCATGGCGCCTCGCTAACAGACATCTGCAGAGCTACAGGCTGGGCGACACCCAACACATTCAACAGATTCTATAATCTCCGAGTGGAGCCAGTGTCCTCTCTTACTCGCCTCTACTAGTGGCCGGTAATGGACTAGGCTCAGGTGTCTTCGCTTGCTCGCCATTCCACTCCACGGACTGGATACGTGCGATATTTTCCTCAGGTAGTTTCCCTGAAGCCGTGAGTTCCTCCAGCACTGTCGATGCCGACACCAGTGCGTCTGCCCACTCGGCCAGGCTCTCGTGTTAGGCTAGGTGCCACCGTGTGCATGGTTCCCCCCTTGGGCGACCCCCACATGTGTATTTCCACTGTAAGCCTCTCAGAGCATGTGTATTTCCCTCGGCAAGCTTGCCTCACCTGGGCGTAAAATTCTTCTACCTTCGGCTGGTTACCCCAGAGTTCTTCCATATGCAGCCCCTCGCGGGTCATATGTGTATCCTTAAGTCCTCCCTACGGGTAGGTGCTTGGCGCATACTTCCACCTGGAATATGCTTCCCAGTGTACCTTGGTATTCCTGTGTTAAGTTGGAGTCCTTCGTCTGTACTAGCTTACGACAGGGAGCTCACACTTACGCAGGGCACTGGATGACAGCCGAGTGGCGTAATTACATTGGGACCCCCATTCGTCAGTCACTGACGTTACTCGGAGTGACTGAAAGAAAGGGAACATCTCGGTTACGTATGTAACCCTCGTTCCCTGAGGAGGGAACGGAGATGTAACGTCCCTCTGCCACTTCCGCTGTACCGCTGGAACGGCTGGGAGTTCAGTCTTGGCTCCTCAGCAGGTAAACATAATGCAATGTTGCCAGCGTACTTCTTTATATACCCACACTGTGGGGCGGAGTTACGCTATGCAAATTCCGCATGCCCCTGGCATTGGCACTGCCATTGGGCGTTTTCTAGATCTCGAAGATGATAGGCTTCTAGGCGAAACCCCCATTCGTCAGTCACTGACATTACGTCTCCGTTCCCTCCTCAGGGAAAGAGGGTTACATATGCTCCCTTTGGGATCTATTTTTAAAAAACATAATGTTTCTTTTCACTGTTATGCAGACGACACGCAGATTTATCTACCTTTGAAACGGAATAATAAAAATGCCCTAACTTCTCTTTTAGCCTGTCTAAATGATATAAAAGGCTGGATGTCTTTAAACTCAATGAAAACAAAATGGAGATTATTACATTTGGACCGACTGATACTATTAATCTTGGTACACTGGTTTCGTATAATAAAACGGTGGTGAAGAATCTAGGTGTTTTATTTGACAAAGCTTTTAAATTTGATAAGCAAATAAATGCTGTTGTCAAATCCAGGTTTTTCCACTTGAGACTTTTGGCTAAAGTCAAGACATTTGTCTTGACTTAAGAAAGTCATTCATGCCTTTATTTTTTCAAGGCTTGATTATTGTAACTCTCTTTATATAGGAGTCAGTCAGGCAGCGTTGTCATGTTTGTCCAAAATGCAGCCGCTAGGATGCTGACAGGTACGCAAAAACGAGAGTACATTACTCCAATTCTATCATCACTACACTGGTTACCAGTACGTTTCCAAATAGAATTTAAGATTTTATTGTTTGTTTTTAAAACATTAATGGGTTGGCGCCACCTTACCTTGCAGACCTTCTAAAACGGCAAACATCTACTAGATCTCTTAGATCCTCTGATCAGCTCCTTTTAACTGTTCCTAGGTCTAGATTAAAACTTGGGGGTGACTGGGCCTTCTCAGTAGCTGCACCTAGACTGTGGAATCTTTTACCCCTGCATGTTAGAGCAGCTCCAACTATATCAAGTTTTAAAACTCTGTCTTTTAAAATCTCAGGCTTTTAATTTTACTGCGTATTGAGCCATGTTTTACATTGATTTCTGTGTTTTGCTTTGAATTGACCTCTGTATGTTCAGTTTTATTTATTTTTATCTCTGTACAGCACTTTGGGCAACTGTAGTTGTATTAAACTGTGCTTTATAAATAAAGTAAAAAAAGAAAGAAGATGATCATATTAGAAATGTCTTAAGAACGGATGCGGGGATAATTTACTCTTGACATGATAATCACACTCTTCATGTCTGTTGATTTCCACAGTCACTTTCACCAAAATTGTTCCCGGGACCAGGAACGACTTCCTGCAATGTAAGTCACTAAGAAAACAAGCAGAAAAACTCACTGAGTGTGCTCATGTTCTTCCTGTAGAAGGTGAAAGAAAACACGACAGAAGAGTTTTATAGTTGCTCATGTAAATAATGATTTGCAGGATATCTAGTAAACTGAACTGAGACACTGCTGAATTATTGAACATGAAGAGTCCAGCTACATTAAAAGATCAGACAGATTCATAATTCCTGATTCTGATGTGTTTTATCTCCATCAGATTCCCATCAGTTCACTCTGGATCTGAACACAGTAAATAAACGCCTCCATCTGTCTGAGAGGAACAGAGTGATTACTAACACTGGCACAGTCCAGTCGTATCCTGATCATCCAGACAGATTTGATGTGTGTCAGCAGGTGTTGTGTAAAGAGAGTGTGTGTGGACGCTGTTACTGGGAGATTGAGTGGAGTGGATATGCGTTTATATCAGTGTCATATAAGAGCATCAGCAGGAAGGGACGGGGTGATGAGTGTGAGTTTGGATCTAATGATCAGTCCTGGAGTTTGTACTGCTCTTCCTCCAGATACTCATTCATACACAATAACATAAAGAGTAAACTCCCTGTGAAGCCCATCGGCAGTAGAATAGGAGTGTATGTGGATCACAGTGCAGGAACTCTGTCCTTCTACAGCGTCTCTGACACAATGAGCCTCATCCACACAGTCCAGACCACATTCACTCACACACTCTATCCTGGGTTTGGGGTTTATGGATCAGTGAAACTGTGTTTATTGAATCAGAATAGATTGTAGAGAGATTCTACCCATAATGTTTTGAGCTTCATAATAAATCAGTATCAGTGAGTCTCTTATTTTCTCTTCATGACATTAATTCTACAGCTGAACTTCTGTCAGTGAAATAACATGTCAGAATAAATGTGTGTAATGAATCCTCATATAGACAGTCAGATCATTGTGTTTGTGAGTCACGATGTGTGATGGTGTGTATCTGTGCTTTTCTCAATCTCAATTTCAGTCATTCTGTTCTTATTGTAGTGTCAAATAAATCATTTTTATAATTACTATCAAAATGACCTTTCATTAAAATGTATCATTCGATGAAATTGTTATTTGTTGTAAAATTAATAAATTACATTTTTTATTAATAAATCTAAAATATATAAACCCAGATCATCTGATCATACTGTAAACACTTGATCAGTGAAATTATGAGCACAATTATTTTAATCTAATCCAGTTTAATTTAAATAAACCTCCTCCTGAACAGAACTGAATTTACAGACCAGGGGCCATATGTATAAAGCCACTGAGAGTAAAATTTTAGTCTTAAGTGTGTCAAAATTCTAAGAATTACTTAATTTTACTCTTATTCCTAGATTTAAGAATAAGTGTGATTCATAAAGGTTCCTAAGTGTTAAGACTAGATCTCACTACATTATTTAAGAGAGCTGGAGAGGTATCCTAACCTAGTTAGGAGTAAATTAATGGCAGCAGAGAGGAGAAGGACACACACTTTCCAACGAAAATATAATGTATTGGAGTTAAATGATGACAGGGAGTTTATAAAATGATACAATCTTGATCTCAGACACACACAAACAAACTATGGAGTAATTGACTCTTTATTTGACATTGAAGTGGCTGAGAAAAGAACATTATTATGGCGAGTCAGGCTGACTCAAACCTGGTTAAACTGCCAAGGAACTGCACCACACAGGGAGTTGAAGTATTCCCTATACTACTCAGCTAGGGCCTTCTGTGACGCAGTGTTGCTTCCCATCCGTCCAGCTGCTTGGTACTTTTGGTACTGCATACCAAACGCATTCCCTACAATCCTCCATGCATGGGTCGGAGGTTGAAGATCCTCTGGTCAACAGGGATTGCTCAGTTACAAGTATGAAACCATAAAACACTAATATCTTGCTGCATATAACAAGGTTTCACCAGGTTTACAAAAGTTCAACAACAGATGTAAATCCTTAAGTGACCAATTGCAAGCTATATACAACACCAACACATACAATGAACAATATTATCCATGGATATAAAGATTAATCAATCACATAATCAATCATCCTACACAACCACACACACACACACACAGAGAAAATTATATTCTCATTTCATTAGAACATTTGAAAAACACACTTAAGAGAATCCAGTTATTTAACTCTTGCAATTACAACAGGAAACACACTTAAGGTGCACAATCTCCACCTCCAACATTGCCAAAAGACAATGAACACAATTCTGCACAAAATATGACAGTATACGTTATCAGAACTTAAATATACACTATACATAAATGTGCCAAAAATATATACAATCAGATATATAAAAAATGTAACAAGAGCAGAGAGCAACAATAATATAAAATATTAAGAATAATATACAAATAAAATATAGAATAAATATTCTAAATAGCACAAATCCATCACACAAATGTGAAAACACACTAAAGAGAATCTAATTATTACACTTTTGATTAAGAACAGAAAACACAAACTAAAACTAAAACCTGACCTTTCGGGCCTTCCTTTATGCAAAATCATCAATGATGTCATCGAATTAAATCTGCTCCCCTATTGAGTGATTGATACTGATGACGGCAAGGCCAGTGAGCCGTTCCTGGGACATGGTTGACCTCAGGTACGACTTGATCAACTTAGTTTTGAAAAGCTCCTCTCTGCTTGAGCCACAGTGACTGGCAGAGTAAGTGCAATCCTGAGAGCAGTCCAAAAGTTGGGGTAGATCTCCGATAGATCCTTATCATGCATAAAAGTGATAAGCTCAAGGAGGCTCATGGTCTTTGATGGCAGGTCAGGGAAGTTCTTAATTTCCTGCACAAGCTCTCTACTGTCAAAATCAGAGTGCCCCTTAAAGTGCAGTGTGGTGCCTAGTGCCTCGCATTTCTCTGCCAGCTCCTCATCTGCAAGACTTGGGAAATTGTTCAAAACCCCGAATTTCTTTCCCACATTTTCCAATGTGGAAAATCTCTCCTTGATGGCTGACGTGGCTGCGTCAACGACAACGTTGAAGAATCCAACCTCCAACTTCCTAAGTGCATCACTGAAAGGCTCATCATGGGATTCATATGAGAAGTGGCGCTTTGTGGACCTCAGCCTTTTTTGTTTTAAAACAGCCTCCACATTAATTTCTTCACAAATGTCTTTGGCCGCCATCTGTGCAGTCACAAAGCCACTTGCCCTGTAGCTCTGGAGATCTCGCTCAGTCTTCTTAAAAGGACTCACAGCTAGGTCCACATGCATATTAGGAGACTGCATGAGTTAGCTGGCATGCTGTATTGTAGATAGCATGTCATACCAAACAACCGTGTAGATGCTAAAGTGGTACGACCCCACCTCCTCAGACAAAGACTGGGCCTCAGCCTTTATACCAGGGTCTTTGGTGTGGTCTCTCACCTCAATTAAAGCCTCTCTCACGGCAGCTCCCTGGTACCTCATGGGCTCGACGCTCTTGACCTTGCTCTCCCACCTTGTTTCTGCTCACATCTTTAAGGTGATGCTCACATTGTTCTTTAGTATGGCCCATCTTTGGGTGGAGGCTGAAAATAACGTGTATAGCTTTTGCAGGACACCAAAGTAACTCATAGCATCAACAGATCCCTTAGCAACATCACACACAACTAAATTCAATGTATGTGCCCCACATGGGACAAACAGAGCTCGGGGATTATTTTCTAAGAGTCTGGCTTGAACTTATTTTTGCCTTTCATGTTTGCCCCGTTGTCATATGACTGTCCTCTGCAGTCTTCAAAAGGAATTCCCAACTCCTCAAGTCTCGTCAGGATCATGGATGCCAAGTGCTGGCCTGTGGACTACTCTGCCTCCAAAAATCCCATAAAATGTTCCCTGATATGGGGCTCCATCAGTGACACCACTCTAATGACCACTGACAACTGTTCTGTGTGGATTATATCTGAGGTGCAGTCCAGAATTGAAAAAACTTTGCCTGCTTGATGTCATCAACTATAGCAGATATGATTTTGCTGCTCAACAAATCAATCAGCTTATTCTGCACATGATGGCCTAGGTAGCTGTTGTGACTTGCTGTTCCTCTTTCGACATTAAGGTGATCTTTCATAATGGGATCAAACCTGGCCATACCTCTTTGAGAAAATTCCCATTTGATGGTGTGAACAGTGTTTCTTTGTGTCCCTTAGAGCCAAATTTTGAACTACCAGTGACTGCACGATAGCAGTGAGACGTGTCAGCACTGCTCTCCATCTCACCCTCTCAGCCTCAAGAAGTGCCATCTCCAGCTTATCAATAGTTTTTCCACATTTTAACCCCACTGACAGTTCCTTCCATGCTTTGATGCAACTGAGGTGTTCTGGACTGTTTTCATGTGAGGTAATCACTCGAATGTTTCCAATTTGCCATTCCTACACTTGTTAAATTAATGTTCCTCTTGGAAAACAATTTGCAGCAGAAGCAAAAGAGGCTGTTGTTCTTCGTTGAATAAATCAGCCAACTTCTTGCCATCTTTTCACCACTTACTAATGTCTTCTTAAAATATTGGTGGTGGCAACTTCTCCCATCACTCTCATTCCTACGGAAAACAAAGCCAGGTGGCACCTTACTTGGTCCTCTGCGAACCAGCTCAGTCCGAATCCTGTCAGTCAGATGTGAGGGCCAGTTAGCAGGGTCGGTTGACAGAGGCTCATCCTCAGCAGTGGGGCTCAGTGGGGGTTCAGCTTTAGGCATTTCTATCAGACAGCACATTGGCACATTACTCAAAGCACATAGCAGTGAAACATAACACATAGGCCTACTCAGAAATGATCAGAAATATTAAAATTACGTTAAATTGCAGTTGTCCAGTTGTCTTGTAGCCTAGGCATACCCCCTCTACACAAACACACACACACACACACATATACAGAGATATGCAAAAACCCACCTGAAAGCTCATGCTGGGGAGAAGTAGAGGCAAAGAGGTCTTCATCCTTAATATCAGATATTTGTGGAGATATTTGTGGAGACGTGTAGCTGAGGACATTATACATAGAGAATATTTTATAAGTGCCCCTGAAATTGCAATTGAAATTGAAATCAAAAGACCGTAGGATTATGTTTTATACAGCTAAAACAGCCTGGGGTCAAACTGACCCCAAACATAATAGGAGGGTTGCATAAACACGCCCTTACAAGCGAAATGTCTGTCATTACGCGCTATATTATTCTAAGGCCGCATTTACACTGCATGGTTCAAGTGAGCCAATTCCGATTTTTTCCTCTCATGTGGCACAGATCGGATATGACCGGTGAACGTGTAAGCAGGAAAAACATGGATTCCGATATTCTCAGATCGGTTTCAGGCCTCACTCATATGTGGAAATAAATAAATCTGATATGAATCGGATACGCGCATTTGCGCCTGCCATGTAAGCGGACAGATCGGATATTCCCCGAGTCGTACGTCATTGAAAAAGTGACTTTTTTAAACAGATCGCGGTACAGATATATCTATAACAAATTAAACATCTCTAGTTAACTAGCAGACTATTAATTACGGTCGTTTGTGTAAAATAAAAGGCGATCTGGCGCTGAAATGTGTTGCTTTTGAAATCATGCTGAGTGCTCGTTGTCGCTGTTGTCAGTGACAGCGGCTCGTGCACAGATGCGCGCTTCAGTCCCGTTGTGGAGACTCTCTATTCATTCCAGTGAAAGCACAAAATAAAATGCACACATGTCCCTGCCCTTGATATACAATCACTGATGAACGCATTTGGTTTTAATGAGTAAAAAAACTATACGAGGGCGGATTCGAACCCAAAACATCTGACGTGCTTAACAAAAGTTCTACCACCTATTATTCCTCTCGCACGCATTCAGCGGCTCTGTGTACATAATCAATGTCGTGAAGAATTTGTAGGCTATTAAATAATTATTTTAATGCAAGGATGAAACTATTGCATTAAAATTGTTTAAAATGTTAAAATGTCCTATTGAAATTGATTTCGTGATATAATGCTATTTTTTTGTTAGTTTCGCCAAGTGTACTGTAAATGCAGATATCGGATACGAGTCACTTTTAAAAGATGATGTAAGCGGGTCGTCAAAAAAACCCGGATATAGTCAAAAAATCGTAATTGGCCATTTGGCCATCAAGATCTGCAGTGTAAATGCGGCCTAACTTTCAGGGAGGAACCATGGTTACTGCCTTGAATTCTATGCATGGCACACTTTTAGTTATGACTTGTTAAACTATACTTTGTCACGAAATAGAGTTGTAGCAAATGGGAAATGTTTGTCTTTGAAACTACCTACAGATTTGAAAATTCTGTTAGCTAATTACAGGGCCTAACGTTAATCCAACTGATGGAAATAAATAACTGAACTTGTAACTGTTTTGTTGCAAAGCACAATATTATGGTGAAATTAGATCTCGTGTTTGTTGAGCTAAAACCGAATTATTGTTGTATAAGCATAGCAAGCATCATAGCAAAAAGGCTAACAAACGTAAGAGTTATACCCACCAATTAACATTAGCCCTTCATTCATGACATGGATACCGTAATAATCATACAGAGAGAACATAGTTGGATACCTTTACCTTTTGCTCGTTTCTCCTCTTCTTCTTTTCTTTTTTTTCTAAATTGGGCACCTGATGGCTTTGACCTTTTCCTGTCCATCTCTGTGTTTATTTGGCACTCGACAATCAACAGATTTCCCACCCCAACACTGTCACTCACGACCAGAAGTCAAGACTAAACCAATTCACCTTGGTGACCACATCATTGTTTATACCTATTTTTATTAGCCATTTCGCACAATTCAGAAAAAAAAAATTCCTGCATAGTTCCTGCAGGAACTATAGGCCTGTATTTATAATATTATGAATGAAATGTGCGTTATATGCAAGAAAGTCGAGGTGTGACTGACTTTAGCCCACTAATTCCATTCCATTAGAGTATTGCTCTATACAGAGCGCATTTCCAACAGCGGTTACTGGACTTTATCCAATCCTTCTTCTGCTCCGTAGTAAGCTTACCCACATTGATCCAGGAAATGCATATTATTGCAACAGTAGGAGCAATACGTTTTAGACTTTGCTTGTGGTTCAGGCGTTGATCTATGCTCAGGAGTATTGTAAGCAGAACCAAGAAGCACAGTCGTTGACTTACTCTTCACCTTAAAACTCTTTGCTTGGTACCTTCTTTCTTTGGCTCATCTAAACACTCAAATACTTCCTCTTGTATCTGTAATTCATATTCCAGCCAATCTGCAAAATCTAGAAGGGATGGTGCTCCTCTCTTTAAGGGATGGAGATATAGTCTAAAGTTAGCTCGAAAGTCATATGGTAGCTTGTTTGCTAACCTAGCTACATGCGACCCACAATAAAGTTCGACATGGCCTTCATCACCCAGTTGCTCCAACATCCCAACCAATGCTCGCACTCTCAATGCAAATTTGTGAAATCCCGTAGAATCACCATTTCGGACAACTGGTCCATCCATTAATTCAGCAATTCGGCATAGAGCAAGCTGATGGGGCTGACCATAATGTTGGATGAGTGAAGCCATTGTATCTGAGTAAGGGCATCGAGAATTACAATAAGATTCAGCAATTAACAGTGCTTGTGCCTTGCCTTAGCAGTAAAATCTGGTATTTAAATTGCTCTGTTGCATCTGAGTCTAGCAAACTCTTGAGTCATCAGATGTAAAATCAGGGATGGACGGCTTAGGTCCCTGATATGTCATCTCTTGTGCACCAGCTTGGGGATTAGTAAAACTGTAGTATCTGTGTGGAGGCACTGGTGGAAGCATAACATCTTGTCTTACAGGTTGACAAATTGGTGCCATGTCAGGTGAATTAAAATAATCAGACTCTGGATTCTGATAACTTGGAGTAGATGGAACTGGTATCCTCTGCGTTTCAAGTCTGCAAATGCACTCTCGAAGATCTTCCATCATATCAAGCTCTGTTTCTTTAGAAGGACGCAACTCTCTATCTTTAACCATCACTGGGGGTGGTAGTGGCCATTCTTCTTCCTCGACAGCTGATATACTGGTTGAGGAGAATTCTCTTCTGATGCCTGCCTAGGTTGGGAAGTACATTCTGGTAATGCTTCCTTTGAGTTTGAAGTTGCCAACACCCCACCTTGATTCAGCTGCCCCTGTTGCCCCTATTGACGTTCATGGCTTTGCGGACCTACATCGGCATCCAAACACAGCGGATCCAACGTGTTCGTGCAGCTCACCGTAATTTGTATAGGCGGAGATTACAAGCGAGAAGAACGGTAATAAAATCGAACAATAAGATGTCAACTTTAGCTTCAGTATGTAGCTACCCACCTAGCATCGACTTTGCTGATAATTGATCACATTGCAATTAAATAAAAATGTATTAAGCATTGGTGGAAGAAGTATTCAGACACCGTTTTGTGAAAAAAAACTCCACTAGAAGTACAACAAGTAAAAGTATGTCTGTATTATAAACAAAAAACACTTGCAGTATTAAAACCAAAAGTAGTTAACACAGAAAAATGTGTCCACTGTCAGTGTTGGTCTATTCTATATTATGTTTTTTTTTTATTAATATTACTGCTGCTTTAATGTGTAGCCTATGATGCATTGTACTGCTGTTGTTCAGTGCTGATTGTTGCTAATTTATATACTGTTGGGTAGTTCAATCAACATCGTCACATTCTATTAATATTAAAAATGTATAAATTTAGATTTATACATGGTTTTCACTGGACAAGAAGGGTATGAAAATAAGTAATCTGAAATGTCAATGTATGAAAACCTGAAAAGACAACAGCATAACCAATTATACACCGCTTGTCACGTTTGGTTTTGGGATTTGGGATTTATGAAAACATAAAGCTTGTTTATTTTGCCTCAGTCATGTTTCCTGGTTCTTGTCATGTGACCTCCTTGCCCTTATGTGATCATGTCATGTGCTTCCCTTGTTTCATGTGTCTTGTTCTGATTGGTTCCCTTCTCTATGTGTCATGTTCTCATTGGTTGGTCTAGTCATGTGTCCATAGTTCTCATTGGTTCATTGTCTTGTCATGTGGTTGAGTTCTGGCTGTTCATTGGTTGTCATAGTCATGTGTTCACCTAGTCTCTGTATATATAGTCCTCATGTTTGCATTGTCAGTTTGTTGAGTATTGTTTCCTGTAAACTGCTGTTGGTGAGTTCTTTGTCAAGTCCAAGTCCAAGTCCAAGTCCAAGTCCAAGTCCAAGTTTCTGTTTGCTCACTTTGGATTATTGGCAATAAAACTGCACTTGGGTTCATCTACACTCGCCTCCAGTGGATCACTATGTTACAGAATACTCGACCATAAATAATGGACCCAGCAGTTGCCCTCCTTCGCCTTGGAAAAAGGCAAACAACGCATTGAGGATTATGCCAAGGACTTTTGTGAACTCTGTCACCAGGTAGATTTCAATGACGTTGCCCTCAAAGGCATTTTTCGCAATGGACTTGATGATCACTGGAATTACTTAATGCCTGAAAGTGACATTCCTGGAACCATTGCAGAGTATATTGACTTTGCTTTATTAATGAGCGGTTCCTCATTTACTGTGGGAATTGTGGAGGAAGGGTCCTACAATCCCACAGTACCTACCAAGCCAGAGTCTGTTCATGTTACACCACCCAAGATGGCTGCTACTTCTCTGTCTTCAGACATGATGGCTGTGACACTCACTGTGTAGATATGAAAGTATTTGTATACATTCACAGCAAAACTCTCCAAATCAATCAGTAAGCAATCTACTGCTGTTTGCAGGGTATTGTGGATGATGTGTGCATTACAGCCAATGCCCAAAATCTCCATTCCTAGCTTCATCTGCAGCTTTCTCCATGTGTTGCCTTTACCAGCTCTCCTAACACCGCCAAAGTTTGTGTTAGTGTTATCAGCACAGAGAGCAACTACTTTTTGATCAAGGCCATGTTTTTCAATGACGTGGGAAATGTAGTCAGTTTGCAAATCCGATGTCTCACCTGGCAGAGATGAGAATTCAATTATTTTGGCTTTTACACCCTCTAGTGGATTGAAGTATCGCACAAGCACGGGGAACAATTTAATGTCTTTGTGGTTGGACGCATCGACAGTTAATGTGATAAAGGTGCACTTGTCCAAATCATGCTGAACTTCTTCCTCTGACAAAGGAGCAAGAACTTTGGATATTATTGCCTCAGTTTTAGTGCGAGCAGAAGAAAATTTGGGATCATACAATTTCTTAATCAACTTCGCAGTGCAGTCAGCTGACCGAAAATTATGGCCATGAACAACCGAATGGTAGAACACTTTATTTTAGCAGCGTCTACATGCTTTTTTGTGTGCATATGCTATGTGATGTCGCCGCGGCCTCCATGAGCAATTGAAAAGCGAGCTCCACAAATGTCACATCGTAGTTTACTTGGCTCTGACAGTGACTCCCTTTTTAAGAATTTAAATTATTTTTGAAGGTCATCGGTAAACGTACACACACACTTTTTTGACATTTTCGCATCCAGTCCGATTTGATCTCCGCACTCTCCTATCTATCTATCTATCTATCTATCTATCTATCTATCATCACTGACATTGATGCCAGATTCCGCCTTGTGATTGGATGGTAATTTTATTCTGTAAAATATACTATGACGTTATTGGCTACTTTTGAATAGGCTATTCTCGCATGACAGAAAATGACTTCTGCTCGCTCTATCACTCAGCAATAAATACATTTTAGGAAAGGTGAAATACGGGACAAAACATAATTTTTTTCATAATAAGTCAGGACACTAAAAATAGAGCTAAAATATGGGACTGTCCCAGGAAAAACGGGACATCTGGTCAACCTACCAACTCAACACTCTAGACCCCAAATCAACAATCTAGGACCATAAATGAAGTGAGCTCCATCCAGTCTGAGCTAACTAATGAACCCCCCAGCTAATTACTTTATGGCCTTGCAAGCTTGTAAAGATGAGCCTAGCTAAAGGAAGATGTCAACCATAGGCAGAGGGCACAGCTTAAGCCACACCAAGATGGTGAAGGATTTTCTTATTTGTGTGTAGAGTTTTGCAAAAATAGCCAATAGTTACAAAAAATGGGCTTAAGCCATCAGAAAAAACTGTAATGGTCATGCCAAACAACTGTTGTGCAAAAATAAGGCAGGGACATATACCATGATATGAGAATGTGCAACAGGTACAAGAATAGGTTTCCAAAGCTGTATGATATGTTCCTCTCCCACAAAGGCTTTCCATGTCGATTTCCATGCGCGACTTCGGTGTTCTGCTTTTGCGTGACGTATTACCCCATCATTTAAAGCTGGAGGAGAACATGAAAGATTGAGTTTTTCGGCACTGGGTCGGTACTTGATGACGTCATACGCAGTAAAGAATAATGTGGTGGAAAAATGTATTCATAGAAGAAAATTCATTCTTATGCATGTGTTCCTGAGTTCATATACATAAGATAATGTTTTGCTATGCATGAAGTGAGTGTGGGTCTCAGGACCCTAGGGGTCAGGGTACATCTAATTTTGAGGGTCCAGATGTCAGGATGAAAGACATATGGGGTTATTTGAGTATGTGTGGAAAATTACAGAAGGAGTGCAGAGATGCTGACCTTGGAAAGGGTATAAAACGGAACTCAATTGTTTAGTCTTTAGGAAGCACTCTGCAGACATTCAGGATGGCTGTACGACTGTTGACTCTTCTTTTACAAAGATTTGTCTCTTATTCAGAGTTGATTAAAAAACTGCCACAACAATAACAACACCGAAGTCGCATATTTGAGTTAAAAAGTATATAAATGTTTATTTTTTTTAGAAAATGGCCGATGGTTTCGCTAGATAACATCCTATTCCTCGGTGGAGGAATCCAGGATGGTCCTGGATCAGCATTAGTGAATCTACCCCATACTGAACTGATCATGATGGTCCTGGATCTGCATTAGCGAATCTATCCCATATTGAAATGATCATGATGGTCCTGGATCTGCATTAGCGAATCTACCCCAAATTGAAATGATCATGATCGTCCTGGATCAACATTGGCGAATCTACCCCAAATTGAAATGAGTATGATCGTCCTGGATCAGCATTAGTGAATCTACCCCATATTGAAATGATCATGATGGTCCTGGATCAGCATTAGTGAGTCTACCCCAAAATTAAATGAGTATGATGGTCCTGGATCAGCATTAGTGAATCTACCCCATATTGAAATGAGTATGATCGTCCTGGATCAACATTGGCGAATCTACCCCAAATTGAAATGAGTATGATCGTCCTGGATCAACATTAGCGAATCTACCCCAAATTGAAATGAGTATGATCGTCCTGGATCAACATTAGCGAATCTACCCCATATTGAAATGATCATGATGGTCCTGGATCAGCATTAGTGAGTCTACCCCAAAATTAAATGAGTATGATGGTCCTGGATCAGCATTAGTGAATCTACCCCATATTGAAATGATCATGATGGTCCTGGATCAGCATTAGTGAGTCTACCCCAAAATTAAATGAGTATGATGGTCCTGGATCAGCATTAGTGAGTCTACCCCAAAATTAAATGAGTATGATGGTCCTGGATCAGCATTAGTGAGTCTACCCCATATTGAAATGATCATGATGGTCCTGGATCAACATTAGTGAATCTATGTGTTACTGAATTGTGTTCAATGTCACAATATTACTGTTTTCTCTTAGCATGAGACTTCTTTCAAAAACATTAAAAATAGTAGTCAAATATTTTGATAATTTAAAATATAGTAGGCCTTTGGCTCTCACTTTATATTGTCAACTATATTCTAAATAAACTACAAAAAAATATATTTCTTTTTTAAATTTTGTAAAGAGTTCCCCTCTGTAACATACCACTGATTCTTGAAACTTTGGCAAAAACATGTCCCACTAAGAAAAGTGCTAATTCTGTTGGAAATTAATAACATTTTCATGAAGAAAAAGAATCAAGGTTATAATCAGGGGGTCCTTTGCACATATGTAAGGTTCTTTTATAGGTTTATTTTTATTTTTTATTAATTTAATGATTATATGCTGGCCCATTGCCTACAAAATCAGCTGTCCTCGGATAAGAGATAATCATTTCAACTTGATTTAAAAAAAACAAAAATAATAATTGAATTGAATAATATATTTACCACATGAAAGAGTACATTGTAATATGTATTAAAAACTACAAACAGTGAGTTTTAAACAATATTTACTATTATTTTGTGATTGCTCAAAATGTGTCCCACATATTTGTCACCACCGTCAGATATTTATAAAAAGCAATAAAATCAGGCAACTACAGGGTCAACTACATTCCTGAGGACCCCATTTTCAAACCTTCAGCTCTACTGCATGCTTCAAGATCACTCAAGCTCCTGTAAGTTTGCTATTTTCTGTTAAACTTATTCATATTTTTGGACACTGCTACTGTCACAACCATAACATGTCAACACCGTCTCTTTTGTATAAAAAATATTAGATTAGATTATGAAATAAATGTATACTTTCTAAGAAGAGGTCTGAAGTAGCTAGCAACAGAGGGGAAAAAGATGGCTAATGTGAACAACTCATGCATTTCATGTGAAAGAGTAGGTTTTTGTCACCACCGCCACTGACGGTGGTGACAAAAACCTCCAAATGGTCCTCAACGGAGGCTAGAATATAACTGTTGATCACAATAAATACCAATATGACCTGTAATGTTTCATTAACCTCTTTTATATTTTATTTAATTCCCCCTATATTTCTTCCATACAGGTCTACACTGCATGCTACTATTAAGCAATATACACTCACCTAAAGGATTATTAGGAACACCATACTAATACTGTGTTTGACCCCCTTTCGCCTTCAGAACTGCCTTAATTCTACGTGGCATTGATTCAACAAGGTGCTGAAAGCATTCTTTAGAAATGTTGGCCCATATTGATAGGATAGCATCTTGCAGTTGATGGAGATTTGTGGGATGCACATCCAGGGCACGAAGCTCCCGTTCCACCACATCCCAAAGATGCTCTATTGGGTTGAGATCTGGTGACTGTGGGGGCCATTTTAGTACAGTGAACTCATTGTCATGTTCAAGAAACCAATTTGAAATGATTCGAGCTTTGTGGCATGGTGCATTATCCTGCTGGAAGTAGCCATCAGAGGATGGGTACATGGTGGTCATAAAGGGATGGACATGGTCAGAAACAATGCTCAGGTAGGCCGTGGCATTTAAACGATGCCCAATTGGCACTAAGGGGCCTAAAGTGTGCCAAGAAAACATCCCCCACACCATTACACCACCACCACCAGCCTGCACAGTGGTAACAAGGCATGATGGATCCATGTTCTCATTCTGTTTACGCCAAATTCTGACTCTACCATCTGAATGTCTCAACAGAAATCGAGACTCATCAGACCAGGCAACATTTTTCCAGTCTTCAACTGTCCAATTTTGGTGAGCTCGTGCAAATTGTAGCCTCTTTTTCCTATTTGTAGTGGAGATGAGTGGTACCCGGTGGGGTCTTCTGCTGTTGTAGCCCATCCGCCTCAAGGTTGTGCGTGTTGTGGCTTCACAAATGCTTTGCTGCATACCTCGGTTGTAACGAGTGGTTATTTCAGTCAAAGTTGCTCTTCTATCAGCTTGAATCAGTCTGCCCATTCTCCTCTGACCTCTAGCATCAACAAGGCATTTTCGCCCACATGACTGCCGCATACTGGATGTTTTTCCCTTTTCACACCATTCTTTGTAAACTCTAGAAATGGTTGTGCGTGAAAATCCCAGTAACTGAGCAGATTGTGAAATACTCAGACCGGCCCGTCTGGCACCAACAACCATGCCACGCTCAAAATTGCTTAAATCACCTTTCTTTCCCATTCTGACATTCAGTTTGGAGTTCAGGAGATTGTCTTGACCAGGACCACGCCCCTAAATGCATTGAAGCAACTGCCATGTGATTGGTTGATTAGATAATTGCATTAATGAGAAATTGAACAGGTGTTCCTAATAATCCTTTAGGTGAGTGCAGCACGAGTGAGAGTGAGGATGTTCGTTGCGCAGTTTAAAGCGAAAGGCGGAGTGATTATATGGTCGAGTGAGGATGTGCATGGATATCCTCACTCAAAGTGCATCATAGGACGTCTTTTGAACGTCTCTCGGACAATTGGAAATAAATAAATGATTCTAAGTAATTAGACGGGACCTAACTGCGGTATAACCATTGATTAACTATACCATCGGCCTATCGTCCAACCGTAGGGCATGAGGTGTGCCTTCCCTCTCTTTCAATTCACTATTATGCCATGTTCATTTGGGATGCATATAGTGCACCTACTACCTACTTACATAGCACATAGTATACAATATCCCTTGTAGGCTATGCATCTCCAATGAATAAAGCCAAATGAATATGGCATGACAACATTTAACCAAATCTAACATTCACTGTAATTCCTCCCAATTTCATAGTCATTACACATTACACTTTGACTTTATGTATTTTAGGAAGTTATGGCTAGGCAGCAGCTATCTGTGGAGGAGAGAAGGAAAAGAAACAGGGAATATCAAAAGAAGCGGAGAGAGAAAATACACAGTGAGGCAGAGTTAAAGGAGGAATACCTCAGAACGGAAAGGCAAAGATGGAAGAAGAGGTTGGAGGAAGGAAAGCTAAAAAATATCAATGACTTGAATGAAAGGGGAAAGAGAAGTCAGAGAAAGGCTTGGAAACGTAGACAACAAGCATCAAGAGAACGTAAGAGAAAGGGCTCAGATCACCCAGAAACTCCCCCAGACAGTCCAGTGGATCAGGCCATACACGAGCCAGCTCGGAGTAGGCAGGCTATAGCAGGAAAAAGGGAAAGAAAGAAAACGAGAGCAAGGTACTCTAGAGATATAAAAGCTATGAGAAATAAACTTCAAGAGGTAACAAAGGATAGGAACAAAATGAAAAAGCGTTGGGTACGAGAACAAGCTAGGAATAAAAAAAACACAAGAATCACCAAGAAAAAAAACAGAGCAGCTGCTTATGATGATTCATACTTATGATGATTAATAAGGGGTACTTTTATTAATGATAGCCTATTGCTAATTGAAGCTATATGTTTCTTATTGAATGTTTGCCACAGTGCTCACAATTGTTGTTATCTGTTTTTCGCGTCCAATATACAGTTTACAGTCCTGTTTTCAGAAGGCATTGTACATTATTCCTACTGGTAATGGCTTTATTTTTTACTAAGATGATTTGATATTTGATTATATGGGGATGGGGTACTTTTAATAATGATATTGCTTTGAAAAATGTTTATCACAGTGCTCAGGATTGTTATTTTTTGGACCAAATAGTTAAATAAAGTTGTTAAGCAAGAAGCCATTGATTTGAGTGGTATACATTTTGGAATTGTATGTTGTAATGAGGCCACTGTCACCACCGTCAGTTCTAGAGTCACCACCGTCATAGGGAGTTTTATTTGTTTTAAATGAATATGCTTACAATATGTTTCTTCAGTGCTCTTGAGTTATTAAAGTAATAGTCTCTCTTAATACAAAAATATGTTTGTTAAATAAAAAACATTACTTTTTCTATTTAGGCTTAAAGTAAACGTTGTATGATGTTAGTCTTTTAAAGGAGTACACGTGAAACAGTATAAAAAATGAACAAAAGTGAATATTCAACATTTAACAGCATATACACTCACCTAAAGGATTATTAGGAACACCTGTTCAATTTCTCATTAATGCAATTATCTAATCAACCAATCACATGGCAGTTGCTTCAATGCATTTAGGGGTGTGGTCCTGGTCAAGACAATCTCCTGAACTCCAAACTGAATGTCAGAATGGGAAAGAAAGGTGATTTAAGCAATTTTGAGCGTGGAATGGTTGTTGGTGCCAGACGGGCCGGTCTGAGTATTTCACAATCTGCTCAGTTACTGGGATTTTCACGCACAACCATTTCTAGAGTTTACAAAGAATGGTGTGAAAAGGGAAAAACATCCAGTATGCGGCAGTCCTGTGGGCGAAAATGCCTTGTTGATGCTAGAGGTCAGAGGAGAATGGGCCGACTGATTCAAGCTGATAGAAGAGCAACTTTGACTGAAATAACCACTCGTTACAACCAAGGTATGCAGCAAAGCATTTGTGAAGCCACAACACGCACAACCTTGAGGCGGATGGGCTACAACAGCAGAAGACCCCACCGGGTACCACTCATCTCCACTACAAATAGGAAAAAGAGGCTACAATTTGCACGAGCTCACCAAAATTGGACAGTTGAAGACTGGAAAAATGTTGCCTGGTCTGATGAGTCTCGATTTCTGTTGAGACATTCAGATAGTAGAGTCAGAATTTGGCGTAAACAGAATGAGAACATGGATCCATCATGCCTTGTTACCACTGTGCAGGCTGGTGGTGGTGGTGTAATGGTGTGGGGGATGTTTTCTTGGCACACTTTAGGCCCCTTAGTGCCAATTGGGCATCGTTTAAATGCCACGGCCTACCTGAGCATTGTTTCTGACCATGTCCATCCCTTTATGACCACCATGTACCCATCCTCTGATGGCTACTTCCAACAGGATAATGCACCATGTCACAAAGCTCGAATCATTTCAAATTGGTTTCTTGAACATGACAATGAGTTCACTGTACTAAAATGGCCCCCACAGTCACCAGATCTCAACCCAATAGAGCATCTTTGGGATGTGGTGGAACGGGAGCTTCGTGCCCTGGATGTGCATCCCACAAATCTCCATCAACTGCAAGATGCTATCCTATCAATATGGGCCAACATTTCTAAAGAATGCTTTCAGCACCTTGTTGAATCAATGCCACGTAGAATTAAGGCAGTTCTGAAGGCGAAAGGGGGTCAAACACAGTATTAGTATGGTGTTCCTAATAATCCTTTAGGTGAGTGTATGTGTACTAAGAATGCCAGGTAATGATTTAAAAACTCTAAATACTGTACATATTAGACCAAATAAATAAAAAATAGTTTGCTTTGTTTTTGTCAACACCGTCAGACACAATAAAAAGTAATAACTGGAAAAATGCCTATTTTATGAAAAAAATACAGAATGAGGAGGTTGCACTGGTAAATTGCTGAACAGCCAAGACCTTGGTCTATAATGATATACCTTCAGATTTTGTAATTTAACTAACTTTTTATTTTCAAAATTAAAACCTGTTTTATCCAAATTCCCAAGAATCACTGATACCTGACTCAAAGGCTCATTCATTATGCGTTCTTTTGTTCTCTCAGGTGTGAATCACAGCATTATTCATAATCGTTCATGCCTCTTCGCATATGGGCTTTGAAAAGAAAACATGTCTTACAAAATGTAAATCAATATATTGTTTTATGTGAATGAGTAGGCACAATGATTCTCACATCAGTTTGAAGCATAAACTCTAGGCAACAACACCCATTAGTCAAAAGTCTTGTGGACACATATCTATTGTGTTTTGTGGCCTTAGTTCAGTGTCTTAAATTTTTAGTTTCAAAAAACATGCCACAAATGTTATTCTCTCAAAAATACAAGCATACATGTTGCTCACCTATTATGGTAGCCCAGTTTGTGCTGAATACAGTGTACTTAACATTAATGTGTTTATAAGCAACTGAAAAAAGCACAAATGTCAGAGCATGTCAAAACTTCTAAAGGGCCCCAAAACTGTGCAGACTTCTAGGGGTTAATAATAATAAAAGCATTTATTGGGTAGGGTTAGGGGTAGGTGTAGGGAGGGCATTTATTGTCCCATTAAGGCAGCATCCATTTAATAATTTTAATAAATGTAATCATTTACACTGTTATTATTGCATCCTGCATCCTATTGCAACTGCTACTTTTACATGGTGTAAATAGAATATATCACTACTTTCACTTAGTATGCTATTTTACTTGGTAAATAGCATCTACAGCTATTTGCATTTAGTGTAAATATCATTTATTGCTAAGAAAATGTTATTTTCACTTAGTGTAAATTGAATCTAGTTGCTTTTTACACGCTTTTAACAAATAGCCGCTGCCTTAAATAAACCAACTTTTCAGTTAGAAGAATACTGATATCAACATGTTAATGCTACATAATACAAATTTTTTTTAAATTTTTAAAAGATTTAAAATTTAAAAGAACACCTTAATGCTTTGTAGGTTAATAAAACCATATATTCTTGACTTAAAAGTAAAGTTTCATTGTCCAGTCTCAACACTGTTCAAAAAATAAAAACTCTTTACACTGTACAGAATTTTTAAAAGACGACTAACCCTCATGTTGTTTAAAAATTGTAATATTCTTCCAGGAAACACAAAATGCAGAATGTATGGGGCTGAAGTTTCTGTGCCGAGAATGCTTTTGTGTTAAATCAAACATGTCTAATGCCTATGCACAGTTTACAAAGTGATAAAACATGTTAGTAACATTTAGTTTTATTTTCTCTTAGTATAACCTTCCAAATTCAAGCTTTTCAAAGTTATTTGAAACTTTAAGACCTGGCTTTGTCAAGCTTCGGGTTCCTTAAAACCCAACTTCAGAAAAGCCTAGTCTGCTCTAATTGGACATCCGGCCTAAAGCATGTGTCGTAAAATGTGTCATTTATAACATCTGAATCAGAAAGCAATCATGAGAAAAATGTTGAAAAAGGCTGAAAACAAGAGGGTTTTTCACACATGTATTTAGTGAAGCTGTATTATTTTGGCTGCTTGCTCCTGTGCATTAGAGAGGCAGACGTTGCAGAGCTGCCTTGTCCTGCTGCAGTGATCTGAGAGACATCACATGAGAAATGTCAGGCTGTAAGGTGCAGAGGAGTGTCTAAGGCGGGACGACCCCTTTTGGATAGACCCCAGGGTCCGCTGTACTCCTCCAGCAGTCCTCTCATTGGGGAAGTGATTTCCTGTCCTACTGATAGCAGAGCGCACCAGTGGGGAGTGAGGAACACAACAGAATAGTATGTGACAGTATGGTCATCGTTGTGGATCTGTTAATAACACTTTAGTTTACATTAATTGAAAATTTAATCACTTTTTATCTTGTTTATACACTCACCTAAAGGATTATTAGGAACACCATACTAATACTGTGTTTGACCCCCTTTCGCCTTCAGAACTGCCTTAATTCTACGTGGCATTGATTCAACAAGGTGCTGAAAGCATTCTTTAGAAATGTTGGCCCATATTGATAGGATAGCATCTTGCAGTTGATGGAGATTTGTGGGATGCACATCCAGGGCACGAAGCTCCCGTTGCACCACATCCCAAAGATGCTCTATTGGGTTGAGATCTGGTGACTGTGGGGGCCATTTTAGTACAGTGAACTCATTGTCATGTTCAAGAAACCAATTTGAAATGATTCGAGCTTTGTGACATGGTGCATTATCCTGCTGGAAGTAGCCTTCAGAGGATGGGTACATGGTGGTCATAAAGGGATGGACATGGTCAGAAACAATGCTCAGGTAGGCCGTGGCATTTAAACGATGCCCAATTGGCACTAAGGGGCCTAAAGTGTGCCAAGAAAACATCCCCCACACCATTACACCACCACCACCAGCCTGCACAGTGGTAACAAGGCATGATGGATCCATGTTCTCATTCTGTTTACGCCAAATTCTGACTCTACCATCTGAATGTCTCAACAGAAATCGAGACTCATCAGACCAGGCAACATTTTTCCAGTCTTCAACTGTCCAATTTTGGTGAGCTCGTGCAAATTGTAGCCTCTTTTTCCTATTTGTAGTGGAGATGAGTGGTACCCGGTGGGGTCTTCTGCTGTTGTAGCCCATCCGCCTCAAGGTTGTGCGTGTTGTGACTTCACAAATGCTTTGCTGCATACCTCGGTTGTAACGAGTGGTTATTTCAGTCAAAGTTGCTCTTCTATCAGCTTGAATCAGTCGGCCCATTCTCCTCTGACCTCTAGCATCAACAAGGCATTTTCGCCCACAGGACTGCCGCATACTGGATGTTTTTCCCTTTTCACACCATTCTTTGTAAACTCTAGAAATGGTTGTGCGTGAAAATCCCAGTAACTGAGCAGATTGTGAAATACTCAGACCGGCCCGTCTGGCACCAACAACCATGCCACGCTCAAAATTGCTTAAATCACCTTTCTTTCCCATTCTGACATTCAGTTTGGAGTTCAGGAGATTGTCTTGACCAGGACCACACCCCTAAATGCATTGAAGCAACTGCCATGTGATTGGTTGATTAGATAATTGCATTAATGAGAAATTGAACAGATGTTCCTAATAATCCTTTAGGTGAGTGTAGTTGTTATAAAGTTCTCACCAGGTGGTCTTTCTAGAACAATAAAGAAAACCAGTCATCATGTCAGCTTTGTCAAATGCCCCCATTTTTGGTTGTATTCCAGCACACAAAGTGACTTAAGTTTTGTTTGTTCAGTGGTGTAATTAACCTGCCCACCAAACATGTCCAGTGATGTGGTCAACGTGAACATCCCTCTTGCCATGACATTTTACTGCCATCTATGCTTTATTTTCTTTAAAATCTGCCTGGCCCTTTGTCATTTTGCAGGTGGAATTTGACTCTGGTTTGGCATGTGCCAAGAGAACAGTGTAGGACTGCTGTACCAGGTTTCCATGTAAAGGACATGACCCTTTCTCATAATAGGTTCAGGCACAATTGGCCTCCGTGAAGGAGTCTGGCAATTGCCTTGCAACATGTTATGAAAGTCTGGAGATTCATTGAGAATGTACATCAATCATGTGCAGGAGCTGTTCATCAATACAGTCTTGCTTCTCTTCATTGGATAGAAAAGGAGCTGGCATGAATGCTGGCATGTCCTCCTGTGTGTTTAAAGTAAAACTAAAAATTAAAAAATTTCGTTTAAAAAAAATGGTTGTTACAAAACACATCAAATGCATCTTTTCTTTTCAGTGGAATAAAGTTTTCAGTATTACTTTTGCTACACCAGTTGTGTCACTTAAAGTGCAGAAACTCAACAACTACAACTGACTTACAGCCGCACAGCCTTAGATGAAATCAACTGCAAATAAAAGAACACATTAAACATGTCCTTTCATACCATGATTGAACTGACACACAAACTTATTATTAAATAGTAGTCAGAGGTATTATTTATTATCATTATTATAAATACAACCCAATTTTAGATTGTCCTAGACAAAAAAAACTTTAGTGTATGTATTTGTAGTAATGTTAAACATGTCCTCCCATATCATGATTGAGCTAAAACACAAACTGTAGACTTCAACTTCACAGGATCCTTTCAAATCAGTGTTCCCGCAAACCATAATGAAGCACACAATCTAGAATTGACACTCACAACTTATAAGGACTGAGACGCCTCATTTAATAAACTTCTCAAGAAGTTAAGTACATTTTGAAGCACTGGCTGCTTCTCTACTATTCATAACTATTCGTAATGTTTCATCAATGAAAACAACAAATAAATATTAAACGATATGTAATTTTTTCTTACTCAGTTACTTGAAAGAATTAATTAAATTGATTTACAATTAAATATGAATTAATTCATTAATCTATAGGGGGACCATCAAAATAAAATGTTACCAAAATATCGTGTTAGTCCCCATTCAACAGTTTTGATGGAGGCGCAAGGTAAAATGTCTTGATCTCTTCTGTAATTGGCAGGGAAGCAGTCTTAAAAATGCTGTTCCTTGGATCTACACATAGTAGGTGGTCATGGCAGTGACTGAAAGAGATGCTGTAGTTAAAAAAAAAAAAAAAATTATTTCCTGCACCTTTGGGGTTACATAGGCCTCAAAACCATCCCAAAGTGCATGAAAAGTTTGAATACTTTCTGCCAAACCTTTGATTTTTCCATAAAGTACTCCAAAAGCGCTGCTACGGTGAGATGTCCTGGTTGACACACCATAAACTCGGACTGGTTCTGTGCAGCTATATGGGTGTGTTCCCTACAGAAAAATATGTGACCCATGCTGGCAAAATGAGGCGCAATGAGGAAATTTTCAAAAATGGCTGAGCTACACCTGTTTGAAGTGGACAGAGTCAGCAAAGATAATTTAGAGAAAAATCGAGTTAAAGTTTTATGAAGGTTCCAAATAAATTCACCTAGCAACCATACCTTAAAATCCCTGGTAATGACACTAAATTCGACACACACCAAGTCAAAACCAAATATCTATAGGAAAAAACTTTTTATCCCCATGATACCACAATTGTTTGATTAACACTAATGAAACAGACAGCCTATACTGTACCGCACAAATGTTTTATAATGTTACACATCAGATGTTTTCCACAACAGTTAACCAAACCTTCACATAAGGCATAACAGATAATGTTTGCATGAATACTCGCCAAGACAGATATTTTGAAGTACTGTAATTCTGTGTATGTGTGTATATCGGGATTGCGCGCTCTCTGAGGCGTCTTTGTGCGCACGCGTCGGATCTGTCAGTCAGCGGGAGTAAGACCGTTTTTCATGGACAAGGGAAAGTAATTTCTCCTCACAGAAAATGTACAAATAAAGATACTTTTAGATGTTTAATTGCTATTTGGAGCATTGGGATCGCAAGACGAGGGCTTAATGAACTCATTTTTGTAAAAACCTCAACCTCAATTTTTCACTTGTTTTGCCTGTAGCTCGAAATTATCCCGTGAGCATTCTGACTCCTTTTGCCAGCACAAGTCACATATAAAGAAATATCGGTAACACTTTAGAATACTGTCTCTTACTTAATGCATAACTAATAAGGAATTACTGCAGAACTAAAAGGTAATTCTTCATTAACACTTCAGTCACTACTATTAACTACTAAGAAGATGTGTTAACTAATTGGTATGTAGTAGCATTTTTTAATTGTGTTAAATAACAATTAGCTATTAGGAAAGTATTCACAGCGCTTCACTTTTTCCACATTTTGTTGTTACAGCCTTATTCCAAAATGGATTAAATTCATTATTTTTTTCCTCAATTCTACAAACAATACCCCATAATAACAACGTGAAAGAAGTTTGTTTGAAATATTTGCACATTTCTTAAAAATAAAAAACGGAAAGAAATCACATAAGTATTCACAGCCTTTGCCATGACACTCAAAATTGAGCTCAGTTGCGTCCTGTTTCCACTGATCATTCTTGAGATGTTCCTACAACTTGACTGGATTCCACCTGTGGTAAATTCAGTTGATTGGACATGATTTGGAAAGGCACACACCTGTCTATATAAGGTCCCACAGTTAACAGTGCATGTCAGAGCACAAACCAAGCCATGAAGTCCAAGGAATTGTCTGTAGACCTCCGAGACAGGATTGTATTTGAGGCACAGATCTGGGGAAGGGTACTGAAAAATTTCTGCAGCATTGAAGGTCCCAGTGAGCACAGTGGCCTCCATCATCCATAAATGGAAGTTTAAAAACCACCACGACTCTTCCTAGAGCTGGCTGCCCGGCCAAACTGAGCGATCGGGGGAGAAGGGCCTTAGTCAGAGAGGTGACCAAGAACCTGACGGTCACTCTGACAGAGCTCCAGTGTTTCTCTGTGGAGAGAGGAGAACCTTCCAGAAGAACAACCATCTCTGCAGCACTCCACCAATCAGGCCTGTATGGTAGAGTGGCCAGACTTTATCAGCTTTTCCATATATATACTGGCCCTGATAATCATCACAAATACGTATCGCTTGCTCCATTTCTGTAGATCCATTTAATGAATGAATGACTCTCTCTACCCGTTGCTCTGGTCTTCGTCAACAGCTCCTTGCACCACCTGCTGGTGAGGTCGACTAACAGCAGATAGAGATTATGAATCGGTAATCTACTGCTATTCCTGCAGTTCCCGGATGTGAACTGTTGAATTTTCTGTCGAATTTGAACCACTGGATTTGTGGAAGCGAATTTATAAAGCGAAATAAAATGGACTGAATATTGCCTGTCGAATATTATAGGTTGTATTTTTAAACAGAATGAATATTTTGGAAGTGAAATCTGAGAGGTGAATATGGATTATTGAATTTTTAATAATGAAAATGTATGTAAAATGTATTGAATTGAAATATTCACATCTTAAATATACAACCATGTTGAATTTCAGCCCTAAAAATACAATGCATTAAAATGCAAGTATGGTTAATGCAATGCATATTTTTTCAAGTAGTGCAATTAACAAGCTTTTTTGTTTCAAAAATATTTGGCATTATTTTACTTCCATAATTGAGTACAAATGTGGTGTTGCTGAGAATGGTTTTAAAAAAAGTGTTTTTGTTTTGTGTGGAAGTTCTTTCAGCCAAGCACTGTGTGTGTAGATAGATAAGATTTTATTTTTTTCTTGCCTTGTAAATATTTTATTTTGTGCATAATTTTTTTGTACTGGATCACAAAAGACTGCTTTACAGACATGCCTATTTTGCACACATCACTCAAACCAGAACCAGGAAACAGGAAACACATGCGTTCAAAGTAAAAGAAACTGAAGTGTGGTTGAGCTGTTGTGTGTTTGTGTCTCTGTATTCTTGCAGTAAAATGGCAGAAGCCGGAATTTCTCAGGATGAGTTCAAGTGTCCAGTGTGTCTGGATCTCCTGAAGGATCCAGTGACCATTCCCTGTGGACACAGTTTCTGTAGGAGCTGTATTACAGGCCGCTGGGATCAGGAGGATCAGAAGAGAGTCTACAGCTGCCCTCAGTGCAAACAGACCTTCAGTCAAAGACCTGCTTTAGTTAAAGACACCATTCTGACTGATGTGGTGAAGAAACTGGAGAAGCGTAAACGTCCTGCTGACTGTTACGCTGGAGCTGGAGATGTGCAGTGTGACGTCTGTACTGGAAGAAAACACAAAGCCGTCAAGTCCTGTCTGGTGTGTCTGAACTCTTACTGTCAGAATCACCTTGAACAACATGAGAGTTTCTTTAAAGTAAAGAGACACAAAGTGACTGATGCCACTGGACGACTGCAGGAGATGATCTGCCAGAAACACGACAAGATCCTTGAGGTTTTCTGCCGCACTGATCAGACGTGTATATGTGTGCTGTGTATGACGGATGAACATAAAAACCACGACACCGTATCAGCTGCAGCTCAGAGGACAGAGAAACAGGTATGAACTTAAAGGGTCCCATTATGCTCATTTACAGGCTCATAATTTTGTTTATGTGGTCTACTAGAATACATTTACACAATTTAATGTCTGTTTTCACTCTCTGTCTGAAAACGGTTTTAGTTTCGGTTTCTTTAAAACTAACCTTCTGAAAATCACAGTTTTTTGTGATTGGTGTACTGTTTACAGAGTTTGTCTGGAAATGTAACACGCTTTACCATAAACGATGATGGGGAGGTAGAGGGATAATTTGATGGGGGGTCTTCACTAATCTAAGTCTTCTGAAGTGATAAGAAAAATCAAATATGGTGTCATGTTTAGTCATGTGACATGCATGAGCCAGTGAGGTTTGATGTTATTGACGTGTCACCATATTTGATTTGGGCTCTAGAAAGAGAGACAATCTTCATAATATCTTTTGTGTTATGAAAGAGTCAATCATACAAGTTTGGAAAGACATGAGGATGAGTAAACAATGAAAGAATTTACATTTCTGGGTGAACTATTCCTATAACTCTAGGCATTGATGAAATAATGCTGGCACTTATGAATGAACCTATAATCTTATCATGCAAGATCTTTAACCCCTCTGTCACACAACTTCACTGATACTGGATTCATATCTGTTTACTTGATTTATGTGATGTTTCTCCTGTTATTGTTTTGTCCTTTAGCACCAGCTGAAGGAGACGCAGAGGTTGTTCCAGCAGAGAATCCAGCAGAGAGAGAAAGATCTTCAGCAGCTGAGAGAGGCTGTGGAGTCTCATAAGGTGAGTCTGGAGAAGAAGAGAAGTTTGAGAAGTCTCAGTCAGGACTCACTGAAGCCACTGAGTGATTGTGATGTGTGTCCTAACAGCGCTCTGCACAGACAGCAGTGGAGGACAGTGAGAGGATCTTCACTGAGCTCATCCGCTCCATTGAGAGAAGCCGCTCTGAGGCCACACAGCGGATCAGAGATCAGGAAAAGACTGCAGTGAGTCAAGCTGAAGGACAACAGGAGCGACTGGAGAAGGAGATCAATGATCTGAGGAGGAGAGACGCTGAGCTGGAGCAGCTTTCACACACACAGGATCACATCCATTTCCTGCAGGTAACAGAGATCTAGAAGAACAAGAGACTCATAGAGAAACATTTCATGAGAGCAGAACGAGCCGTTGACTGAAGTGTTGATCTGTGTGTTCGGTTATTATATAATCATCAGTCAGACTCTCATCTGATCATCTTCTTTTAAAAGAGACGCACTTACAAATGAATTTCAGCTCTGGAAATCTCTTAGGAAACATTTTTTCTGAAAGATATATTGAGCTTCCAGACAGCAACAGTTAAAAACTTCACCAGTATTTAAACTTATTTTTTACAACAATGTGAAATCCATGAACTTGATGGTGCCAGTTTCACCCATCTTGAATTCCCATCATTTATTTACTTATCTTTTTACAATATTTGACTTAAACTACAGATTGAGTAATGTTTACCAAAATCAGATCAGATAATCTTCAAACCTGCTGAAACCTTTTATAATAATTTTCATTAACACATTAATTAATTTGACAGTGAAGTCCCCAAACAGGAAGTGAGGCTGTATATTAGCGATGCTTCAGCATATTTAAACCACAAAACCTGACCTTGGGATCGTGTCCTAAGAGTCCTTGTGAATTTCAGAGCCATTAACTGCCCAAAAGTTATAAATAATGATCATCATCTACTCATTGCCTTTGAACTGCTTTTCCTGATCAAATCTACTCAAGCCTCGTGACGCCATTGATGCACTTGATCTGTACATTTATGTGATTCAAGTTCAAGTTCATTTTATTTATATATCACATTTACAACAGCCACTATGCTGACCAAAATGCTTTACAGAAGAACAAGATTAAAAGAAAATACAACATGCATAATTATTGCCAGATGTTTGATCATCCAAGTGTTTTCCTTAGAAAGTTCACATATAGTGTAAGTGGCAAACGCTAGAACTTACAGCTCTAACATGATATTATGAATATGAGAAGAATGAAGCTGATGCTGTAAAAGTGCTGGATTGAGGAGAGTTACTAAAGATCAACAAGAGCCGCACAAATCTGACAGTAGTGCAGGTTATTGTCTGAAGTGTGGAGGTGATGAGCTTTGATTTCTGTTTTCTTTAGAGTTTCCAGTCTCTCTCAGCTCCTCCTGAATCTACAGACGTAAATGACAATCCCTTCAGTTCTCTCTCCTCTTTTGATGGTGTGAGAGAATCTGTCCGTCAGCTGAAAGACAAACTGGAGGATTTCTGCAAAAAGGAGCTAAAGAAGATCTCTGACAGAGGTAAAGTCCTGGAGATTCATCCGCTCTCAGAAATCATCCTCCATCATCTCATATCATGTAGAAGATCATATTAGAAATGTCTTAGGAACGGATGCAGGGATCATTTTCTCTTGACATGATAATCACACTCTTCATTTCTGTTGATTTCCACAGTCACTTTCACCAGCATTGTTCCCAGGACCAAGAACGACTTCCTACAATGTAAGTCACTAAGAAAACAAGCAGAAAAACTCACTGAGTGTGTTCATGTTCTTCCTGTAGAAGGTGAAAGAAAACATGACAGAAGAGTTTCATAGTTGATCATGTAAATTAGCGTTACTCTTTGAAAGGGGACGGTGAGGTGTTCTTGGGAGGTATTTGTTTAAGGCGCGTAGACATGTAGACAACACCATCCGGTGTTTTTTCTTGTTCTTGTTTTCCACTGGAAAATTTCATATGACTGCTTGTTTGCTGCAGTTTGTGATAATCTACATAATTAAGGTTTTTAGTGTCAAATTTCTAAAGCGTTTATTTGGCAAGCCAAGACAAGTTTATATATACATATATACACACACACACACACACACACACACACACACACATTTCATACACAATGGCAATTCAAAGTGCTTTATAGAAATGGAATTAAAATAATTATAAGAAAATAAAAAATATATATCACCTGAATCAGCCCTATCTGGAGTGGTGTAATGTTTGGTCCACTGGAGGCAAGCTTGATGAGAACCCAAGTGCAGTTTGTTTACAAATATGAACAGATACAAAATAAACAAGGACTAGACTAGACTAGACTAGACTAGACTAGACTAGACTAGACTAGACTAGACTAGACTAGACTAGACTAGACTAGACTAGACTTGACTTGACTTGACTTGACTTGACTTGAACAGACTTGACTAGAAACATGAACAGACACTCACCAACAGCGGGTTACATATAACCATACTCGACCAGGACCAAGGCAAACATGAGGGCTTAAATACACAGACTAATGACTAACAAGGCACACCTGTGAACAATGATCAAGACAAAGAACCAATGACAGAACTGAACTGAGAACACATGACAAAAACAACCAATGAGAACATAACACATGAGGACAAGGGGATCACATGACAATGGAACACATGGCAGGATCACATGACAAACAGGAAAATGACTGTGATCAACTTCAAAATAAAAGACATGAAACATGAACAGGAATCAAAACCAAAACACAGTGACAAGTGGAAGAAAATGGAGAGTCAGGTTCGCGATTTTACTATTTATATTTGTCAGGTAACTGTGTGTTTAAACAGCACCCTTGCAGACAAATCTTCCTGGAACCACCAGGGCTATACGGATCTATCCGTCAGAGCAGATTTAAACGGATCTTCCTCGCACCGGAGGGACTTCTGTTTAAAAATATTTGTTAGGTAACTGTGTTTAAACAGTACCCTTGCAGACAAATATTCCTGGAACCACCAGGGCTATACGGATCTATCCATCAGAGCAGATCTAAACGGATCTTCTTCGCGCCGGAGGGATTTCTGTTTAAAAATATTTGTTAGGTAACTGTGCGTTTAAACAGTACCCTTGCAGACAAATCTTCCTGGAGCCTAGCCTGACAAGCCAGACCCACATCAAGATGTTGGGTCTGGGAACACACCATTGGCAGGGCTCAATCCGAGGGGCGGGATGAACGGTTGTCTTTCAAATTCCCTCTGCACGTAGTAGGATAACGCTACAACCAACCAGAGTGCTATCAGTGGTGAGACAACAATCACAAGCGGGTTGTGGCTGAGTCCCATGCGTTTTCCCACCAGTGGAGCTAGTTGATAGATTAAACTTTTGCCGTATCCGGTTGGCAAAACTCTGAACACATCTTCCTTTTTTAAGAATGACTTCAGTGCCGTTCTTTGTTAGCAGGGAAGTAGCAGGGAATTCACGCTGAACCGTCGCAACTCTGCCGTCACTATGTTAAGCCCGCCCACCGACTCTATACACGATGTGATTGGCCTGACTAGAGTTTTTTTTTTTTTTTAAGCTTGCAAGCCAACGGAGAGTTGCTAGACGACCCTGGCTGCAAATTACATTTGCTGCCGCTAGGGTGCGTCTAGATTTCTAAGCTACCTGGAACCACCAGGGCTATACGGATCTTCCTCGTGTTTTGAGTCTGAATTTGAATGTGACTACTGTTGGAGCACATCTGATCTCTTCATGAAGCTGGTTCCAGTTGCGGCTGGCATAATAGCTAAAAACAGACTCTCCTTGCTTTGAGGGAACTCTTGGTATTTCTAAGTGACTTGATCCTGATGATCTGAGTGATCTGTTAGATTTATATTCAGTCAGCATATCTGAGATGTATTGAGATCCTAGGCCATTGAGGGATTTATTCACAAGTAACAGTACTTTAAAATCAATTCTAAGTCTAACTGGAAGCCAGTGCAAGGACCTGAAGATTGGTGTGATATGTTCATATTTTCTGGCAGCAGCGTTCTGTATGAGCTGCAGCTGTCTAATGGTCTTTTTGGGAAGGCTGGTGAGGAGTCCATTACAATAATCCAACAGGATATCGTCTAAAGCTAGGGATAAAAATGATTATTTTCACTGAAAGCCAATTTAAAAACATTAATCCAAGATTTTGAGGTAAAAGTACAGCAGTAAAAAAATCTTTTCAAGAGTTTCAGGAAAGGAAGAACAAACTAAAACCTCTTCTGTAAAAATTCCACTATGGATTTATCCTGAACAGGATTTTGTAACAAGATAGTTCACCCAAAAATGAAAAATACCCCATGATTTACTCACCCTCAAGCCATCCTAGGTGTATATGACATTCTTCTTTCAGACGAACACAGAGTTATATTAACAAATGCCCTGGCTCTTCCAAGCTTTATAATGGCAGTAAATGGCAGCCCAAAAAAGCACATTCATCCATTATAAAAGTAATCCACATGGCTCCGGGTGTCACAAAGGTGGTCACAGGGGAAGAAGCAACAGGATCCATCTGCAGCAGTTGACAGGTTTTAATCTTAACAAAGAACACAGGATACATGGACAGAACAACCACTAAAACAGAACAATAACCACCCACAATACAGGACTAAACACAGGCTTAAATACACAGGCAAACTAATCAAAGAAACGTGACACAGCTGACAAGACTAATTAACAAGACACAGGTGACAGGGATAACACAATCAGACATAGAGACAAATGGGCCAGGGAAACGTAAGGTTACAGAACCAATAAATACACTGACAGCAAAACAAGTTAGAAACAAACATGAACAGGAAAACAGATCAAAAACAAACTCTAAACATGACCAAATAAACTCAAAACAGAACCTAACCATGACACGACGTAATAAAGGCCTTCTGAATCGAAGCGATGGGGTTGCATAAGAAAAATATCCATATTTAAAACGTTATAAAGTAAAATATCTAGCTTCTGGCGGACTGCCTTCCGTATTTAACTCACGCAGAAAGTGTAATGCCTCTCGTAGTTCAAAATGCTCCAGTTACGCTTTTTTCGTAAGTTAAATACGGAAGGCGGTCTGGTGGAAGCTAGATATTGTACTTTATAACGTGTTAAATATGGATATTTTTCATACAAAAACTCATCGATTCGCTTCAGAAGGCCTTTATTAACCCCCTGGAACACTGAAAATCACCAACAATAGATCTACAATGCTTAAACACTGTAAATCAAATTATTACACTCATAGTTGAATCAATGTAACCCTCTGAACCCTGAGCTGTTTTCTGGGCCCTGGAGGTGTTTTGACATGCCCTGACATTTGTGCTTATTTCTGTTACTTGTAACATTTTCATGGCTAAAGTCTGATTACTCTGTATTCAGCACAAACTCTGCTACAATAATATGTGAGCAGCATGTATGTAAAAGTTTGTAGTTTTGAGAAAATTATGTTTATGCGTGGTTTGTGAAAAAAATATTTTTTAAGTCACTAAAATAAGGCATTGAAACCCATACTGAATATTTGTTCACAAGACTTTTGAAAACTGGATCACGTAGGCTAGAATTTTTGCTTCAAGACGATGTAAAAATCACTCCGCCCACTCATTCACATAAAACAATATACTGATTTAAAATTTGTAAGACATGTTTTGTGTCAGGAAGGCTTATCAGGGCGTGATTCATCATGAATATTGATGTTTTTCACACCTGGAAAGACAAAGACACTCCCCTGATGGCCCCATATCAGCTGAATGACTGTGAGAGAACTAGAACAAAGAATGTGAAGAGATTAAAAGAATGGCTTTTTGATTTGTTTGCATTTATTTACAACACAACATAACGAAGTACAAAAAGTGGGACAAAAATAAGGGACAATCGTGGTTCTTTATAAGGGACACTCAAAATGTTTGTACTGTACCACACAGTGTATGTCATTTCAGTGTCTGCAGTTAAGTGTGTGTATAAAAGGTTCTCAGATATAAACACATTTGTTTTGCTTAACCTATTAATGCACAATTTAATTCTAAAAAGAATTTTAACATCGTAGAAATGAATGTCAGTTGTTACACACAAACCATCTAAAGCTTTTGTAGCATTATACATGTGCCGGGGGGGCGAACTTTGTTACAATACACTACCGTTCAAACGTTTGGGGTCAGTAAGAATTTGTTTTAAATTAATAGTTTTATTAATAATTTATAAGAAATAAATAGTTTTATTCAGCAAGAATGCATTACATGTTTCAAAAGTTACAAAAGCTTTCTGTTTCAGATTAATGCTGTTTTTTTTTACTTTCTATTCATCAAAGAATCCTGAAAAAAATGTACACAACTGTTTTCAACATGGATTTCTTATTACAGTATCACCGTGAATGTCATAATGATTTGTTTGCAATATATGCATACACAAACAGATGTTCCTGCCACGCCTGCCGTTGCTAAGCTTTTTCATCTCGCTGCGGATAGACGCGCCTGGAAAAAACAAGCGCGACGCACCACATGAGCGTCACAATGGAGTTGCTCTCTATTTGAGCGCATTTTTATTTTTTTGAGTGTACATAAATACAAGTAGACACTTTAAGCTTTGTAAAGGCATATCTTTCATGTCTGTGAGGCCAAAAATGACGGAGTATTTTAAGTTGTTTTACACTTTCATGAGGAAAAATCCAGCAATACGCGCCGGCGCGTTCGTCGGGTTCAGAGGGTTAATGGATCTTTGTTGAATTAAACTATCAGTTTCTTTAAAAAAAAATCATACTGACCCCAAACATTTAAATGGTGTAGATGATGGGTAATGATACTGATGATTTGCACAGGATCACACTCGTATTCATGATTCCTGATTCTTGTGTTTTCTCTCCATCAGATTTCCATCAGTTCACTCTGGATCTGAACACAGTGAATAAATGCCTCCATCTGTCTGAGGGGAACAGAGTGATTACTAACACTGGCACAGTCCAGCCATATCCTGATCATCCAGACAGATTTGATTATTGGATTCAGGTGTTGTGTAAAGAGAGTGTGTGTGGACGCTGTTACTGGGAGATTGAGTGGAGTGGACGTGTGTATATATCAGTGTCATATAAGAGCATCAGCAGGAAGGGACAGGGTGATGAGTGTGTGTTTGGATCTAATGATCAGTCCTGGAGTTTGATCTGCTCATCCTCCAGTTACTCATTCAGACACAATAAGAGAAAGACTGTTCTCCCTGTAGAGTCCATCAGTCGTAGAACAGAGACTGAACTCCCTGTAGAGTCCATCAGTCATAGAATAGGAGTGTATGTGGATCACAGTGCAGGAACTCTGTCCTTCTACAGCGTCTCTGACACAATGAGCCTCATCCACACAGTCCAGACCACATTCACTCAGCCGCTCTATCCTGGGTTTAGGGTTTATAATACTGGATCATCAGTGAAACTGTTGATGAATCAGAGTAGACTGTAGAGAGATTCTACCCATAATGCTTTGAGCTGCATGATAAATCAGTAACAGTGAGATGTTAAAGAATCTCTTATTTTCTCTTCATTACATTAATACTACAGTGAAATAACGTGTGTAATGAATCCTCATATAGACAGTCAGATCAGTGTGTGTTTGTGAGTCACGATGTGTGATGGTGTGTGTCTGTCTTTTTCTTAAACTCTGTTTCAGTCATTCAATTCTTACTGTAGTGTCACATAAATAATTTTTATTATTACTATCAAAATTGCCTTTCATTAAAATGTACCATTCAATAAAATATTTGTTGTAAAATTGATAAATGTCAATTTATTTATAAATGTGATGTATATAAACCCAGATAATCTGATTTTACTGTAAACCCTTGATGAGTGAAAGTATGAGTTAAATTATTCTAATCTAATTCAGTTTACTTTAAATAAACCTCCTTCTGAACAGAACTGAATTTATAGACCTGGGGCCTGTACCATGAAGCCGGTGTAGGTGGGTAGCCAGGTAAATTTAAGATTAGTTTACGCCAACCCTGGGTTTTAGGTACTATGAAAGTAGCTCAGCTTTAATCTGTGTTCATCGCCATGGTATCTTACGCTGCATGGCTAACCTGCTCTGGGCCAGGTTATGTTCTGGATTCAAGATCTCAGACTTAAGTTTGACCAATCAGCCGTGAGTAAAAAACATATAGGTGACGTAACTAAGTCCCAGCGTCTGTTGCAATGGCTTCACCTTTTCTTCCAAAAATCTTGTGGACATCTCTGCGCAAATTGTTAGACGAGCAATTTGTGGAGAAAGATTTTTTAGGGACAGACAAAATCCCCTTGACTTTAATGATACTTACTTGTATGAAAGATACGGATTTTCCACGGAAGTAATCTCTTATCTTTGCGAACTTCTTGAGCCACACATAAGAAATGTGACACGTCAAAGCCATGCCCTTACTGTACCGCAAATAGCTGCATATGTTTGATCTTCGACTACGCCACCCCGGGAATTTCACCCAGAGAATATTACCAGCGCACAGGTTCCCTACTAAAGACAAGGAGAATGGAGACACAGGTATTTGATACAAAATTACAAAAGTTTATTATGATTTATCCAAATAAAACCTGAGGCACAAGAAAAGGGACAAGAAGAAGGGACAACAACCAATAAATCACAGACCTGCAACACACTCATTATACAGACACATGAATATTAAAATATGACCACGGAGAGAAAAAAAACAGTTGAGGGCACCTTGATGCATTTTAAAAATATAACCCTATATAACATCAAACGAGGGAGGAATGCTGAAGAACATTTAAACGGTCTAACAATATTTTCAGTACATTTAAGAGCACTACAGTCTCTAAAGAAACGGCATGCGTCACTTTAACAGAAAGAATAAAAACAGTTACTTTTTAGCCCATTTTCAGTCTACATCATTGTCTTCTGTGTATCAGAATAATCCATCGTGTCATCGCGTTCATTATCAGACGTACAGCTGTATCAGTGTCCTTGCATGTTTAGCACAAGAGTATATGAAATTTGTCCATAAAAACTTGAAACGCGCTCGCTCAGATGTTACGGGATTTAGAGTTTCTGGGATTTTCGGTTTCACAGGGCGGAGCTTATATGAATATTTATGAGATTCCTCCGCATGTCCGTGCCACGTAAAACTGAAAAAGTTAGTCAACATTTCTCAAATCTCCACACGTTTTAGGATTACTGAGAAAAGGAGAATTGAGAAAAGGTAATCAGGTTTCAACTCTTTATTTTTTGCAAAGTATTTTTTTGTTTGCAGACATTGACATTCACAGTAAGGAGGATACAGTAGTAGACGTACTAAACTGACACATCCATTTCAGTTACTCTCCCTTGTGGACATTTGTATCTTGTGAGACTTTAACCCCTACGGGTCTGAACCAGTTTTGGGGCCCTTTAGAAGTTTTGACATGCTCTGACATTTGTGCTTTTTTCAGTTGCTTATAAACATATTAATGTGTCATTATACTGTATTCAGCACAAACTGGGCTACCATTATATGTGAGCAACATGTATGTACATGCTTGTATTTTTGAGAGAATAACATTTATGCATGGTTTTGAAAAAACAAAATTTAAGACACTGAACTAAGGCCACAAAACGCACAATAGATATGTGTCCACAAGACTTCAGACTAATGGGTGATGTTGCCTAGAGTTTTTGCTTCAAACTGATGTGAGAATCACTGTGCCTGCTCATTCACATAAAAATATATATTGATTTACATTTTGTAAGACACTTTTTCTTTACAAAGGCCGTATGCAAGAGGCATGAACGATCATGAATAATGCTGTGATTCACACCTGAAGACAAAAGAACGGCATAATGAGCCGCATAATGAATGAGCCTTTGAGTCAGGTATGTGACTGAGGGAACTACAAGAATATGAGGACAAACAGGACAAAAGAAATATATTTTTTGTAGTTTATTTAGAATATAGCTAACAATATAAAGTGAGAGCCAAAGGCACACTACAAAGGCCTATTATATTTTAAATTATCAAAAGATTTGACATTACTATTTTTAATGTTTTTGAAAGAAGTCCCTGGAAAGTTTTTGAAAATAAACATAGATAGATACAGGTCCTTGAAAGTGCTTGAATTTATTTTGTGCAAGAAGTTTTCTGGAAAAAATTCCATATTATTCCCTCCGGTCCGCTAATATCCGCCTATGCATACTAGCTTGCTTGATTTACGATAGTTACACGCATTTACGTGCACTGGTCTGTTTAAGTGTTTCCCACGTGAGGTACTTTGTGTTGTACATTGCCATGACGTTCACACGTGCACAAAACTACTACGATGGTACCTCAACGTTTTCAGTGCTTACACCGAACCCAAATATGTTAAGTCAATTACTGTATATTGTGTTCAATAAACATAAAACATTTGTGATAATCTGTTGCCCAAATATTTTATTTAATGTAATGTTGAATTGCTTTGCTTGTTAAGATAATGTAAACCCATGGGGCAAGAAAACCTTAAAAGCATATTCATATATCTTAAAACTTCTGGTTACATGAGCCTAAGCTCTTTTCAATAAAATCCATGCAAAAGTTAATATCAGATTATTTTAGAATACAGTATAGGATGTACCGAATATTCTTCAAGGATTAGTTCACTTAAAAATGAAAATTTCATCCAAGATGTTCATGTCTTTCTTTCTTCAGTCGAAAAGACATTTTTTGAGGAAAACATTTGGGATTAATGAGTGAGGTAGTGAGGTGCCATGTGTGGTTTTACCCGTGGTGATTTAAATAGAGTACTCAATTTAAATAAGAATAGAGTTCTAACACAGTAATAATATTTAAATTTCACCCTTTAAAAACGAGGTTGTTAAATGTTTTACAGATATTGTTTATGTATTAAATTTCCATCTGTGTCTGTCAGTTCAAGCATTTGTCAAATCTGTCATGTTTCCAAGAAACAAAACATGTAACATACAGCTCTGGAAAAAATTAAGAGACCACTTAACATTGAGAAATCATAACATGTATATATAAGGGATGGGACGGTATGAAAATTTCATATCACGATTATAGTGACCAAAATTATCACGATTATCAATATTATCATGGTTTTGTTAAAATGAGATGAAAGTGTTCAAAAAGAACTGATGTACACACTGAAAACATTTCAACAAGTTTTATTTTTGAAAATCAACAAACAAATAAAACAAGCAGCTCTATGCGATTTTTAAAGCAAGATTATATTCTGTGGCATTTCCTTCCTTATAATGACCGTCGTCAATAGCAACGCATTATAGCGCACATCTATGTATCACAACGGATGCGCTCTCTCATTTCATTCAAATGCAACTTGCTGTTTTGCGTCTGTTTTTGATTGTATTGAAAATGAAAGCAGAGGACTTTACTATTAATAATACTATAATATTGTTGTGATCATCTTGTCTGGACAATTGTTATGTATGCTGTACAAAATGGATTTATAAACAGGTCAGATGTAAAACATTAATCTCAATTCAATATGTCCCCGTAATTATTTATGTGGTAAAAAAAAATTGCTGTAATCAGTGTACGATGAATATACATTATTATCCCTTAATAATGTAGTGTCACCTACAGTGTCACCCTTAATAGTCTTGTTTGAACTTGTTCGTTCGTCTTTGGTGAGCGAGTGAGATAAAATATTTCAACTCAAAACAACATTTTGTGTCCAATTATTTCCCAGATGTAGTTTTGGTATTGAGGTCAAAGTTAACTTGCCTTGCGTTCTGAAGGCGACTCAGCAGATTTGAAGTGTGTCTTTTTGCATGTTCTGCAGACAGGGTGACCATCCTCGATTAAGTTTCCCTCAGGACTTTTGTAAAAGCCAAAATATGACCACACCTCAGATTTGGTCCTTTTAGAAGGCGGAAAAATCTCCCGAGTGCTGTCACTGCCTTCCGCCATTTCTTCTCGTTCAAAAAACAACGCTGCGCCAGACTGATGCTGGCCGGACAGGATTTACCGCAAGTTTTCAAAATCGCGATAATCAAACACGGTTTTAATGATAATTACATTTTAAACAATAATACTAACCATCAGTACATTTTATGGTGGTTTATTGTGAAACCGGTAATCAACTAACGTAAATCAAGCAAGCTAGTATGCATAGGCCACAAAGTGTTGGTGAAATAACACATTAGCGGACCGGAGGGAATAATATGGATTTTTTTCCCAGAAAACTTCTTGCACAAAATAAATTCAAGCACTTTCAAGGACCTGTATCTATGTAAGTTTAATTTAAAAAACCTTCCAGGGCCTTGAAATTTTTTTTTCAGATTCACAAACTTTCAACGATTTCAAGGACCTGTGGGAACCCTGGTTAATATAATTCAAGGAGTTTTAAACGAGTGGAGTCACATACGGTGACCATGCTGGAGCATCAACCCAGTGAGCTGAACGGCTGAATGCAACTTCACGAGATGTGCATAGACAACAGAGAGAGAGAGAAATTAAATTAAATATCAAGAAAAATATTGGGAAACCGATGTATCGGTCGATCTCTAGAAGAGAAAATAAGAGACTCTATAACATCTCACTGTAACTGATTTATCATGCAGCTCAAAGCATTATGGGTAGAATCTCTCTACAGTCTATTCTGATTCATCAAAAGTTTCACTGATCCTTTATAAACCCTAAACCCAGGATAGAGCGGCTGAGTGAATGTGGCCTGGACTGCGTGGATGAGGCTCATTGTGTCAGAGATGCTGTATGTTTGGGGTCAGTATGATAATTTTTTTTAAAGAAACTGATACTCTAATTCAGCAAGGATCCATTAAATTCAACAAAATGAATTTAACAATAAGTGTAATAATTTGATTTCCACAGTTTTTAAGCATTGTAGGCATATTGTTGGTGATTTTCAGTGCTTTCAGCCTTTGGCGATCTTGAGCTTTCTTTAAATTTCTATCTGTTGCCCCAAATGTTAATTTCATCTAGGTGGATAAAGGTTAAAGAGACTTGTTACAAAATCCTGTTCAGGATGAATCCACAGTGGAATATTTACTGATTAGTTTTCAGTTTGTTCTTCCTTTCCTGAAACTTGAAAATATTTGTTTTACTGCTGTGCTTTTACCTCTAAATCTTGGATGAATGTTTTTTAATCGACTTTCAGTGAAAATAATCATATTTATCCCTTAGTTTTAGAAGATATGCTGTTGTTGAAGAATATGTTGAATCCTCAGTTCCCTTTCGAAAATGTTTCACTGGTATTGCGTCGCTAGACGCTAGGGGAAAACTCCTAAACTCCTCAAATATATAGACTCTGAAATATTGAAGACTTTTGTTGAAAACGCAGTGTAACTGCATGCGCTGATTGGCTGGGCTATGAGAACTGCATGAACCTATGGTGATGCGGCGTATCTGCGTGAACCAATCGTGGTGCATCCCGCTGAATAGAGAGGAGAGCCCACCAAAATGGGCGGGGCTTCTGTCTATATAAGCGGCTTGTTCTTCATAGGATTCAGATTTACTCTCCTTCAGCGACGATTCACTTCTCTTCGCTGATTCTCCTGCCAGGAAGCCTTCTCACCGTCGGAACGAGCCCAGCAGCGGAGCGAGCCAAACTTCTGCAGCAGCATTTCAGTGGACGGCAGCCTCCTGTTCAACGTGCACCCCGCGATCTGACTCGCCGCTGCCTTCAGCTGTTTCGCCGTTCCCCTGCGGCCATCCGACGAGCGCTCTAAAAAAGCACATTTTCAGAAAGAGCACATTTCTAAAGAGCAGATTTTTGCGGCATTGATGCAAATGCTGCACCGCGATTGTGGCACATGCAGAGTCCCTCTGCATCCCTCGGATGAGTATAGTGAGTTGCTTGCCTGGGAAAACCCCACACTGAATCCGCGCTCACTGAGGGTGGCTGCTCTCATTGCGAGAGCATGCCATTCTCCTCTCTTCGCTCGCGGTTAGCTTTCTTTTCAGAAAGCGACTCTGCCCCTCGAGCCCTCCCAGAGAAGAAAGGCTATCAAAAGCTGCCCCCTCTTGAAGAAGCTGTGGCTGCGCACCTCTGCCCACCCATCGCCATCGGATGGAAGGCCAAAGTGGCCCATCTATCAAAACCATGCAGGACCACTTCAGCTCTCGCCGGCCATGCTTATGCTTCCGCTGGCCCCCGGCCTAGAATTACACTGGACCCTGAGCCTCGGAAGCCTTCCTGATCTGCCAGAAAGGAAGAGGAAGGGGTTAAGTCCAGCTGCGGCCGGACCACCCCTGAAAAAGGCTTGTTTCTCTCTCCCAGCTCCCTTTTCAGTTCAGACGGCTGGAGATGTTATGTTTGCAAAAAATGGGCCCGTTCAAGTTCACGCACCCTTGCAACCAATCGCTGTTATAGCGAACAAAATAAAACACAAAAATACTCAACAAAAGAGCACTTTTCCTCTTCCAAACCCCACGGAGGTTGGGCCCCCGCTCTCTGGCGTCCCGCATCCCTAGCCACTCGGGCCAAGGCCTGGGAGGCCATCCCTGATGTGTCAGAATGGGTACTGAAAACGATAAAATGCGGCTACTTTCTCCAATTCGCTCGCAGGCCTCCGCGCTTCAATGGCGTGGTCAATACATCGGTAAGGAGCAACGTAGCTCGTGTCCTCTGCACCGAAGTAATGAATCTGCTAGCAAAGGGGGCTATAGAGACAGTTCTCCCCACACACAGCAAGTCAGGCTTCTACAGCTGCTGCTTCCTCGTTGCAAAGGACGGCGGCCTCAGGCCCATCCTCGACCTCAGGCACCTGAACAAGGCCCTCATGAAACGGTCATTCAGAATGTTAACGTCCAAACAAATCCTCTCACAAATATGCCCAAGGGGATTGGTTTTTCTCAGTAGATCTGAAAGATGCTTACTTTCATATCCAAATAGCCCCCCTTCAAAGACTGTTCTTGAGATTTGCGTTCAAGGGGGTGGCTTTCCAGTATATCGCCCTCCCATTTGGACTTTCTCTGGCACCTTGTACTTTTACGAAATGCATGGATGCAGCTCTCTCCCCCGAGACAGTGGGGAATGTGCATTCTGAACTACCTCGACGACTGGCTCATTCTGGACCAGTACGAGTTGAAAACTCACAGATCCTGGCTACTCAGCCATCTGAAATGCCTTGGGCTCAGGATCAACCCATCCAAGTGTTCACTGTCCCCCAGCCAGCAGATAGCTTTCCTGGGAACCATGCTCGACTCTACTCAAATGAGAGCCTGGCTCACGCCGGAACATGCTTTCACTATTCAACAGCTCGCTGCAACTTCTCCCCCCCTCAGAACGTTTCAAATGGCGTTAGGCCTCAACGCCTACATATCAACTGCCTGGAAATGATGGAGGTTATTCTAGCCTTAAAAACCTTCCTTCCGGACCTGGCAGGACCTTGTCTTAGTCTGAACGGACAACATGGCAGTGGTGTCCTACATAAACCGCCAGGGCGGACTCAGGTCCCTGTGCAAACTGGCCAGGCACCTCCTCCTATGGGCACAACACAACCTGCGCTTGCTGAGATCAGCACACATGCCGGGCAAACTGAACTAAGGGGCAGACATGCTGTCCTGGGACAATGTCCCCCCTGGGGAATTGATGCTCTCATTGGATGCCTCTTCGCCTCAGAAGACAACTCTCACTGCCCAACATTCTTTTCAAAGAGCAGGGATGCGCTGGCCCACGACTGGCCCAGCCTCCCCCTCTATGCATTCCCTCCGGTCTCGATGCTCCCTCAGGTCATCAACCGCATCAGGGAAGACAAGTGTGCAGTCGTTCTAGTGGCCCCTCTTTGGCAGACCCTTACGTGGTTCTTTCTTCGGGCAGTCGACGCAGCTGCTAACTGCAGCTCCTTGGCTGATCCCGCTGAGGAAGGACCTCCGAGTTTGGGCCCAACGACTCCAAGGTTGTCCTCAAACCAAGGCATGGTTATATACCCAAGGTGCTCTCAACACCATTCACGTTCAGAGCCCAGGTTATCTTGCTGTCTGCCCTTCCCTCAATTCCCTCATCGGAAGATGACAGAACTTCACTTACTCTGCTCCGTCCGGGCCCTAAGAGTATAGAGCAGCTCTTTGTATGCCATGCTATTGGGCTTCAAAGTTTTCCCCTAGCGTCTAGCGACGCAATACGATTTAACCATTTTTGAAAGGAAACCGAGGTTATGCCAGTAACCGAGTATCGTTTAGTTCTGATTTACATCTTTGATAAAGTCACAAGTTCGTTCCATTTCAAACAAACAAAAAAAACTGTAAAGACATTTATAATGTTAATAAACATTTATTTTATAAATAATTTAAAATAACTTGTCTATTTTTCATTTCACATTTCTATTTCAATCTTCTCGTTCATCAAAAATTCAGATAAAAATCTTTACATATTTCATTTTTATTTTACATTAAAAAAAATATTCAAACAGAAAATGGTTCTTTAAGATCATAGTGATATTTAAGTTGACTTGATCACCCAAAAATGAAAATTATCCCATGATTTGCTCACCCTCAAGTCATCCTAGGTGTTTATGACATTCTTCTTTCAGACGAATACAATCAGAGTTATATTAAAAATGTCCTGGCTCTTCCAAGCTTTATAATGGCAGTGAATGTTGGATAATTTTTTAAGTCCATAAAAGTGCATCTATCCATCATATAACTGCTCCACATGGCTTCGGGGGGGTTAATAAAGGCCTTCTGAAGCGAAGCATTTGTGTAAGAAAAATATCCATAATTAAAACTTTATAAAGTAAATTATCTAGCTTCCGGCTTCAAAATGCTTACGCTACTTCTGACGACATTGCACACCAGTTACGCTCGTCATTTTGAACTGTGAGAGGCGCTACACTTTTTCCATAAGTTGAATACGGAAGGCGATTTATCGGAAGCTAGATAATTTACATTATAAAGTTTTAAATATGGATATTTTTCTTACACAAATGCATCGCTTCGCTTCAGAAGGCCTTTATTAACCCCCGGAGCCGTGTGGAGCAGTTTTATGATGGATAGATGCACTTTTATGGATTTCAAAAATTATCCAACATTCACTGCCATTATAAAGCTTGGAAGAGCCAGGACATTTTTAATATAACTCTGACTGTATTCGTCTGAAAGAAGAATGTCATAAACACCTAGGATGACTTGAGGGTGAGCAAATCATGGGATAATTTTCATTTTTGGGTGAACTAACCCTTTAATTTCACAAAGCTGATTGCTCACTAAAACCCCACAGTCACCTTGTTTTCAGGCCATTTTAAGTTTGATTTTGATGTGACAAAGCGGTGATATTTGTCACAATTATGAATATGAGATTACAGATACAAACTTATTGTATTTTATTTTTACAATGAGCAGAATAATTACAACAAAAAGAAAATAAATAGAGGAGGCAGTGTCAGAATGAGCAGTCAAGCAAGACACACACCACCCAAAGCATAGTGCCATGGAAACGACATGACAGATGCGTAAAAAATAAACGGACTTTTGAGCACTTTGTTATTGTTTTGTACATGTTCAAATTCTGTTTCATTGGCCACAATATTATTGGTGATAATTGTTGAGAGGGGCACTTTGGATTAATTTGTAAAAAAAGGGCAGGGGCTCAAGCCCCCAAAGCCCTCCCCTCTGCACGTGCCTGGTTACACATGGCTCTCAAGTTTTATCAAAAGGTTGGAGTGAGATTGTATGTATTGATGTAGAAATATATGAGTGTTACATTTATAACCCTTTAAATTTAAAGTATTATTAAAATATTTAAAGGTGTTAGCTATAATCTTACACTGCAAAATGATAATTTACAAAGGATTAAATTGATTAAAATTATTTAATGAACGAAGTACACAAAAAAATGTATGATAAAGCCCTAAAACTTACAATTAATCTGCATAATCACGGGCCGCGTGTCGGCCGGTCCAAGCAGGATTTTACCACCTCCACTTCATTTTGAGCCAGGAAAAACCCTGGAAATGATGCCGCTTGTTGACTGAAGTGCCTGTTCTTTGGCCTGATGCCCTTTACTTTTTACATGCCTGTTCATATCTGTCACACCTTGATGGGCACATGACTTCTCCTGTCTGCAAACAGAGCACCAGTAGTAGCTGGTGGTGCCTATGGTAATAAATGGCCATTTGGTTGACCACTCACTTTTAAAAGTACACCTGTAGGTGGCTGCTCCACTTAATGCTTTCTTCTTCCCTGTCTTGACCACTGACTCATCCACTGTTTCCTCTATGGTCTCTTCTACTTTCTCCCCTACTGTCTCCCTTGCTGTTTTCTCCACCATCTCTGCCACCACCTCTTCCTCTGATCTGGTAACCTTTTTAGGGGGCTGTCCCTTTGGTGCCCAGAATAAAATAATACTCTTTTTTTTTTTTCCCCCTGACATCTTTGAAACAGACAAATGCAATGATTAATGTATGCATTGCCAGGATATAAAACATCACTGGAATGATAGCCAGAGCGCTCGGCTTTAAGAGATGTAGTCTTAACATAGCTGAAAAAAGTATGACTACAGTAGAATTTGAAATAAAATAATGCAATACATATCTAGTACTTTCCATAGTTTCAGGTAGCCAAAGCTAAGCTAAAGCTTCTGGTTGCAAAGCATAGTTCTTTAATTGTTTAACTATAGCATAATATATATTATAATTATACAATATATAATTACAGGCGAGACCACTGATGGCTCCTCATTACTATGCTATGGCCAATATTAACTTTTTTATCTATAGCATTTGTTAAGAAAAATACCATTCTACACATAGACCACAACATGCATATAGCCATATATACATATAGCAACATACACAACATATAGCCACAACATGCCACAGTTGATTAATTTTAGTAAAGGCGGTCATGAGTAGTTTAAAACGCTTTCTATGTTATGTTGGTGCAGGATGATGTTTTCTCAGCGTCGCGATAAGAACGGCTCGCACAAATCTTATCACACTGGAGTGCTCTGGTGAACGCGCGGAGAGTTTACGGTGATTTGCGCGCCATGCATGCTCAATTAAATAAACCGGGCTTCAGGCATGTTGCGCAGATAATTGGTCCGTTCTGTTCGTACGGGAACTTGGTGCTTATAAAATTATTAATTAATAGCCTGATTCATGTTTCCATTAACCATGGTATAAATATTGGGGGGTTGTACTTGCTTGTGTTGGTTATTAATTGTACATTTAATTTTACAATTGTCCATTAATTGTATATAGTGGGACAAGTGTGAGAAATACAAGGTGTGGCTTGGGAGCGTGTGAGCTGGTTGAAATGCGTCTCACGGTGAATGCATGAGACTTGAGAGCCCTGGTGTTACACAAGGATTAAATAAATGCACACGAGTAAACACAATAATGAAATAAATAATCACAGAGGAAACATGCGTCCTGGGACATAACAACTCTGCAAGTAACTGAAGTGGAGATTATCGGCATGTCAGAAGAGGATGAAATGTATGTTCTCCTTGACTCAGTATATAAAGAGTACAGGCTACCATCTGAGCTCAATACAGGAAGTAGCAACAACTTCCTCACCGAGCTGCCCATGAAGGTCAAACTAGAGCCAGTGAAATTTTATATGACATTTTGATTTCATATGGCATTTTATATTTAATCTAATAATAAATCCAATCAACTTTGGCTGTACTCTTAACATAAATAAAATGTTTGTTTTGTTCCAACAGAAGCATCAACACCACCAGCAGGTGTCCTTAATGAAAATGAAGGAAGAAAACTCTTTTTTGAAATCAAAAATCAAAGTCCTTGAGGACAAATGCAGCGGAGAGAGAGAGAGGGATTTCCTGCGCAGCAGTCTGACAAATGGTAAAGTGCTCTCTGTCTAATAAAAAGCAAGTACTTTGCATTTTTTAATATGCACTCATTTAAATTGTCAACACACACACACACACATATACAAACCCGATTCCAAAAAAGTTGGGACACTGTACAAATTGTGAATAAAAACAGAATGCAATGATGTTGAAGTTTCAAATTTCAATATTTTATTCAGAATACAACATAGATGACATATCAAATGTTTAAACTGAGAAAATGTATCATTTTAAGGGAAAAATAAGTTGATTTTAAATTTCATGGCATCAACACATCTCAAAAAAGTTGGGACAAGGCCATGTTTACCACTGTGTGGCATCCCCTCTTCTTTTTATAACAGTCTGCAAACGTCTGGGGACTGAGGAGACAAGTTGCTCAAGTTTAGGAATAGGAATGTTGTCCCATTCTTGTCTAATACAGGCTTCTAGTTGCTCAACTGTCTTAGGTCTTCTTTGTTGCATTTTCCTCTTTATGATGCGCCAAATGTTTTCTATGGGTGAAAGATCTGGACTGCAGGCTGGCCATTTCAGTACCCGGATCCTTCTTCTACGCAGCCATGATGTTGTAATTGATGCAGTATGTGGTCTGGCATTGTCATGTTGGAAAATGCAAGGTCTTCCCTGAAAGAGACGACGTCTGGATGGGAGCATATGTTGTTCTAGAACTTGGATATACCTTTCAGCATTGATGGTGCCTTTCCAGATGTGTAAGCTGCCCATGCCACACGCACTCATGCAACCCCATACCATCAGAGATGCAGGCTTCTGAACTGAGCGCTGATAACAACTTGGGTTGTCCTTGTCCTCTTTAGTCCGGATGACATGGCGTCCCAGTTTTCCAAAAAGAACTTCAAATTTGATTCGTCTGACCACAGAACAGTTTTCCCCTTTGCCACAGTCCATTTTAAATGAGCCTTGGCCCAGAGAAAACGCCTGCGCTTCTGGATCATGTTTAGATATGGCTTCTTTTTTGACCTATAGAGTTTTAGCCGGCAATGGCGAATGGCACGGTGGATTGTGTTCACCGACAATGTTTTCTGGAAGTATTCCTGAGCCCATGTTGTGATTTCCATTACAGTAGCATTCCTGTATGTGATGCAGTGCCGTCTAAGGGCCCGAAGATCACGGGCATCCAGTATGGTTTTCCGGCCTTGACCCTTACGCACAGAGATTGTTCCAGATTCTCTGAATCTTTGGATGATATTATGCACTGTAGATGATGATAACTTCAAACTCATTGCAATTTTTCTCTGAGAAACTCCTTTCTGATATTGCGCCACTATTTTTCGCCGCAGCATTGGGGGAATTGGTGATCCTCTGCCCATCTTGACTTCTGAGAGACACTACCACTCTGAGAGGCTCTTTTTATACCCAATCATGTTGCCAATTGACCTAATAAGTTGCAAATTGGTCCTCCAGCTGTTCCTAATATGTACATTTAACTTTTCCGGCCTCTTATTGCTACCTGTCCCAACTTTTTTGGAATGTGTAGCTCTAATGAAATCCAAAATGAGCCAATATTTGGCATGACATTTCAAAATGTCTCACTTTCAACATTTGATGTGTTATCTATATTCTATTGTGAATAAAATATAAGTTTATGAGATTTGTAAATTATTGCATTCCTTTTTTATTCACAATTTGTACAGTGTCCCAACTTTTTTGGAATCGGGTTTGTATATATATATATATATATATAATGTGTGTGTGTGTGTCTGAAATATAGTCTTATTTGAGTTACTTACCAATCATGCACCTTTGTTCTCTCCCAGTGTTTCAACCAGAACATGCAATACAAAGATATAAAAGGCCCTGCAGTACTTCAAACAGGAAATCACCAAAACGCTGGCATACCACAAGTGCAAAATAAAAGTGGATACTGCAGCGATAGCTGAGTTAGAGGCTTGTGACGTTGAAGCCTACAAGACCTTGAACAAAACATTCCATAGAGGCCAGAAACTGTCATAGTTTGCAGAACAAAAATGTGCATGAAGGAGCCACTTCGAAGTGTCATTGAGCAAAAAAAGAAAAATGGCTTGCTCGTGGACCTTTGTCAAAAACAAAAGTAACTTGTGTTCATACGTGTGTGTTAGAGAAACTTTGCCTAAGATGAAGTTCAGGCCACATCTGTTTTATTTGTAGACGTTTTATCTGTTGTTATATTTGGTCAGTTTTTGGTAAACATCACCGGAATACTGATCACACACACCTGCATGTCATCATCACCGGCAATCACCACCAGCACTTAAGCCCATGTATTCATTCAGTCACTGTCTGGTCTCGTTTGCACATAGCACCGCTACTGCTTACCTCAAGGACTCTCCTGTGATACTTACCTGCCTTCTCCTCGTTCCTCCAAATCTCCAGTGTTCTCTGTGTCCAGTCTCCAGTCTCCTAGTCTCTGTGTCTCCTCCGTTTGAGTTTCCCTTCGCCATCTGCAAGACTAGAGTACAGTATCATCCAGTTATCTGCTACATTCTTCTGCTAACATCTTCCATTCAGTTACCTGCCCCGTTTGCCTCTGGTTGCTCAATAAAGACTTTGTTTACTTACCATCTGTTCTCCGTGTTGGACCAACACCGCAGAGCACCAGATGAGCACTCCGGATCCCTTCCAGGAGCTTGTCGATGCACTTAGAGCTCTCACCACAAATCTGCCTGCACCTTCACCTTCACCAGCGAGCACTTCCAGAAACAACACCGCTCCTTCGCCACCGGTGTATGCCAGTCCCATGGCCAAACCGGTGCCCTTCTCTGGCTCTGGCTCTGGCTTCTCCTTCAATGCTCGCTGGTCCTGGAGATGCAACCGCACTTATTTCCTGACGATCGCGCTAAGGTAGCGTTCATTATCTCCCAGTTAACAGGCCAAGCACTTCGTTGGGCAGAGACTCTCTGGTCCCAGGGTAACCCGATTACTCAGTCTCTCTCCAGTTTCACTTCTCACTTCAGGGAGGTTTTCGGAAAGCCGACCTGGGATTCAGCTATCGGTGAGCAACTGTACTACCTTAAACAAGGAACGAAGTCTGTAAATGAGTATGCCCTTCAATTTAGAACTCTCGCTGCTGCCAGTGGATGGAACGAATGGTCCCTGCTGAAGAACACCAGGGCCAGCCAATACATTCTCTCCTGTCCTCCGCCGACCAGAGCCTGTCAGCCCTCCAGAACCAGCCCACGAACCCATGCAAGTGGAGAATTCTTGGTTGACGATGACTGAGCGGCAGAGGCGGCTGACCCTGAACTTATGTTTATATTGTGGATCTGCAGGGCAATTTTATTACTGAATGCCCCATTTGTCCTTCTCGTCCTATGGTGAGTGCCATTTATCCCTTCTCTGAATAAAATGCAACCACTCACCACAATAATAAACCTTACTGGTGCCGGTGTTTCTCTTCCAGTCAATGCTCTCCTCGACTCTGGGTCGCCCCCTCCGTATTCCAGGACTTCATCCATGAGGTGCTCCGGGAGTTTCTTCACAGATTCGTGCTAGTCTACATTGATGACATCCTGATCTACTCCCGGAGCCTGGCCGAACATCGCCACCACGTTGCGGAGGTCCTGAAACGCCTGAGGAAGTTCCATCTGTTCCTGAAAGCCGAGAAATGTTCCTTCCATCAGTCCTCAGTGCAGTTCCTTGGATACAACATCGACCGCAGTGGTATCCGGATGGACGAGGGGAAGGTGAACGCCATCCGGTCCTGGCCCATTCCCACTTCCATCAAAGAGCTCCAAAGGTTTTTAGGCTTTGCCAGCTTTTATTGCCGGTTTACAGTTCACTCTCCAGCCCACTCACAACTCTCCTACGTCACAAGCCCAAGTCTCTGTCCTGGTCACCAGCTGCCACGGAAGCTTTTGAAGCCCTCAAGACCGCCTTTACCACCGCTCCCCTCCTTGTCCATCCCAATCCGGATCTGCCCTTTGTCATGGAGGTGGACGCCTCGACCACCGGAGTGGGTGCGGTCTTGTCACAGCAGCAGGGGAACCCCAGTAGACTCCACCCATGTGCCTTCTCCCGCAAGCTCAGCCCGGCGGAAGTCAACTACGACATAGGGAACAGGGAACTCCTGGCTATCAAGCTCACCCTTGAAGAATGGAGGCATTGGTTAGAGGGCGCTCAACATCCCTTCCTCGTCTTAACGGACTACAAGAATCTAGAATATCTTCGAGATGCTAAGAGATTGAACCCCCGCCAGGCACGATGGGCATTATTCTTCACCCGGTTCAGTTTCACGATTTCCTACTGACCAGGTCCCAAGAGCATCAAAGCAGATGCCCTTTCCCGCATTTACAGTCCCGAGGAACAGATAGAGGACTCTGAGCCCATCTTGTCTGGTAAACTATTCGTTAGCCCAATCATCTGGTCCAAAGAGACTCTGCCCTCCTCCAATGCCTCCACCAACGTTCCGCCAGGCTGCCCACCTGGCTTGCAATACCTCACTCGGTCCCAGCGCACTCCACTCATCCACTCCTCCCACACCTCTCTGGGCACTGGCCACCCCGGGGTCAATGAAACCCTCTCGCTGCTTAAACAGCGCTTCTGGTGGCCCAATATGGCATCTGACGTCAGAAGGTACGTGCAGAGATGCCAGCAATGTGCCATTTCCAAGACCCTCGTCATCATCCCGCCGGCAAGCTCCATCCTCTGCCCATTCCTAACCGTCCCTGGTCACACCTAGGAGTGGATTTCATTACCGACCTCCCTGTCTCCGACAATTGTACCTGCATCCTAGTGGTAGTAGACCGATTCTCCAAGTCCTGCCATCTGCTCCCTCTGAGAGGTTTACCCACTGCGCTGTAAACTGCTGAATTGATGTTTAACCATATTCCGTTATTACGGCATTCCCGAAGACATCGTGTCTGACAGAGGTCCTCAGTTCATTTCAAGGGTATGGAAAGCTTTCTTCACCCTCCTAGGTGTGACCGTCAGCCTCTCCTCGGGTTACCATCCCCAGTCGAATGGGCAGACGGAACGCAAGATCCAGGAGATCGGCTGCTTCCTCCGTACCTTCTGTTACGGCCACCAGGACTCCTGGAACCAGTGTTACAAGCACGCCAGGCTCCACCCTCTCCCAATCACAGCGCACTCCATCACCGGATTGCTGATCACATACACCTGCACGTCATCACCAGCAATCACCACCAGCACTTAAGCCCATGCATTCATTCAGTCACTGTCCGGTCTCGTTTGCACATAGCACTGCTACTGCTTGCCTCAAGGACTCCCCTGTGATACCTACCTGCCTTCTCCTCGTTCCTCCAAGTCTCCAGTGTTCTCCGCGTCCAGTCTTCTAGTCTCCTGTGTCTCCTCCGTTTGAGTTTCCCTTCGCCATCTGCAAGACTAGAGTACAGTATCATCCAGTTGTTTGCTACATTCTTCTGTTCAGTTACCTGCCCCGTTTGCCTCTGGTTGCTCAAAGACTTTGTTTACTTACCATCTGTTCTCCGTGTCAAGCCTGTTTGTAACAACAGGGAAAAAAAAAACCTTCTATAAAATTTGCTGTAATGACTCTTTTTGGGGAGTGCAGTAATTCCACTAAATGCATATTGCATTTCCATAGTAATAATAATAATAGCATTGGTAGTAAAGAAGGCCAACCTGATTATTGTAAAGGCTAATTGTGTATGACTGTTCAGTAGTAGTTACTTCTCCTGAAGCTGAATTAGTAGATAATTAACAGTAGTTCTTCAGGAGGTATGACTGAATTCAGTAGTTATTGATTAGCTAATTATTTAACACAATTAAAAAAATGCTATTATAAACCAATTAGTTAACACATCTTAGTAGTTAATAGTAGTGACTGAAGTGTTAATGAAGAATTACCTTTTAGTTCTGTAGTAATTCCTTATTAGTTATGCATTAAGTAAGACAGTATTCTAAAGCGTTACTGATATTTCTTTATATGTGACTTGTGCTGGCAAAAGGAGTCAGAATGCTCACGGGATAATTTCGAGCTACAGGCAAAACAAGTGAAAAATGTCGGGTTTTTTTTTTTTTTTTTTTTTGAGGTTTTCACAAAAATGAGTTCATTAATCCCGTGTCTAGCGATCCCAATGCTCCAAATAGCAATTAAACATTTGCTAGTTTGGAGTACCTTTCCCTTGTCCATGAAAAACGATCTTCCTCGCACTGACTGACAGGTCCGATGTAGGAAATATTAATTTCCAGCAGGGCCATAGTAAACTTTTTTTTTTTTTTAAAACTACAGCATCTCTTTCAGTCACTGCCATGACCATTTTGAAGTCCATAAAAGTGCATGTATCCATCATAAAAGTGCTCCACACGGCTCCGGGGGGTCAATAAAGGCCTTCTGAAGCGAAGTGATGCATTTGTGTAAGAAAAATATCCATATTTAAAACTTTATACAACACAACCTGCGCTCGCTGAGATCAGCACACGTGCCAGGCAAACTGAACCATGGGGCAGACGTGCTGTCCCGGGACAACGTCCCCCCTGGGGAATGGATGCTATGGCTATGTACCCAAGGTGCTCTGAACTCCGTTCAAAGCCTAGGTCATTTCACTGTCTGCCCTTCCCTCGCCGGAAGATGACAGAGAACTAAACCTACTCTGCCCTGTCAGGGCCTTAAGAGTCTATAAAGAGCGCTCTGCCCAATTCAGACAGTCAGAGCAGCTCTTCGTATGCTTCAGAGGCCGCACCAAAGGGCTCCCAGTCATGAAGCAGAGATTATTTCGTTGGATAGTAGACGCCATCTCCTTGGCCTACGCCTCAATGGGCCTTCAATGCCCCATCGGCGTCAGAGCTCACTCCACTAGAGGCATGGCCTCTTCCTGGGCGTATCCATTGGCGACATTTGTGCGGCGGCCGGCTGGTCCTCACCGTCCACATTTGCCAGGTTTTATAATTTGGAAGTTCCTGCACTGCAGGCACGAGTCCTCTCTGTCTAAGTGAGTGTTGGCCTCTGAGGAGCCCAACCCACTAAGTGTTCCTTCCGTCGAAAATTGACTAACTCCTAATGTCTCAGGCCTTAGTGCCTCAGGCTGGGATCTCAGAATGACGTCATTCAGCTTTAACTAGCACGACGTGATTGGACTGTGTTCCCAATGCGTCTAGCGACGCAATACGAGTGAACCGTTTTCGAAAGGGAACGATATTCGGTTACTGATGTAACCTCGGTTCCCTGAGAATAACGGGAACGAGTATTGCGCAGACGGCCGTGCTATTGGGCTTCACAACTAGCGATCGTCGCTTCAGTCGAATTAACCTGAATCCTATGGCGAAATGAGACACTTATATAGCCAGAGGCCCCTGCTCTCTATTCGGCGGGACGCACCACGATTGGTTCGCGCAGATTCGCCGCGTCGCCATAGGTTCATGCTGTTCCCACAGCACAGCCAATCAGCTTGTGCATAGCTCGGCACTATGATGGCTGTGCAGTTGCACTGCATTTTAAACAAAAGGCTTCAATATTTCGGAGAAAATTAGTTTTTTCCAATGCATCTAGCGACGCAATACTCGTTCCCATTATTCTCGGGGAACCGAGGTTACGTCAGTATCCGAGTATCGTTATCTCTGTTCTCTGTTATCTAAATAGAATTTATATGATTATTTTGGCCATCCATGTTAGTTAGAGAAATATATTATCGTTAAAGATGTTTACTAACGTATATGTGAAGTCATTTTCGATGGATGGTTTTGTATTTCTGATATTATTTATGTTGTAAATTCCACTTTGTGTATTTTGGGGTTTTATTCTTTGTATTTTGCATATATCTTACATCTATCTCTATTTGTCCTATGTTGTAGTTTATCTCTCCTTCGTTTTGAGTTTGCAACCATGTGTTTGGTGTTGGGTTGGCTACAGCTATGGTGTTGCCTATTGTATTGATAGGTAATGTTATATTTGTAACGTGTATTCTGTGTTGTCTAGTTTTCACAACGTTTCCCATGATGCTTTGTGTTCTCCTGATGACCTTCTTTCCCTGTGTTAATTGATTAGTCATTATGAATCACACCAATGAAGTGGTGGCCTTGAATAATACTTGTGGCTTTTCTTAAGGCAGGCCTGACCTCGAACTGTGATCAGGTGTTTAACTTGAGAAACATCTTCACCATTATAACTCTTTACCTCTGCCAACCCGAATGGCGTTGTTTCTCTTGGGTTGAAGACTTTAGCATGGCTAAAAATGTATTTGAAATTTTACGTTGTAACCTTCAACAGGCAACTGAGGAAATTCAGGGTCACCAGGGTGTTTAATAATGTCTCTATTTATCTCAGGAGGGCACTGGTAAGACAGCACAGACCCAAATGGGACAGGGCCAAATTTAGAGTCCACGTAATGGCACATGTCTTGCAGTTTCTCACCACTGGCCTTGATGTGAGAAGCTGAAAGTGGCCCTGACAGAAAAGTGAGATATGTCAAGTTTAATTTACATATCATCTGACCTTTCATGTTATAGCAGACACCGACACTTATCACCTCTCTGTAAATATACGTACATTGAAGTGTATGTGTTTTAAGCTGCCTCAAACCAGAAAATAACATCAATTGAAGGCTTCTATGAATTTTTTTTTTTTTTTTTTTTTTTAATTATTGTTTTGTTATAAATTAAACTATTTGGACAGGCGTGGGTCATTCAGTTATATGCTCTGTACAGTGTACAATTCACACCAGTTCGGCTACACACCAACTTTGCTACTGGTTTACACACTACCATGTCATTTTGGGTGCAGTTCCCTGTAATATAATGATGATAAACAGGGTTTGAAATTAACTTTTTCACTCACCGGCCAATTTGGCAACTAAATTTTTAAGTTACCGGCCATTCAGAACTTCTACTAGCCCAAAAAAAAAGAAAAAGAAATAAACCAGATTAACTACGTCACAGCTTATGTATACTGTACATATACACTACCAGTCAAAAGTTTGGAAACTCTACTATTTTGATTGTTTTCGAAAGAAGTCTCTTCTGCTCACCAAGGCTGCATTTATGTTATTAAAAATACAAAAAAATCTGTAATATTGTGAAATATTATTAAAATGTAAAATAACTGTTTTCTATTTGAATATATTTTAACATGTAATTTATTCCTGTGATGCAAAGCTGAATTTTGAGCATCACTACTCCAGACTTCAGTTTCACATGATCCTTCAGAAATCATTCTAATATGATGATTTGCTGCTCAAGAAACATTTGTGATTATTATCAATGTTGAAAGCAGTTGTGTACAACATTTTTTTTTTAGGACTCTTTGATGAATAGAAAGTTCAAAAGAACAGTATTTATCTGAAATAGAAAGCTTTTGTAACATTGTACAAAGTACTACCGTTCAAAAGTTTTGGGTCTGTAAGAATTATTATTATTTTTTTTTTTGGGAAAGAACTTAAAGAAATTAATACATTTATTCATCAAGGATGCATTAAATTGATCAAGTGACAGTATATACATTTATAATGTTGCAAAAGCTTTATATATCAGATAAATGCTGTTCTTTTGAACTTTCTATTCATTAAATAATCCTGAAAAAAAAATTGTACACAACTGTTTTCAACATTGATAATAATCATAAATGTGTCTTGAGCAGCAAATCGGCATATTAGAATGATTTCTGAAGGATCGTGTGACTCTAAAGACTGGAGTAATGATGCTGAAAAATTACGTTAAATCAGCGTTAAATCACAGAAATAAATTCCATTTTAAAATATATTCAAATAGAAATTATTTTAAATTATAAAAATATTTCACAATATCACAGCTTTTTTGCTGTATTTTGGATCAAATAAATGCAGCCTTGGTGAGCAGAAGAGTCTTCTTTCAAAAACAATCAAAATAGTACTGTTTCCAAACTTTTGACTGGTAGTGTATATTATAAAATTTGGATTTCATACATTCATTTCTTATTCAAACAAAATCCTGTCATCCAGCCATCTCCTCCCTTCCTCTTTCATCCTCAACCTTTTCAACAAAAACGTATTTTAGGTGGACAGACTAATACAGTACAAAGAACAAACACCACATGGAACAAAAACCTGTGGTCTCAGGATAAGTCATGGGTCTGCTAAAATTGTAGGATGTTGCGAAAAAAAAAATTATTTTCTGTTAACCAAATGCTCAAATGTCCTCAGAGCTCTCATCTTCAGAGTCCTCTGTATCGGTAAGGAAGTGCTGTTTTTCAAGTATCGCCACATTATTATGTTTTTTAATCTTCGCTATTGCTTCAATGCAAATGAACAAGCGAGCCATTATTTGTTGTGTAGTGACGTCTGTGTTCAAGTAAGCCAGATATGTGCAGATTCTGCCCAAGTTTGCTGTATTTAATATATCGTGATGACTCATGAGTTGAGTATTTGTGCTAAATCTGCGCAGATTTGGCTTACACAAACTTCACCAGCAAAGTGAGTAAATATAATAAGTAACCTGCCAAATTGGCTAGTGATTTGACAGTGTTACCCGCCACAGTGGATTTTTACCCGCATTTGGCGGGTGTTAATTTCAAACCCTGATGATAAAGTATTAAAGTCGCCATGCAATTAAAATTGACAGTTCTTATTTTTTGTATTGTAGTGTTTATAAAAAATTATTTATCTGTGCACTTCATTATTTTTTTCACATTCATGTGCCTTCATAATCTTTAATCAAAAACGTTAACCTTCCCTCCCCTCTCAAAATGACTCCTCTTCTATTCCTGTCATGTGCTATGGCACGAGTGCGGGGCTATCTGGGTCTGTCTTGTTTCTGCCCCTCCTCTCCAGAAACCTGTCACTGAAAAGATCGCAGCGATATGATGGTTAGGTGCATTTTTGGTTGCCTCTTCCCTATCCCCAAACAACCCAGTCTGCATGCCCGCTGGCTCAAATTCCTCCTACAACAGTGAATTCGCGTCTGAGCGAGGCATTTTACCCTAGAATGTTTCTAGAATTTGAGACGATATGAAATGGGTTTAGTCCAAGACCCACATTTGACAGACACAGCTGTCCCATCTGTGTACACAGTTGGAACATCATGAATATGAAAGTTAGTAAAACGAATTAACTTGCTAACTAGAAAAAATTGTGTAACATTTTTAGATGAATGTTCTGAAATGCCGCTTTTTGTGTTTTCATGACACACTTTTCATGACTGTAAAGTCGATGAATTATTGTTATGACAGTTAAGGTCAAGAACTAGATTTAGCAAAGAAGTGTTACCATTCGGACACATCAAGATGCTCTCGAGGGTGAACTTGACCATTATTCGTCTCGTCTCGGTCCTTATCATTATATCATATCATTAAAATTAATGAGTTATATCATTAAATATGGAAAGGAGTGCCTCTTTCTGGGGCCAGCAAGCAAAAAAATCCTGGCTCCTCCACTGGATCCCGTGGAGGAGGCTGTAAACAAGGTCCTCAATCCTCCTTCTTTAGAGATGACAGGCACTGAGGAGGACCTCTTCACACAAGGAGGCTGCTTGACCCTCAAGAGTCATATAGAAAAAGTAAGTGAATTTAAAGAAATACTGGGTGCCTCATTAATATCTGTTTCTTTTGACTGCTATACATAAGCCATCCGCCATATTGGAATGGTCAAATCCGGTCTGTGAACACTCGAGATCACTTTGACTGCATATCGACCTAACTATTCACTTTTAGGAATATCTATATGTGCAACAGACATTAGCTGATGATTTTCAGAGTTTAGTTTATAATTAATGTGATACTTCTGCATATGGATATTGCATATTGAGTTATACACCAATCAGGCTTAACATTATGACCACTGACAGGTTAAGTGAATAACACTGATTATCTCTTCATCACGGCACCTGTTAGTGGGTGGGATATATTAGGCAGCAAGTGAACATTTTGTCCTCAAAGTTGATGTGTTAGAAGCAGGAAAAATGGGCAAGCATAAGGATTTGAGCGAGTTTGACAAGGGCCAAATTGTGATGGCTGACAACTGGGTCAGAGCATCTCCAAAACTGCTGCTCTTGTGGGGTGTTCCCGTTCTGAAGTGGTCAGTATCTATCAAAAGTGGTCCAAGGAAGGAACAGTGGTGAACCGGCGACAGGGTCATGGGCGGCCAAGGCTCATTGATGCATGTGGGGAGTGAAGGCTGGCCCGTGTGGTCCGATCAAACAGACGAGCTACTGTAGCTCAAATTGCTCAAGAAGTTAATGCTGGTTCTGATAGAAAGGTGCCAGAAACACAGTGCATCGCAGTTTGTTGCATATGGGGCTGCATAGCCGCAGACCAGTCAGGGTGCATATGCTGACCCCTGCCCACCCCTGAAAGAAGCCAACAGTGGGCATGTGAGCATCAGAACTGGACCACGAAGCAATGGAAGAAGGTGGCCTGGTCTGATGAATCACATGGATGGCCGGGTGCATCTGCGTCGCTTACCTGGGGAAGGCAAGCTGGGGGAGACAGTGTGATGCTTTAGGCAATGTTCTGCTGGGAAACTTTGGGTCCTGCCATCCATGTGGATGTTACTTTGACACGTACCACCTACCTAAGCATTGTTGCAGACCATATACACCCTTTCATGGAAACGGTATTCCCTGGTGGCTGTGGCCTCTTTCAGCAGGATAATCCGCCCTGCCACAAAGCAAAAATGGTTCAGGAATGGTTTGAGGAGCACAATAACGAGTTTGAGGTGTTGACTTGGCCTCCAAATTCCCCAGATCTCAATCCAATCGAGCATCTGTGGGATGTGCTGAACAAACAAGTCCGATCTATGGAGGCCCCACCTCGCAACTTACAGGACTTAAAGGATCTGCTGCTAACATCTTGGTGCCAGATACCACAGCACATTGGTGTTTAATTGATTCATTTTCTTTCTAATGTGATCTTTCTTTTTGTTCCTTTCTTTGTAAGTGCTGAGTGCTACCTGAAGCGGGCTGGTTCTTCACTACACCACCCGCTTTAATTCACCAAAAGTTGTCATTATTGCTTGTCATTATTTGCAGTGAATTTTGTGGGTGTGATTCTGATTGGCGTGGTTTCTCTTTTTGTGTACCTGGTGATGTCATACTCTTCATCTACAGTTTGTAGTCCCCAGAATGCCTATTACCGCCGCGGCAAAAATAAACCATTCGCATTTCAAAGTCGTTCGTGAAATGACCGCCAGGTGGCACAAAGGGACATTTATCAAAACAGCTGCAATTGTCGCATTTTGAAATGTAAGTGGAGCTGAAGTCATAAATGAACAAAACACTTAAGGATGGAATACTACAATTATGGTAATTTCCAAATCCTAATACTTTATACAACAAACATGAAAAATCAAAACCAGAGCTACTGACATTTACTGTACAATAATGTAACAAACAAAGATTTGGTGGAGTTGAAACTGCAGGGTTTGGTTATAAAATATTATTAAAAAAAACATTGGTGATGTTGTTTAGACAAACAATCATATAGGCTACAAGTTCACATAATATTATTTGTGCAAAGAGTGAACTGTTTGTATCTGTTTATTAGGCATATTATCATTAACAGCACAAAGTCTTGTAAAAACACTTTATTTCGACAAGAATGAGACGGATTAAATAGATATGTTAAATAGATAAACAAAACAGAATAGAACAAACTTTTAGAACAGAAAAATAGAAATCAAAACTAGAGACGACAACAATATTTAATATTCAGTTTCAGTTTATTTATTTTTAAAGCACATTTAAAACAGTCACAAGACTGACCAAAGTGCTGTACATGAGAAAAGCAAACAAATACAAAAGTATAAAACATAGCAGAGAGTGATAATTAACATATGTTAAAAGCTAAAGAAAACAAATGAGTTTTAAGAAGAGTTTTAAAACAGATAGAGAGGGAGCTCGGGACTCGTAGGCTATTCCATAATCTAGGCCCCACCACCGAAAAGGCTCTATCTCCTCTGCGTTTTAGCCTTGAGCAAGGGACTGTCAATAAATTAAGATTACCAGATCTTAAACTTCTGGGAGGGTTGTAGGGACACAGTAGATCAGACAGGTAGTTTGGACCAAGGTTATGCAAGCATTTATCCACAAATAAAAGAATTTTAAAATCCTATATTGAACTGGAAGCCAATGTAGAGCTCTCAAAATGGGAGTGACATGACATTTTTGAGAAATTTGGCAGCAGCATTTTGAACCAGTTGAAGTCAAGCTACCTGGGACTTAGAAATACCGTAGAACAGAGAATTGCAATAATCCAAACAGGAGGTTATAAATGCGTGAATGGCTATCGCAAGAGACTTTTCAGAAAGAAAATGTTTTATTTTAGAAAGAAAACCAAGCTGAAAAAAGCTAGAGGCAACGACAGAGGACACGTTTGTCTAAGGTTAACCGAAAAACACCAAGGTTAGGTACACAATTAGGGAGAAGAGCGATGGTTCCAAAATAGAGCCTTGGGGAAGTCCGGATTTAAGGGGAGCCGCAGAGGAGGAAAAATTGTCAATCCTAACAGAGAAATATCTCTCAGATAAATAAGTAAATGATATTTAAACCAATTAAGAACTGAACCTTTTAGCCCAGATAAAAGCAATAAGTAATCGACAGTATCGAAGGCTGCAGATAAGTCTAGGAGTACTAGAATCAGAGTCACCAGCATCAGTAGCAACAAAAATATCGTTTAAGACTCTCAACAAAGCAGATTCAGTGCTGTGAAAGGGCTTAAACCCTGACTGGAAGACTTCAGAAATTTGAATCTTATTTAAAAATAACTTAAGTTGGCACATCACAACTTTTTCCAGCACCTTAAGAGACGAAAGGAACCACAGAAATTGGACGATAATGATTTAAAACAGATGTGTCTAATGAAGGCTTAACTTGAGACGTCGATTCTTGATTCTTGAGACGAGAATATTGTAGACGTCGGTGGGCAACCGTATCCCTCAGGGAGCGTAGAAATTAGTTCACCCTGTCCTTGACCCGCTTGCTGTCACTACTAGACATGTGGGGGAACTTCTGGGTAATTGTCATCATTCTCGAACCATTCCAGTTTGTTGTGGATGCCCATTCTTCATAGACATGCTGCGTACCACGACGCGGAACAGCAAGCAACCATACTGATCCGGCTGCCCCCCGACTCAAGAAGCTCCGGAGTGGGAGATGTGTACGGGAGTTTCTAATGGTTGTTGTGGCAGAAGACAAAATTTCCCTGCTCTCTGCATCCCGGCACAGAGTACCCCTGGTCGGAGTCAGACAGTCTGAGGTTGGGGTGTGTGTTAAACTGTGTGACACAGTTTACCCGTGTCCTTAGAGCGTCTTTTATCGCTGTCTGCGCCTCTCTTAGCTGTGTTACAACAGAAGAGTGGACGTCGATGAGCCCTTTGTGGGTAGCTTGCAGATCAGCAAGGGCTGCCTTTGCGTCTGAATGTGCCTCTTTGCAGACACACAGCTCAGTCCTAAGGGCCTCCATCTCCTCAACATGCGCCGCCTTGCAGACACGCAGCTGCTGTTTCAGCGCCTCAAGCTCAGGCCTCAAGTCCTCCAACATAGTTTGTCTTTGGTGTCCAATGACTTCCGTAAACAGGGCATTTGCCTATATCAGCAGAAAGCACGTGTTAATACAAATCTGTGGTTATCCATGACGAAGCTAGCCCGTTTAATGTAAAATGTATATTAAAAAAACTTTCGGGACCATGCGCTTATTTATAGCGCCATTTGCCCGCCTCTCTGCTAATGGTTTAGGGCGAGGGGATCTGTTTTCCACCAAAGATTTCTGTCAACAATAGTGGAATGTTTAAAACATCGTAGGTAATATGATAAATAACAATTAACAGCAGAAGATTAATTCATTAGTATTGAACAACAATAAAAATATTAGGTTTTTATTACCCTCCTGGTACTGTAAAACGAAGAGGTGTTCATTTTGATCTGACGGAGCAGTTCAAGTTGCAAAAGAAGTTTGTCCTGGATAAAGTTATATGGCAAGTGCCATTTTTATAAATACATGGCTGTGGAATGTGGGTGGGGTTGCAAAGATGTGAATCAAAAGTGAGAAAAACATACAGTAGCCTACTTATGAGACAACCAGCATGCCCGTTCAAACTGAGGGGGCACGTGCCCCCTCAGATTATTGAGGCAAATGAATTTTAAATGCACTGCAGCTTCAGTGATTCTGCTTGTTAACAGCAGGTGTTCATTGCTAATGCTCAATCATCACTTAATTAATCACTTCAGGGCCGGCCCAAGCCTTTATGTGGCCCTAAGCAGAATTTTATTTGGGGGCCCCTCAGTGATATAAATAAATAAAAAATAAACTGTCTTTTTTATATGAAAAAATACATGCAAAATGTAAAAAACAGACACTATTAAATAAATTAAACAGATACTTAAATGACATAAAATGAACATAAGAACCTGTAACAAGATAACAGTAATGGTTCAAGAACAAAACTATGTACAGATGTGCAAAAGGTTAGGAAAAAATGATAATTCCAAAATAAACAAACACTTAAATTTAGACAAACTACCTCAACTTTACAAACTACCTCAATATTTCACTTTCTCCTTAGAATCTGTGTTTCCTGGCTTTCCTGGAGGTAAAGTCGTTTATGATATCACTATAAGAGATCTGACGGGCAGTTTTGTTATTAATACTAATTTGTGCAAGTCCACTCAGAGCCATGGAAGATCTCAAGTAGTTTTTGATCAATTTGAGTTTAGAAAAGCTCCGCTCTGCAGACGCAACAGTCACAGGGAGAGTGCAGGCTATTCGGAGAGCTACCCAAATATTTGGGTACAACTCACAGATCTCATTTTGAGAGAGGTAAGTGAGAAGGTCAAATGTGGTCATCTTTGCTTGGGGGAGTTCTGGAAGGCTCTCCATCTCTGTAGCAAGGGCACTGCAGTCAACATCAGCCTCTTCTCCACAGATGAGTTTATCTCCAAGAAGCTTACACTGGTCCCTCCATGTCTGTGCATCAAGCTGGCTAAAGCTGAGAAGCACTCCGAAGTTGTCTTTAACTTCCCTGCAGAGACTGAAAGCGGTCCTCCAAAGACTGGATGCTACAGTCTACCACAGTATTAAAAAATTATACTTCCAGTCTCTTCATTGCATCAAATTGTGGCTCATCAGCTGCCTCATAGGCAAAGTGCAACCTCTTTTCCTTCAACACTGCCTCAGTGTTCATTTGTTCACAAATCTCTTTTGCTGAGACTTGCGCATCCTTAAAACCAGTTGTCCTGTAACTGCATGTTGGTTGATTGAAGGAGCTTGCTTGTGGTGTTAATTCTGGAGATAATGTCATACCAGACAACGCAGCAAATTTGAAATCTAAATGATCCAATTTCTTCAGCAACAGAGTGAGCCTAAACTTTCACTGTAGAGTCATTAGCCTGTTCCCTGACTTCTAACAAAGCTTCTCTCACCTTGCCTGCTTGGTAGCGTAAAGGTTCAATACTTTACTAGGTACAATACTTTTTTTCTTAACATACCTTTATCTTGCTGTTTTTTTCTCTTCTTCGGTTTTCTTCTTTTTTCGTTTCTCTGCACCAGAGGAACTTCACCGGAAATCCCGCTCTATAGCTAATTTCCTTGCTTCCTGCAGCCCGTTAACATAATATTTGCGTTTTCTTTTATTTAGTATTGTTTTTTTGATAATTACCATTGTCCACTGACATAATACACAGTGGAGATCAAAAGTAGAGAACAATTTAGAAACACTTGAGTTTTTCAGAAATATTGTTAATCTCCATTGCTTGAAATTTGAAGGAAGATTAGCTGTGGGTATACCATTGTTCTGCTAGCATGCTTTACAAAATATCAAGGTACTTCAACAAAAACCTTTATTTTGTGGAAAACACAGTGATCAAAATTAGAGAACAATAACCATTGCAGCACAAAAAAAAAACATTACAACTCAAATTTGAGGCTTGCAACAGTCAAAAATTAGTAGGAAGTGTAGAGGCCCTTGCTTTGAATGCCCTCAGCACATCTGCGGCCACAGGACATCACTAGATTCTCACACTGCTCTGGTGTGATCTTGGTCCACTCTTCTTCCAGTCTCTTCCACAGTTTGGTAACTGTAGTGGATTTCTTAGCCATAACTTTGTCGCCAAGGATTTTCCATAGATTTTCAATTGGGTTTAGATCAGGACTCTGGGCTGGCCATTTCATTATTTCAATGTTCTCAGCTTCAAGGTACTGCTTTACAAGTTTTGCAGTGTGACAGGGGCATTGTCTTGCATGAAAATTGCAGGCTGATTGGGAGATGCTGGCAGTGAAGGAACCGCATGTTGCCGAAGGAGGTTCTGATAAACATTTGCATTCACCCTGCCATGTAGCTGTATAATAGGCCCAACTCCTGCAGCAGAAAACATCACCCAAACCATGACACTTTCTCCTCCACCTTTCACTGACTTCTTTACGCGCTTTGGGTTCAATCTTTCCCCAGTTTGACGCCGAACATAATGTTTCCCATTGGACCCAAATAAATTAAACTTGCTTTCATCACTAAAGTGAATTTTGGACCAGTTCTCCTCTGTCCACACAACATGCTTCTCAGCAAAGGTTAGTCTAGTCTTTTGATTCTTTCTGCTAATGAGAGGCTTGGTAACTGCAGAGTGAGCTTTCAGTTTAAATTCTCTTAAACGGCGGGACACTGTATGCCGAGACAGATTCTTACTGTGTTCAGCTCTGAACTGACGAGCAATTCCAGCTGCAGTGTTGAACTGATTCCCCATTGAAAGTCTCCGCATTGTCCTGTCCTCTCGTGCATTGGTCTTACGTGGACGACCAGCCTTTTTGGGGACTTGAATGAATTAGTGTCTTTGTAAAGCTTCAATATTTTAGAAATTACAGATTTGGAACAACCAACTTCTCTTGCAATAGCTGAAAGGGTCATCCCTTTGGCTTTCATCTGGACAACCTGGTGTCGCAGGATTTCAGTCACCTTAGAGCGGCTTGCCATCTTGCAAAGTCAGTGAAAATTGGAAAGTTTGCTGCCAGTTAAATAGGGTTTGTCAGATAATTAAGGAAATTAGCACCAGGTGCCAGATTAACACCAATAACTTGAAGGTATCTGAAAGTGTTCTCTAATTTTCAGTTATTTTTCAATTGTCTCGTTTAAGTTTTATATACTGTACTTCAGAATATATTTAACTTGTGAAATATGCTAAAAAAAAAAACCTGCCCTTCTGCTCCTGTTAGAATAACTTAAAATAGGACTAAGCAGTGACCTTGAAATTTAGGAATTTGTATGTTGTTCTCTAATTTTGATCTCTACTGTATATCTTTCTTTTAAAAAAAAAATCAAGCTGTCATTTCGTGTGCTCTTGGGGGGCCCCTGGTGGCTGCTTAGTTTGCTTATGCCTTGGGCCGGCTCTGAATCACTTAATTATCTAATTAACTTTAACATTCTGTAGAATGGGATCATATGTGCTCTGAGCAGTGTTGATTTAACACTGGGGATTTTGGCGTGTAAGATACCATTATAAAGGTGTTTAAATGACAAAATACATTTGAAATGATGATTTTAGTTCGATAATGTTTGTAGGCTATTTAATATTCTGTATTTTTCGGTGATTTTATTGTAGGCTAAATTATGTTTATGCTCTAGTTATAATCCATTTATATTTATACTAAATCTTGAAGGCTTTAAAGCACAGACTTAAGTTTGGTCTCTTTTTATTGCTGAACTGAAAAAAGTTTAAAAACGTAAACTTAAAAAAGTTTTAAATTGTTAATATTATTATTATAAAAATGCACAAAAATACAGTTTTCATTGTTTTTATATTAAATATATATTTTCCAAAACATGTTTTAATCTAAAACTATAAGAAAATCATAAATCTGTAAATCAATTTTTTTTTTTAATTTTTTAGCCATAAATCTATACACAGATATAAATATGTATTCCAAATTAGAGGTTGATTAAAAAAAAAAAAAAGGGAGCTTTCACTGAGAATTTGTTTGTGGGCAGTACCATAATGTTTCCAATAGATGAAATTCATCTCCCATTCATTTCCAATGTGGTCATTTTTGACCACGCACAAATGTGGCTATTTTTTTCAGGACCATTTAATCTTTGCAAATCATACCCATTTATTCTGTGTGTGTGTGTGTGTGTGTGTTCACACAGCAAGTTCCAAAACCCTTAATCAAGTGTCGTACCATTCCAATGAAGTAAGAAATGTTCATTGTAGTAAAGAAAAAATTTCGTTGTGAACGATCTGTGTTGCGACCTGGAGATCAAGAATAGCAAAGATGATGACAGAAAAAGCTACGTCCGCAATGAATAAAACTTTATTAGCCTACATTACGTTAGGAATATATTGGTGTAATAAATACATTCTCTGGGAATTTATATTTCAAGCTCTGTCTGCAAAAATAGCTGGAATTGCCATTTGTTTATAGGGGGAAAATGCTGGGTTACTTTTTTATCCAAACCAGAGCATGTGGGCGAAGCAGAGCGGTGTGACACTCAGCACGCTCTCGGCCCAAGCGAACGTTCCACTCATGAACCGCTCACGACGACGTTCACTCAAATCCCGCTCCAACATGAAATCTGTATACTTGTTGTAGCCATTAAAAAAACTTATTTTGTTTCATAATGTAACTAGCATAACCTAACTTAGCCAAATAAAGTTAGGCTAGCAATAAATAACATAGAACAAAACATATTTTGCCACTTTACCACTTTATAGTCACAGATCAAGCCATCATGGTTGTTGTGAAATGATGTGAATATATGCTACAGCCTTTACAGCCTATGAGAGAATATTTTTATGGAGGACTGGCGTTCGTCCCTTCAATGGAGTTCCACAGACTTGGCAAGTTGCACTAAAGCTGTTCTGGAGGTTGGATGAGGGTATTTTCCATCCTTTTCCAATGAGCTACTGTCATTGATGACAGAATACTTAATTCGAAGTGTAAATGTATTGTCATAAGGTGGCAGCAGCAGCATTATAGTGCAATAGTAGTGACACAGTCACACAGCACGAGTCAAAAGTAAACAACGTAAAAAAGTAGACTTGGTACAAGTTGGTAGTGTTTTCACTGGAAATCTTAAGTAAAAGTATAACATAACTCCTTAACATTTTAGTTTAACAGTAACTAAAGTATATTATGCCATGGTCTGTCTAAATATTGGCTGATTCTGATTGGCTGGAAGATGTGCAATAAAATCGTTTAATGCACAGGTAGTTCCTTCCAAGTCAGTTGATTCACCGTTCTATATTAATGCGCTTTTTTTACTGAAGCGCGCACACACACACACGTCACTCACATACAGATCGGAGATCACGCTGCGCATTCAGGAGCACAAAAACTTATCAACACCACCCCACGACTTTTAAAGTCGTAAAATAGCTAAGCTACTGGATCACTACATTATATTTCTCAGCAACGATGGGGTTACATCACTATTTTTAAGTAATAAACGCACATCTTCATTGAGAGACGCTGAACAGACGCAGTCACGCAGGTATGAATCTCTCTCTTTCTCTCTCTCTCTATAATTAATTCAAATAAATGCTATGATTCATTCATTCATATAAATGTAATCTTACGCACTACTTTATCTCTGTGTCTGATTCAAAGCGGGCAGAATGCTGGATCTAACGAGCCGTAACTGACGAAAATAACCATCAATTTTACCCTTCCAGTCAAATATTGCGCTGCAAACATCAATAACAGCTTATCAATGTTTTGTCAGTTGTCAAGAGGTCTGACCACTCCCTTTTTAGGTACTAAATCGTCATCGGAGGCTGACATGCTGCTCTTACTCACAGGTGTTGTTGTTGTGCGCGCTAGGGAACGTAAATGCGACATACGTCATTGCGTCGCTATATCATTGATATCGCGATATGACACTTTTTTATCATGTAAAAATGTATACCAGTGTTATAGTGGACGGTATGATATGGCACACCCCTATCTCCCACAATTATCATTACAAGTATGTATTCACAACCAGTAGAGTATTAGATCTCTAGTACTAAAACACCTTCTAAGACATACTCCAACAGGTTCAGAATAGATGTGGAGAGCTTCCTGAAGAGCCACGGTGTATGACTCTTCATCCAGGCCTTGAGCCTATCTGCCTGAACCCCTACTCTCTGCAGAATGCCCTAAACACCTACCAGGCAGACCATGGGCCACTGGAGATGAAGGAAAGAGCTGTGTAAGTTAGACAATAAAATAATTTGTATTAATTTTGAATGTGTAGACATTACGTTTGTGTCGATCAAATGGCATGCCTGTCTTTCAAAAACGGGTAAGGTTTAGGACACAAGAACCAAGTCACACTATTTAATGTATACAGTGGGGAGAACAAGTATTTGATACACTGCCGATTTTGCAGGTTTTCCTACTTACAAAGCATGTAGAGGTCTGTAATTTTTATCATAGGTACACTTCAACTGTGAGAGACGGAATCTAAAACAAAAATCCAGAAAATCACATTGTATGATTTTTAAATAATTAATTTGCATTTTATTGCATGACATAAGTATTTGATCACCTACCAACCAGTAAGAATTCCGGCTCTCACAGACTTGTTAGTTTTTCTTAAAGAAGCCCTCCTGTTCTCCACTCATTACCTGTATTAACTGCACCTGTTTGAACTCATTACCTGTATAAAAGACACCTGTCCACACACTCAATCAAACAGACTCCAACCTCTTCACAATGGCCAAGACCAGAGAGCTGTGTAAGGACATCAGGGATAAAATTGTAGACCTGCACAAGGCTGGGATGGGCTACAGGACAATAGGCAAGCAGCTTGGTGAGAAGGCAACAGCTGTTGGCGCAATTATTAGAAAATGGAAGAAGTTCAAGATGACGGTCAATCTCCCTCGGTCTGGGGCACCATGCAAGATCTCACCTCGTGGGGCATCAATGATCATGAGGAAGGTGAGGGATCAGCTCAGAACTACACGGCAAGACCTGGTCAATGACTGGGACCACAGTCTCAAAGAAAACCATTAGTAACACACTACGCCGTCACGGATTAAAATCCTGCAGCGCACGCAAGGTCCCCCTGCTCAAGCCAGCGCATGTCCAAGCCCGTCTGAAGTTTGCCAATGACCATCTGGATGATCCAGAGGAGGAATGGGAGAAGGTCATGTGGTCTGATGAGACAAAAATAGAGCTTTTTGGTCTAAACTCCACTCGCCGTGTTTGGAGGAAGAAGAAGGATGAGTACAACCCCAAGAACACCATCCCAACCGTGAAGCATGGAGGTGGAAACATCATTCTTTGGGGATGCTTTTCTGCAAAGGGGACAGGACAACTGCACCATATTGAGGGGAGGATGGATGGGGCCATGTATCGCGAGATCTTGGCCAACAACCTCCTTCCCTCAGTAAGAGCATTGAAGATGGGTCGTGGCTGGGTCTTCCAGCATGACAACGACCCGAAACACACAGCCAGGGCAACTAAGGAGTGGCTCCGTAAGAAGCATCTCAAGGTCCTGGAGTGGCCTAGCCAGTCTCCAGACCTGAACCCAATAGAAAATCTTTGGAGGGAGCTGAAAGTCCGTATTGCCCAGCGACAGCCCCGAAACCTGAAGGATCTGGAGAAAGTCTGTATGGAGGAGTGGGCCAAAATCCCTGCTGCAGTGTGTGCAAACCTGGTCAAGAACTACAGGAAATGTATGATCTCTGTAATTGCAAACAAAGGTTTCTGTACCAAATATTAAGTTCTGCTTTTCTGATGTATCAAATACTTATGTCATGCAATAAAATGCAAATTAATTACTTAAAAAAAATCAAACAGTGTGATTTTCTGGATTTTTGTTTTAGATTCCGTCACTCACAGTTGAAGAGTATAGACTTCTACATGCTTTGTAAGTGGGCAAACCTGCAAAATCGGCAGTGTATCAAATACTTGTTCTCCTCACTGTAAAAGATAATGAGTGCATAGCAGCTGAGAGTATACTACAGGATTCTAATTAAATGGCATAATTGCTATTGAATAGTGGCATACCGGGCTTCAGCCATTTGTTTTTGTCAGTGGAAGGAGGGTGGAGGCATTTGGGGAAGAGTGGATTTTCATGGACATGCACATTCTGGACGTGGTTGAGAAGAGATGTCCATTTTGCCACTGTTTCCTCTCCATTGGATGAACTGGATGCTGACCAGTAGAGGTGATTTTTGGTGCTCTTTTGCCTCATTTTGACCTTGTTGCAGTCTTTCTTCTTGGAGATGGCATCCACCTTCTTGGTGAGTGGTGAGAACCAGTGTTGGGAGTAACTCATTACAAGTAACTTGAGTTACGTAATCAGATTACTTTTTCAAGTAACTAATAAAGTAATGCATTACTTTTAAAATTTACAACAAAATATCTCTAGTTACTTTCTCAAATAAGTAACGCAAGTTACTTTGTTTTCCCATGTATTGACTGACAACTCTCATGTATTGACAAAAAAACAAGCCCAGCCCAGGTGAAAAAAGTAACGCAAAAGTAATGTAACACATTACTCTTCTTAAAAAGTAACGCAGTTAGTTACTTTTTAAGGGAGTAACGCAATATTGTAATGCATTACTTTTCAAAGTAACTTTTCCCAACACTGGTGAGAACAGTTTAAAAAGATCTAATACATTTGTTCTACAGTGGGTGTTAATGTTGCACAGGATTAGCTGTGCTACAAATAATCAATAAACTACATTTTCCAAATTATCCTACCTTTACATAAATGCCATACATCATAGAAGTGGTCAATGTTTGGTTTCTGTTCCCGGACAAACCTTTGAACCTGGGTGTGTCGGTCTGTCACCAGGGAAGCTACTTTGACACCAGATTTATGAGAAATTCCAGACTCCGGATAAGCCCTTCCTTTTCCATACGGACACTGCTTCCCACTTTATTGCTCTCTGGATCATAAATGGACATAACATTTCTTTCAATTTCAGACTTTAGAAGTCTGTATTTAATTAATTACCCATAATGTTCCAAGAGTTTCCCTGGCAAATACTGCCTACTTGGTTTTTATAATCTATATACCTGTACGAGCTGGATATCAACAATTTTGTTTGTGCTGAGATCTATCATGGAGTATGAGCCATACTTTGCGCAATGGCCCGGACTCTCAGCTCTCATATCACCACCGTGAGATACAGTTTCGCTCTGTTTTAGTCCCTCAAGCAGGTCGGTCTGGTGTGATCGCCATTTATGCAGCACGGAAGATATAATGTAGTTATGCACATGATTTCGATGTGTCATTCTGCTGAAGGTTCTCACATGCATTGCACTGAGCACCTGTAAAGTAAAATCAGAAAGTACCTCTGTAACTGTTCATAGCATGAACTACATCCCACTGTAGCACTGTGCGATGCACTGGCCTTATAAACTTTTTAAAATTATGTCATTATTTTTATGAACCTTGTTAGTCTGGATGAAAGAAGAGTCTGTGTAGTAGACAGCGGCTGATAGGTGCAGATTCCCTCCTGGAGAGCTGCCCAGAAGTGGTTGACTCTTCCACTCTCTGGTGTATGAACAACTCTGGTGGAGGCACTTCTGGGTCACAGAAAGGAATGTTCCTTTTACAAATTTGATCACTTTGCAGACTCTTGAGCAGGTGGGGCAGATTTTAAAAAGCTCAAGCAGGCACTCCTCGTATATCAGGTATTTCACCATGTCCTGTGGTGGCTTGGTTGGTGCTCTATTGACAAAGAAAACCACAAAAATAACTTGTTACAAAGTGTATTATTTCTAATTTCTCACCTTCATAGTAAAATAACACAACAATCACATCAGCATCAATTAAAATAATGTTGAGGAAGAGATTGTTCTTATGTCTGATTAACAAAGATTTATAACAAATAAAGTTAACTTACTGTTCAATAGTGGTGTCAACCAATTCAGACATGCTGGGGAGGTAGGTGGAGTCATCAGGATCTGCCACATTGAAACTGATTACAGATTCCTGAAAAGAGGGAAACTCCAAGAGAGGACGCTTTGGTGGTCTATCAGGGGATACTGCTTTCCGCTTAAGTGGAGTTGAAGAGCAGAGCAGAAGAAGCTTGGATGTGGTTTTGCCCACAGCAACACCCCCGTGGCTACCGTAGCTTGAGAACCTGGAATATACACTCACCTAAAGGATTATTAGGAACACCATACTAATACTGTGTTTGACCCCCTTTCGCCTTCAGAACTGCCTTAATTCTACGTGGCATTGATTCAACAAGGTGCTGAAAGCATTCTTTAGAAATGTTGGCCCATATTGATAGGATAGCATCTTGCAGTTGATGGAGATTTGTGGGATGCACATCCAGGGCACGAAGCTCCCGTTCCACCACATCCCAAAGATGCTCTATTGGGTTGAGATCTGGTGACTGTGGGGGCCATTTTAGTACAGTGAACTCATTGTCATGTTCAAGAAACCAATTTGAAATGATTCGAGCTTTGTGACATGGTGCATTATCCTGCTGGAAGTAGCCATCAGAGGATGGGTACATGGTGGTCATAAAGGGATGGACATGGTCAGAAACAATGCTCAGGTAGGCCGTGGCATTTAAACGATGCCCAATTGGCACTAAGGGGCCTAAAGTGTGCCAAGAAAACATCCCCCACACCATTACACCACCACCACCAGCCTGCACAGTGGTAACAAGGCATGATGGATCCATGTTCTCATTCTGTTTACGCCAAATTCTGACTCTACCATCTGAATGTCTCAACAGAAATCGAGACTCATCAGACCAGGCAACATTTTTCCAGTCTTCAACTGTCCAATTTTGGTGAGCTCGTGCAAATTGTAGCCTCTTTTTCCTATTTGTAGTGGAGATGAGTGGTACCCGGTGGGGTCTTCTGCTGTTGTAGCCCATCCGCCTCAAGGTTGTGCGTGTTGTGGCTTCACAAATGCTTTGCTGCATACCTCGGTTGTAACGAGTGGTTATTTCAGTCAAAGTTGCTCTTCTATCAGCTTGAATCAGTCGGCCCATTCTCCTCTGACCTCTAGCATCAACAAGGCATTTTCGCCCACAGGACTGCCGCATACTGGATGTTTTTCCCTTTTCACACCATTCTTTGTAAACTCTAGAAATGGTTGTGCGTGAAAATCCCAGTAACTGAGCAGATTGTGCAATACTCAGACCGGCCCGTCTGGCACCAACAACCATGCCACGCTCAAAATTGCTTAAATCACCTTTCTTTCCTATTCTGACATTCAGTTTGGAGTTCAGGAGATTGTCTTGACCAGGACCACACCCCTAAATGCATTGAAGCAACTGCCATGTGATTGGTTGATTAGATAATTGCATTAATGAGAAATTAAACAGGTGTTCCTAATAATCCTTTAGGTGAGTGTATATATATATATATATATATATATATATATAAATATAAGGATAGTAATAAGAGTTCTTTATGTATTGTGTTTATATTTATAAGAGATGTGGAGCTATGTAAATATAACAGATTTAAAAAAAAAAACATTTCTGTACTTGCAAGATTTCATACAGGATGCATGACATTCATCAGAATGTTACTGGAAGTAAAAAAATTAACGATAACCTTACTGTCTGTGTTCAGTGTCTAATGAATAGGTTCTTACCACAGCTATAACATTAGTGTGAGGTAGTGGTTCAACGGATCGCAAAACTCACGGTTCTGAACATATTACAGATCTGATTTTTCAGATCGGCAAGAAAAAAAAATATTTTGGGGAAGGGGGTAACTTTGCTTTCCATTTTATACTTAAAGCCCACTTTACTCTGATACAACAGCAAAAACGACTAGCCTAACTAATAAAGTTAAAACATTATTAAAGGCAAGTGATCAGTAAAAAATAAAAACAAATACATGAATTACAAGCATAGATAAGTACAATATAGTCTAACGAAGTTAGAAATAAAGTAAGGTCTAACTATTCATTTCAGGCACAGAAAAGTAATAATTAAATGTAAAAAAAAAAAAGATTATTCAATTCGGAGTTTGCGCGCTATCTGAAACGTGCCTCTCTCTTTGTCGCGTGCTAGCCGCGAGAACATAATTAAATTCTCTTTTGCCTCTTCTAACGATGGAATGGTTTCAAATTGATTGAATGTGAAAACTAGCAAAACTAAAACATGCAAATTATAAACTTTAAGTCTATAACGGTCAAACTTGAAATTAATCCACAAATCACATGCGTGCAGAACCGTGGGGCCTGTACAGCAAATATATTGTGCATACCTAGAATCGGTCTTCACCTGTCATTGCATACATTCAAAAAGACAAACTAAGCACTTGACCTCTCAACATACCTGTATTCTTTCTGTTGGCTAGTGTTCTTTTAGACAGTTGTGTGGCCACAGTCCTTTTCCCCACAAAGTGATCTGTCTAACATCCAACTTCTCTGGTGACTTTCTGCATGTTGTCACACTGGCACTCGGTCTCTCTTGTGGTTGGAAGGGACTGCTTTGTGAACAGATAATAGTTGAAATTACTTGTCTAAGGAGTCAAACATACTGATGCATTATAAAGAAAAAAAATCATGTTAGAGGGTTGTAGAATTTAGAAGAGTTACTGTGGAATATCTACTATAATTATAACATAAGCACACATGGCAACTTACACTCATTGGTGGGCACGTACTGCCGACGATGGCACCAGTTGTCGGAGGGACGGGAGGAGGAAGGCCGAGGCGGGAGATAGTCGGTTCACCCATTCACCAGTAACAGTGAATTTAATTATCAGTGAATCCCAGTTGTTTCAGATGAATATTTATAAAACTATCCTGTGTAAAATGATCACTACAGAGGTGGGTGTTGGTGGTTATCCTCAGCTCTTCATCAAGGTGGATCTTCACAAAATTAATCCACCTCTTCTTGGTTTTTCGGAAATTTAAATAAAGACACCGAGCTGTTTTGTAAGTTATCGCATCCAGGTAATGCGCATTTCTGTGATGAAGGCATGGCTAGCTAGCAAGCTGTAGGCTGTAGTAAATACAAAGTTCTGTCATGAAACTCTTGATGGCACAGGCTAATAGGTCCTCTAACTACCTGCTCGTAATCACATCGTCATCATTAGGGCACAGCTGATTGGGTCCTGCTGTATCAGTAGCCAGTGTATTGGTATCAGTGTATTCAGATTGCTATGTTATGAAATATAAACAACTATAGAACACTAGCAAACGTTGCGGTTAAATAGACACTGTTGTTTGCTCGTGTGAGTGAGATAGTCATGTGTTGGCTAACAAATCGTTCATGCTATGTGAACATTATCATGATTTTAAACGCAAACGATCTTCACCTTAATTACATACGAAGTATGCGAGCAGATGCATGTCGACAAGAATTTGTATTTGGGTATATACAATTTCATTAACTACAGGATGACAGCAATTCATGCTAATGTCAGATACCTATCGTCAGTATCGGTAGACATCACTGCTGTCACGTAGAATGATAATTATCAACTAATAATAATTATAACTTACCTGCTTGCAAGGCTGTTCCATGTTTTTCTCAAACGAAGCAATCACACCGTAACTATTTTAGCAAACGCTCCACTGGTATCTGGATGTGCGCGCTCTGAAGAACGTTAGCCGTTTCCGTTTGCAGTGTGTTTCGCCGTGGTGTGGGCGATCGCAGACGTGTTGATCCTGGGCGGTGGCCATCGAGGTATTTGTTATCAGTCAGAATCGCTCAGTGCTCAAATCAGCAAGGTATTTGCTTTAACAGGAGTGTAAATAGTAGACTCTTGAAGTGTGGATATCTCATGACGTATTGTGACACACGAACACTCATACAGACAGTAGCTCGCACATCACGTGAAGATCGCGCACACAGAGAGGAGTGCAGAAACTCATTGTCGACGCTGTCCTGTGATTCATCTCTGAAGTAGCTTAGAAACTCAAAAGTTATAGCATAGATTTTTCTACTTTTTGAAGTAACTACATACAATGCAGCTTCACAATTAATAGAGAGACGATACAACATTCACATACGCAGTTAATGCACTCTCACGGTGCTAATTTATTTGAAAAAGATATATCCCACCTGAATCGTATTCTTGCCTCCTGCGTGATGGGGGGTTTTCTAAGTACAGTACACGTGGCTTGCATTGTTCAAATATCATGTCACCTGCTCATGTGCACTCTATTGTACAGCAGCAGCATGTCTTACTTGCTCACAGCAGCAGCAGCAGCAATAAAAGCAGCAGCGTGGCGGAATAGATCTGCTAAGACCAAATATATTAACATTGTCATACCCATTACCATGCCAAACACTCCGAGAGTTGTCATGACAGAATTAACAGTACTGACAGTAACTTCGCGATTGAGCGGCGAACTGATGCGACTGTGCTCCAGTTATAGTGTTGGGGGAGGGGCCAGGCTCAGTGGCTCCAGTGCGTCATCGAGCCACCGTTTTAGCCCCGCCCAAAAAATCCTGAACACAGAAATGGTGAAAAACGATTTAACGGTCTAACTCCACAATTCAGTACTTCACAGTTCACAGTCTTTGTAATGTGTTTTAGCAATACATTTCTAACATTTATAATGTGTTTAGGAACAAATCTCAGAATTGCCTTTACAGGGACTTCAAGAGCGGTAGGAGAAAACCTCCTCTTTACGTTAAATTTTTTATTAGCCACGTATTTTATCTCAGCTTTTCTCCTTTTTAATCTTCTGTGTTGGTTCACAGTTAGTGGTATTATGCTGTGAAGAATATTAAGAGCCACTTCACAAAGAGCCAATATGAATTTGTCAGAGGCTGATTGAAAAATAAGAAGTTTTGCAATACCTTTGTATACCTTTGTATAGTCACTTTAAAAGAGGTAGATTTCTGGATAGTCTCGAACTCATGACGTCTCACCGCTTCCTTTTCTGCGCGCACACTACAGGATGGTCTGAGAGTAAATCCGTTTTAACCTGAACATTTTCAGGTGTTTTTCGCATTATAATCTAGTCAGTAAATATCCATAAGGTCGGCTGGTAGCATCCTGGTAGGCTTCTATAAAAAACATCACCTCGCCGAGGTACATCTGACGTCCTAAAAATCCTATTTGTTGCTTATCTCGAGGGTTTTTTAAAATAATTAAATAATTTTTATTAAGGCATATAGTCCTGATAGATTTCCCCTGGAAAAGAGATTTTGAATTATTAATAAGGTGCTTATGGAATTATGATGCACGTACTGGGTAAATACACGTTCCACTTCCGGGTTTGAAGATGCATGAAGCATAACGTCGTCCAGAATTAGAAGCGATTTCTTATTGGCAGGGAATAAAAAATCGTCATATAAGGATTTAGCTATACCATCAATAAATTTAATATCAAACATCTGCATCAAATCATAATAAAGTGGGTGCCAACAGCTGTAAATATGAATACAATTTTCAAATTTTTCAGAACACATTTTGTGTGAATTATACATCCAAGTTTTTACAAAATATGTTTTGCCGCTATTACTAGAGCCATTGACGACACCTGCAAATGGGGATCGTCAATGGGGATCGCAAATGTAATCTAAAGTCAAAATCCTCTGCATCACATATATTACAATGATTCAAAATATGGTTAGAATCCATAAGGCACAGTGGTATAATCAGGCTGGAGCACACGCTTGTTGTACACAACTCTAAAGTTTTTAACAATTAATTTGTTACTTAACGGAGCTCCTCCGGTACACCTGCAAGATCCATCCGAAGTTGCCGGTTCTCCTCAAGAAGCTGATTGTGACAATTTCTCCAAATGCTGTATGCTGTTGCTACTATCCAATAATGTTTTGCAGGGTCATCATAATGTCTTCTTGTGAACAGGGTATGATTTCCTCTGTCTCTTGATACATTAAAGGCAGTCCCACTAGCTCTAATATTCTTTCAAAGTTATGGTTGGCCTCACCATTGTTACTCATCCCGTAACTAAGTCCTGATATGTCTCCTTCGTTGAAGAGAGGTTGCACCTCGATCGGAGGACCTGTGTTGCTCTCATCTGAGCTGATGTCAAAATCGGCAAAGTACTCATCCAACTGACATTCCTTAAAAAGTTCTAGCTCTATATCCTTGTAATCTTGTTCTGGGGAAAATAATATTTAATGGTTATTTTTTAAATGAGTCTGTGTTAGATAAAAATTATAATAAGCCAGGCGCTGTTTAGCATCTTACCGTTATATTCAGACGTCCTTAAACGTGAACCGCTGGGTAGCTCACATGCACCCAATACCTCCCTAAGTCGTTTATGCCCGCGTCCGGACGTGCACAGGGTGCATTCATTAACATCTCCATCGGCTTGCGAATGTGATACGATAGGATCACAGGACGTCTTGCGAACGGAGTCTTCTGTGGGAGGTACACAGGTGGACCTTTCAGTGACGTTGTTTGGCGAGTACTCGGATTCCACGACAGGAGATTCACCTTGCTGATTTTCGTGAGATTCTCCTGATGCAACATCGCCATCTACTGATATATTGTAAGCATATGGTTATGAACTGTAGAAAATCTTTCAACACAATAACAAAAACCTAATTGTACTTAGGCATAGCCTACTCACCATGAACAATATCCTGGACAATCTCTCTGACCAGCAGTGACTCATCCACTGAAGAGCACATACATTATTTAGTATAGAGTCGTTATCAACCATAAAATCTTTTTAATAAAGAAAGAGAGAATACTTACAAATCTTGACCAAGATGTGTTCTAACCCTTCGTCAAAATGCAGATCCGATTCATTCACATCTGGTGATGTTAAAAACAGTGAAAAATCACGATAATTAAAACACTTGCATGATGTATAACCCAATTATGAAAAAAAGTGTTATTTACCAACATGTAGATGATAAATGTTGTGCGAAAGATCCTGTCAAGATATTTGTTGTAAATTATGTTTTATAAACAAAGTTCGGGGGGAATGCGTTCAAATTGCCTATCCAATCAGTACGAGATGAAGCTGATTAGGATAGTTAATGCAGGAAACTGTATATATATATGTACTATATATAGCCGAATCACCTAGGTTCCACGACAGTTTCCTGCATTAACTATCCTAATCAGAAGATACGGGGGGAGTACTCTGGGTTTGGGCCAAAATTCCGAGCTCGGAGCCCTCCCTTTGGACAGCACGGCAAATACACATACATTTTATTATATCTGATTAATTGTAAATGTGAACTCGTGAAAAGCGTTTCTGCTATGTCATAAAGTTTGGGGGTATCCTAGATTGTCACTTGCTGATCACAAAGGCCTAACCCCTTTTATTCTTAAAGTACGCCTTATACTTTGTAGAGGGGTCTGGGGAAAACAAAACTGCAGAGCTTATTGAGCTTAAAGGTGCAATATGTAAGATTTTTGCAGTAAAATATCCAAAAACCACTAGGTTAGTGTTATGTATATTTTGTTCAGTTGAGTGCTTACAATATCCCAAATGTTTCCAACTATTTGTAAATCGTGAGAAAATTGCGATTTTAACCAAAGAACCGGGACATGTGAGGGAGTTGCCTGTCAATGGCGTCATATCTGCATTACCCTCGGTTTCCGCTTTTACTGCCGTAGAAACCATGGCAACAGACGCGGACAACTGCGTAATGCCTAGCGGCACGCTGTTGTCGTTTCGTTTAAACATTATGGACCATGGCAAGCAGACTTTGGAACAAAATGAGAAATCAAAAGAGGACCAGTATCGACGTGGTGGAGATGGCGAGAGCTTCGCAACAAACTTCAACTTGACAGAGATGCCATTCTTGCATGTGCTTTATTAGACAGGTGAGCAAATGTACATAAAACAATGTTATGTAGCTAAACATGATGAAATATTAGAATATCATCAGTATGATGCTCTAATGTTGATGTAGCTCACTGCTAGTCTCATACAGCCAACACACAGAATAACATTATAACTTTCAACACACTCAAATGCAGTTTAAATGGTGTAGACCAAGTGAAACAGCATTGCGTTTCCTCACAATTTTAATTCGTAAAATAAACTGACCTGTATGAGTAGTAATTCAGCACTTGCGGGTAGTTCGGTAGAATGAAATGTCCTCATTTCTTTTTATCCCCTGGGACTTGCGTGTGCCGCTGATATCTGTCACTTATTAGTAATCGCACCCTGCTTCATACCACAGTCATGTTGAAAAACATGAATGCATTCACTCATCCATAAACATTATTTCCCCATAAACATTATTAGATCCATCGGTATGACGACAAGTTCCATGATTCCACGCTCATTCACTGGGTCATCAATCTACACCCTTTGTTACTGTTTAGAAGAGGTTAGCGACCCCTAGTGGCGAAAAAATACAAAGTGTAGCTTTAACACATTCTCTGTGAGATGTTTCTAATAATGCTATAATATGGTTAGATAACACGTTACTTATATTTATTATATAATGAGAGCATCAGATTATTTGAATGAATTATTTCTATGCCTATTTACACATTAGAGCTGATATTCATGCATTACGAACTCCGTATCACAATCAAATGGCTCCTTTCAAATTTCTTAACACTGCATGATACTATCATTATCTGATGTAGTAAAAAGTTTAGACGCTAAACTGCGCGTGTGTTGAATTAGAATTCTTGTAACAATGTTCCCTTTCAGTCGGTCACGTTCGACGTACGTCGGAACTGACCGACGAATTGGGATCTATTTTCGGAGACCAATCTACTTCGAGTGTTAAAAAACGAGCCAATGAGGATTGGCATGCGGTTGACGCATTCCACGACCCGCCCCGCATCGCGGGTATAAATACGGAAGTGGAAGCACCGCATATCGCTTTCAACTTCGGAGCCGAACTGTGCTTTGTTCTCTACAGAGTGTTGCGAAGCAAGTCAAAGAGGTCACTCCAGTCCACGTGTTGGTGTAACGGCGCTGTCAGCGGAGATCGCAAAAAACAGCTGTTCTCACAGCTTCCTGGGTGAGTGCTCTCAGCGGGCTTGCACCCCTGAACCGCTGCGAGCCGCGGTCATCCCCCTGTGTGCCTCGGCACTGATTGGAGCGGTTTTTCTTCCTTCTAAAAGAGTAACACGGTTTGACCCTGCGTCTTTTTCAAGATGTCATTCAAACCGTGTGTTTCTGGATGCCGTCGTTATCTGTCCCCAGCTGACGGACACGATCGCTGTCTCTCGTGTTTGGGCGTTCAGCACGCTGAGGCGGCTTTCGTGGATGACTCATGTTCCCATTGCGGGAACATGACCATCGCAGTACTACGGTCTAGACTCGAATACCTCAGACGGGGTGGAGTCCCATTGCGCATCCCCCGATCTAGTGGCCCTCCTGCTGCGAAGCAGAGGGCTGCTACTTTGGCTGATGCCTTTGGTGGAGACCTGAGGGTTACTGTGAGGGCACTCCCGCCGGGTCAACAGGCTCCTCGGGCCCCTCCCCCCTCTACTGCGCCGGTGGAGCTTCCGGAAGAGCAGCCTGGTCCTTCCCACGGGAGACCGTCTGTTACTTTCGGGGCTCCGGCTGAGGACATGGTCTCGATAGCCGCATCGGGGGACGAGCTAATGGACTCCGGAGATGAGGATTCGGCTGCGCTGCCCCCTTCGGGTGTGGTAGCGCTGCCCGAGTCTGATCCGGAGCTCACGGCTATGCTTGCCCGGGCCGCCGCCAGTGTTGGGCTCGAGTGGAACCCTCCACCGTGTCCCGAACCCTCGCGGCTGGACGATTGGTATCTTGGGACGGCCCGCGCTGGTTCTCAGCGCCCCGCCCCAGTACCTTTCTTTCCGGAGGTGCATCAGGAGCTCACGAAATCGTGGATAGCGCCTTACAGCGCTAGAAACCGATCGACTGACTCCTCCGTCCTCACTACCCTTGATGGTGGCGCAGCCAAGGGTTACGTGGAGATCCCCCCAGTCGAGCGGTCAGTAGCGATGCAACTGTGTCCGAAGACCGCTACTGACTGGCGCGGAAATCCGCGTCTCCCCTCCCGGGCGTGTAAGTTCTCGTCCGCACTAACGGGCAAGGCTTACACAGCCTGTGGAGAAGCTGCGTCATCTTTGCATGCCATGGCGCTCCTGCAGGTCTACCAGGCCAAAGCGCTCAAGGAACTGCACGAGGGTAGTTCCGACCCAGGGGTTATGCAGGAACTGCGTACCGCGACGGACCTCGCCCTCCGGGCGACGAAAGTCACCGCACGCTCCCTGGGTCGGGCGATGTCCACACTTGTGGTCCAGGAACGCCACCTGTGGCTGAACCTGGCGGATATGCGTGAGACCGACAAGGTACGGTTTCTCAACGCCCCTGTCTGCCAGGCCGGCCTCTTCGGCGACGCCATCGAGAGCTTCGCCCAGCAGTTCTCGGTGGCCCAGAAGCAGACGGAGGCAATCAAGAACATCCTGCCCCGGCGACCTGCTGCTGCCTCCACCCAGTCGCCGGCTGCAGCACCTCCGCCTGCTCGTCGCCGAGGGCGTCCCCCTGCGTCCGCCTCCGCCCCTGCTAAGCCTAAGCAGCAGCCTCCACCTAGCAAGCAGGGTGCCGGGCGTAGGGGTACTGCCCAACCCGTCCAGGGTCCCGCAAAGTCCGCCGGCAAGCGCAAGGGCAAGCGGCCCTGAGACGGGCAGCCCAGGGAGAAGAGGAGCTGCTCCAGGGGAGGTGGTGTCCGCACCCCTCCTCCCCCCGGAGGAGGACCGGGGGGAGAATGTCTCTACTGGTCATCTCAACATCCTGCCGCTGGCTCTCCGGAGTCCAGCGGTACCCACATTCTCAATAAAAGAGCAGTTTCTTCCCTCCCTGGGCCCCAAGAGGGCCAGGTTGGCAGTGCGCGACGCCCCCGGGCCTCGCCACTCCTTTCCTCCCCTCTCCCCCTCGCCAGGGGGCAGCAGTATGGGCACCCAGGACGCCTCTGGGCCTCCTCACCCATACTCTGCCCCACCCTGGAGTTCTCAGACAACACTCCGGGCCGCCTCCGGGCCTCCCGAGTCGGGTCTGTCTACTCCACCTCGCTGCCCCACCCCGGGTACGTCTGTGGTGCCGTTGGTCCCGCTTGTTCGGTCTCTGGGAGCCTGGCTAGGCCTTCCCAGGCCGTCTCGCTGGCTCATCCGTACTATCAGACTCGGCTACGCGATTCAGTTCGCGCGCCGGCCGCCCAAGTACAGGGGCATCCTCTTCACCACTGTGCGGAGTTGCGATGCCCATGTCTTGCGGTCCGAGATCGATGTCCTGCTGGCGAAGGACGCGATCGAGCCGGTTCCTCCTGCCGATATGAGGTCGGGGTTCTACAGCCCCTACTTCATTGTACCCAAGAAAGGTGGTGGGTTAAGACCAATCTTGGACCTGCGCATTCTGAATCGGGCCCTGCACAAGCTCCCGTTCAAAATGTTAACGCAGAAACGCATTTTCGAATGCATCCGTCCCCGAGATTGGTTCGCAGCGATCGACCTGAAGGACGCGTACTTTCATGTCTCCATTCTCCCTCGACACAGACCGTTCCTACGCTTTGCGTTCGAGGGGAGGGCATATCAGTACAAAGTCTTGCCCTTCGGGCTGTCCCTGTCGCCTCGCGTCTTCACGAAAGTCGCGGAGGCAGCCATTGTTCCGCTCAGAGAACGCGGCGTTCGGATTCTCAACTATCTCGACGACTGGCTCATATTGGCCCAGTCCCGGGATCAGTTGTGCGAACACAGGGACCTGGTGCTCCGTCACCTCAGCCTGTTGGGCCTTCGGGTCAACCGAGAGAAGAGCAAACTCTGTCCCACACAGAGGATCTCTTATCTCGGTATGGAGCTGGATTCGGTCAACCGGACAGCGCGCCTCACAGAGGAGCGAGTCCGGTCAGTGTTGAACTGCTTGAATACGTTCAAAGGCAGGACAGCGGTCCCACTGAAATATTTTCAGAGGCTCCTGGGGCATATGGCGTCTGCAGCCGCGGTAACGCCGCTCGGATTGCTTCATATGAGACCGCTTCAACGCTGGCTTCACGACCGAGTCCCGAGATGGGCGTGGCAGAGCGGCAAGTACCGGGTCTCAGTTACTCCTTACTGTCGCCAAACCTTCAACCCCTGGGCGGACCCTTTGTTTCTACGGGCGGGAGTGCCCTTAGAACAGGTGTCCAGGCATGCTGTGGTCTTCACGGATGCCTCATCCACGGGCTGGGGGGCCACGTACAACGGGCACACAGTTTCGGGTCTGTGGACGGGGCCCCAACTGTGTTGGCACATCAATTGCCTAGAGTTATTGGCAGTACGTCTCGCCCTGGGCCGCCTCAAAAAGCCGCTACAGGGCAAGCACGTACTGGTCCGTACGGACAGCACTGCGGCCGTTGCGTACATCAACCGTCAGGGTGGTCTACGCTCCCGTTGCATGCTCCAACTCGCCCGCCATCTCCTCCTGTGGAGTCAGAAGCGTCTGAGGTCGCTTCGGGCCATTCACATCCCAGGTGCGCTGAACCAGACAGCCGACAAGCTCTCTCGTCAGCCGACACCTCCGGGAGAGTGGCGACTCCACCCCCGGAGTGTCCAGCTGATATGGGACCTCTTCGGAGCCGCGCAGGTAGACCTGTTTGCCTCTCCGGACTCGACCCATTGCCAGTTGTACTATTCCCTGACCGGGGGCACCCTCGGCACGGATGCACTGGCGCACAGCTGGCCCCGGGACCTACGCAAATATGCGTTTCCCCCAGTGAGCCTTCTTGCACAGACACTGTGCAAGGTCAGGGAGGACGAGGAGCAGGTCTTGTTAGTTGCGCCCTACTGGCCCAACCGGACCTGGTTCTCCGAACTCACACTCCTCGCGACAGCCCCTCCCTGGCCGATCCCCCTGAGGAAGGACCTGCTCTCTCAGGGGCGGGGCACTCTATGGCACCCGCGTCCAGACCTCTGGAAACTCCATGTCTGGTCCCTGGACGGGACGCGGAGGTTCTAGGTGGCCTACCACAAGCTGTGGTAGACACCATCACTTCTGCTAGAGCCCCCTCTACGAGGCGCCTCTACACGTTGAAGTGGAACCTGTTCGTTGAGTGGTGCTCTTCCCGCCGGGAAGACCCCCGAAGGTGTTCGGTTAATGTCGTGCTTTCTTTCCTGCAGGATGGGCTGGAGCGAAGGCTGTCTCCCTCCACCCTCAAAGTGTACGTCGCCGCAATAGCGGCGTATCACGATGCAGTGGAAGGTAAGTCCTTAGGAAAGCACGACTTAATCGTCAGGTTCCTCAGAGGTGCGAGGAGACTGAATCCTCCTCGTCCAACCTCGATACCCTCTTGGGACCTAGCCCTGGTGCTCAGAGCACTTCAGGGCCCGCCCTTTGAGCCTTTGCAGTCTGCAGAGTTAAACATCCTGTCCATGAAGACAGCGCTCCTGACTGCATTGGCCTCAATCAAGAGGGTGGGGGACCTGCATGCACTTTCGGTCAACGAATCGTGCCTAGAATTCGGGCCGGCCAACTCTCACGTTGTCCTGAGACCCCGGCCTGGATATGTGCCCAAGGTTCCTACCACTCCCTTCCGGGATCAGGTGGTGAACCTGCAAGCGCTGCCCTCGGAGGAGGCAGACCCAGCCCTAGCTTTGCTCTGTCCCGTCCGCGTCCTCCGTGCCTACGTGGACCGAACTCAAAGCTTTAGAACCTCAGAACAGCTCTTCGTCTGTTACGGAGGCCAGCAGAAGGGAAAGGCTGTCTCCAAGCAGAGGTTAGCCCACTGGATAGTGGATGCTATCGTCTTGGCTTACCAGTGCCAAGACGTGCCTTGCCCGTTCAGGGTGCGAGCGCACTCCACAAGGAGTGTAGCTTCCTCCTGGGCGCTGGCTCAAGGCGCCTCGCTGACAGATATATGTAGAGCTGCGGGCTGGGCGACACCTAACACGTTCGCTAGATTCTATAGCCTCCGTGTAGAGCCGGTATCTTCCCGCATCCTCGCCCCCAGTGGCCAGTAGCGCTAAGTGCCCGTTCTAGTGTCGGCTTGCAACGCCACTCCCGCCCTCTGGGCCGGATACGTGCGTCTATTATCTCCAGTTGTGTTCCCCGGAAACGGCTAACCCTGTCGAGCTCCTCCGTCACCCCTTCGGTGTCAGACGTTGCGGCCGTCTGACGCCAGGCCTGCACCCGTATGCTTGTGGAACGTGTGTGTAGGCTGGGTGCCATATGTAGCGGTTCCCTAACGGCAACCCCATATGTGTATTCTCCACGGTACCAGCTACCCTATTTGGCTAGCCCCGTGTCTTTCCCTTGACAGAGCCCGCTCTGTCGTCTCTGTTGGTGTTCTTTCCCCCCTGGGACCAGGTTGGATCCACCCCAGAGACTGCCATATGTAGTACTACCCTGATAGGTTAGTCCTTATGTGTATTTCGCCACCTCTCCTTCCTCTGAAGGACGTGGCTCCGCAGCGGGCCATCTCCACGAGACGGGCACGCTTTCCCAGCGTTATCCAATAGTCACACTGAGTGGGTCTTGCAGGAACAGCAGTGACTGACCTTCCCTGCCGGGAGCCCTGACTCCCACTCCAACATAGGTGTGGTCCAGTGAGCTCAGGCAGGGCGCTGGAAGGGCCAGCATCCCTGGCGTGTTGGTAGGGATCCCAATTCGTCGGTCAGTTCCGACGTACGTCGAACGTGACCGACTGAAAGGGAACGTCTCGGTTACGTATGTAACCCTCGTTCCCTGAAGGAGGGAACGGAGACGTACGTCCCGTCGCCAGGTGCTGTGCTTCAGCTGAAGGCCGAGTCACTCGTCTCGGCTCCTCAGTTGAAAAGCGATATGCGGTGCTTCCACTTCCGTATTTATACCCGCGATGCGGGGCGGGTCGTGGAATGCGTCAACCGCATGCCAATCCTCATTGGCTCGTTTTTTAACACTCGAAGTAGATTGGTCTCCGAAAATAGATCCCAATTCGTCGGTCAGTTCCGACGTACGTCTCCGTTCCCTCCTTCAGGGAACGAGGGTTACATACGTAACCGAGACGTTCTTTGTTAACAATATGGCACAACTGTTTTTCAATATCTTGATGTCACATCGTCTCAGATCCATTTACACCTATGCGTAAAACCCCATACCCCAAGATAAGATAACATGCCATGCTGCTGTCTTTTAAAAAAAAATGTGTTTGTGTGTGTGTATGTATGTATATACTGTATATATATATATATATATATATATATACACACCGATCAGGTATAACATTATGACCTAATGACCTAATATTGTGTTGCTTTGCTGCCAAAACAGCCCCAAGGGATGGACTCCACTAGACCCCTGAAGGTGTGCTGTGGTATCTGGCACCAAGATGTTAGCAGCAGATCCTTTAAGTCCTGTAAGTTGCGAGGTGGGGCCTTGTTGTTGTGCTCCTAAAACCATTCCTGAACCATTTTTGCTTTGTGGCAGGGCGCATTATCCTGCTGAAAGAGGCCATAGCCACCAGGGAATACCGTTTCCATGAAAGGTAGGTGGTACGTGTCAAAATAACATCCACATGGATGGCAGGACCCAAGGTTTCCCAGCAGAACATTGCCCAAAGCATCACACTGCCTCCGCTGGCTTGCCTTCTTCCCATAGTGCATCCTGGTGCCATGTGTTCCCCAGGTAAGCGTACCCAGCCATCCACGCAATGTAAAAGAAAACGTGATTCAACAGACCAGGCCACCTTCTTCCATTGCTCCGTGGTCCAGTTCTGATGCTCAAGTGCCCACTGTTGCAGCTTTCGGCGGTAGACAGAGATCAGCATGGGCACCCTGACTGGTCTGCAGCTATGCAGCCCCATACGCAACAAACTGCGATGCATTGTGTATTCTGACACCTTTCTATCAGAACCAGCATTAACTTCTTGAGCAATTTGAGCTACAGTAGCTCTTCTGTTTGATCGGACCACACAGGCCAGCCTTCACTCCCCACATGCATCAATGAGCCTCTGTTCCTTCCTTGGACCACTTTTGATAGATACTGACCACTGCAGACCGGGAACACCCCACAAGAACTACAGTTTTGGAGTTTCAGTCGTCTAGCCATCACAATTTGGCCCTTGTCAAACTCGCTCAAATCCTTATGCTTGCCCATTTTTCCTACTTCTAACACATCAACTTTGAGGACAAAATGTTCACTTGCTGCCTAATATATCCCACCCACTAATAGGTGCCGTAATGAAGAGATAATCAATGTTATTCACTTCACCTGTCAGTGGTCATAATGTTATGCCTGATCGGTGTATATATAGTGGTGGCCAAAATTATTAGAACACTTGGCATATTTAAGAGGTTTCAGTTGTTTTTGTTGAACTGGCCATTACAATACCCATAAAACGAATATCTACAAAGTCATCATTATGCTCTATAAACCATAGAATGAATAGAGCCATCATAAGGAGATTTAGGTCATTTTCCTTAGAAAAAAACAAGTTAGGTCTATTTCAGTCAATGTCATACAATCATGTTCCTTCACAGAAGAAGCCAAATTACTTGTGTAATCATTGTCAGGTGTGATCGTGGTTAAATTGATGGTGATGCAAGAGTCTTAGGACACATCTGTGTGATTATTTTGAATGTACAAGGCCTATCCTGCTCATTAAATGATTGGTAACATCAGGGTTTTGTCACTGAGGCCACACCACCAATTGGTATAAATTCAAAGCCTCTAGAAGTAGTCTTGAAGCACATGTTGCTCTTTTAACATGGCTAAGGCGAACAAGGAGCTAACGACTGAGCAACGGGTTCGAATAAAGGCCATTTTTGATGCTGGCTGATAGCCAAGCATGTGAGATGCAGTCCAAGCACTGTAGAGTTCACTTTAGACCGCCATCATGCCCCCAATTCACACCAGAACCAAAAGGGGAGTGGTAGGAAAAAGAAACTTTCAGACAGACAAGTGAAGCATCTCAAAATTCTCAGTCTTAAGGACCGAAGAAAGATCTCACGAGAACTGTGACGAGCTCAACACCAGTGGCGGTTTTCACAAAAACCTAGAGTCCTTCTGGCCATACAACAACGACATTCCCAAATAATCACATTATATCTAAATAAAATGTGGACAAAAATCCACTAAAAGAACTTAACAACAGACTTAACAACAATACAAAATCAATGCAAATACTGAAACAGCCCTATAAGCCTTCACTGTGTCCTAACCTCGTGAGAAAAATTATCTTTTGCATGTTAATCAGTTTTTTGTATTAACCAGCCGCAACGGCGATTCACAACGATTCTATTTTATAAACAGTTTTTATTTCTGCAGCGTTGCGGCTGGAACAGCATACAAAGTATGACAAGTGCAGATTATGTGCTTTATTTAATGTAAAAAGAATTTAAAGTGAGTTTGAATATGATTTTTGTGACATTTTATAGACATAGCCTTACTGAAAGCAACAATGGATAATTCACCTCAGATCTTGAAAATAAATGAAACGAAACAACTATGTTCAAACTGTCAACTCAACGTGAACAAACGAGTGTATTCTATGATAAAAAAAAAATTTGTTTCAGTCACGCAGTATGTATATTTAATCATGCTAAAATGGTGTAAGATTTAGGAATTCGATATTGTACTTATTCATTTCGTTGCGAATGCAGTCAGTGCGCTTGCAGAGAGAGTCCATCCACATGCTCTTCTGATTGGCTGTGATTTTTGATTGATTGAGCTTGAGCTGAGTCTGGTTTGCCGCTGAAAACCTTGTCACATCGCGCCTGGTTAGGACACGGTGTTAGGCTCAGGCTGTTTAAATTTGCTTTTCAAATCTGCAACATAACTAATGAGCGGCATCATGAGCTGTTTATTTCCCCTGCTTGTCTGAATGCCAGGGTATGACAACTGCCATACGTAAACGCCGCCCCTGCTCAACACCACAATGACTAATGGTGCAACAGTGTCTTCAAGAACTGTGTGTCGGAAACTGGGAGAAGAAGGACTTAAAGGAACACTCCACTATTTTTGAAAATAGGCTCATTTTCCAACTCCCCTAGAGTTAAACAGTTGAGTTTTACCGTTTTCGAATCCATTCAGCCGATCTCCGGATCTGATGGTAGCACTTTTAGTATAGCTTAGCATAGATCATTGAATCTGATTAGACCGTTAGCATCTCGCTCAAAAAAATGACCAAAGTGTTTTGATATTTTTCCTATTTAAAACTTGACTCTTCTGTAGTTACATTGTGTACTAAGGCCGACGGAAAATGAAAAGTTGCGATTTTCTAGGCCGATATGGCTAGGAACTATACTCTCATTCCTGCATAATAATCAAGGAACTTTGCTGCCGTACCATGGGTGCAGCAGACGCAGCGCCTGAAAATAGGCTAACTTCCATCAGCATAACCAACGTGACAACCTGCTTACACAGGGATCGTGCCTTGTAACCATTGCAACATTTCTGAGAGACGATTCAGAAGATTCAGAACAACTTTGGTGCAGATCCTGAACCGTATCTATTTGAATCGCAATACACTGAAGATTAGGTTGTCACATTGGTTATGTTGACGGAAATTATCTTCAGGCGCTGCATAATATCATTGCGCCTGCTGCACCCATGGTACGGCAGCAAAGTTCCTTGATTATTACGCAGGAATGAGAGTATAGTTCCTAGCCATATCGGCCTAGAAAATCGCAACTTTTCATTTTCCGTCGGTCTTAGTACTACGTAACTACAGAAGAGTCAAGTTTTAAATAGGAAAAATATCAAAACTCTTTGGCAATTTTTTTGAGCGAGATGCTAACGGTCTAATCAGATTCAATGATCTATGCTAAGCTATGCTAAAAGTGCTACCGCCAGACCCGGAGATCGGCTGAATGGATTCGAAAATGGTAAAACTCAACTGTTTAACTCTAGGGGAGTTGGAAAATTAGCCTATTTTCAAAAATAGTGGCGTGTTCCTTTAATAGCAGCAAAAAAAAAAAACATTACTGAAAGAGAAGAACAGAGTGAAACACCTGAAATTTGCTAAAGAACATAAGAAATGGACAAAGGAAGATTGGTATAAAGTGTTGTGGACTGATGAGTCTAAGTTTGAACAGTTTGGCAACAAGCAAAGAGTGTATGTTTGACGGAGGGAGAGATAGAAAAATGAGTGTTTCTTGCTAACAGATAAACACAGAAGGGGTAGTATTATGGTGTGGGGTGCCATTTCAGCCTCAGGAACAGGTGACTTAGTAAAAATTGATGGCATCATGGATAAGAAAGTATATCACAACATTCTGGTGAGGCACGGAGTATCATCTGGGAGCCGTCTTATTGGGCCTGGATTTATTTTTCGAGAGGACAATGACCCTAAACATTCTTCTAACTATTGCCGGAAATACCTTCGACGGAAGGAATCTGCTGGAACATTGAAAATGATGGACTGGCCCCCTCAAAGTCCGGACGTCAACCCCATAGGGAAAATTTGGAGCGAGTTGGAAAACAGATCTATTGTACATTCAAAGGAAAGCCTTTGGCTTGAGTTGCAGAAGGCATGGGATAACATTAGTGTTGAAGTTCTCAGGAAATATATTGACACTATGCCATACTTCATGCCTCCCTGAGATTGTCTTGCTTCGGCTAAGTTGAAGCTAATGCCGGTTGTTTCTGGGGATGCTTTATTTTTTCCTGGTCGTGACGTTACCCGCCCATGACGTTCACTCCTGAGCTAGTTGACACACGTGCTTCAGACGCAATCACGCAGGGGCGTTCCCAAAGCTTCATTGACGCAGCATCTCATTCCTACTCAGGGAACTATGATTACAGATGTAACCTGAGACATTTTCCGCTGATTGGGCAGATTCAGGCATACATGTTTTTTCTATAAATCTGAAAACATTTGTGCACACTCATAATCTGCCCTCTGTGGGTATGCACACTTTTAGGATGAAATCTACGCAAAGTTATCCATGAGGCCCCTGGACATTACCTCTGTCAGAGATCTTCTTGAGCTCCTCTTTGCAGAAATCCTCCAGTTTGTCTTTCAGCTGATGGACAGATTCTCTCACGCCATCAAAAGAGGAGAGAGAACTGAAGGGATTGTCATTTACGTCTGTAGATTCAGGAGGAGCTGAGAGAGACTGGAAACTCTACAGAAAACAGAAATCAAAGCTCATCACCTCCACACTTCAGCCAATAACCTGCACTACTGTCAGATTTGAGCGGCTCTCCTCAACCCAGCACTTCTCATTATATCATGTTAGAGCTACAAATTCTTGCATTTGCCATTTACACTATATGTGAACTTTCTAGCTGGAGGGGGCGCCAATGAGCACCCCAATGCTCCTGTTACCATGGTAACAATGACACTGCATTTAAGCAAAAATTCACCTCAATCTAAGAACATTTAAGCAGCTGAATATTAGCATAAGAAAGATATAATTTTTAAAATGTTATTAGAAAGACTGCAATCATAAATCCAAATATTTAGTGTATATTGAAATTATATATTTAAAAAATGAATGACAACAACAACAAAATAATATAAATGTTGCGTTGGGTACAAAAAAAAAAAAAAACCTTTTTCCAGAAACCATGAAAGTGATCCATTCACATGTAGAAATAAAATCTAAATAGGGCTGCAGCTATCGATTATTTTAGTAATCGAGTATTCTACCTATTATTCCATCAATTAATCGAGTAATCGGATAAGAAGTACTTTTTCTTTATTAAAGAGCAATACGAAATATACAAGAGAAAATAAGACATGTATCTTAAAATGAACAACTAATTTGTTTCCTTGTTAGAAAAATTTTAAGTTTTATTTCTGAAATTGCATAATTTAATATCTGTGAAAACTAAACCAATTTAGTGCATTCAATTGCCATATAATATTCAAAATGCAAATACAAATATATAAATAAAAAAATCATAAATAAAAATATAAAAATCAATTTTTAAATTACTTTAAAAAGGTAAACATAGTACAACCTAAAACTAAACCTACAACCTATAAATCAAAATAATAGTAATATAAATAATAATAATGCCTAAACATTGCATTTATGTTGTGTAACTTAACTTTCAAGTTTCAGCTTCAGCTCAGGCATGACATAAGCCTTTACTGTCTTCTGAAGGCTTTGTGGCTTTTGTAAGAAGCAAAAAATATTGGACAGGAAGGTAACTTGGAATAAAAACAAGAGTAGAGATGGGCATACTAGAGATGCGCGGATCAGCTCTAACGTCACCGAATCCGCTGTTAAAAACAAACCATCCACCCGCACATGATTTTCTCTGATTTAGATATCCACACCCGATCGTCACATTACAATTATTCAAATTCTCAGTGTTAAGTGCAATGCTATCGTAACATATTAGCTACACTGAAGTAGGTTGCTTTAAAAAAAATCTTCTTTGGCGAAATTACATTTATTAAATAACCAGAGTCGACAACCTATACAGCACACGGAGGAGTAATTGCTGGAACGTGAGCAAAAGCGAGAGATGTGTTTGTATTTAATTCAGATAAAGTACATCGCACATACAGATCTACATTTTGAGCTAATCATTCATCATAGTAACACAGCTTTTTTTATTAAGTTAGGAGCTATAAATATGATTAAAGTGTGAGATTTAAATTACGCAAATTAATGAAAGCAGGCAGCTCTGAAAGCACGAGCGCTGCGCATCACGCGCACACAACAGTTACAGCTTGTTCTGCTATTTGTTGTGCTTAGCTTTGAGAACATTTTAATGGTGTATTTTGGTGATATCAAGTATATAAAGTCCCATTAAACAATTCACATACACATCACAATGACGGTGATGCATGTGCAAACTCCATTCATGCTGTTCATGTGTTTTCAGTTGCTCGTATGTCTTCAGCTGACGTGCGAACTGCCGCAAATGAAACTTAAATGTTCAGCGTCACATCCTGAAGCTCAACACACAGTTGTTTTCATTCAAAAATAGCGATGCCACTCTCTCTCTCGCACTGCGGTCTTTGATCTTGAAATGAGTTGAAAACTAAAGTTAAAGAATGACACACATTCATTGCGTTTTACCGTGAAATGAGAGTTCCGCGTCTTTAATAAAATCAACACATTAATGATTTATCTCTCATCCACCCGCAATTTTTGGAATGTTACTTTTTATTACTTTACCCACCTGACCCGCGGATATAACCGCAATCCGCGCATACTCCGAGTCCTTAAACAAAAAATGTCTTTCTGCAACATGACCGTGTGTAGTTAAATGGACTAAACGAAGCTGTGGGAAGTGGTGGGAAGACCCTTGAGCAAAAAAGTCCATGGAGAGACTGGTGGAGGAAGAGTCCACAGTGGCACTGGCGGTGGAGGAGATGACCATGGAGAGGAAGAGCCCCCGGTGGAGCCGACGGATGGAGGTGCCAGTGTGGAGCCTCTGCGTTGGGTCCAGGCCAAACCAGGGGACAGACTGACCAAGGTGGAGCTGGGGTAGATGGAGACGGAGTGCGGAGATCCAGGAAAAACACCACTAATCTGGAGGGCCAAGGCAGAGCCACAGGCTCAAGGGACTGAGGTGAGAGGAGCCGAGGCACTGGATGGATTCTACAATGATAACGGTGCTTTGGATGGCCTCCATGGTTGGGACCAGGGCCTGAAATTAACGCTTAGCTCCAAATGAGAGTAAAAATCGTTGTTGGCAAGCATATGCAATTGTTTCAATCTCCAGTTGGCTGGTAGCATTTCTATGAATTCTAACAATGCAATATGTGAGAACATGTACGTGAACAAACGTGAACGACACTCGGGACAGTTGACGGGCCAGTGCTGCATTATCACGAAAGTTTGCCCATTTAAAAATTCAAGCACAAGAAGACGCAAAAGTGAACTCAATTAATTACTCACACGCTGTGTGGAAAGTTTAGTGTGCGCACATATCCGAAGTGTACGCCCTGAAAGCCACATCTCAGACAGCGCACGAATACTGAAATGAGCTCTGTTTCACATCTGTTGGGCATATTCACGTGAAATTATGTAAAAAAAAAATGCCAGTCTCTTCGAGTATCCTAGTAAACACAGTCGGATTTGGCTCGAGTGAGCATAAACAGTCGAGAAAGACAACACATTTGTATAAGTATCAGTATATTGGATCCGTGCATTAGGTCTTAAAGTGACAGCAGCCTAATGTTTTTACTGCTGTCTGGGTTATTAATGTTAATCAAATAAAAAGGACAAAGAAAAAAATCACTCTCTGCTCTTACTTGTGTAACATATGTAACCAAGACGTTCCCTTTCAGTGGGCGGAACGTCGGAACGCATGGACGAATTGGGATCCCTAATAAAGTGCCACTATTGCTGCCCCTTCCAGCACCCTGCGTAAGCCTCCTGATCCCCCTGCACCTCCTGGGGCAAAAGATAGGACAGGGTTTACGCTGAGAAAGTCGATCACTGCTGTTCCACAGTTGACAGAATTTTGAGCTCAGTTGACTGCAGCAGTTTGAAAGAGACTGTCTGCGTCCGGAGAGGCATACAGGTCTATCTGTGTCAGTCTGAAGTGTCTCCAGATCAGCTGGCCCGCCTGGGGATGGAGTCCACTCTCCCGAAAGCACAGGCTGTCATGAGAGCTTGTCGGCTGTATGATTGAGCACGCCCAGTATATGAATGGCACAAAGCGACCTCAGATGCTTCTGACTCCATAGAAGGAGATGGCGAGCGAGTTGCAACATGCAACGGGAGCATAGACCACCTTTATGGTTGATGTATGCAATGGCCGCAGTGCTGTCCATCCAGACCAGTACATGCTTGCCTAGTAGTGGCAATTTGAAGTGGCCCAGCGCAAGTGGTACTGCAAACAACTCGAGGCAATTGATGTGCCAATGAAGTTAGGGTCCCGTCCAAACACCCGAAGCTGCATGCCTGTTGTACGTGGCACCCCTACCGGTGGTGGAGGCATCCATATGGACGAATTGGATCAAGAATCAAGAACGAGTCTATGTCTTTAATATGAAATATGAGCCTGTTATGTATGCACTGTGGGAAAAAAACTCTTGTACACTGGAGAAAAACATATGGATGGTCATATACATTTATTTAGAGAAGTATTATTTTTCCTATTTTTTACCCAAAATAGGATGGAGTGAGCACTGCTGGGCACTAAACACACTCATGTTTCATTCATACTGGAGGCCAGAGGGCGCCCTCGAGCAGAAAAAGCCACATTTGCCTCAGAGAGAAGTAATATAATGACGTTTTCAGGAAATCCCTAATGTGAAGCTAGCTGTGTAGCTGAGCTGAATAAAAAGAAAATAGAAACGCTTTGACTGATTAAACATGAAGATAATAAACACATGACTGCATCGAGATATTGTGTATTTGAGTTCTTCAAGCCTTCTCTCGTATTGTCATAATAATAAAGTATAATATAACGCAGTGCTAATTGACATAGACTTCATCACTGTATAAAATACTATAAAATAATTCATTGTATGCCTCATTCTGTGATAAGCCACATCAGCTCACTAAAAGGAAATATCAAACACTAGACTGACGATATGAAGTGAGATAAAACATGTTATTAAACGTTTGTTTTTTCAAACGCATGTTATAAGTGACTCAAACTCGCAGTGCTTTCAGACAGAGCAAAGTTTACTACTGATCACAGAGCCGCTCTTCACTGACACGCTGGGCATATATTTATTTAATTAAAATCGCAGCCTTTACGTTTTCATAATCGCACATAAGCCAAATTGCGATTGCGGTTCGATTTCGATTAATTGTGCAGCCCTATGACAGGGACAGCCCGAAGGGGAGGACTTTGTACTGGTATGCCCGCCCCTCGAACGCAAAGCACAGCCTGTAAGACAGGAGCATCACTGGCCAGCACGGAGGTGAACTGTATGCCCCTGAAGACGGGACAACGGGCGATACAACGCACTAAGGATTGATGAGCTGCTGGGTTCATGAATATTAATCACATTGTATGCGTTCACTTGAACTGATTTGCTGAAATCAAAACCGTGAAGGTAATAGATGAGTGCCAGCCAATGAGATTGCCGTTTGCACATTAGTCCCGCCCACTACCCCATATCTTCTGCTTGTTCTTAAAAGCTGAATAATTCCAAATGAACTAGGTTGTTTTGACAGGAAAATACAACAAAGAATATGGTTTACATGTAGCGCGTCAATTCTGCGTGGTATTTAAGACTCTCTCTCTTAGCGCGTGTGTGTGTGAGAAACAGCGCTCTCAGCAAAGCGGCGGTGAGTTGTGCGCCTTCACACTAGAGTTTACGTCAAATACAGGCACACTGCGCATCCGTTGAGCTGAACTGAAATAGACAGATCGCTTGACGGAGAGCGAAACTCTGTTTCTCTGAGTGTTCAGCGAGTGAAAATATATTTATGCTAAACTTATTCTTAGCCTCTAACACACACACTGGCGGGTAAAATCTAAGCATTTATTAGCCAATGGCTAATGATAGATATTATTTAGTTGCCCAGAGTTAAGATTTACTATGCGAGTGATTTTGCGAGTGATTGCGAGGGTTGATTGGTGACCATAAGTCTGAGTGGACCATCCATGACATGCGGAGTCCCTTTAAGGCTCAATTCTTGCGCCACTCCTATTCAACCTGTACATGTTCCCACTGAGCTAAATAATAATAACCAAATTGCTTACCACAGCTATGCAGATGACAGCCAGATCTACTTAGCACTATCGCCTAACGACTACAGCCCCATTGACTCTCTGTGCAAATGCATTGATGAAATTAACAATTGGATGTGCCAAAACTTTCTTCAATAAAACAAAGACAAAACTGAAGTCATTATATTTGGAAATAAAGATGAAATGCTCAAGGTGAACACATACCTTGACGCTAGGGGTCTAAAAACAAAGAAATCAAGTCAGGAATCTTGGTGTGATTTTAGAGTCGGACCTTAGTTTCAATAGTCATGTAAAAGCAATAACTAAATCAGCATACTATCATCTCAAAAATATTGCAAGAATTAGATGTTTTGTTTTCAGGCAAGACCTAGAGAAACTTGTTCATGCTTTCATCACCAGCAAGGTGGACTATTGTAATGGACTCCTCACCGGCCTTCCTAACAAGACCATTAGACAGCTGCAGCTCATACAGAACGCTGCTGCCAGGATTCTGATCAGAACCAGAAAATATGAACATATCACACCAGTCCTCAGGTCCCTGCACTGGCTTCCAGTTACATTTAGAATTGATATTAAAGAACTGTTACTTGTTAATAAATCCCTCAATGGCCTACGATCTCAATACATCTCAGATATGCTGACTGAATATAAATCTTAACAGATCACTCAGATCATCAGGATCAAGTCACTTAGAAATACCAAGAGTTCCCTCAAAGCAAGGAGAGTCTGTTTTTAGCTATTATGCCAGCCGCAGCTGGAACCAGCTTCATGAAGAGATCAGATGTGCTCCAACAGTAGCCACATTCAAATTCAGACTCAAAACACTTCTGTTTAGCTGTGCATTTACTGAATGACGGAGAGATCCATATAGCCCTGGTGGTTAGTCCAGGAAGATTTGTCTGCAAGGGCACTGTTTAAATGCACAGTTACCTGATTAATATTTTTAAAGGTAGTCCTGGAGTTAGTCCAGGAAGATTTGTCTGCAAGCTTACTGTTCAAACACATAGTTACCTGACAAATATTTTTCAACAGAAATCCCTCCGGCGCGAGGAAGATCCTTTTAGATCTGCTCTGAAGGATAGATCCGTATAGCCCTGGTGGTTAGTCCAGGAAGATTTGTCTGCAAGGGTACTGTTTAAACGCAGTTACCTGACAACCTGACTCTCCATTTTCTTCCACTCCAGATGACTCAGGTTATTAATATATGAATATTTTAATTCCATTTCTGTGTAAAGCACTTTGAATTGCCATTGTGTATGAAATGTGCTAAATAAATAAACTTGCCTTGCCTTGCGCAGGGTGGAAGCAGCCTGTCCAGCGGCTCTATAAGCATTGCCCGTGAGAACGGACAAGAACTTGCAGGCCTTGGATGGGAGACGTGAGTTACCCCTCCAGGCAGCGGCGCTCTTTGGACAGAATTGCATCGCAACCGAGCGTTCCACCGTGGGGATCCCCACGTGCCCCTTATGCCGAGTTCAGACTGCACAATTATCAAACTGGTTGGATCACTGCTCTTTTCACACCGCATGACTATCTGGGGTAACATTCAGTTGCTGCTGTGTTCACACTGCACGATGGATCGGTGATAAGGGGGTTTCACACTGCATGACTGTACAAGAGGAAGAATCTGTCACATCCACAAACTACGTCTCACAACTAAACACACGCGAGAAGTGCCAAGGAACAACGCGAGATCATGTGTGCGTCAGACCGCGCAAGACTGGAATTGTTATTAAAAATATATATCCATCAAAATACTGATATTCTGGTCTATAACTCCTCCCCGAACTTCCCGCTGCCCTGATCTTGCTCTCTCATTGGCTGTAGGTCATCGCCGGTGTCATTTTCAGTCAGAACACATTTCACACAGCAAGATTTTGATTAGCCGACAGGTCCAGATATTTAGCATGCCAAATATCTCACAGGCGTCGGCGACTCGTCTGCAATCCTCTCAGATCGTGTCTTTGATAATTCACACTGCGTGATTGTCCCTCGCGTGAACGAGCATCGATTTGCCTATGATTTCGGCCATTTGTCTGCGATTTCGCAAAACCTGCCTAAAATTGGGCAGTGTGAACTCGGCATTAGCCGCCCCACCATCGCGGGTAGTGAGGGGGGAGGAGGCACCAGACTGGTTTTGGGCAGAAAAAGGTGCCATCCATGATCTAGTAACCTCCTCATCCATTTCTGGGAAGAATGGCACTGGGGCGGGGCGCTGAGAATTATCGCGGGCCACCCCGAGATACCAATCATCCAACCTTGCGGGTTCGGGACACGGTGGGGGACTCCACTCAAGCCCAACTCTCTTGATGACCCAGGAAAGTATAGCCATCAGCTCCGGGTCAGGCTCGTGCAACACTACTCGCAGCCGAGTCTTCATGGCCATCCTCTTGCAGTGGATACATGACTCATCCATGAAAGCCACTTAAGCATGCTTGACGCCCAGGCATGTGAGGCAACGATGCAGGGCAATGCAGCCAGGGTAACAACTGCATTCAGAAACACACGGGAGGAATGACATCTTTAAAAACAAGTCATCTGGGTAGAGCACCATGTGATCTAGATGGAGAAACTCATGGGTGTGATCCTCAAGGGAACAGTCAAACAATTATGAAAATGCAAATCAATTTTATCATGTTGGAAGATCACCTGAAGCAACTTTGGTGAACATTACTCAAAATTGGTACCATCAAGTTAATTGATTTCACCATGATGTAAGAAACCAGAAGGGAACATTTGGTTAAAAAAAATGGTTTAAATGTTCTGGAAATTTTGAACTGTTTGTTGCACTAGTGAGTATATATCCCAGAAGAAAGAGCTCAGAACATGTTTCCTAAGAGATTCCAGAGCTGAAATGCATTTATTAGTGTCATCTATTTTAAAACAAGATGATCAGATAAGAATCTACCTTTTAATTATATAACACAACACACAGAATTCCTGTCAACATTGCAGTCAACTGCTCATTCTGTTCACATACAGTGGGGAGAACAAGTATTTGATACACTGCCAATTTTGCAGGTTTTCCTACTTACAAAGCATGTAGAGGTCTGTAATTTTTATCATAGGTACTCTTCAACTGTGAGTGACGGAATCTAAAACAAAAATCCAGAAAATCACATTGTATGATTTTTAAATAATTAATTTGTATTTTATTGCATGACATAAGAATTTGATCACCTACCAACCAGTAAGAATTCCGGCTCTCACAAACCTGTTAGTTTTTCTTTAAGAAGCCCTCCTGTTCTCCACTCATTACCTGTATTAACTGCACCTGTTTGAACTTGTTACCTGTATAAAAGACACCTGTCCACACACTCAATCAAACAGACTCCAACCTCTCCACAATGGCCAAGACCAGAGAGCTGTGTAAGGACATCAGGGATAAAATTGTAGACCTGCACAAGGCTGGGATGGGCTACAGGACAATAGGCAAGCAGCTTGGTGAGAAGGCAATAACTGTTGGCGCAATTATAGAAAATGGAAGAAGTTCAAGATGGCGGTCAATCTCCCTCGGTCTGGGGCACCATGCAAGATCTCACCTCGTGGGGCATCAATGATCATGAGGAAGGTGAGGGATCAGCCCAGAACTACACGGCAGGACCTGGTCAATGACCTGAAGAGAGCTGGGACCACAGTCTCAAAGAAAACCATTAGTATCACACTACGCCGTCATGGATTAAAATCCTGCAGCGCACGCAAGGTCCCCCTGCTCAAGCCAGCGCATGTCCAGGCCGGTCTGAAGTTTGCCAATGACCATCTGGATGATCCAGAGGAGGAATGGGAGATGGTCATGTGGTCTGATGAGACAAAAATAGAGCTTTTTGGTCTAAACTCCGCTCGCCGTGTTTGGAGGAAGAAGAAGGATTAGTACAACCCCAAGAATACCATCACAACCGTGAAGCATGGAGGTGGAAACATCATTCTTTGGGGATGCTTTTCTGCAAAGGGGACAGGACGACTGCACCGTATTGAGGGGAGGATGGATGGGGCCATGTATCGCGAGATCTTGGCCAACAACCTCCTTCCCTCAGTAAGAGCATTGAAGATGGGTCGTGGCTGGGTCTTCCAGCATGACAACGACCCAAAACACACAGCCAGAGAAACTAAGGAGTGGTTCCATAAGAAGCATCTCAAGGTCCTGGAGTGGCCTAGCCAGTCTCCAGACCTGAACCCAATAGAAAATCTTTGGAGGGAGCTGAAAGTCTGTATTGCCCAGCGACAGCCCCGAAACCTGAAGGATCTGGAGAAGGTCTGTATGGAGGAGTGGGCCAAAATCCCTGCTGCAGTGTGTGCAAACCTGGTCAAGAACTACAGGAAACGTATGATATCTGTAATTGCAAACAAAGGTTTCTGTACCAAATATTAAGTTCTGCTTTTCTGATGTATCAAATACTTATGTCATGCAATAAAATGCAAATTAATTACTTAAAAATCATACAATGTGATTTTCTGGATTTTTGTTTTAGATTCCGTCTCTCACAGTTGAAGAGTACCTATGATAAAAATTACAGACTTCTACATGCTTTGTAAGTGGGCAAACCTGCAAAATCGGCAGTGTATCAAATACTTGTTCTCCCCACTGTATGTTTCTCTGTGAGTCTCTTGCTCAAGTCCTTCTAGATCTCTGTTACCTGCAGGAAATGGATGTGATCCTGTGTGTGTGAAAGCTGCTCCAGCTCAGTGTCTCTCCTCCTCAGATCATTGATCTCCTTCTCCAGTCGCTCCTGTTGTCCTTCAGCTCGACTCACTGCATTCTTTTCCTGATCTCTGATCCGCTGTGTGGCCTCAGAGCAGCTTCTCTCAGTGGAGCGGATGAGCTCAGTGAAGATCCTCTCACTGTCTTCCACTGCTGTCTGTGCAGAGCGCTGTTAGGACACACATCACAATCACACAGTGGCTTCAGTGAGTCATGACTGAGACTTCTCAAACTTCTCTTCTTCTCCAGACTCACCTTATGAGACTCCACAGCCTCTCTCAGCTGCTGCAGATCTTTCTCTTTCTGCTGGATTCTCTGATGGAACGACCTCTGTGTCTCCTTCAGCTGCTTCTGGAGCACAAACCAATGACAGAGATTTCACATCATACTACTGTCACAATATCTGTCAGGGTTCTGTCACTTCGGTCTAGTTTATTCTTGGTTTTGTGATAGAGCCCTGACACTTCTGTATTGTCTTGTCTTTGTGTGAGTGTGCAATCTCTTTTCTGTCTGCCTTGTTTCATGTTCAAAGCATGATGTTCGGATTCCGGCACTCATGTCTAGTTTGGTTTCGGTTCTGTGTCGGGATTTGTACATTCATGCTCCGTGTGTTTGTATTCTGTTGTTAGTGCACAGGATGAGCATTCACTCATTCTCGTGCGCTCTGTCTTGTTGTGTGAGTGTGCAGTTTCAAGTTCGCTCTGGCTGTACGCTCTACTGTTTGTGTGTGTTGCTGTGTTCTGTGTAGCATGCGGTTCGTGTTTACATTGGCCGCATGTTTTCATGTTATGTTTTGTCTTGTGCTGCGTAGCACGCAGCTTGTGTTTTTCACTGGCTTCGTGCTTTCATGTTGTCATGTTTTGTGTGAACACATGGCTTATGAGTGTTCTCATTAGCTGCGTGTTCCTGTCTTGTTTTGTTTGAGCACATGGCTTGTGATTGTGTTTATTGTGTTTATTGGCACTGGATTGTGTTTAAGGTGCTGTAGCCCCTATTGTACTTGTCAGTTTTATTATTAATTGTTAGTTTACTTCAATATTATACTTTGAACCGATGAACCACGAGTCCACCATTTTGAATTTTGTCATAAATTGCAATATCTTTTAAACAATTTGACATATCAGCACAAAAATTGGTATGTTTCATCATCAGAATGTCCTGAAATGTATGAACAGATTTGATATTCGCTATGGTTCCTGAGAAATATCTCTCCAAAGTTGACTCTGCCTGTGTTTGTTGTCTAATGCTAGTTAGCTTAGCATGCTAACCAGTTGTCATATTTTCTAATGGGGCTCTTCAGCTATCAGGTTAACCATAAGCTTTTTTAGTATTAAGTTAGCTTAGCATGCTAATCTGGTTAACATGTTAAGTAATTTTTTTGTGTGCTCATTCTCATACTGAAAGCTCTCCTCTGCAGCCAGGTCAATGTGCATCCTCAAGTAGCTCAATGTGTAAAGCCAGAAGCCTGAGCATCTTATCCAAAGATTGTGGGTTCAAATCCAGGGTGGAGCAGTTTTATGAAATTGTGTGTTTTGTATCCTTTATTATCCCGGTCAGCATTGTACTGAGCTTTATTCCTCTTGAATTGGAAATACAATATATTTTTTTATTCATGCTGTGTTCATTTTCATTTAAACTTCTGAACATTCTGAGTTCTCACCTGTACTTCTGAACCAGCTGTTTTTCTGCTCTTCCTGCTCTGTATTGTGCTACATCCCCTAATCATAATCCATTATTGTTATTTAACTGATGCGTACACTAATGTAACTACACTGCAAAAAAATGCTTTTCTTATTTTGTATTTTTTTCTTGTTTCCAGTCTAAATATCTAAAAATTCTTAAATTAAGATGCATTTACTAGATAAGTAAAATGATATAAGATATTTTTTTCTTGTTTTCTGGAAAATAAAATCAAAATGAGTGAGTTTTTGCTTAAAGCAAGCAAAATTATCTGCCAATGGGGTAAGAAAAATAATCTTGTTTCTGTTTGAAATCTTGTTTGTTGTTTCTGTCCGGATACGTTGCTACAATGTAACTTTTTAATGTTGCCAGTTAGTAACTGCGAAGTCATTGCAACATCACGGGTGGACATGCAATATTTTAACCTAATTTATGTCCTCATTTGCCTAAACTAATTTAAATGCTATTTCAACACCTGTGAATGATGAACTCCAACAATAAGCTAAGAATAGTTTCTTTAAAGATACAATTTTATAAAGATTCTTTAACATTAATGACAGGTGATAAATCATTATACTATTAACCTATTACTAAAACATAAATCACTAAAGCAACTTTTTTGATATATAAATGTATTTTAGTAATAGGTTAATAGTATAATGATTTATCAAACAATCATTAATTGTTTAATTTTAACAACAATATGCTATGAGATAAATGAAGAGGCAATATTTGACAATCAGTAAATCATCACTAAACTTTTGCCATGAAAACACTCTGCTTGTATGATAAATGTATTTTTAGACATTCTAACACGTTTTTCCCCCCATACTCTGTTTTCATGGGAAGACATGGGAATCAAATTCCATAATTTTCCAAACTGCATATGACATATGGTAAGATAACAAATAGTACTAGGTGAAACTAATAAACTCTCGTAGTCATGGAAACCGGTCGATGATGACATCGCAGAATGTGAACAGGTAGAGAGATCAATGTCTTGCTCCGTCCGACGTCTAGCTCTCTCAAACACACACACACACACGTTTCGGTTGTGATACATAGTCATTCCACTGAAACCTTCAAGGTACGGCTCTGATTTGAAGGCGTTTCACAATTCCACCAGTGAGTGACTGCTTAAAGTCCTCTTTTTGCAAAATGCTCTCCACAGACGAAAGTGGCAGTGGCTATTGCTGGTCTTCATGGTCGCCGCCATTGTCTAACTATGACGACTTCTGGTTCGCGAACGCAGAAGTGTGAAAAGAGTCCATTAGGGGCATACAACGTTGTACTTACGAAATTACCAAAAAGTATGAATACATTACGTAACTGTTACCTCATGTGTTAGCTGGGATTGTAATTGTTAGTTTGCTTATTTATTTATTTTTTATTTATTTATTATTATTATTCCTCCCCAATGGGAGTCTATGGCAGCCCTATCAACAGAACATGAGAAAATGTAGAGATGGTCATGAATAGTGATTGGACCAAATTTTGGAGTCTCTAGAACCAACTCTATAGCGCCACCACAAGTTCAAAAATTCACTTTTCTAAAGATTATAACTTTTGAACCATTTGTGCTAGAAAAATGAAACATTAGTACATCTGATTCCTCTCATCATGCTGATACCAGTTAACATCGACATTAAGACTCCGCCCATTAATAGTGGCCATTTTGAAAAGTACAGTATTCAGTTTTTTCGCTACTCATCCTTCAAAAATTTGTCCAATTTTGTCCAAAATTGGATCAGATGACATTTGGACCAAGCTGCACAGAAATAACTGTGCATAATAATAATAAATAATAATCAGATTATTTTTATTCATCTTTGTTCAAAATTTACGATGTTGCAGACTTAATGAGTTTGGTTCAGAGGCTGTATCTCAGCCAAACTTGAGCAATCAAAACAAAAATTGGTATATTCATAATTTTGAGCAAAAAAATGCTTAAACCATCAAAATATATAGATTAAATGTTTGCTCTCTGATGACAAATATAATATCTCTGTCATGTAATTTTAGGTAATCCTATAGTGAAAAGCATATAGTTTTTTACTATACGAGTCATTTACTCATCACTATTAACTCATTACTAGTAAATAACAGAATAAGATCAAATAGATTACTTAAAACAGTTTAAAAAAATTCTTTAAAAACTTTTGTTTGCACAATTTTTCTCATTCCCTGTAAGGCTCTGATCTTCAGTAGGTGTCAGAATTAAGGTGTCATTTTTGAGGGAGCTTTTCTTTCACACTTTCTCCCAGAAAACAGGATAGAGGCAGTTGTCTGTAGGATAAAAGATTTAAATAACAAGCATGGCCATTTCCTGGGTTCCCTTGCCAAGACACTTTACAGTTTCCTGAAGACTGGCGAATTATCATCTCTAAGCCTATTGATCTGTTGTACTGATGTGTCAGATTGACCACATTTTGGGGTCTCCCAGACAGACAGGGTGGGAGACAGCTTTGCAATAGGAAGGAAGGAAAAATTTAACTTTGATCACTCAATAATAAACCTGACCATTTGCTGGGGCATCCTTGCCAGAGGTTTTGATGCCTGGCAGTTTCCTGAAGACACAGGAATAAACATCTTACTTTATTGATCTGCCATACTGATGTGTTAGATCGATCACATTTTAGGGTCTCCCAGAAAGACAGGAAGGACATCTGGCTTTAGGAATGAAGGAAGGAAGATTTTAGCTTTGATCATATAATAATGAGCCTTAAGAGGTGTTATATCCATCCTGACTAACTTTTAACTGTTTGATACTTCCAGTAAGATTAACACATTGCAAACCATACACACAACACCCTCCACAGACAGGGAGGGGCCGGCCCCCAGCAAAGCTGGAAACAAACTTCACTTTCAATTTAGCGACTGGACTGCATGCATCACACTTCAACATAGGTAAGTTCTTTTAAAGCTTAAAACCTGACTTCAAAATACTATTTCATCTTATTTCGAATAATCACTATTTTATCATCAATGCTTCTTATTTCTTTAACTCATTTGTATTGTTTCATTCACAGACATTCACGAGTTCACATTTACATAATTAAATACAGTACAAAATATGCGTATTTGGCAAACTGTCCAGGGGAAGGGTTCTGAGCTCTGAATTTTGGCCGGAACCCAGAGTATTTCCCCCCCGGTTGTGGTAAAAATAGATAGAAGTGAGGAGATGGGGTGGGGAAGGGATGCTGATAAACTGTCAATAAACAGAGGTGATTGGTTGAGTTGATTAACTGAATGCTCTCCACTTGTGCTAATTAGGTAAATTATCTGAATCTGCTCCTCCTGAACTTTGTTAAAAAACATAATTTATGGTTGAATGCTGTGCATTCTGAAAACAAATCCCTGACATACACTCACCTAAAGGATTATTAGGAACACCTGTTCAATTTCTCATTAATGCAATTATCTAATCAACCAATCACATGGCAGTTGCTTCAATGCATTTAGGGGCGTGGTCCTGGTCAAGACAATCTCCTGAACTCCAAACTGAATGTCAGAATGGGAAAGAAAGGTGATTTAAGCAATTTTGAGCGTGGCATGGTTGTTGGTGCCAGACGGGCCGGTCTGAGTATTTCACAATCTGCTCAGTTACTGGGATTTTTTACGCACAACCATTTCTAGAGTTTACAAAGAATGGTGTGAAAAGGGAAAAACATCCAGTATGCGGCAGTCCTGTGGGCGAAAATGCCTTGTTGATGCTAGAGGTCAGAGGAGAATGGGCCGACTGATTCAAGCTGATAGAAGAGCAACTTTGACTGAAATAACCACTCGTTACAACCGAGGTATGCACCAAAGCATTTGTGAAGCCACAACACGCACAACCTTGAGGCGGATGGGCTACAACAGCAGAAGACCCCACTCATCTCCACTACAAATAGGAAAAAGAGGCTACAATTTGCACGAGCTCACCAAAATTGGACAGTTGAAGACTGGAAAAATGTTGCCTGGTCTGATGAGTCTCGATTTCTGTTGAGACATTCAGATGGTGGAATCAGAATTTGGCGTAAACAGAATGAGAACATGGATCCATCATGCAGGCTGGTGGTGGTGGTGTAATGGTGTGGGGGATGTTTTCTTGGCACACTTTAGGCCCCTTAGTGCCAATTGGGCATCGTTTAAATGCCACGGCCTACTTGAGCATTGTTTCTGACCATGTCCATCCCTTTATGACCACCATGTACCCATCCTCTGATGGCTACTTCCATCAGGATAATGCACCATGTCACAAAGCTCGAATCATTTCAAATTGGTTTCTTGAACATGACAATGAGTTCACTGTACTAAAATGGCCCCCACAGTCACCAGATCTCAACCCAATAGAGCATCTTTGGGATGTGGTGGAACGGGAGCTTCGTGCCCTGGATGTGCATCCCACAAATCTCCATCAACTGCAAGATGCTATCCTATCAATATGGGCCAACATTTCTAAAGAATGCACCTTGTTGAATCAATGCCACGTAGAATTAAGGCAGTTCTGAAGGCGAAAGGGGGTCAAACACAGTATTAGTATGGTGTTCCTAATAATCCTTTAGGTGAGTGTATCTCTTCTGCTCATAAATTCAAGGATCTGTGGGCGTGAACCAGCTAGAGACAAAAGGAGGCATGCAAACAATCCACCACAATCACTTCCTGATCACACAATATTTGGTACCATAAACAGACACAAACAGTCCAGAAACGGAGGTCAAAGATGACAAACGCACACCTGTGGTCATAAATCATAGGGTCATAAATCATTTTTGACATAGTGTCAATCATATTTTCTTCTGAGGACTGTAAAAGTTCTGAAGTAAAGAATGCCCAACTACATTTGTTTATTTGCTTTGCTGCAACATTGCAACACTGAAAATAAGCAAATGGTCATGGTAACTTGTGAATAAATCTTCTGATTGGATGAACTAAAAGATAACAAGGAAAACATCTCTCACTGGAATCCTTTTTGTGTGAAATGTGAAGTTGGACAAAACAGTGCAGTAAAATTAAACAATTTCAAAAGAAACGATCTGTCAAAACTCTCTCAGTCCTAGAGAACTGCTGCCATGCAGAAGTTCTAGAGACTGCAATTAGGAAAATACACTACATTTTAAAACGGATGTACATAATGATAATTATGATGTCATTGGGAGGCTTGTAGCCAAGCCTGAGGGTTTCACCGATTCAAATGAATGCACATCCTCGTTTCATGAGAGAAATTTAACCAAAGAATAAGATGAATTACTACATTCATTATACTTTGAAATCGTTCAAGTGATAAAAAGGTTCACTGATGTCACAATGTATGATGTAAACAGCACTGTTTAAGGCTCAGTCTTATAAAACAGCTTTTACCGTGGTCTTATTGGACTTAGCAATCACTGGACTATTGTATGTTTTCAGTGTCTCAAAAGAGACTGAAAAAATTCACAGAGCAAAAACAATCTTTGTGCTCTCCGTCAGACCTGTGTTTGTCCAACCTTTCTTTTCATATCCAAATGGATTCTCAAAAGAATGCAATTGATAACTCTGGCAGGAGGGGTGTGGTTTAGCGAGGTCTGCAGCAGGAGAGAGAGCTGGGAGAAGACTGGGGAGAAAGTGGGTCAAGTACAAATGACAAACACCTGTGTCTTGTTTCAGTAATTGACGTGGAGAGACTGGTTAAAAGCCACCAGGAAACAAGCAGAGGGAGAGACCTGACCAGCTGAGGACTCGTGGCTGAGAAAGATCTGCTCTGGAGAGCTGACTGCTGATATTTGTTTTTGATTGTTTTGAGTTATAAGAGAAGCGCGCTGTGCGCCCGTCTTTGTATTGTGAAAGTGATTAAAATACCACGAGCCTCAGCAAAGCTGACCCTGTCCTCTTCCTTCCTTGTATTTGAACTTTGTTACAATAACATCTTAGCCCAAAAACAAGTAAATTGTCAAATTCTATATTGTAGTCACAAAAATCTTTAAATTGAGCAATGATTTGACACATGCTCCCAGTGCTTGCAGTTCATTGAATGTTCTCAGCATCTTAGTCTATAACTGGTTTCCAGTCTGGCCTACACAATGCACATGCCAGCACAGCTGCAGCTGCAGGGCCAAATGCCGTGCTAGACACATTGTTCGCATAAAACACACAATAAAGTTGTTTGTGATACTACACAGACAGATAGACTAGCTGAGTTTATTCTTTAAAACACATGATTGCTTACTTTAAGTGTTGTATGAAACACTTAGGTTAAAGGTTGTAGATGCTATGCATTCTAGGCCATGTATCTTGTGTAAATTGGAATAATAAGTGTAGTACTGGAATTGTATAGCAGTTAAACCATGTACAGGAGCATAAAATTACCATAAGGATACGATGTGATTCATAATCGCATTAAACATAAATTAAGAAAGAAAAATGGAAGGAAAAAAATCTAATGAGAAAGAACTTCTTTATCTTCTATCTGTGCAAGAATCTTCAATGAGAAAAATTATAATGCCCAGTATTTACCAACTACAGTTGGTAGTCAACCAGAATAATACTTTCACGGTGGCAACATTGGGGATGTGTATTTGCTGCCTTGTACCGCTAAGTGGTGCTATAATCACAGAATTTGAACAGTAAGAAAGTGAACATGTCAGTTAAAGGGTTAATTCACCCAAAAATGAAAACTAGCCCATGATTTACTCACCCTCAAGTCATCCTAGGTGTATATGACATTCTTCTTTCAGACGAATAAAATCGGAGTTATATTAAAAAAGTCCTGGCTAATCCAAGCATTATAATGGCAGTGAATTGTTGCATCGTTTTTTTGAAGTCCATAAAAGTGCATCTGTCCGTCATATAACTGCTCCACACGGCTCCGGGGTGTTAATAAAGGCCTTCTGAAGCGAAGCGATGTGTTTGTGTAAGAAAAATATCCATATTTAAAATTTTATAAAGTAAATTATCTAGCTTCCGGCCGATCGCCTTCCGTATTCAATTTACGCAAAAAGTGCTTATTCTCGCAGTTCAAAATGCTTACGCTACGTCTGACGAGCGTAACTGGTGTGCAATGTCGTCAGACGACAGAGATCCGAATAGTCAGGTGTTTGAATGGCACCATAAATACCAATCGCTAAACAAACAGCACAGCACCATAAATGGTAATCTGATGCTCTGATCACAGATCTGGCAAAGATTATTAAAGAGATTCCCACAGCAGACTTGGGTATCATAACACTCACAACACAGCAGACTGTGAAAGCACAACTGCAAAAGCAGCTTAACCCCCAGGGGCGGGCGGTCGTGTCGGTGATACCTCCACGCTTTTTTTCTTATCAGTGTGAAAGAGACTCAAAATACTCCATCGATTCTGGTCATACATATTTTGAACCGGTTAAGTGTCTACTTTTATTTGTGTACACTCACAATAAAAAAAAAATGTTGTGCTTTTAGCAAAATAAAGAAAGCAAACATGATGCGCGATCTGCAGACTCTCTCTCTCTCTCTCTTTCTCTCAATGAAGTCCATTCTGACACTTGTCAGAAAATGAACTGTAACTTAGTGAATACTTGTCACACAAACAGGAGACATACACTGCCCGGCCATAAATAAGTCGCTGTTTGGATTTAAATAGGCAAATAAAGGTTGTGATGTTATTTCCATCAAGAGGTGCATCAATTTTTGCTCAAGAGCTTGTATTGACAATGCAAGAGTCAAGCAAAAAGTAAAGTCTACTCCAGCACATCCCAAAGACTTTCAATGAATTTAAGGTCTGGACTCAGAGGTGCTAATTCATGTGTGAAAATGATTCTTCATGCTCCCTCCCAACCATTCTGATAAATCTTGACATTGTCATCCTGAAATATGGCCATGATGTGTCTTCCTGCATGGTTGTTTAAGAAATTAAAAGATACACACTTTTTGAATTAGGATTAGAAGAACTGTTGCCAAATATACAACATGCTAGAAACATAATAATCACTGCAATAATGATCAAATCAAAGACACTTAAGCATTTACTATCAAAATCCAAACAGCAACTTTTTTTATGGCCGGGCAGTGTATGTCTAAAGAAACGTTGAAATGTCAGGTTTTAAATGATGTAAATCAAATCGAAAACAAATATTCTCTGTTTATGTAATCTGTTATTACATACAAAATAAAGAAAACAAATGATGCGTGATCTGCAGCCTCTCTGTCAATGAAGTCCAATCTGATACTGATACTGTAACTTACTGTAAATACTTGTCATACAAACATGAGACATACACTACCGGTCAAAAGTTTTGGACGGTAAGTTTTTTTAAATGTTTTTAAAAGAAGTCTCTTCTGCTCACCAAAGCTTAATTTATTTGATCCAAAATACAGCAAAAACTATATATAACTAAATATTTTTACAATTTGAAATAACTATTTTAATATATTTTAAAATGAAATTTATTTCTGTGTTGGCAAAGCTGAATTTTCAGCATCATTAATCCAGTCATTAGTGTCACATGATCCTAGAAGTCATTCTAATAGCTGATTTGCTGCTCAATAAATATTTATGATTATTATCAATGTTGATAACAGTTGTGTACTTTTTTCAGGATTATTTGATGAATAGAAAGTTCAAAAGAACAGCATTTATCTGAAATATAAAGCTTTTGCAACATTATAAATGTCTATACTGTCAGTTTTGATCAATTTAATGCATCCTTGCTGAATAAATGTATTAATTTCTTAAAGTTCTTTCCTAAAAAAAAAAATACAAAATTCTTACCGAACCAAAACTTTTGAACGGTAGTACAATGTTGCAAAAGCTTTCTATTTCAGATAAATACTGTTCTTTTGAACCTTCTATTCATCAAAGAATCCTTAAAAAAAAAAAAAAATTTACACAACTGCTATCAACATTGATAATAATCATAAATGTTTCTCAAGAAGCAAATCATCATATTAGAATGATTTCTGAAGGATCATGTTCTGAAGGATCAGGCTCACATCAATAAAGCTTTTGTTCGCAAAGTTCTGCTCAGATGCTATAAATTGGCTACAGTAGCCTACCAGTCAAACATTTTGTGTACAATACTTGTTTGTAGCCATTAAAAACGTATTTTGTTTCATATTTATGTTTAAATATTATTGCCTAATGTTATTTTTTAATTTCATCTATGTTTATTATGAAAAATGCACAGCATGAGTAAGAAAGGACACATCATAAGAGGCGCAATATGTCAGAAGACATGGAGTGGGTCAGACATGATTTTGACCACTTCATTAAGTTTTGTTTTGTAGAAAGCCTTTCTTTAAAGTGAATTTCGTTTTGTATAAATTGTATCTTAATTTTAAATAAAAAAAAACTTCTGCTTCATCCCGCTCCTTTTCGAACAAATTGACCTTTTTGTTATAATACATTCTAAATATTGTATTTTTGCTTCGGTATGGTACAAAATACAGAATGTATTTTTTATTTTCATTTTAATTGTATCTTTTTGTTGTTCGAAATCAATTAAACAGCCAATTGCCTGGATTTAATAAATAAGAAGCAAATAGTATTGCATTATGTTGTTTGAAACCCCAAATATTTTATTTTATTTTACATTCATCATTACCAATTATTCAGTTATTTGTATAACAATGTCATTGTAAAAAAAAAAAAAAAAAAAAAGTAGTTCCAATGTAGTTCAATGTGTTCAATGTTACAATATTACTTTTTTTTTTTAGCATGAAACTTCTTTCAAATATTCACACTTTTGACATGAGTTTATTATGTGTTGTTATTTTGTGTTCTTGTTTAACCAACAACTCTCTATTATTCATTTTACAATAACACCAAATTCATCAGTGTTCAAGTATTGCATGGTCACTCAGAAGTGGAGCGTCATCAGTGAAAAGATTCCTTCACCTATGGAGATTTGATCTGCCCGGCAAAGCAAACCTTCTGCTTGAAGGTGACCAAGGACTTCTCAGAGGGTCAATTAAACATCCTGGGGAGGACACAGATGTTTCCGCAAAGTGTATTGACACTTTCCACTGACACTTTCTGATCATGCTGACCAACGCAACAGACTTGGTTCAACAAGTCATTCTGCAGACTGAAAACCACCACAACCAAGTGCAGGTGGAAGCAAATCCAACCAAAAGGATCACAGAAATACTTGTCCATCTAGAGGACACAGGCTGTGTCACGAAAGTGCATTTCTTAATGTTGTTATTGCAAGGGATTACTTGGCTCCTGCACCCATCGACTAGTGGTACAAACTACAGGTGTCTGCCATATGAACACACTGAAAATAACACCCAACATATGGAAACAGGAAATGTCCAAATGTGGCCCCTCAGGGACTGATCTGAATTTGCCCCAAGGGGCCAAGGGAGGTCTGTAAGACCTTTTCCTGTTAAAACAAAAGCTGAGATCAATCACCCTGCAATAAAACAATAAAACTCACTAATCTGGAGAGAAGATCTCAACGAAATGGCATAGGACACCACCTTGCCCAAACTTCTCACTCATCTATGCACCTCCCTTCCTCCCTTCCCCCTTACTCAAACCACTACAAGTTCTCTAAGAATGCCTATATAATATGTATGAATTATCTTGTGAATCTGTTGTTTTTCATGTTTGGTATCATTTTAAATGTCTCAGTGCGATTGGTAAAATTGTCTCAATTTCACAGCAGTCACTTATGTCAGTATTATGAGAAAGACTGAAAACTTATGAGAATTCTGTTCTCCTTTTTGGTGGTGTCTCTTCAAAATATCTGATAACCTCTCCTCTCCTCCGAAACCAGGTGTTGGTGTAGTAAATATTTACAACCCTTTTGTTCTGGTCTGGGTATTTAAAGGAAGGTGGCAGAGCAGACATTCAGGAAATTCTGTAGCCAGAAACCCCCATGCAGTGACGGGTGAGTGTCTTAAAAACACACACCACTGTGTGTATGCATTTCTTACTCTTAGTCATCTTTGAGCAATTGATATTTATTATTTCTGAACTGGCTTCTAATTGTCTGACTATGCAATTGGCATGATACATTTTTACCTGACAAATAAAATGTTATATTTGATTCATTCTGTACTCTCCTGAAATCGTTATTACCAGTAGATTATGAGGAGGCTTGTGCTACCACAAATCTGTCCAGGATAGGTCAAACTGAAGGCTCATGAATGAATGGAGTAGTAGGCACGTCATCTGTAGAACCTTTTGATTTCTGTCTATTACTGACTTAAGTTGCAGTTTTGTGACTATAAAAAAATTACACTTGAAATTGGAGTCAGATTAAGCACGCAGCTAAAGTAAAATTTAAACTAAGTTCTAAAACTTAAGTGAACTTCACAGAGGCGCTGAAAAGACATACACGCATTATACCTTCACCCAAGCCGTTGGAATCTGTTGTTGGGCCGACGGGTGGTCCTTACAATATCTAGTTAATAGTCCATACCTGTTTCTCTGTCCTCTGTGCAGCAGCTGATCCATAGTCGTGTTTTTTATGGTCATCCATCGTACATAGCAGACATATCAACTTCTGATCAGTGTGACAGAAAACCTCAAGGAGCTTATCATGTGTTTGGCAGATCATCTTCTGCAGCTGTCCGGTCTGTTTGCACTGAGGGCAACTGTAGACTCTCATCTGATTTTCCTGATCCCAGCAGTCAGTAATACAGCTCGTACAGTAACTGTGTCCACAGGGAATGGTCACTGGATCCTTCAGGAGATCCAGACACACTGAACACTTGAACTCATCCTGAGAAATGCTGGCTCCTGCCATTTTACTGCATGAATACAGAGACACAAACACAACAGCTCAACTACACTTCTGTTTCAGTTTCTCTGAACTGAAGAGCTTTCTGTTTCTGTGTTTGTATGTACTGTAAAGCACCGGAACCTCCCACTTTATATTAGATGGCCTTAACTCCTATTTACTTACATCAAAAAATAAGTACAATGCACTTATTGTGTTCATATTTTATTGCAAAACACTTTTGCTGCTATTGAGGTGGGATACGGGTAAGGTTAGGGACAGGAGTGGTGGTATGGGTAGGTAAGGGTCAACAGTGGAACAGTGTAAAGGGGGGCGCATGCGCAAGTGCTGACACCAGACGCTGGTGTGCTTGTGTGATTGTTTGTTTGTTTTAAAAGTTGGTGTATTAGCCTACGTTTTAAGAGCAACATGCTTCTTAAGCTCATAGTTGTGTTTTGGATTTTAAAATGTGTTATCAACTGTGCCTGTGCGCTGGGGGACGGAGTGGATTTGGAAAATCTAAGGAACAACAGACTAATGGGGGCGATGTTTTACAGGCGCAAAGATCTGTTGAGACTCCGATACAAAGTTAAAACCCCACTAAAGTTCCTCCATGATCCTTCTGAAATCTGCTCTACCCATACAACTAATAGAAAGAAGAAAGTCAAACGAAGGCGGAATCCGGAACAGACTTAAACATCACAGCAGTCGGTTCCCTTTTCCTACAATAACTTTAACTGATGCTCGTTCGCTCCAAAATAAAATGCCCGAACTCACAGCATTGGTGAAATATAATAGTGACTTCAATATAGCTAACCTGAACTGCATTACGGAGACATGGCTGACGGAGGCGATTGACAACATAAACTTGGACGGATACTCATTAATCCGCCTGGACCGTGACAGTGCTAGTCAACTAAAACCATCGGAGGAGGATTATGTATGTTCATTAACAGCAGGTGGGCGAAGAATATTACGGTACATGAAACGCATTGCTCAGCTCACTACGAACTGTTGACTGTCACATTCAGACTATATTATTTGCCTCGTACAAATAACAATTATTTTAGTTTATGTGCCCGGACCAAACTTCTCAGTTGCTGCTGAATGCATAGCTGCTAGTTACAACAGAGCACTGTGCAATTCCGCCGATGACCTAGTCTTTTTGCTTGGCGATTTCAATAAATGCGATGTATCCACGTTGTTGCCAAATCTTGAGCAATATATAACCTGTCCGACAGGACTGGTTAAGACTCTGGATAAATGTTTCGGTAACGTGGAAGGTGCATATGTGCCAAGGTTACATCCATCTCGGTTCACAATGTTATCCATCTGTTACCAAAATATAGGCAGCTATTAAAAAGGAATAAGCCTGCCGTTCAGCAGGTTCAAACGTGGTCCAGAGACTCAACCAAAGAGTTAAGAGGCTGTTTTGAGTGTTCTGAATGGGACTTATTTTTTAATGATCATGACTGTTGTAGTAATTATGAATTGTTGAATGATACAATAACCTGCTATGTCAATAACCTGCTATGATACAATATCCTACCCTAACCCTATGTTCTGTGTAAATTCTGTTGTTCAAACAAAGAATGTTACAATCAACCCAAATAACAAACCATGGATTAACAAAGATTTGAAACATTATTTAAATATGAAGAAAATTGCTTTCTTGCAGAATGATCAGCAGAATGTAAAGAGTTAAATAAAGCAGTAAAACATAAGATAAAAGATGCACAGAAGGAATATAAAGAGAATGTTGAATAATAATTTAAAACCGGAAACGTGGAAGGGTTTGAATACAATGATGGGTAGACAAAAGAAAAAAGTTCAACAATATGAGGATTCTCATTGTTTGGCAAATAACCTTAACATTTTTTTTCAAGATTTGATAATAACTTAAGCGATGCGACTGTTAGTTCTGAAGCAATGACCATGACTCAATACCAGCCTATGACCATACAGGAAAGAGAGGTTATAGCAGTGCTTCGTAAAGTCAAACCACACAAGGCACCTGGCCCAGATGGCCTAAAGAGGAAAGTCCTGAAAGAATGTGCAGCACAACTGGGATATGTGTGTACAAGGTTGTTTCAAATTTTTCTGGGTTTTGTACCATCGGCCTGGAAGAATTCTGTTGTCATCCCAGTGCCCAATATTCCACATGCAAAATCATTAAATGACTTTCGTCCAATTGCGCTCACATCAGTTCTTTGAAAATGTATGGAGCATATAGTGTGTAAGGAATTGGCATCTCAAATTGAGAGGTCCATTGACCCCCTGCAATTTGCCTACCGGGCCAGTCGGAGCACTGTGGATGCCTCTCTCACTCTTTTGAATAAAGTTCAACATCATCTAGATAAGCCAAATACGCATGTTAGAATACTCTTCATGGACTTCTCGTCTGCTTTCAATACTGTCCAACCTTATCTTCTTTTAAAGCGCCTTTATGATTTAGGTGTTAGTATTTGGATGATTTTATGGATTAAGGAATTTTTAAAAGACAGACCTCAGCGTGTCTGCATTAATAATAACGTCATGTCTGATTTTTGGTTTTAAACACCAGTGTACCTCAGGGAAGTGTACGGTCTCCAATGCTGTTCTCTGTCAATGAATTGCAGTGTGATGATGATAACTTTTTCCTCATAAAGTATGCTCATGACACGGCAGTGGTCTCCTGTCAGAAAGAAATTAACTGCTCCTCATACTTTGAGTATGTTGACAGTATTATTGGTTGGTTTGATGGTAGTTTCATACATCTTAATATTGAAAAGACAAAAGAGCTATGCTTGAGGAATCAAACAAGAATATTAGATACAGGCCCTGTATACAAACCAGTCGTTATAAAAGAAAAACTGTAGAGCAGGTCTCAAATTTTAAATATTTAGGAACAATAATTGACGATAAACTTAATTTTGAAAGTAATGTAGAGTCCATTCATAAGAAGGCAAGACAACGTCTTGGACTTCTTAGGAAATTGAGGAGTTTTAACGTTAGCATGCACATTTTAACTATGGTATATATATATATATATATATATACCATATAATTACAATGTAAAACCATGCATGTATACAATAAGTGCATTGTATCAAATTATTAATTTAAATGTAAGTACATAGTAGTTAAGGCCACCTTATTCCTGGAGAGCCTCATTCCTACTGAGTTCAGTTTCGACTGTGCTTCAACACACCTGACTATTATTTCAAATGCAAAAACTTTTCTTAGTTGATTCAGGTGTGTTCAGTAACAGCTGGAACTAAACTCTGTTGTGTCTCTCCAGGAATAGAAAGAGGAACCTGGCTGTAAAGTCACTTACAATAAAACATCTGATAGATATCAGTCTCAGACAGACACAAGTTATTGAGAATCAGGACTTTTACTATCTGCAGCAACACTGCATCCTAATTACTACACTTGTACTGCAAGGCAGAAAAGTTTGCCCAGTTCCTTCATTACCTTAATTTCTAAAACTTGTACGCAGTGTTCTAAGAAATGTCATTTCCCTGGTTTAAACTATATATAAAAAAAGCTCTTTGTCTGTTGCAAACAGGGTCACATGGTGTCATCAAGCTGAGAGGGGCAACATTTTTGCTCTCCCACTCACCACCACCATAAATGTATGATAATTTTTTCCTTTGTTTTGGATATTGATATTGCTATTTACCTGTTTCAAATAAATATTAATTTGCTTGCTTTTAAGATAATGCCATATATGCTTAATCATAGAAATGCTTAAATGCTATATGAGTGAAAAGTACCTAAAATACTTAAATGCTTGAATGCTATTTGAGTGGAAACTACCTAAAATACTTAAATACTTCAATGCTATATGAGTGGAAATTACCTAAAATAATTTACCAATAATAATGGCAGGGAAAAAAAGGTTTGAGAAAATCCAGCAGCATCTCAAGTATATACCTGGGGGGATCACCGGGTAAAAGCTTGGGAGGAAAATGCCTTAAGGGCAGAAACTTCAGTCCAGGAAGCCAGGGGAGATACTTTTGTGGTTACCAAGCCGAGATGAGCTGCAAAGAGGAGACTTTCAAGAGTCAGAAGTCGGTCTAGCAGTCATAAAATGGGGTCAAGAGATAGGAAGCCACTATAGGCAGGAAGTGGTTATTCAGTGCACTTCAGATTTATTCAGAGGCAGAGGAGATTATGAGCATGGTGTGTAGAAAGAGCTTAAGAAAAATAAAACTGTACACCATGAATGGAAAAAACCTGAAAAAATCTCAGGGTGAGATTCCAAATATGGAAAAAGTTAGGATATATAAGGAGGCAATGACAGACTTTCAAAATGCCAATGAGATCCTTCTTACTTTGCAGGGGTATGCCTGTAAAATTTTTGTTGGTCTGTCTTGCTCCTTCAAAGCATCAAAGTCTAATAGATGAGTTATAGTAACTTTGTTTGACTTCTTTGCTTTGTATATTTCTTGCAGAGTCCTGTAATGTCTTGCCTGGGTTTTCTGGCTGTCAAGGCTGTTGTCTGGACCATCAGCTACAATTTAGCCATACAATATAATTAGAGTATGCCACTGAACAAGATGCACAAAATCATCAATTCAAGAATGTTTTCTACATTAAAATAAATTAAAAAGGCTTGCATATATTACCAAATATTGTTATTATTTACTGCAAATACTAGTACAAATACTAGTACATAAAGTAAGTAATGTACTTACATGCTTCATCGATGCAGTCATTTTCTTGCCGTGGGGTGCTTGATTTTGAAGGTGGTGGCATATTGATTGTTGACGCACTGTAATCAGCATCATAGTCACTTGCCACTGAGGCAGAAGGTTCACTGTCCTGACATGCTCTCTTGGAAAGAGGGTGTTTGGCCTTCACTGGACTTCAGTGCTCAGGACCAGGAAAGAGATCTCAGATATCCTCTCATGAGAGAGTTGGTTAAATATCTTCCCCAATGTTAGCAGCTGAAAACACATATTAGTTAGCATAGCTCAGCTGTATAGACTTTGTGTGAAGAAGATTTCAGGTATTGATTAATAACACAGTTTATCCAAATTGAGATTTTTCTGTTTTCTAACATGGACCTAACAGGGCAGAAATAATACAACGGTTATACTTAACAATAAGGTTACATTTCTTAACATGACTTAATGTATTAACTAACATGAACAAACAATGAACAATACATTTATTACAGTATTTAATCGGCCTAATCTTTGTTCATGTTAGTTAATAACAATACAGGTGTTATTTGTTTCAATAAAGAGTTTTAAAGCTTTTAATAACATTGATGGTAGTACAATTGTTCATTATGAAATAATCAATATTAGCGTATACACATAAAAACCGTGCTTAGTGCATGTTGTAATTTAAGGATCAATGAAAAACAGTTGGCTAACGTCACTGAATACAAATTTATTATGTATTTATTAAGCATCAACATCATACCATAATAATCTATTTGAATTTGCCTCAGTGTGATGTCACAAAAAAATGAAATCATGTTTGGATAAACTGTTTTTAATAAATTAGTAAATATTACTAAATTAGCACTTATTAGTACAACGAACGACATGGAAAGCAAAATGTAACAGATTTCAAGAAAAAGAGACTGAACTTCGTAAAATGTTCAGCTAATTACATTTGGTTAACGTTACAGGAATGTGTTTTTCCGGTAGGAAGCATTGCATATTCGATTATAGTTAAATTTCAAATACAAAAATAACCATAAGAAACAATTAAGTGATTTTCAACAACTTTTTAGAAATGACTAACCTTTTAGAGTGAAAATCGCAACCTCGTCGAGCCCATCCATGGTGAAAAACTGGTATAAACTGGATAAAGTGCCTTCTTCTCCTAACTGCTGCACTTTGTGTTTTTTAATTTCCTGTGTTTTACATGTTTGGCTTGCCGTGTAATAATAGTATCCACTCTACAAGGCGCCTCTACGCGTTTAAGTGGAACCTGTTCGTTGAGTGGTGTTCCTCCCGCCGGGAAGACCCCCGAAGATGTTCAATCAGGTCAGTGCTTTCCTTCCTGCAGGATGGGTTGGAGCGAAGGCTGTCTCCCTCCACCCTCAAAGTGTATGTTGCCGCTATCGCCGCACATCACAATGCAGTTGATGGTAAGTCCGTGGGGAAGCACGATCTGATCATCAGGTTCCTGAGGGGAGCGAGGAAACTAAATCCGCCTCGCTCTCACTCTGTACCCTCTTGGGATTTATCTCTGGTGCTTACGGCAATGCCGAGACCACCATTTGAGCCTTTGTAGTCAGCAGAGTTAAAAATTCTGTCATGGAAAACAGTACTCCTGATTGCATTGGCCTCTATCAAGAAGGTAGGGGACCTACATGCATTTTCGGTCAACGAATTGTGCCTAGAATTTGGGCCGGCTAACTCTCACGTGATCCTGAGACCCCGGATATGTGCCCAAGGTTCCCACCACTCCCTTTCGGGACCAGGTGGTGAACCTGCAAGCGCTGCCCTCGGAGGAGGCAGACCCAGCCCTGGCTTTTCTCTGTCCCGTCCGCGCTCTGCGGTTATACGTGGACAGAATGCAAAGCTTCACGACCTCAGAACAGCTCTTCATCTGTTACGGAGGCCAGCAGAAGTTGAAGGCTGGCTCCAAGCAGAGGATGGCCCACTGGATAGTTCAAACATCGAGCAGAATCATCAGCTTAAACACAAATTATTTAATTATGTTTAAAAATGGTTGAAGTCCATAAAAGTGCATCTATCCATCATAAAAGTACTCCATACGGCTCCGGGGGGGTTAATTCTTGGTGCGTTCAAGTCCTCCTGGGATGTTCGTATTTATGAGGTGGGAAGTCGTGTTTACAACGTCATGTGCATTCAAGTCAGTTTCTTCAGAGTAAGATGGCGGAGTACTTTCTCTTAATTAATTAAACAAAAATACAACAAGGTTCTCAAAATCTACTTCCAGAATGTGCATCAGGTGTGTTTAGCTTTTTTATGTTTTTGATTAAATTTTGAAGCCACTGTAAACTTTACATATTATATTGTTATATTATAATGCTATCATATTTTGTGCAGGCAATTAGATTACTTCGCTGTAAATAGAAAAAAAATAAATATATATATATATTATTACGACTTTGTGGTGTTCATGTGCGTTCAACTCGTAAATACGATCTTTACGACATGACTTGAACGCACCAAAAGGCCTTCTGAAGCGAAGCGTTTGTGTAAGAGAAATATCCAAACTTTACAAACTGTAATCTCTAACTTCCGCTAACTGTGTGTACGCACGTTCCAGCGTATGACGTAGGACACAGGCGTAGCGTAAGTTCCGGTGACGAACACGGAAACGCAGAGGATAGAGCAAAACAAAACTTGGTCCTCGCGAGAACTAGCATATTCTCACCGGACGCCATACGCTGAAACGCCAGTCTCTCGGGAACGCGCGTACGACAGTTAGCAGAAGTTAGAGATTACAGTTTGTAAAGTTTTAAATATGGATAGTTTTCTTACACAAACGCATGGCTTCATTTCAGAAGGCCTTTATTAACCCCCTTTATTAAAGCCGTGTGGAGCACTTTTATGATGGATAGGTGCACTTTTTTGGCCATTCACTGCCATTATAAAGCTTGGAAGAGCCAGGACATTTTTTTTATATAACTCCGATTGTATTCGTCTGAAAGAAGAATGTCATATACACCTAGGATGACTTGAGGGTGAGTAAATCATGGGCTAATTTTCATTTTGGGGTGAACTATCCCTTTAACTAAAAGTGTAGACCCCGCCTGTTTTTTCTGACCTAAAATCTTTTCCAACTTAAAAGACAATTACAATTACAATTATTTTTTGCAACTCTTTTTCATAAAAAACCCTGTCGATGACATCGGCGTCATAATCAGTCAGTCTGTAGACAGGTTAGCGCGGTATACATGCTGATATAGTGAAAAATTCTTCTGTGAACTTCTGTTCATAACCTTTGGCGAACAGACCCCTGACTTTACAAATCACGTCGTGATCTCCGACTTGATAATTAAATACATGTTTCTCGTTCTTCTTTATATCACCGTATAAGTTTTGAAACACACTGTTTTTATTTTTTAGCACACGAGCCCACGCATACTTGCTAAATATGTCGATACTCTTTAGCAAATATTTAGGGGTTCAAGCGCGTAACGCTGAAACCCTATTGTAATTGTTTTACGAGCAAGGACCACGCCACAACCATGAATGTTGGAGAATTATTTATTGAAGAATTCAGGGATGAATAGGGAGAGGATGAAGGGGAAGAGAGAGGGGGATGGTAGTCAGGCTGATCTGGGCATCTGGTGTTGGTGGCTGGGAGACTCAGAGTGGGGGCATCATCTGAGTTAAATGTAGGCTGAGTGATTAGGACCCCCAAAGATTGGGAAGAGCTGAGGTAGGCTTGGCTTGACAGAGGTCATTGAGATTGTTACGGATGTAAGAGCGATATGCTTGTAAAGATTCGGATTGTCTTGTCTGAGATACCTTGTCTGGCTGCTGAGGTCACTACTCCAATGCAGAAAGAATGTATTGAGTGATGTTCTGGAGATATGTCGGTGATATGAAGTATTTGATAGAAGTGCTTGCTGAACCAGGATCTGTGGCCAGTTTTCCGGTTTCAGTAAGAGTAAAGAGCAGATGTAAAACGGTTGTGATGCTCCTAATTGCTCTGTTTTGCTTCTCCAAAGAGTGAATATGAGTGTCTAGAGAGTGGATAGAAATGTCAAAGATGCAGGGATGGATAGACGGATTGAAGGCGGAGGAAGGGGCAAGTTTTGAACATCGTAGGAAGCCGAAAGGCATAGGGGGAACATGGACTCTACATAGCTTAAGTGTAGGTCGGTGGTTAGTGGAAGGCGTTTGTGATGGCGTGATAACCTTTGAAACCAGCCGGTTAAGAAAGCTGAAAATGTGCTCGAGGCATGGCAAGGCTTCTTGATAAGCGTTAGTGAGATTTCAGATCTGCTGGTTAGTTGAACTTGGTTGTCAAAAAAGTCAGATTTGGGAGAGTCTGAACTTCTGAAATGTGAGTAGGCTACCCAGATAGCAAAAAATATCTGCACGGCTTCTTTTTGCCGCCGACCCTAAGCTGTCGGCTATAGGTGCGTCCCGCTGGCGGGGATGAAACGTTTGCCGCCAAATACGTCACTCCCATTTCTTGGGAGATGCTGCCTGCTTCATTTTCTCTGGCGGTTGCCTCCGTCTAATGGACCGCGGCCGGCTGGCGGAAAGCCGCTTTGAAATACAAGGATTTCTACTCTCAAAATCAACCAGCCATGTTGGCTATGTTTGGCATGTTGGGAGTTAGAGTGGAACTGACAGCATTCTAACTACTTTTCACATTTGAAGCAATTATAAAATCATAATAGCCTATATGTGAATTATATCAAATATTATTTTTTTTGCTCCAAAGCCATTAGGGTTTATAACAGATTCTTGACTCTTGATTCCATGATAAGGTTAGATTTAGGAAATGACATTTAAATTTTCACTTGATTATTTGCCTGTGGAGTGTGTTTAAACAATGTAGGTCAATTTGACCCATAACATAATGGATGTAATTATTTTTTTAGCATAATAGGAGGGTTAAGAAAGTGTTAAAGCACAAACAGAGAAGTACCTCCATCGGTCGAGAGGGCCAATACCTAAAAAAGACGGAAGACAAATTGTAAACCGGAAGAAGTTACCATGTGTGAGTTCATATATGAAGCAGATTTACCAACAGTGGCTACTAGTGATGGCAAAATGAGGCTTCCTGAACCACTGAGCCCATTGCTTCACTAAAAGGTTCATTACCCGAAGCTTCATTCATCATTGTTCACTAGTGACACCTAGCTACTGTGCAAAGAAATAGCAGACAAATCCATTAATCCTGAGCCAATGACCTGAACAGACATTTGTCCATTGCCTGGGTATAAAATAAAATATGCATTTTTTTTCTGTCTGACTTTACTTGCACAAAGACAACTGTCAGAAGCAGTGTTAATGAATTATTTATAAATTGTTTGAATAGTGACAGTATGAACAACAAAAGTGATGCTGTGTTGAGTGCTGTGCTTAATGGTGGAGGGAACATAATAAAGCTAACTGCAACAGAGCAGTATGGGGTGGGAAAATATAAGAATTGTTACTGGGTTTTTTTGTGCAGTGTGCACAGTTTATTGTGCAGTTTTAGTGCAGTGTAGTGCCTATGGGTCTGAGGATATAGTGGCCAAACTGCAGCACAGCAGTTTGGGGTGGGTGAAGAAAGGATTATAACTGAGGACCATATTTTTTTTAAGTGTGCATGGGGTTTAGACAATTCCTCTTCAGCCTTGGAAAAGATCAGTGCCAGTGCCAGTTGGTATAAGTGAGGATACCGATGCTTCTGTTGAGCCCAATATACTAGTGGATCCTCAGATCTTGTGAGATTTACTTCCGATAAATGCCGGTCCATCTGTTGCACTTGAGCTCCTTCTACTGTGATCAACCGTGCTATCCAGCAGATGCCAAAGGACACCTAATAATAGAGAAAAACTCTCTAACCGAACAGTAATAATGTAGTATACTGTAGTATAATAGTATAATGTAATAATATATAACCCTAACACATATGAACCACAATAATGACAATGACACAACTCTCTGACTCTCTGACACTCACACTTCTACTACTCCTGACACTTCTCTGAAACACCACAACAACCACAAGGTGGGTGAGTTTCGAAACCGAAGCATAACTCAGACCGAACCAATGACGTATTCCACACAAACCGAGGCCTCATTTGTCATTGGTCACGTGATTTCTCCGTTAACAACACAAGCCTCGAATCGGGGCTTCATCTGGCACGCCCATTTATTCTCGACACAAGCTCCGACGCCTCGGTTCAAATGTCACATCACTAGTGGCCACTCGTCACACGTTTTCAGTATTTGAAGAGAGGATATATCTAGATACAGATTTCAGACAATAGTCATCGACTACGATCGTTTAAGTACATGTTTCCTTTTTGTGTAACGCAATATTATGTTAGTTTTATACATTGTTTTTAGTTTATCTTTTTAAATTCTCTAGTCATCTTTGGTCTTGCCTAACTGGTCAAGCTAAAGTAGCCTTGTTTACAAAGTTGCCGCCATGTTACTATTAACTTTCTGAAATAGCTACTTAGTTTCTTCCAGGCGTTGAGGTTTTTTTTCTTCTAAGATACGTATGTTTATACGAGTGTGAGTACAGTATGTGTTTTAAGTTAGTTTTGGTCAGTCGAATTAACTACGTAATTATTAACAAGTTCCTGAACTACTTGTATGGACAATTATGCTGCCGCCCATGTGGTAATGTAGATCCAGCAGTAGGTAGCGAAATCTTTACGACAAGAAAGACTGATCAGTATAACTTGTGTTGTTTTCTAACTAAACAGAATGATGTATATACCGGTAGGTTGTTTTAATTTGTTTGTTCCAACACGCATGCTGCTAGTCTAGTTCACAATGTACAGTGTTAGCTAAAACATGCTGTTTCGCCTTTTTTACACACTGAGTTCAAGCTGTTCTACATGTCTAGCTAGGTACAGTAGGTAGCCAAAGCTTTACATCTAGAAAGACTAAGTTTAACTTTTGGTGTTTTCTTACAAAAATAACGATGCATATAGGTTGTTTAAATGATTTTGTTTGTCGGAACAAGTATGCTGCTAGTCCAGTAGCTAGAGTGGCTAGCAAGTGTTAGCTAACATATGCTGTTTTGCCTTTGCTGCAGTACACACTGAGGTTAAGCAATGTTGCTAGTACATGTAGAAATGTAACTAGCTACAGTAGGTAGCCAAAGCGTTACATCTAGAAAGACTAAGTATAACTTTTGCTATTTTCTAACAAAACAGAATTATGTATATAGGTTGTTTAATTACCATATCCCTTTCATTTTGTAGCTTCGGATGACAGCGGCTCACTTCAAGAGCAGGTGAAGCAAGTTGGGACAATGTTGAAGACGTCAGGTACAACTTGTAAACAACACCTGTGGTTGTTGGTTTAATTCACACTGGGGCCACCTGTACATGTAGTAGACCTAGATATAAATGTCATAGTTTAGTAGTTGAGGGACCAGGACTGACTACTTTATTCTTTTATTCTGGGAACCCCTGTAGGTACAGATCAGACCCTAATGCTGCGATGTCTTGAGAGTTGGGTGATGTTATGCGTAGCATAGACAACAAAATGGACACTATGCTGCAACATTTCAGTGCCAATGTGTCTGTTGGAGAGTTATCCCTGCCAGGGGATCTGTTACTCCCCCTAGACACCCAGGAAGATTTGGCGTTGCTTGACAACAGTTTGAGGCAGGATAAAGAGCTCCAGGAACGATTTGTAAGTGTGCTGATTTCGTTTATAACACCGTAGGGTAATCTAAAAAGTAAAATTAAGATTGTACACTGCATATTCTACAGTCTGAATCCACGGCCTGTCACATTTTATATTTATGTATGAGAAGCTTCAGAGAAATGTAATTTGTAATACTTTTTTGTATTTTCAGCTTCGGTTTTTGGCAATCAAATGTGGGAGGGACCTAAAAACAACCGTGTGGCGAATGCTTCAGAGTATCTTCTCTAATCACCTTTCCATTAATACAACCTGGACTGGTGTAGGGGATAGATGTTTTAGAGACATGTTCCTGAAGACCATTGTTCAAAGTAAGTTGGATTTTTATTTTATATTTACGTAGATGTGTATGGCCATATGCCATTCAAATGGAATGACAGATCTGTATTTTCTACAGGAGCCATCCGGAAGAACCCGGCAACCCAGGATGCCACTGATGAGGTGGTCCAGGTTAAAGTTACGCGTTAAATATCCTCATTACTTGATATGTTTACTGGTAATTCTTTTCATCCCAGAGCTGACCTCTTTATATTATTAACAATTATTATAAGTGTTATAATTTGCTTGTAAGGCTGTTGTTGTTTTTTTTTTAACCAAAATTGAATTGGAAACCTGCATGTTCTTTAGTACTTTTTTTCTTTTTCTGTTATTTATATTTCATCTTATTTATATTTCATAAATTTAATTTATATTATCTTGTTTCAATGACAGTTACTGTACTTTGAAATGTGGAATTAAAACGCCAAATGGGAAATATGTCTGGTTTGATCAATCATTATTCTTGATAAACTGCATGCTACAAATATATAAATATTAAAAAAAAAAATATATATATATATATATATATATATATATATACAAACCCAATTCCAAAAAAGTTGGGACACTGTACAAACTGTGAATAAAAAAGGAATGCAATAATTTACAAATCTCATAAACTTATATTTTATTCACAGTAGAATATAGATAACATATCAAATGTTGAAAGTGAGACATTTTGAAATGTTATGCCAAATATTGACTCATTTTGGATTTCATGAGAGCTACACATTCCAAAAAAGTTGGGACAGGTAGCAATAAGAGGCCGGAAAAGTTAAATGTACATATAAGGAACAGCTTGAGGACCAATTTGCAACTTATTAGGTCAATTGGCAACATGATTGGGTATAAAAAGAGCCTCTCAGAGTGGCAGTGTCTCTCAGAAGTCAAGATGGGCAGAGGATCACCAATTCCCCCAATGCTGCGGCGAAAAATAGTGGAGCAATATCAGAAAGGAGTTTCTCATAGAAAAATTGCAAAGAGTTCGAAGTTATCATCATCTACAGTGCATAATATCATCCAAAGATTCAGAGAATCTGGAACAATCTCTGTGCGTAAGGGTCAAGGCCGGAAAACCATACTGGATGCCTGTGATCTTCGGGCCCTTAGACGGCACTGCATCACATACAGGAATGCTACTGTAATAGAAATCACAACATGGGCTCAGGAATACTTCCAGAAAACATTGTCGATGAACACAATCCACCGTGCCATTCGCCGTTGCCGGCTAAAACTCTATAGATCAAAAAAGAAGCCATATCTAAACATGATCCAGAAGCGCAGGCATTTTCTCTGGGCCAAGGCTCATTTAAAATGGACTGTGGCAAAGTGGAAAACTGTTCTGTGGTCAGACGAATCAAAATTTGAAGTTCTTTTTGGAAAACTGGGACGCCATGTCATCCGGACTAAAGAGGACAAGGACAACCCAAGTTGTTATCAGCGCTCAGTTCAGAAGCCTGCATCTCTGATGGTATGGGGTTGCATGAGTGCGTGTGGCATGGGCAGCTTACACATCTGGAAAGGCACCATCAATGCTGAAAGGTATATTCAAGTTCTAGAACAACATATGCTCCCATCCAGACGTCGTCTCTTTCAGGGAAGACCTTGCATTTTCCAACATGACAATGCCAGACCACATACTGCATCAATTACAACATCATGGCTGTGTAGAAGAAGGATCCGGGTACTGAAATGGCCAGCCTGCAGTCCAGATCTTTCACCCATAGAAAACATTTGGCGCATCATAAAGAGGAAGATGCGACAAAGAAGACCTAAGACAGTTGAGCAACTAGAAGCCTGTATTAGACAAGAATGGGACAACATTCCTATTCCTAAACTTGAGCAACTTGTCTCCTCAGTCCCCAGATGTTTGCAGACTGTTATAAAAAGAAGAGGGGATGCCACACAGTGGTAAACATGGCCTTGTCCCAACTTTTTTGAGATGTGTTGATGCCATGAAATTTAAAATCAACTTATTTTTCCCTTAAACGGCGGCTAAATTTGTGAGCGTAGCTGCTGAGACAGGAGAAGAGGGATGGACGGCTGAAGCTGGCCGAGTAGATGGCTCTGCTGTGGCTAAGTAAATGGGATTTTGCTAGATGGTAGGATGTAAGGTGTTGGGGGAGGGAGGGGTTGGAGTGGGGGATGGAGGGGGAAAATGATAGACCAGTTTAAAATATAAATGGAGGTTGAAGGAGTCCGAGATGGATGGATAGAGGATGGATGGATGATGGATAGAGGAATGGAGCGATAGAGGATGGATAGATAGATAGATAGATAGATAGATAGATAGATAGATAGATGGAGGGGTGGATGGATAGATGGAATGGATGGGTAAAGTGATAGATCGATGAATGGATGGATGGAGGATGGATGGGTGAAGTGATAGATGGATGGAGGGATTAAGGGATAGATGGATAGAGGATGGATGGATGATGGATAGACGGATGGATGGATTGATTGATGGATGGAGGGATGATGGATAGAGGGATGGAAAAATTTTAATAAGAAAAATCTTTAGCTGTTTGAGAAATAGAAACAGGAGCCATATAGACCTTATGCGCCAGAGAAACGTGCGCACAGCCATATTTAGAATATTATCTTTGAACTTCTGTTTTCGCGGTAGCTCTGAATATTTCTATGGCATCGCTGTAGGGTAATTAGCTGGTGAAGTGGATTTATTTATTGTAGAGTTAATGAAAGCTATCATGAGCATTGTAATGTTCAAAGCAAATGTCTTAACAAATGTCAGTAGACTGGGAAGATTTTTAAAACGAGCAGTTCATTCATAAATACGTAAGATTGCTGTGGAAATACAAACCGGAAGTCAAAAGACAACGAGCGCAGCGCTGAAAAGGGGCGGGGCTACATAAGGTCTTTTGCTATGAACAGCTGAAGGAAGGTTAGAAGAATGGATGTTGGGATGAAAGGATGTGTGTGAGTGGGGTTTCTGAGCAAACTGTGAACACAGAAAGAATGATGAAATTATTAAAGAAAGATTAGATGGATTGAGTGCTAGTGGAAATACAGCTTGGATGCCGCTGGGGGAGCTAGAGCTGCAGTCTGAGGCTGTTGTGGAAGGAGAATGTCTCGTGACATTGCAGGTGACGGAGAGTGGCATGTTTGCAGTTGCCGGAAGCACTGAAGGCTCGGAGTTTGTTATGACAGAAATTTTGGTGGATGCTGCATGCAGTTGGAATAATCCTGTTATCTGAACGATTGAAGTGGATGACTTTGCTTTTAAGAGTGCGTTGAAGGCGAGCCGCGGTCCCGTTCCTGATGTTGTTCTCGGATCTGGTAGACGTGTGGCGGCCGTGGGAACGTCGAGCAAGATTTTAAGTGCTGGGGAGATGGCTGCCGTGGGGAACGAGGAAGCCAGTTAACATGTATACTATAAGTATAGCGATCTCGGTTCATGGGTCTTGAAGGTGGAGAAGAGGAAGCCTGGAAACAGGTTGGAGTTGGAGAATTTTCTTGAGATGGTTTTGGACGATAATGCTCGTGGGGCCGCAAGCATTGGGAAGTATGACTGTGATCAGAATGCTGAGAGATGATCCTCGATAGGGTGAAATTGAAATCGAACAGACCGTCATCTGAATCTGGTGAGTTAATCTGCATCTCTGAATCCGTAGTGAGTGAACTTAGAGAGAATGAGACAAACAGTACTGTAAGGTGCGGCCCGATATAAGAAGGTTTTGAGAAGTCAGGTGATTGGTTGAGGCGTGGCCCCGCTCCCGAACCTCAGTTAACTAGTTAACGCCATTCAATTTTCCAAGGATCAGCATTCTCCTCTAAAACTGATCGGGCAGGCCACATCGTAAGTCGTAGAGACTTGAAACGTTGAGGGCTGGTAGTACTCACACCGCCTATAGCGTCACCCTGATCAGCCTGATGGGGGAGCTACAGCGGTCAAAAGTATGAAAAGGCTCATAAATCCTAAACCGTTAGGCGTAGGTTCAAGTGTCTTATATCGTTGGAATTCTTGGCTCAAGACAGACAAAATGTATGCCTCTGATTTGCTCGTCCTTCAGCCGCGATTTTCGAGTAATTTTGGGTGTTTTGAAAAACCTACTTTTGCAAACTACTCCTAGGTTTTTGGCCTGATCGGAACCAAACCACTGCAGAAATGTTCTCTGGAGAGTTAATATCAATAATTATCAAAAAAAATAAATAAATGAAATTTCGATTCACGGTTGCTACTCATAGTTTGTCACGTGAATGTCACGGAGCCTTGGAGGGCAAAACCCCCATAGAACTTCACTGAACTGCAGCACAAGTCTGTCAAATTTCCATCTTAAAACAAAAATATGTAAACAAGATGCACATTTTGGGCACTTGTGATCCATACACAGCACCTGCTGCAGTATTTCAATCACCAAAAACAACGGGACGTTCTAAAACATTTAACGTGAAAAACACTTTAGGGTGGGTTGCACCAATAAGGTTTCAGTTAAGTAAAGTTTAACACTAATCTAGGATTTGTTGATATGGGTTTTATTTTAAATCGAGTTGTTGCACCACTTAATTTTAAACAGATTAATTACGAGCAGCACAAGCAGCACAAGCGGAGGGTGAACCGACGCAAGGCTAAAGAATCCTTGTGCAACCCACCCTTAAAGTGCCGTAATGTACTAAAACAGTGATATTAAAAGATCAAATTCAGTTTACACCTTTTTGATGATGCATACTATATAGAGGTGAGTAGATGAGCCAAGAATATGAACGCAATGCGTTTTGTTTATAATGGGTTTCGATGGAAAAAAACGCTTAACGAGAAACCTTGTGTTGCACTGATATTCTGTGTTCATCTGCTTTCCTGTATAAAGTATGCATCATCAATAAGGTGTATATTGAATTTGGTCTTTTAATATCACTGTCTTACTGATTAATACTGACTACAAACCACAAACCTGGTAAAAATGACTGGCGGGCAATGGAGGTGGGCGTTCCTATAAGCGTGTGATGTCACATGAAAACTATGAATGGGGAACCAAAATTTTCGAAGTGGGAGGAGCCACTTTTACTAAAATGGCTATAACTTGTGATCGGAACAAGATATTTTCACTAAACTCGGGACACGTGTATGAGCTCAATCTCATCATCATCATCAAAGCTTTATTCAGGACACACGTGGTCCAAAAAACACAAACAATAAAACATATGTGACCTAGAGTATATATGGCTGTTAGGAATGTTGACCAAATTGACTACGCCACCCCCACTTTTCCGGGATAAGGGGACACTAACAATGATATTTATAACACAGGCAGTTCAAATAAATGAACTAGAAGCCAGAGTACAAAAGGTTAACACTTTATTAAAATGACAGTTACAATCCTTCACAGATATTATTGTTGAAATAACCTAGTTAGCAGCAATGTTATTTCTCCCATAAAGAAAATAAAACAAACCAAAACAGCAAAAAAGAACCAAAAACATACCACAATACCACTAAACTCCAAACTTAAAGAAAACACTAAACATAGGGTAACAAAACAAACAATGCTCACCACAAACCAGGATTGAATTATCAAATAAATAACACCACACAGAAAAAGCAATAATGAATCTATTGCTCAAATAAAGTAAACCAAACTTAAGTTGTCAATTAAATGATATTATATAAAAGAAAACAATGATGAATATGACACTCAAAATAAAGAAAATCAAACGAATCATAAACTGGATAACACACCACATGGGAGGAAACACACAAACTCCAAAACAAATAAAAACCAAAAATATCCAAACCATACGGGAAACACAGGCCAAACGTAAACATAAGACCTCCCATACAGTGGTACACCCAATAAATAAAACAGAAAGACCTTACAACAAAATGAATACCATAAAAATCACAAAATTATAATGACATGAAAATCTAAAGAAGTAAATATAAACAAAATAACACAAACTGAACAAATAAATCTCAGATATTAGTGGGAAAAGAAAACGGTGGCTGCTAAACCCAAGGGAGGATTTGAGACCTGTAATTAAAACCATTTCACGTTTTATTACACAAAATCACCATATTCCACACTTAAGACAAACGTATAAAATACTCATGTACATCTTAAAAATACGCTATGGTTACCTGAAATACGCATGTCACCTGCCGACTTAAAGGCATAGCATACTCATTCCGGTTACACATACCAATAGATACAAAAAGAAACAAAAAACAGACAGAATCCACAATATCACATATTTACATATAGGCTAAAACGCCAGTGGTTCCACATACTGGAGAAAAACCTGACTGAACTTAGTGTCGGGTTCGTCAGTGTTAAAATTATACCATTTACAGAGTCAGATAACCTACACACTTTTGCGCAGCACGCCATATTATAAATACAACCTAATTTTAGACTGTCTCAGACAAAAAAACTTTAGTGTATGTATTTGTAGTAATGTTAAACATGTCCTCCCATATCATGATTGAGCTTCGATATCAGGATGTCCTTCGATAAAGTGTAGGGGTGTAACCCCAGCATCATGGCCAAATTTGCCCATTGGCCTCTGTCCATCATGGCCTCCTAATCATCCCCATATACGACTGGCTTCTTCACTCTGTCTCCTCTCCACCAATATGATGGTGTGTGGTGGGCGTTCTGGCACAATATGGCTGCCGTCGCATCATCCAGGTGGATGTTGCACATTGGTGGTGGTTGAGGAGATTCCCCCCTTCCATGTAAAGCGCTTTGAGTGCCTAGAAAAGTGCAATATAACCAATTATAATTATTTTATTATTATTATTATTATTATTATTAAGTGTTCCAAAAGCGCTGCTTCGGTGAGATGTCCTGGTTGACACACCATGAACTCGGACTGGTTCTGTGCAGATATATGGGTGTGTTCCTTTAAGAAAAATATGTGACCCGTGCTGACAAAATGAGTCGAAATGAGCAAATCTTCAAAAATTATTTGTTTGAATCCGACAAAAAAATGACCGAGCTACACCTGTTTGAAATGGATAGAGTCAGCAAAGTTAATTTTGAGAAAAATTTTGTTAAAGTAAAAGGTTAAAGGTTCCAAAACAAAATCACCTAGCAAACAAACCTTAAAATCCCTGGTAATACCACCAAATTTGGCACACACCAAGTCAAAACCAAATATCTATAGGAAAAATATATATTCAACTTATTTTCCCCATGATACCACAATTGTTTGATTAACATTAATGAAACAGACAGCCTAGATATTAAGATCTACTGTACTGCACAGATCTAAAATAATGTTACACATCAGATGTTTTTCCCCAACAGTCAACCAAATATTCACATAAGACATAACAGATAATGTTTGCGTGAATACTCGCCAAGACAGATATTTTGAAATATTTTGCGCGCTGTAAGAGGCGTCTTTGTGCGCACGCGTCGGATCTGTCAGTCAGCGCAAGTAAGATCATTTTTTCATGGACAAGGGAAAGGTACTCCTCCCAGAAATAAACAAATAAAGATACTTTTAGATGTTTAATTGCTATTTGGAGCATTGGGATCACTAGACGAGGGCTTAATGAACTCATTTTTGTGAAAACCTCAAAAATCATGTTTTGCCTGTAGCTCGAAATTATCCCGTGAGCATTCTGACTCCTTTTGCCAGCACAAGTCACATATAAAGAAATATCAGTAACACTTTAGAATACTGTCTCTTACTTAATGCATAACTAATAAGGAATTACTGCAGAACTAAAAGGTAATTCTTCATTAACACTTCAGTCACTATTAACTACTAAGAAGATGTGTTAACTAATTGGTATGTAATAGCATTTTTTAATTGTGTTAAATAGCAATTAGCTAATCAATAACTATTGAATTCAGTCATACCTCCTGAAGAACTACTGTTAATTATCTACTAATTCAGCTTCAGGAGAAGTAACTACTACTGAACAGTCATACACAATTAGCCTTTACAATAATCAGGTTGGCCTTCTTTACTACCAATGCTATTATTATTATTACTATGGAAATGCAATATGCATTTAGTGGAATTACTGCACTCCCAAATAGGGAGCAAATTACAGCAAATTTTATAGAAGTTTTTTTTTTCCTGTATGGTCAATTGCTTTGTGAGTGTGGTCTGTAAGAAGAAATAAACTATGGAACGAAATAAACCATCCCCACTCTAAGTGCCTTGCCATAGCCAATTTACCTCAGGTAGGTTGGTTATGTAGGTTAGTAATTAATAAAGGATTGTTGTATAATTCTGAGGGAATTACTTAGAACTGGAACAGCATTCTGAAGTGAAAATACAGAGAATCCATTAATGAATGATTATCTGGTACTGAACTGTAATTCCACATTACAAGATGACAAATTATAAGAACATCAAAATTTATTGCAACAAGTGTTGATAACATGTTTTCAGTATTTTTTTTGTCATGAAAGCATTGTTTTAATACCAACACTTTTACACCAAATTACCAAAAACTGACCAAACGTAACAACAGATAAAATGTCTACAAATAAAACAAATGTGGCCTGAACTTCATTTGGCATCCTACACATGTGAGCTACTACTTTGATTAACACAAACTAATGCGTTTGGACAAGACTTGTGAGCTTGTAAATTGTTTACCAATTGAAATAACTGAAAAACATAATTTAGCATAAATAAATGTTTAAAATACAGCACAGTAAATAATATAAAGACTTTTTTATTCAGTTTAACAGGTGTTTTATCCAAATAAACTTAAAATTGAAGAAACCTCCAAAGCAAAAAAGATAAAAAAAAGTGCAAGCAGAGAGCCTATTGAGAGCCTGTCTTAAAGGTCTAAATCTGTCAGCATATATTGTGTGCATTTGCAGCCATTGCAGATATTTTCTATGGACCCTTTTCACATTTCCGGGGTTCTCAGACGCGGAAGTCATCACAGCTGGGTAAACTTCTATAGCAGTGAACTTCTATAGCAAAAAAAAAAATCTATGATAGAGTTTCCACGACTTTTTAAAAGAGGGAAAAATCATAGAGAGACTGATTATGTTTATGAATATGCAAAAAAGAGAAAAATGTCATTTTTGCAGTCCCTCCCTCAGCCGTTTTATTAGAAACACCCCCACAGCAATATAGTTATAAATGTGTATTAAATGTTTTAAAAATGAAAATATGAAAAACTTAACTAGCCTTGCGATGTTGATATCTGTGGAGATGCAAAAAGGGTCCTTTCTCAGTTTGTCATGATGATTCATTTAAAGGGGACATATTATGCAAAATTCACTTTTATAAAGTGTTTATACACACATATGTGTGTCCACAGTGTGTGTAAACAACCTGTCACGGTTCATGAATTCACTGATTCATTCTCTCTCTGTGTGTGTGTGGTTGTGCTGGAGGCGTGGTCACTGATTGCAGTGGATCTAATCATCCCTGCCAGCTGCACCTGATTTACATGCCTATATAATGTCTCACCACCCTACCTGTGTTTGTCAGATTGTTTCAGACTGTCCTGTGGATTCCCTGTGTGTGGTCGTTCGGATCGCTCCTGGGAGTTCGTTGTCCGGTTCCTGTTCCTGGAGTTCTTCCGCTGCTGGGGACTTTGCCCATTAACCCTGCGTCACTAATCGTCACGGCCTCTGCGGTTTCTGACATTCTGCCGGTGGATGCTTTTTCCAAGCCTCTGACTGAAGTCTACCTCCTCTTCTTTCAAGCAACGCTGCCAATGTTCTCCAAACTGAACCTCCTCCTCCAGAGAGAAAGGTCTTCCATCTTCCAGCTCCATGGAGAGGTAAAATGCAAGGGTTGGGCCATCCTGCTGCCAAGGGTGTTTACTTATTTTTCATTGGCTGATATGTCCTTTTTCAAGTAATACATGGAAATCTTTTATGAAATTTGATAAGCTATAATAAATGATCTGGGGGGTATTATGAGCTGAAACTTCACAGACACATTCTGGGTGCACCAGAGATTTATATTACATCTTGTGAAAAGGGGCATAATTGGTTAACTTGTGAACGAAAGGGTCCAAAACCACGAGGGTACCCTCTCCATAATGTGACTAATGTGACTGAAATCTTCATGTCAAGTGAGTCCTCAGAATTTTATACAAATATGTATGCATTAAACATACACATTTTTAATAAATAAATCTTTATAACGGTTGAACAATTTATGAGTGCATATTAAAAAATTTACAGTACTTGCTTTTTATTAGACAGAGAGCACTTTACCATTTGTCAGACTGCTGCGCAGGAAATCCCTCTCTCTCTCCGCTGCATTTGTCCTCAAGGACTTTGATTTTTGATTTCAAAAAAGAGTTTTCTTCCTTCATTTTCATTAAGGACACCTGCTGGTGGTGTTGATGCTTCTGTTGGAACAAAACAAACATTTTATTTATGTTAAGAGTACAGCCAAAGTTGATTGGATTTATTATTAGATTAAATATAAAATGTCATATGAAATCAATGTCATATAAAATTTCACTGGCTCTAGTTTGACCTTCATGGGCAGCTCGGTGAGGAAGTTGTTGCTACTTCCTGTATTGAGCTCAGATGGTAGCCTGTACTCTTTATATACTGAGTCAAGGAGGACATACATTTCATCCTCTTCTGACATGCCGATAATCTCCACTTTGACTACTTGCAGAGTAGTTATGTCCCAGGACGCATCTTTCCTCTGTGATTTATTTATTTTTGTTTTCTTATGTGCATTTATTTAATCCTTGTGTAACACTACTGTGAGGTGTAATCATGCTTAAATCAGCAAGACCTGGGCTCCAGCCATTGATGGTGGGTTGGCTGGGTTATCTCTGGAAAGTTTTGTGCTTTATAGAAACTATCATTTGTGACGCAGTGCCTCCACACACACACACACACACACACACAGTTTGTCTAAAACAAAACTCTTAACTGACAAAAAGTAAAATATCCTCTTTTTAAAAGAAAAACCACAAGTGGTTTTTGCTAGTTTCAGCCTGACGCAGTTATCATTTTCACGTCCTGCGCCACGTTGTTTAAATAAACCAGGTGTGTTCAGGTGCATTGTTGGCGCGTTGCTATTTTGAGGCAACTGAAATAGACTGCACCATTGACCAACTGAAACCTGGTCTAAAGTCAATAGCACAATATTGTTTTTGTTATTTAAAGGTCACATATTGTACACCCTTCTGGAGTTTTATTTTAGGTTTTGATGTCCTTAAGAATATATATTTGCAGTATAAGTACCAAAGACCATCTCAATATATTTCTACAGCTCCTCTCTCAGGAGCTCTGCTAAGAACAGGTCGATTTTGGCCTGTCTAATTAATATTCATGAGCCTCTCTTCTGATTGGCCTGTTGTTTTCTGAGTGACGCATGGCCAGGCCAAACCTAGGGTCATGTATGCTGTGGCTTGGTTATACTCACAAGTAAGGTAAATAGAAACACCAGTAATGATGGTCACTGCTGAGGGAAATGTTGTCTGGCCTGAACATGTTTGAGCTGAACTCAGACCGCGAATCAGCAACGACAGGAGACAACCAACCACCTCCTCAAACGTGCTTACAACAGGATGTTTCAGAATGGTAATTATTATTTTTATTTTTTACTTTCGGCATTAGGGTTAGGAACACGTTAGCATCACGTTAGCGTTGCATAACCGTTTACAAACTATAATTTCAGATTATGCTGGCTCCATAATGTAACATAAAATGTGTGAGAAGACTTAAGGATTGCGGATTTGAGGTCAGACCCAACAATGTAGGGACTGCAGCATCTTTGATGAGTAGCTTCTTTGAAAATCCGGCATTGAACTGTGCCTGATTGACGAAGCAGTCACTTGTGAAATGTGCAGAACAGACGGTTAAGGTCAAACTAAACTGCTGTGGTATTTCTGAATAAATAAAAATTAGCCACTGGTCTCTTATATTAATGTTGTTTGGAAGCCTGTGCAATGATGTAGTTTCCTGACATCCATCAACTGAACAGCGTTTTTCCGTGTTGTTGTTGCTCGGCAATGACATTTTTATGGAAGTCACAACGGCTCGTGAAAAGGCACAGCTACTTTAACAGGCTGTGTGCATTTGACTGTGGATTGACTGTTTTGAAACTTATATGGTAGTTACATAGCCCCTAGACCTCAGTTATCATGAAAAAAAGCCAGGAAATTTTGACAATATGGGACTTTTAAAGAGCGCGTTAGTAATATGCGCCTATAGGCAGGTCCACAACGCACATACACTTTGCTTATTACACGCACAGGTACGCGCAGCAGCACACAAACATTTTTAAATATGAAAAATTAAATGTAAAAGATTATTACTGTGTACATAAATATAAAAATGCCTACATGTCATTGAATGTATCAGAATTACCTATTTGCAGTAAAGAAATTGTGCACCAATACACACATGTATTTAAACTGACTCGTCAGGTTGAGGGTGTCTACTGTATATTCGCCATGTAAATAGCGAATCCGCCATGGCACGAGCGCAATTGGCTTTTAAAGGGAATGGGAGATGAGACACTGATTGGTTTTACTGCTAAAACAAAAGCTGAAGATCCAACCCCCTGCAATAGAACAATAAAACTCACTAATCTGGAGAGAAGATCTCACAGAAAGAGTGTAGGACATCGCCCTGCCCAAACCTTCTCCCCCTCTCCCTCACCGACTCCCTTCCCTCTGATTCAAGTCACAGAATGTATATATACCACAGATCATGTATCTTGTTAATCTATTGTTTTTCCCCTTTCATGTATGGTATCTTTTTAACGTCTCAGTGTGATTGGTAAAATGGTCTCAACTTCACCGCTGTCACTGGTAGGATGAGAAAGATTGAAACTTATGAGAATTCTGTTCTCCTTTTGAGTGGTCTCCTCAGATATCTGATCCTCTCCCCCGAAACCAGGTGTTTGTGTTGCAGATATTTACAACCCTTTTGTTCTGGTCTGGGTATTTAAGAAAGGCTGGCAGAGCTGCCATTTGGGAACATTCTGTAGCCAGAGCCCCCATGCAGTGCTGTGTCAGTGTCCGAGAGGCACTCACACACACTGTGTGTACAGTGCCAGATATAATGACTCTTTGAAACTATTTTCATGTTTCTTTGTAATTGTATTTTATATTTTTATGCTGAAAGTTGTGTACCATGGATTCGTGTTTAATTATTTTAATGTAAGTTCTGTCTGGCCAAAATAAATGTTAATCTTGATTTATCTTGTATTATTCTGAAATCATTATTCTAGTATGGATCAATGTCGAGTCCTTTATTTCCGCAAATCTTTTGCCAGAATAGATCAAACCGAGGACCCCATGACTGAAGCATGGAGCGCGGCATGCGGGATAATCCGATTTCTGACTATTACTGTATTAGCACGTTGCAGCTCTCGTGTCTATTAATCAAATTACACTTTTTGTTGAGTAAGCAGGTGCGACCACTTAAAGGTAAAATATTCACTCTGCAATCCTCTGACTAATATCAGAACTGGCTAGTTTGTGTTCGTGAACGCGCGAATCGTGACGCGTCTGTTTCTGTGCGATATCGGGTCCCTTGATGAACGAATATTTGAAAATAAGAGATACTAAGAAAAATCAACGATCCAAATTAAATCACAACGAATCATCAGCTGTTAAATTACGAACGTAACAAATTGAACGAAGTCACATAAAATTGGAGTCAGACTACATTATTCATGGAGTCAGATTTAAAATTAGATGTTAATAAATTAAGTGAATTTAACAGAAATGCTGAAAAGGCTTACACGCAGAATCCTTCAACCAAGCCGTTAGATTCCGTTTTTGGGCTAACGGATGGACCTTACAGGTTTATTGCACGTTATGCCCAAAACACACACATTACTCATTAAGAGACTAGGTACAAGCCTTTTGGACCATGCGCCAGGCGCACCGACCATTTTTCCCGGCGTTAAACTAGCAAAAGTGGATTCGGACATGCCCTAAGTGCACCTGCGCCATGCGCTTAGACCATGCACTCAGATCGTTAAAATAGGGCCCTATGAGTTTGTTTCTTCATTGGAACAGATTTGGAAACATTACACTCATTCTCTCCATTGCTGAGCAAGTGATGTAATGCTTAATTTCTCCAAATCTGTTTCAATGCAGAAACAAACTCATCAACATCTTAGATGGCCTGAGGGCGAGTTAAATTTCAGTACATTTTCATTTTTGGGTGAACTATTCCTCGAATGAAAATTAATTAGCATTTCTGAGAAATAAGTTCACATGAGTTTTAAGACTGTTGTCTGTTGCATTAATGGAATAGTTCAATCCAATTGTTCAATAGTTCAATTTACTCACCTTCATGCCATGTGTGTAAGAATAGCAGACAGAATATTCATTTGAGTCAACTATTCCTTAAAGATGATGTGGTTTTCAAAAACAAGTTCTAATAATAAGTTGCTCTCTTCTCCTGATGTTACCTGAGAATTGTTGTTTTTGGTATTCAAAAGTTAATGAATTGAATTAATGTCTGTGGGATAGGGTAAACCCACAGCCTTCTCCTCTCCAGACGCTTTCGTCGCTGTCGAAACAGACACAGTGCAAGCACATCGGAATCCATGTTGTGATAACGAAGGGAAAACCTTGGTGTTTGACATCATATCCTGCTCCCGCCCATATTCACAGCGGGCATCCAAAAAAATGTGCATGTTCAAAGTCTAGTGTGACCACGCCATTAGATATAACAACACCCACAGACACACAGTCTCATAATTCAATCATTATAAATAAACATATAAAAATAACATAGACGGTGTTGTGGCCATACTTACCTGCTGAGTTAACATGGATTAATCCATGTGGGTGGAGCTTCCATTTTATAACCTGAAAGTTAGGGCTGTGAATCTTTGGGTAAGCAGCGAATCGATTCGATTCACGATTCATAGGTTTTGGATTCGATTCAAGAATGATTTTTGCCAATTCAGAACGATTCGATTCAAGACGATTCACACTGAAATTCGATGCGATTCGATTAATTTGAATTATTAAACTGCTTCCCCCAATGTGTCTTAGTCAGGGTGTGAATTACACAGCTGCCTTTGGGGGTCAGAGAGTGGGCAAAAAAAACTTTTAGTTCATATTATTACTTTATTGTTTTATTATTATTACACACTTTATTTTAATAGCCTATAAAAATTGGTATTTGTAGAAATTTACATAAGCTTTAAAAGTATTGTTAGTTAATGCTTACTATTGTGTAGGACAACCTTATTAAAGTGTTCCACGTACATTAAACATGCAATGCTTCCATGGAGAGACTAGAATATCATGCATAATCCTAAACTAACTTTTCTTCACGGAATAGAAAGAAAAGCCGTCTTTGTTCTCTTTATACGGAACATTTTCCTTATGATGATTCTGAAAGAAAGCACGCCGGGTGTCTACTGTTGCTATAGTATCGGACGCAACTTTAATGCGCATCTGATTGATAGATAAACCACAAGCTCTTATTTCAGTGTTGTTAATGTTGTAGTTATTTCAGCAGTTTCCTTCGTACATTCAGTTAAACGACATTAAGTTCAATTTATCATTCATCAGAACTGTGCATATGCATTTTAGACACTGCCATTGTCAGGGCCGGCCCGCGGCATAGGCGGAATAGGCAAATGCTAGGGGCGACACTCATCCATAGGGGCGCCAAAGTGAGTGATTTTTTTTTTCCCCGTTTTATTACTGATAATATTTTATTAATATTAATTAGGAATATTACTGAATAAAGCAACAACAACAAAAAAACCCTCCCCCGACTCTTCCCGGGTCCGCCGCATCAATCTCCCCCCGCCCAGCTAGTGCTTGAAGTGCGTCAGAAATAGAACGCGCGATCAGTTGGGAATTTGTTGTGTCGTGCCGCATCCAATGTAGACAGGATTGCTTTCGTTTTTTAGGGTGCTTGGCTGCTTGCGCCAGGTGTAGACACAGTGAAAGTTGCCTGATTATTTCTGACGGAAGGCCGAATTCACATGACACAGTGTCAAAAAGACCGAATCCCTCTGATGCGGGGAAGATAGGGATAAGGGATAAAGACAGAGGTAAAGTGATGTAATGAATGAACTGTTTATCTAATTGCATAGTAGTAAAATACTAATGTTCGATAATTAATTGCAGTTATTTTACCTTAAAATTTATATTCAAGCAGCTTCTCCAGAGGCCTAAGACAATGTGATTTTGTAAAAAAATCATGTCAGTTTTTTATAAACTGTAATATTACTTTTATATTATATGTAATATTACTTTTTTTAATAGCCTAATGTTTTTACTCTACAGTTGTGCAGTTTTAAGGGGATATATGGCGTTTTTAAAAAGTATTTGCCGAAATTAGTAATGATATTTATATACAGGTTTATTCAAAATAGCAATATTTTATGTAAAATTCACATTAAATATCTAAATTTCTCAGTTTAATTCATGGTGAAAACATGAATGTGCATAGTTTAGTGGAAGATTGCTGCCATCTACTGGAAAACAAACTTTTGCTAGTTCACAATGAGTAGTTTGTGCATGAATGCTAGATGCAGTTACTCTTGCTATTTGTGTTTAGGCTGTAATGTGGCGTAGGTGCTATTTTTGTATAGTTTAACCATCAACAGTTAAAAAAAAAGTTTTTTTTAAAAAATGGAAAAAAAAAAAATAATATATAATAATATCATGAACACAATGATGGGGTAGAATGGACTGGACTCAGGGTACTATGTAAGCCCGTTTCCGCCACTAAATAAAAAAATAAAGAGAGTAATTGCGACTTTTTATTCTGACTGAGAAAAAAAGTCAGAATTGTGACTTTATATCACGCAATTGCGAGTTTAAATCTCAGAATTCTGACTTTATAACTCGCAATTGTGAGGGAAAAAAGTCAGAATTCTGAGATAAAAAGTCGCAATTACTCTTTTTATTTTTTTATTTAGTGGCGGAAACGGGCTTCCATAGGGTACAATTTTTAAAACACAACCAGCATATAAAACAACAACAACATCAATACATTAAAAAAATATATTTCCACAACTTGGACTGATAACATGTAATGCTAAACCTTGATACAAGGGGCACCAAGTAAAATCTTGCTTAGGGCAGCAAATTGGTCAGGGTCAGCAAATTTGGTCAAATTGGTCAAACACACCCTGCATTATGTGTTTGCTCCATCCATGCAATAAATGTGCATCCTTGAATAAGCAGGGTTTTACTTCAACTGCTCAGGTACTGTATGACCCATTTCCGTAAAACTTCAGTATTTTATATAAAATAACGGTGACGTTTCCACGCAATGAAAGCGTTTTATTTCAACAGTAGTGACCACGGTGACTTGGCAGCTTTACCAGTGGCTTGAGCTGTTTGACTCAGAACTATTCCTGTCTCGATAGAGAGCTGTCATCTGCTCATGTGATAGCAGTGGCCGTCCTGAGGAGAGCTCAAACGTGGGCTGCTCAAAAAATTGTCAATGAGAGCGACGGACGGAGAGCGAGCGCAATCCAGTGAAAGATGGTAAAGAGTGCAGCGCGTCTGTGAAGGAGAGCTGTGAGGGCGCGGATGACGGCGCAACGTCTCCGTTAATTCATGCATGTAGTAGCTATAATCTAATGTTTATTTTAAAGCACTGAATTAATTCGATTCTTAGCATTTTAAATCGATTATGGACAGAAATCAATGATTCACGATTCAAAAATACATGTTTCAAGATCGATGCATATGCATCGTCAGGATTTGTAATCGATGCATCGAGAAAACGAGTGAATCGTTACACCACTACAACAACATTCAGGGGTCCGTTCTTCGTACCTCGCTTAATACATCTGAGATGATTTGACAGATCCCAGATCTTTTAATCGTGATAACTGATCTCTGGCTAATTTGGTTCTTCAAACGAATTTGCGGATTGGATTAAAATATATGGATTAAGTTGTCTAAGATTACTGCGCGTTCCTGTGTTCCCTGAAGAGGGCAGATGAATCGAAACTCGAAACCACGATCAGCAATGCAGCGATTGGCTGGCGGCAAGACAGCAACGCAATGACATATAATTAAAAAAGACACCTGGAAAAAAATAAATGTCTGGACCTTTATAGGGAAACAGCCAAACAACCAAAACCAACATAAAAGTCATAATAGATAAATGAAATGTGCACTGTTTTATTTTTTTTTTTAAACGTGATTCCCAATTATTTATATTCACGAATTTATATTATTTGTACTTTACATTTTTATTTCAATGTTGTAATTAGCAATTCATTTAATTTAATTCAATTTGAAGCAGATTTGTTACATGGCAGTATTAAAGTTTCTTAAGGGTCAAGATCAAGATATCTGCATCTCTTGCGCTGCATCAAGCCATCCCATAATATCCGTCATCACTCAAATTAATGCAGGGCTCAGAATAACTGTACAACATGCGTGTAAGACAATAAAATTAATTATTAAGTAATTATTCCATCACAAATAAATCTCTCAATCAAGTGGCTGTGTCTATAGTATTATACAAACCCGATTCTAAAAAAGTTGGGACACTGTACAAATTGTGAATAAAAACAGAATGCAATAATTTACAAATCTCATACACTTATATTTTATTCACAATAGAATATAGATAACATATCAAATGTTGAAAGTGAGACATTTTGAAATGTCATGCCAAATATTGGCTCATTTTGGATTTCATGAGAGCTACACATTCCAAAAAAGTTGGGACAGGTAGCAATAAGAGGCCGGAAAAGTTAAATGTACATATAAGGAACAGCTGGAGGTCCAATTTGCAACTTATTAGGTCAATTGGCAACATGATTGGGTATAAAAAGAGCCTCTCAGAGTGGCAGTGTCTCTCAGAAGTCAAGATGGGCAGAGGATCACCAATTCCCCCAATGCTGCGGTGAAAAATAGTGGAGCAATATCAGAAAGGAGTTTCTCAGAGAAAAATTGCAAAGAGTTTGAAGTTATCATCATCTACAGTGCATAATATCATCCAAAGATTCAGAGAATCTGGAACAATCTCTGTGCGTAAGGGTCAAGG